>CM077156.1:144487177-145896128 GCA_039583875.1 Platanthera guangdongensis | reverse complement strand
CTTACGGTGACACTAACACACGGGCTAGTCGACACCGCAAGATACTACTATCCTGGCGGCTAGTACGATCATTTACCTGTAGGACAATTGAGAATAGAAGTACAAAAAAAACTAGCAAGTCCACAAGTCACAGCAGTAATATCATATATATTATATATATAAATATATTATATATATATATATATATATATATATATATATATAATATATAATGATACAACAATCCACAATGAGTAGAAAAGGAGAGAAGGGCTTATGCTCGATACGTGCCAATAGGATCAAATCTCTCTCTCACTACAACACTAAGCGGAAGCGGTAGCTGAAAAACTCGTCATCACCTGACATCGAACTGTGGTAGAAGTAGTGTGTGGTAACTGCTCCTCATGTCCTACCACCTCATCCTGTTGGTCGCGCTGGTGCTCCATCGCCTCGAGCTCCTAATATAATACGGTCACAACAGACCATTAGTCATAAAGACTAAGCCATTTTGTCCTCATCTCACCCCCGCGACTCCTAGACAACGAGCGGAGGACGAAAGCGAGGACAACAAAGCAGTATTAAAATGGAGGCAGGTGACGGTGGATCGATTCTATCATGGATATATTTCTAACAGTTATGTCATTACATTAGCAATTCTATATATATATATATCATAAGTAATGTGAGAAAAGCAATACAAAAATAAGTGCAGTAAGTAAAGTAGTACTGAAAAGAAGCGCAGTAAGTAAAGTAAAGAAACTGAGCAGAAAGTAAACTATCTACCGCTACACTAAAATCACAAGATTACCTTAACTTATATGAATGCCCAGACATAATTATAAGTTAAGGTTTCAGAAATTATAACTTATGATATAAAAGATCTTAAACTAATTAATATGATAAGGATCTGCAGTACGTATGACCTAGGTATGTATGTATGCTATGTTATGTTATGCGGGTTATGGTCCATACAAGTGCAACTCATACACACGACTCTGTGATCATAGACCTTTAGTTCCTATTTTTTAGAGTTAGTTAAACTCTTTGGTACCACCGTTGTGTCTACGGCAGCAGTGGAGAGGCTGTCTCCACTTCCTAGGCGGGTATACACACTACCAGGCCTAGACCCTTCGTACACCTCTGTACACATCCTAGGTGAACTCTAGAGTCCTTGCGTGCTTTTTGCTAGCCATCTCCACCAGTCTTGTTGGTGAAGTGTGCATTTTTGGGGATCGTCCTCCAGACCACTGTGTAAAACAACCAACTGGACCCTCAAACCCTCACACATCATTAGAGCCACTGTGCTGTCATCAGTGTGAAGACTGGTCCAGTACTGCATGAATTGCCACTAATATGTTTTATGCACATGCAAGTTATTTCGAATCCGAGCCTGCAGCTCGCAGGACCAAACCCATCCTGAAGTAACCACCCGAGCCTCCAGCTTCCAGGACTAAACCCGTCCTGTATCCAAACATCAGAGCCTCCAGCTCTTAGGACCAAACCCGTCCTGAAATAACCAGCTGAGCCTACAACTCGCATGACTAAACCCATCCTATATCCAAACATCCGAGCCTCCAGCTCGCAGGACTAAACTCATCCTGAATCTCTACAACCCTATACATGTGAGTTTGGCGCATCATTCCCTTAACCTATTAGACCACTCCTGTCTAATTCTTGTTATATGTAGCAGCTTAGGGTTAATCCTTGGACTGCCCAAGGCATGCCTGGTGAAGGGCTCTCGAGGGCATTAAGATCTACGATGGGTTGAATCTCAAAGCTCCCTTTCTCAAGGACACTTACTTTTATTAGTGTCTACCCATTATTAATACCTCAATCTCATTATTGCTCTTGATTATACCTAATGGTTTAAAGTACTTATTGGAAAGGACGATGATCTTTCACTGGCCCCTGTTATAATTGTTCTCATATGGCTTGCACTCTAACACTCGTTACTATGTATTAACCTACTTGTGATCCTGACCAGGGTTTCTACTTCCCAATATAGTTCTCAATCAAACCACATATCATAACTCTTGTGGGTCCTAGTGGCATACGTTACTTTTGTTAAACGCAGCCCATGATCTAATACTAACCCGTATGAGATGACTTCCAATTCCTTAGGTCAAAAGCCCATAAATATTTATCATGGTTTTTTCATGTGTATGAAGTTGACCATTTAGAATTTCATTATCTTTCTAAGTATATAGGACCATAAATTAAATCATTTAATTAGGTGACTTAGGTCACTTTGTATATGAGATACTATATCCAATGGTCTATTATGTCTAGATAATTTACCCGGAGATCATCTAGGTTAAAAATAACTGTTAGCCAAAGATACTAATTTTTTCACTTGATTT
Organism: Platanthera guangdongensis; assembly: GCA_039583875.1. Taxonomy (NCBI): domain Eukaryota; kingdom Viridiplantae; phylum Streptophyta; class Magnoliopsida; order Asparagales; family Orchidaceae; genus Platanthera; species Platanthera guangdongensis. The sequence continues at coordinate 145,893,789 of CM077156.1, read as the reverse complement.
ACCATTCATTTTCTATTTATCATTATAATCACAATTATTCTATTTTTTTAAATGAAGTACCTTAAATATTCACCTAAAATATTCATAGAAAATTAATGATTATTAACATTGTCATTATAGTATTTAAACAGAATTTCATACTCCTAGCTAGTGATTTAACCTAAAATAATTACATGTGAACATTATTACAAAAATGTCATTACTATGGTTATCAGCATAATTAATCAGCCAAAAATTCTTAAATAAATTCACATCGGTTTATATCACAGAAATAAGAGTCTACACATTTTCCCATAATTTTCCAAATATTATCACCCCTACCTTTAATTTAAAGTCCAAAATGGTAGAATTGTAAATATGCTAATTACACAAGAAATATATCTCAAACTTGCTTCAAAAATTTTCCAGAGATGTGAAATGTCTTAATAGGGCTTGCATCAAAATTTAGAAATATTCTAAGGTTAGTGGCCCTATTTCTCATTTTTATTCTAAAAGAGCTAATTTTCTAATAATTCAAATTAATGAGTTTTTTGATCCCAAAAATCCCAAACTTTCTGTGAGAGGTGTATTTCATCCCTATGAGCCTCTGTCCAAAATATCATGGACATGCATTGGGCCAAATGTTCTAATTTCTCATTTCCCCCCTTTTTACCTATTGGCACACCATTTAAAAATCTACCTCCACCATGCATGTTGGATTTCCCCAACATGCAGAGGTCCAAATGGTCTTAAACTTTTACCATGGTCATATGATGACAATATGGCCATGACATCCAAATTTGGGGGCATTTGAAATTGGGAATCACCCTAAATTTCAATTATTTAAATAATGATATGTCTAGAAAAACTACAGCAAAATGACTCCCAAAAAATCTGATTTTTGGGCAGGGTCTAAATCTATTATATATACATGCATGACCTAAATTTCACTGCATGTGGACTTATGGTTTAGCCTAGGCATCAATTTGAATTTCTGCCCTAGCCTAGGAAGAGTGCTAGGACAATGACCTTATAAGGAGCTACATTTCTCCAAATTACATGTTTAGGGTGTAAAATTAAGGGTAAGACTTAGATCTACAATTTTCATATTGACAGGTGTTTTTGAATTTGCATCTAAAGGGCCTAGAATTAGCCCGCAATGTACTGAATAAAATGTGACAGAATAATCAAATATCATATAGTTTAATGCACATCAAGATGGACGACATCCCATCACTTCTCCAATGAGTTGGTGGAAAAGATTGACCTGTGATGTACCACCTTGATTTGGTGTTTCCCGGCCATCTAGCCATCTCCCCGGCCGGCGACCACCACCACCACATTCATTGACGTAGGGGCTATCGTTTGGTGGCGACTTGGCCGCCGGTGGCGGCGGTTACCGGCGAACCCAGGCTCCTTCAAAACCATGAATTTTCTCCCACACCTCACATGTTTCGAATCTCAATTGAGCTTGAAATCTCTCCTAAATGATCTAGGAAGCTAGCAAAAAGGGAGGGGGAGAAATAGACCTTGATTGGGGCGTGACGGCAATGGTAGCATCGGTTGTCCATGGATTTTCTCCTCCCTGCGAGCTTGCTCCCGAACTCATTCCTCCACCAAAATCTTCGATCCAGCTATCGAATTCCACTCCTTTGGACTCACTAAAGCTAATGGGAGTATTATTTTTGTGTGGCGAAGGATGTATAATAAGTTGCCAACATGTGTCGTTCGGCCACCACCTTGGATGCTCTCCTTGGCTCCAAGTGTCATGGAGCTTGCTGTAAATGGCTGGGAATTTATGTGTGGGTTCAGAAATAGGCTTGGGAAGAGAGGAGGAGGGCCACATGGCCTCCATGACTCATTTCCCTCTTTTCTCTCTCTTAATATTGGGGGAAATGACCAAAATACCCCCATGCATGTCATATCTCTCCAAATTCAGAGGGCATGGACTGTAATTAGATAAATGTGTTGCTACATGGGCCATGGTTCATGGGCTTAGCCCATTGTAAATGGGTTTGGGTTCTTATTTTCTCCTTTAGGCCTTATGTTGACCAAGTTGACTTTTGGGTTGACTTGGTTAACTTGGTCAGTGGGTTGACCCCACTTGATGGTCATGGCCCCTATGTCATCACCCAACATGGGTTGGGTCATGGCTCAAGACCTTAGCCCATTAGGAATGAGCTTGGTCTTCAAATTTACTTAAGTAGGCCAAAGGTTGACCAAGTTGACTTTTAGGGTTGACTTGGTCAGCTTGATGAGTGGGCTGGCCCCACTTGGTGTTCATGGACCCTATGACGCCACCCAAACTTGGTTGGGCCATGGTGATGCCCCACTTAGGCTAATTGGGCCTATGTGTGTGATTTTGACCAAATTAGGGTTGGGTTGACTTTGGTCAAATTGGGTCAATGAGTGACCCTATGATGGGGCCTTTAGATCACTCAGATTTCTTTTAGGGTTAGGGACATAATGATAAGGTCAACTTGTATCCATGGTTTAAATTTGGCTAGTTTGACCTAAAGTTGATTTGAACCCTATTGTGGCCCCATGTAAGTCCATCCCACTCTTATGTCCCTAGAGTCAAACCTAGCCTAATCCCTTCCCTCCTCCATATGTCCTAACCTATCTAAGTTAAGGGGTCTAGTTGGAAGTGGGATGTTACAATTCTGCTCTTTGATACACTGGTAGTATAGATGTGCACTAATATACATATTGATACATCTTGTTGTTAATTGCTTTCTTGCTGAATTATTGATATGTTAACTGCTAGATTAAGAACATCATCTTATCACCTGGTTGTTATATTACTTATTATAGTATAGCTTTTCTTTTTCCCTCCTTCCACCCAGTTGTTAAGAACGTGAAGCCACTTAGTTTTTGTGGCTAATGGTTGTTACACAAACATTTTTAAGAGCACACTCAGCTGGAGTAGTAGCAGTTAGGCTAGGGAGTCTAGATTTGGAGACATATTGCAGCTTTAGCAGCGAATCCTTCTGTTACGGTTGTGAGGGAATGTAGTTCTTATTGTAGATTTCTGATGTACCATGTACTTTGTATATTCGAGAGCTCTTTTTGCTTCCTAACATTTATATATACTGTGAACATTTTTACATTGTGAATTATGGACTATTGTGTTGAAATTTATTGATGGGTTGGCAAATGATATTGGAAATAGCCAATAGAATAGGCGTCTTGTGGTACAGGTGAGCCCGTGTGCTGACGCTACCACAAATGTTGTCCTGGGCATAATGCTCCCCTTGCCCGTGTCTTGTGTTCCAGGAGAAGGGTTTTACAGGCGTGACATCGAATTTTATAGGCATATGATCTAGAATACAAGAGTGTCCTATCCAAATCATCATGAAATTGTCTCCTGAACACGGCCTCAGGTTTGTAAGTGACCTTAAAGATAACACGCCCTTGGTCAGGGGCGTGACTGAGGGTGTGTACTGTCAATTTTTGCATAATTGTCCAGAAAATGCGGAAAACCAGCAAAACATAAAAACAAACTGAATTAAAAAAAAATAAAAATGATTTATTTAATAAAACATAGAAAATAGTACTAATTAATATAAATATTAACCTAAATTATATACTAAAAATTAGGTATAAATCATAATTATCAGCCATGTGGATTAAGACCGGAGTAGTAGTAGATTCTTCTTATTTATCACACTCTAAATGAGAAGGAGTCGTGATTTTTGGCAATAGCCCAGATGAGAGTTTCTTTATTTGAATCTTCGGAGAGAACGGAATATTCTTCTTGATCAACATTTAGAGCTTCCGAGAATTGAGATAGTTGATCTTCCTTTTCCTACTAAAAAAACTATTTTTTTTCTCCTTATTGTAGTTCCTCCACTGCAGTTTTCTATGTATCTCTTCCTAGTCTTTTTCTCATTTTGCCTTCTTACTTCCCCTAGACAATTCTTCTGTTGTTGACGTTTGTTATATATGCCTTCTAATTTTTGAATTTGTTTTTCTTATAGCTTTAGGTGCTCTAAATCCTACTTTCATAGACCTGGATGACTTGCATAAGATAGAGATTTAATGACTATATTTTCTCCTCACTTTATGTCATGACAAGTTCCAAGAGAGATTGACGTTGGAGGCTTTCTTATATAAATATGTGCTAGTTTTGTTATTCTCGAGACTTATCGGCGTAGCTCTTGTGATTTCAGTGTTGTTTGAATGTTCTTGCGCAGTTCAGAGATTTTGATGCATTTTTGGCGAATTCGATGTTGTTTTGAGTTTTTTATGCCACTTTTACAAGTTCAACACTGCTTTAATATTTTACCACTTAATTGAGGGGTAGTCGACGTTGTTATGAGTTTTAGGTGCCTTTTTAACATTGCGTTGACTGCATTTTGACGCTACTTTGAAGTTTCTTTGTTTGAACATAACTTTGAACCAGTGTTCTTCTACTGCTTTTTTGGTACATTCTTGTAATCTAGATTCTAAGTCCTTAAGAAATAAATTACCCATCTATACAACATGGATAATGTAGTAATTATTCACTCTTAAAATTATTTATAAAATCAAGATGTGAGTTTTTCCAAACAAAAGCATAAAGCCCGCCTGGTATCAAAAGGTTATAGCCAGAAACAAGGTACTGATTTCACTGAAACCTTTGCTACAGTTCTTCGAATGGAGACAATTCATGCCTTGTTAGCTATTGCTGCTCAATTTGAACTGGAAGTTTAGTAGCTCAATGTAAAGTCAAATTTTCTAAATGGAGAGATAGTAGAACAAGTCTATGTTCACCAACAAGACGGATCCTAGAAGAAGGGAGAGGTAGAAAAATTTTAGTGTCTCCAAGAAGCCCTTTACAGATTGAAGCAGGCCCCAAGAGATTAGAACCAAAAAAATGACAGTTATCTAACTATAGACTGGTTTTCAAAAAACATAAATGTGCCATCTCTTTACATAAATCGGTTTCAAGGTAATCAATTTTTACTTATTTGTCTTTATGTTGATGCATTACTATTTATTTGATCAACAGTTGAAATTGTCAGTAACTTCAAACACAATATGCATAGTGTGTTGGAAACTTTGATAGGCCACACGCCCGTAGTAATACCTGACAACCATTATAAGGTCTTCAAGATCAACCCTGGAGAGATCTACTCCGGCAGGGGGAACACCCGGCGAGATGCCTCCAGCGAGACGACTCCGGTGAGATGGGATCCGGAGAGACCTCCTCCTTGCACGGCGAGTTCAACCTCACGGGCGAGATGGGCCGGCGAGACCTTAAGGACGAGACGTCTACCTCTGGGCGAGAGCACTGGGCGAGAAACTCTTCTAGCTCGAAGAGATGCACTAGGCGAGTTGCACTCTCCCTTACTTGCGGACTGCTTCAGGTAGGGTGGTTCCGCGGTATCATAGTCCGAAAAACAACAAGCACAAACACTTCCAGCGCTGCAGTGCTTTACACAGGAAATATGATAAATTTCACTATCTCATCAATCTATAAATTAACTACATACATGCCTTATATAAGCTAGCACGACTAATAAGAAACTGACATTTCTCTCCACATTAAATGCCACCTAACTACTTTTATCTCTCTCCTCTTTATTAATTAAACATATATAAATATGTATAAAAAACATTGTTAACCCGGTCATACCCCGAAAAACACCAACAAACTCCTCCTCAAACATGGCAGCACATGCCGAGTTTGCCTTTGAGCATCAAAAACGTCTCCACCTTCAAGGCCTTTGTGAAGATATCTGCGATCTGCTCTCCGGTGGGGCAATACATTACTTCAACCGTCTTCTGCTCCACATGCTCATTGAGGAAGTGGTACCACATCTTGATGTGCTTGCTACTCCCATGTAGTACAGGATTCTTCGCGAGCTGGATGGCCGACATGTTATCAACATAAATCGTCATAGGGCCATCCTGCGGATGATGTAGCTCCTCCAAAAGGTTCCTTAACCAAATCTCCTGGTAGGTACTGGCCGCTGCTGCTATATACTCTGTGTAACACCCCCATTCGTCACAAGGAATATAACAAAAGGTCCGGCCGGGGGCCCACGCCATATTCCACAGACAGTTAGTGGAATTACATAAGAATACCAAATTAACACATATGGATACTCATCCTAACTCAGAACATTCTAGCGAAAGTTTTTAAAACAGTTATAAGAAAGCAAATACCAAAGCATGAATGTCCACAAAATCCAAAGTAGGAATGACAGCAAAATACACCAAAGTTTCGGTCTTAGGGCCTTACAAGTGATTACTTAAACAATACATGTTTTTCATACTTCAGCAAGCAGGCCGGCCACACATGAACCTAATAAAGTAAACAATTCGCTTGGGCCTTCAAGGGCCAGCACAGCATCAAGGGCTTCCGCCCGCTACTTGCCACTAGGCTCACCTGTTCCTGTATACAACCAATCCACCGAATTATGGTAAAACAAGGCAACGGTCAGCTAAAGCTACCAAATTATAACGACCCCGCCCCTTAATTGGGGCAGCGGTGCTCTTGTCATGCATTTCATTAGTATAATCAAACATGATAGTGAATGTACAATTTAAGTACACTTCACCATAGGCATAGGCACGCACGGCCACACACCCCATGCTCTCAAGGCACATTCTCGGTAAATTTGGTCCATTCCGAGGCTTCACCACTGCCCCCAGTACGGCAAACATCATGAGCATTTTAGTCTTTCCGGTCAAAGCCTAAGACCCTCCATCTATGCCATCAGTAAGTGTCATGTACCTTAGGTGTCTTTAACTGATCCACATAGAGCGGGTACGGTTCCACCTAACCCGTTGCTCACACCGCCATGTCAATTTAAGCCATAGGTATGGGTCAAGCTTCCATGAGTCCCAAATCGATCAGACAATTTTACATAACCCAGTTATGTGCAAGTTGGCTCCCAGGCCACCAAGATGGCATAACCATGCTTTTACACAATTTTCAGAGTGCACCTTGGAGTTAGTCCCCAAGGCTCCATGTTGCAATCTACCATGTAGAAAACCCGAAAACAAACCGCACAGGGTCTTCTCCAGCAATACATGTGTTGAAACCGAAAAACGGTCTCATGTGTAGTTCACCCTAGGCGAAGGGGTGATCGCACACCTACTTCGCTCCTGCAAGCAAAACAACAAGGGAGACAAGGAAAAACTGACTCAAGGGCTCGGCGGGGAGGACCCACCATACACCCGGAAGATCTTAGAGCGCTTCACCTCCTTAGTCAAAGGCCGAGCTAAGGTAACCTCAGAAAGCGCTTGAGAGGTGAAGCCAGAGAGCACAGAAAGCATCCTTTTTGAGGTACCCCTTGCGTCCTATTTATAGATTTCAGAATTTGAACTGCCAATAACCAAACTAAACTAGCCCGAAGTTACAAAAATACCCTTGGCTGGGTCTGCCAACAGCCAAACTCCGTTGTTTTGAAAAACTATGGGCAGACCAGCGGGGGCAAAATAGTAAAAAGTACCTCATAGATCTGGGCGAGCTAGGGAGCTCAGCCACCCCTGAAGATCCGGCTCACCTGCTATTGCCAAGCTCCTTCGCGTGAGCGCTAGCTGGGAAGGCAAGCTTTCCCATTGGTCGGCCTCTATTAGTCGGCCTCAGCTCGACAAATCCTGACTTAGCTCAGCGAATGCCGAGCTCGCGGTCGACGAATGCCGAGCTTGCCTGGGTTCTGGGTGATATAAGCCAGCCGGTCTGGTTCCTGGTTCACCACACTCACCGGATATGGGGTTGTACACAATCCCCGCTCTTTTTGAGCTTAGCAAATCTCAGAACGAAACATCCAACCTCAAGTGTTCGGCGAGTGTGGGGTGGATTGGAGGGAATCTTCGGGTGGGGTCCACCTTCGGCTATATATATACACTGGCATACCTGCTTGACTTTTGTCATTCCCTTTGTTATATCCCTGCCTAGATGTCGATCCCCAAGGAGATCCAAGAGCTCCTTAACCGAGCTCGCCAGGTCTTAGCTGCTCGCATAGCTACACTGACTGCGATTCCGCCCGCTGTCCCGCAGCGTGGCTCTGCCGAGCCCAGCTCCAAGTGGGTGAATCTGTTTCCTCAAGCGGCCGAACCCATTTATGATGATCTGAGATCCACCTTGGAGCACGGGACCGGCTCCTCCACTTTGCCTGCCCCCGAAAAGGGCAAGAACATTGTCAACCTCTGTGACGGCCCGGACAGCCAGCTTGATAGCATGGGGGGCACCGCGCCGCGAGACACCACCCAACGAGCCAAGACCACACCTGAGGACTCATGACTCAGAACTCTAGAAAATCGCCCGCAGGATCCGTCGCCCCCCTTTGGAACCTTGGGGGTGGGCTCGCCGGAGTGCGGCCTTCCCCTCAGCGAGTTGTTGTGACTATGGGAGCGGGTATGGAGACCATCCCCATCCCGGGATTCGAGCTCCTGTCACCGGGAACGCGTGGTCCAGGGCAAGGGAAGGACCTAAGGTTTGTCCCTCCCCGCACCTCCTTTGAGTTGCCATGCTCGTCAGGTTAATTTGTCCTTGGATTCTTGTTATTCAATTTTCCAGCACACCTCCCCTTATTGAGGTTTCTGTCTTCGCAGTTCCCCCCAGCCAATCCACTGCCGAGGAATCTTCGCAGGCAGCCCATTACTCACCCCTCCCCTCCCTGAGTTCGTTGGACTCTTACCTTGCCCTGAAGTGGAGCAAGGCGAGCTGACGTGGAGGGGGTCAAACTTTTCAAGAAACTGGTTTGTGGGCTGTGCGAGGTGCAGGAAGTCAATGAGGCGTTACAATGTGACTACGCAAGTCTCGCTGAGAAGGCGCAAAGCAGCCAGGCTGGCGAGATGACGTCTCCTTCCCGGCTCCTGGATGATGTTGGATCCCTAGTTGATTTGGGCTAGGTTCACTAGCTTAGGATGTGACCCAACATGTATAGCCAGGGTCAAATTTGTGTCCTAGAGTCTAGGTCAAGTCCTTAGAGTCAACATCATATGGACCAGCTATCAACAAGACCGTCAGAGACTCCAGACTTAGAAGATTTCAAGACTAAGTAAAATGAGTTCGATGTTCGTCGAACTCAGGTCGACGAAAGGTGTGCTGAGCTCGACGATCTTGAGATATTTCTTTGTGCTGAGCTCGACGATCTTTGTTCTCCGCTCAACGAAGACTGAGATTCTTCAATAAGCTGAAGTCAGGATAACTCCAGAATTTTTCTAAGTCCAACTTCAGGCTTTGGTCGACGAACAGGATTCTGAGCTCGACGAACTTGGACCTCAAGTACTTAACTTCTCAGGTCAACGAAGTCAACTTCTCAAGTCGACGAATTCAGTACTCTACTCGACGATTTCTGGTCTACGATTTATATCCTTCTTAGTCAGAGACTTCTCAGATTCTAAGTCCATAATATTTCTTCGCTCGACGAATTTGGATCTCAGTTCGACGAATACTGTCTGACAGTGATGATTATCTGGTCGACAAACTCCTCAACTCATCTCGACGAACTGTGAACTCAGCTCGACGATTCCTCTTCTACGTTCGGAGATTCCAGATTAGGTCTTCTTCAGTTTTTCCGTCCCGTTTCTTGGCGATGATTCCTGAACAATTAATGCCAGATCTTCTTGGAATGTTACCGTTAGAACGTGCAATTAATCTTGGATTATTTCATGTCGTTTTTCCATGAGACAGTTAGGGAAATCATTGATTGCCGCTTCCTTCCCAGGACGATTGCATTTACTGCTCAAACATTCAAAATTCGAATGTTCCTCAGTCAGTAAAAAGTCAAGAAAAGAAAAGGATCAAGTACTACTCACAGATACAGTCATACAGACACACAGACAATCAGACAGACATAGACAGTCATTGCACAGAAGAACAATCTCACAATAATCAAAAGTTCTTTCTCTGCAATCAGCCCAGGCCAGAGAACATCTTCAATCCTATAGGACAACTTCAAAAGGACAACAAAACTTTATCTGTCAAAGAAGTTCCTGAAGCAATCTCTGGTCCAGGCACTCAAGTTTTGTAGACCTGTCACCCTGAAGCAGTGCTCCAGCATTCCTGATCCATTCAAGATCTCGGGGGGAGCAAATCTGCTGAAATCAATCGACAGTCTTCTTAGTTGTTATTGAGAAAGAGAAGACACCATCACCTCGTTTCAACTCCTGTATACGGTTTTAATTCCCTTCAAAATTATTCCCGGTTGCAAGTCTCCTACCAAAAGACTTGAGGTTTTGGTTTTTGAGCACCTGAACAAAAGCTCATTGGTGTCAGGCACCTGATCAAAAACCTAAGTGGATTCCTACCAGTGTGGTAGAAGAGTGGATGTACCCAGGTTGGGGAACCACTATAAAAATTTCTTGTGTCGTCTGGTTTCCCTTTTTCTTTTGTTTTGGCTGTGATCTGTGATTGTTTAGGTTGCTGTGTTTATTTCTTTAATTGCTGACTTGTTCACCTAGGATTAAAATAGAAGTTGTAAAAAGTTTGTAGTTAGCACAATACTCTATTCACTCCCCCCCCCCTCTAGAGTATTTCAGATCTAACCTGCACTTTCAATTGATATCAAAGCGAGGTTGGTTAAAATACCACACCTAAATTGGTTGCACAGGCTAGCACATGAACCATAAAGATCACTCTTGTTAGATCTGTTTGTTTTGTTTTTGTTGTTAGATTTATTTCTTCACAGAAATGGCCCAAAACAAAGATTATGCAAGCATCAGACCTCCAATTTGCAATCTTAACAAGTTTGCCATCTGGAAGGCAAGAATCAGATTATACATGAATTCTATTGATGATGATATTTTTGCTTCTATCTTGACAGGAGTACCTCCAGCACCTACAGCTTCTACAAACAACTCTACAAACATGACTGCAGTACCTCATCCAGAGAATAATGATGCATATAAGAAATCCAAAATTGCAGATGCAAAGGCAATGAATATCTTGGCTCAGATAATGTTAGATGACATATTTCAGAAGGTGGCTGAGTGCACCTCAGCCAAGGCCATTTGGGATTCCCTCAACCAAATGGTAGCTGGTTCAGCAGATGAAAGGAAAGACCGGAGATCCAATCTCATATCCCTGTATGAGAATTTCAAGAAGGATGAGGCTGAATCAGTAGCTGAAATGTACAACAGGTTGAGATCAATCATCAATGAGCTTAAAACCTTGGATAAGGACATCACCCTGACAGAGGTGAATGATAAAATTTTGATGTGCTTCCCTAGATCTTGGGACTCAAGAATCTGGCCTATCAAAGAAGCCAGAAGCCTAAATGAGATATCAACTGAATCTCTGCTAGCCAAATTAAAATCAATTGAGCAGCTGATAAAATCAAGAGAAGCAGCAGAACAGAAGGCAACAACTCCAGTGAGAAAGGATCACAGTATAACCTTCAAAGCATCTGAGGAAAGTGAGACCTCAACATCAAATGAAGAATTGATGAGACTCTTTGCAAAAATATTCTATAAGATGGCTAGAAAGGATTTCAGAAGGAAATCATCCAGGCAGGATGATAAGCCTAAGTATGACAAGACACCAACCAAGGAGGTTGTGTTCTTTGGATGCAGAAAGCCTGGACATTACATCTCAGAATGTCCAGAAAACCAGAAGAAGGAGAAAAATAGAGAAAAAGACTCCAGGAGAAGACACAGCAGCAGACCCTCTTCCAGCAAGTATAAAAAGAAAGACAAGGGCTTTGTTGCTGAGACATGGAGTGATACAGAGGAAGAATCATCATCTTCCAATTCAGGTGAAGAAGAGGAAGAAGCAAGATCCAAGGAGGTTTGCATTATGGCAATTGATGCCTCCAGGAGCAATTCTGGATCAGAAGGAGAATCTGAAGATGAAGCAGCCTCAGACTCAGAGGCAGATCAGGTTCTTTCAAGCTTTGATTTTAATTCTGATTTATTTAAAACTGAATTCAAAACTATGTGTTTAGATTTAATTAATTCAGAGAAAGAAATAAAAACTCTTAGAGAAAGACTAGGAAATCTTGAAGCTATTAACTCAGAAAATATTAAACTAACAGATTAACTAACCCTAGCAAATGAACAAATAATTAAATTAAAATCTGACTTATGTGAGGCCAAACAACTTGAGCAATCTCTCAATGGGAGAAGCCTCAAGCTGATGGACATAACAAGAACAGTTAATGCCAGATTAAATGGTAAGCTGGTCTTGGGTTCATCATCAAGTTTGCCACCCCATAATTAAGAAAAACATTCTTACCACACCCATTCAATTTGTTTCTGCCAAGGGAAAAGAAAAGATACCCATAGACAAGAGAAACAAAAATCTGAAAACAGCAAATAAAAACAAAGTTCAGCAGCATTCTTCGAACTCAGATCGACGAAATGTGGCTAGTTCGTTGAACCCAGATCGACGAACGCTGAACGCAAACTTCAGTTATAATAATTCGTCTAACTGCGATCGACGAACTGTGTATGGTTCGTCGAGCAGAGGTCGACGAACTTGGGGTACAGAAAATGACTACTGTCATTCTCTGAGCAGAGATCGACGATCTCATCCCTATTCGTCGAACTCTGGTCGACGAACTTACAAAAATTCGTCGAACCCAGAAGGACCAAACAAAAATTATTTCTCTTACAGAAATTCTAAGACAGCTAATAAGCCATTCAATCCAGTAGCTGATTAGGTTATTCCACCTAGGAGATATCACCCCTTAGGTTATAAATCTCAACCTACATTGTCATTTATTTCCAGCTTTTCTTTTCAACCAAATAAAGGACCCAAGGTAACCTGGGTCAAGAACAATTGAGTTTTGTTTTTCATTACAGGTACAGGAAAAAGAACGCGCATCAAGTCCAAAACTTAATGCGGGTTAAAACTCAAAAAGAGAAGCACGGCGCCCCGGGCGATCGGAGACGGGTTAGTTTTAACTTATCGTGTGTAGTACAAGAGGGTGGTTCGCGTATTGTTCTCATCTTCCCTGGAGGGGACTATTATTTTACCGACTTGTCGGGAGAAAAGGCAGAAAATAAAAGCATAATAAAGGTGGACAATCTATTGAACCAATAAAAGAGCTACAAGTTGGCGAGGCTCCAGCTAGGACCAAAGGTGACGAGGATCTTTGGTGATTCAATCCGGTATAGTGGCCTCCAGTCATATGAAGGATATGGAGCAGTGAAGATTGGATCAGTTACCTTCAAGAGAGTAACATATGGGCGGCAGCGATAAGTGGACAGGAAAATCAAAATGGAAAGCATAACCTACTCATATCATCCGGCGCAAGTCAATTATGTGATAAATGATTTAGGTTATTTATTACAGGTAGACTTAAAAGCTAACACTCACGCACTACCTCTTAAACACACTCTACTGTTCCAGCATATTATTACATAATAAATCCAGAAAACAAAATAAAAATAACCACGCACACACTGGAATTGAAATTATAAAACTACTCATACACGGAACGTACAAAAAAATAAAAACAAGGCTGAACGATATATTTAGTAGAAAATTTCAAAGGAGCAAAAGTTTTTGCATAAGGCGAAAAGAGCAAGTCTGCCAAAACAGAAAGCATGATGAAATGAAAAAAATGGGCAAAAAGTTTTGGAAATAAAAGCTCAATATCGTTCCTACTAGTAAAAAGTGAAAATAAAGAAAAAGGAACCAAAATGAGAAATTGTAAAATCACTTTGAAAACGCATAAAAGATAAAAGCTAGGACATGAAAATAATCTCACCTTAAGAATATAGCTAACAATGGTTATTTATTGAACTAAACAGACAACTAAAAAATAAAGGAGAGGGGGGAGAAAACTTGTTAGCAGGCTTACCAAAAAATGGAACCGGAATCTGGCCCCTACAAGAAGGAAACTTTGCCGCTGACGGGACTACGCAGGGCGTTGTCAATTAGCAGCACTTGAGCAACGTTGCGGCGGACTAAAACTAGTTTCAAATCCATTAATAAAAGTGATTCACCTAGGTGTCATTTTGTATTTGCTTCCGTCGATGTGGATCTATTTGGGGCGTGACCCATTGCAGTACAAAGCCTAGGAGGGAAGAAAAATCTTACACAATTTATTAAGTGATTGTTGATGACTTCTCCAGATTCAGTTCTATCCAATTACAAGGGTAGCCTTTCTAAGAACTAAGTCAGATACATTCAAGTTCTTACACCTCTTGATTTTCTCAGGACCATACAGTATTGAGTTCATCTACTCTATGTTAGCAATGCTCAGAAGTGATCATGGCACAGAGTTTTGCTTCAGTCTCTTCTTATGTGATTGTTGATGACATTCAGAGTTCTGTGAGAAGGAAGGTATCAGGCAGTGTGATATGGCTCAGATCCTAGAACTCCCCAACAAAATGGGGTAGCTGAAAGGAAAAATAAGGCACTCATTGAAGCTGCAGGCACATTATTGGCAGATGCTTACATGCCTCTATCCTTTTGGGCAGAAGCTGTAAACACTGCTAACTATATCCTGAATAGAAGCCTTATACATAAGCTAAAAAATAAGACCTCCTATGAATTACTTAAAGGGAAGAAACCTAAAATCAAATACTTTAAAATTTTTGGTTTTATATGTTATATTCACACAAATAACAAAAGATACATTAGAAAGTTTGAGGCTAAGGCTGAAGAAGGGATTTTTCTAGGATACTCCCAAGTAAGCAAGACCTATAGGGTTTTTAATAAATCCACTCTTAAAATTGAAGAGTCTGTCCATGTATCTTTTGATGAAGCTAACATGTCTTATAAGGAGAAAGAGATTTCTACCAATAGCTTTTTGCAGGTTCCACAACTGTGTGAGTCTATGGATGGACTAAACCTTACCCAAAAGGTGTCAACCCATCCTTCTCCACAGGTTGCTGAAGACAGTGAAGAAGAAATTCAAGAGGAAGTGGCTGAACTTCCCTCAACATCTAGTATCATTCCTCAAGAGGAATTAATTACAGAAGCTGTTGCTCAACAAACTCAACCAACTGATCTTGTCACACTTAGAGATCACCCCAGATATCAAGTGATTGGAGACATTTTAGTAGGTGTACAGACAAGGCATCAACTCAATCAAGACTTGATGCATGCCTATTTTCTCTCTCAGATTGAACCTCTCACCATCCATGAAGCTGAGCAAGATCCCCACTGGATCATTGCAATGCAAGAGGAACTAAATCAGTTTGAGAGATGTAGAGTTTGGAATTTGGTTCCAAGACCTCATAACTACCCTGTTATTGGAACTAAATGGGTCTACAGGAACAAGCTAGATGCTCAAGGGAACATAGTGAGAAATAAGGCTAGGCTTGTTGCTCAAGGCTATAGGCAAGAGGAAGTAATTGACTATGACCAAACCTTTGCCCCAGTGCAAGGTTAGAGGCCATAAGAATATTCCATGCCTATGTAGCTCACATGAGATTCAAATTGTTCCAAATGGATGTCAAGAGTGCATTCTTGAATGGAGTGCTTCAAGAAGAGGTTAATGTGGAACAACCTCCAGGTCATCAATGGCGATTCCAGCGAGCACCTTAGCCGCAATGAAATTTGACACCGGTTTTGACATGGATTTCGATTCATTCCAACACTCTGACCCAATCTTTCTCTATATTCTGGAACTGCTAGAAGAACTTGGTCTCAAGGAATTTATGACCAGAAGGATTTAACTGCATGCAACTGAAATCAGAGAATGGGTATACACTTCTTCTATTTCTGAGGAAAATGTTCTGACAGGAAATATCGGGAGTAATGCGATTTCTTTGTCTCCGGTCATTCTCTCTGAAATCTTTGGGTTGGTAAATGGAGAAGATGATATGGATATGGATTCTGAAGAATTTAGTGCAATGCTGAAATTGATGGGGTTTACAGGGAGTAACCCTAACAAGTTGTTAAAGAAACAACTATCTGTTGCCTACCAGTTCTTGGCAGATATTGTGGGAAAGGTACTGAAGGCCAAGCACTCCGCACATGACTACATCACCCGTCATCAATTCCTTGTTATGTGCGCAGTGGTTAACAAGAGACATGTCGATTGGGGCAAAGTATTCTTTGAGTTGATAAAGAAAAAGAACAGCAAGAAAGAGGTTTGTTTCGGAAGAATCTTGGGAATTTTTTTTCAAGAAAAGGCTGGTGAATTAATGGTCTCCCCGGCCATCTTTATCAATGCCAGCAAGCGCCTCACCTGCGCCTTGTTTGGCAGATGGGAGAGGAGGATCTCCAAGCCCTCCAAGGCTTCCTCATCTTCCATCCAACTTCTGAGAGCACCATGCTGTGAAGGCCACTCCCCACCCTGCAGAAGAGGGTATCCCATCTCCAAAACCTCTTCAGCAACTCATCTTCCATCCTCAACCACTCTTCAAATTCCTCCAACTTCCCCCACTCATGTTTCTTCATCACCACAGCATACTTCTATGCCACCTCCACCTCTGGACATCACCAACATTCCTTCCCCCTCTTCCCCTCTACAAGCTAATCAACTACCAACACCTCCAGCTTCACCTCATGACACACATATTCCTACTGCTCCTCAGTCTCCACTTCCCACTCATTTATCCTCCATTCTATCTTACACCCTACCCTCAGACATTGCCATGCCAGATGCCCCCATTCCATCATCATCACCATCCACTCATCACAGTCATGCTATTCCACCCTCTATTCCATCATTAGTTGCTCCCTCCTCCACACCACTTGCAACATCCTCTTCCCATTCCCCATTTGATCCATCTACCATCATATCCCTGCTCACTCCCCTCATCAAATCTCTCATCCAAGAGGCCATTACACCTCTTGTGACTTCTATCAATTCTTTATCTGCCAAAATTTATGCCCTTTCTGCTGTCCCCTCTTCATTCAGGGGCCTGGCACCAGGTTCTCCTAAACCCAGGCAGGGGGAGATGCTATGTGATGAAGTAGCAACAGATGCAGATGTAGAAGCAGCAGCAGCAGACACAGCAGCAGCTTCAGATGCAGATGCAGATAGTTTGCCCGAATTTGATTCTGATTTGATTGAATTAATTCATTTTACGGACAGTGACATTGACTTAGATGAGTCAGTTGAGCAAATAAAAACTTTTGGTGATTTTACTCTCAATCCCACAGTTAATTTACAAGCATTACTGCAAGTTTTTGAAACTGTACATATGCAGTCTTTTCCAGTAGACTTTACTAAGCCACAATTGGCTATTGTTCCCTATACTTCT
Source organism: Platanthera guangdongensis (assembly GCA_039583875.1). Classification (NCBI taxonomy): domain Eukaryota; kingdom Viridiplantae; phylum Streptophyta; class Magnoliopsida; order Asparagales; family Orchidaceae; genus Platanthera; species Platanthera guangdongensis. Next base: position 145,876,701 of record CM077156.1, on the reverse strand, counting down.
CCAGTTAGTCCAGCAGTTTTTAAGCAACTCTGTGACAGTTTTGCTATTCCAGCTTTAGCTTCACTCTCTACAGCTAGTCCAGAAGTTATTCCAGAAGACATCTCAGCCCCAGTTTTTGTTATGGATGACTCTCCTATGCCTGATTTGGATGAGCTAATCCTGGCTGACATTGAAGAGGAAAATAAGGCAGCTGCTGAAAGCTCTGTCCCCATTGTTTCTGATTCCTGTACAGTCTCCTCCTCTCATGTTGCTGAAACTTCAGTTCCCTCAACTTCTGCCCCTGCTACAGCAAAAGCTGTTATTGATGATAAAGCTCTGAAAGCTTTGGATGCTTTGTATGATAACCCTCAGGGTTCTTATACTGAAGATGATGAAGCTGATGATGATGATGATTCAGATGAAGAAGCCTCCAAGAAGAAAAAGAAGATGCTATCAAAGAAAAGGAAGGCTCCTCCTCCTCCAGCTCCTAAGCCTAATTCCACTGCTGACACCCCTTATTACATTTTGCATAATGTGACTCCTTATAAGGGAATGCCTGCATGGATGTGGTTATCAAAGAACCAGCAGAAGGAAAGGAAAAGAAGTAGGAGATATTCTCCTCCTCCAGTTCACAGATATAGAAAGGATCCTCCTCCTCCTCCTCCAACAGCTGGTGCCACTGGCTCTAGCTCTCAAAGATCTGACCCCATGCAAACATATCAAAGACATTCAGGGAGATCCTCTAGAAGCAGCCAGCAGAGGCAACCATCCTCAGGTAATCAACAACAATAGCATCAGCAGCAGCAGCAGCAATACACATCTGAAGAACAGACAGCTGACAGTCCCAAAAGGCCATACTCTCCTCCAATTCCATTTGAAGATCCTGAAACTGCCAACACTGCAAAAATGGCTAGATTCCAGGAGCTTATTGGCCTATCCTTGATCAATAAAGCCAAAGCTGAAGGTAAAGACATTTCTGGATACTCTACCATGTCTAAGTACAGAAAGAAAGAACTGAAAAGATTTGATAAGGGAAACAAGCTTTTCAATGTTGATGATTATATGAAACTCTATCCTGAAGAAGTTGTCCCCAGAGCTACATCACTGAAGATCATTGGGGCAGCTGACATGACTATGACTCAAGCACAAGCTCTAGATCCTAACAAAGAGATTATCTTCAAAAAGCCAGGAGAGAAGACAACAGAAGACAAATCTATGCAGAAGAAGAAGAAGTTATCCCTATTTTGTTTCTATTTCTTTCTGTATTTGTTTTCAAACCTTGCTATTTATTTAAACAAAGCCATGTATATTTATCTGCTGCATGTGTTAGTAATTCTCTGCCAGATATATCTCTTTTCTTGCTTTGTTTTTCTGTTTGTTTATATTTTTCTGTCTCTTAGTGACCTCACCCAAATAGGGGGAGATTGTTGGATCCCTAGTTGATTTGGGCTAGGTTCACTAGCTTAGGATGTGACCCAACATGTATAGCCAGGGTCAAATTTGTGTCCTACAGTCTAGGTCAAGTCCTTAGAGTCAACATCAGATGGACCAACTATCAACAAGACCATCAGAGACTCCAGACTTAGAAGATTTCAAGACTAAGTAAAATGAGTTCGACGTTCGTTGAACTTAGGTCGACGAAAGGTGAGCTGAGCTCGACGATCTTGAGATATTTCTTTGTGCTGAGCTCGACGATCTTTTTTCTCTGCTCAATGAAGACTAAGATTCTTCAACAAGCTGAAGTCAGGATAACTCCAGAATTTTTCTAAGTGCAACTTCAGGCTTTGGTCGACGAACAGGATTCTGAGCTCGACAAACTTGGACCTCAAGTACTTAACTTCTCAGGTCGACGAAGTCAACTTCTCAGGTCGATGAATTCAGTACTCTACTCGACGATTTCTGGTCTACGATTTATATCCTTCTTAGTAATAGACTTCTCAGATTCTAAGTCCACAATCTTTCTTCGCTCGACGAATTTGGATCTCAGTTCGACGAATACTGTCTGATAGTGATGATTATCTGGTCGACGAACTCCTCAACTCAGCTCGACGAACTGTGAACACAGCTCGACGATTCCTATTCTACGTTCGACGATTCCAGATTAGGTCTTCTTCAGTTTTCTCGTCCCGTTTCTTGGCGATGATTCCTGAACAATTAATGCCAGATCTTCTCGGAATGTTACCGTTAGAACGTGCAATTAATCTTGGATTATTTCATGCCATTTTTCCATGGGAGAGTTAGGGAAATCATTGATTCCCGCTTCCTTCCCAGGCCGACTGCATTTACTGCTCAAACATTCAAATTTCAAATGTTCCTCAGTCAGTAAAAGTCAAGAATAGAAAAGGATCAAGTACTACTCACAGATACAGTCATACAGACACACAGACAATCAGACAGACATAGACAGTCATTGCACAGAAGAACAATCTCACAACAATCAAAAGTTCTTTCTCTGCAATCAGCCCAGGCCAGAGAACATCTTCAATCCTACAGGACAACTTCAAAAGGACTACAAAACTCTATCTGTCAAAGAAGTTCCTAAAGCAATCTCTGGTCCAGGCACTCAAGTTTTGAAGACCTGTCACCCTGAAGCAGTGCTCCAGCATTCCTGATCCATTCAAGATCTCAGGGGGAGCAAATCTACTGAAATCAATCCACAGTCTTCTCAGTTGTTATTGAGAAAGAGAAGACACCATCACCTCTTTTCAACTCCTGTACAGGGTTTTAATTCCCTTCAAAATTATACCCGGTTGCAAGTCACCTACCAAAAGACTTGAGGTTTTGGTTTTGAGCACCTGAATAAATGCTCATTGGTGTCAGGCACCTGATCAAAAACCTGAGTGGATTCCTACCAGGGTGGTAGAAGAGTGGATGTACCCAGGTTGGGGAACCACTATAAAAATTTCTTGTGTCGTCTGGTTGCCCTTTTTCTTTTGTTTTGGCTGTGATCTATGATTGTTTAGGTTGATGTGTTTATTTCTTTAATTGCTGACTTGTTCACCTAGGATTACAATAAAAGTTGTAAAGAGTTTGTAGTGAGCACAATACTCTATTCACCCCCCTCTAGAGTATTTCAGATCTAACCTGCACTTTCAGATGAGATAGACGACGACCTCTCGGTGGCACAGAGTAATTCGGGGAGGATTCGCGAGCTCCTCCGCCAACAGCAGTCTGGGGGACCGGGGATTTGAGGCCAGGGTAGATAGAAGACGGGTCCCTTGCCGAGCCGACTGGTACTCGCCTCCTTGTCCCCCCTGCCCGCGTACCACGCTTCTTTATTCCTTCCCTTGATTGCTGTAATAAATAAATTCAAACATTCTTAGATGTGTCTCGTGTTTGAATAATAGTAATTATATTGCTTCTTATTTGACTTAGCCTTAGTTGGAATGCACCAGAAGTCGGCGAGCTGGGGGTTGGCGAGCTGGGATGGCGAACAGGGCTGATTGGACAGCTTAGCCCCCAGATTACTTTTTCTATAAATAGCCCCCACCCCCACCAACGCCCGCACTACTGCCTTAATTGCTTACTCTTTCTCTCTCTTCCCGCGCTTTTCCACTTTCCTACTCGCGCTCCACCCCCTCTTGCGAGCATGGGCAAAACCAATCCTGATGCTGATGGCCGCACCAAGTGTGCCCAACACTTTAGAGATTACTGCTTCTTCGAGGGGAGCACCACCGAGGCGAAGCTCGCGAAATTTCTCGGCGACCACGTTCCGCAGGGCTTCGAGGCGCGCCGGCCGAGGGAGGGGGAGGCCATCAACTCCTTCTACAATGATGAGCTCGCCTTCCCCATCTCTCACTTTGAGGTGGGGCTGCGCCTTCCCCTCTGGCCGGAGATCTGCCAAATTCTGAAATATTATGGCGCGGTGCCCGCGCAGCTGAATTCAAACACCATCGCCATGATGGTGGCATACGCGAGCTACCTCCATCGAGAGAGGATTGAGTTCAACCTGACGGTGTTTAGGAAGCTCTTCTCCTATGAGGTGATGCCGGATGGCGTTGCCTACTTCATGGGCTCGCTGATCAAGCTTCGCGAGATCGCGAACAAACACCACAACTAGATGACCAAGATCACCTTCATCAAGGGCGATCTCAGCAACATCCCCTTCTCCCCGCAGCAAAATGGTGAGGAGATCTACAGTCCGCTGACCGTGTCCGGCAATGACACTAACCACCACAAATTCTTCCTCAACAAGGACTTCGAGGTCGCCTTCCTGGGAAGGTGCCTTGACTTACTCCACCCCGTTTTTCCCGACGAAGGTATTGCACTCTTCCGCTTGCCGAGCTCGCCACTTTGTTATGGAACCCTTCTAATTTTTCCAAGTTATTTCTTGCAGGGGAATGGCTAATCCCCGCGAACGCACTGTTTGCGGTCTCGAAGTTGCATGCGGACTCGCTTGCTCGCGAGAAGGTGGCGACGGCGGCCTGCCGAGATGAGGCGGCCTTCTCCAAGCCCTCCTCTAGCAAGAGGTGGCCGGAGGACATGGGGTTGATCCCTCCCCATCGCCAACATTTACCAAAAAAGATGAGGAGAGCCGTGCTGGCTCCGCGGGCAAAACAACAACAATAATATCCACAAATCCCCAAGTACATGAGCTCGTCGGAGGTCATCCCCGACGGGTCGCTAGAGAGCCCGCTCAAGGAGATCACCAGTAAGGGGAAGGAAGTTGTCGAGACCCCTACTCCCCTTAAGGCGACCCCAGTGTTAACCCCTCAGTCCGCAACATCCTGCAAGATTCCAAACCCCCCTTTCAACAGGCGCGGAGGTGATTTGTCAGTCCGCCCAGTCCGGCAATGTCACCAATCGGACACCAAGGATGGTACCACAGCAGCGGATGCAAGGACCTGTCCGCTCAGTCCGCTAGGACTTGGGCTATCGGATTCTCTACAGCGGCGGACGCAGTGTCTCGTCCGCCCATACCGCCACCCTCCAGCAGGATCGCACCCAGCAGCAGTGGAAGCTCCAGTCCGCGAGCCCAGTCCGCCCCTTCTGCGCAGACTGGCGTGTTCTTTCTTTTTGCTTCCCGTCACCGCTGCGCGGTTTTCCTGTACCCCGGACAGTCGGTTATTTTAGCCGTGCCCGTTTCGGCAGGCCCCCTATCCTATAAATAGGGGGGAGGTGGTGCACCCAAGGCACGCTGACTCAGACCCAGGAGCCTACTTGTTACAGGCTGCGGACTCGAATCTTGTGCCTTGCGGACTCCCCCTCGCTCTGCTCTTGTCCAGCTTTTCCTTTCACTTGTAACCAAATCCTTCTTCAATCAAGGGAAAGCCCGTCGCAAGAGAGGCATTCAGGCCGCGACGGGCGAAGTCTGTTGTTGTTATGGTTCACGGCCCTGCTCTTCTTCCTGCCCTCATCCGCTTAGTAGATCACTACTCGCAGTCTCCCTATTCTCCGGTGTTCGAACCGTTAGCTAGTGGTGCTCGACCCCCCTTGTGTTTTTGTGCATCAACAGTTAACACGCGGCCTTCAGATCCGAGTAGTGTTTTGAAATCAGCGGACGGAAATGTCAGACCGCAGAGCCCGCTCCTCAGACCGCTCCAGCTCTTTAGAGGACTCTCTTTGGGACGCAATTGAGCAAGCTCGCCTTGAGGCCGAGCAGTCCCGCCAGCAGACTGACCAGCGTCTCGACGCAATCAGCCAAGCTCTGCTCGCGCTGACCCAGCGGCTTGCTCCTCAGGCCGCAGCGGACCCAGCGGACTCGCCAGTCCGCCAGACCCCAGCTCGCCGAACTCCGCTTCGGCAGTCGCCAGCAACTCCTCGGAACCCTGCTCAGTCCGCCGGCCCTCTGTGCCCTCAGGAGGAGCAGTTTGCTTTCAGAAATTTCTTCAGAGAAGCTATCAGGGGCACTCCTGCCCGCCAGCTTCATTTTGCTGACCGCCAGTCCGCCGAGCCCGTGGACTCCCCGGCTCCAGTCCGCCCCTTCTACCCTGCAGAGTTCGAGACCCCGTCTCCCTTTGTTGACCGAATCCGATGGGAATCGGCTCCGAGCAACTTCAGGGAGCCTCGCAACCCATTCTATTCAGGAGGGACTGATCCAGTCTCTCACCTCCAAGCATTTGAGGGGGCAGTTGCTTTGAGATGCCTCTCAGATGCTATCAAATGTAAACTCCTGGTTACCACTCTCGAAGGACAGGCGAGAGAGTGGTTCTCCGAGCTGCCTTCGGGCACAATCTCTTCTTTCGCAGAGCTTCGTAGCCAGTTGTTGCTGAGGTTTGCTACCTCGAGGAAGAGGAAGAATGGGCCAGCTGCCCTATTTGAAATCAAGCAAAGGGATAATGAATCAATAGCGCGATTCGTTGATCGCTTTCAGAGAGAGATCCAAGGGGTCAGGAATGTAAACCCTGATTATTATAAGGTCGCCTTGATCCATGGCCTCCGGGAAGGCCCTCTGAAGTTTAAAGCAAAAACCAAGGCACCTGAGACTTATCAAGAGTTGATCGTCATGGTCAACTGTTTCATTGAAGGAGAAAATGCCTATCCAACTTATGTCTCATCCCTGACAGCTAAGGCTGAAGGAAGGGATGCCTCCGCATCTTCCTCTCATGGCAAGCCCCCTCGCCCAGACTTCCAGCCTCCGTCTCAAAGAGGCAGGAACTTCCGCAACAAGAAACCATTCCAAGGCCATCAACAGTTTCACGAGCAGAGACTGTCGTTGGCCGCCACTCCCGCCATTCCATTGCAAGCTCTTCCCATCCTCCAACAAGCAGCCTTGCCTGCTCCGAGCCATTCTGATGAAAGCCCCATGGAGGACATTGCAGATCTGGACCTTGATGAAGTCATCCAGATCTTGCAAAGGAGATCAGAAGAAAAGAGGCAAGAGCCTCAGAAAATGTGGAAGCCGAGGAATAATGCACAATATTTCCAGTTCCACAAAGAAAAGGGCCATTTGACCGAGGACAGCAAGGCCCTTCGCACACTGATAGAGAAGTTGCTTGTCGAGGGCAAGATCGACTTGGCCAAGAAGGATTCTCCTTCTTCTTCGAAGCCATCCACCTCAAAGGGTAAAGAAGTAGCTAAGGCATACCAGGAATGTGTGGATGTAGAAGACGAAGGCCGTCTGGGGCCGATCAACGTCCCGGTGGAGTGCTTCGATGCAGATGATGATGGGTTCTGGGACGCCTCTTCTTTATTCATGGAGGAGCAGGGACCGAGTCTGCTCGGAAATCGTCAATTTCAAGGGTCACCCGGGCAGAGGTGGCCTCTTCTTCCGTTGCTCCTTCAAGTGAGGTTGTGACCTTTGGTCCAGAAGATCTACCTCAAACAGCCAATCCATTTGATGATGCAGTTGTAATCAAGGCTGTGGTTGGAGACTTTATAGTTGATAGAATTCTTGTTGACACAGGCAGCTCGGTCAACCTCCTGTTCAAGTCTACCTTTGAGGCCCTGAGGACCGGAAAGCCTCTGCTTTCCACTGAGGGGCCACTCTATGGTTTCTCGGGAGAGAGAAAGGAAGTGGAGGGCAGCGTCATCCTGCCCGTGAAGCTTGGAGGGGCGACTAAGCAGATACAATTCATAGTGGTTGACGCACCCAGCAGCTACCATGCCATCTTCGACAGGCCCCTGTTAAACAAGTATCAAGCGGTGGTTTCCACTCACCACCTTGCCATCAAGTTCTTTGCCGATGGAAGGATGTGTCGGGTTAGGAGCGACCCAAGAAGAGCAAGGGAGTGCTACATCCGCACTGTCAATATGGTTGAATCCAGCCCTTCCCTTGCTCCAACAGAAGCTGCTGCCGATGAAGGTGCTCACCTGGAACCTGCCCAGGTGACGCAAGGAGTCCCCATTACTGAGTGGGAGGATAGGAAGCTCTCCATCAACTCGGAGCTACCTGAAGATCAAAAGGCTGAGTTGATTTCCTGCTTGCTGAATAACCTGGATGTCTTCGCCTGGTCAGCAGAAGACATGCCAGGAGTGGATCCTGATGTTGCGTGCCACCACTTGAGTGTTGATCCCGGCTGCAAGTCTATACAACAAAAGAAGAGGGACATAGCCACAAAGCTTGCTGAGCCGATAAGGGAGGAGGTCGCAAAGCTCCTCAAAGCAAATTTTATCAAAGAAATTCAATATCCTACTTGGATTTCTAATGTTATAATGGTTAAGAAGCCAGGAGGAAAATGGCGAATGTGTGTAGATTTTACCAAACTTAATAAAGCGTGCCCTAAAGATTGCTACCCCTTGCCTCGGATAGATTCTTTAGTTGATTCCGCGGTAGGGTACTCTTATATGAGTTTTTTAGATGCGTTTTCTGGTTATCACCAGATAAGAATGCATAAGCCCGACGTTCCTCACACGTCGTTCATTACTAATGATGGTTGTTATTGCTACCTTGTGATGCCCTTTGGGCTTAAGAATGCCGGTGCAACCTACCAACAGATGATGGACCGTGTGTTTAACCATCACAAGGGGAGGAACCTAGAAGTGTATGTAGATGATCTCTTGATTAAGAGTAAGTCGTTTTTGCTGCACTTGCGAGACCTAGCAGAGACGTTCGCTACTCTGCGTAGGTACAAAATGAAGCTCAACCCTTTGAAATGTACGTTTGGGGCGAGTAAGGGGAAGTTTCCTGGTCATCTCCTTACTCCGGAAGGACTTACCCCCAATCCTGATAAAGTGAAAGCCATCCTTGATATGCCTGCCCCTCGTTCGCCAAAAGAAGTTCAGCAGTTAGGGGGGAGGCTAGTAGGCCTTGCGAGATTTCTCTCTCGGGTCGGAGATAGGAGTGCTCCATTCTTCAAAACTCTCCGCGGAGCATCCAGGTTTGAGTGGATGGAAGAATGCTCCCAAGCTTTTGAGCAGTTGAAGATTCAACTGACCTCAGCACCCCTGCTTCAAAGTCCCCGGCCAGGAGAGATTCTTTTCTTATACCTAGGGGTTAGCCCTGAGGCTGTTATCTTCCTTCTTCTTCGGGAAGTGAGCAGAAAACAATTCCCAATTTACTATGTTAGCCATATCCTGAAGAGTGCTGAGACACGGTATCCAATTTTGGAGAAGTTAGTCTTGGCGCTAGTCATGTCAGCTCGCATGCTTCGTCCATACTTCCAAGCACATTCAATTCAAGTTGTCACCGATCAGCCTTTGAAGGGTGTGTTGGAAAAACCAGAACATTCCGGCAGACTAGCTAAGTGGGCAATAGAGTTGAGTGAATTTGAAATCTCCTATGTGCCCAAGACAACCATTAAAGCTCAGGTCCTAGCAGATTTTCTAATTGACATGCCAGAGTCCAGTCCTGATCAGGCAGAGAGGTCACCTTTGGATTGGACCATCTATGTTGATGGTGCCTCAGGCAGGAGTTCTTTCGGAGTAGGGGTGGTTCTCATCAATACAAACGGAGTCAAATTGGAGCATGCCATCAAATTTTACTTTCCAGTAACCAATAATCAGGCAGAGTATGAATCTTTGCTAGCAGGCTTTTGGCTTGCAAGAGAACTATGAATCGATCATGTTCACATCAAAACCGATTCTCTGGTAATGGTGTCACAAGTCCTCGGTAACTTCGAAACAAGAGAGCCGATCTTGAAGAAATATCTAGCTCTTGTGAAGATAGAAGTCGGCAGGTTCAAGAGCTTTACTATCGAGCACATCCCCAGAACAGAAAATGAGGAGGCCGATTTTCTTTCCAAGTATGGGATGCCTTCAGGAGGAACAACTTCCGAGCTCTTCCACCCGGCAGTGGTGGAAGGAGATCTGATGCAAGTAGACCAACGTACCTCTTGGATGGACCCATTCATCCTCTATCTATCAACGGGAGATTATCATCATACAGTCAGAGATAAGAAAAAGTTCAGAATAAAAGCAGCTCACTATTTCCTATTGGAGGGAGTCCTTTACAGAAAAACTTTCCTCTCTACCATGGCCCGGTGTGTTTCAGAAGAAGAAGCTTTCACTGTTTTGCAAGAGGTTCATTCAGGAGAGTGTGGAAGCCACTCGGGAGCAAGAACTCTTGAAAAACGAATCCTACGGCAAGGATATTTCTGTCCCACTATGAAGAGAGACTCTGAGATCTATGCCAGAAAGTGTGTTCAGTGCCAAAAGTTTGCTCCACTTCAGCACCAAGCAGCTCAGTCCCTCAGATCGATTGCAACTCCTTGGCACTTCGCAGTTTGGGGAATGGACCTCCTCGGTCCTTTTCCCATGGCAAGCAGTCAGCGACGTTTCATCATCGTAATGATCGACTACTTCAGCAAGTGGATCGAAGCCAAGGCATTGGCTAAGACAACTACTCAGGTCGTCAGAAACTTCATTTGGGGAGAGATTGTCTGTCGGCATGGAATTCCAATGGCTATAATCACTGATAATGGGCCACAATTCAACAACTTCGAGATGATAGATTTTTGCAGGCAGATCGAAACAGAGCTGCGGTTTGCATCAGTTCATCATCCCAGAAGCAATGGCCAAGTAGAAGTAGCCAACAAGCAGATCCTCAATTTGCTCAAAAAGAAAGTGCACAATCTCAAGGGCAGCTGGGCTGATCAGCTTCCATCAGTCCTCTGGTCCCTTAGGACAATGCCATCATCCGCAACTGGGGAGACTCCATTCAAGCTCTCTCATGGCTCGGAGGCACTTATACCAGTTGAGTTTGAAGTCCCATCACCCAGAGTTCTGCTTGCAAGAGAAGGCGTAGAGGACTGACTTGAGTTAAATAGTGAAGAGATGAAGTTCAGCTTAGAACACAACGAGGCCATCAGAGATCAAGCAGCCATAAGGCAGGAGGAGGTCAAAAGATGGATGGCCCGCTACTTTGATCAGAACGTGAGGATCAAACACTTCCAGGTGGGAGATCTCGTTCTAAAAAAGATTGATGCTGCTGCAAGAGCTGGTTCAATTGGGAAGCTTAATCCAAATTGGGCCGGCCCTTTTGTTATCAAAGAAGCGTTAAAGAGCGGCGCTTACCACTTACAGACATACGAAGGAGAGGATATAACACACACATGGAGCGGGGATGATCTCAAACGGTTCTATTCTTGAACCTCCTTCTTTCTACTTTGTGTATCCTCTTCATGAGTTATTATGAATAGAAACTGCTTGCTAACGCTTCTTCAAGTGTTTGTCTATATAATCATAACAGATGAAACGCTAAGAAAGATTCCAAAAAACGGTTCTGCGCCTGAACTCCCTTTTCTTTCTTATGTTTGTTTTATAAATACATTTTATTAATCAAAGGATCCATACTGACACTTTTTTCTAGTGTTTTCTCTCTCCCAAAGACCTATAACGGTTCCCTAAAACCAGGAGACATTGCCGAGTTCAGCAAGACCTCCCCTATAGCTGTTGTCATTAGCATAACACCACGAAGACCAGTGTTGCGAGGAGATTTCACACAGTGTAGTGGGAGCTTGCAGGCTCTAGTGCGGTTGGATTCTGGACTTCGGATCCCGGCAAGTACCTGACCCCACCTCTGCATTATGGAGGGCTGGGTGGGAGTAAATCTCTACCATGCCGCATTAGGGATATCGTTACAACTTCGATGATCGCGTGAGGAAAGTATGTCGTTCCGGCTCACCTGCCCGCGGGTCATCTTAGCTTGTAACCCTCGAACACTCCATGGTACCCTCGAGCAGTGCCTGAAGGAGACCCACAGCTTAGACTGTACTCCAGGCAAGAGGGCAGGGAACCATTTTGCCAAGTGAGCATCTTGCTCTTCGCAGGGAATTATGTGCGGACTGGTTTTCTCTATCCGCTCAGTCCGCCTGTTTGGGTTGATTTTATAGCTTGTAGCCCGGTGAGGAAAGTATGCCGCTCCGGCTCACCTGCCCACCTGGTCGCAAGCTATAAATCATTTTTTGTATTATGAGCGGATTGGTTTTCTGTATCCGCACAGTCCGCCAGTTTTGTTTGGGTTGATCATATAAGCCTGAGGCCTGGTGAGGAAAGCCATGCAATGCGCACCTGCCCTCCCGGTCGCAAGCTATAGGTCAATTCTATCTTTGGCGGACTGGTTTTATCTATCCGCTCAGTCCGCCAGTTTCCTTGGATGATTTTATAGATTCTATCTTTGTCGGACTGGTTTTCTGTATCCACTCAGTCCGACGGTTTTCTTGAGACCACGAGCTATATAGATCATTTCTTCTATTATGAGCGGGTTGGTTTTCTGTATCCGCTCAATCCGCCGAATGTTTTTCATATGTTATAATTTGACAAGTTAATAAAGAGAAATGCGGACTCTACTAGAACTCAATGAAATACCACCTGACATTGTTATCAGCTGGCTATTCTCGTCATTTTTTAAGGCGAATGTTGAATGGATTGATAAGTTGAATTCTCTAATCAGCAAGATTCGTTATAAATGATCTGTGTCGTGCGGACTGCAATCGAAACTCAACAGAGTCCGCCTGACAACTTCTTCTTATTCCAATGACGGACAATAATCGTCTCTAATCAGTAAGATAAAAAGCTGTGGGATTTATCAGCGTGTCGTGCGGACTGCTAAGTGTCGGTGCGGTGAGCGTGGAAAAAGAACATTGCAGGAAGCACACATGCCAAAAATATCCTTTCTTTCTATTTCATCAAAAACTGTTTACATCATTCTATATGTTCGGCGGACTGCGATCTTGCGTCCGCCCCTTTTTACAAAAACCAAAAAAGATAAAAAATACATTAATCAATCTGTAGTCCTTTGTTTCTTTTCTGGAGGTGCAGGGCTGTCGCCAACAATGTCAACTTCTGGAGAGTAGCCCCCCGAGCCGCTCCCGCTGCTATCTGATCCTGTACTTGAGGCGGACCCGCTATGCGAGCTCCCGGTAGCAGAGGAGGATGCAGAGGTGTCGGACTCGGCGGACAGTTCCTCTAATCGCTGGCTCGAGGCAGCATTGTCCGCTGTTTCCTTGGCACTTTGCCCTTCGCCCTGCCCTCTGTCTTCTTATTCTTCTTCTTCTTCGACTTCTTCTTCTTCTTCTTCGCCTTCTTCCTCAACGATATCCTTGCCTTTTTTAGCCCTCTCCATCGCCGCGACCTGCGGAGCCAGCTCAGGGAAGATCTCCAAAAAAGGGACGCCATCCACTCCCTCATTTATGAAGCCGTCGCGGACAAGTCGCTCAATGGCGACCTCGACGGTCTCCTTCACGAAAGGGAGCATGGCAGACTGGAAGTTGTTATTTTCCAAGTCATAGGCGACCTGCGCAAAACAAAAGCAAACGTCAGACAGATCGCGGCGGATAGCAAATTAAGGCCGCTGCGAATTCAACTAACCCCAAGCTCTTATCTTTGCTGAGCAACCCTTTTTCCCAACCACACATTCATTTCCTTTAGCGCTTTATTATCCTTTTGAAGTTGTTCGTTCTGCCTCAACAGGTCTCTGGCCAGGGTGGCAACATAGTGGTTTGTCACCACGCTGTTCGCAGCGTCCTGAGAGGCTAGCAGAGGGAGGTCGGCGGCGGGCACCTTTTTAAGGTCGCTCAAGTTGCGCTTTCTGTAAAGCGCGGAGATCGCAATATGGGCGTGGCGTGTTATCCGCGGACTCTTCCACGAAGGAAGCGCGGTGGAGAGGCGGACGTGTTTGTTCTTGCTGTGCCAGTGGACCATAGGGTTCCCCCTAAGATCCTTTTGGCTGATGCCGAAGCCACTCATGGTGAAGCTTTCAGAGGAAGAGTAATCCGCTGCGGGATCCCCTTCCTCGTTCCTCTTTCTTGCGACTGCTTCTTTCTTCTCTTTCTGTGTAGGGACGAAGCCGCTAGGCGTCTGCGGTAAGATGGCGGGTACCGCCAAGGTCGCTGCAAAAAACAAATGGGTTAAACACCAAGGTCGCGGCAGATGCAAAAGCTGAGTTCGGAAGCCACTTACTCTATTCAGGCAGGACATCCGCTAAGCTCGCGAGCAGCGGAATGTAATGCTCGATGTCAAGCCTGGCGTTAGCCAAGAACTCGACAATGGAGGATTCTAAGTCATCAAGTTGCATGCTTTTGAAGGCGGAGTCCGCGCGCACCTGCGGGTAGGTGTGCCCGAACCCTAGGTCGCCCTCAAAAATCAGGAACCTAGAGGTCCAGTTGTGGATTTTGTTGGGAAGGCCCACAACCTTCATCCCCCTGCAGTAGAAGTATATCACCCCCTTTGTAGGGGCGGCCTCCGGAAGCGGTAATGGAGCAGACAGAGAATATCTTGCGGAAGACATTCATTGAAAAAGCGATCTTTTCAGATCGCAAATAAGATACAAAGCTGCAGATCGCAGCGAGTGTATTCGGCTCAAGCTGGCCAGGCACCATTCCATAGTGCTCAAAGATGGCGGCGAGTTCCCATAGAAGCGGAAACTTGAATCTGCTGTCAAAATGGTCCACTGGGATGGCGATCTGGGTTGCGGTTGAGAAGTTTATTCTTTCTTGATGGGCGGGAAGGCGGACAAGGATATTCGAGTTCGCCATCTTCTTTTCGATAAAGGCGTCCAGGTCGGCCTCTATCAATGTGCATTTCCGGTGATCAGCGGAGTGGAAGGCGACAGCAGCATCAGTCCGCGCGGACACCATTTTGCAGGCCGCAGGGTTCCTTTTACTTCATTTGTTTCCTGCATAAGAGAAAGCGGAAGGCCCTATTTATAGCTAAAGAGTCTGACAGCTTTTTGACCAGGCCGCAGAGCTCGCAATTCCAATCCGCACAGTCCGCAAAAAATTAAAGCACAGCCAAATAATAACGCGGATACAAACACAGATTCACATGCCAAGGAAAATTCAAAGCAAAAAGTTGTGGCCGACACAATTTGTTGTCCGCCCAGATCGCGCTTTTTATCCCGGCAGGTCACAAGGAGCGGATACATTTTCAATCCGCTTAGTTCGCAATATTTCCCACCTGTAGGTTAAATAACGAGAAGCATACACAGCATTAGTCCGCACAATTCGCCACATCACAATGATTAAGCTGCATAATTTGCGGATATATAATCTAAGTCCGCACAGATCGCAATGGAGTTCAATTTACAACAACGTTGTTTGAAGCACAATTATACAAATAATTACACTATAAAACAAATAGAAGCTCGTGGCATTGCAGACTCAGCGGTCCCTATTATCGGTCCGCGCTGGCCTTTCCGCCCTATCTCTGCATAAATGAGCTGCTTGATCGCTTATCTGAAGAATCTCGCTGTACACGCGGCAGAGGTGATGATGAATAACATTTATGGTCCAGTGCATATGAGCAGCTTCCCGATCTACCCGGCTGAGGGGCACCATTGGCTCCGCCGCCGGCCTCGGCTCCTCATCCGCAGACTGTTGGACACCGCCTGCCGGTGCGGCAATCTCTGGAGCAACGCGATCTGACGCTCGCGGCCTCTGCTCAGCGACCTCAGCAGCCCGCTTCTCCTTTTCTTCACGCACTGACGCCAAGTGCTTGCCTTTATAGAATCAGACATCATCCACAAGCCTCTTCTTCTCCCTTTCAGACCTCTCCACCGCCCTCGAGATGCTAGCGATCTGGTCTTTTAGGGCCTTCTTGCGCTCTGCGGACGCTTTCTCACGCGTCGCGGACGCCCTCTCGCACTCCTCTGCCTTCTCTAACTCTGCTTTAACACACTGCATTTCAGCTTGGAATTTCTTCTCTAACTCTTTAATCATATTCAGGCTAGGCGGCTCATCCCCCGCGGATTCTACATGCGAGACCGCGTCAGCACCAATATTCGGTGTAACAACGATCTCGCCACTCTCGATGGAGCCCGGCGGCGACTTTCTACCTGCAACAAACAAAGTCAACTTCACATTTAAAGGCTGTTCGCGGCGGACGCAAATAAAGGATGAAAGATCACTTTTAAACATAGCAGCAGCGAATTGCCGACTATCGAAGATGATTGGCCGCCTTGCCCGCTCCGGGTCAAAGGCGCTTAACCGCTTCTTCCATTCGCGATGAACCTTTGCTCTTTTCTCAGCAGCCGCACTTGTTGAAACCACAATATCATCCGTCTCGGTGATGATTTTGATTGGTCTTGACGTCTGCGGTGGCGACCTGTAAAGCCACTGACGCTTAAAGTATTTAGGCACCGGTTGGAGTTTACCTGACCGCAGCAGCTCCGTAGCAATCCGCAGATCCTCAGCGGCTTTATCCGCCGTGACCTGCTTCGAGGCCGACCCCACCGCAGCAACATGTGCAACAATTTGTTTCTTCTGCTCCTCAATCTTATCCTTCAGCCTCTCTCTCCCCTCTTCCTCCGCAGCTGACAAGGAAGGGAGTTTGTCACCCTTATTCCCAGTGGCCTCCGCCTCAGATTGCTGCAGTACAATCAGCAGGGATTCGTTGATTAGATCTACTTCGTTGACGTCTATCGAATCTAATATCTCATCAGTGGTTAGACTGACCGTGGAGAGGGAATTGTCTCCCTGGATTTGGGCCTCCGGTGTAACCAGATCGCTGTCAGGAACTTCTTTGTCGCGCGGTCTGTGTTGTAAGTCCGCATCCCCAGTCCGCTTGGAGACATTCTTCTCCTTCATTGCACGCAGTTTCTTCTCAACCCGCTCGGCGACGGTCGCCCCGTCTCTCTTCCTCTTCTTTCTTTTAGCAGTCTTCTCAGCAGAATCCGCAGCGGACCCCCCTAAATCGGGTTGGTTTTCGCGGACAGGCTCAGGATTCACAGCAGTCAATGCCTTTGAGGGCGCATCGTCCTCTTCCTCAGTCCGTCTATCTTCTTCATCTAAGTTAACAATAGGCACCTGGGCATTGGGAGAAGATATGTCAGCCTCAATGTGTTCGCCAACGGTGTCCGCCGAGGTTGCGGTTTTCTGAGAAGGGGCAGAGTCTGACAGGGTCACCATCTTCTCACTTCTCAATGGTTCGGCGTAGACTGCGACATCTTCGCAAGCAGATATGTCGGCACGGCAGACTGCTTTATCGGCAGGCTTCTGTCTGTGGGAACTCTCTCCTGTGGGGCGGACAAGATCCTTTCTTGTCGACCTCTTTACTATCTTCTTGGTCTTCATAGGCGTTGTTAGTTCTGGGTCGCCTTTTGTAGTGAGAATAGAGAAGAAAGCTCCAAGCCTTGCCATGCCGGACTGGAAAGTGGAGACCGCAAGTGGTGAGTAGCGCCCCGTGTCGATCGAGATTCTCAACAGTTCCAGGCCCTCCAGCAATATTTATAGCGTTGGCGGCATTTTTGAGGCTTGCGGACTCGACGGTTAAGAAGACATTTTCGAAGTTTTCTGAAAACTTAAAAATGTGCGGGGATTATGTTAACCCCTTAGTCTGCAACATCCTGCAAGATGCCAAACCCCCTTTCAACAGGCGCGGACGCGATTTGTCACTCCGCCCAGTCCGGCAATGTCACCAATCGGACACCAAGGATGGTACCACAGCAGCGGACGCAAAGACCTGTCCGCTCAGTCCGCCAGGACTTGGGGTATCAGATTCTCTACAGCGGCGGACGCAGTGTCTCGTCCGCCCAGGCCGCCGCCCTCCAGCAGGATCGCGCCCAGCAGCAGTGGAAGCTCCAGTCCGCGAGCCCATTCCGCCCCTTCTGCGCAGACTGGCATGTTCTTTCTTTTTGCTTCCCGTCACCGCTGCCCGGTTCTCCTGTACCCCGTGCAGTCGGTTATTTTAGCCCTGACCGTTTGGGCAGGCCCCCTATCCTATAAATAGGGGGGAGGTGGTGCACCCAAGCCACGCTGACTCGGACCCAGGAACCTACTTGTTACAGGCTGCGGACTCGAATCTTGTGCCTTGCGGACTCCCCCTCACTCTGCTCTTGTCCATCTTTTCCTTTCACTTGTAACCAAATCCTTCTTCAATCAAGGGAAAGCCCGTCGCAAGAGAGGCATTCAGGCCGCGACGGGCGAAGCCTGTTGTTGCCGTGGTTCATGACCCTGCTCTTCTTCCTGCCCTCATCCGCTTAGTAGATCACTACTCGCAGTCTCCCTATTCCCCGGTGTTCGAACCGTTAGCTGGTGGTGCTCGACCCCCCTTGTGTTTTCGTGAATCAACACCCAGCACCTCCTGTGGCGAGAAGGACAGCTCGCGAGCCCGCCGCGCCGAAGGAACACCCCCTCTTTGGATTTGGGGGAGGTGGAAGGACTTGGCGGGCGAGCCGATGGTCCAGTGGGACGAGGCGGCCCACCGGGTCTCCATATCTACCCTCCACCCATCCTAGGCTGACCGCGAGCCCGCCACCGGTCACTCCTACGCCCTTGGCTTCGGGCTTTATGGCCGCAAGGACGTCGAGACCTAGAAGGGCATCCCCCTGCGGCAGCTGGGCCATGAGGTCCTGCAGGCGCATATGCGGGCTATGGAGCTCCACCACATGGTGGTCCGTCGTTGCTTCAACCACTGCAACCTCCTTCAAAAGGCCAAGCAAGTGCGCGACGTCGCCAAGGACAAGGTCGTCGACTTGGCGAGGCAGCTCGGTATTGCCGAGAATCTTCTTACCTAGGCCGCCAGTGGACTGGTAAGCATTGGGTTGTTGTCCACTACTTTTCCTTTTTACTGAGGATTTTATGCTGTTGCTGATGCACTTCCCTTCTCATCAGGATGCCAAGGCTGCCGGGGAGTTGCGGGCTCGCGCCGCCGGGAAGGAAGAAGATATCTGCCATCTGCGCGCCCGTCTTGCCGAGCTGGAGGGGACGAACGTGAAGCTGATGGAGGAGAACACGAGCCTCAGCCGAGAGGTCCGCCACCAGGCAGAGATCTTCTTCCCGACCGGCAGTGCCGATCCTACCCTCCCCTACAAGAGGCCAAGGATTTTTGGTGAGGCCGACCTCTTCGAGTGGCTGCGGATCAACTCCATCCAGGTCGTCGAGTGCAACCTCCAGATGATGAAGGCCACTGGAGTGCTGGTGGAGGGATGCGAGGAGATCTTATCCCGGGACCTGATACCTAGCTTGTTCCCGGCGACGCCGCCCAGCGAGAAAGAAGATATCCTTGATGCGATGTTCGGGGAGGACTTCCAAGATCTACCCGGCGGAGGGGGGGGATGGTCACCAGTCCGGCGAGGGGGGAAAACGCTGATGTATATATATGCATATGTTTTTGTTTCCTCGCCGAGGAGAGCTCCACCTGTAAACATTTCTGCTTAATGAAATACATTTATGATTGTAACCTTGGCAATTTTTCTCTCTTTTTTTGTATCTTTGCTGTGTTCTGCTTGCCCGCGGGCCCTGCCCTTGGTGACCTCGCGTAGATAGATTTTGCGAGTAGGACAGTTGTTAGGACTCGCCCCTGAGAGCATATTTTGAGAGCTCGCCAATTCTCTGGACTCGCCGCAGCTCGCTCGCGAGCTGCCCATAACCTTATTAATATGAGACCAAATTTACTAAATTTTCCCAAGTAAAACAAAGTGGGGGGCGAGGCGTCCTGACGGGATCCACCTCCCTTCAGCGAGGTCCAAGGGCCTGGCTTGCCAACCTTCTGCCGAGGCCAAGCTGAGTTGGCGAGCCTGGACTCGCCTATGTAGAGCTCTCTCCTCTTTTTAGAAGAAATGCCAATTGAAGGACTTCCAGTCCTGGGTGACTTCCAGCCCTGTCAGCTAGGTGAGAGCCTGACAACGGGATCTGCTCGGGGTCTAAGGCTGACATCGAGTGACTTCCAGCCCTGCCAGCTAGGTGAGAGCATAACAGCGGGATCTCCTCGGGGTCCAAGGCTGCCACCGAGTGACTTCCAACACTTACAGCTAGGTGAGAGCCTGACAGCGGGATCTGCTCGGGATATATGGCTGACACCGAGTGACTTCCAGCACTGCTGGCTAGGTGAGTGCCTGACAGCGGGATCCGCTCGGGGTCCAAGGTTGACACCGAGTGACTTCAAGCCCTGCCAGCTAGGTGAGAGCCTGATAGCGGGATCTGCTCGGGGTCCAAGAGTGACACCATCGAGTGACCTCCAGCCCTGCCAGCTAGGTGAGAGCCTGACAGCGTGATCTGCTCGGGGTCTAGGGCTGACACCGAGTGACTTCCAGCCCTGCCAGCTAGGTGATAACTTGACATCGGGATCTGCTCGGGGTCCAGGGTTGACACCGAGTGACTTACAGCCCTGCCGGCTAGGTGAAAGCCTGACAGCAGGATCTTCTCGGCATCCAAGGGTGACATCATCGAGTGACTTGCAGCCCGGTCAGCTAAGTGAGAGCCTAACAATGGGATCTGCTCGGGGTCCAAGGTGTTGGGTACATTGGTTCTAATGTACCTGATTTAAAGAAGCCTCACCCCACTCAATGATATACATCAAAATGTATTTGATGTATTTTGAGTTGAATTGTGCAGGTTAAGTATTTGCAGGAAAGATGAAAAAGTTTCTAAGTCCATATGTTGACACCCAGAGGGAAAGTGTCGACACTTAAGAAGACTTGTGTCGACACCCAGGCAAGCAGTGTCGACACTTGGAGTCATTGTGTCGACACCAGGGATGCAGAGTCGATGCCAGATAGAAAGTGTCGACACAAGGAGCTGTGTCGATACTCAATGAAGAAAAGTACAGTGAAGCAGTGTCGACACTTAGCAGTTGTGTCGACACCCAGAGGAACTGTGTCTACATCAGAAAGTGTCGACACTTGGAGGTTGTGTCGACACTCAGCAAAAGTCACCAGAGTCTAAGTATAAGTGTCGACACCCAGAGCAATGTGTCGACACACAGCAGAAGAGTCAACACTTGAACAAAGTGTCGACACAAGAAAGAATGTGTCGACACTCAGCTGAAGACTCAACACTTGAAGAAAGTGTCGACACAAGGAGCTGTGTCGACACTTAGTAATGTTCAACAAAAATATTCTAAGTACAAGTGTCGACACAAAGGAGATGTGTCGACACTCAGCTAAAGTATCAACACAAGAAGAATGTGTCGACACAAGGAGCTGTGTCGACACTCAGCAAGTATCAACACTGAAGGCATGTGTCGACACCAAGAAGAAGTGTCGACACTTAACAAGTTCAACACATGAAGATGTGTCGACACAAAGGAGTTGTGTCGACACTTACAAGAATTCAACAAAATGCTGAAGAATAAGGACTTGTGTCGACACACATTATCAGTGTCGACACATGAAGGAGAAGCAGTGTCGAGATATAAAATCTACAACACAAGGAGTTGTGGCGACACCTTGAAGGATAGTGTCGACACTTAGTCTACTTGTGTCGACACTTGGTCTTTAAGTGTCGACACTTAAAGACAGACAGTCTCGACACTTTCAGACAGTTACAGAATTTTCAAGAACTGACTAGATGACTTGACAGCTACCATTTCAGCCGGTCTACTGCACCTGTCAGAGTTGTCAGAAATCAGTTAGGAACCGGACCAGCCGGTTACCATGAAGAAGGCCTATAAATAGGCTTATACTGTCTACAGAAAAAGATGATTGAACATAGATTCAACAAAGATTAACACAAATCAGTTGAAGTGATCTAAAGTTCTAAGAAGTTGGAGAGAGAGAGCTCCATCCAAGAAGACAGCTGTTGGAACCCAGCTGAGAAGAAGGGTTCAGATTTTGTTCTGAATCTTAAGTAGCAGAGATCAAGGATCAACTGCAGAGGAGATCAATCTTATTGTGTTCTACATTCAAGAAGCTTTGAAGAAAGCCAAGTCAGGTTGATTTCAGCTGAGTTCTTCCAAGAACTCATCAAGAAACTCACAACTCTTCTCTCTTTTCTCTGAGTTGTTGGGTTTACATTTTGTATTCATATTATCTTGTAGGATCCTTAGGGATCTGAGTTTGTAAGCCTGTAATTATAAAGGCTGAGTGTAGGGCCTGTGTGCCTGAGTGTAGGAGATTTGTATCTCTGAGTGTAGGCCTGTTGTGGCTGAGTGTAGGCCTGCTGTGGCTGAGTGTAGGCTTTGTATAGAAGCTGAGTGTAGGTCTTTGGACAAGACTGAGTTGTAGGGCCTTGGGCCTGAGCTGTAGGAACCTGGTTGAGGTTCTGAGTGTAAGATCTGAGGATCTGAGATAGTGGAGGAGTTTGGCCGAATCTAGTACACTACTAGATATGCGAAGGGGGAAAGTGGATGTACCCAAACCTTGGGGAACCACTATAAACCTGTGTGTTCACTGTGTGCTTGTGATATTCTGTGATTGCTGGTTGATTGCTATGTAAAAGTAGATATAACTCTGAGATAAAATCTGAATTCTGCCTAAAAAGTTAAAAAGATTTAAGTCACCTATTCACCCCCCCCCCCCTCTAGGTGATTAGGTACAATATCTTTCAAGTGGTATCAGAGCGAGGTTACCCAAAAAGGGACATAACTGTCTGAGTAGATCCTGTTGGCAGATTCAGTCTAAGTAAATTACAGAATCAAGAAAATCAAGAACCATGGGTTCCACTGAGAATCATAAGGAATTGGGATCCATGAAGCTACCCATTTGCAGAAAAGAAATATTTGGCATCTAGAAGGAAATGGTGAGACTATTTATGGAAGCCTCAGACCCTAGAATTTACATCTCAGTTAAAGAAGGGCCATATGTGCCCATGAAGGTTTCAGTCTTAGATGCAAATCAGAGAACACCTAAGGATTTCTCTGAAATGACAAAGGATGAGATAGTTCTAGCCACAATGGACAAGAGGGCTCAGAATATCATTGTGAGTGCTATAGATGATGCTACCTTTCAGAATTTGATACACTATAAGACATCTAAGGAGATGTGGGACACTCTTATTGTGTACATGGAGGGTTCTGAAGAAGTGAGGCAGGACAGAAAGTCCCTATTAAACCAAGAATATGAAAGTTTTAGGCAAGGTAGGGCTGATAGCATAACTGAATGCTATAAGAAGTTCTATAGTATTGTGAATGAGCTAATGTCCTATGGCAGAGAATTCAGTAATAATGAATTAAATGATAAGTTTCTAAGGTCCCTGATTAAGGATTGGGACACCAAGATCTGTGCCATAAGGGAAATGGCAAAGTTAGCAGAAATTCCTCCTCCAACACTGTTTGGAAAACTGCTATCCTATGAGATGCAGTTGATGGTGAGAAAAGAAGAGGAGAAATCTACAAGAAGTGAACATAAAGAAAAGACAGTGGCATTCAAAACAGAAGCCCCCAAAAAATACAGAAGTAAGTCACCATCTCCACCACCAAAGAGTGCAGAGACTGAGTCAGATAATTCAGAAAGCAGAAAGTCTGAAAGCAGTGAAAGTGATGAGGACTTTGCAGCTTTCACAAGACACTTTCAGAAGTTCTTAAAGAAGAAATAGTGGAGGACAAAGCCATCTACTTCACAAGGAAAAGATTACTATTATCAAACCAAGAAGTAATCAAAGAAAGACAGGAAAAAGACCAAGTCTAGCAAAACAACTCTATCAAAAATTGTTTGTTATTGCTGTAATAGACAAGGACATGTTATTGCAGACTGTCCAGAGAAAAGGAAGGAGTGTAATGATAAGAAGAAGACTCAATTCAAGGGCAAGAAGGAAAGAACTTTAGTTGCCAAAAAGGATAAGAGCCTGTCAGACATATCTTCATCAGAAACTGAGTCAGATGCTGAAGCATACATAGGACTTTTTGCTGAGGAAGAGGAAGAAGAGTTCATCCAGATCATGAACTCTATATATGAACAAAAGGACAGTCAGTGCCAAGTACTGATGGCATTGACAGAAAGTGACAAAATCCAGGAGCAGTCTGGACCTAGTAAGGTACAATATTGTTCTTTAAGTTCAATTTCTTGTGCTAGTTCAGAATCAGATTCATCATCATCAAGTGATGAGAGTGCATCCGAGTCTGAAGAGGATATTCATCAATTGATAGATGAATATAAAGTTCTGTTACAAGCTTATAAGAAGAGCAAGTCCCTAGCCAAGAGTCAAGCAAAGGAAATGGCTAATCTCAAAGCTGCTGCAACTGATTTTGAGAAGATGATTGATCAAAAGCTAAATGAAATAGCCAGACTGAAGCACATAACTGTGATTCAGATGGAGACTATAACTTTTAAGAATGATCAAATCAAAAGCTGGAGATTAATCTTCATAAGGAGAGAGATTTAGTTGCTAGGTTTTCTAAACCAAAGTCAGTTCTACCCTTAATTGATGAATTTGTTCATCAAAAAGGCAAAGCTGGACTGGGGTTTACTAAACCAGCTAGGACTGTTAAGTCCAAGTCCAAGGGCAAAGCCCCAGCTCTCAACAAGCCAGCTGTAGATAAAATAGCTAGTGATGTACCTAAGCAAAGGTACAATAGGTTTGAGTGTTGGTGCTGTGGCAATGTAGGCCACTTTGCCATGGACTGTTGGCACAATACTAGTGCCAAAGTGAGTAGCAAACTGCCTGTTGGAAAACCTGCAGGTAGCTTTGTTAGGAAGCAAAATAACCAATACCAAGGACCCAAGAATTCTTTGGTTTCTAAGGTTCACTAATCTGTTTTGCAGGTGAGTCCAAGTGGTCATGCCCCAATATGGTACTTGGACAGTGGATGTTCCAGACATATGACTGGAACAAGGGGATTGCTAAAGGACTACATACCTATCAAGGATGGTCCTAAAGTCACCTTTGGTGGTTCAGAAAAAGGAATCATCAAGGGTTTTTGTAACATTTCTAGTTCCCATATAACTATTACTCAAGTGGCTTATGTTAAAGGTTTGAAACATAACCTTATTAGTATAAGTCAATTGAGTGATGTAGGATATGACATCTCATTTGTCAAAGATGGTTGTCATATCAGGAGGTCAAATGATCAAGAGATCATTTTGACAGGCTATAGAAAAAGGAATGTCTATTGCCTAGACATTAAGTGTGAGACCAATGGTTCTCCAGTGTGTCTTGTAGCTGATGAGAAAGTCTCACATTGTGTCAAATGGCACAAGAGACTAGCCCATCTCAACTACAAGACAACTGGCCAACTCTTTAGCAAAGAGTTAGTGAGGAATGGTCCTCAAGTTAAGTGTATTAAAGATGGAATATGTTCAGCTTGTCAAAAGGGCAAGCAGACTAGGTGCAGCTTTAATAGCATTGAAAATAAAGGTGTTGTGAGGTGTTTATACCTCTTGCATATGGATCTCTTTAGTCCTATGCCAGTTCACAGCCTAGGTAGGAAGGTCTATACATTTGTGGTTGTAGATGACTACTCAAGGTTTTCCTGGGTGTTCTTCCTTAGACAGAAATCTGAAACACCTACTATCTTCTATAGCTTTGTCAAGCATATTCAGAATGAACTAGACAGTTCTGTGGTCAAGATAAGAAGTGACCATGATACTGAATTTCAGTCTGATAGTATGGCAAAACTATGTGAAGAATTTGGGATATTTCATGAGTTTTCTTCACCAAGAACACCTCAGCAAAATGGCATTGTTGAGAGGAAAAATAGAACCTTGATTGAGGCTGGTAGAACCCTATTAAATGATACATCTCTACCAGAATATTTCTGGGCAGAGGCAGTGAATACTGCATGCCATGTAATTAATAGGACTACCATTACTAAAAGCCATAATAAGATCCCCTATGAGGTTGTGAAAGGCAGAAAACCAAACATATCTTATTTCAGGATCTTTGGTTGTAAGTGCTTTATACTTAACAATGGAAAGTCTTACTTGACTAAGTTTGCTGCCAAGTCCCAAGAGAGAATTTTTGTTGGGTACAACAACAATAGTAAGGCTTATAGAGTCTACAACTTGTCTACTCAAGTTGTAGAAGAGTCTGTACATGTAGTATTTGATGAAACTAGACTTATTAACAATGAGTTGTCTAGTAGTATATGCAGCTCCATAGGTGTGACTGAGAAGATGGACAAGCTCACTATAGAAGAAAGACCTACTACAAGACAGCAGGTAGAAGATAGTGGCAGTTGTCCATGGGGAGTACTACATGTACCTAATGCAGAAGAAGTTCAAGGAATGCAGCAAGATGAAGAAACTGAAGAAGTTCAACCAGAAGCTAGGATGCCTCCAGCCAATATGGCATCTTAGAGATCATCCAGCAGATCAAATCATTGGTGATCTAAGACAAGGGGTATAAACAAGGAGCAGAAATCTGAATGCAGCACTCTACTCCAGTTTTCTATCCCAAGTAGAGCCAAAGAAGTTTGAAGAAGCCATCCTAGACCCTCACTGGATTGAGGCAATGCAAGAAGAGCTGAATCAGTTCAAGAGATGCAAAGTCTGGGAGCTTGTTCCTAAACCAAAAGACCACAATATAATTGGAACCAAGTGGATCTTTAGGAACAAGATGGATGAACATGGAGTAATTGTCAAGAACAAAGCTAGATTGGTTGCTAAAGGATACAGGCAGGAAGAAGGTATTGACTTTGATCAAACCTTTGCTCCAATAGCCAGACTGGAAGCCATAAGAATGTTCCTGGCCTATGCAACCTTTCAAGGATTTAAAGTTTACCAAATGGATGTAAAGTCAGCCTTTTTGAATGGTAATCTAAAGGAAGAGGTCTATGTGGAACAGCCATCAGGTTTTGTTGATTTAACTCAACCTAATCATGTCTATAGACTTAGGAAAGCTTTATATGGGTTAAAGCAAGCTCCTAGGGCTTGGTATGAAACCCTGTCTAGTTTCCTCATTGAGAATAAATTCTCAAGAGAGAAAATAGACAAGACTCTATTCCTTAGGGAATCCAGAGGCAAGATCATACTAGCCCAAATATATGTAGATGACATCATATTTGGGGCTACTGAAAGTAGTCTTTGCAAAAAGTTTGCAAAACTAATGCAAGGACAATTTTAGATGAGTAGTATGGGGGAACTTAAGTTCTTCTTGGGTCTCCAAGTTAGACAGACTGAGAATGGATTATCCATATGCCAGTCTAAGTTCACCCTAGAACTCATAAGGACGTATGGTATGGATTCATCCAATACTATGAAGACTCCTATGGGATCAAGTATGTCTCTTAGCAAAGATGATGCAGGGAAACCTGTAGATGAGATTTTGTATAGAGGGATAGTTGGCTCCCTTCTATATTTGACTGCAAGTAGACCAGATATCATGTATGCTACATGTGTCTGTGCAAGGTACCAAGCATGCCCTAAAGTGTCTTATTTGACAGCAGTCAAAAGGATACTGAGATATCTAAAGGGCACTCCTTATCTAGGCCTCTGGTACCTTAGGAATGGAGACTTTGATCTAACAGGTTATTTAGATGCAGACTTTGCAGGATGCAAAGAAGACAGAAAAAGTACAATTGGAACCTGTCAATTCCTAGGTGGAAGACTGATTTCATGGAGTAGCAAGAAGCAAACAAGTGTGGCTATCTCCACTGCAGAATCAGAATATGTAGATGCAGGAAGTTGCTGTGCTCAACTTCTATGGATACAACATCAGCTTGAGCATTATGGAATTCAGGTAAGTAGAACACCACTGTTTTGTGATTCTACTAGTGCTATATCAATTGCAAACAATCCTGTTTCCCATAGTAGAACTAAACATATTGAAATAAAATATCATTTTCTTAGGGAACATGTAGAAAAAGAAGATATTTTACTGGAATATGTTAGAACAGATAATCAACTAGCTGATATGTATACTAAGCCCTTAGAAGAAACTAAGTTCAATAGGTTTAAAATTGAACTAGGTATGATAAACTTAGAATAAGTTTACAGAAATGGCTAAGTAAAAAGGTGTCGACACACAGAGTTATCTGTGTCGACAGAGAAAAGTGGTGTTGACACTTCAGGGAAAAGGTGTCGACACATCTAGGAAGTTGGTGTCGACACTTCAGAAAACTAGTGTCGACACATACAGAGTCAGTGTCGACAAAACCAAGGTGGTGTCGACACTTAGTATTTACTCAGATTTATCTAAGTAAAGTCTCGACTAAGTGTCGAGTTAAGTGGTGTCGACACATAAACAAGTGTCGACACATATAATCTGTCGACTAAACTTGTGTCGACACAGTGTGTCGAGACATTATAAGTCTGCGTCGACACTTATCGCCTGTGTCGACACAATTTCAGTTAGCTGACCCGCCCTTTCATCTTCAAACCTAGAAAGGTATAAATAGGATTTTGCCTTTGTCTGTCGACACGCTCACCAAAGTTTCGAGACCAAACTTGTGTGTTGACACCTCTCTTCTCTTAGTTCAAATTCTTCAAACCCTAATGGCGCCCAAGCTCGAGGAGAACGTCAATGAAGGTTATGAACTGGTGCGGACTGCGTTTGATGATGCAGACCCGGAAATCAAGAGTGTGTTAACCCTAGTTGCAGACTCGGGGTTAGAATTTCTTGTTTCAGAGCCGACTAAGATTTGGAAGAAAGAGGTATTGGAATTCCTGAATGGAGCTAAAGTAGATGAATCTGGACTCAAGATAAAGTCTAGGGTTCATGGTGAAAAGGTGAAGGTCTCTCCTAAAAGTTTGAAAAAGGTCTTAAATCTACCCAGGACAAAAGAAGAGGATGAAGTAACTGCTTCTAAAACCAGAGATGCATTAACATGGTGTGGCCTGGACTCAAAGATGAAAATTGGATCTGTCTTCAATAGGAAAGGCATGAACAGCCAGGGGAAATTTCTTTCTGAAATTGTTGGCAAAGTGATCTTAAGTAAGCCTGGAGGGCATGACAGGGTATCTGCCCATATGTTCAATCTCATGACCAGGATAATCTTCAGCCTAAAAACTGATTGGTCTGTAGTAGTCTTTGAAAAGATCAAGGAGAGTATGAAGAAGCCCAATTTGGGTAGGATCTTAAGTCTATACTTGGCTGGTAATATACCAGAAGTTATGAGTCAAGCTGCAGGCACTAAAATCAATCATATGAGAAAGATGGACATGAGGATATTCTCTAGGTGGGACAGAGTTTTGTCTAGATAGATGCCAACACCAGAGAAAATAACTTCTGAGAAGGAAACCCCACTGAAGAAGAAGCAGAAGACAGCCCCAGTGGCTCAGGATTCATCTAGCAGCTCTGGTAGTGAAGAGCAAGTTATCTTTACACTAGATGATGAACAAGAAGGAAATCTTGAGAAGTCCCCAGCTCAACAAGATGCTGTAGAGAGGCAGGGGGAGCTACCACCAGCTAGCCCCATACACCATGATCAAATCCAGGGGGAGCCTCTAATAGTGGAAGAACCAACTCCTCTTGAGAGTGAGCAAGCAACACACACTATCCTTGAGGTAATCACTGAGCTTAATGCTTTAGATTTCCCTATAGAGGATATTGTTTTGTCTGATTCCTTATCTAATGTTAATCAGCAAACCCAGATTGATAGTCAAGTCCCAGATGTTGTCATGGAGGACACATCTGTTACAGATCAAGTAATATCTGATCCAGTGGTAGATGAGCCAAGAGTTTCTCCAGCCCATTATCCACAAGAATTTACTATGGAAGATCTTTTCCTTAATCTGGATCAGGTAGACCTTGAGAAGGACAGTGCTGCTGCTGAGGGGGAGAATGCTCCAGTTGAAGGGGAGCAAGTAGTAATTCTGGAAGAAACTGCAAGGCAAGAACCTGAGAAGCCCAGGGAAGTTGAGGAGCTACCAAGGGAGAGGGTAGACATAGCCAGTACATCAGCTTCTGAAGATGAGGAGGCTGCAAGAGCTAAGAAAAGGAATTTCAAGTATTCAAGAGAAGGAGTCAGAATTACAAGAAGGCTTTGCAAACCATAGCACCACAACCTGCACTACAGCCAGCACCAACTGTAGATTACAGTGCTTTGATGGTTGCAATGCAAATAAAACTTGATGAGCATAGGAAAGCCATAGAAACATATGTGGATGAGGGGCATAAATCTTTACAATTTGATCTAGCCCAGGACATTAAGTCCATAAGATTTGAGATGAATCTTAATAAAAAGGAAATGACTGACTGCTTCCACAAGGGAGGGAATGCAGTGGTTTACTTGGATAGTCATCAAGAGAAAATAAAAACTCAAGTGGATGACATAGCACTGAAGCAAGGGTATGTACTGGAAAATCAAATCAGAATGAATGATAACTTGACAGCTTCTCACAATGCTATTGTCACTGAGCTTAAGAAAATAGCAATTGCACAGAATGCTGCCCTGACTACTGCCAAAGAGGGGTTTGACAAAGAATTGCAAGAAAGTCTAACTGCTGTTACATCTGCTATAAAAGACTCCCAGAAGCTGATCACAGAAAAACTCCAAAGGTTAAAACCTTTCTACAGGGATGGAGTCAATTATCTAAATGCCAAAATCAGATTTCAAAAAGATGATTTAAGAGATCACATGGAAAGAGAAGTCATAAAGGGGGAGAGGGTGTTAGTCAAAGCCAGCTCTGATCATGCCAAGTGCATTTCTAATTCTATCAGAGCAACTCTTGGTTATCCTCCTTTATGTGATGATGATAATGTAGCAGAATCTGAAGTTAATCCTGCCTATCTTGGAGGTGAGCAACCTGAAGTAGCTCAAGTGATCTATCCTCCACCAGATTTTGACATGGTCCAAGCTGATATAAAAACAATGTATAGTCCACCTGATGGCAAGCAAAATGTTATTCTAGCCAAAGTAGTTCAGCCAGTATCTGAGGCTTTACAGGAAGCTATACTGAAGGAACAAGCTGAACAAGAAGCTAGACTGTCTAAGAAGAGGTTCAGAGAGCAAGCTGAACAAAGACTAGACTTTGAGCAGTGGAGCCCCACTTCAAGGAATATCATTCTAACTGCATGGAAGGCTGCCAAAGATAATGTGCAAGACAGAAACAAGTGGTTTTCTGAACTTGAATGGAGGAAGCATGAATCAAGGCAAGAAGCTATAGTGCAATATAGAAGAAAGGCCAAGATGGGAAAGCTACCTCCTACTGCCCAGGAGCCTAGCAAGTACTTTCCCAAGACATATCACTACTTTGAGAGGCAAAAGATTAAAGCTGAAGATCTGAAGAAGAAGGAGCTAAAAGGCAAGAAGCCTGCTGATACTGAAGTTGCTGAAGCCCCTGTTCAAGCCAAAGTACAATCAGGAAAAGGGATTGTGATTAAGGAGGCTGATCAGAATTAGAATAGATTTATCTTAAATTTACAGTTGTAATATTTTGGTTTTAAAACACTCTGTAAATTTTTGCATGATGAATATGATAAAGTTGATTAGAACAATGTGCTGTCTGAAATATTTATTTCATAATTGTTCTGAGATGATATCTGTGTATACATGTTTTGTTTGATACATGTTTATGTTTGCCCTGTTATATAATCCTGCTATGCATCATACTATGATTTTATTCTGTATGGTGTATATCATTAACTAAGTGTTATGACTTCTCCAAATAGGGAGAGATTGTTTGGTACATTGGTTCTAATGTACCTGATTTGAAGAAGCCTCACCCCACTCAATGATATACATCAAAATGTATTTGATGTATTTTGAGTTGCCTTGTGCAGGTTAAGTATTTGCAGGAAAGATGAAAAAGTTTCTAAGTCCATGTGTCGACACCCAGAGGGAAAGTGTCGACACTTAAGAAGACTTGTGTCGACACCCAGGCAAGCAGTGTCGACACTTGGAGTCATTGTGTCGACACCAGGGATGCAGAGTCGACACCAGACAGAAAGTGTCGACACAAGGAGCTGTGTCGATACTCAATGAAGAAAAGTACAGTGAAGCAGTGTCGACACTTAGCAGTTGTGTCGACACCCAGAGGAACTGTGTCTTCATCAGAAAGTGTCGACACTTGGAGGCTGTGTCGACACTCAGCAAAAGTCAGCAGAGTCTAAGTATAAGTGTCGACGCCCAGAGCAATGTGTCGACACACAGCAGAAGAGTCAACACTTGAAGAAAGTGTCGACACAAGAAAGAATGTGTCAACACTCAGCTGAAGACTCAACACTTGAAGAAAGTGTCGACACAAGGATCTGTGTCGACACTTAGCAATGTTCAACAAAAATATTCTAAGTACAAGTGTCGACACAAAGGAGATGTGTCAACACTCAACTAAAGTATCAACACAAGAATAATGTGTCGACACAAGGAGCTGTGTCGACACTCAGCAAGTATCAACACTGAAGGCATGTGTCGACACCAAGAAGAAGTGTCGACACTTAACAAGTTCAACACATGAAGATGTGTCGACACAAAGGAGTTGTGTCGACACTTACAAGAATTCAACAAAATGCTGAAGAACAAGGACTTGTGTCGACACACATTATCAGTGTCGACACATGAAGGAGAAGCAGTGTCGAGATATAAAATCTACAACAAAAGGAGTTGTGTCGACACCTTGAAAGCTAGTGTCGACACTTAGTCTACTTGTGTCGACACTTGGTCTTTAAGTGTCGACACTTAAAGACAGACAGTCTCGACAATTACAGAATATTCAAGAACTGACTGGATGACTTGACAGCTGGCATTCCAGCCGGTCTAATGCACCTGTCAGAGTTATCAGAAATCAGTTAGGAACCGGACCAGCCGGTTACCATGAAGAAGGCCAATAAATAGGCTTATACTATGTACAGAAAAAGATGATTGAACATAGATTCAACACAGATTAACACAAATCAGTTGAAGTGATCTAAAGTTCTAAGAAGTTGGAGAGAGAGAGCTCCATCCAAGAAGACAGCTGTTGGAACCCAGCTGAGAAGAAGGGTTCAGATTTTGTTCTGAATCTTAAGTAGCAGAGATCAAGGATCAACTGCAGAGGAGATCAATCTTATTGTGTTTTATATTCAAGAAGCTTTGAAGAAAGCCAAGTCAGGTTGATTTCAGCTGAGGTCTTCCAAGAACTCATCAAGAAACTCACAACTCTTCTCTCTTTTCTCTGAGTTGTTGGGTTTACATTTTGTATTCATATTATCTGGTAGGATCCTTAGGGATCTGAGTTTGTAAGCCTGTAATTATAAAGGCTGAGTGTAGGGCCTGTGTGCCTGAGTGTAGGAGATTTGTATCTCTGAGTGTAGGCCTGTTGTGGCTGAGTGTAAGCCTGCTGTGGCTGAGTGTAGGCTTTGTATAGAAGCTGAGTGTAGGTCTTTGGACAAGACTGAGTTGTAGGGCCTTGGGCCTGAGCTGTAGGAACCTGGTTGAGGTTCTGAGTGTAAGATCTGAGGATCTGAGATAGTGGAGGAGTTTGGCCGAATCTAGTACACTACTAGATAGGCGAAGGGGGAAAGTGGATGTACCCAAACCTTGGGGAACCACTATAATCCTGTGTGTTCACTATGTGCTTGTGATATTCTGTGGTTGCTTGTTGATTGCTGTGTAAAAGTAGATATAACTCTGAGATAAAATCTGAATTCTGCCTAAAAAGTTAAAAAGATTTAAGTCACCTATTCACCCCCCCCCCCCCCCCGCTGTAGGTGATTAGGTACAATATCTTTTACAAGGTTGACACTGAGTGACTTCCAGCCCTGCCAGCTTGGTGAGAGCCTGACAGCGGGATCTGCTCGGGGTCCAGGGCTAACACCGAGTGACTTCCAGCCCTGCCAGCTAGGTGAGAGCCTGACAGTGGGATCTGCTCGGGGTCCAAGGGTTGACAACAAGTGACTTCCATCCCTGCCAGCTAAGTGAGAGCCTGACAGCGGGATCTGCTTGGGGTCCAAGGCTGACACTGAGTGACTTCCAGCCCTGCCAGCTAGGTGAGAGCCTGACAGCGGGATCTGCTCGGGGTCCAGTGTTGACACTATCGAGTGACTTCCAGCCATGTCAGCTAAGTGAGAGCCAGATAGTGGGATTTGCTTGGGATCCAAGGTTTACACCAAGTGACTTCCAGCCCTGCCAGCTAGGTGAGAGCCTGACAGTGGGATCTGCTTGGGGTCCAAGGGTTGACACCGAGTGACTTTCAGCCCTGCCAGCTAGGTGAGAGCATGACAACGGGATTTGCTCGGGGTCCAAGTACACTTCACTTCTTCATGCAAACTTATTGCGACAACATTGATGTGTCAAAGAACTTTATTAAAAATCAAAGCACCACTTACATGTTTCAAGGGAAAAAGCGCTTCAAGTCTTCACCACTCCAGGTGAGACTCACGGTCTCGCCCTCCATATTTTGGAGTCGATACCCTCCTAATTTCAATGCCTCTTTTAAAATGAATGGTCCTTCCCAGCTGGGGTTGAGCATCCCCACGGTTGCCGACCTCCCTGCTGCATCCACCTTCTTCAGCACCAAATCCCCCTCCACAAATTGCCTGACTTTGACGTGCTTGTCAAATTACTTGGCCATCCTCCTCTTCACTCTTCTTGTCGGACGGCTAAAAGGTCCCGCAGCTCTTCCACCATGTCAAGGGAGAGCCGCAACTCTTCCTCGTTCTCAGCCTGCCATTCTTCCCTGCCTTCCCTGGCCGCAACAACTCAAGATGTTTGAACTTCAAAATCTACGGGGAGCACTGCCTCACACCCATAGGAGAGCTTGAAGGGGGTCTCTCCTGTAGCTGTGTTGGGGGTGGTCCTCAAGGCCCAGAGAACCGCGGGAAGATGCTCCACCCAGCTCCCCTTCAGATTTTGCACTTTCTTCTTTAGGAGGTTAATGATGATTTTATTCGCGGCCTCCACCTGCTACTCGGAGAAACTGGTAAACTCTGCGCTGACGAACTGTGGCCCATTGTCCGTGACAATGGCCTGGGGCAGCCCATTATGGCAGATGATCTCCCCCCACCAAACAAAGTTCCTGATGACCTGGGAAGTCACCTTGGCTAGCACCTTCACCTCCAACCACTTGGAGAAATAATCGGTCATCACCAGTAGGAACCTTCTCTGCCCACTGGCCTGGGGGAACGGTCCAACCAAATCCATGCCCCAAATGGCAAAGGTCCAGGGGGTTG
Source organism: Platanthera guangdongensis (assembly GCA_039583875.1). Lineage (NCBI taxonomy): Eukaryota > Viridiplantae > Streptophyta > Magnoliopsida > Asparagales > Orchidaceae > Platanthera > Platanthera guangdongensis. The sequence goes on along the minus strand of CM077156.1, from coordinate 145,842,223 downwards.
TGATAGTCTTGATTGGCTGAGCCGGCAGTAGCTGGAGGGGGGCAAATAGATGGCACTTGTGGCATCTTCTTATGAACTCTATCGCATCGCAGCCCAGGGTGGGCCGGAAATAACCTTGCCTGACGATCCTTCCTTTCAGGCTCCGACTCCCGGAGTGACTCCCACACTCCCTGGAGTGGACTTCCTCCAAGATTCTTTGTACTTCCTCCTCGTCCATGCAACGTGCCAACATCCCCGAGAGAGTCTTCCTGTACAACTGCCCGTCCCAGAGGAGGTAGTACGCCAATTTGTACCTGAGCTTCTTCCTGTCCACCCCCTCCAGATACTCTCCCGTGGAAAGGAATGTTGTGATCGAGTCCATCCACGAGGACAGCTAATCTATCTCCATGAGCTCTCCCTCTTTGATGGAAGGGTGGAATAGGTCGGTGATGGTACCCCCCCCCCCCCCCACCCAGGGACCATGCTTCGCTAGCTGATCAACCTGCTCATTCTCCTCCCGGGGCATGTACTGGATTGAAAAAGTTTGGAATGTGCCAATGACCCCCTTTAATTTGGCTAAGTATAGCCGCAGGGTAGGCTCTCTCTCCTCGAACTCCCCGTTAATATGGGAAGCTACCACCATGGAGTCAGTAAGGACCTCCACGTCCAACACCCCCAGTTCCCTGGCCAGGCATAGCCCTGCTATCACGGCCTCATACTCGGCCTGATTGTTGGTGATAGGGAAGTGCACCACCACCGTCTGCTCAACTCTAGTACCCTGGGGGCTCTCCAAGATCACCCCCACTCCTAGAGAATGCCTTCCTGAGGCGCCATATACCTTCACCTTCTAAGGAGTCTGGCAAGTGAGCTCTTCCTCTGCCACCTCAATCGCATAATCGGCCAAGAAGTCGGTCATCGCTTGAGCTTTGATCGAGAGGCGGGGATGAAGGATACGTCGAACTCACTCAACTCCACAGACCACTTGGCCATCCTGCCAGAATGCTCCACCCCCTCAAAGATGTTGCGGAGGGGATGGTCAGTCACCACTCGGATTAAGTGTGCCTAGAAATAGGGCTGCAGCTTTCGGGCTGAGATGACCAAGGCGAATGCCAGCTTCTCCAAAATTGGATGTCGAAGATCGGCCTTCCTCAGGACCCGGCTCACGTAATATATAGGGAGCTGCTTCTTCCCCTCTTCACGAACTAGGACAGAGCTTAAGGCCTCCGTCCCGACCCCGAGATACAAAAACAGGTCCTCCCCCTCCTTCGGCCCTTGGAGCAATGGAGCCCAAGTCAACTGCATCTTGAGGGCCTGGAATGCCTCCTCGCACTCCTTGGACCACTCGAATTTTTGACCCCCCCCCCTCTCAGTATTTTGAAGAAGGGGGAGCACTTCTCCCCAACACGGGATAGGAAACTACTTAACCCTGCCAGCTTCTCCGTCAGCCGTTGCACCTCCTTAGTATTCCGCGGCGCCCCAGCTCCATGATAGCCTTGACCTTATCCGGAATCGGCTCGACCCCTGTAGGGGTGAGGAGGTGCCCCAAGAACTTTCCCCTGCTAGCCCCGAAGACATACTTCAGGGGGTTCAACCGCATCTTGTTCTTGCGCAGGGTAGCAAAGGTCTCCTCTAGGTCCTAAAGGTGAGAGTCCACATCCTGACTCTTGATCATGAGATCATCTACGTACACCTCCAGGTTCCTCCCCTTCTGCTCTTTGGAGAACTTATCCATCATCTTCTGGTAGGTCGCCCCAGTATTCTTCAGCTTGAAGGGCATCATTTTATAACAGTAGTACCCATATCACGTGATGAACGAGACATCCTTGACGTCCGGGGGGTGCATCCTAATTTGATGATAACCTGAAAATGCATCTAGAAAACTCATTACAGAAAAACCAACGGCTGAGTCAACGAGCGCGTCGATCCGAGGCAAGGGATAACAGTCCTTAGGACAAGAATTATTAAGCAAAGAGAAGTCGATACACATACGCCACCAGCCGTCCCCTTTTGTAACCATGACTACATTTGAGACCCAGCCGGGGTATTGGATCTCAGATATGAAGTCGGCCTTGAGGAGTTTGGCTACCTCCTCCCTGATGGGTTCTGCCAGCTTGTCCGCGGTGGACCTCTTCTTTTGTTGGATAGGGCGTGCTCCCGAGTCCAAGTTGAGGCGGTGGAAAGCCACGTCCGCGTCAACCCCCGGCATCTCTGCGGTGCTCCTTGCGAAGATGTACACGTTCTCCTGGATGCATGCCAGCATCCTGCCTTGATCCTCCGGGGTCAGCCCTCCGTTGAAGCGGACCTTCTCTACGCTGCCCTCATGGGTGAGGACCTTCAGCTCTACCACCTCTTCTACAGCCTCTAGCCTGGACTGCTCCCCCCATTCCTTAACATCCTTCTCCTCTGGGACGAGGACCTCCACCTCTACCTCTTCCTCCATGGCCATCGCTTCGGCCAGCTCCTCCCGATCTCCTCTTGCCACATCAACCTCGGTGCAGCTTTCCACCTCCATCTCCTCCCTACCAGCTCCCTGCTCCGCCTCCTCCATCCTTCGCCCCATCTCCTTGGCTAACTCCTGCCAAGGGATGGAGTTCACGGCGGTGATGTAGCACTCTCATGCCATCTTGGGGTCCCCCCTGACCCGGACCTGGATCCCCTCGACATTGAACTTCAAGCACTAGTGGAACGATGAGTGGACGCAGCGGAAGGCGCTGATGAGGGGCATCCCGAAGATGGCATTGTAGCTGCTGGGGCATCCATAATGATGAACCTGCAGTTCTTGGACTGCCCTCCAAGGGTGACATGGAAGCCTACTCCTCCTTCTAACTCCCTCCTCTCCCCCAAAAATCCAAACAAGGGTCCATCCGAGGCCAACACCCTCTTCACCTCCACCTTCATTGCATCAAATGCCTTCTTAAAGACAATGTTGAAGGAGCTCCCATTGTCGACAAGGATCTGGGAGACGGTAAAATTTTCGATGGCCGTCTGGATGACCAGCGCATCGTAAAATGGATCCTCATGATCCGTCATGTCGCTCCTGGTGAAGGTAATTCTCTCTTCTGGGGTGGGGTTTGGGATGTGGAGCCAACACTCCGGCGATACATGGAATGGAGGCTCGCCCTTTGGGAGCCCCCCCCCCCCCCCCCCCCCCCCGTGGATCACTCTGATCCCTCCTCGGGTCCCGACGTCCACCCGGTCTTCATAACGGTCCTCCTCTGCCCGAGGCAGGACCTCCTCTATCCGCACCTCCTGGCGCCCTTGTTGTTGCTGCTGCTGCTGCTCCATGTTCCCTCTCATTTCGAGGTACTCCATGCACGTGGCTGTGGCATGCCCCTCCTCCTGATGGAAGTCGCAGTAGGGCAACTTCACCCTAACTTCTCTCCTCCTCCGCCTTAATGCGCTCCTCCTCTCCATTATTGCTATGTCCATAACATCTTCTTGATCGGGGAGTCGAGGCCTCTGGGCCTTCCTCCAGCCCGGGGGTTGGAATTTATCCTGCCCCCCCCCCCCTACTAGGTGGTGGTCCCTTCCTTAGTACCCTCTCTATAGCCCATACCTTTGCCACTCGGGCCTCTAACCCAACCAACGGTCGGGCTCCTGACGCCCCCACCAGGGCTGTTGCTACCCCTGGAGCTGCCTCTGCTCCCTCTTCTGGGGCTCGACTCTCCTCTCCTCCTGCCCTCTTCCGCCTATTGGCTCCTTCTCCTCCTTCGTGGCCCACCTGGCCAGCTTTCGGGCAAACTCCAGATTTAACGCCTCCCCGTCAACTTCTCTCGCCGCCCTTGTTGGGTATTGTATCCACGATTACCTAGATTTGAGGAAGCCCCCTGTCAAGCTAAGATGAATTCACAATGTATTTGACGAAACATTTTAAGTTGTACTTGCAGTACCTCCACGCTAGTGCACACCAATGTCAGGGTGCAGTAGGTCAATATAACACGGGTCTGCACGACGTAATCCCTCGTTGAGCAGATCAGTGTGTTGGCCTACGTGTACTCTCTCTATTGGAGTGCACTTATTTTCAAGCACAGGGCCGCTCATATGCAAGAGAAGACAAGGAGCATGGAGGGTCAAGGAGCAGCAGCTCCTAGGTGGAAGACGAAAAATCGCCCAAGGCAAATTCGACGAGAATCACCAAGTGATTCTCGCCGAATCGGCGAGAATCACTTGGTGATTCTCGCCGAATCGACGAGAATCATCAGTGATTCTCGCCGACTTCTTCTGGCCATCTCAAAATGGTGCCAAGCAAGATTCGGCGAGAATCACTTGTAATTCTCGCCGAACCAGTGGTCATGCAGCCCATGAATACCAAGTCCAATTCGTTGAGAATCGAAAAGTGATTCGACGAGAATCACAAACGATTCTCGACGAATCGTCGAGAATCACTTGGTGATTCTCGCCGATTCGTCGAGAATCGTCTGCGATTCTCGCCGATTTTTACTTGGCGTTTTCTCAGAATGCTGCTGGACCGGATTCTGCTTCTGGACTTATTTGAACCGGATTTTGGGGATTTCTTTTTGTGGGTCCCACAAACGGTCATATTTGAGAATACTACAGTATAAATACGTGAGTATTTTTGAACAGTAGAGTACGGATGAAGAGAAAAAAGAAAAACGAGCGGCTACGTAACCCTAAATCCGCGAACTCGCTCCGCTCCGCCGCCGCCGCTCGCGTCAAGTGGTCGCCGCTGCTGATCGTTCCTCTTCCCGATCTCCGGTGACAGAAGCTTAGCAAGGCTTGTGTCTCACGCGTCTATCCGGAGATCTCTTGTCTCTCGATTCGTTGACCGGGAAAAATTCCCCCGTCCGAATCGATCGAGACGACTGATCCTAGAGTGACCGTTGGTAGACCTAGCTTGCTTCGCTACGAAGTTTAGATCTCCAAGTTCTGCAGCCACTCTTCATCGTAGCCGCTGATCCCGAAGCTAGTCGCCGCTCGTGTGCCGCCGCCGGTTCCGGGGAGATCTTCTCCAAGAGAGGCCAAGGTCGTAGACTCTTCATCGACTTCAAGAACAGTCGTCGTCGAACAAAGAGGAACACCGAAGTCTCCAAGAGAAGTTTGTATCACGTGTACATTCTACTTTTATTTTATTGTAAAGGAACTTTTGTTCCGCGGTGTAAGGGTTGGATGCAACCCGAGTTGTGGGAGTGTTGACTCTCACGTGTGGAAGGGCTCCTTCCGTTAGTGAAGGGATTGGATTTCAATCCCGTTGGAGAAGTGACCGAGTCGTCCCTTGTTGGGGAGATAGGTCGAAGGGGGAAAGTGGATGTACCCAAGTCGGGGAACCACTATAAATTTGCTGTGTATTCTGTGTTCTGTGTTTGTTGCTTTTATTGTGCAGGTACATCTGTGAATTCCGCAAAAGAGAACCACACGTCACCTATTCCCCCCCCCCCCCCATAGGTGCACATAGCCGACACTAGGTGGACTTTCAAGTGGTATCAGAGGGAGGTTCCTCAACAAAAAGGCTAACACCTTGAGGTGAATCCTGCCACCAGTGTCAGAAGCATGGATCTGGATTATGACGTATTGCCACTCAAACTCCCTGCTTGCACAAAGGATTATTATCCTATCTGGAGGATGAGAGTGTTATTTCACCTGGATGCCATCGATCCACGAGCATCCCTCATCCTAGAAGAGGGTCCATTCATCCCTATGAAGACCACCGACTCGGGGACACAAGTGCCCATGTGCATTCCTGAGATGACAGAGATGGAACTCTCATTTTTCCAACTGGACCAGAGGATTCGACAAATTATTATGGATGTCTGGTCTGGAGCCTCTCGCTCCAGGTTGGAAAAATGTAAAACAGCTAAATCTCTATGGATGATGATCTCAGAGCTGATGGGGGGGTCAGAGGAAGCTGAAATTTGCTGCCAATCTGAGGATGAAGCATATGTGGGGGTAATCACTTCTGAAGATGATTGCAAGGATCCTTCGGATTGCATCAGAGCTCCAGTATCCTTGTCAGAGACTAAAGAAGATAGTGAGGAAAGCAGCTCCGACGAGGAAGAACCATTGATCACTGATTCAAATGACAATAACCCAGATGAGCAGGTATCATCTTCATCCTGTCCCTCATCTTTTGACTTCTCTGAAGACAGAAACTGCTCTCCTCCAGAAAATACTGATTCCCTGAAGAGAGCCCTTCCGGAAAGCAATCTACTTGCTAAGGAGCAAGCTCGAGAGATTGCTCAACTGAAGATCTTGTTGGTTCTCCAATTGGCGTCCAACAAGGTCAAGGACTCTAAGATCTCAGCTCTAGAGAATAGTCTAGAAAATGAGAAACGTATAGTATCCAACTTCTCCAAAGTTGATGCTATAAAGAGAAAACAAGAAACCGGGTGGATCTCCCGGATTATCCAGGGATGGAGAAATGGGGAAACGGTGTTCCGACCTCCCACTCCAAGCGGGAAGGCAACTCATCATGCCTTCAGGTATGACCACAGGAATAATCGTGGTCACTGTAAGGGTGAGTTGTCCCCATGTGGAAATGTCCATAGTGCAAGAGGCATCATGGCCACCCTTGAAGAAATACCTAAGGCTCAGTCTGAGCCCTTTGTATTCACGGCCACTGCCACAACAAAGTGTGGATCTGCAGGTCCTGGTTCACAGAAGAATTCTCTCCATTCAAGGACACGGGATAGGGAGAATAGAAATCATGATGTCAGGCGTCATGGAGCCTCAGCAAGGAAGATGCCTGAAAGAATGGCACCACCTTCTCGGCCTCATAACGCTCACATCATGCATTCATTCCACCCCTCATCATGCCTCGATGGAAGAGGAATCTGTGCAACAAGAACATGCCCTATCCCCTTGAGACCTAGGACCGTGACTACATCAGTCACTAGATCAGGTCAAAAACGGCGATACAACATTCACTCTTGTTGGTGCTGCGGCAAAGTGGGACACTTTGCCATCGACTGTTGGCACAACCTCTCTGTGCCCACAGCAAGGGCTTCTCCACATTATAGGGACAGAGGCAGTCTTCCAAACAAGTTTTCTCAAGGAAGGCAGTTGCGTGTTCATGCTAATAGAAACCTAGGGCCCAATATGATTTGGGTTCCTAAGGTAAAGTAATTCTGTTTTGTAGGGTAGTCTAGATCCCCGTGAATACTTGGGAACTAGACAGTACGTGGCTCAAGACTAACTTGGAACAAGCGTCTACAATAACAGACGCGCCACCTGCTGAGCATAATCACTGTAAGCAACTGATATGTTCTACCTGTGGGACTAAGACGATGACTCTCCTTATCCCAGGTACCTTTGATCAGTTCAAGGACTTGTGTCATGATGCATCCTCATTCAAATTAAATATATATATATATATATATATATATTTTTTTTTCCTTGTGTATAAGCATACTCATGCTTCTCATATATGTGTGCACCTTTAAGGAGAAATTATCACGCGACATGCAAACCATTACACATCGATAAAAGGATAACAAAGATATGTCATTGCGAATTTTGACACATCACAGTTGACACCAAGAAGGGTCTGACGAGGTCTCGTTCTAATCCTAATAAAGTGTCGTTATAACAAACATGTATGTATTAATCCTGTATCAACATGACATTCGAGGACATGTCGTTGTAAATTTCGACAACATACAATTGACATTTAGAAGACTTTGCAAAAACCTCAGTAAAATTCAACTAGATTGACTTTAGAATATACTTGCATTTATCATTCCTTTTTAGTGACTTGACATCGGAAAATCTAAAATGGTGCAATGCTTCCCAAAGTAGTCAAGAAAAACATCAATATATATACTCCGAATCTCGCCGAATCATTTTATATCTCGCCGAATTAGACAAACGGTATTAGAACCCCAATTAGACGAATCTCGCTGAATCCCGTCGAAGAAACTCGCGACCGCTCGGCTTCCCCCGAATCCCGACGATTCCTATAAATCCCGCCGAAAGAACTCCGCCTGTTCACCTTCCTCTCGACTCGCGCAGGAAACCTCTGGACGCCCCCGCCTTCCTCGCGCAAGTGCTCTTCCGTGAACTCGCCGACTCCCGCAGCCCTCCGAAGTTCTCGTCGACCCAGTCGAATCGCTTCTGTGCGTGATCTTCTTCTCCCGAAGCTCACCAACTCCCGAAGCTCCCGTGAGATTCTAACTAGGTCGTACCCCACGGGATACTCATCCCTCCGCCGAAGCTCTTCCCGAAGCTCACCAACTCTCTTCCACCGAAGCCCTTAGGTAACCTCCTCCTCACTGGCTCCAAGGCCGAACCCATGTGATGCCTTCTTTTTGAATATACACTAATGCTTGGCGTCGGGCTTCCGTTTAGATCCTCAATGGCCCCAAGGACGACTGCAGGCTTGATTTCTGGTTGCGAACTGGTTCGCACTGGTTTCTCTCATGCCTCGGACGAGTTCCGGAACATCGTTCTCATGCTGGAAGAAGCCGGACTAACCTTCGTATTGGAGCATCCTTGCAAAGTCTTAGACAAAGAAGTGCTGGAATTCTTTTCTACAGCAAGGCTTCGAAACAGAGACTCCATCATCAAGAGTAAGGTGGCGGGGACTAAAGTAAAGATGTCTGCCAGTAAGCTAACACGCTACCTGCAGCTCTCAAGTGCGGAGCAGGAAAACTATTTGAAGGACGAGGACAAAGCCAGAACCCTCCTGTTCTGCGGTCTACCCAGAGGCACTCGGTCCGTAAAACGAAAAGAGATGAATGAATAAGGGAAGCTCCTATCCGACATCATAGGAAAAGTACTCATCTGTAAGCCAGGTTCCCATGATCATATCTCCGGAGATATGTTCAAAATTCTCATAGCCGTGGTCTGCAGAAAGCGGTTCAACTGGGGAGAGTTGATGTTTCAAAAGATCAAGGATACTCTGGGCACTCCAAGCTTCGGCCGCATTATCAGTCTTTATCTTAACCAGATCAACGGAGACAGATTCGACATGAGCAAAGGAGTTCCTCTACATTACTTGAAAAAGATGGATGCGACTGTGTTTGACCGATGGGAGCGGCGCATCGGGCAGCCAGCTGTAGAAGAGCAAGAGGAAGTTTCTCCAGCATCCTCCCCCCGTGAAAGTCCTGATACTGTGACTGCAGGAATCGAGGGGGAGACTCTACCCACTCATCTGGATATCATATCTGAAATCGCCCAGGTGGCAAGGGATGCGGTGGCAGCAGTTCATGAAGAAAGTGAACCTGGGTTGGAGGATGAGGAGGTCCTAAACAGAAACACCCACGAAACTGAAGCTGAGGCACTGGTCACTGCTGCTCAAGAAGTGGAAGAAGATGCTGAGGTGGATGAGTTCTTGGATGAGGACGGAGAGGACGAGGTAAGTGAGGGCCATGAAGTGGTTGAATCTCCAGATACTGATGAACCTCCTACTGATAAGTCTGCACCAGTGGAGGGGGAGGTAAATGAGGCCACCAACATTCCTCCCATAGAGGCTGTGATTGTATCCAGCTCTACTGATGCTTCTGCTGCCGAGCCAGAGCAAGGCCAAGAAGTGCCTCCGGGTATTCCACTATGAGATGACCTAGCCATTCACACTGTCCATATAATTCAGGGCATCGTGAATGAGCTTAAAACCTCTTTTGATAAAGCTCAGACAACAATGCTGCATGAGATTAAGACTTCTGAAGATCTCATGCTGAAGAATATGGTGGCAATCAACCATAAGCTGGATTTGCTGGAGAAGAAGTTCGACGACAAGTATACTGCGGCCGGCGAAGCTATCACACTGTTAATGGCTGGCTTGAAAAAGTCTACTGATACTCTGGCTGTTGTCAATCAGAACGCACACGTTGTGGCCAATAATATTCAGAAATTTGATGGCAACATGGTCACGTTGAATGCAAATCAGCAAGCCCTAGTCACTGAATTCAGCAAGACAACTAAGCACATTGATGACTCCTTGCACTCATATGCCAATTGCATAGCTGAAGAAGCCAAAAAGGGGGAGAAGGAGTATATCGCTAAGATGGCCGAGCTCCAGAACAGCATGGATGCAAACTTTGCCCAATCAAGCAAATACGTCTATGAGAGTTGCTGGTGGATGCTACAACAGGCACTGGGCACGTTAGGCGTAGTCCTACCTGACCAACCTGCCGGTGTTCAGGTTCCTGAGACTTCTAAGGCTGCTGAAGAAGTACATATTGCTGAGGATGTAAGTACCAGTGCTGCTGATGTTTTCACTGATGAAGCTGACGCTAGGGCCATCTCCAAATCTAAGCTGAGAAGTATGTTTGACCAGGAGGCTTTAGCTAAAGCAAGGGGAAAGAGGAAAGTTCAGGAAGGGACATCAAAGAGACACCAACTCAAAAGAGGATCAGACTAAGTGAGGAGGAGGTAAGAAACGAAAGGTGGAGCCCAGTCTCAAGGAGCATCATCCTAGACACCTTCCTGCTGCAAGAAAGAGGAGAGATAAATCGAAATGAAGTTTATAGCCAATATGAATGGGAGACGCACAAAGCATTCGAGGCGAAACGCAACATTTTCTTCAGAAACAACAAGGATCCTGACAAAGTTGCTCCTCCTAGATACTACCCAAAGCACAAGGAATACATGGAAAGGCAGAGCAAAAAGTACTTGGCGCAAACTCTTAAGGGTGACGGAGCTAAGGACAAATAGTCATTATATTATAGCTGGTCACGGTGTATTAAGAACATTTAACAATTATTACTGTCGTGTGAACAACACTGACTTTCATGTGAATATATTTCTCTTGGTATATATATATTTATTCTTGAATGTGTGAATGACTCAAGTCCTGTTCTGATTGCATTTATTACCTTGTGTTGCATAATTAATTTTTACATGCTATAATTATTATTTGATAGATGTTATTCATCTTAGCTAGTAGGGTTTTGGCTTCGTCAAATAGGGGGAGATTGTTGGGTATTGTATCCACGATTACCTAGATTTGAGGAAGCCCCCTGTCAAGCTAAGATGAATTCACAATGTATTTGACGAAACATTTTAAGTTGTACTTGCAGTACCTCCACGCTAGGTGCACACCAATGTCAGGGTGCAGTAGGTCAATATACACGGGTCTGCACGACGTAATCCCTCGTTGAGCAGATCAGTGTGTTGGCCTACGTGTACTCTCTCTATTGGAGTGCACTTATTTTCAAGCACAGGGCCGCTCATATGCAAGAGAAGACAAGGAGCATGGAGGGTCAAGGAGCAGCTCCTAGGTGTAAGACGAAAAATCGCCCAAGGCAAATTCGACGAGAATCAGCAAGTGATTCTCGCCGAATCGGCGAGAATCACTTGGTGATTCTCGCCGAATCGACGAGAATCATCAGTGATTCTCGCCGACTTCTTCTGGCCATCTCAAAATGGTGCCAAGCAAGATTCGGCGAGAATCACTTGTAATTCTCGCCGAACCAGTGGTCATGCAGCCCATGAATACCAAGTCCAATTCGTTGAGAATCGAAAAGTGATTCGACGAGAATCACAAACGATTCTCGACGAATCGTCGAGAATCACTTGGTGATTCTCGCCGATTCGTCGAGAATCGTCTGCGATTCTCGCCGATTTTTACTTGGCGTTTTCTCAGAATGCTGCTGGACCGGATTCTGCTTCTGGACTTATTTGAACCGGATTTTGGGGATTTCTTTTGTGGGTCCCACAAACGGTCATATTTGAGAATACTACAGTATAAATACGTGAGTATTTTTGAACAGTAGAGTACGGATAAGAGAAAAAAGAAAAACGAGCGGCTACGTAACCCTAAATCCGCGAACTCGCTCCGCTCCGCCGCCGCCGCTCGCGTCAAGTGGTCGCCGCTGCTGATCGTTCCTCTTCCCGATCTCCGGTGACAGAAGCTTAGCAAGGCTTGTGTCTCACGCGTCTATCCGGAGATCTCTTGTCTCTCGATTCGTTGACCGGGAAAAATTCCCCCGTCCGAATCGATCGAGACGACTGATCCTAGAGTGACCGTTGGTAGACCTAGCTTGCTTCGCTACGAAGTTTAGATCTCCAAGTTCTGCAGCCACTCTTCATCGTAGCCGCTGATCCTGAAGCTAGTCGCCGCTCGTGTGCCGCCGCCGGTTCCGGGGAGATCTTCTCCAAGAGAGGCCAAGGTCGTAGACTCTTCATCGACTTCAAGAACACGTCGTCGAACAAAGAGGAACACCGAAGTCTCCAAGAGAAGTTTGTATCACGTGTACATTCTACTTTTATTTTATTGTAAAGGAACTTTTGTTCCGCGGTGTAAGGGTTGGATGCAACCCGAGTTGTGGGAGTGTTGACTCTCACGTGTGGAAGGGCTCCTTCCGTTAGTGAAGGGATTGGATTTCAATCCCGTTGGAGAAGTGACCGAGTCGTCCCTTATTGGGGAGATAGGTCGAAGGGGGGAAGTGGATGTACCCAAGTCGGGGAACCACTATAAATTTGCTGTGTATTCTGTGTTCTGTGTTTGTTGCTTTTATTGTGCAGGTACATCTGTGAATTCCGCAAAAGAACCACACGTCACCTATTCCCCCCCCCCCATAGGTGCACATAGCCGACACTAGGTGGACTTTCAGCCCTCTCCATCATCCCCTCATAGGAGAGGGGGGTACTGTCTTCAACTCCATCCTGATGAAACCCTGCTACAGGCCCAGGGTGAAAGCCATCTTCAGACTATGGCCCGGCATCTCCTGGACCTGGGTGACCTACTCCTGGAACCAGTCGACGTAGCTCCCTAGCATCTCATTCACTCCCTACTTGATGTGGAACAGGGACTCTGACTCCTTCTTCCTCCTCTTCGAGGTAGTGAACCTCAGCATGAACCCCCAGCGAAGGCTTCGAAGCAATAGATGGAGCTGGCTGACAGCTGATGGAACCACTCCCTCGCCTTCTCCTTGAGGGTGATGGCGAAGAGTCGATACTTGAACACATCCAACATCTGCCGGATCGAGACAACGTCTTCAAACCAATGGATGTGTTGGACCGGGTCTCCCTTCCCGATGTAGTAGGACATCTCGGGTTCCCTGAACCCTGCTGGAATTGGAGCTGAAGAGACCAACTCGCTGAAGGGGCTGCCTCCACCTACTAGGCGAGCTGGCGCGTCTCGTGGGCCCATCTCGCCGAGCCGGGCTCTGCTTTCCGAGCTGGGGAAGAGCTCGCGTCCGAGGAGCTCGTGTTCGGTACATTGGAAAATGTGTACTAGATTTGGAGAAGCCTCACCTAACTCAATGATATTCATCAAGGTGTATTTGATGTTGTGGTGAGTTTGAATGTGCAGGTTAAGGAAATGCAGAAAAAGTTTCTAAGTACAAGTGTCGACACTTGAGAAGAATTATGTCGACACAAGGGAAAGGCTGTGTCGACACCAGGAGCCAGATTGTGTCGACACACAGAATTTGTGTCAACACACAGAAAATATGACGACAACAACTGTGTCAACACACAGGACTTGTGTCGACACATTCCAGAATTCTGTCGACAACAACTGTATCGACACACAGGACTTGTGTCGACACACACCAGAATTCTGTCAACACCAACTTTGTCGAGACTAGGGGTTATTGTGTCAACACACAGGACTTGTGTCGACACATTCCACTAAAGTTGTGTCAAGAAGATATAGAAGGGCTGTGTTGGAACACCCTATTACTAATTTGGGTCAGGATCACTATGTCTCTTAGGAAACCTATTTTAACCTCATTGTATAGATCTAAAGGTCAATTAGAATTGAGTATAAGGGTTAGTACTTAGGTTTGGAAGGTGCCCTCAAGACCAGGATTTTCAGTTTCAGAAGACTAAGTCATTTCGTCGAGCTCAGTACGACGAATCGTCGAACTCCATTCGACGATCGGTGTGCTCACTTCGACGAATCGTCGAACTCCATTCGACGATCGGTGAGCTCACTTCAACGAATCGTCAAACACCATTCGACGATCTCTGAGCTCAACTTCAATAAGTCGTCGAACTCCATTCGACGATCTTCGAGCTCAGTTCGACGATCTTGACTCCAGTTTGATTATCTATCTCTGAGCTCAGTTCGACGATAGTTGAGCTCAGATCGACGATATCTATTTCTGTCTAAGTCCAAGCTCTGAGCTCAGTTCGATGATAGTGGAACTCAGTTCGACGTTTTCTCTGAAGAGTTCAACGATTTTCAAGATTCAAATTCAGACAGTTAAGGAATTGTTCTCAGCATTTAATTCAGAGATTTTGTAGCCGTTTTCATTTAATCTGGAGCAAGTTTCAAGGATTTTTCAAGGAATGTTTTATTGGACTTTCCTCCAGAAGACAAAAGCAATTAAGGAAGTAATTAATGACAGGCTAACGGCTATCTTGGACAATGGATCATTTCTATTCAGACAGATGGAATAAAAGACAGAATTATTCTCTACAACAAAAAAAAGAGAAGGACAATATAGTAGAAGAACAAGAAGTTAGAAAAAAATATTCTCTGCAACAACAGCTCTCACAACAACAATTACACAAGAGAAAGAGAAAGAGTTACAGACATTCTCAGTCTCAAAGATTCATACAAGAACACCATCACAAAAGGAGATCAACAAACTGAAATCTTCAGATCTCTTTTGATTCAAGTGTTCAAGGCCATCATCATTCAAGACTCCAGACACCACACATTTCAGTTGTTGCTGAAATCATCATTTGCTAGAGATCAATTTTCTGAAGGCCTATCACCCTACTGCAAAGCTTCACTTCCTGAACAACTACAGATCTTAGGGGGAGCTTTGACAACATCCACAATCTTCTCTTTGACTGTTGACAGAGAAGATCATCTCTTTCCCTCTCTCTCTCTCTCTGCTATAAAGGGTTTTTCAAACTCCCTTCAAAAGTTTGTGTTCGGTTTTTGAGCATCTTATCAAAAGCTCATTGGTGGCAAGATACCTGATCAAAAAATTTGGTTTGGTTTTTGAGCACCTTATCAAAAGCTCATTGGTGCTCAGGACACCTGATCAACTCATCCTGCAGTGGATTCCTACCTACGGTGGTAGAAGAGTGGATGTACCCAGGTTGATTGGGGAACCATTATAGCTCCTTGTGTCTTCTGGTTGCTTGTTTTTCTTTTATTTCTGGCTGTGGTTTGTGACTAGATTGCTCTGTGATTAAATAGTTGCTGTGTTTAGATTTACTATTTATTATTTGCTTCCCTGTTCACATAAGAATACAACAACTGTTGTAAAAAGTTTTTAGCAAACACCATACTCTATTCATCCCCCCCCCCACTCTAGAGTATATCAGATCTAACTTGCACTTTAAATTGGTATCAGAGCCAGGTTGGTTAAAAATACCACATCTCGGTGGTTGCACAGGCTAACACCTGAACCCAAAGATCCCTATAGTTAGATCTGCTTATTTTGATTTTGTTATCAGGATTATTTCTTCACAAAACATGGCCCAAAACAAAGATTATGCTAGCACCAAACCTCCAGTGTACAATCTGTCCAAGTTTGCACTTTGGAAGGCAAGGATTAGACTCTACATGAATTCTATTGATAAGGACATCTTCAATTCTGTTTTGACTGTGTGTCCAAGACCTCCAGAGAACACAAGTACAAATGCTGTTCCACCTCCTTCAGGAATAGATGCAGAGATCAAGAAGTGGAAAGTAGCAGATGCAAAGGCTATGAATATCTTAGCCCAGACTATGTCTGATGACATATTCCAAAAGGTAGCTGAATGTAGCTCAGCAAAGGACATCTGGGACAAGCTATCTGAAATAGTCTCAGGATCTGCTGATGAAAGAAAAGACAGAAGATCTCACCTCATAACCCAATATGAGAACTTCAAGAAAGGAGAAGCTGAGTTAGTTGCAGACATGTATAACAGACTCAGTCTGATAGTCAATGAACTAAAGACTTTGGATAAAGAGATCTCATTGACTGAGCTAAATGATAAAATCCTGATGTGCTTCCCAAGCACTTGGGACTCAAGGATCTGGCCAATCAAGGATGCCAAAAGTCTCAATGAGATCACCACAGAAGCTCTCTTGGGCAAGCTCAAATCTTATGAGCTGCTCATCAAAAATAAAGAAGAAGAGCAGAAGGCTGCCTCACCAGCCACAAGAAAGGAAAAGTCAATAGCCTTCAAAGCTACTGAAGATCAGCCTGAAGACAAGGTCACAGGCAATGATGAGCTGCTTAGTCTACTGGCCAAAAGATTTTACAAAATGGCCAGAAAGGACTTCAGGAAGAGATCATACAAAGAGCATGACAAGCCAAGGTATGATAAATCAAACAATAAAGAAATTGTTTGTTTTTATTGCACGAAACCAGGCCACATTGTGCCTGACTGTCCAGAGAACAAAAACAAGGACAGAAAGGACAAGAGAGAAAGAAGAAAAGACAAGGACTTCAAGAAGAACAGCAATGGCAAACCCTCCTTCAGCAAGAACAAATACACAAGGAAGGGATTTGTTGCTGAATCTTGGAGTGAGACCGAAGAGGAATCAGAAGCTTCATCCAGCTCAAGTGATGATGAGGATGATGCTGAAGAAAAGTAATTCTGCATGATGGCTATCAATGCCTCACAACACAATTCTGATGCAGAAGATTCAGAGTCAGACTGAGAGACTCAACTTGAAGAGGACCAGGTGATAAGTTCTTTTGACTTTAATTCTGAGGACTTTAAGTATGAATTTAAAGCACTGTGTTTAGACCTATTAAAATCTGAGAAGGAAATTATCTCTCTCAGAAATCAATTGTCTGAACACAGTTCCTTAAAATCAGAAAAACTCAAACTCTCTGAGGAGTTGGAGTGCTGTAGGGAGCAGATAGCTTCACTGAAAAGTGAGCTATCAGAGGCCAAAAAGCTTGAAGAATCACTTAATGGGAGAAGCATCAAGCTAATGGAAATCACAAGCATAGTGAACTCTAGATTCAACAGTACACTGGGCTTGGGTGCTTCATCCAGCCAACCTATAGTACTAACAACCCCAATTAAGTTTATTTCTGATAAAGGGAAGGGAGTTGAAGAGGTAGCTAGAAAGAATTCTGACTTACCCAAGAAATCAAGTGTTCAACAGAAATCGTCGAACGGAGCTAGACGATCGTCGAACGCAGATCGATGATCTCAGGCAAAATCATCGAACTCAGGTCGACGATCTCTAAACACTGAACTCTGCCACAGTCGATCGTAGAACGGAGCTCGACGATCTGACCCAAGATCGTCGAACGAAGCTCAACGATCGTCGAGCAGAGATCATAGATTTGAAAACTTCTTCAAGGGTAAATCAAAATCCAAACATAGGGGTCCTTCATCCCAAAGCTTTAACCCTTATACTGAATGGATAATACCTCCAAGGAGATATCATCCTGAAGGTTATAAGAGTCAACCAGGGATGCCATTTATTTCTGAATTTAAAGGTTATCAACCTAGGCCCAAGGTAAACTGGGTCAAAAATAAGTAAATTATTTTATGTGCAGGTGAAGACCTATCCAACATCAAACCAACAATGGTATCTGGATAGTGGGTGCTCAAAGCACATGACAGGAAGCAAGAACAATCTCACATCCTTTAAAGCCAAGCTTGGACCCAAAGTCATATTTGGTGATTCAAACTTTGGACTGACTAAAGGATATGGTGCAGTTCAGATTGGCACAGTTACATTCAAGAAAGTAGCCTATGTGGAAGGACTGAAGCACAACTTGATCAGCATCAGTCAGCTATGTGATGAAGGCTACCAGGTGACTTTCAGCAAATCCTTATGCAGGATCAAATCAGAGGACAACACAACTGTGTTGACAGGTAAAAGGAAAGGTAACATCTATTTAGTAGACTTTCTTTCAACTGAAGTAGATATTTGCCTATTTAACTCTGTTAGTAGACCTAATATATTATGGCATAAGAGATTAGGGCATATAAACATTAGAACCATTGCTAGGCTATCCAAGGACAACCTTGTTAGAGGACTACCTTCTGGCCCCTACAAGAAGGAAGGACTCTGCATGGCTTGTCAATTAGGAAAGCAAACTAAAAATAGTTTCAAGTCACTTAATAAGAGTGATTCACCTAGGATTTTGTATCTGTTTCACATGGATCTTTTTGGACCCATTACAGTACAAAGCTTAGGAGGGAAATCTTACACTTTAGTAGTTGTAGATGACTTTTCTAAATTCACATGGGTGTTCTTTCTGAGGAAGAAGTCTGATAACTTTCAGTGTTTGACAGATTTTCTCAAATGCATACAGACTGAGTTAAATACTCACATTGCTCTGATCAGAAGTTATCATGGGACAGAGTTTGATTCTCTTCTTATGCAAGAGTTCTATTAAAGTGAAGGGATCAGACATACTTTCTCAGCTCCTAGAACTCCTCAACAAAATGGGGTAGAAAGGAAAAATAGAACCCTTATTGAATCTGCCACTACATTGTTGTCAGATGCTCACCTTCCTCTATCTTTTTGGGCAGAGGCAGTTAACACCTCCAACTATGTGCTGAACAGAAGTTTAATACATAAACTGAAGGGCAAGACTCCCTATGAATTACTCAAAGGGAAGAAACCTAAAATAGATTATTTTAGAATTTTTGGGTGTATTTGTTATATACATAATAATGACAAGAAATATTTAGCAAAATTTCAAGCTAAAGCTGATGAAGGAGTGTTTCTGGGATACTCCATGATCAGTAAGGCTTATAGGGTATATAATAAATCAACTCCTAAAATTGAAGAATCTGTTCATATATCTTTTGATGAAACTAACATGTCTTTCAAGGAGAAGAATACTTCTACCATAGAACCTTTGCAGGTACACTCTCTTGCAAAAGACTTGAACAGATTACAAATCATTCAAAAAGAGGAAAGCAGTGAAGATGAAGAAGACAATCAACACCTTGAAGATAAACTTCTTGAAGAGCCAGTTGTTGTACCACCGGAGGAAACAACAACACAGGTTGGTGAACAATCAACACCCCCTGTTGATTTAGTAACATCAAGAGACCATCCAATTTCCCAAGTAATTGGAGATATCTCAGCTGGTGTGCAAACCAGAAATCAGGTCAACCAAAACCTGATGCACACTTGCTTCCTTTCTCAAATTGAACCTCAATCCATTCAAGATGCTGAGCAAGATCCACACTGGATCATTGCAATGCAAGAAGAGTTGCATCAATTTTAAAGGAACAAAGTTTGGGAACTAGTACCAAGGCCTAAGGATCACTCCATTGTTGGAACAAAGTGGGTGTTCAGAAACAAATTGGATGATCAAGGAGTAATTGTAAGGAACAAGGCAAGGTTAGTTGCTCAAGGGTACTCTCAAGAAGAAGGCATAGATTATGACCAGACTTTTGCACCAGTTGCAAAGTTGGAGGCTATAAGAATCTTCTTAGCATATGCAGCACACAAAAGCTTCAAAGTATACCAGATGGATGTAAAGAGTGCCTTTCTCAATGGAGACATCAAACAAGAAGTCTATGTCAGACAACCTCCAGAAAAACAATGGTCGTCTCAGTTGCAGTCCTGGCCGCCATGAAATTTGATGCAGGATTTGATATATATATGGACTCTTTCAATAACAGTGATCAGATTTTCAGAGACATTCTAGAACTTTTCAAGGAGCAAAAGCTTGTTACTATAATGTCCACCAGAATCAAATTGGCTGCTGATGAAATCAAGGAGTGCGTCTATACTGCCCACAACCAGGACCAGAATACAGTGATTGGCACAGTATCAGGAACTCAGGTACCTCTTACACCTACTGCCCTGATAGAGATTTTTGGATTGAATTCTAGAGGAGATTCTGCTGAGATGTCTTAAGAAGAATTTTTTGATATGCTTAATAGAATGGGTCATTCTGATGCAAACCCTAGCAAGCTGCTGAAGAAACATTTGGCTGTTGAGTACAGGTTCTTAGCTGATGTGGTTGGAAAGGTGTTATTGGCCAAACACTCAGCCCATGATACCATCTCTGGGTATCAGCTGTGTTTGATGGGTGCTCTTGTGGAAAGGAAATAACTGAATTGGGGAGAAGTTTTCTTTGATCTGATTAAGAAGAAGATCAACAAGAATTTTGTGAATTATGGGAGAATAATAGGGCTATTTCTTCAGAACAGATGCCCTGCACTGCTAGTCTCAAATGGGATGCACATCAATGCCTCTAAGAGGCTCTCCTGTGCCATGTTTGGAAAGTGGGACAGGCAGATAGTGAAGCCCAGCAGGCCCTCTGCATCTACTACTTCAGGCACAAGGACTGTTGCAGTCTCTTCCCCTCAAGTCTCTGCCCTGCAGAAGACTTGCTTGTTTCTTCTCCTCCTCCTCCACCTCTTATTTCATCTCCACCAATCACATCCACCATTACAGTTTCCTCCACCATCATCATCTCAACACCATCTCCAACTTCAATTTCTCCAACTCCACAACTTACAGAAGAAATCTTCCATCCTTTACATCATTACCCACAACAAGACATTGACTCATCATCTCATCTTCCATCTTTCACACTTCTGGATGATTCCTTTATGGATGATTCCCCTTCATCCCCTCCTGATCTACCCTCTTCATCCACATCTTACCAACAGTTACTTCAAGATATCATTGCACAACCCTCCTTCACACCCTCTGTTTCCATTCCATTATCTTCAATTTACACAATCCCCATATCTCAACCCTCCTTTCCCCCATACACCAGCTCTCCACCCACATCTCCAGCTGCTCCACCTTCATTCTCTACCTCTGCTCAAGTCCCTATTGAGCAGGTAGATCTTCCAGCCTTAACAGACAGACTTTATGAGCTGATAGCTCCCAGGCAATCCCTCTTGTTGGAGACCTCCTTGGCTCAACTTTTAAAGTCAGTTGCAGACCTGTCTGCCAGGCTCTCCTCTCTCATTCCTCCTCAGGCAATCCCTTCATCTGGGTGCCTTGATCCAGTACTGACTGAATCTAGGCAGGGGGAGATGCCTCATGAAGTGGTTAGATTACCTGCTGCTGCTGCTGTTACTTCTATCCAAGCTCAAGCCTCAACACCTTCAGTTGCAGTCTTCTCAATGGACCTCAGGTCATTATTATCAGATTTTGATTCAGTTTATTTCAGCTGTCTTCCAGAGAGTACTGCAGTCCAGCCATCTGAAGATCTCTCCAAGGCCATTGTGCCTATTTCAAGCTGTGATACTAGCTTAATTCATTCTTTTGTACAATCCCTTTCTGCTACTGCTCCTTCAATTTCTGGTATTGATATTGTTGATGTTGCTGTTAGTTATGATTTTGATATATCTGAGGACATACATATGATAGAGGCATTTGACCTTGAGCCTGCTGTTACTACTAATGTTATTTCTGAAACTGCTGTTATTGCTGCTGTTTTTCCAGCATCAACTGATACTACTACTGATGTTATTTCTGTTACTGAACCTGTTGTGTCTGAAAGTATTTTATCTGCATCTGAATCTGCTGCCCCAGTTACTACTGTATCTACTGCTGCTGTACCTTCCATTTCTGAGAGTGTTACTTCTGAAAGTTTTGTCTCTGCTGATGTAATCTCCTCTACTAGTGTTGCTTCTATTCCTCCTTCTACTATTGCTGCCACAACTACTGTCACTACTGTTACCTCTGCTCAATCCCAACAACAGACAGACTATCTCAAAAGGATTGATGCACTGTATGATGAACAAAGCTCAGAAAGTGATCAATATAGGACTGATTCAGATGACTCCTCTGCTACTATAGCAAGGAAAAGAAAAGCAAGAAGCAAGGCTATAAAAAGGGTTCCTCCAGCAAAAGTCAAAGATACAAATGGCATACCTTACTATATACTGCATAACTGTCCTATTACAGAACACTAGATGCAATACTCCAAGAATCAATTGAAGGCCATGAAGAAAAAGAGAAAGTATGAGAAAGGTTCCTCTCAGTTCCGTCATCCTCCTCCTCCTCCTCCTTCACCTGATGCAGGTGCAGGTGGTAGCTCTGCTGTTCAACCCTCTGCCAGAAGCCAAACCCCTTATCAGCCTCAAGGAAGATCTCAACATAGGGGAAGCCAATCCAGAGGCTACCAATCAAGGAGAGGAAACTATAGAGGAAACCAAAGAGAATTTCAAGTATACTCCAAAGGCTATTTCAGGCAACACCCTTATTCAAGGGAAGGACAAGCTTCCTCTGATACTACTTCAGGTCCCTTTCCCTACAAGCTTAAATAGTTAGTCTCATCCAGAACTCCTGCAAACAATCCCTCAAACAGATATGAGCTTCCAGTTCCTTTTGAGGATCCATAGAACAACCCTACTTCTTGGACAGCTACAATGAAGGAATTAGTTGCTTTGGATCAAATTAAGAAAGCCAGAGAACAAGGCAAAGACACCTCCAGTATTACTACATTATCAGATCAAAGGAAAAAGGAACTTGAAAGATATGCTTCCAGCAAGTTCTTTGATTCTGAAAGCTACATGAAGCTGCACCCTGAAGTTGTAGTGCCCAGGCCTAAGCAACAAACCTCTTTAGGTGCAGCTGATGACAGGAGATCTAAAAAGGAAGCTCTCAATCCAAACAGGGAAATAGTACTGATAAAGAGTAAGGAAAATGAGTAATTCTGTAAGGTGACAATATATGTTGTTTTATGATTTGTCTGAGATAATATCTGTGATTCTGCAATGTCTTGTTTATTGCATTTTTGCTTTGTATATTGTTGCTGTGTATGTTTTTAAATTTTCCAATATTTGTAAATAGTAATCTTAACCCAAATAGGGGGAGATTGTTGGAACACCCTATTACTAATTTGGGTCAGGATCACTATGTCTCTTAGGAAACCTGTTTTGACCTCATTGTATAGATCTAAAGGTCAATTTGAATTGAGTCTAAGGGTTAGTACTTAGGTTTGGAAGCTGCCCTCAAGACCAGGATTTTCAGTTTCAGAAGACTAAGTCATTTCGTCGAGCTCAGTACGACGAATCGTCGAACTCCATTCGACGATCGGTGAGCTCACTTCGACGAATCATCGAACTCCATTCGACGATCTCTGAGCTCAACTTCAACAAGTCGTCGAACTCCATTCGATGATCTTCGAGCTCAGTTCGACGATCTTGACTCCAGTTTGATTATCTATCTCTGAGCTCAGTTCGATGATAGTTGAGCTCAGATCGACGATATCTGTTTCTGTCTAAGTCCAGGCTCTGAGCTCAGTTCGACGATAGTGGAGCTCAGTTCGACGTTTTCTCTGAAGAGTTCAACGATTTTCAAGATTCAAATTCAGAGAGTTAAGGAATTGTTCTCAGCATTTAATTCAGAGATTTTGTAGCCATTTTCATTTAATCTGGAGCAAGTTTCAAGGATTTTTCAAGGAATATTTTATTGGACTTTCCTCTAGAAGACAAAAGCAATTAAGGAAGTAATTAATGACAGGCTAACGACTATCTTGGACAATGGATCATTTCTATTTAGACAGATGGAATAAAAGACAGAATTATTCTCTACAACAAAAAAGAGAGAAGTACAATATAGCAGAAGAACAAGAAGTTAGAAAAAAATATTCTCTACAACAACAACTCTCACAACAACAATTACACAAGAGAAAGAGAAAGAGTTGCAGACATTCTCAGTCTCAAAGATTCATACAAGAACACCATCACAAAAGGAGATCAACAAACTGAAATCTTCAGATCTCTTTTGATTCAAGTGTTCAAGGCCATCATCATTCAAGACTCCAGACACCACACATTTCAGTTGTTGCTGAAATCATCATTTGCTGGAGATCAATTTTATGAAGGCCTATCACCCTACTACAAAGCTTCACTTCCTGAACAACTACAGATCTCAGGGGGAGCTTTGACAACATCCACAATCTTCTCTTTGACTGTTGACAGAGAAGATCATCTCTTTCCCTCTATCTCTCTGCTGTAAAGGGTTTTTAAACTCCCTTCAAAAGTTTGTGTTTGGTTTTTGAGCACCTTATCAAAAGCTCATTGGTGGCAAGACACCTGATCAAAAAATCTGGTTTAGTTTTTGAGCACCTTATCAAAAGCTCATTGGTGCCCAGGACACCTGATCAACTCATCCTGCAGTGGATTCCTACCTAGGGTGGTAGAAGTGTGGATGTACCCAGGTTGATTGGGGAACCACTATAGCTCCTTGTGTCTTCTGGTTGCTTGTTTTTCATTTGTTTCTGGCTGTGGTTTGTGACTAGATTGCTCTGTGATTAGATAGTTACAGTGTTTAGATTTACTATTTATTATTTGCTTCCCTGTTCACAAAATAATACAACAACTATTGTAAAATGTTTTTAGCAAACACCATACTCTATTCACCCCCCTCTAGAGTATATCAGATCTAACTTGCACTTTCAGGCTGTGTCGACATTGTGAGAGCTTTGTCGACATCATCAAGAGTTGTGTCGACACATGGTCTATTTATGTCAACACATTTGAAGTTTTGTCTTGACACTTTGCTGCTGAGTTGAAGTTCAATGAAGCATCAGATGTCATGACTGGAGACTTGACAGCAGTCACAACCCACAAAGCAGTTGCATTTATCAGAGCTGTCAGAAGACTTTTAGGAACCGGATCAGCTGGTAACCTCGGATGGAGTCTATATAAAGACATGTTCTATCATCAAAAGTACAACAACTAAGAGGAAGAAGAGAAGTCTTCATCCAGAAATTAACAAGTTTCTAAGGGCAGATCCAGAACAAATCTACAAGAGGAATTCAGAGCCACATCTGAATTAAAAGAAGGAAGCTGATTGAAGATCATCTCCAAGAAGATCAACCTTACTTTGTTCAAATTCAAGAAGATTTGAAGAAGCTAAGATAGGTTTGATCTAAAGCTGTCAGATCTATCAAGAACTGACCAAGAAACCTTCAACCCTTTCTCTCTCTACCTGGGTGAAGGTTCTATATGTTTTGTTAATCAATTTCACTGTAGGATCTTTTATAGATCTGAGTGTAGGACAGTTATCTCTCTACGTTGTAAGCCTAAATCTATAAAGGCTGAGATAGGTGTGAGTGCCTGAGATAGGGGATTAACTTCTCTGGGTTGTAGGCCTGTTAAAGAGGCTGGGGTAGGGCTTGATTTCCGGAGTTATAGGAGTGTGGACTCACTCTGAGGTAGGATTCTCTAGGAGGATCTGAGTTATAGGACTTATTGAAGTCTGAGTTGTAGGAACCATTCTGGGTTCTGAGTTGTAAGATCTGAGGATCTGAGAAGAAAGAAGGGAGTTAGGCCGAATTTAGTACATTGCTAGATAGACGAAGAGGGAAAGTCGATCTACCCATCACTTGGAGAACCACTATAAATCTGTGTGTCTTCTGTGTTGCTGTTTTTTTTAAATCTGTGTTGTGAACTGTGCTGTGATAAATATTGTATAAGTGTTCTAACAGTGATATAATTGTTTTCTACCTAAGTACAAAGAATTGTACCTATTCACCCCCCCCCCCCCCCCTCTAGGTATTTTAGGTATCTTGAAACCAATTCTTTCAAGTGGTATCAGAGGGAGGTTGCTCAAGAATAGACTTAACAGTCTGAGTGGATCTATAAGGCAGTCATCATTTAGACAAAAAGGGTTCAGGTGAGAATCAGAAGGAACTTGGATCCATGAAGCTTCCTATCTGTAGGAAAGAAAACTTTGGCATATGGAAAGAGAGGGTCAGATTGTTCATGGAAGCATCTGATCCAAGAATTTATATCACAGTTCTAGAAGGACCATTTGTCCCTATGAACATATCAACTCTTGATGCTAATCTCAAGACTCCTAAAAGTTATTCAGACATGCCTAAGGAAGAGATCATCCTAGAAACCTTAGACAAGAGGGCACATAACATAATTATGAGTGCCATAAATGACTCTACATTCCAGAATCTGGTTCATTGCAAAACCTCCAAGGAGATGTGGGGCACTTTGATTGTCTACATGGAGGGAACAGAAGAAGTGAGAGAGGATAGGAAGTCCATGCTAAATCAAGAATATGAAAACTTTAGACAAGTTAAGATAGATAGAATAGCTGAATGCTATAAGAAATTCTTCAAAATTGTTAATAAGCTAATGACCTATGGAAGAGTCTTTAGCACTTATGAATTAAATGACAAGTTTCTTAGATCCCTAACCAAGGATTGGGATACTAAAATATGTGCCATCAGAGAGGTGGCCAAGCTTGTAGATACACCTCCACCAACCTTATTTGGAAAACTGTTATCCTATGAGATGCAGCTCACTGCTAGAAAGGAGGAGGAGAAAAGCAAAAAGTCTGAATATAGAGAAAGTCAGTTGCCTTTAAGGCTGAAGCTACAAGAAAGTCCAGGAGAAAGTCACCTTCTCCTACCAGGAAAATGGCTGAAGTTGAATCTGAAAAAACTGGTATCAACACTTCAGACAGTCACAACTCTGATGAAGACTTTGCTGCCTTCACAAGGTAGTTTCAAAGGTTCATGAAGAAGAAGAAATAGAGAACAAAGCCATCTTCATCCTACTCCAAGGATGACTATTACAAGAAAAAGAAAGCATCTAAGGATGACAGGTATGGCTCTAATCCTAGTAAACAAATTTCTTCTAAAATTATTTGTTATTGTTGCAACTCGCCAGGGTATGTCATAGCTGATTGTCCAGATAAAAGAAAGGAATCTAAAGATAAAAAAGAAGAAGCAAAATAAGGGCAAGAAGGAGAGATCCTTGGTTGCAAAGGAGCAGAAAAGATGAACTGATTCCTCATCATCAGATTCAGGAGAAGAGACAGAAGTTGAATCTTATACAGGATTGTTTACTATTGAAGAGGATTCAGCGGAATCTGAGTTCTTGCAAATGCTGGACTCAATGAATGGGACTGAAGATCATTACTACAGAGGGCTGATGGCTTTGACTGAGGAAGATCAATGTCAGGATCAGCCTGGTCCCAGCAAGGTAAACATCCTATCTACAGTTTCTGATTATTATACTAGATCAGAATCATAAACATCTGCATCAAGAGATGTGGATGGTTCAGAATCTGAAGGGGATGTTCATCAACTTATTGATGAGTATGGTGATCTGTTGCAAGCACTTAAGAGAAGCAGAAACCTTGTCAAAAATCAGGCTAAGGAAATTGCATCCCTTAGACTGGATGCATCAGATTCAGAAAAAATGCTGCATATGAAGATAAATGAAGTTGCCAAACTGAAAAATATAACTTTTATTCAAATGGGTACAATTACATTCAAAAATGATCAAATCGAGAGTCTGGAAGTCAGACTTTAAAGAGAGAAGGAACTTGTGGCTAAGTTCTCAAAACCAAAGTCAGTCTTACCCTTAATTGATGACTTCATTCTCCAAAAGGGTAAGACATGATTAGGTTTCAAGAGAAGAACTAGGGCAGCAAATTCCAAAAGAAAATGCAAAGCCCCAGTTCAGCCACTAGCGTCCAAACCTCCTATTGCTTTCAGGAAAGTGATGCAGCCTACTAACAAGTATGACCATGACATTACTCATAGTCACTGTAATCCTGGTAATCTAAATGACAAGGGTGTAATTGCCAATAGGGCAGCCCATGTACAAACACATTATGATCATCAGTAATCATTAATGTTTGATGCATCAGCCTCAGCACTCAAGAAAAGGACTAATGTACCTAGAGTTTTAAGGTCTGCTGATAGCAATGTTGTTAAGCCTGTATCTAAGAAAAGATACAATAGATATGAGTGTTGGTGTTGTGGCAAAGTGGGACATTATGCCCTAGATTATTGGCACAATACTACTGTCAGGAAGAATGCTAGCTTACCTGTCAGAAAGGCTGCAGGCAAGTATGATAAGTTTCAGCATAACCTGAACCTAAAACCCAATAATTATTGGGGTTCTAGGGTTAAGTAATTTTATTTGATGCAGGTGAGTCCAAGTGGCCATACCCCAATATGGTACTTGGACAGTGGATGTTCCAGGCACATGACTGAAACAAGAAGGATGTTGAAGGATTACACTCCTATAGAGAATGGACCCAAAGCGATCTTTGGTGGATCTGAAAAAGGGGTCATCAAAGGGTTTGGTAACATTTCCAATAGCTCAATCACTCTCACCCAAGTGGCTTATGTGAAAGGTCTGAAACATAACCTAATAAGCATAAGTCAACTAAGTGATCTTGGTTATGATACTACTTTTATTAAGAATGGGTGTCAGATTAGAAGGACAAGTGATCAAAAGGTCTTCTTGTCAGGTTATAGAAAAGGAAATGTTTATTGTCTAAGTTTTGTGAGTGAGAATATAGATTCTCATGTTTGTCTTATTGCAGATGAGAAAGCTTCTCATTGTGTCAAATGGCACAAGAGGCTAGCTCACCTCAACTATAAGACTATAGGTCAACTCTTTAGTAAAGAGTTAGTGAGAAGTGGACCTCAGGTCAAGTACATCAAGGAGGGTGTGTGCTCAGCTTGTCAAAAAGGCAAACAGACCAAATCCTCCTTCCACAGTCTTGATACCAAAGACTCAGTAAAGTGTTTGTACCTCCTACATATGGATCTATTTGGTCCTATTCCAGTTCATAGTCTAGGTAGGAAAGTCTATACATTTGTGGTTGTGGATGACTATTCTAGGTTTACATGGGTTTTCTTTCTGAGGCAGAAATCTGAAACCCCAACTATTTTCCATAACTTTGTTAGGCAAATTCAGAATGAACTTAACAATTCATTCATCAAAATCAGAAGTGATCATGGAACTGAATTTCAGTCTGAATGCATGACAAGGTTTTGTGAAGAACTAGGGATTCATCGAGAGTTCTCCTCACCAAGAACTCCTCAACAGAATGGTATTGCTGAAAGAAAGAATAGGACACTTATTGAGGCTGGTAAAACACTACTAAGTGACACATCTCTCCCAGAATATTTCTGGGCTGAGGCAGTAAACACTGCATGTCATGTTCTCAATAGAGCATCCATCACTAAAAGCCACAAAAAGACACCCTATGAGATTATGAAAGACAGAAAACCAAACATATCCTATTTTAGGATCTTTGGTACCAAGTATTTTGTTCTTAATAATGGCAAGCACTATTTAACTAAGTTTGCTGCCAAATCCCAAGAAGGGATATTTGTTGGGTACAGCAATAGCAGTAGGGCATAAAGAGTCTACAACTTGACGACTCAAGTTGTAGAAGAGTCTGTACATGTACTTTTTGATGAAACTAAACTAATAAACTGTGAGCTCTCTAGTATTTCTTATAGCTCTACAGCTCTGAAGGAAAAGATGGACAAGCTAACCATTAGTGAAGTCCAACCTACAAGGCAGGATGAAGAAAATGATGGATGTTGTCTAGGGTGAGTACAAGACCCACAAGCTGATGATGAAGAAAAATATAGTACAACTTGATGGGGTGACTAAAGGAAATCAAGGTGTAGATAGATTGCCTCCAGCAATAAGACATCTAAAGGATCATCCAGCACACCAAATTATTGGTGATCCAAGTCATGGTGTTCAGACAAGGAGTAAGAACATGAACACGGTCCTTTGCTCAAGTTTCCTGTCCCAGATGGAACTCAAGAAATTTGAAGAAGCCATACAAGACCCAAATTGGATTGATGTCATGCAGGAAGAGCTGAATCAATTCAAAAGATGCAAAGTCTGGAAGTTGGTTCCTAAACTAAAGAATAACAATGTCATAAGGAGTAAGTGGATCTACAGGAACAAACTTGATGAAAGTGGCATTATAGTTAAGAATAAAGCAAGACTGATGGCAAAGGGATACAGACAGGAAGAAGGAATAGATTTTGATCAGACATTTGCCCCAGTGGCAAGGTTGGAAGCAAT
Organism: Platanthera guangdongensis; assembly: GCA_039583875.1. NCBI lineage: Eukaryota > Viridiplantae > Streptophyta > Magnoliopsida > Asparagales > Orchidaceae > Platanthera > Platanthera guangdongensis. The sequence continues at coordinate 145,812,619 of CM077156.1, read as the reverse complement.
AAGGCTGTTCCTTGCATTCGTAGCTTATCAAGGGTTCAAAGTTTTTCAGATGGATATAAAGTCAGCATTTCTGAATTATAACTTAAAAGTGAAAGTCTATATTGAACAACCCTCAGGTTTTGTAGATCCTCTCTATCCTAATTATGTGTATAGGCTTAAGAAAGCACTATATAGTTTGAAACAATCCCCTAGGGCTTGGTATGAAATATTGTCTACATTCCTCATTGAGAACAAATTCTCAAGGGGGAAAATAGACAAAACTCTATTCGTTAGGGAATCTAAAGGCAAGATGATCCTAGTCCAGATATATGTTGATGACATTGTCTTTCGATCAACAGAAAATAACCTTTGTAGAAAGTTTGCTAAACTTTTGCAAGGGAAGTTTGTGATGAGCAGCATGGGTGAGCTGAAATTCTTCTTGGGACTCCAAGTTAGACAGACTGATGATGGCTTGTCCATATCCCAGTCTAAGTTCACCAAGGAGTTGATTAAGAAATATGGTATATTGTCAGCCTCCACCATGAGAACTTCAACGGGTCAAGTATGCCTATAGGTAAAGATGATGCAGGGAAACGTGTAGATGAGTCTTTGTATAGTGGGATAATTGGCTCCCTTTTATACTTAACTACTAGTACACCAGACATCATGTATGATACCTGTGTCTGTGCTAGGTATCAAGCCTGCCCTAAAGAATCTCATTATACTGCAGTCAAAAGAATTTTGAGATATCTTAAGGGAACACCAAATCTTGGCCTTTGGTACCCTAAGAATAGAGATTTCCTACTAACTGGGTATTCAAATCCAGACTTTACAGGATGCAAGGAAGACAGGAAAAGTACAACTGGCACATGTCAGTTTTTTGGTGGAAGATTGGTGTCATGGAGCAGCAAAAAACAAACAAGTGTGGCTATTTCCACTGCTGAGTCTGAATATGTTGCTGCAGACAGCAACTGTGCTCAGCTATTATGGATTCAACATCAACTTGAAGTTTATGGAATCCAGGTAAGTAGAACTCCATTATTTTTTGATTGTACTAGTGTCATTTCTATTGCTAGAAATCTTGTTTCTCATGGCAGAACTAAGCACATAGAAATAAGATTTCATTTCCTTAGAGATCATGTTGAAAAGGAAGATATAAGTTTAGAATTTGTCAATACTAATTTTCAAATTGCTGATATGTTCACCAAACCACTGGATGAAACTAAATTCAACTATTTTAAAATTGAATTAGGTATGCTGAACTTAAATAAGAATGACAAATTTGACTAAGTAAATGTGTGTCGACACTTAAAGATAAAGGTGTCGACACTTAGTAGATGGTGTCGACATATAAGAAAAATTCTGTCGACACATCCAGAAGATTATGTCGACACTCAGAATTTGGTGTCGACACATAGCTTTCCTGACACTTAAATGTTGGTGTCGACACATACAGTCGTCTGTGTCGACACGCAAAGATTAGTGTAAGCTCTTAAGATTATTTGTGCTGACACATCGCAATTGGTGTCGACACATAGAATAGTAATTCTCTGTCAAGACTTTAGTAGTCTGTGTCGACACAATCTCAACAGTGTCGACGCAATAGGTTTATTTCAACCTTCCTGTTGACCTTCCTTGTTTAGAAACAAATAAATAGGTGGAAGTAAACCCCTGTCGACTACGCTCTCAACATTCTTGTCTCGACAAACATTCATCCTTCTTCTTCTCTCTCTCTATCATCCCTAATGGCGTCAAAGCAGGAAGAAAACATCAACGAAAGCTATGAACTAGTTCATGATGCATTTACGAGTGGATCTAGTGAAATCAAAGTTGTGATTACCCTAATCACAGAAAATGGATTCGTGTATTTGGTCTCAGAACCTACACGGATTTGGAAAAATGAAGTTCTTGAATTCTACACGACGGCATCTCTGGATTCAAAAGGGGTAAAAACTAAGTCATCTATATAAGGAACCAAGGTCAAACTCACTCAGAAGAGTTTAAGTAAAACATTTCAGCTACCCAGGATTAAAGACGAAGATGAAATAACATTTTCCATGACAAGAAAAGAACTCCGATGATGTGGAATGGATCCCACAACCAAGATTGGATCCTCAATGAATAGGAAGGGGATGAATTACCAGGGTAAATTTCTTTCTGAAATTCCAGGGAAAGTTATTCTATGCAAATCAAGGGGACATGATAGGATTTCAGCCTACATGTTTAATTTGATGACCAGAATTATATTCAAGTTGAAAACAAATTGGTCTACTATTATATTTGACAAAATCAAAGAAAGTCTTAAGAAACACAATCTGGGTAGAATCCTGAGTTTATATCTGGCTGAGAATATTCCTGAAGTAATGAATCAGATTGCAGGGTCTACGATCAATCATATGATAAGAATGGATTTGAGAATACTATCAAGATGGGATAGCGTTCTGACCAAAGATGTTTCTACCACTCAGAAATAATCAAAGTAGATTCAGCAAAAGAAGAAAACACCCTCAAAGACTACTGAATCTTCCAGTGATTCAGAAGAAATGGTTGTTTTCAGCTTAGATTAAGAAGGAGCAGAAAGGACTAGAATGTCACCTACTCTAGAGACTGTAACTGAACGTCAAATGTAGGGGGAGTACGCTCCTACAAGCAACATCCAAATGACACAAGTCCAGGAAGAGCTTAATTAAGGGGGAGACAATGAGCTTTCTCTAGTTTCAGCTTAACCAGAAGCATTACCCTCAGGGGGAGCTAATGAGCAACAGCCACCTGTCCACACAGCTACACTGGACAGTGAAGCAACTATATAATCTATACTTGAGATTAATCAAGACAATGTCCCTGAGGATATTATTACCAAGGAAGAAACTTTGGAATTTGAGGGAGAACCATCTGCTAAAGAGACAGCTATACCTCCAGTACAAATGAAACAAGAGTTCACTCTAGAAGAGTTATTTCCTGACATACAATATGCAAGAATTGAGGGGGAGCAGCCAAAGACTGAGAAGGAGTTGCCCTCTAGTCGAAAAGACACTGTGAACATAGCAACTTCATCTGATTATTCTGAAAATGAAGAAGTTTCCAGGGCCAAAAAGAGAAAACTTGTGGAACTCAGGAAAAGGAGCTCAAGCTATAAGAAAGCCTTGCAAGCTGTTCCACAAACTCCAACACCTACAGTAGACTTCAATTCACTTCTTATGCAACTGCAAGTAAAGCTGGATGAACAAAAAGCAGCTCTTGAGAAATATGTAGATGAGAGTCATAAAGAACTGCAATCTTCATTGGCCCAAGATATCAAATCCATTAGATTTGAGGTCAATCTGCATAAAATGGAGATGACTGAGTGCTTTCAAAAAGGAGGACATGCTGTTGTCTATTTGTCCAAGCAACAACAGGAGGCCAAGACACAAATAGATGACATAGCAATTAAACAAGGCTATGTTCTGGAAAACCAAATCAGAATGAATGACAATCTAACAGAATCCCGCAATGTTATTGTCACAGAACTCTAGAATAAAGCCACTGCTTTCACTACCATCATTGCTAAGGAAATGTCTGAGTTTGATAAACACCTCAAAGCAGATTTGGCTATTATTCACACTGCAATTCAGGACTCTCAAAAGGTCATTGCTGAATAGCTGCTGAATTTCAGATCATTATACAAAGAAGGCACAAATTATCTAGCTAATCAAATAAGGTTTCAAAAGGATGATCTAAGAGACCATGTTGAATGAGAAGTCATAAAGGGGGAGAGAGTGATAGTCAATGCAGGCTCTGAACTTGCTAAATGGATAACTAATGCTATCAGAGCGACTCTTGGTTATCCACCCCTGTGTGACAATGATAACACTGCTGAATCAGGAATTCAACCTGCTTACCACGAAGGAGTTTAGCAGGAAGTAGCTCAGATTATTTATCCACCTGCTGATTTTGAGGGTATTCAATCTGATGTTCAACAAATGTATAGTCCTCCAAAGGAGGTACAAAATGTAATTATTGAAAAAGTAGAAATGTCTGAAGCCGCTTTGAAAAGAGAGCAAGAAGCTCAACTTTCCAAGAAAAGGTTTAGAGAGCAGGCTGAATTAAATCCTGATTTTGAAAGATGGAGTCCCACCTCCAGAAATATTATTCTCACTGCTTGGCAAGCTGTTAAAGATAACATGCATGATAGGGGCAAGTGGTACTCTGAACAAGAATGGAGCAAGTATCAGAAACGGCAAGATGCCATACATCAATTTAGAAGAGATCTCAAAGCTAGGAAGATACCTGCTACTTCTGTGGAGCCTAACAAGTACTTTCCAAAGCCTTATCATTATTTTGAAAGACAAAAGGTTAAGGTTGAGGGGCTCAAGAAAAAGGTTCTTAAAGGGAAAAAGTCGGCTGAAGACACTGAAGCTAATGTTCAAGCAAGGATTCAGTCTGGCAAAGGCATTGTCATCAAGGAGCCAGATCAGTCCTAGATTAGATTGATTAGATTTTAGAACTATGTACTCTTTTGTTTTAAAATCTATGTAATTTGTTGTTTCGAAACTTCTTGTAATTCACCAATACTTCGATTCATGTTCACTATATTTTATCATATTTTATGATAATATAATATGCTGTTTTGTTTATGTGTTACCCTATCAAATAATGTTTTTATACATCATATTCTGTGATTTATTATAAAGTGATACATACCATTGACTAAGGGTTATGACTTCTCTAAATAGGGGGAGATTGTTGGGTACATTGGAAAATGTGTACCAGATTTGGAGAAGTCTCACCTAACTCAATGATATTCATCAAGGTGTATTTGATGTTGTGTTGAGTTTGAATGTGCAGGTTAAGGAAATGCAGAAAAAGTTTATAAGTACAAGTGTCGACACTTGAGAAGAATTGTGTCGACACATGGGAAAGGCTGTGTCGACACTAGGAGCCAGATTGTGTCGACACACAGAAAATCTGTCGACAATAACTATGTCGACACACAGGACTTGTGTCGGCGCATTCCAGAATTTTGTCGACAACAACTATGTCAACACACAGGACTTGTATCGATACACACCAGAATTCTGTCGACACCAACTTTGTCGAGACTAGGAGTTATTGTGTCGACACACAGGACTTGTGTCAACACATTCCACTAAAGCTGTGTCAAGAAGATATAGAAGGGCTGTGTCGACATTGTGAGAGCTGTGTCGACATCATCAAGAGTTGTGTCGACATATAGTCTATTTGTGTCAACACATTTGAAGTTTTGTCTCGACACTTTGTTGTTGAGTTGAAGTTCAATGAAGCATCAGATGTCATGACTTGAGACTTGACAGCTGTCACAACCAACAAAGCAGTTGCATCTGTCAGAGCTATCAGAAGACTGTTATGAACCGGATCAGCCGGTAACCTCGGATGGAGTCTATATAAAGACATGTTCTATCATCAAAAGTACAACAACTAAGAGGAAGAAGAGAAGTCTTCATCCAGAAATCAACAAGTATCTAAGGGCAGATCCAGAACAAATCTACAAGAAGAATTCAGAGGCACATTTGAATTAAAAGAGGGAAGCTGATTGAAGATCATCTCCAAGAAGATCAACCTTACTTTGTTCAAATTCAAGAAGCTTTGAAGAAGCTAAGACAGGTTGGATCTAAAGATGTCTGATCTATCAAGAACTGACCAAGAAACCTTCAATCCTTTCTCTCTCTACCTGGGTGAAGGTTGTATATGTTTTGTTAATCAATTTCACTGTAGAATCTTTTATAGATTTGAGTGTAGGAGAGTTATCTCTCTGAGTTGTAAGCCTAAATCTATAAAGGCTGAGGTAGGGCTGAGTACCTGAGGTAGGTGATTAACTTCTCTGAGTTGTAGGACTGTTAAAGAGGCTGAGGTAGGGCTTGATTGCCTGAGTTGTAGGAGTGTGGACTCACTCTGAGGTAGGATTTTCTGGGAGGATCTGAGCTTTAGGACTTGCTGAAGTCTGAGTTGTAGGAACCATTCTGGGTTCTGAGTTATAAGATCTGAGGATCTGAGAAGAAAGAAGGGAGTTAGGTTGAATCTAGTACACTGCTAGATAGGCGAAGAGGGAAGGTGGATGTACCCATCACTTGGGGAACCACTATAAATCTGTGTGTCTTCTGTGTTGTTGTTTTGTTTAAATCTATACTGTGAACTTTGCTGTGATAAATATTGCATAAGTGATCTAAGAGTGATATAATTTTTATCTTCCTAAGTAAAAAGAATTGTACCTATTCACCCCCCCCCCCTATAGGCGTTTTAGGTATCTTGAAACCAATTCTTTCAGCTCGCACCCTCGGCCTTCCTCAGCCACTTCCTTTCCAGCTCGCCTGTCGGGGGCGTCCTCACCCAGAAAGGCGACGTCTGCAATCTTAATAGCTGGAGTCGAGCACTCAGCCCGCATGCCAAGTGCGAACTTGAAAAGGCCCAGCATCTCGTTCCTGAAATCTACAAACATCCCCACCGTGGCCAGAGGTGAGGGGGGGGGGGGGGCGGCGAGTCCATCCTGTCAGATCCTTGCCCTCCTGTCATCGAGCTCGCTGAAGGTTTTCTGTGCTGACCACGCTCCACGCTCACTGCACCAAAATGTTGAAACCGAAAAACGGTCTCCTGTGGCGTTCACCATCGGGGAAGGTGTGATCGCGCACCTACTTCGCTCCTGAAAGCAAAAAACAAGGGAGACAAGGAAAAACAAACCCAAGGGCTCAGAGGGGAGGACCCACCACACACCCGGAAGATCTTAGAGCGCGTCCCCTCCTTAGCCAAAGGCCGAGCTAAGGTATCCTCAGAAACCGCTTGAGAGGTGAAGCTAGAGAGCATAGGAAGCATCCTTTCTGAGGTACCCCTTGGGTCTTATTTATAGATTTCAGAATTTGAACTGCCAATAATCAAACTGAACTGGCCTGAAGTTACCAAAATACCCTTGCCTGGGTCTTCCAACAGCCAAACTCCGCTGTTTTGAAGAACTATGGGCAGACTAGTGGGGGCAAAACAGTAAAAAGTACCTCATAGATCTGGGCGAGCTGGGGAGCTCGGCCACCCCTAAAGATCTGGTTCTCCTGCTGTTGCCGAGCTCCTTTATGTGAGAGCAAGCTGGGACGACGAGCTCGCCCATTGGTTGGCCTCCATTAATCGGCCTCAGCTCAACGAATCCTGACTTAGCTCGGCGAATACCGAGCTCGTGGTCGACGAATGCCGAGCTCGCCTGTGGCCTAGGTGATCTGAGCCGGCCGGTCTGCTTCTTGGTTCACCCCAATCGCCGGATACGGGGTTGTACAACATGCATAATGAAAACATCACCGATCCAGACCAACATCTCCGGATAGGCTTCACACACCATGCATATGTCCGTACTTTGATTCCGGACTCTATATGCAAAACTACAGGGATAAACCATATCTACCCGAAGGAATACCTCACACGCACGGCCCACTCGCTGGAGAGAGTTTCCTATTCAAAAAGGAAGAGGACTGCACATGTCCAAGTAGAGAATCTTTACCCTAGAGGTTCGCTTCAGCTCCATGGAAACTAGCCGGATGAAAACCACCGCAACAGACTCGCCTCCGCGGATCTGGGCTCGGCTCGCAATTTGGGGCTCCGAAGCTCCAACAATGGCCGGAATCCTCCTCCTTCTTCACCCTTTGCTCTCAACTCTCTCTATCTCTTTGAAAAGAGAATGGACCAAAGAAAATGAGGTTTAAACCCTCATTTCCCGACCTTATACCACCAAGGAGTGTTCTGGGCCATCAGATCACACTTAAATGAAACAAAAGGCCCTGATTCTCCTTTAAAATCGTCTTCATGGGTTCGTACACAGCCTGTGATAAGCAGGCCGTGTCTCACAATCGTAAAATAAATCGTCGATCTCAGAATAGGACACGGCCTCTGACACGCCCGTGTCAACCCTGGACATGCTCGTGTCAACCCTGAACATGCTCGTGTCACAGGCCGTGTGCCTCAAACGATGCTGAAACCATCAAGCCCGAACATGACACGGCCCCATGATACACTCGTGTCACAAGCCGCGTGGCCGACACGGCTTCAAACACACCCGTGTCCCAGGCTATGTTGCTCAATCGACATAGCCCGACAAACACTGAGCATGACACATCTTTGGAGACGCCCGTGTCAACCCTGGACATGCCCGTGTGTCACAGGCCGTGAAACTTCAAGGGCTCCAAAAACTCTTAAAAAAACACTACCCATTCATCACCAACTTTCATAGGGCTACGTTATTGGTATTATAAACCTATTGACCAATTCGTATATAAGTTTTGGGGCGTTACAGTTCTCCCCCCTTAAAAGAATTTTGTCCCGAAATTACAGAATGAAAAAGTACACAAAATTAAATGGTACCTGAGTAGAAAAGCTCGGGATACTCCACAAGCATGGTCTGCTCTCGCTCCCATGAAAGCTCCTCACGACCACAATTGTCCCATCGGACCTTGACCATCCTGATAGCTTTGTTCCACAATTGTTTGACCTATGTATGCTCGATCCGAATGGGTCTAACTTTCGTTGTTAGCCCACTATCGATCGATACTTGATCCGAACAACCACCTGCGCTGGTTCTTTCATGGCTTTGCGTATGACCGAAATGTGAAATACATCATGTAATCCACTCAGTTCTACTGAAAGAGCTAACCGATAGGCGGCTTCACCAACTCGCTCCAAGATCTCAAAAGGCCCAACATACCTTGGACTAAGCTTCTTTAAGCATTGAATCCTTGATACACCTTTAAATGGCTTTATCTTGAGGTATACACAATCGCCCACCGCAAACTCCATGTTCTGATGCTTGGCGTCTTAGTACTTGGCCTGTCTATCTTGAGCAATCAGTAGCCATTCCCGAATCAACTGAATTGTTGATGTAGCATCTTCAACCTCTCTTCGCTTATAAAGCTTCGATTATCCTATTTCTACCCAAGCCAAAGGTGTACGACACCTCCTTCCGTATAGAGCCTCAAAAGGCGTCATCTGAATACTGGCTTGGTAGCTGTTATTGTATGCAAACTCAATCATGTAAATATGGTCCTCCAACCTTTTACCAAAATCCAATGCGCACATACAAAGGATGTCTTCCATCGTCATGTTCACCCTTTCAGTTTGCTCATCTGCCTGCGGGTGAAAGCTGTGCTGAAGTTCAGCTTGGTACCCAACAACTGATGAATGAGCCTCTAATGGTTGGATGTGAACCGACCATCACGGTCACTATCAATGCTCCGTAGTACACCATGCAAACGAACTATATTATCCACATAAAGCTTCGCTAGCTTCTCCACGGAATCATCCTTCCTATTGGGTATAAAATGTGACACCTTCGTTAAACGATCAACAATCATCCAAATGGCGTTGTTCCCCTTATGCAATCTCGACAAACCGTGCACGAAATCCATAGAGATGTCATCAAACTTCCACTGCGGTATAGGCAAGGACTTTATAAATCCACCTGGTTTGTGGCATTCGGCCTTGACCAAGGCACAAGTCTGACACTTCGCCACATATAGCGCTATGTCTTTCTTCATACCTGTCCACCAGAACAGCCTCTTCATGTCTTTGAACATCTTCGTGCTCACAGGGTGAATTGAGTACTTGGTAAAATGTGCCTCGTACATCAATTCTTCTCGTAATTTCCCAACATTAGGGACACACAACCGACCATCTTTCCATACAAGGCTGTCGTCAACATAAAAATGGTCATTTGACCCATCCACGGACTCTGTCAAATAACGTTTCAAGCTTATATCCAACTCCAAAGCCTGTCGAATCCTGTCTGTGAGGTCGTATTGAACCTCTGTCCAACTCAAACATGCATTAGCACTAGATCCATTGTCAACACATGAGATCTCCAAAGCATCCAAATCACAAATAAGTCGCGCGTTATGCATCTGCAACCAGTTGGCATGCACAGGAATTCTACAACTCAGAGCATCTGTGTCACAACCCGCATTTCCCCAACGAGTACATCGTATCAGAGTAAGAGGAACTACGTGTTATGATGCCACGTCGTGTAGGGGATAACTGCACACGCTCAGGCAAAACCTCGATGCTTACTTTAGTAGTTGAAAATCATCAGTTATATGCAAGAAAACTGTTTAGTTTGATGGACGTATCCCTCGGCCTTATGGATCAAAACGTGTGTTTGTACGCGGCGGAAAATACGTTAGTTACTTATGACGATCTCCTATATGCATTCCAGATTTATAATAATATAAGAAATCATCATTTTTACGTTGTTTGGAAAATACTTGATTAGTTGGTCAAAACATGTAATGGATGCTATACAATAGTAGGGTTTTAGCTTTAAAATATCTAATGCAACCTACCATAAAACCTTCCCAAGAGCAAGTAGACATCATCTCATCCAAATGATTCATATTATCCGTCTAGCATTCATATGTAGCAAGTAAAGAAAGCCACCAATGGGCACCAACAAGCTGACACGAACCCATTGGGGCGTATGTATGTCTGTACAACAAAGTAAAGAACTACGTTGCTAAGCAAGCTCGACTAGCTTCAAAGAGACTCTACCCAAGCACTAGCCGCTCAACCGGCTATAACCTGCACCTGAGGCATTCAAGAAAGAACACCTCAGTAATCATCAAAGCTACAAAATAGAGCATTAAGTTCATAAAATATGACGAAGGGGCTTATCGACCCCGTAGCAATTTTCATGTAAAACAAGTGAAAAGAACAGGGTGGAAAACAAGTGTTAAACACTGCCAACCTAAAGTGTAAAACGCACTAAGTGCGTGAAATTCTCATCAAGTCCTGCTCAACCTGCAGGTGCAAAAAGGCAACTTATTTGCCTATTCCATCATCTTTATAACAAGAAACAACGATAGTAGTGAAACATAAGCAGCGGTTAAGTTCGATTCCGCAAGGGTCTTTTGGTGGCTGCCCTAAAGTGGAACGCACCAATAAAAGCCAGCCCAAATCGGGGGCAAAACGGTACTCTATACCACAAAACAAAACCCGGTGGCCACCAAGGCTGAAACCACACCACCCCTTACAGAATCCTCACACAAACGCTCCTGCCATGGTTCACAATTTGCCTCGCAAAACTCACCATAACCCAAGCTAAACACGTTTCATTTCATCGTCCTCACTCATGACCACAAATTGCCCAAGTTATGTCAAACTTGATAGAGTTTCGGTTTCTACTTCACCATAAGCGAACCCCACAAGTAACAACGCCGACTAAACACAACAAGATCTCTAATCGTATGAACAAGAAAGGTAAATAATAGAGAAATATAAGGTAAAACATGGCAAAAATTAGATGAACAATAAGTAAGCATATAGGTTAGGAAATTCTTGAAAGACAAGATTATTCATGGGTGCATAATAGCCAAAAGGTGAGATTCAAGACAAGATGAACAAAGCTAGCATCTTAGACAAAGTGCAATTTAATCAAGCAGAGTAAAGCTAACAAACTTGAAAGGGAAAACTAGCTACACTTGCAAGAATCAAAGAACAAAAACAAGATTGGCAAGGGTGGAGAACACCGCTTGCCTGAACCGATACAACACCGCGACGGCTGCTCCTCTCTTTCCTTCCCTTGCCTTAGCTTTGCTCCCTTGATTGCCCTTTGGAATGAGGAAGAAGATGAAGAAGAGGGTGGAGAAATACGAAGTGAGGAGAAAATACTCTCTTCTAGGCTTTATTCTTCCAGGACATATCTGGACCGCTTGATCCAGAATCAGAGAAACGAACGGCACAAAAAAAACAGAAAAAGTCGATTTTAGGCCCTGTCACCCCCGCGTGTCACAGGGCGTGTACCTTAAGCGGTGCAGAATCCGACAATTTCAAGTTTATCCACAAGGTACACGGCTGGGTACACTCCCGTGACGGGTCTGTCACGCCCGTAACCTAGGGCGTGTAACCCGTGTCTCGACATTTCGTCGACCGAAAGTGTCGACACTACGACATAGCGGGACACGCCCTGTGACACGCCCGTGTCACAGGCCGTGTACCCCACTCTCGACACTCGACACCCGACACTCGACACTCGATAGTCGTCGAGCGAAATTCGTCGACCCAGCGGGACACGGCGCGTGACACGCCCGTGTCACGGGGCGTGTACCCCATTCGTCGAGCTCAACTCGACGCCAACCAAATTCGTCGAGTCAAGGAGGTCACGTCCCAGGTCACGCCCTGGGTCACGCCCCGACACGCCCGTGTCGGGGGACGTGTTCCTCCCGAACTTCGTCGAACGAAGTTCGACGACCACAAAGCCAAAACGCATCCCGAGCCTGACACGCCCTTGGACACGCCCGTGTCCCAGGCTGTGTCACTCAAAAAATTACCATTTTTCACTGGTTTGAAAAGTGTTTCTTTCTCGTCCTAGACCATTTCTTCCTTAAGGACTTTTTACCTTTTTTTTTTCTTTACACCACACATCTTCCATACAATCAACCCGTTTTGAGCAACATGACCCGGGCTCGAAAAAGTGCAAGCATTCCCTAAGAGGCCTCACCGAGTCCCCAAATTGGACTCCGGCTTGCTGGGGAATCGTGCAACTAGGCTACCAAAACAGCCACTCGAAAGCCCGCGTGAAACCATGCTCGAACAACGGTCAGAGCCAACGTAACGCCCATCAAGCGTATGCAATCACTCAACGAAAAATCTGGGGTGTTACAATCACTCCCCCTAACAAAAAGTTTCGCCTCGAAACTTTTCAATAATTCTTATATAAATCAAAGGAGTAATCAAACAAAAACACCAATTCGCATACCATCTTATTTACGGGAACAAATGACGGTGAGCCGCCCTCATCGTTGACTCGAGCTCCCACGTCGCGCTTTCCACATTCTGATTTTTCCATAGCACCTTGACCATAGGAATCTTCTTTTTCCGCGACACGCGATCTTGGGAGTCCAAAATACGGATGGGCATCTCCACATAAGAAAGGTTTGGCGCCAACTGTGGCACAATATCCAAAACTTGCTTATCATTCCGCACACACTTGCGAAGTTGGCTGACATGAAACACGTTGTGAACACCAGGAAAGTTCACGGGTAATTCTACTTTGTAAGCGGATGCACCAACTCGTGCAAGAATCTTGAAGGGACCCACAAATCTTGGGTCTAATTTGCATTCGTTTCCAAACCTCTTGATTCCAACCATTGGGGAGACTTTCAAGAAGACGAAATCCCCCACAGCAAACTCTAATGCCGATCTTTGACGGTTGGCGTACTTTTCATATCGCTCTTGGGCGATCTGAAGCTTCTCCCGAATAAGTCGTACAACAACTTCCATGTCCTCGAGCGCCTATGGGCCCAACAAAGGTCGCTTGCCAATCTCAGCCCAAAATAAGGGAGTCCGACAACGTCGCCCATATAAAGCTTTGAACGGAGCCATTTGCAAGCTTTCTTGATAGCTGTTATTATATGCGAATTCCATAAGTCGCAAACGCTCATCCCATGCTCCGCCATATTCAAGAATGTAGCATTGAATCATATCTTCCACGATTTGGTACACCCGTTCCGTTTGGCCATTCGTCTGAGTGTGGTAATCCGTGGAATACCTCAAATCCGTTCCCAAACCCTCTTATAGACTCTTCCAGAAATGAGAAGTAAATCGGGAATCCCGGTCCGAAATAATATTCACTGGCACACTATGCAGTCGGATGATCTCGTTCAAATATAGCTCTGCTATTATCTTCATCGGGTAGTTGACCTTAAATGGTATGAAGTGAGCACACTTGGTCAACCTATCCACGATCACCCACACAGAGTCATGTCCTCGTGGAGATCTTAGTAAGCCTGTAATAAAATCCATTGAAATGCTTTCCCACTTCCATGTTGGAATCTCTAAGGGCGTCAACTTGCCACCAGGCCTCCCATGATCAGCTTTCACCCGCTTGCAGGTATGACATTCAGATACAAATTACGCTATATCTCTTTTCATTCCATACCACCAGACAATTTGCTTCAAATCACGGTACATTTTTGTTGAGCCTGGATGGTAGGCCATACTTGAGCCATGTGCTTCCCTGCACACCATATCTCGGATGTCTCCAATGGCGGGGATACAAAATCGACCACGGTACTTTAACGTGCCCTCATCATTAATAGCAAAATCTGGTAATTCACCCTTTTCAGTTCGAAGAAATAAATGTAAAAGATCAGGATCCTCCTTTTGATGTTGTCTTGCAAGCACCATCCATGAAGGTTCTTCTACTGCCGAATAACTTTGCGGTTCATATCTTCCCACGGAAATATCCATCAATAGAAATTCCTCCACTAGACGGTCGGCCGAAAGATTAAATAATTTACCTATCTTCCGACTCAAAGCATCGACCACAACATTAGCTTTCCCGGGATGATACTGAATCTCCACATCATAATCAACAACATATTCAAGCCATCGCCTTTGGCGCAGATTGAGTTTCTTTTGCGTGAAGACGTACTTCAAACTTTTATGATTCGTAAAGATTTTACACTGCGCGCCGTAAAGTAAGTGTCTCCACAACTTTAATGCAAATATCACCGCTGCGAACTCCAAATCATGCGTCGGGTAGTTCTTTTCATGACTTTTCAACTGCCGAGACCCATACGCAATCACCTTTTTGTCTTGCATTAAAACACATCCAAGTCCAACGTGCGATGCATCCACAAAAACATCATAATCTATCTCTTCTGTCGGCAATATCAACACAGTAGCGGTACATAACCTGTTCTTGAGTTCAAGGAATGATGCTTTAGACTTGTCATTCCAATCGAATGCCACATTATTCTGGGTTTGAAAGAAATATTGCCTAAACACCTAGAGGGGGGTGAATAAGTGCACTTAATCTTTCTAACTTTAAAGGCAGAAACACTGAATTATTAGACCGTTTATGCAATTGCCTACATCAATTCAGCACATATAACACAACAATCACAGAATAAATCACACACAGAGTACACACAGCTTTTATAGTGGTTACCCAAGGTCTGGGTACATCCACTTCCCCCCTTCGCCTATCTAGTAGTGTACTAGATTCGGCCTAACTTCTACACTTCTTCTCAGATCCACATATCTTACAGCTCAGAACCCCAAATAGGTTCCTACAACTCAGAGTGATCCCACTCCTACCACTCAGGCACAAAGCCCTACCACTCAGTCTTCACCTAGACCTACACTCAGCCTTCAACAAGGCCTACACTCAGCCTTCAACAAGGGCTACACTCAGAGAAATGTATCTCCTACACTCAGGCACAAAAGCCCTACCACTCAGCCTTTATAAATATAGGCTTAGAACTCAGATCCCTTAGGATCCTACAGAAAATAAACAGTACAAAGATTAATAACCACAACTCTGATTGAGAGAGATGAGTTGACTGGCTTCTTGATGAGTTCTTGAAAGAACTTGTAGAGATCAACCTCCCTTGGCTTTCTTCAAAGCTTCTTGAATTAGAACACAGTAGGTTTGTATCTCTATGCAGATGATCTTCAATCAACTGCTGACTTGAGAGTCAGATCTCAATCTGAAACTTTCTTATCAGCCTGGTTCAATAGCTGTCTTCTTAGAAGGAGCTCTCTCTCTCCAACTTCTTAGATCTTCACTTGAAGGTCTTCTTCTTGTTTTGTATTTTTTCACTTCATTGATCGATTGATCCTCCTTCTTCTGTTGAAGGAATAAGACTTTATATAAGCTTTCTTCATGGTGACCGGCTGATCCAGTTTCTAACAACTTTCTGACGGCTCTGACAGTCGCAGTAGACCGGTTGAAATGGCAGCTGTCAAGTCATCCAGTCACTTCTTGAATTCTCTGTCACTGTCTGAAAGTGTCGAGACAGATTGTCTTTATGTGTCGACACAAATAGACTAAGTGTTGACACAAGTGAACAAAGTGTCGACACTAGCCTTGTTGGTGTCGACACAACTCCTTATGTTGTTGTAACTGTTTCTCGACACAGCTTCTTCAGAATGTGTCGACAATGATTCTGTGTGTCGACACAAGCATTCTGTTGAATGTGTCGACACTGATTGAGTGTGTCGACACAAGTACTTCTGCTTCAATACTTAGTTGATTTCTGCTGAGTGTCGACACAGCCTCCTAGTGTCGACACATGTACTTGAACTTTGTTGAAGTTTGCTGAGTGTCGACACAACCTTCTAGTGTCGACACTTTTGTTGTCGACAAAGTATCTCTGAGTGTCGACACTGCTTCTAAGTGTCGACACTGATTATGTAGACATTTCTTCATTGTGTGTCGACACTGCCTGTATATGTCGACACTTTGCTTCTGGTGTCGACTCTGCCTTCCTGGTATCGACACAATTACTTCAAGTGTCGACACAGCTCCTCTAGGTGTCGACACAAGCCTTCTTAAGTGTCGACACTTTTCTTCTAGGTGTCGACACATGGACTTAGAATCTTTTATGCTTTCCCTGCTGAAAGATATGGTACCTAAACACCTAGAGGGGGGGGTGAATATGTGACATAATCCTTTTTAAACTTTAATGGCAGCAATCAGTTATATCACAGAATACTAACTATTTTATCATAGCAAACATACAGCATACACAGCAACAATCACAGCACAACACATCATACACAGTGGTTTATAGTGGTTCCCCAAGATATGGGTACATCCACTTTCCCCCTTCGCCTATCTAGCAGTGTACTAGATTCGGCCAAACTCCTCCACTGTCTCAGAACCCAAATTGGTTCCTACACCTCAGGCCCAAAGCCCTACAACTCAGCTTTATCCCAAAGCCTACACTCAGCCAACCAAGGCCTACACTCAGCCAACCAAGGCCTACACTCAGCCCCAAAGGCCTACACTCAGCCCCAAAGGCCTACACTTAGAGATCTCAATCTCCTACACTCAGGCTCTCTAGCCCTACCCTCAGCCTTTATAATTATAGGCTTACAATTCACTCAGATCCAAAGGATCCTACAAGTTAAAAATGTATTACAAATGTTAACTCAACAACTCAGAAATAAAGGAGGGGAGTTCAGAGTTTCTTGATGAGTTCTTGGAAGAACTCAGCTGGATTCAATCTGACTTAGCTTTCTTCAAAGGTTCTTGAGTAGAACTGAATAAGATTGTCTCCTTCTGCAGTTGTTCCTTGACCTCTGCCACTTAAGATCCAGAATGAATCTGAATCCTTCTTCTCAGCCTAGTTCCAGAGGCTGATTTCTTGGATGGAGCCCTCTCTCTCCAACTTCTTAGATCTGCACTTGGACTGCAAGATCTTCTTGTGTTGATACTCTATGTACCAATTTTAATAACTTGTTCTTCAACAATGTGATGCACTTCAACAACTTCAACAACAGTTTCTGTAAACTGTAGGTGCCTATTTATAGTCCTTCTTCATGGTAACCGGCTGGTCCGGTCCATAACTGACTTCTGACATCTCTGACTGGTGCTGTAGACCGGCTGGAACGGTAGCTGTCAAGTCATCCAGTCATTTCTTGAAAATCTCTAACTGTCTGAAAGTGTCGAGACTTTCTGTCTTTAAGTATCGACACTTATAGTCCAAGTGTCGACACATGCTATGTAAGTGTCGACACAAGTCTACAAGGTGTCGACACAACTCCTTGTATGTCTCGACACAGATTCTTCTTCAGGTGTCGACACTGAAATTGAGTGTCGACACAAGTACTTGATCTTCTATCTGTACTGAATTCTTCTAAGTGTCGACACATCACCTTTGTGTCGACACAACTTCTTGGTTGAATCTGTCAAGTGTCGACACTACTTCTTGGTGTCGACACATAGTCTTCTATGTTGATACTTGCTGAGTGTCGACACAGCTCCTTGTGTCGACACACCTTCTTCTTGTTGAGACTTCAGCTGAGTGTCGACACATTCCCTTAGTGTCGACACTTGTACTTAGAATAATTTGTTGATCTTTCTGATCTTTGCTAAGTGTCGACACAGCTCCTTGTGTCGACACTTTGTTCAAGTGTAGAGTCTTCAGCTGAGTGTCGATATATTGTGCTGGGTGTCGACACTTACTTCATGTGTTGACTCTTTTAGTTGTGTGTCGACACATTGTGCTGGGTGTCGACACATACTTCAAGTGTTGACTCTTCTGTTGAGTGTCGACACATTGTTCTGAGTGTCGACACTTTAACTTAGTCTCTGCAGACTTTTGCTGAGTGTCGACACAGCTCCAAGTGTCGACACTTTCTGTTGTAGACACAGCTTCACTGGGTGTCGACACAGCTCCTTGTGTCGACACTTTCTGTCTGCACTTTTCTTCACTGAGTGTCGACACAGCTCCAAGTGTCGACACTTTCTGTCTGGTGTCGACTCTGCATCCCAGGTGTCGACACAATTACTCCAAGTGTCAACACTGCTTGTCTGGGTGTCGACACAAGTCTTCTTAAGTGTCGACACTTTCCCTCTGGGTGTCGACACATGGACTTAGAAACGTTTTGCTTCAGTCCAGTGATTACTTAACCTGCACAAGTAAACTCAACATACATCAAATACATTATGATATATATCATTGAGTTGGGTGAGGCTTCTTCAAATCAGGTACATTTGACCAATGTACCCAACAATCTCCCCCTATTTGGAGAAGTCATAACCCTTAGTCAATAATATACACCATTCATGATAAAAATTACAAAATGATGTAAAGCAGGTTATATTCAGCAGGGTAAACATAAACATGTATTAAATCACACATGTATACACATACATCAGCACAAAACAAATAAGAAATAGACACATTCACAGAACAAACATGAAATATATGAATCATATATTGTTCTAATATCTGTCTTATACATTTTCAGAAGTTTACTAAATGTGTTACATCCAAAAGATTACAACATAAACTTCAAGAAAACTCTTAATCTATTTCCGCTCTGGCTCCTTAATTACTATGCCTTTGCCAGCTTGGACTTGAGCTTTGACAGGGGCATCAACAGTTTCAGCATCAGCAGGCTTCTTGCCTTTCAGATCTTTCTTTTTGAGCTCATCAGCTTTGATCTTCTGCCTCTCAAAATAGTGATATGGCTTAGGAAAGTACTTGCTAGGCTCCACTGCAGTAGGAGGTAGCTTTCCCATCTTTGCCTTCCTTCTGTACTGGACAATGGCCTCCTGTCTAGCTTCATGCTTTCTCCACTCAGCTTCAGAAAACCATTTGTTCCTGTCATGAGTATTGTCCTTGGCATCTTTCCAGGCAGTTAAAATTATATTCCTAGATGTGGGGCTCCACTGTTCAAAGTCTGGCCTTTGTTCTGCTTGCTCCCTAAACCTCTTCTTGGACAACCTTGTCTCTTCCTCTTTCTGTAGAGCCTCTTGCATGACTTCAGATATAGGTTGAACAACCTTTTCAATATGGACATTGTCCTTGCCCTCAGGTGGGCTATACATTGTGCTCACATCTGCTTGAATCATTTCAAAGTAAGGATGTGGATAAATGATTTGAGCTACTTCTGGTTGCTCACCTCCAAAATAAGCAGGATTTAGTCCAGATTCAGCAACCTCATTGTCATCACACAGAGGAGGATATCCAAGTGTAGCTCTGATGGAATTTGAGATCCACTTAGCATGTTCAGAGCTTGCCTTGACTAGTACTCTCTCCCCCTTTAAGACTTCTCTAGCCATGTGATCTTTGACATCATCCTTCTGAAATCTGATTTGACTATCCAAGTATCTGATGCCATCTTTAAAGTAAGGTTTGAGCTTTGTAAGTTGTTCAGATATGACCTTCTGGGATGCTTGGATTGCAGTCTTAACAGCAGTAATTTCTTCTTGAAATACTTTATCAAAATCAGCTTTAGCAGCAGCAGAGGTAGAAGGTTCAGCAGCCTTGTTCTTCAATTCAGTGACTAGCATTATGTGAATCAGTCAAATTATCATTCATTCGAATATGATTTTCCAGTACATACCCTTGCTTTAATGCTATGTCATCCACCTGTGCTTTGATCTTCTCTTGGTGTGTTGCCAAATAGACTACTGCATTCCCACCCTTGTGGAAGCAGTCAGTCATCTCCTTTTTGTTAAGGTTCATTTCAAACCTTATAGACTTTATATCTTGGGCCAGATCAAACTGCAAAGCTTTGTGCCCTTCATCTACATAAGCCTCTGTAGCTTTTCTCTGTTCATCCAGTTTTATCTGCATTGCAATCATTAATGCACTATAATCAACAGTTGGAGCTTATTGAACTATAGGCTGTGGGGC
The DNA here is from genome assembly GCA_039583875.1 of Platanthera guangdongensis. Classification (NCBI taxonomy): domain Eukaryota; kingdom Viridiplantae; phylum Streptophyta; class Magnoliopsida; order Asparagales; family Orchidaceae; genus Platanthera; species Platanthera guangdongensis. The sequence goes on along the minus strand of CM077156.1, from coordinate 145,792,508 downwards.
TATAGATTGCAGAGCTTTCTTATAACTCTGACTTCTCCTTTTAAATACATACAGTTTCTTCTTCTTAGCCCTAGCACTCTCCTCATCTTCAGAGGCAGAAGTGATGGCAATGTCAACCCTCTCCTTAGGGCTTTGAGGCTTGTCAGCTTGCACATCTTGTGCCTTTTCAGTTTCTGGCCTTAAAGGCTCTTCCAGAACTTGCACTTGCTCCCCCTCAGCAGCAACATGATCTTTTTCAGCAGCATCCTTGTCCATGTCAAAATCTGCTTGATCTAGATTTAGAAATAAATCTTCCATGGTGTATTCAGGGGGTGAAGAAGCTGGAGAAATTCTTGGTTCTTCAACCACAGGATCAGGAATAACTGGAGCAGCAGATGTGTCTCTTATAACAACATCTGGAGCTTGACTAGGCAGCTGAGTTTGCTGATTAACATCAGACAGATCAGCATCTTCTATAATAAAATCTAAGGTGTTGAGTTCAGTGAGTACCTCTTGTATGATGGTGGTGGCGTGCTCACTGTCCAGTGTAGAGGATTGATCTACAACTGGAGGCTCCCCTGGCTTTGATCCCTGTGGATGGCGCTAGCTTGTGGTAGCTCCCCCTGGATCTCAGCATTAGCTGGAGGAGCAGTAGACTTCTCTGCAGGCACTTCCTCATGATCATCAGGAGTGAAGACAATTTGTTCTTCACTTTCAGAACTGCTGCAGGACTCTTGTGCCACTGGAGCAGTTTTTCTCTTTTTCTTTGGAGGAATCTCCTTCTCAGTAACTGGCTTCTCTGGGGTTGGCATTTCCTTGGACAACACCTTGTCCCATCTTGAAAAGATCCTTTGATCCATCTTTCTCATGTGGTTTATCTTGCTTCCTGCAGCAGTAGTCATTACCTCTGGTATGGTACCAGCTAGGTAGAGACTTAAGATTCTGCCCAGGTTGGGCTTCTTCAAGCTTTCCTTGATCTTGTCAAACACTATAACTGACCAATCAGTTCTTATAGTGAAGATAATTCTTGTCATGATATTGAACATGGAAGCAGACACTCTATCATGCCCTCCTGGCTTACTGAGTAAGACCTTTCCCACTATCTCAGACATGAACTTTCCTTGATTATTCATGCCTTTCCTGTTAAATATAGATCCTATCTTCATCTTTGGATCAAGTCCACACCAGGTTAGAGCTTCCCTGGTCTTGGATGCAGTAATTTCTTCTTCATCTTGAGTTTTGGGTAGCTGGAGTACCTTCCTCAGGCTCTTTGGTGAAACCTTGACCTTAGTTCCATGAACTCTGGATTTGATTCTGTATCCAGATTCATCTACTACAGCTCCATTAATGAATTCAAGCACCTCCTTCTTCCATATCTTAGTTGGTGCAGACAATAGATATTCTAGTCCAGAATCGGCGACTAGGGTTACTACCGACTTGATTTCTTGATCTGCATCGTCGAACGCGCCGCGCACAAGCTCATATCCTTCGTTAACATTCTCCTCAAGCTTAGGAGCCATTAGGGTTTGTAGAATTTGTCTTTAGAAAAGAGAGGTGTCGACACAGTAGTTTTGGTCTCGAAACTTTGAAAGCGTGTCGACAAACAAAGACAGAACCCTATTTATACCTTTCTGATTTTGAAGATGAACAGGCGGGACAGCTAACTTAAAATGTGTCGACACTGGCAATAAGTGTCGACACTGACTTATAATGTCTCGACACATATGTGTCGACACAAGTGTAGTCAACAGATTTTATGTGTCGACACTTGGTTATGTGTCGACACAACATAACTCGACACATTGTCGAGACTTTACTTAGAAAATTCTGAGTAAAACATAAGTGTCGACACCACTTTGGATGTGTCGACACCTACTGGACATGTGTCGACACTAACATTCTGAAGTGTCGACACTAACATCCTAGATGTGTCGACACCTTTTTCCTGAAGTGTCGACACCACTATTCTGTGTCGACATAGACTTGTCTATGTGTCGACACCTTTTTACTTAGCCAATTTTCTATTCTGTAAACTTAGTCTAAGTTTATCATTCCTAGTTCAATTTTGAATCTATTGAACTTAGCTTCTTCTAGGGGCTTAGTAAACATATCAGCTACCTGATTATCAGTTTTAACATATTCAAGTAAAATATCTTCTCTTTCTACATGCTCCCTAAGAAAATGATATTTAATCTCAATACGTTTTGTTCTACTATGAGATACAGGGTTATTAGCTATTGAAATAGCACTTGTAGAATCACAGAAAAGTGGAGTTCTACTTACCTGAAATCCATAGTCCTCTAGCTGATGTTGAATCCACAGAAGTTGAGCACAGCAACTTCCTGCAGCCACATACTCTGACTCAGCTGTGGAGATAGCCACACTGGTTTGCTTTTTGCTACTCCATGAAATTAGTCTCCCACCTAGGAATTGACAGGTTCAAGTAGTGCTCTTTCTATCCTCTTTGCATCCTACAAAGTCTGCATTTGAATAACCTGTTAGATCAAAATCTCCATTCCTAGGGTACCAGAGGCCTAGATAGGGAGTGCCCTTTAGATATCTCAATATTCTTTTGACTGCTGTCAAATGAGACTCTTTAGTGCAGGCTTGATACCTTGCACAAACACATGTAGCATACATGATGTCTGGTCTACTAGCAGTCAAGTATAGTAGGGAGCCAACTATCCCTTTATACAAGGTTTCATCTACAGGTTTCCCTGCATCATCCTTGCTAAGAGACATACTTGACCCCATAGGAGTCTTCATGGTGCTGGATGAATCCATACCATACTTCCTTATGAGTTCTAGGGTGAACTTGGACTGACATATGGATAACCCACTTTCAGTCTGTTTAACTTGGAGACCCAAGAAAAACTTCAGCTCTCCCATACTACTCATCTCAAACTGACCTTGCATCAGTTTTGCAAACTTTTTGCAAAGGCTGCTTTCAGTAGACCCAAATATAATGTCATCTACATATATTTGGACTAGTATTACTTTGCCTCTAGATTCCCTAAGGAATAGAGTCTTATCTATTTTCCCCCTTGAAAACTTGTTCTCAATGAGGAAACTAGATAGGGTTTCATACCAGGCCCTAGGGGCTTGCTTTAACCCATATAAAGCTTTCCTAAGTCTATAGACATGATGAGGTAGAGTTGGATCAACAAAACCTGAAGGCTGCTCCACATAGACTTCTTCTTTAAGATTACCATTTAGGAATGCTGACTTGACATCCATTTGGTATATCTTGAATCCTTGATAGGTTGCATAGGCCAAGAACATCCTTATGGCTTCCAGTCTGGCTACTGGAGCAAAGGTTTGATCAAAATCAATACCTTCTTCTTGCCTATATCCTTTAGCAACCAGTCTAGACTTATTCTTAATGATGACCCCTTGTTCATCCATCTTATTCCTGTAGATCCACTTAATTCCTATTACATTGTGATCTTTAGGTTTAGGAACAAGTTCCCAGACCTTGCACCTCTTGAACTGATTAAGCTCTTCTTGCATTGCTTCAGTCCATTGTGGATCTTGTATTGCTTCTTCAAATTTCTTAGGTTCAACTTGAGACAGAAAGCTGGAATAGATTGCAGCATTCTGATTTCTGCTCCTTGTTTGAACTCCTTATCTTGGATCTCCAATAATCTGCTCTATTGGATGATCTCTTAGATGCCTGTTGGCTGGAGGCAACCTTTCTTCTGGTTGAACCACTTCAGCATCTGCATCATGCTGTACTCCTTGAATTTCTTCAGCAATTGGCACATGTAGTTCTCCCCCTGGACAACAGCTACTGTCTTCTACTTGCTGTCTTGCAGCAGGCACTTCTTCTATAGTAAGCTTGTCCATTTTCTTTGTCAAACCTGTGGGGCTGCATACACTACTAGACAACTCATTGTTAATAAGTTTAGTCTCATCAAAAACTACATGCACTGATTCTTCTACAACTTGTGTAGTCAAGTTGTAGACTCTATAAGCCTTACTATTATTGCTGTACCCAACAAAAATTCCCTCTTGGGACTTGGCAGCAAACTTAGTTAAGTAATACTTCCCATTGTTAAGTATGAAGCATTTGCAACCAAAGATCCTGAAATAGGATAGGTTTGGTTTCCTGCCTTTCACAACTTCATAGGGGGTCTTGTTTAGCCCTTTAGTGATGGTAGCCCTATTTATAACATGGTATGCAGTGTTAACTGCCTCAGGCCAGAAATACTCTGGCAGTGATGTATCACTTAATAGGGTCCTACCAGCCTCTATCAAGGTTCTATTCTTCCTCTCAGCAATGCCATTTTACTGAGGTGTTCTAGGTGAAGAGAATTCTTGAAATATCCCAAAGTCTTCACACAGTTTTGTCATGCTATCAGACTGAAATTCAGTACCATGGTCACTTCTAATTCTGACCACTGTATTATTTAGTTCATTCTGAATTTGCTTGACAAAGCTATAGAAGACACTAGGTGTTTGAGATTTCTGTCTTAAGAAGAACACCCAGGAAAACCTTGAGTAGTCATCTACAACTACAAAGGTATAGACCTTCCTACCTAAGCTGTGAACTGGCATTGGACCAAAGAGATCCATATGCAAGAGATATAAACACCTCACAGCATCTTTGTTTTCAATGCTTCTAAAGGTGGATTTAGTCTGCTTGCCCTTTTGACAAGCTGAGCAAATACCATCTTTAACACACTTAACTTGAGGATCATTCCTCACCAACTCTTTGCTAAAGAGTTTGCTAATAGTCTTGTAGTTAAGATGGGCAAGCCTCTTGTGCCATTTGACACAATGAGAGACTGCCTCATCAGCTACAAAACAAACTGGAGAACCATTGTTCTCAATCATAATGTCTAGGCAGTAGACATTCCTCTTCCTATAACCTGTCAAAATGATCTCTTGATCACTTGACCTCTTGATATGACAACCATTTTTAACAAATGAGATGTCATACCCTACATCACTTAATTGACTTATACTTATTAGGTTGTGTTTCAACCCTTTAACATAAGCCACTTGAGTAATGGTAACTAAGTTTATAGAAATGTTACCAAATCATTTGATGATTCTTTTTTCAGAACCACCAAAGGTTACTTTTGGACCACCTTTTATTGGAATGTAGTCCTTTAGTAGTCCTCTAGTTCCAGTCATATGTCTGGAACATCCACTGTCCAAGTACCATGTTGGGGTATGGCAACTTGGACTCAACTGCAAAACAGATTAATGAACCTTAGAACCCAAAGAATTCTTGGGTCCTTGGTATTTGTTAGTCTGCAATCTGACAAAGCTACCCACTGGCTTTCCAACAGGTAGTTTGGTACTCAATTTGGCACTAGCATTGTGCCAACAGTCCACTGCAAAGTGGCCAACTTTGCCACAGCACCAACATTCAAACTTATTGTACCTTTGCTTAGGTACTGCCTTGGCTGTCTTGTCTATAGAAGGCTTGTTGAATGTTGGGGCTTTGCCCTTGGACTTGGACTTGGATTGCTCAGTCCTTGCAGGTCTAGTAAAGCCCAGTCCAGCCTTGCCTTTATGATGAACAAAATCATCAATTAAAGGTAACACTGACTTAGGTTTAGAAAACCTAGCAACTAAGTCCTTCTCCTTCTGAAGATTGATCTCCAGACTCTTAATTTGATCATTCTTAAATGATATAGTACCCATTTGAATCACTGTTATGTGTTTCAGTCTGGCTATCTCATTCAGCTTTCGATCAAATTGCTTCTCAGAATCTGTTGCAGCAGCTTTAAGATCAGCAATTTCCTTTGCCTGACTTTTGGCAAGGGACTTGCTTTTCTTGTAAGCTTGCAACAGCACTTTATATTCATCTATAAGCTGATGAATATCATCCTCAGACTCAGATATATTCTCATCACTTGATGAAGAAGAATCTGAATCTGAACTAGAACAAGAAACTGAACTTGAACTTGAACCTTGTACCTTACTGGGTCCTGGCTGCTCCAGGATTTTGGCACTCTCTGTCAAGGCCATTAGCCCTTGGCATTGACAGTCTTCTTGTTCATAAATAGACTCCATGATCTGCATGAATTCTTCCTCTTCTTCTTCAGCAAACAGCCCTATGTAGGCTTCAGCCTCAGACTCAGTTTTTGAAGAAGAGATATCAGATAGAGTCTTCTCCTTCTTGGCAACAAAAGACTTCTCTTTCTTGCCTTTGAAGTGAGCCTTTTTCCTGTCACCAGATTCCTTTCTCTTCTCAGGACAATCTGCAATAACATGGCCCTGTCTATTGCAGCAATAGCACACTATCTTAGATCCAGTTACCTTGCTTGACTTTGTCCTCTTCCTGTCTTTCTTTGAAGGCTTTTTCTCCTGATAAAAGACTTCCTTTCCCTTTGAAGTAGAAGGTCTTGACCTCCACTGTTTCTTCTTCAAGAATTTCTGAAAGTGTCTAGTGAGGGCAGCAAAGTCTTCATCACTTTCACTGCTCTCAGTCTTTGTGCTGACTGACTCATCTGATTCTGATTCAACTACCTCTGGAGGTGGAGTCGATGACTTATTCCTGCACTTTCTGGGGACTTCTGTCTTGAAAGCAACAGTTCTTTCCTTGTGCTCAGTCCTTGTTGATTTCTCCTCCTCCTTCCTCACTGTCAATTGCATTTCATATGACAACAACTTGCCAAACAGTGTAGGAGGAGGAATTTCCCCCAACTTAGCCATTTCTCTTATGGCACAGATCTTGGTGTCCCAATCTTTGGTTAGGGACCTTAAGAACTTATCATTTAGTTCATAGTTACTGAACTCTCTTCCATAAGACATGAGTTCATTAACTATTCTGTAGAACTTTTTGTAGCACTCAGTTATGCTATCACCTTTTCCTTGTCTAAAGCTCTCATACTCCTGATTTAGCAAGGATTTTCTATCTTGTCTGACTTCTTCAGATCCTTCCATATACACTATAAGAGTGCCCCACATCTCCTTGGCTGTCTTACAGTGTATAAGATTCTGAAATGTTGCATCATCTATGGCACTTACAATAATGTTTTGTGCCCTCTTGTCCATTGTGGCTAGGACAATCTCATCCTTAGTCATCTCAGAGAAATCCTTTGGAGTTCTCTGATTTGCATCTAACACTGAAATCTTCATGGGCACATAAGGCCCTTCCTTTACTGTGATGTAGATTCTAGGGTCTGAGGCCTCCATAAACAGCCTTACCCTTTCCTTCCAGATCCCAAAGATCTCTTTCCTGCATATGGGTAATTTCATGGAACCCAATTTCTTGTGATTCTCAGAGGAACCCATGTTTCTTGATTTTCTTGAATTTCTTGAATATGTGTTTTGTCTTACACTGAATCTGCCAAACAGAATCTCCTCAGACTGTTAGTCCTTTTTGAGTAACCTGGCTCTGATACCACTTGAAAGATATGGTACCTAAACACCTAGAGGGGGGGGGGGGTGAATAGGTGACCTAATCCTTTTTAAACTTTAATGGAAGCAATCAGTTATATCACAGAATACTAACTATTTTATCACAGCAAACACACAGCATACACAGCAACAATCACAGCACAGCACAGCATACACAGTGGTTTATAGTGGTTCCCCAAGATATGGGTACATCCACTTTCCCCCTTCGCCTATCTATCAGTGTACTAGATTCGTCCAAACTCCTCCACTGTCTCAGAACCCAAATTGGTTCCTACACCTCAGGCCCAAAGCCCTACAACTCAGCTTTATCCCAAAGCCTACACTCAGCCAACCAAGGCCTACACTCAGCCAACCAAGGCCTACACTCAGCCCCAAAGGCCTACACTCAGCCCCAAAGGCCTACACTCAGAGATCTCAATCTCCTACACTCAGGCTCTCAAGCCCTACCCTCAGCCTTTATAATTATAGGCTTATAATTCACTCAGATCCAAAGGATCCTACAAGTTAAAAATGTATTACAAATGTTAACTCAACAACTCAGAAATAAAGGAGGGGAGTTGAGAGTTTCTTGATGAGTTCTTGGAAGAACTCAGCTGGATTCAATCTGACTTAGCTTTCTTCAAAGCTTCTTGAGTAGAACTGAATAAGATTTTCTCCTTCTGCAGTTGTTCCTTGACCTCTGCCACTTAAGATCCAGAATGAATCTGAATCCTTCTTCTCAGCCTAGTTCCAGAGGCTGATTTATTGGATGGAGCCCTCTCTCTCCAACTTCTTAGATCTGCACTTGGACTGCAAGATCTTCTTGTGTTGATACTCTATGTACCACTTTTAATAACTTGTTCTTCAACAATGTGATGCACTTCAACAACTTCAACAACAGTTTCTGTAAACTGTAGGTGCCTATTTATAGGCCTTCTTCATGGTAACTGGCTGGTCCGGTCCATAACTGACTTCTGACATCTCTGACAGGTGTTGTAGACCGGCTGGAACGGCAGCTGTCAAGTCATCCAGTCATTTCTTGAAAATCTCTAACTGTCTGAAAGTGTCGAGACTTTCTGTCTTTAAGTGTCGACACTTATAGTCCAAGTGTCGACACATGCTGTGTAAGTGTCGACACAAGTCTACAAGGTGTCGACACAACTCCTTGTATGTCTCGACACAGATTCTTCTTCAGGTGTCGACACTGAAATTGAGTGTCGACACAAGTACTTGATCTTCTATCTGTACTGAATTCTTCTAAGTGTCGACACATCACCTTTGTGTCGACACAACTTCTTGTGTTGAATCTGTCAAGTGTCGACACTACTTCTTGGTGTCGACACATAGTCTTCTATGTTGATACTTGCTGAGTGTCGACACAGCTCCTTGTGTCGACACACCTTCTTCTTGTTGAGACTTCAGCTAAGTGTCGACACATTCCCTTAGTGTCGACACTTGTACTTAGAATAATTTGTTGATCTTTCTGATCTTTGCTAAGTGTCGACACAGCTCCTTGTGTCGACACTTTCTTCAAGTGTAGAGTCTTCAGCTGAGTGTCGACACATTGTGCTGGGTGTCGACACTTACTTCATGTGTTGACTCTTCTGGTTGTGTGTCGACACATTGTGCTGGGTGTCGACACATACTTCAAGTGTTGACTCTTCTGTTGAGTGTCGACACATTGTTCTGAGTGTCGACACTTTAACTTAGTCTCTGCAGACTTTTGCTGAGTGTCGACACAGCTCCAAGTGTCGACACTTTCTGTTGTAGACACAGCTTCACTGGGTGTCGACACAGCTCCTTGTGTCGACACTTTCTGTCTGCACTTTTCTTCACTGAGTGTCGACACAGCTCCAAGTGTCGACACTTTCTGTCTGGTGTCGACTCTGCATCCCAGGTGTCGACACAATTACTCCAAGTATCGACACTGCTTGTCTGGGTGTCGACACAAGTCTTCTTAAGTGTCGACACTTTCCCTCTGGGTGTCGACACATGGACTTAGAAACTTTTTTGCTTCAGTCCAGTGATTACTTAACCTGCACAAGTAAACTCAACATACATCAAATACATTATGATGTATATCATTGAGTTGGGTGAGGCTTCTTCAAATCAGGTACATTTGACCAATGTACCCAACACCTACAATTACTTAACCTGCACAAATAAACTCAAAGCACATCAAATACACCTTGATGTATATCATTGAGTAGGGTGAGGCTTCTTCAAATCAGGTACATATATTCCAATGTACCCAACAATCTCACCCTATTTGGAGAAGTCATAACCCTTAGTCAATGATATACACCATACATAACAAATTTTCAGTATGATGTAAAACAGTATTATATGACAGGGAAAATACTTAAACATGCATGAACAGAACATGTATAAACAATTATCTCAGAATAATTAATATAATAGATTTGAACCATGGCACAATGTTCTTACAAATTCCAATATTTTCATTAATCAAAAGTTTCCATAGAATTTAATGCAAATGATTACAATTTGTAAACTTAATAAAATGCTATCCTATGGCTGCTCTGTTTCATTGATTACAATGCCCTTTCCAGATTGAATTTTTGCTTGAACTGGAGCTTCATTATCATCAGCAGCAGCAAGCTTGTTCCCTTTGAGATCTTTCTTTTTCAGCTCTTCAGCCTTTATCTTCTGCCTTTCAAAATAGTGATAAGGCTTAGGGAAATACTTGCTAGGCTCCTGTGCATTATGAGGTATCTTTCCCAGTTTAGCCTTTCTCCTATACTGTATTGTGGCCTCTTGCCTATTCTCATGTTTTCTCCACTCCATGCCAGAATACCACTTGCCTCTATCCAGGACATTGTCCTTAGCAGCCTTCCAAGCAGTCAAGATGATATTCCTGGAAGTGGGGCTCCATTGTTCAAAATCTGGCCATAATTCAGCTTGCTCTCTGAATCTTTTCTTAGATAATTGGGCCTCTTGTTATTTTAACAAAGCCTCTTGCTCTTTTAAGATTGCCTCTGGCATAGGCTGGACAACTTTCTCAAGAATGATATTTTGATTACCCTCAGGAGGACTATACATAGACTGTACCTCCTGATGTATCATATCAAAATCTGCAGGAGGATATATCACTTGAGCCACTTCAGCTTGCTCTCCTCCAAAGTATGCATGATTTGTTCCAGACTCTGCCACATTGTCATCATCACATAAAGGTGGATATCCAAGGGTGGCTCTGATGGAATTTGAAATCCATTTTGCATGATCAGAGCTTGCTTTGACTAACACCCTCTCCCCCTTTATGACTTCTCTAACTATATGATCCTTAAGATCATCTTTCTGGAATCTTATTTGATTATTCAGATATTTAACTCCATCCTTATAGAAAGGTTTAAACTTCTGAAGCTGTTCAGTAATAGCCTTCTGTGAATCTTCAAGCACAGTTTTAAAAGCAGTAAGGCTCTCTTGTAACTTCTTATCAAAATCTTCTTTGGCAGTTGCACTTTCTGCAGGTTGTGTAGTGGCTATGGTGTTCAGTTCAGTGATAATGGCATTATGTGATGCTGTCAGATTATCATTCATTCTGATTTGATTTTCCAGTACATATCCTTGTTTTACTGTCATATCATCAACTTGAGTTTTGATCTTTTCTTGATGAGTAGCCAAATAGACCACTGCATTCCCTCCTTTATGGAAACATTCAGTCATCTCCTTCTTGTTCTGATTAACTTCAAATCTGATAGACTTTATGTCTTGTGCCAGATCAAATTGAAGTGATTTGTTTCCTTCATCCATATACTTTTCTAGAGCTTGCCTTTGCTCATCCATCTTAATTTGCAATGCCACCAACAGAGAACTGTAATCAGTAGTTGGGACAGGCTGTGGTGCAATTGTTTGCAATGCTTTCTTGTAGTTCTGGCTTCTTCTCTTGAAGACCTGGAACTTCCTCTTCTTGGCTCTAACAGCCTCTTCATCTTCAGAAGCAGATGTGTTGGCTATGTCTACCCTGTCCTTAGGACTAGGAGGTAAATCTTTCTCAGTCCTAGGTAGCTCCTCAGCATTCTTTTGCACCTCAGGTTCTTTTATTACTGTCTCTTCTTGATACCTAACCTGCTCCCCCTAAAAATCTACCTGCTCCCTCTCAAAATCTGCTTTCTCTCCCTCAAAGTCAGTTTGTAATAAGTCAGGGAACAGCTCTTCCATTGTAAACTCTTGTTGAGGTTGAATTGGTGAAGCTCTGATCTCAGGAGCAGTTGATACCTCTTTATCAGCAATAGATGTGTCCTCCATGACCACATTCTGGGGTTGACTATATACCTGTGTTTGCTGATTAACATCAGGTAATGAATCAGTCAAAACTTCATCCTAAATAGTGAAATCTAATTGATTAATTTCAGTGATTACCTCTAGAATGGTTTGGGTAGCCCTTTCACTCTCTAATCGAATTGGCTCATCCACAAGTAGAGGCTCCCCCTGGAGTGGATCCAGGTGAATTGGGCTACCTGAGGGTAGCTTCCCCTGCCTCTGATCATCCTCAGTCCTTACTGGAGACTTTCCAGTTACTTCAGCTGCATCCTTATCAGCTTCGTCTTCATTAAAACTGAATACAACTTGCTCCTCTGAGCTACTTGAGGTTTCAGGAGCCACAATGGCTGTCTTCTTCTTCTTCTTCTGCGGTGTATCCTTTTCTGGAGTTGGTAGTTCCTTTGTCAATACTCTATCCCACCTAGAGAAAATTCTTACATCCATTCTGCTCATGTGGTTTATCTTTGAACCTGCAGCTTGGTTCATTACTTCAGGTATACTCCCAGCTAGATATAAACTCAGAATTCTACCCAGATTGGGCTTCTTCAGGCTCTCTTTTATCTTATCAAACAGTACTACTGACCAATCAGTTTTAAGCTGGAAAATTATTCTTGTCATCAGACTGAACATATGAGCAGATATTCTATCATGCCCACCAGGCTTGCTCAGTATAACTTTTCCTACTATTTCAGATAAAAACTTTCCCTGTATGTTCATTCCTTTTCTATTGAAAACTGATCCAATTTCAGGTTTTAATCCAGTCCACACCATCTCAATGCCTCTCTAGTCTTAGAAGCAGATACATCTTCTTCCTCTTTTGTTCTTGGTAGATGAAGTACCTTCCTTAGACTTTTCTGTGTGATCTAGACTTTTGTCCCATGGACTCTGGACTTAATCTTGAGTCCAGTATCATCAAGTGATGCTGCACTCAAAAATTCAAGGACCTCCTTCTTCCAGATCTTGATTGGTTCTGATACAAAGTATTCCAATTCAGTCTCGGCAATTAGGGTTACCACACCTTGGATTTCGGGTTCCGCGTCATCAAAGGCGTGTCGCACGAGCTCATATCCTTCATTAATGTTCTCCTCTAGCTTGGGCGCCATTAGGGTTTGAAGAAATTTTGAATTTAGAGAAGAGAGATGTCGACACACAAGTTTGTTCTCGAAACTTTGGTGAGCGTGTCGACAAACAATGGGGAAATCCTATTTATATCTTTCTAGAATTGAAGGTGAAAAGGTGCGTCAAAATACTTAAATTGTGTCGACACTGTTGAAAAGTGTCGACACTTTCTTCTAATGTCTCGACAACAATGTGTCGACACAAATGTAGTCGACAGAATATATGTGTCGACACTTATATATGTGTCGACACCACTCAACTCGACACTTAGTCGAGACTCTACTAGACGAATTCTATGTAAATCCTAAGTGTCAACAACACCCTGGATGTGTCGACACCTACTATTCATGTGTCGACACTAATTCTCTTAAGTGTCGACACCGACTTCTAGATGTGTCGACACCATTTCTCTGAAATGTCGACACCACTTCTATGTGTCGACAGAGACAACTCTGTGTGTCGATACCATTTTACTTAACCAATTTTTTGTAAACTATTCTAAGTTTAACATCCCTAATTCAATTTTAAACTTATTGAATTTGGTTTCATCTAAGGGCTTAGTATACCTATCAGCTAACTGATTATCTGTCTTAACATACTCTAGGGAAATATCTTCTTTTTCCACATGTTCTCTTAGAAAATGGTATTTAATTTCTATGTGCTTAGTCCTACTATGGGAGACAGGATTATTTGCAATAGAAATGTCACTAGTAGAATCACAAAATAGAGGTGTTCTACTTACTTGAATACCATATTCTTCTAGCTGATGTTGAATCCATAGAAGTTGTGCACAGCAGCTTCCTGCAGCAACATACTCTGACTCTGCTGTGGAGATAGCCACACTGGTCTGCTTCTTGCTGCTCCATGACACCAGCCTTCCACCTAGAAATTGACAGGTTCCAGTTGTACTCTTCTGATCTTCCTTGCAGCCTGCAAAATCTGCATCTGAATAACCTGTCAGTTCAAAATCTTCATTCCTAGGGTACCAAAGGCCTAGATAAGGAGTGCCCTTAAGATATCTCAAAATTCTTTTGACTGTTGTCAAATGAGATTCTTTAGGGCAAGCTTGGTACCTAGCACAGACACATGTAGCATACATGATATCTGGTCTACTTGCAGTCAAATATAGTAGGGAGCCAACTATCCCTCTATACAAAGTTTCATCTACAGGTTTCCCTGCATCATCTTTGCTCAGAGACATGCTTGACCCCATAGGAGTTTTCATGGTACTGGATGACTCCATACCATACTTCCTTATCAACTCTAGGGTGAACTTAGACTGGCATATGGATAATCCATCTTCAGTCTGTCTAACTTGGAGACCCAAGAAGAACTTAAGTTCCCCCATACTGCTCATTTCAAATTGTCCTTACATTAGTTTTGCAAACTTCCTGCAAAGACTACTTTTTATAGACCCAAATATTATGTCATCTACATATATTTGGACTAAGATGATCTTGCCTCTGGATTCCCTAAGGAATAGAGTCTTGTCTATTTTCCCCCTTGAGAATTTATTCTCAATGAGGAAAGTAGGCAGGGTTTCATACCAAGCCCTAGGGGCTTGTTTTAACCCATACAAAGCCTTCCTAAGTCTATAAACATAATTAGGTTTAGTAGAATCAAAAAAACCTGATGGCTGTTCTACATAGACTTCTTCCTTCAGATTTCCATTCAGAAAAGTTGACTTAACATCCATTTGGTATACCTTGAACCCTTGAAATGTTGCATAGGCAAGGAACATCCTTATTCCTTCCAGTCTTGCTACTGGAGCAAAGGTCTGATCAAAATCAATACCTTCTTCCTGCCTATATCCTTTTGTAATAAGTCTAGCTTTGTTCTTTATAATTACTCCATTCTCATCTAACTTGTTCCTAAAGATCCACTTAGTTCCAATAATGTTGTGGTCCTTTGGTTTAGGAAGTAGCTCCCAGACTTTGCATCTTTTGAACTGGTTCAGCTCCTCTTGCATAGCCTCAATCCAATGAGGATCTAGGATGGCTTCTTCAAATTTCTTTGGCTCTACTTGGGATAGAAAGCTGGAGTAAAGAACTGAACTAAGATTCCTGCTCCTTGTTTGTACCCCTTGTCTGAGATCTCCAATTATTTGATTTGCTGGATGATCTTTTAAATGCCTGTTTGCTGGAGGCAGCCTGTCTTCAGGTTGTACACCTTCAGTATCTTCAACTTGCTGCACATCTTGGTCTTCTTCAGCATCAGGTGTATCTTGTACTCCCCCTGGACAACAGCCACTATCATCCACTTGCTGACTTGCAGTAGAACCTTCTTCAATAGTAAGCTTGTCCATCTTCTCAGTCACACCTGTGGAGCTGCAAACACTTCTAGGCAATTCATTGTTAATCAGTCTAGCTTCATCAAAAACTACATGAACAGACTCTTCTACAACTTGAGTAGTCAAGTTGTAGACCCTATAAGCCTTACTGTTGTTGATGTACCCAACAAAGATTCCCTCTTGGGATTTGGCAGCAAACTTGGTTAAATAAGACTTACAATTATTAAGTATATAGCATTTACAACCAAAGATCCTAAAATAGGATAGATTTGGTTTTCTGCCCTTCACAATCTCATAGAGGGTCTTATTGTGGCTCTTGGTGATAGAAGCCCTATTAATTACATGACATGCAGTGTTTACTGCCTCAGCCCAGAAATATTCTGGGAAAGAAGTGTCACTTAATAGGGTTCTACCAGCCTCTATCAAGGTTCTATTTTTCCTTTCAGCAATACCATTTTGCTGAGGTGTTCTTGGTGAGGAAAATTCCTGAAATATCCCAAACTTTTCACATAACTTTGTCATACTATCAGACTGGAATTCAGTACCATGGTCACTTCTTATTTTGACCACTGTACTGTCTAACTCATTCTGAATTTGTTTGACAAAACTATAAAAGATACTAGGAGTTTAAGATTTTTGCCTTAGGAAGAACACCCAGGAAAACCTTGAATAATCATCTACAACCACAAATGTGTAGACCTTCCTACCTAGGCTGTGAAATGTCATAGGACCAAAAAGATCCATATACAAAAGGTATAGGCACCTCACAGCATCTTTGTTCTCAATGCTATTAAAGGTGGATCTGGTCTGCTTGCCTTTCTGACAAGATGAGCATATCCCATCCTTTATGCACTTAACTTGAGGACCATTCCTCACTAACTCTTTGCTAAAGAGTTGGTCAATTGTCTTATAGTTAAGATGAGGCAGCCTCTTGTGCCATTTAACACAATGTGAGACTTTCTCATCAGCTACAAGACAAAAAGGAGAAACATTATTCTCACTCATAATGTCTAGACAATAGACATTTCTCTTCCTATAACCTGTCAGAATGATCTTTTGATCACTTGACCTCCTAATATGACAACCACCTTTGATAAATGAGATGTCATATCCTAAATCACTCAGCTGACTTATGTTAATGAGGTTATGTTTCAAACCCTTTACATAAGCCACTTGAGTAATTGTAATTAGATTGCTAGAAATGTTACCAAAGCCTTTGATGATTCCTTTTTCTGAACCACCAAAGGTAACCTTAGGCCCATCTTTGATAGATGTATAATCCTTCAGCAATCCCCTAGTTCCAGTCATGTGCCTGGAACATCCACTGTCCAAGTACCATATTGGGGCATGGCCACTTGGACTCACCTGCAAAACAGATTACTTAACCTTAGAACCCAAATAATTTTTGGGTCCTTGGTGCAAGTTAGTCTGACTCTTAACAAAACTACCTGTAGCTTTTCTAGCAGGCAGTTTGCTACTCACCTTGGCACTTGAATTATGTCAACAATCTATGGCAAAGTGACCTACCTTGCCACAACACCAACACTCAAATCTGTTGTACCTTTGTTTAGTTACAACCCTGGCTGTTTTATCTACAACAGGCTTCTTGTTGAGTACTGGGGCTTTGCCCTTATAGTTGGACTTTACTGTCCAGGCAGGTTTTGTAAACCCCAATCTAGTTTTACCCTTTTGATGTACAAATTCATCTATCAAAGGTAAAATAGATTTTAGTTTAGAAAAACTTGCAACAATCTCTCTCTCTCTTTCTGAAGACTAATCTCCAGATTTCTAATTTGATCATTTTTAAATGTAATAGTCCCCATCTGAATAACTGTAATATTCTTCAGTCTGGCTATTTCATTTAATTTTTGATCTAATAACTTGTCAAAATCTGTTGCAGCCACTTTAAGACTAGCAATCTCCTTAGCCTGAGTTTTGGCCAAGAGTTTGCTTTTCTTCAAAGCCTGCAACAATACTCTATATTCATCAATTAACTAATGAATGTCTCCCTCAGATTCAGATTCACTCACATCACTTGATGCTGATGTATCTGATTCTGATCTAGCACTCAAACTTGAACTAGAAGAACAATTTTGTACCTGACTTGGTCCAGGCTGATCCTGTATTTTGTCTCCTTCTGATAAGGCCATCAGTCCCTTGCACTGATTGTCCTCATGCTCATATATTGAGTTCATTAGCTGCATGAACTCATTTTCTTCTTCTTCAACAAACAAGCCAATATAGGCTTCAGCTTCTGAATCTGTTTCTGAAGATGACATATCAGTCAGGCTTTTATCCTTCTTAGCAACAAAGGACCTTTACTTTTTGCCCTTAAACTGAGTCTTCTTCTTGTCAGTTGACTCTTTCCTCTTTTCTGGACAGTCAGCTACTACATGTCCTTGTCTATTGCAATAATAGCATACTATATTTGAGGATGTAGTTTTACTAGACTTTGACTTTCTCCTGTCATTCCTTGATGACTTCCTGTTCTGATAATAGTCATCTTTTGTCTGTGAAGTGGATGGTTTGGACCTCCACTGCTTCTTCTTCAGAAACTTCTTAAAATGTCTAGTGAAAGCTGTAAAGTCTTCATCACTCTCATAGCTTTCTGAATTCTTACTATCTGACTCATCTGTCTCAGCCTCAGCAACTTTTTGAGGTGGAGATGGAGACTTGCTTTTATATTTCCTAGTGGCTTCAGTCTTGAAGGCCACAGCTCTTTCCTTGTGCTCCACTCTTGTAGTCTTTTCTTCCTCCTTCCTTACCATTAACTGCATCTCATAAGATAACAGTTTTCCAAACAAGGTTGGAGGAGGTATGTCAGCTAATTTGGCCATTTCCCTTATGGCACAAATCTTGGTGTCCCAGTCCTTTGTCAGGGATCTTAAGAACTTATCATTCAATTCATAATTGCTGAACTCTCTTCCATGAGACATCAATTCATTGACTATCCTATAGAATTTCTTGTAGCATTCAGTTATGCTATCAGACCTGCCTTGTCTGAAGCTTTCATACTCTTGGTTTAACAAAGAATTCATGTCTTGTCTTACCTCTTCTGATCCCTCCATATAGACTATCAGTGTGTCCCGCATTTCTTTTGATGTTTTACAATGAATCAGATTCTGAAAAGTGGCATCATCAATTGCACTTACAATAATATTCTGGGCCCTCTTGTCCATAGTGGCCAGAATTATTTCATCTTTTGTCATTTCTGAATAGTCTTTGGGAATTTTCTGATTTGCATCTAGAATGGAGATCTTCATAGGCACATATGGCCCTTCTTTGACTGTAATGTATATTCTTGGGTCAGATGCTTCCATAAAGAGTCTAATCCTTTCTTTCCATACGTCAAATATCTCTTTTCTACAGATTGGCAACTTCATGGATCCTAGATCTTTGTGATTCTCAGTTGAACAGATTTTCTTGATTCTTGATTATTTTGATTCTGCCTACAGGATCTTTACTCAGACTGTTATGTCCTTTTTGAGTAACCTGGCTCTGATACCACTTGAAAGAAATAGTGCCTAAACACGTAGAGGGGCGGTGAATAGGTGCACTTAATCTTTTTAACTTTAAAGGCAGAAACACTGAATTATTAGACCTGTTTATGCAATTCTCTACAGCAATTCAGCACATATAACACAGCAATCACAGAATAAATCACACACAGAGTACACATAGCTTTTATAGTGGTTCCCCAAGGTCTGGGTATATCCACTTTCCCCCTTCGCCTATCTAGTAGTGTACTAGATTCGGCCTAACTTCTCCACTTTTTCTCAGATCCACACATCTTACAGCTCAGAACCCCAAACAGGTTCCTACAACTCAGAGTGATCCCACTCCTACCACTCAGGCACAAAGCCCTACCACTCAGTCTTCACCAAGACCTACACTCAGCCTTCAACAAGGCCTACACTCAGCCTTCAACAAGGCCTACAGACAGAGAAATGTATCTCCTACACTCAGGCACAAAAGCCCTACAACTCAGCCTTTATAAATATAGGCTTACAACTCAGATCCCTTAGGATCGTACAGAAAATAAAGAGTACAAAGATTAATAACCACAACTCTGATTGAGAGAGATGAGTTTACTGGCTTCTTGATGAGTTCTTGAAAGAACTTTGCAGAGATCAACCTCCCTTGGCTTTCTTCAAAGCTTCTTGAATTAGAATACAGTAGGGTTGTATCTCTATGCAGATGATCTTCAATCAACTGCTGACCTGAGAATCAGATCTCAATCTGAAACTTTCTTATCAGCCTGGTTCAATAGCTGTCTTCCTAGAAGGAGCTCTCTCTCTCCAACTTCTTAGATCTTCACTTGAAGGTCTTCTTCTTGTTTTATTGTTTTTGACTTCATTGATCGATTGATCCTCCTTCTTCTGTTAAAGGAATAAGCCTTTATATAAGCTTTCTTCATGGTGACCGGCTGATCCGGTTTCTAACAACTTTCTGACGGCTCTGACAGTTGCAGTAGACCGGTTGAAATGGCAGTTGTCAAGTCATCCAGTCACTTCTTGAATTCTCTGTCACTGTCTGAAAGTGTCGAGACAGATAGTCTTTATGTGTCGACACAAATAGACTAAGTGTCGACACAAGTGAACTAAGTGTCGACACTAGCCTTGGTGGTGTCGACACAACTCCTTGTGTTGTTGTAACTGTTTCTCGACACAGCTTCTTCAGAATGTGTCGACACTGATTCTGTGTGTCGACACAAGCCTTCTGTTGAATGTGTCGACACTGATTGAGTGTGTCGACACAAGTACTTCTTCTTCAATACTTAGTTGATTTCTACTGAGTGTCGACACAGCCTCCTAGTGTCGACACATGTACTTGAACTTTGTTGAAGTTTGCTGAGTGTCGACAGAGCCTTCTAGTGTCGACACTTTTGCTGTCGACAAAGTTTCTTTGAGTGTCGACACTGCTTCTAAGTGTCGACACTGATTATGTAGACATTTCTTCATTGTGTGTCGACACTGCCTGCATATGTCGACACTTTGCTTCTGGTGTCGACTCTGCCTTCCTGGTGTCGACACAATTACTCCAAGTGTCGACACAGCTCCTCTAGGTGTCGACACAAGCCTTCTTAAGTGTCGACACTTTTCTTCTAGGTGTCAACACATGGACTTAGAATCTTTTATGATTTCCCTGCAATTACTTAACCTGCACAAATAAACTCAAAGCACATCAAATAGACCTTGATGTATATCATTGAGTAGGGTGAGGCTTCTTCAAATTAGGTACATATATTCCAATGTACCCAACAGGGTTAAGCGAGTCAAAGGTGCAGCTATGGTCGCAAACCCTTCTACAAATCTGCGAAAATAATTGGCCAATCCCAAGAAGCTCTGAATCTCCTTGGGTGTCTCCGGTCTCCTCCACTCCAAGACTACAGCAATCTTTTCGGGATCCACTGAAATTCCATGTTGATTAATAACATGACCCAGAAATGCAACCTGAGGCAACCAAAACTCTCATTTGCTTAGCTTGGCGAACAACTTTTGATCTCGCAAAGTGGTCAACACCAATCGCAGATGATGTTCATGTTCCTCAGCACTGCGGGTGTAGACGAGAACGTCGTCAATAAAAACCACCACAAACCTATCCAAGAAGTCCTTGAACACTCGGTTCATCATATTCATGAAGGCTGATGGTGCGTTGGTCAAACCAAACGACATCACAAGAAATTCAAAATGGCCGTATCTCGATCGAAAAGCAGTCCGCGGAATATCAGACTCCCGGACCTTTAGCTGATGATAGCCAGAACGAAGATCAATCTTCGAAAATATTGAACTGCCATGCAGTTGATCAAACAAATCCTCAATTCTTGGCAGTGGGCACTTGTTCTTAATCGTCACCTTGTTCAATTCCCGGTAATCGATGCAAAGCCGCATCGACCCATCTTTCTTCTTCATAAATAACACAGGTGCACCCCAAGGTGATGAACTTGGCCTGATAAACCCCTTTGCCAATAAGTCATCCAGCTGGGTACGCAACTCTGCCAGCTCCCGTGGGGCCATTCGGTACGGCGCTTTCACAATAGGCCGCGTACCCAGCTCCAAATCAATGACAAACTCAACATCACAATCAGGTGGAAGACCAGGAAGATCAGCAGGAAAAACATCTGGAAATTCACGCACAACAGGGATCTCCTCCAAAAGCGGCAAAACAGCACTAGTCCCTACAACTGAGACTAGACAAGCAAAGCAGTCGGAAATAAACAACGTCCGAACACATACCGTTGAAATCCCTGGAGAGTCCAGGCATGAATCACCATAAACACTTCCCGGCTGGCCATTGGTCTTGATGAAGTCCAAGCGCTTGCCTTTGCACTGGATAACATCATCATATTGGGATAGCCAGTCCATGCCCAAAATAACGTCAAAATCTTCCAAATCGATCACCTTCAAATCAGCCTTCGCTATGAAATCCCCCAACAAAATGGGACAATCAGGAAGACCCCAGTCTGCAACCACAGAAGGACCGGAAGGAAATATCACCAAAAAGGCATTCCCCACTCGATCTGGTGTCAAATGATACCGATCCACAAAGGTTCGAGCCACAAATGAATGGGTCGCGCCAGAATCGAAGAGAACACGCGCCCAACGGTTCTTTACCTTAAATTTTCCTATAAGGGTACATATGTATCTAAGAACTACGCTTAAGAGTCATAAACAAAACGTGGACCAGAGGAAGAAATCGAACCTGAGATAACCTGAGGTGACGTCTGAGCTTCCTCTAAAGAGATCACATTCAAATTCCCCTTGCCTTTGTCCAAATGAGGAGGCGGAGGCAAAGCCTGGAGTGGAATTGGCTGCATTACGGGCTGGTTTTGTGGGCACCTTGCCTTGAGATGTCCCTGTTTGCCACACTGAAAGCACACCTTGTCTTTGACCCAGCACCGGCCCACATCATGTCCTCTTCCCCCACAACTTCTACACTCCAAGTCTCTGGTCGGCGCACCCTGAATTGCATGCACCTGCTCCTTCTTCTGCATTCCCAACAGCTTGAAACATTTCTCAAATGGGCGGCCTGACCGGCCACAGAAGCTACACGTCTCCTTATTCTTCTTCCTTACGTCTGATTCTTGGGAGCTTTTCCCTCCCACCAGCTTTCTCTTGTCCTTCCTCATCAGCTGCCCTCTTTGTTTTGCATTTTCTATAGCTTCAACCTTCAAAGCAGCCTCAACCACAGTGGTGTAACTCGTCGCTCCATAAGCGCTTGCGAACTACTGAACATCGCTCCGGAGTCTGCCAAGAAATCTCTTCACTCGGTCAGCTTCCGTAGTCGCCAAGCCTGGAGTGAATCGAATTAGCTTGCTAAACTCAATTTCATACTCATTAACTGTGAGTTTCCTCTACTTCAGGTACAAGAAGTCATTCATCAGGAGGTCCCTTTCGACCGACGGCAGAAACTTGCGTCGTAGCATTTCTTTGAAGACTTCCCATGAACATCCCGCCACTAAGCTTTCCTTTTCTCGCAACCACCAACTTTTTGCCAGTCCTTTTAGTTGATAGGCGGCAATCATCACCTTCTGGTCCTCGATAACGCCAGAATAAACAAACATCTTTTCCAACGTGATCACCCAGTCATCCAAGATCACAAAGTCCGCTTTTCCATCATAGGTAGGTGGTCCAAGTCGCTGAAACTGCGAGATAAAAGTCATCGCAGGAGGAACCACAACTGGGGGTATCAATGCCATAGAAGGAGTAGAAATCACGGGAGCCACGGTATGCTCCTGCACTCTAGGTGCCAGCCCAGACATCACTGATGACATAGCTTGGAGCTGGGACTGCACATCCTGCACCTGCCTAGTCAAAGCCTCATTGCTTTGTCGTAGGCTATCCATCAGGGCATTGTTTTGTGCGCCCGAAGACTCGCCCTCGGATTGGGGAGTCTGCCTTGTCACTGGACGCTTCGACATCCTATAAACAAGTTCACCCTCATCAAGCTCAAACCCAACAAAAACACACAACTACTATGTACAGACAATACATATAATGAACATCAACTGCTAACTTGCTCTGAGAGTTTGTGAATGATGTTATGCCTATCCTAAGATGACTCACTGTCATCCGACTAACTTGTGCCTAAACCATGAATGGATGAATTTATTTGACCCAAAACCATGTGTGTACAGGTGTGATCATGTAAATTTTTAGCTTGACACGTTGTGCTCATGCAATGTTATGTTATGTGTGATGTGCTATGCATTCTAAAAAAAGGCCTTAATGCATGCCATGAGCGGTCGTATGCATCACAATGCTATGCATCCCATACTACATAGCATTGCATGCAACGAATAAAAGAAAACGTACTAGGTGCATCCATGTGGTGAGGTTATGCATCCCATACTACATAACCCTCACATGTTGCCCCTATGGTGGATCCATATACAACCACATATTATGCATACCATACTACATAATATGCCCCGTATACTTCTGTTCATGCCATGAGTGTAGTGTTCATGCTTTGGCCAAGACGTACTGATGGCACCTCGGTGTGTGTATGATATGATGATTAATAATGATGACTAAAAGGAAAGTTTGCCCGACCAATTGTAAAGCAAACCTCCCTCTGATACCAACTGTCACAACCTGCATTTCCCCAATGAGTACATCGTATCAGAGTAAGAGGAACTACGTGTTATGATGCCACGTCGTGCATGGGATAACTGCACACGCTCAGGCAAAACCTCGACGCTCACTTTAGTAGTTGAAAATCATCAGTTATATGCAAGAAAACAGTTTAGTTTGATGGCCGTATCCCTCGGCCTTATGGATCAAAATGTGTGTTTGTACGCGGCGGAAAATACGTTAGTTTACTTTGACGATCTCCTATATGCATTCCAGATTTATAATAATATTAGAAATCATCATTTTTACGTTGTTTGGAAAATACTTGATTAGTTGGCCAAAACATGTTATGGATGCTATACAATAGTAGGGTTTTAGCTTTAAAATATCTAATGCAACCTACCATAAAACCTTCCCAAGAGCAAGTAGACATCATCTCATCCAAATGATTCATATTAGCAGTCTAGCATTCATATGCAGCAAGTAAAGAAAGCCACCAATGGGCGCCAACAAGCTGACACGAACCCATTGGGGCGTATGTATGTCTGTACAACAAAGTAAAGAACTACCTCGCTAAGCAAGCTCGTCTAGCTTCAAAGAGACTCTACCCAAGCACTAGCCACTCAAACGACTACAACCTGCACCTAAGGAATTCAAGAAAGAACACCTCAGTAATCATCAAAGCTACAAAATAGAGCATTAAGTTCATAATATATGACGAAGGGGCTTACCGACCCCGTAGCAATTTTCATGTAAAACGAGTGAAAAGAACAGGGTGGAAAACAAGTGTTAAACACTGCCAACCCAAAGTGCAAAACGCACCAAGTGCGTGAAATTCTCATCAAGTCCTGCTCAACCCTCAGGTGCAAAAAGGCAACCTATTTGCCTATTCCATCATCTTTATAACAAGAAACAACGATACTAGTGAAACATAAGCAGCGGTTAAGTTCGATTCCGCAAGGCTCTTTTGGTGGCGGCCCTAAAGTGGAACGCACCAATAAAAGTCAGCCCAAATCGGGGCCAAAACGGTACTCTATACCACAAAACATAACCCGGTGACCACCAAGGCTGAAACCACACCACCCCTTACAGAATCCTCACACAAACGCTCCTTTCATGGTTCACAATTCGCCTCGCAAAACTCACCATAACCCAAGCTAAACACGTTTCATTTCATCGTCCTCACTCATGACCACAAATTGCCCAAGTTATGTCAAACTTGATAGAGTTTGGGTCTCTACTTCACCATAAGCGAACCCCACAAGTAACAATGCCGACTAAACAAAACAAGATCTCTAATCGTATGAACAAGAAAGGTAAATAATAGAGAAATACAAGGTAAAACATGACAAAAATTAGATGAACAATAAGTAAGCATATAGGTTGGGAAATTCTTGAAAGACAAGATTATTCATGGGTGCATAATAGCCAAAAGATGAGATTCAAGACAAGATGAACAAAGCTAGCATCTTAGACAAAGTGCAATTTAATCAAGAAGAGTAAAGCTAACAAACTTGAAAGTGAAAACTAGCTACACTTGCAAGAATCAAAGAACAAAAACAAGATTGGCAAGGGTGGAGAACACCGCTTGCCTGAACCGATATAACACCGCGACGGCTACTCCTGTCACAACCCGCATTTTCTCAACGGTAAAATCGTATCAGAGTAGGAGAAAACACGCGCCGTGATGCCACGTCGTGCAGGGGATAACTGCACACGCTCAGGCAAAACTTCAAACGTTAGATTTTAAGGAAAAATGGTTAATTAAGTATGAAAGAAAATCAGTTATGTTGAATGGCCGTATCCCTCGGCTCGGTGGATCAGCTAGTCCACAGTAAAAACTAAATTTATACACATCAGAAAATACTTTAGTTCAATTAAGTGACACCCTAAATGAGCATAAGTGTCCCCGGGGGACGACTTATGCGTGCACGACTCTAAGGTGAGTATAGTAGGTATGGAAAATAGTGTTTTACGCTGAGGAAAATTAGTGTCTTGGATTTAGAAACATTCTATGCATGGGGTACATATAATAATGCTTTTAGGTTTTAAAATATCTAACATGCAACCTAGCATAAATCCTTCCCAGAGGCAAGTAACCAACCTCAAATAGGCAAAAACAGCAGTTTAAATTCATATTCAGCATCACAAAAAGCCACCAGTGGGCGCCAACAACCTGACACGAACCCACTGCCGAGTATGTATGTCTATACAGAAGAGTAAAGAACTACCTCACAACAAACGGGGATCAGCAATCTCAGCTACCCTAGAGGCCACCAACAAGCCCCTCCAAAAGAACTAGCCGCTGAACTGGCTACAACCTGGACCTGAGGCATTCAAGAAAAAAACACCTCAGCAAGAAAACAATCAAAAAGTAAATAGAGCAATAGGTTAATTAGCAAATTAAGAAGAAGGGTTTACCAACCCGGCAACAAACTGCAATAAGCAAAAGAAAAGGGGATGACATTAAGAAAAGAATGCTGTCAAAAACACCACAGAGCACACCAAGTGCGAGCAATACAACCAAATGCCTTACCAAGAGAGAGCCTGCAGCAGCAAGACATATACATATGCCAAATGAACAGAAAACATAAACAGGAAAGGGACTAACAGTCCTAACACGTGGGTAAGTGGCAGTTGTCAAAACATGGGTCAGAATTCATAACCAAAATCAGACCCAAAAGGGCTAAGGGGTCAAACAGTGGCAGCTTTAGGGTCCCACACACACCAACCCAAACCGGGGCAAAAGGTGGTGGCCACAGCTCTCCACATAAAACCACCCCTCCAGAGGCCACCAAAACTCCACCACCTGCCACAACCCAAGAGTCGGCATGCAGAATTAAGCCGAACACCCAAAGCCTCCCCCTAGGGAAAAAGTCACTCTAACAATCCTAAGAAACACACGAACCCAAGACAAAAACGTCGGGTCCAGCCGACGCGGCCTTGCACGCCTAACCCGAACCAACCCCGAGTCTACCTGACCCCAAAAACAAGCGCATCGCCACTGTCGACACGATGTGTCGACACCACGACAAGCCGGTGTCGACACAAGGTATCGACACAACCGCGGCCGGTGTCGACACCAAGTGTCGACACCACAGCGGCCGGTGTCAACACAAGGTGTCGACACTGCCGCGGCTGGTGTCGACACCAAGTGTCGACACCACTGCGGCCGGTGTCGACACATGGTGTCGATACTGCCGCTGCTGGTGTCGACACCAAGTGTCGACACCACTGCGGCCGGTGTCGACACATGGTGTCGACACTGCCGCTGCTGGTGTCGACACCAAGTATCGACACCACTGCGGCCGGTGTCGACACATGGTGTCGACAATGCCGCTGCTGGTGTCGACACCAAGTGTCGACACCACTGCGGCCGGTGTCGAGATATGGTGTCGACACTGCCGTTGCTGGTGTCGACACCAAGTGTCGACACCACGACTGGCCGGTGTCGACACCAAGTGTCGACACCAAGACTGGCCGGTGTCGACACAACAATGTCGACACCCCAGCTGGCTACAGGAGCCAGATCCAGCAAACACCAAGAAACGAGAACGGGGATCCTCTCTCTCTCTCGAGTACAACCTCCGTCGGCGATGGTAACTACTCGACCTAGACCGAACCAAATCTGCCCCCTAATAGACACAATCCCTCAGGAAAACTGAGATTTAACTGGATCTTTCTACACTAACCACGGTATGATCGGGATCAAGCCCTAGCTTACACCTAAGATCCAAACAAGAAAGAGATAAAAATTAAATCGAAAGAAAGACAAAGATCAGCTTTGGCAAGGATGAGGGGACATCACTTGCCTAAATACCAGAAAACTTGATCGGCGGCCTCCCCCGCTCACGGATCTGACCACAGAGCAGCAAGCTGGGGAGCAGAAATAATGCAGATCCCGGCGAGGGCAGTCCAGATCCACTCTCGAAACCGAAATCCGACCGCTAAATCTCCAGGAATCGGCGTCCGAAGGCTTGGGTAGACCGGCGGTTCTCTTCCTCACGCACAGGCGGCGGCTTCCAACAAGCAGAGACACAGGAAAACAAAAAAAAGAACCCAGCCCTAGTTCTACCCAAGACTACATATATCAGTTAATAATAAACAATCCACATAATAATTACTATTTACACCCAATATCAAAACAACCCGAAACCCGAAACTTCTCGGAAAAAGACGAAATTTACGCCGCAGCTAAAAACCCACGCTACGAACGCAACTACGAAGTTGAAACTAGCATTCGACGAACAAAACCCGGGATAACACCTCCTGAAGCCAAAACACAAGCATTCCCTAAGAGGCCCAACCGAGACATCAAACGACTCCGGCTAGCTGGGGAATCTTGCTAACAGGATACAAACAGGCTACACAGGGAACCCCTAAGAGCTAAGACCACGCTCTACAACGGCAAAAAGCCGGAAATACGCCATCGTAACGCCAGCCAAAGATCAAACAAAGCACAGAAAAACCGGGGGCGTTACAACCACTCCCCCTAAAAGAAAGTTTCGCCTCGAAACTTTACTCACAACACTCCTATAAAGTAGGAGAGAGAAAGAGCCAGGAAAGAGCCACAAATAAATAAGGACAAAACAGAGCATACCAGGCACAAGATCAGGGAAACAGATGAGGGTGAGCCTCCCTCATAGCCGACTCCAACTCCCAAGTCGCGCTTTCCACTTCTTGATTCCTCCATAAAACCTTAACCATCGGAATAGTCTTCTTCCGCAACGCCCGAACTTGAGTATCCAAAATGCGAACATGCACCTCCACATAAGAAAGATTCGGCTCCAACTGAGGCACAAAATCCAATACCTGCCTGCCATTTATCACACATTTACGCAGCTGACTGACGTGAAATACATCATGCACGCCAGGGAAATTTGCGGGCAAAGCCATCCTGTAGGCTGATACCCCAATCCGCTCAACAATCAGAAACGGCCCCACGTACCTCGGGTCCAACTTCCTATTCTTGCCAAACCGCTTGACTCCAATCAACGGGGAGACCTTTAAGAACACCGAGTCCCCCACAGCAAATTCCAAGTCCGATCTACGCCGATTGGCGTTCTTCTCATATCTCTCCTGGGCTATCCGAAGCTTTTCCCGAATAAGCTTCACAGCGGTTTCCATCTCCTCAAGCGCTTCTGGTCCCAACAAAGGTCCCTCGCCAAGCTCAGCCCAAAACAAGGGAGTCCTGCAGCGCCTCCCATACAAAGCTTCAAAGGGTGCCATTTGCAAGCTTTCTTGATAACTGTTGTTATACGCGAACTCCATAAGTCGCAAGCGCTCGTCCCATGCTCCTCCGTGGTCCAGAATATAGCATCAGATCATATCTTCCACAATCCGATTCACTCGCTCTGTCTGTCCATTGGTCTGCGGATGATAAGCCGTGGAATATCTCAAATCTGTACCCAACCCTTCTTGAAGGCTCTTCCAAAAACGAGACGTGAACCTGGAGTCTCGATCTGATATGATACTTACGGGTACTCCATGCAATCTGATAACCTCTTCCAAATACAGCTCGGCTATCTTCCTCATTGGATAATCGATCTTAAATGGCACGAAATGAGCGCTCTTCGTCAATCTGTCAACAATTACCCAAACTGAATCATGCCCCTTAGGAGATCTCGGTAAGCCGGTAATGAAATCCATCGAGATACTCTCCCACTTCCACATCAGAATCTCCAAGGGAGTTAGCTTGCCACCAGGCCTCCCATGGTCGGCTTTCACACGCCTGCAAGTGAAACACTCTGAAACAAATTTGGCTATGTCCTTCTTCATCCCGTACCACCAGGCAATCTGTTTTAAATCATGATACATCTTGGTAGACCCTGGATGGTAGGCAACACTAGATCCGTGGGCGTCTCTGCACACCATATCCCGGATATCTCCAACTGCGGGGATGCAAAACCTGCCACGGTACTTCAAGGTGCCCGCATCATCTAAAGAGAAATCTGGTAATTCACCCTTCTCAGCTCGAAGATACAAATGCAGAAGATCAAGATCGTCCTTTTGATGCAGTCTCGTAAGCGTGATCCACGAAGGTTCTGCTACTGCTATGCTACTCTGCGAATCACAGCTTCCCATAGAAATGTCCATCAACAGAAACTCTTCCACTAGACGCTCGGCGGAAAGATTAAAAATCTTACCTGACTTCCGACTCAGGGCATCAGCCACCACATTTGCCTTGCCTGGATGATACTGAATTTCGACATCATAGTCGGCCACGTACTCCAACCACCGCCGCTGGCGCAGATTCAATTCTTTCTGAGTGAAGACATACTTCAGGATCTTATGATCCGTGAAAATCTTGCACTGCGCGCCATATAGCAAATGCCTCCACAATTTCAACGCATAGATCACAGCTGCAAACTCCAGGTCATGCGTAGGGTAGTTCCTCTCGTGAGTTTTTAGCTGCCTCGACCCGTACGCAATCACCTTTTCGCCCTGCATCAAAACGCAGCCCAGACCGACATGAGACGCATCCACATATATATCATACTCACTACCCTCCGTAGGCAAAGACAAAATTGGAGCCGAACATAGCCTTATTTTTAGTTCCTCAAAAGCCTTCTCACACTTGTCATCCCATATAAAGGCTACATTCTTCTGCGTCAACTTAGTCAACGTCGCGGACAAGGTAGAGAAACCTTCTACAAATCTTCTATAATAACCAGCCAAACCCAAGAAGCTTCTAATCTCTTTGGGGGTAACAGGTCTCGCCCATTTCATAACAGTAGCAATCTTTTCTGGGTCCACCAATATTCCCTCCTTATTGATCACGTGGCCTAGAAAAGAAACTTGAGGCAACCAAAATTCACATTTGCTCAGCTTGGCGTATAGCTTATGGTCTCTCAGAGTCGCCAAGACCAGCCGCAAATGTCGATCATGCTCCTCTGCATCCTTAGAATACACCAAAACATCGTCTATAAAGACAATCACGAACTTATCTAGAAAATCCTTGAAAACTCTGTTCATCAAATCCATAAAAGCTGAGGGCGCATTAGTCAAACCAAATGACATAACCAAAAACTCAAAATGCCCATGACGAGAGCGGAACGCCGTCCGCGGAACATCCGACTCCCGAATCCTCAACTGGTGATAGCCCGAACAAAGATCTATCTTGGAAAACACGGCACTACCACGCAGTTGGTCAAACAAATCGTCGATTCGCGGCAAAGGGTACCTGTTCTTAATAGTAACCTTGTTCAGCTCTCTATAGTCGATGCATAACCTCATCGACCCATCCTTCTTTTTAACGAACAGCACTGGCGCACCCCAAGGCGAAGAACTCGGCCTTATAAAGCCTTTTGCCAATAACTCATCCAGCTGAATGTGCAACTCTTCCAGCTCTCGCGGGGCCATCCGGTACGGCGCCTTTACGATAGGACGCGTACCCGGCTCCAAATCTATGGCAAACTCGACATCTCATTCGGGTGGAAGACCGGGAAGATCATCTGGAAACACATCAGAAAAGTCACACACCACAGGAATCTCATCCAAACGGGGCTCACTAACAATCGACCCTACCAGGGAAACCACACAGGCAAAACAGCCAGAAACAAGCAACTTCCGAGCACGCACCGCAGAAATGATTGGAGACTCCTGGAGAGAATATCCAAAAACGCTCCCTGGCTGACCGTTGTCCTTGACGAAGTCCAAGCGCTTACCCTTGCACTGGATCACAGCATCGTACCTTGACAACCAGTCCATGCCCAAAATAACGTCGAAGTCCTCCAGGTCATTCACCTTCAAGTCTGCCTTGGCTAGAAAATCTCCCAACAAAATCGGACAATCTAGGACACCCAGGTCCGTAATCACAGAGTCACCGGAGGGGAACTTAACGCAGAAGGCACCACCAACACGATCTAGGCCCAAACTGAACCGCTCCACGAAGGCTCTAGCCACAAACGAGTGGGTAGCGCCGGAATCGAAGAGAACGCACGCCCAGCGGTTCTTTACCTTAAATCGTCCTACGAATTGCACACGCATCTAAGGCAACAAGCGCTAAAACGAAATCTACAATCAAAGAAGAAACGTAACGAAACGACTGGGTAGGAGTCGAACCTGAGATAACCTGGGTCGAGGTCTGCGCTTCGTCTGCCGAAAGCACACTCAGCTTCCCCTTTCCTTTATCCATTCGTTGAGGCGGTGGCAGAGCCTGGAGGGGAACTGGCTGCAGAATAGACTGGGTCTGAGGGCACCTTGTCTTGAGATGACCCTTCTGACCGCACTGAAAACAGACCTTATCTTTTAGCCAACAACGGGCAGCCTCATGCCCCTTCCTTCCACACAAGGCACACACCAAGTCTCCCCTGGAAGTACCCTGAATCGCGTGCACCTATTCCTTCTTCTGCGCTCCCAACCTTTTGAAACACTTCTCGAAGGGGTGGCCTGGCCGGCCA
This sequence comes from Platanthera guangdongensis, assembly GCA_039583875.1. Taxonomy (NCBI): domain Eukaryota; kingdom Viridiplantae; phylum Streptophyta; class Magnoliopsida; order Asparagales; family Orchidaceae; genus Platanthera; species Platanthera guangdongensis. The sequence goes on along the minus strand of CM077156.1, from coordinate 145,760,502 downwards.
CAAAAGCTTCAAATCTCTTTGACCTTCTTTCTCGAGACAGCATCAGGTTCCTGAGGGCTCTTCCCTCCGCCGGACTTCCGCTTATCCTTCCTTAACTGCTGGCCTCTATTCTTGGCATTCTCAATGGCCTCAACTCTCAAAGCAGCTTCAACCGCGCTGGCATAACTGACTGCTCCATAGGCATTCGCTAACTGCTGAATGTCGCTTCTTAGTCCACCCAGAAATCGCTTAACTCGGTCTGCCTCAACACTCACTAGACCCGGAGCAACCGACTCAACTTACTAAACTCGATCTCATACTCACTAACCGTGAGTTTCCTCTGCTTTAAGTGAAGAAAGTCGTTCATTAGCCGGTCCCGTTCGACTGAAGGCAGAAACTTACTTAACAACATCACCTTAAATGACTCCCAAGTGCAACCTGCCACTAAGCTCTCTTTCTCCCTCAGCCACCAGTTCTTTGCCAAGCCCTTGAGCTGGTAAGCAGCGAGCATCACTCTCGGATCGTCCGTAATCCCTGAGTACGAGAACATCTCCTCAATGGTAATCAGCCAATCATCCAAAATCATGAAATCTGCCTGCCCATCATAGGTAGGGGGTCTCAGCCGCTGAAACTGGGATATGAACGCCATCTCCGGAGGCACCACAACAAAAGGCACGGGAGGAGAAGGAGGGGTAGGGACAGCTACCCCCTCTGCGGGGTTCTGAGCTCTCGGGGGCTATCCCGCCACCACTGCTACAAGGGACTGAATTTGAGCCTGCATAGCCACTACCTGCCTCGATAGCTCCTCATTACTCTGCCGCAAGCTTTCTACCAATGCATCGCTCTGCGCTCCTGGCGTCTCACCCTCGGATTGGGGGGTCGATCTCGTCGCAGGACGTCTTGCCATCCTAAAATCTCACAAGCTTTTAGACAAATCCTAGCCCATCAGCTAGAACGAAACTACCCGATACGGACAAACACACTTAAATATGAACTTCAACTGCAAAACTTGCTCTGGGAGTTGTTTTTACCATGATGATGTTATGCTTATCCTAAGATGGTTCACCACCATCATACCAACTCATGTGCCTAAACCATGAATGCATGTATCTGTATTCCTTTTGACTCAAAACCATGTGTGTACATATATCATCTTGCAAATCTTTAGCTTGGCACGTTGTGCTTATGAAATGTTATGCTATGCATGATGTGCTATGCATTCTAAAAAAAACCTTAGTGCATGCCATGGGCGGCGTACACATGAAAATATTATGCATCCCATACTACATAACATTCCCATGTAACGAGAAAAGAAAACGTGCTAGCCGCATTCATGCGGTGAGGTTATGCATCCCATACTACATAACCCTCACATGTTGCCTCCTATGGTGGATCCATATACAAACACATATTATGCATCTCATACTACATAATATGCCTTGTATACTTCTTATGCTCATGAGTGTAGTGTTCGTGCTTCAGCCAAGACGTGTTGATGACATATCGGTGTGTGAATGGTATGATGCTAAACACTAATACAGACAAGGGAAAGGTTGCCCAACCATTTGTCAAGCAACCTCCCTCTGATACCAACTGTCACAACCCGCATTTTCTCAACGGTAAAAATCGTATCAGAGTAGGAGAAAACACGCGCCGTGATGCCACGTCGTGCAGGGGATAACTGCACACGCTCAGGCAAAACTTCAAACGTTAGATTTTAAGGAAAAATGGTTAATTAAGTATGAAAGAAAATCAGTTATGTTGAATGGTCGTATCCCTCGGCTCGGTGGATCAGCTAGTCCACAGTAAAAACTAAATTTATACACAGCAGAAAATACTTTGGTTCAATTAAGTGACACCCTAAATGTGCATAAGTGTCCCCGGGGGACGACTTATGCGTGCACGACTCTAAGGTGAGTATAGTAGGTATGGAAAATAGTGTTTTACGCTGAGGAAAATTGGTGTCTTGGATTTAGAAACATGCTATGCATGGGGTGCATATAATAATGCTTTTAGGTTTTAAAATATCTAACATGCAACCTAGCATAAATCCTTCCCAGAGGCAAGTAACCAACCTCAAATAGGCAAAAACAGCAGTTTAAATTCATATTCAGCATCACAAAAAGCCACCAGTGGGCGCCAACAACCTGACACGAACCCACTGCCGAGTATGTATGTCTATACAGAAGAGTAAAGAACTACCTCACAACAAACGGGGATCAGCAATCTTAGTTGTACAACCTCGGGCTCACAAAGAGCCCTCAAGAAGCAAACAGATCGAGATAGGCAAAGGGGACCAGGAGGGCCCACTCGCAAGCGGCGAGATGATGGGCTCTCCAAGGGGAAAAATGCCCCCACCCAGAGGCGAGAGGGCCTCCAGGAGCGAGAGGACCTCCAAGGGCGAGAGGCGCCGGCGAGACTGGCGGTGGGTCCTTCTCGCCGGCAGGTGCCTTTCCTCTCGCCAGGGGGAGAGAAGGCTTTTTTATTTTTCTCTATCAAAGCAGGGGTTTTTACTCTTCTACCCCGGGTATTTTTACCCTCTTACCCTTGGTGGACTGCGTATAGATCCTCAGAACAGCGGAGTTTGGCTCTTGGCAGACCCAGCCAAGGGTACCCCGGTAATTTCAGGCCGATGCAGTTTTGTTATTGGCAGTTCAGATTCTGAAATCTATAAATAAGCCCATATGGGTTCTTCAGAGAAAAACTTTTGGGTGACTCTTGAGAGGATTCATTTGGCACAGTCTTCTGAGGAACTCCAAGCCCAGCTTTTGGCTTTGGAGGGGAAGCTCTCTGTGACCTTCCGGGTAAGCGGTGGGACCTCCCTGCTGCGGCTTTGGTCCAGTTTTCCAATCCTTCACGACCGGTCAGAAGTCGGAGCTTGGGCCAAGTAGGAGTCGGCTACGCCCCTATTTTGTGAACATTTGTCGGGGTCAAATTTTGGCTTCAACAGTTCTGGTGCGGTGAGCGTGGACGTAGCCGGTTCAAGAAAAGTTTGAGTTTGGTCCTATGACAGGAGGTGAGGGAGAAGGATCTGGTTCTGGAGGTTCCCCCTCCCAGGTAGAAGAGGCGACGAGGAAAATGCTGGATGACTTCAGGCGAGAGGTCATGCAAACCATAAGCTTGGCCTTCTCGGCAAGGAGCGAGTGGGCGACGCCTCAGGTCCCGATCGAGGTGGTCCTGCTTTTAGGCGAGAACGCCCCTGGTCAGTGCCCGTGGAAGGAGGTTCCCACGGAGGCTGGCGAGAGGGACGTAGCGGCGCGAGATCTCTTCCCAGGCCAGCGTCCCGGGAAGGAGGTCCCTGCAGAAGACGGCGAGAAGGAGACAGCTGTGCGAGAGCTCTTCCCAGGGCACGGTCTCGCAGATCGGGCCAGCCAGCCGAGGCCGTGAGACGTGCCCTCTCGGTAAGCAGTCGGCGAGAGCCCGTTCAGTGAACTCGTCATCTCGGCTCCGGTGCCGGAGGGGTTCCGGGAGCCCGACATGTCCTACTACTCAGGGAAGGATGATCCGGTACAGCATGTACAATGGTTTGAAGATGTGGTCTCGATTAGACAGATGACGGATGCGTTTAAGTGTCGACTGTTTGCCATCACTTTGAAGGAGAAGGCGCGAGATTGGTTCCACCAGTTACTGGCAAGATCGATTTATTGTTTCGAGGATCTGCGGAGGGGTTTCTTATTGAGGTTTTCAACATCGAAGAAGCGTAAGAAGGAGACGGAGTGCTTGTTCTCGGTAAGGCAGAGCCAGGATGAAACGTTGGGGCACTATGTAGATCGGTTTCAGGAAGAGATCCTCCAGGTCCAGGAGGTCCCTGGGTATACGCTGATGCTAGCATTCACCCTGGGACTGAGGCCAGGCTTCTTCAGCATGGAGTTGAAAAGGGTACCCCCCCCCCTCTCTTTTGAGGAGCTTATGGAGAGGGCGGCGAAGGAGACGGATTTCGAGAGGGCCAATCCGGCGTTCGCAAGGAGGTTAGCCAGGTTGGCGGAGGATGATGCAAAGGAACCAGGAGCGGGGAAGCAGAAGGAGCAGAGGGAGCAGAGAGAAGAAAGAAGGAGGGAGGAACCCCGAGGCCAGGGGCACCAGGGACAGAATCACCGGGGGGCCCGAGATCCGAACAACCGGATAGGTTGGAGGCCTCAGGAGGGTCACCCCCAGGAGTTAGGAGGAGGCTTCCGGGGAAGAGATAACTTCCAGGAGCCAAGGAGGTTCGATTAACCAGCATGGAGACAGGGGGTGAGGGATCGTTTTCAGCATCAGCAGGAGGCAATGGGGGTCGGACGTGGAAGAGGAGCTCGAGGAGGAGGAAGAAGAGGAAGAGGAGAAGGGAGAAGGGGTGGGGTGGCGTTGCTTTTCTGTGACTTCCATCGGGAGGGAGGTCACGCAACGGCCACGTGCCCAGAGTTATTTGAAATGAGAGAGGCCAGGGGATTGAGGAGGCAAGATCCGCCGGTGAGGATTGTGGAAGTGCAGCAAGGGGAGGCTGAGGATAGGTGCGAGGACCGGGTGGATGTAGGAACCCGGGGGGGAATCGGGGCCATCCATGGGGGGATTGGGATTGAGGCCACCTGGAAGGGGAGCTTCCAGACCATGTTCCGAAAGGGGGTAGCCTCAACCTCCCAGACCCCACCCCCGCTAGAAAAAATTACCTTCTCTTCAGAAGATATGCCGGAGTACGAGGACCCATTCTGCGACGCCTTGGTGATCCAGACAGCGGTCGAAAACTTTACGGTCTCCAAGATCCTAGTGGATAACGGGAGCTCCGTAAATGTGATTTTCAAGAGGGCCTTCGATGAAATGCAGGTGGAAGCCAAGAGGATTTTGGCCTCGGATGGACCGTTGTTCGGATTCTCCGGGGAGAGAAAAGAAGTAGAAGGGGGAGTAGGGCTGCACGTGAGGTTGGGAGGGGTATCACGGAACTGCCGGTTCGTGATTGTGGACACCCCGAGCAGCTATAGCGCCATCTTTGGCCGTCCCCTCATCAGCGCCTTTCGCTGCGTCCCCTCCTCTTTCCATCAATGTCTCAAATTTAACAATGGAGGGGTGCAGGTCAGGGTCAGGGGAGATCCAAAAGTGGCGAGGCAGTGTTATGTCACGGCGGTCAACACCATATCTTGGATGGCAGAGGCGGAGGAGTTGGAGAAGGAGATGGCGGTGCAAGAAGAAGCTATCAGTGAAGAAGAGGAGAGCCCGGAGGAGGCGATGGAGATTGAGGAGGAGCAGAGGGGAGAAGATGTGCAGGAAGTCCGGAGGAGCGGGGAGTTGGAGCCACGGGAAAAAATGCAGGAGAGAGCGGGAGAAAAGGGGCTGAGGAGGAAACCCAAAGGGACATGGAAAGTGAGCAGCAGCAGGACGAGGTGATAGAAGTTAAGGGAGCAGGAGGGGAGGAAGTGATGGAGCAGGAAGAAGAAGCAGGGGACGGCTGGGAGCAGTCGCGCTTGGAGGTAGCCGAGGAAGTGGTAGAGATGGAGGTCCGCACCAGCCAGGGGCAGGTACGAAGGATACGGATCAGCGGGGGCTTGATTCCCGAAGACCAGGAGCGGATGCGGGCCTGCATTCAGAGCAACGTCGACGTCTTCGCTTGGAGCGCGGCGGACATGCCAGGCATTGATGCGGACGTGGCCTGCCACCGCCTAAATCTGGACCCTCGGACGCGCCACATACGCCAGAAAATGAGGACCATCGCCACCAAGCTGGAGGAGCCCATTCGAGAGGAGATCAGGAAGCTCCTGGAGGCGGGTTTCATCTCAGAGATCCAGTACCCAGGCTGGATCTCCAATATTGTAATGGTGAAGAAGGGGGGAGGAAAATGGAGGATGTGTATTGACTTTTCATTATTAAATAGATCGTGCCCCAAGGATTGCTACCCCCTGCCTCGAATCGACGCGCTGGTTGATTCAGCCGTTGGTTTTTCTGTTATGAGTTTTCTGGATGCTTTTTCAGGTTACCATCAGATCCGGATGCACCCTCCTGACGTCAAGGACGTCTCCTTCATCACCAAAGAAGGGTGCTTTAGTTACAACATGATGCCCTTTGGGTTAAAAAACGCGGGAGCGACATACCAACGTATGATGGATCGAGTTTTCCAGGGCCAGAGGGGTCGGAACCTAGAAGTCTACGTTGATGATCTCATGGTAAAGAGCAAGGGAGTGAGCCCGCATCTCCAAGATCTGGAGGAGACGTTCGCCACCTTGAGAAAGTTCAAAATGAGGTTGAACCCCTTAAAATGTGTTTTCGGGGCCAGTCGTGGGAAGTTCCTCGGGCACCTTCTGACCCCGGCAGGGGTAGAACCTAATCCTGATAAAGTAAGGGCCGTCTTGGAGCTAGAATCACCGCGAAACGCTAAGGAGGTGCAGTGATTGACAGGAAAGCTGGCCGGCCTTAGCAGATTCCTCTCTAGGTCAGGAGAGAAGTGCTTGCCTTTCTTTAAAGTGCTACGAGGGAATCAGAGATTTGAATGGACAGCAGAGTGCGAAGAAGCTTTTCAAAAGCTGAAGGAGCAACTCTCCCGGGCTCCTCTACTTCAAAGCCCTAAAGAGGGGGAAGATTTGACCCTGTACCTAGGAGTGGGAGCAGAGGCGGTGAGCTCCGTCCTAGTCAGAGAAGAGGGAAAGAAGCAGCTGCCCGTTTATTATGTTAGCAGGATCCTAAGGAAGGCGGAGCTTCGCTACCCTCTCCTAGAAAAACTGGCATACGCCTTGGTTATTTCGGCCAGGAAGCTCCGGCCATATTTCCAGGCGCATTCGATTAGGGTGGTGACGGACCATCCTCTCCGAAAGATTTTTGAAGGGGTAGAGCACTCGGGTAGGCTGGCCAAGTGGTCTATCGAGTTAAGTGAATTCAACATTTCGTTCGTGCCAAGGCTCTCCATTAAGGCACAAGTGGTGGCCGACTTCTTGGCAGACTACGTCGCGGAGGTCGGGGCCGAGGAGTCGCGGCCACCGGAGGCATGGAAGATAATGGTCGACGGAGCCTCGGGAAAGCACTCCCTTGGGGCAGGGGTGGTACTAACAAATCCTCAGGGGGTGACCATAAAACAAGCCGTCGCCTTGCATTTCCCCACAACCAACAACCAAGCAGAGTACGAGGCAGTGATAGCCGGCCTTAGCTTGGCTAAGGAGCTCGAGATCAAGGACGTTGAGGTTTTCACGGACTCATTGGTGGTGGCGTCTCAGATACGTGGAGAGTTCGAGGCCCGGGAGCCCACCCTGGTGAAATATTTGTCCAAGGTAAGGACGATCATCGGGGGGTTCCGGACGTTCTCCATCCAGCACGTCCCCAGAGAAGAGAACACTACTGCCGATCGATTGGCTAAGTTCGGACCTTGGGTAGGGGGTGCTCTGACTGATTTATTCCATCCAGCGATCGAAGAAGGGGAGCTAATGGAGGTTGATCGGCGGCCCTCGTGGTTAGATCCTTTCGTTACCTTCTTTCTGACAGGAACCCTCCCTGAGGGGGTCAAGGAGGCAAGAAACTTCCGCCATAAGGCGGCCCACTATCTCATGCACGAAGGGGGACTACACCGAAGGATTCTTTCAGGTCTCCTAGCTCGATGCGTAACGGAGGAGGAGACCAGGCACATTCTGGAGGAGGTGCACTCCGGGGAATGTGGGAGTCATTCCGGAGGGAGGACGTTGGAAGCAAGGGTGGTCAGGCAGGGGTACTTCTGGCCCACTCTGAGAAAGGACGCGACAGAGTTTGCGAGAAAGTGCCGAAAATGCCAGCTCTGCGCCCCCCTCCAGCTCTTGCCGGCACAAAGGCTCTGAAGCATCACGGCACCATGGTCTTTCGCCATTTGGGGAATGGATCTGGTGGGGCCTTTTCCTCCAGCTAGTGGACAAAGAATATTCCTCCTGGTCATGATAGATTACTTCTCCAAGTGGCTGGAGGTGAAGGCGCTAGCAAAGGTGACCTCCCAAGTCATCAGGAACTTCGTCTGGGGGGAGATCATCTGCAGGCACGGGCTGCCGCAGGCCATCGTCACGGATAACGGCCCCCAGTTTGCTAGCGAAGAGTTCATCAGCTTCTGCACTCAGCTGGGCGTCGACCTCAGGTTTGCCTCCGTCCATCACCCCAGGAGCAACGGTCAGGTGGAAGCGGCAAACAAGATTATCGTTAACTTGCTAAAGAAAAAGGTGGAGAATCTGAGATGGAATTGGGTAGAGCAGCTCCCCTCGATCCTATGGTCTCTAAGAACAACCCCGAACACGGCCACTGGTGAGACCGCTTTCAAGCTTTCCCATGGTTGTGAGGCGGTACTACCGGTGGAGTTCGAGGTACTATCCCCACGAGTTGCGGCTGCAGGTGATGGAGACGAGGTGTGGAGGATGGAAAATGAGGAAGGTCTGCGCCTCTCGCTAGACCTGGCGGAGGAGCTGCGAGACGTAGCGGCCATCAGACAGGAAGAAATCAAGCGATGAATGGCAAAACACTTCGACAAGCATATCAGGATAAAGCAATTCGCGGAAGGAGATCTAGTACTAAAAAAGGTTGATGCGGCAGGAAGGTCAGCCCCGGTGGGAAAGCTTAATCCAAATTGGGAGGGACCTTATATTGTAGAGAGAGTGTTGAAAGCGGGGGGTTACTACCTCCAGGATATGGAGGGTAGGACCTTGAACCAATCCTGGAGTGGGGATGACTTAAAACGCTTCTACCCATGAAAAGGGAGAGCGGTAGATATGTACTCAAAGCATGATCAATATAATATATTTCTCAAAACATCTCTTGTTTTTGTTTATTATGAAGTCCTAAAGGCAGGATTGAGGTATCTTCATCGGCACCCCGGGCTCGGCTCGGCCCCAGGTAGACCCGCTGCGCAGGCTCCCATCTAGCTGGCAGGTCCGAAGGCTCGCCTATGGGGGATAGGCTTTGAGTTGAGATCTTCATCGGCACCCCGAGCTCGGCTCGGCCCCAGGTAGACCCGCTGCGCAGGCTCCCATCTAGCTGGCAGGTCCGAAGGCTCGCCTGTGGGGGATAGGCTTTGAGTTGAGATCTTCATCGGCACCCCGAGCTCGGCTCGGCCCCAGGTAGACCCGCTGCGCAGGCTCCCATCTAGCTGGCAGGTCCGAAGGCTCGCCTGTGGGGGATAGGCTTTGAGTTGAGATCTTCATCGGCACCCCGAGCTCGGCTCGGCCCCAGGTAGACCCGCTGCGCAGGCTCCCATCTAGCTGGCAGGTCCGAAGGCTCGCCTGTGGGGGATAGGTTTTGGTTTGAGACCTTCATCGGCACCCCGAGCTCGGCTCGGCCCCAGGTAGACCCGCTGCGCAGGCTCCCATCTAGCTGGCAGGTCCGAAGGCTCGCCTGTGGGGGATAGGTTTTGAGTTGAGATCTTCATCGGCAACCCGAGCTCGGCTCGGCCCCAGGTAGACCCACTGCGCAGGCTCCCATCTAGCTGGCAGGTCCGAAGGCTCGCCTGTGGGGGATAGGCTTTGAGTTGAGATCTTCATCGGCACCCCGAGCTCGGCTCGGCCCCAGGTAGACCCGCTGCGCAGGCTCCCATCTAGCTGGCAGGTCCGAAGGCTCTCCTGTGGGGGATAGGTTTTGAGTTGAGATCTTCATCGGCACCCCGAGCTCGGCTCGGCCCCAGGTAGACCCGCTGCGCAGGCTCCCATCTAGCTGGCAGGTCCGAAGGCTCGCCTTTGGGGGATGGGGTTGGGTCAAGCAATCTCCATCAACATCAAACTGACAAGGCAGAATTCATTTTGACGGAATAGGGTAAAAAGTATCCCCACTTAGTCCTAAAGTACAAAAATAAACAAAGGGAAAAAAAGGTGTGGAGTAGGGCAGGTGACAACACTCGCAGCGATGGTTTTTTTTAGAGGATCGTCTCGCCGTAGCGAAAGGGCACTCGCGGGGCAAGCCATTGCGCCAACTCGAGGACGTTGAGCGCGTCGAGAACCCGTCTCGCGTAGGACATAAAAACAGAAAAGTATATATACAGAAAGGTTACGCGGCGAGACGAAGTAGTAGCACCGTCCCGCAGGCAAAAAGCAAACCAGAGATTAACTTCACAAAAATAAGAAATAAAATAGAAGACAGCAAAATTGAGCACTCGCTCGTCACTTGGCAGATGCCACAAAATATAGTTAAAAGTCTTTACATCACGAGGAGAGAGTGATTCTAAATCTTGGAGGCGGCGCATCAGTCCTCCACGCCGGATGAAGAATCATCGCTCTCCTCGCTATAGAGCTCGGGGACCAAGTCGCGCGTGGTCACTGTCTCAGACTCGTCCTTCACGACCCCCAGGTCTTTCATCATTTGCAGCACCAGCTCAGCCCCACGGACGCCAGCGTCTCGGCATTGTTCCTCGACTTCTTCATAAGAATAATGTGGCGGGGGAGTCTGGAAGGGCTCGCGGCGAGACGACGACGCGGTAGCCGCCTGGAGGCGCGCATTCTCAGCCGTCAGCACCTGGACCTCCTCCTTCAAGGCCGCCATGCGCGAACGAAGTTGTCCCGCCGTCTCGGCATCCTGCGGGATGACCTAGCAATTAGCCAAGAATCGAGGGAAAGGGAAGACCCAAGGGAAAAGAGAGTTATGGCTTACCACGCCGCCTTGGACCTTCGCGAGGAGTGACTCAGCATCTGACAACCTTCTCGCTAGACCAGCAGATTTCTCCCACTCCGCCTCCAGATTTTCCTCGCTGGCCTTCCATTTTGAATTGATATAAATAAGGCGGCGAGAGGAGCGGTGCGAGAACTCCAAGGCCCGCATTTGGTGGTGGCAGGTTTTCAGCACGAGGTCCTTGGTGGACTCGCTTTCAGGCGAAGTGGCGTCAAGGCCGCCATAGAGGCCGTACCCTATGGCGAAGGCGTGGCTGGAAGGGACCTCTTGCTCTTTCCATGATGGAAGGAGGGTGGAGATGGACACGCGGTTGGCGTCCCGCCCCCACAGCAGAACCGGGTCGCCGACGGCATCGTGAACCACGGGACCCAGGTTGTAATTCATGTGAGAGGTGGGGGCGGGACGGCCAGAGGAGTCGCCCTCGCGAGAGGAGGTAGCAGCCACCTGATTAGGAGCAGCAGCTCGCGGGTTGGAAGCAGTGGCGGGCAGGCTGGAAGCAGCAGTAGGTTGATCAGAAAGCACCGTCTCGCGGATAGGCGAGACGGCCTGGTGATTAGGCGAGGGAGGCGGTGGAGTTTCCCCTAAAGAGATAGGGCTCCCTTGAGGAGCCTTCCCCCTTTACTTGGAGATGACTACAGCTTTCTTCATCTTCTTTTTTGGAGGGCTGGAGCGAGAGGGGACCGTGTCATCTCTGGGACGCTTCGGCGGGATAACCGCCAGGGACTCTCTCGCCGCCTCTGCCGCTGCATTGGCGAGATCAAGACCCTTGGCAGGGTGAATATTGCTCTTGTAAGGAGGGGAGGCTGGAATAATTCGCTCACCTAAAAGCAAGCGGGGGTTAGAAAGATGCGAGACGACAAATAGCCAAGAGAGAGGAATAGAAGAATACCCTCGCCCGGGAGCACTGGGAGAAGCGAGTCGAGGCCTCGCCGCAAGAAGTTGACCTCGAAGTTCTTGCCAACTAGGTACTCGCACAGCAGCTTCTCTGGCTCACTGACTTGGGGGGTGGCGTAGAAGCTCTCTGGCGGAGAGACCGGCGCGAGAGGGATGTCACTGAAGTCAGCCCGGTCTCCCCGGATGAAGACGAATCGGGTGAGCCAGTGATGATTCTTGTTAGGCGTCTCGCATACCTTGAGCCCCTGCCCAGTGAAGTACGAGACGCCATCGGCGTTGGCGTGGTAGATGAAAAGCTTGCGGAACGCCGTCAAGCTAAACTCGATGTGTTCCCGGCGCATATAGCAGGCGAACGCGATCAACACCGAAATCGCATTAGGGTTGAACTGTGCCGGGACGACACCGAAGTATTTGAAGGTCTGCTTCACCTCAGGCCAGAGGGGCAGTCGCAACCCCGCCTCGAAGTGCGAGACAGGGAAGGCGAGTTCCCCCTGGTAATATGTGTTGATGCACTCGCCGACCTTGGGGGGACGCGACTCGATCCCCTCCCCCAGATACTCGCGGGCAAACTTATCATGGTCTTCCCGAGGGAGCCTGCCGAGCGGGAAGTCGTGGTCAGTAAACCTCTTCCCGCAGCGGCTGCGCCCCTCACCCTCCTCCGTCTTCTTCTTACCCATCTTCTTTGGCGAATTGGTCCTAGGCGAGACGAAGGAGGAATTAGGCGAGAAGAAGACGGCGAGACGGAGAGGTCAGAGGGCCAAGACTTGGTTAACGGCGAAGGCGGAAAGTGCGGTATCTAATCCCGGACTAGGCATATTTATAACTGATGCAGGGCCAATGATTAAAAGGGCGGGAAAATAAGGGGGAGAGGAAGAGTCGACGCCCTTTCTCTCTCCTATACCTCGAACGGCGCGACCCGTCACAATCAGGAAAAACTATAAATAAAAATTTAGCATAAATTAAAAAGGAGGATTAAAAAAGAGAGAAAAATTAAGCCTTAAAAAATATATATATGATCAGACATCATCCCGCAGGAGGCCAAGCTCTCTGCGTACTTTGGCGAGACTACCATTATTACAAATCTTGCGAGAAGAAGAAAAAGATGGATAGCGGGACGGACATTCTTCAGTATGGGCGCCATTCCCAGCGGCCGCCGCGAGCTCCCCCGCGAGGAGGTCTACTCCGCGAGTGGAAGGAGCGGATGGTTTTAAGACCACGCCGCGCGAGACAGAGCTGCATATCGGTCTCATTGATGATGGCCTCAGGGTCGGTGCCGTCGACATCCAGCTAGGCATTAGCTCCAGAAGATAGACGAGCGCACTCGCCCTCCAGCGACTCGATGCGCTTCTCCGCGGCCTGTTTGTCTAAAGTCAAGGAGTGGATGAGGCGCGCGTGCTTCCGAAAGAGCTCAGCCGTCTTCCGCTTCATCTCCACTGGATCTGAGGGATCGCCCAGATAGTCTTCAATCCTGTCTGCAGGAGGAGGCGAGACGGAGAGTCGCTTTGGCTGCTCCTCAATAGGAGAGTTGGCCCGAGAATCTGCGCAAGGAGTGCAGGGGCAAGGTGGAAGAGGCACTCGCAGGAGAGAGTGAGAGTAGTGAAGGGGATTCAAAAGGGCAAGGGAAGGTCCCTTACCAGGGCGGCGAGAGGTATCGGCAGCCGGGGAGGTGTCGTCCCTCCTCTCGCTAGTAGTAGTTGGGGGAGTAGATGAGGGCTGCGAATCGAGCTCCTCGTAGCGGGCAGCAGAACCATCTCGCGGACTCTTCAGGGGATGCGGAACCACAAGAGCCCCCTGAAAAAGCATTAGTCAACAAAAGAGCACCCAGTCGCGGAGATAACAGTGGTAATAGCGAGTACCCACCTCTTTTTCGTGGAGGGCGCGTGAGGAGTAGGGATGGTTTTCAAAGCGACGCGAGACGAATCTACTGCTACAAGTGAGGGGCCCCCAGCCTTCGTCTTTTTCAAGCCAGACGACGACGCGAGAGGACGAACCAGAGAAGAGGTAAAAGCAGCCACGTTGGCCTTATGTTGCTCTCGCACCAGTGCGAGATGTTCGCGAAAACTTTGACTGTGCGTCATTCTGTAAAACTCGAGAACAGGGAAGAAGAAGAATATGCAGAGCGGGGCATCAGGAGTGCAGGGCAGGAGTCATATATTTATAGGCCCGGGTGGGGGCCTCAGAAGATTCCTCATAAATACATTTTTTAATGCACCTTGAATAACGAGCCTCGGTTGAACATTCTTTTTGAGCTTAGAGTAATCTTAAAAAGAGCGGGGATTGTGTACAACCTCGCGCTCGCAAAGAGCCCTCAAGAAGCAAACAGATCGAGATAGGCAAAGGGGACCAGGAGGGCCCACTCGCAAGCGACGAGATGATGGGCTCTCCAAGGGGCAAAATGCCCCCACCTAGAGGCGAGAGGGCCTCCAGGAGCGAGAGGACCTCCAAGGGCGAGAGGCGCCGGCGAGACTAGCGGTGGGTCCTTCTCGCCGGCAGGTGCCTTTCCTCTCGCCAGGGGGAGAGAAGGCTTTTTTATTTTTCTCTATCAAAGCAGGGGTTTTTACTCTTCTACCCCGGGTATTTTTACCCTCTTACCCTTGGTGGACTGCGTATAGCTCCTCAGAACAGCATAGTTTGGCTCTTGGCAGACCCAGCCAAGGGTACCCCGGTAATTTCAGGCCGATGCAGTTTTGTTATTGGCAGTTCAGATTCTGAAATCTATAAATAAGCCCATAGGGGTTCTTCAGAGAAAAACTTTTGGGAGACTCTTGAGAGGATTCATTTGGCACAGTCTTCTGAGGAACTCCAAGCCCAGCTTTTGGCTTTGGAGGGGAAGCTCTCTGTGACCTTCCGGGTAAGCGGTGGGACCTCCCTGCTGCGGCTTTGGGCCAGTTTTCCAATCCTTCACGACCGGTCGGAGGTCGGAGCTTGGGCCAAGTAGGAGTCGGCTACGCCCCTATTTTGTGAACATTTGTCGGGATCAAATTTTGGCTTCAACATCAGCTACCCTAGAGGCCACCAACAAGCCCCTCCAAAAGAACTAGCCGCTGAACTGGCTACAACCTGGACCTGAGGCATTCAAGAAAAGAACACCTCAGTAAGAAAACAATCAAAAAGTAAATAGAGCAATAGGTTAATTAGCAAATTAAGAAGAAGGGTTTACCAACCCGGCAACAAACTGCAATAAGAAAAAGAAAAGGGGATGACATTAAGAAAAGAATGTTGTCAAAAACACCACAGAGCACACCAAGTGCGAGCAATACAACCAAATGCCTTACCAAGAGAGAGCCTGCAGCAGCAAGACATATATATATGCCAAATGAACAGAAAACATAAACAGGAAAGGGACTAACAGTCCTAACACGTGGGTAAGTGGCAGTGGTCAAAACATGGGTCTGAATTCATAACCAAAATCAGACCCAAAAGGGATAAAGGGTCAAACAGTGGCAGCTTTAGGGTCCCACACACACCAACCCAAACCGGGGCAAAAGGTGGTGGCCACAGCTCTCCACATAAAACCACCCCTCCAGAGGCCACCAAAACTCCACCACCTGCCACAACCCAAGAGTCGGCATGCAGAATTAAGCCGAACACCCAAAGCCTCCCACTAGGGAAAAAGTCACTCTAACAATCCTAAGAAACACACGAACCCAAGACAAAAACGTCGGGTCCAGCCGACGCGGCCTTGCACGCCTAACCCGAACCAACCCCGAGTCTACCTGACCCCAAAAACAAGCGCATCGCCACTGTCGACACGATGTGTCGACACCACGACAAGCCGGTGTCGACACAAGGTGTCGACACAACCGCGGCCGGTGTCGACACCAAGTGTCGACACCACAGCGGCCGGTGTCGACACAAGGTGTCGACACTGCCGCGGCTGGTGTCGACACCAAGTGTCGACACCACTGCGGCCGGTGTCGACACATGGTGTCGACATTGCCGCTGCTGGTGTCGACACCAAGTGTCGACACCACTGCGGCCGGTGTCGACACATGGTGTCGACACCACTGCGGCCGGTGTCGACACATGGTGTCGATACTGCCGGTGCTGGTATCGACACCAAGTGTCGACACCACTGCGGCCGGTGTCGACACATGGTGTCGACACTGCCGCTGCTGGTGTCGACACCAAGTGTCGACACCACGACTGGCCGGTGTCGACACCAAGTGTCGACACCAAGACTGGCCGGTGTCGACACAACATTGTCGATACCCCAGCTGGCTACAGGAGCCAGATCCAGCAAACTACCAAGAAACGAGAACGGGGATCCTCTCTCTCTCTCGAGTACAACCTCCGTCGGCGATGGTAACTACTCGACCTAGACCGAACCAAATTTGCCCCCTAATAGACACAATCCCTCAGGAAAACTGAGATTTAACTGGATCTTTCTACACTAACCACGGTATGATCGGGATCAAGCCCTAGCTTACACCTAAGATCCAAACAAGAAAGAGATAAAAATTAAATCGAAAGAAAGACAAAGATTAGCTTTGTCAAGGATGAGGGGACATCACTTGCCTAAATACCAGAAAACTTGATCGGCGGCCTCCCCCACTCACGGATCTGACCACAGAGCAGCAAGCTGAGGAGCAGAAAGAATGCAGATCCCGGCGAGGGCAGTCCAGATCCACTCTCGAAACCGAAATCCGACCGCTAAATCTCCAGGAATCGGCGTCCGAAGGCTAGGGTAGACCGGCGGTTCTCTTCCTCACGCACAGGCGGCGGCTTCCAACAAGCAGAGACACAGGAAAATAAAAAAAAGAACCCAGCCCTAGTTCTACCCAAGACTACATATATCAGTTAATAATAAACAATCCACATAATAATTACTATTTACACCCAATATCAAAACAACTCGAAACCCGAAACTTCTCGGAAAAAGACTAAATTTACGCCGCAGCTAAAAACCCACGCTACGAACGCAACTACGAAGTCGAAACTAGCATTCGACGAACAAAACCCGGGATAACACCTCCCGAAGCCAAAACACAAGCATTCCCTAAGAGGCCCAACCGAGTCATCAAACGGACTTCGGCTAGCTGGGGAATCTTGCTAACAGGCTACACAGGGAACCCCTAAGAGCTAAGACCACGCTCTACAACGGCAAAAAGCCGGAAATACGCCATCGTAACGCCAGCCAAAGATCAAACAAAACACAGAAAAACCGGGGGCGTTACAACTCCTCTCTTTCCTTCCCTTGCCTTAGCTTTGCTCCCTTGATTGCCCTTTGGAATGAGGAAGAAGATGAAGAAGATGAAGAAGAGGGTGGAGAAAGATGAAGTGAGGAGAAAATACTCTCTTCTTGGCTTTATTCTTCCAGGACAGAGCTGGACCGCTTGATCCAGAATCAGAGAAACAAACGGCACAAAAGTCGATTTTCGGCCCTGTCACGCCCGGTGACACGCCCGTGTCACAGGGCGTGTACCTTAAGCGGCGCAGAATCCGACAATTTCAAGTTTATCCACAAGGTACACGGCCGGGTACACGCCCGTGACGGGTCGGTCATGCCCGTGACCTAGGGCGTGTAACCCGTGTCTTGACATTTCGTCGACCGAAAGTGTCGACACTTCGAGATAGCGGGACACGCCCTGTGACACGCCCGTGTCACAGGCCGTGTACACCTCTCTCGACACTCGACACCCGACACTCAACACTCGACAGTCGTCGAGTGAAATTCGTCGACCCAGCGGGACATGGCCCGTGACACGCCCGTGTCACGGGGCGTGTACCCCATTCGTCGAGCTCAACTCGACGCCAACCAAATTCATCGAGACAGGGAGGTCACGCCCCAGGTCACGCCCTGGGTCACGCCCCGACATGCCCGTGTCGAGGGGCGTGTTCCTCTCGAACTTCGTCGAACGAAGTTCGACGACCACAAAGCCAAAACGCATCCCGAGCCTGACACGCCCTGGGACACGCCTGTGTCCCAGGCCGTGTCAATCAAACAAATGACCATTTTTCACTGTTTTGAAATGTGTTTCTTTCTCGTCCTAGACCATTTCTTCCTTAAGGACTTTTTACCCCTTTTTTCTTTACACCACACATCTTCCATACAATCAACCCGTTTTGAGCAACATGACCCGGGCTCGAAAAAGTGCAAGCATTCCCTAAGAGGCCTCACCGAGTCCCCAAATTAGACTCCGGCTTGCTGGGGAATCGTGCAACTAGGCTACCAAAACAGCCACTCGAAAGCCCGCGTGAAAACCATGCTCGAACAACAGTCAGAGCCAACGTAACACCCATCAAGCGTATTCAATCACTCAATGAAAAATTCGGGGCGTTACAATCTGCCACAACATTCCCCTTCCCGGGATTATAATGAATCTTGTAGGTGTAGTTCCCAAGGAACTCCATCCACCTACGCTAGAGCATGTTAAGTTCCTTCTGATCAATCAGATATTTCAGACTCTTATGATCTGAATAAATGTCGACCTTTACTCCGTACAGGTAATGCCTCCAAAGCTTGAGAGCAAATACCACAGCCGCCAACTCGAAGTTATGGACCGGGTAGTTCCTCTCATGCAACTTTAACTGACGTGATCCATAGGCTATCATCGACCCATGCTGAAGCAGAACACAACCTAACCCACTTCCAGAGGCGTCAGTGTAAACCTCAAAGCCTTCAAAACCATAAGTTGAACATAACAAAGGTGTCATGGTCAAACAACACTTTAGTTCTCCGAAAGCTTGTGCGCCTTCAGGCGACCAAACGAATTTCTGATCCTTACTTGTCAGAGTAGTGAGAGGCAATGTTATCCGTGAGAAGTTCTCCATGAAGCACCTGTAATAGCCGGGAAGCCCCAGAAAACTCCGGACTTCCGTCACCATAGACAACACAGGTCACTCTCGTATAACAACTATCTTTGCCGGATCTACCGCAATACCTTCACCACTAACCACGTGACCAAGGAATGCTACCGAGGACAATAAAAATTCGCATTTGGATAACTTGGAATACAGTTGGTTCCTACTCAATGTCTCCAACACCATACGCAGGTGCTTGAAATGATCCTCCTCGCACTGCGAGTACACCAGTATATCGTCGATAAAGATTATCATGAACTGGTCCAAGTATTCTCTGAACGTTCTATTCATCAAATCCATAACACACGGATGACACATTCGTTAGACCAAAAGGCATGACAGTGAACTCATAATGCCCATAACGTGTGTTGAAAGCCGTCTTGGGAATGTCACTTTCCCTTATCCAAAGCTGATAGTATCCGGATTTCAGATCCAACTTTGAGTATACAGTCGACCCCACCAGCAGGTCGAACAGATCATCAATCTTTGGGATTAGATTCTTATTCATTTCTGTTAGCTTATTCAACTCACGGTAATCAATACAGAGTCGTAAGCTTCTGTCCTTCTTCTTAACAAAGAGTACCGGTGCGCTCCAAGGCGACGAACTTGGATGCACATAGCCTTGTTCCAACAGTTCTTCAAGCTGTACTTTCAGTTCCACCATCTTCTTAGGCGCTAACCGATACGAAGAGCGTGACACAGGTTTGGCACCTGGCACTAGCTCAATGGTGAAGTCGATCTCTCGCTGAGGTGGAGCTCTAGGGAGATTTTTAGGGAATACGTCAGGAAACTCAGATACAACTGGGATGCTGTCCAAACTAGTCTTGGGCTTCGAAGACTCCACTAAACTGAAAAACAGCTCTACACCACTACGAAATGCCTTAACCACCTGGAGAGCAGACATAAAAGTCTTGCTTGAACCCTTCAAGCCTGCGAACGTCGTCTCACGATCTGTCTCCAGTCCTAATCTGACCACCTTACTGTTGCAATCAATGTACGCACGCTGCTCCGATAGCCAGTCCATCCCAAAGATCACATCGAACTCCGTTATCGACAGTAGCGACGCTTGTAAGTCATATTTGTGACTCCCAATCCCTACCTTCACGCAACAAACTCTATCCGCGCGCATAGAGCACCCGTTAGTGAGAAACACATCCAATTTGTCTCTTGCCATCGAAGAAGGTACTCCGATGCGCGATACAAACTCTTCGGACAAAAAGGAATGTGAAGCTCCTGTATCGAACAGTGCTCTCGTCGGAAAATCAAGGATCGATAAAAAGCCTGGCATAACCAGTCATAAGCTAACATGCATAAGGCAACAAGTATTTATAGCTAAACTGCTATAAATTAAAGCATACCTGTCACCACATCAGCCTGCTTCATGGCCTCCTGCTGGCCAAGGTTGTACACTCTAGGCTAGGTTGGGGCATAATGTGATGTGGTTGACTCAAACGCCCGGCCCTTCTCCTCATAAGTTGCTCCAGGCTTCTTCTCGGACTTTAGACGTCCGCTCCAAGAATCTCAGGCAAATAGTCCCGGCTTCCCCAAGTTATAACATGCGCCCGAGGTTCGGCCTATAGTTGCCCCAGATGCACCCGAAGAAGTGGCCGGACATGAAGTCCTAGCCTTCTTATTCCACTTATAGAACCCAGACTTTGAGGAGGTCGGCACCTTAAACTCTGTCTTCTTCGCACTAGAGTTCTTCTTCTCTTGGACTCTCTTCAGATCTTTCTCCAACGATCAGGATGTATTGACCAAGGTTAGGAAGCATTGCGTTATGGGTCCAGAGAGTAGTAGCCTTAGGTCATAACGCAGACCCTCGTAGAATCGGTTGGTCTTACGCTCCTCATCAGCAAATGTAGAGCTAGAATAACAACCCAACCGCATAAACTCGTGGAGGTACTCATCCACGCTACTATCTCCCTACGTCAGTCTCTGGAACTGATTCTCCATAGCGATCCTTTGTGCCGAGTGGAGGTATCTTGCCAAGAATAACCTCGAGAATTCCTGCATCGAGACATCAGTGAGTTGCCTTCCAACCAAGTGATGCAGCTCCAACTCTTCCCACCACAACCTCGCCTCACCATCCAACAGGAAGGTGGCTATGGTGGTCTTCTGTCATTCCTCCGTTTCAGTGGCCGTCAAGACTCTCTTCACCCAAGAGAGCCAATCTTCGGCCTGGGATGGGGTTCCAGTCCCCAAAAACACATGAGGGTTAAAGCTCATTACATGTTTGAGCTGCTTCTCTGTTGCTTTTCTTGGTACTAAAGCCTCTACCACCACTTATTCCACCATTCTATATTCTGCTGCTCGAAGCAGTACCTGCTCCCCAGCAGGGGCAGGATGTTGCACTTTCCTTCTTGGCTGGGAGTTTAGCATCGCAAACACTGCCTCAACCACAAGTCTTATTTGTTTTCCGACAGGGGGGTTGCAGGCACGTCATTGGGTGCACTACTTGCCTCAGAAAGAGGGTGTTCTGACTGCCCTGAGCTACTCCTGGCCACCTATAGTTGTACAACACACCATTAGACGACCAAACAAAATTGCAAAAAGCAATTATAGGAACACGCAGGTTCCTCAAACATGTTTATTTTCATTCCTAAGTGGACATTCATGGGTTCTTTTCATGTTATTACGATGACGCACATATATGTGCTCGCCACACCTTAAAAGAATTCGTCCACGAATTCAAATAAGCAAGACTGATGCCTTAGTCTGATACCAAATTGTAACACCCCCATCTGTCACATGGAATATAATAGAAAATCCGGCCGGGGCCCCACGGCATATTCCACAGACAGTTAGTGGAATTACATTAGAATACTAAATTAACAGCATAGAAATACGCATCATAACTTAGAGAATTCTAGCGGAAGCTTTTAAAACAGTTATAAGAACCCAAATACCAAAGTATGAATGTCCACAAAACCCAAAGTAGGAATGACAACAAAATACACCAAAGTCTCGGCCTTAGGGCCTTACAAGTGTTTACTTAAGCAATACATGTTTTCCATACTTTGGCACGCAGGCTGGCCACATATGAACCTAATAAATTAAACATTTCACTTGGGCCTTTAAGGGCCAGCATAGCATCAAGGGCTTCAACCCGCAACTTGCCACTAGGCTCACCTGTTCCTACATACAAACAGTCCACCGAATGGTGGTAAAACAAGGCAATGGTCAGCTAAAGCTGACCAAATTATAACGACCACGCCCCTTAATCGGGACGGCAGTGCTCTTTCCCTGCATTTCATTAGTATAATCAAACATGATAGTGAATGTACAATTTAAGCACTCTTCACCACAGGCGTAGGCACACACGGCCACACACCCCGTGCTCTAAGGGCACATTCTCGGTGAATCTGGTCCATTCTGAGGCTTCACCACCGCCCCCAGGACGGCAAACATCGTGAGCATTTTAGTCCTTTCGGTCAAAGCCTAAGACCCTCCAACTATGCCATCAGTAAGTGTCATGTACCTTAGGTCTCTTTAACCGATCCACATAGAGCGGGTACGATTCCACCTAACTCGTTGCTCACACCGCCATATCAATTTAGGCCATAGGCACGGGTCAAGCTTCCCCGATTCCCAAATCGATCACACAATTTTACATAACCCAGTTACATGCAAGTTGGCTCCCAGGCCACAAGATGGCAGAACCACACTGCTGCCCAGTTTTCTGGGTGCACCTTTGAGTTAGTTCCCAAGGCTCCCTGTTGCAATCTAACACGTAGAAAACCCAAAAAACAAACGACAAGGAGTCTTCTCCGGCAATACATGCATAATGAAA
Organism: Platanthera guangdongensis; assembly: GCA_039583875.1. Taxonomy (NCBI): domain Eukaryota; kingdom Viridiplantae; phylum Streptophyta; class Magnoliopsida; order Asparagales; family Orchidaceae; genus Platanthera; species Platanthera guangdongensis. The sequence continues at coordinate 145,738,475 of CM077156.1, read as the reverse complement.
ACATCACCGATCCAGACCAACATGTCATGATAGGCTTCACACAACATGCCTACGTCTGTAGTTCGATTCCGGACTCTATATGCAAAACTACGGGGATAAGTCATATCTACCCGAAGGAATACCTCACAATCACCACCCACTCGCGAGAGATATTTTCCTATACAAAAAGGAAGAGGACTTCACATGTCCAAGTAGAGAATGATTACCTTAGAGGTTCGCTTCGGCGCCATGGAAAACTAGCCGGATGAAAACCAGCGCAACAGACTCGCCTCTGTGGATCTGGGCTTGGCTCGTAATTTGGGGCTCCGAAGCTCCAACAATGGTCGGAATCCTCCTCCTTCTTCACCCTTTGCTCTCATCTCTCTCTATCTCTTTGGAAAGAGAATGGACAAAAGGAAATGAGGTTTAAACCCTCATTTCCCGACCTTATGACACCAGGGAGGGTTCCGGGCCGTCGAATCCCACTTAAATGAAATGAAAGGCCCTGATTTGCCTTTAAAATCGTCTTCCTGGGTCCGTACACAGATTGTTACATGCCCGTGTCACAGGCCGTGTCTCACAATCGTAAAAGAAATCATCGATCTCAAAACAGTACACGGCCCCTGACACGACCATATCAACCCTGCACATGCCTGTATCAACCCTGGACATGCCCGTGGCATAGGTCATGTGCATCAAACGACGCTGAAACTATCAAACCCGAATAGGACATAGCCCTGTGACACGCCTGTGTCACCGGCTGTGTGACCGACACGTCTTCTGACACGCCCGTTTCCCAGGCCATGTTGCTCAATCGACACAGCCCGGCAAACACAGAGCAGGACACGGCTTTAAACACGCACGTTTCAACCCTGGACACGGCCGTGTTTCACAGACCGTGAAACTTCAAGGGCTCCAAAATCTCTTAAAAAACACTACCCATTCATCCCCAATTTTCATAGGGCTACGTTAAGGGTCTTATAAACCTATTGACCAATTCGTATACAAGTTTTGGTGTGTTACACTCTGCTTCACACGATGACAAGGCAATTTTTGCCTGCTTTTTCGAGCTCCATGAGAACACTCCTATTCCCACATGGAAAGCGTACCTGGAAGTGCTCTTCCGATCATTCACGTCTCCACCGTAATGACTGTCCGAGTACCCAACCAACTTCAACTCCATTCCTGTAGATTACTTCAGGCCATGACCTTTCGTTCCTTTCACATATCTCATGATCATCTTCGCTGCCGTGAAATGCTCCTGCTTCGGCTCCTCCATGTACATGCTCACCACTCCAACATTGTACATGATATCAGGCCTGGTGAAAGTCAGGTACCGTAGACTTCCGACCAAGCTCTTGAACAACATAGAGTCGAGTGCTCCCTCCTTTGAGTCCCTTCTCAACTTTAACCCCGGATCAGCGGGAGTGGAGATAGTCTTGCTATCCTCCATCCTGAACTTCTTCAAGATATCCTCAGCAAACTTCTTCTACGAGATGAAGATGTCATCTTCACTCTGCTGCACCTCCACACCTAGGAAGTAGTTGAGCTCTCCCAGGTCGATCATCTCAAACTCCTTCTTCATCGTTCTCTTGAACTCCTCAAACATGGTAGGCTTGTTGCCTGTGAGTATCATATCATCTATGTATATACATATGATCATCATATCTCAATTCTTCTCCACCTTCGTGTCGAGAGCATATTCATAAGGACACTTCATGTAGCAATGCTTCTGGAGGTATGCATCTATCCTCCCATTCCAAGCACGAGTAACTTGCTTAAGCCCATACAGTGCTTTGTCTAGTTTGCACACTTTCCTCTCCTGGCCCTTCACAATATATCCGGGAGACTGCTCGATGTACACATCTTCCTCCAAGTAACCATTCAGGTAGGCGGACACATCATCCATCTGCAATATCTTTCACCTATAGTGAGCTGTCAATGCGATGATCAACCTGATTGTGTCAATCCGCGCCACTAGGGAAAAGACCTCGTCGTAGTCCACTCCTTGGAATTGCCTGTAGCTATTCACAACGAGTCTCGCCTTGTTCTTCTCCACTTCTCCATCCTTGTTCCTCTTTATTTTGTAGACACACGTCAACCCGAGGGGTTTGTGGCCAGCTGTTGGATCGACTAGCTTCCAGGTATCATTCTTCTTAATGGATGCTATCTCCTCATCCATCGTCTTCTGCAAGGTATTCTCTTGGTTTGCTTCATCATATGAGTGTGGCTCGCAATCTTCTAAGAAACAGTCTAAAGAAAAATTATTAAGGGTCGGTGTCATCTCCGCATAGATCTCCTCCAACCTCCTCATCCTAGGTTGAGGATGATCAGCTTTGCTCCTGCTAGTGCTTGCTCCACTAGAATTGCCTCCACTTTTGCTTGATCTACTCGAGTAGGGAATGTGAGCTCCCCCTGACTCTCCACCAGGTGGTGATGGTGGCTCAGCTCCACCAACCTCAGCTTCTGTTTCGTGACCACCATCTTCTTCATCGTCATCAAAGAACATCACCTTGGTGCTTCTCACCTTATCATCCCAGCTCCAGCAGCTGTCCTCCTCAAACACGACATCCCTTGAGATTATCGTCTTCTCTGTCACTGGGTTGTACAACTTGTAAGCCTTGCTCATCGGAGCGTAACCCACAAAGATGCACTTCACACTCCTATCATCAAGTTTCTTCCTTCTCTGGTCCGGGACATGGTCATAAGCCACACACCCAAAGACCCTCAAGTGTTTCACACTCGGCTTCCATCCACTCCAGGCTTCAAAGGGAGTCATGAACTTCACACTCTTTGTTGGGCACCTGTTAAGCAAGTACACATCACACTGTACTGCTTCCGCCCAGAACTTCTTTGGCAACCCCTTGCCCTTCACCATACTCCTCGCCATGTTCATGATGGTTAGGTTCTTCCTCTCCGCGACTCCATTCTGTTGAGGTGAGTATGTCATTGTCAACTGATGTGAGATCCCATACTCTCTACAAAAATCATCAAACAACCTAAAGGTGTACTCCCCACATCTATCTGTTCTCAACACCTTTAGTGGTTGTCCACTCTCCTTCTCCACCATCGCCTTGAACTCCTTGAACCTGTCAAGGGCATCAGATTTATCCTTCAGAAAATACACACAACACTTCTGAATGAATTCATTGGTGACGGTGATATAGTACTTGCTCCCGCAAACTGAGGTAGTCTCAAACGAACCAGCAATATCCGAGTGAACTAGTTCAAGCTGCCTCCTTGTACTTCGGGACTTGCCACCTTCGAAAATCTGGCTCTATTGTTTTCCCTTTGTGCACGCTTCACAGATCTTCTATGGTGGTGAAATCATGGGCAGACCTTCCACCATCTTATAATGAGATAAGTGCTTCAAGCCGGTGAAGCCCAAATGACACATCCTGTGATGTCATAACCACGCTTCTTCTTCTTTCTCAGTTCTCACCAGGCACACCTTCTCCTCAGCATCCATCCTTAGCGTAAAGAGAGGATTCGTCGTCATCTTCACCTTCACTACCTCTCTTTCTTGATGGTCGTTCATGACCAAGGACCCATCCTTCAACTACACACGGTATCCTATCTCCACCAGCTGTCCAAAGCTTAAGATGTTACTCTTCAAGCCTGCACATAGAACATGTCATTGAGGTGCACCTTCTTGCCATTTAAGGTGACCACTATCAACCCTCTTCCTTCCACCGAGATATTTGAAGCTTCTCCAAAGCTGACCTCGCCAACATTTGGCTCAAGGATGGTGAACAACTCCTTTTCTCCACACATATGATTGCTTGCTCCCGTGCACAAGTACCACACTTCGTTCCTTCCTCCTTCAGCTCCTCTGTAAGTCAAGAACATCATTGGGTCACCACACGTGTTGCATGCTTCTGCATAGTGGTTGGTCTCTTCTCTGTTCCTCGGAGCCCATCATTCATAGCTCATGTGCCCAAAACGGTTGCATTTGTAACACTATACTTGGGACATAACACCTCGGCCTCTTCCTCGGCCTCTTCCTCTTCATCTTCCTTCTTGCCTTCCTCCTTGATGTTGCTCCGCCTCTCTCTGGTGGTATTGATTCGTTCCTTGATCTCTTCCTCCTCTTCTTCCTCTACCATTTCCTTGGTTGCCTCGGCCTTGCTGGCCTCCTCCTCTTCCAGAACTATCTCCAAAGTTCAACTGAGTCTGAAGTTCTTTACCCAAGCCACTTGACTCTTCTTCATCCTGCAGCATTCGGTACTCATGGGCTTGTACGGACCCAACAAGCTCATCCACTGACATCTGAGTGAGATCCTTCGATTCTTCGATTGCCGCCACCACGTGACGGAACTTCTTTGACATAGAGCGCAAGAGATTCTCCATGAGGCTCACGTCATCCATCATCTCTCAATTGCGCTTCATCTCATTTGTGAGCGTCCGCAGACGAGTCACACAGTCTCCAACCTTCTCAGCACTCTACATTCTCAACACTTCATACTCGGCTCTAAGGGACTGCAACTTCCCCTTCTTGGCTTTATCAACTACTTGCATGGAGCATTGTTCTTTGCGCGTTAGTCAACGCCGCCTCTGCTTCTGCAGTGAGCTCCTCATAGCCATCCTCGACTATCTCCCATAACTCCTTCGAGGCGAGTAACACCCGCATCTGGATACTCCAGTTCTCATAGTTGGTCTTTGTCAACTTGGGGACTTTCCCCTGTTAAATTTTCTCAAGCGTGGTCAGCAAGGTAGCCCAAACACCAAATTAATATCTTCGGCACTACCCAGTTCTCACGTTGAACCAGCGAAAAACTAAGGAACAAAGGTTAATCCCAACAAACAATGGAAGCACAAGCAGATCTTTTATACATTCACTTCTTTACAACACGAGGCATACATAGCGAGACATGATTTCGCTAGTATAATAGCTGTAAACAGAAAGCACCCAAAACCAAGCCGGGCAGACAGCACCGGAGTCCGCCGAGACCGCCGAGGTTGCCGAGGTCACCGAGTCCGCTGAGATCGCCCGAACTAAGCTGCAATCTGGCGAATAGCCACGGAGTCCGCCGAAGCCGCGAGGCCGCGCGGACACACCGTTATTCGTCTCCTGCTGAAGCTGAACTGAGGAACACCCCCTACCCGCCTGAAGCCGGCAGACAGGTTATTGAAGCTGGCAAAGATGAAACAGAGCTGACAAGCCGCAGAGTGACCTCCTGCTGAATCCGCAGAGACCGCACACTTCCAAGTACTTGACCAAAGTCAAAGCCAACCTCTTGGCTCCTTGAAGCTACTCGCGCGACCTGCACACAGCAAACGTCAGCACTGAAACAATCCGCGCGGACAGACAAACTGAGACCGCAGCTCCTTGCCCAACCCAACTTACTGTTCACTCAAGTTACTGTAGACCTGCCAGGGGGGTCCTATTTATAGGAGGGGTGAGGAGTGTGGTCACCGCCCTAGAGATAGAGACACCACCCCAGCTCGCGCGAAAGCAAAACACCGTCCGCCGAGTCCACAAGGACTTAGCCGGATACCAAGGAAACCCGCCAGAAGCAAGGCTATCATTGGAGAACCCTCTCCAGTCCGCCTAAGCTATGCGGACAAGGCATCAGCCCGCAAAGCTTCCGACCACTACAGGACAGCAACCCCCTTCAATGGCTGTCCGTACCAACCCGAGGCAGTCCGCAAGACTCACGCCTCAATCCGCCACAAGTCCACGACCAAAGGCAGATAGCAACAGTCCGCCCGGTCACAGCGGACTTGGCGGATACCGCGGACACCATGGTCTTAGCACAGAGTGTGACCAAGTCCAAAACCATCAAAAGCCAATGCGAGCATGGCGGACACAAACACCCGTCCGCCAAACACCCTAGCACAGACCGCCAGGAGTCCGCAAGCTCCTCGCACTCCTGTCCAACGCAGCAACCATCCCCGGACTCCAAACACCAGTCCGCCAAAGACCTCCACAGCAAAGCACCTGCTGTAACACCAGAGCTCGACAAGGCCTCGGCCAAGCTCTAAGCCCAGTCCGCAACAGCCCATACCGCGGACATGCCAGTCCGCAAGCTTCCCGCGGACATGAGCCAAACCGCCAATCAGCACAAGCTTGCACCGTGGCCACTGAGCACTGCACCAGTCCGCAAGCCTCTATCCGCTCAGGCCGCTCCTTGGAAAAACCAAACAGCCAACCCCTTATCCACAGATACCAGACCGCATAGTCTGCGGACTTCACCTGTGCAACCCGCTCAGAAGAACAGCCGGCTTTTCACTAGACCTACCACCAGGCCGCACAACACAGTTCGCCCAGTCCGCCTAGTCCGCCAATGCTGTCCGCTCAGGCCGCCCGGCCTGTCCCGTCAACCACTTCCACTTCACAAATTTCAACACACCCCCTTGAAGTGGGATGTGGTGACCAAGCCCAGCAAGCTGCGCAAGCGTTCAAAAGGCCCCTTCGACAGTGGCTTCGTTAAGATGTCAGCAAGATTATCTTCACTCCGAACATGCCCGACCAGCAGAGACCCCTCCAACACCTTCTCCCTGATGAAGTGGTGATCAATCTTTATATGCTTGGTCCTGGCGTGACACACTGGATTGTTAACCAGTTTGAGAGCACTCTCATTGTCACCCCGGAGTAAAGTAGGCCCTTGCACTTCTTCATGAACATCCTCTATAAGCCTCCTCAACCAAACGGCTTCCCGAGCAGCCAAGGCCGAAGCCTTATACTCCGCCTCCGTGGTTGAAACCGACACCGAGTCCTGCTTCTTGCTACACCACGAGATGCTAGCTGAACCGCAAGTGAACACATAACCTGAAGTGGGCCTCCGATCATCCGAATCACCGCCATAGTCAGCATCCGTGTATCTGAGCAACGCAAACTCCGAGTCCCTTCTATATAGGAGTCCCATATCAGAAGTCACCTTGACATACTTCAGAATACCCTTCGCCGCCACTAGATGAGATTGCCTTGGTTCAGCCATATACCGACTTACTCGGCCAACAACATAAGCAATGTCTGGCCTTGTAATCGTCAGGTAAATCAAGCTCCCAACAAGAGCCCTGAACACCAAGGGATCATGAAGAACCCTTCCCTCATCTCGTCGAAGCTTTAACCCAGGTTCCAGTGGAGTAGAGCACTTCTTCCCTTCACCCATGCCGAACCGCTTCACAATGCGATCAGCATACCCTTTCTGGCAAATGAGAACCCCGCACTCCTTCCTCTCCACTTCCAGACCGAGAAAGTGATGCAACTCTCCCAAGTCTTTCATCTCGAAGCGTATAGAAAGCTCAGCCCCGAGCCTCGCTACTTCCCCCTCCGAATTCCCTGTTATGATCATGTCATCCACATACAGCAGGACCAAGACTCGTAGCTCTCCCTTCTTCTTGACGAACAAGCTTGAATCCGAGTTAGAAGCAAGGTATCCACAGAATTGCAAGTACTCTGCAATCTTCCCATACCACGCTCTAGGAGCTTGCTTCAACCCATAGAGAGCCTTCCTGAGTTTACAGACATAGTCCGGATGCTTTTCAGAGACAAAACCAAGCGGCTGATCCATGAAAATGTCCTTGTCAATCTCTCCGTAAAGAAAGACATTCTTCACATCGAGTTGCCACAACCTCCATCCCTTGCTAGCAACCAAGGCGATCACCACTCTTACTGAAGTCATCTTCGCAACTGGAATAAATGTCTCCTCATAGTCTTCTCCATACTGCTGTGAGAATCCTCTAGCGACCAGGCGAACCTTGAACCTATATATGCTCTCATCAGCCTTCTTCTTCAACTTATACACCCACTTGCAAGTAACCGGAGTAATGCCATCAACCTTGGGCACAAGGTCCCAGGTTTCATTCTTCTTCAGAGCATCAATCTCTTCTTTCATGGCACCTTCCCACTCCTTCACTCCAGTGGCCTCATTGAAGGTTGCAGGCTTTTGCTCATCCAGAGGACCTGCAAAGGAGCAGGAGACAAAGCTCACTGCATTCCCATCACAGTACCGAGCCGGTGGCTTAACCACCCTCTTCGATCTCCGAAGGATCGGCTCCTTGCTCACTGCTTCCGTTGCTTCTTCGGGCTCCACTCCTACCTGGGGCAAGCATTGAGCAGTGCTCCCCCTGCTTCCTGAGCCAGAAGGCTCAACCTCGGAGTTAGAAGCAACAGGAGCTGCTAGTGAAACAGCAAGCTCCTCTTCCAAGCCTTCAGCAGCCGCCACCGGTGCTTCATCAACCTTGCTACTTCCGGTTAGCTCAACCGAGCCACCTCCATATGACGTCAGCTCGTCAAAGACAACGTCTCTTGACACCACGAACTTCTTCGTCACAGGGTCCATGCATTTCCATCCCTTCGTCCGCTCATCGTAGCCAACAAAAACAAGCTTCCTTGCCTTCGCATCCAGCTTAGTCCGTGAAGCATCCGGGACATGCACGTAGCAAGTTGAACTGAATACCCGAAGGTGTCCAACACTCGGCTTCTCCTTCAGCAATAGCTCAAAAGGAGTCTTCATGTTGATAGGGCTGAGTGGCATCCGGTTGATGACGTAAGCAGCACAAGACATCCCCTCCGCCCAAAAGGACCTTGGGATATCTTTCGCATGAAGCCAGCATTTGCAGGTCTCCGTCAGATGACGGATCTTCCGCTCCGCTACCCCATTTTGTTGTGGAGTGTGAGCACAAGTAAGCTCTTGTTGGATCCCGTGCTTCCTGCAGACGTTAGAAAACTCGGAGGAGACAAACTCACCCCCGTTATCAGTTCTAAGCTTCTTAATCCTCAAGCCAAGCCGACCTTCTACCAACTCCTTAAACTCCACAAACAAACGGAAGGCTTCCGACTTCTCCTTTAAGAAGTACACCCAAGTATACCTTGAGTAGTCATCAACCAAGACAAGCATGTATCTGCTTCCACCAAGGCTGGCAGTAACCGTCGGTCCCATCAGGTCGCCATGAATGCACTCCAATGGTTTCTTGCTCCTTGATTGTGATTTATCAAACGGAAGGCGATGTGCCTTACCGTATTGACAGCCCGCGCAAACATGCCCATCACCAAAGGAGGATAACTTAGGCAACCCCTTCACCAAACTTCTACTAGCCATCGCCTTCAGCTTGTCCATGCCAACATGCCCCAGCCTCTCATGCCAGATAACAGCGCTATCATTGGCCCTCATCCGATCAACATAAGAATTGGTGGGAAGAACAAACAAGTTCTTCACCCTCCTCCCTACATGAGCAACATCAGCCTTCACCGCTGATACGTTGCGAAGGAACCTCACGTCTGTTGGCCCAAACAGAACGTGATAACCAGCGTCCACCGAATTGGTCACCGAGAAGAGGTTCTTCTTCATGCCCGGCACGTGATACACACTCCTTAACGTGAGTGGCCCCTGATCACTACCCAAAGACACGACCCCCTCTTTCTCTACTGCATAAACAGTATTATCAGCAGTGATAATAGCTTCATTACCTGAGTATGCCTGCATGGAGGTGAACTTCGACTTGTCTCCGGTGAGGTGATGACCACACCCGGAGTCCACGATCCACTCGCTGTTGAAGTCCTCAGCAGACAAGGCCCGGACACAAGTGCCCGTCATGAAAGCTCCGCCCCATACTGCTTCTTCACTTCTCGAGCACGCTTCCTCCTTTCCCGCAGCATGCCCAGGCTGCAGTTTGACCTTGCAGTCCCGCTTGAAGTGCCCTCGCTGATGACACCGGTAGCACTTCAGATTCTTCTTCCAGTCCTTAGGAGCATTGCTCCTCTCCGGCTGATATGAAGTTGAAGTCTCCTTCTCACCAACGACCTGCACCTTCTTCTTCTTCTTCCCTTCCCATCCTTTCTTCTTGCCTGAGAAGAGAGCTTCGCTGCCTTCCTGATTCAGGTTTACTCCAGCCATCTGCCTTGCCAAGCTCTCCTGCGATGCAAGCAGATTCTCCAGCTCCAGCAAAGACGGCTGAGTAGCCCACCCTTGAACAGATGTTACAAAGGCCACCTACTCCTTCCGCAAGCCGCGGATAATGTGCCTTTTCATCTTAGCCTCAGAAATAGGCTCATCAGGATCCAGTGCCGACAGCTCAGCACACAAGCTCTTCATCTTTAAGAAGTACTTCGAGATGGAAAGGTCTCCCTGAGTTGCCCTGGCCAACTCATTCTCCAGGAACTGAAGCCGCGCCACATTCTTCCTATTGAACAACTCATCAATGGTTGTCCAAATATCAGTAGCCGACTCACATCGAATGATGTGATCAAACAGTTCCGGAGACAAGGCCCTCTTCAGCATGAACTCTGCCTTAGCATTTGTTCTTCTCCAGAGCCTAACCTGCTCAGTAGTATCGAACGCAGCAGTGACTTCCTGTCTGTCGTCTCCACCGACGACTTCCCACAGCTCCTCGCCAAGAAGATAACTCTTCATGCACGACTTCCACTTCTTGAACTTAGTCGGCGTTAAGAGTTCAATGCCCAGACCTCTTGCAAAACTCCCTTCCATTGCAACACCTGTTGGCAACCTTTCAGAAGCTCCGAGCAACAACACAGGTTGATCACCACTCAAATCCTGAGTAATAACACTGGTTGATTACCGCTCACGCAACTGAACCTGGCTCTGATACCATGTTAAAATTTCTCAAGCGTGGTCAGCAAGGTAGCCCAAACACCAAATTAATATCTTCGGCACTACCCAGTTCTCACGTTGAACCAGCGGAAAACCAAGGAACAAAGGTTAATCCCAACAAACAATGGAAGCACAAGAAGATCTTTTATACATTCACTTCTTTACAACACGAGGCATACATAGCGAGACATGATTTCGCTAGTATAACAGCTGTAAACAGAAAGCACCCAAAACCAAGCCGGGCGGACAGCAGCGGAGTCCGCCGAGACCGCCGAGGTCGCCGAGTCCGCTGAGATCGCCCGAACTAAGCTGCAATCCGCCGAATAGCCATGAAGTCCGCCGAAGCCGCGAGGCCGCGCGGACACACCGTTATTCGTCTCCTGCTAAAGCTGAACTGAGGAACACCCCCTACCCGCCTGAAGTCGGCGGACAAGTTATTGAAGCTGGCAAAGATGAAACAGAGCTGACAAGCCGCAGAGCGACCTCCTGCTGAATCCGCAGAGACCGCACACTTCCAAGTACTTGACCAAAGTCAAAGCCAACCTCCTGGCTCCTTGAAGCTACCCGCGCGACCTACACACAGCAAACGTCAGCACTGAAACAATCCGCGCGGACAGACAAACTGAGACCGCAGCTCCTTGCCCAACCCAACTTACTGTTCACTCAAGTTACTGTAGACCTGCCAGGGGGGGTCCTATTTATAGGCGGGGTGAGGAGTGTGGTCACCGCCCAAGAGATAGAGACACCACCCCAGCTCGCGCGAAAGCAAAACACCGTCCGCCGAGTCCGCAAGGACTTAGCCGGATACCAAGGAAACCCGCCAGGAGCAAGGCTATCATTGGCGACCCCTCTCCAGTCTGCCTAAGCTATGCGGACAAGGCATCAGCCCGCAAAGCTTCCGACCACTACAGGACAGTAACCCCCTTCAATGGCTGTCCGTACCAACCCGAGGCAGTCCGCAAGACTCACGCCTCAATCCTCCACAAGTCCACGACCAAAGGCAGATAGCAACAGTCCGCCTGGTCACAGCGGACTTGGCGGATACCGCGGACACCATGGTCTTGGCACAGAGTGTGACCAAGTCCAAAACCATCAAAAGCCAATGCGAGCATGGCGGACACAAACACCCGTCCGCCAAACACCCTAGCACAGACTGCCAGCAGTCCGCAAGCTCCTTGCACTCCTGTCCAACGCAGCAACCATCCCCGGACTCCAAACACCAGTCCGCCAAAGACCTCCACAGCAAAGAACCTGCTGTAACACCAGAGCTCGACAATGCCTCAGCCAAGCGCTAAGCCCAGTCCGCAACAGCCCATACCGCGGACACGCCAGTCCGCAAGCTTCCCGCGGACATGAGCCAAACCGCCAATCAGCACAAGCTTGCACCGCGGCCACTGAGCACTGCACCAGTCCGCAAGCCTCTATCCGCTCAGGCCGCTCCTTGGCAAAACCAAACAGCCAACCCCTTATCCGCAGATACCAGACCGCATAGTCCGCGGAGTTCACCCGTGCAACCCGCTCAGAAGAACAGCCGGCTTTTCACTAGACCTACCACCAGGCCGCACAACACAGTCCGCCCAGTCCGCCTAGTCCGCCAATGCTGTCCGCCCAGGCCGCCCGGCCTGTCCCGTCAACCACTTCCACTTCACAAATTTCAACATCCCCGGCATGGAACTTCCCATCTCCATCACCTTTAGTCACTAACAGTTCCAAGGGGGGGTCCAACCTGGCTCTGAATCCACTTGTTCGAAACGTTGATAGGCCACACGCGCGCAGTAACACCCGACACCCACTTCTAGGTCTGCGAGATCAACCCTAGCGAGACCTACTCCAGCGGGGGGAACACCCGGCGAGATGCGTCCAGTGAGACGACTCCGATGAGACGGGCTCCGGCGAGACCTCCTCCTTGCACGGCGAGTTCAACCCCACGGGCGAGACGGGCCGGAGAGACCTTCAGGGCGAGACGTCTACCTCCAGGCGAGAGCACTGCGCGAGAAACTCTTCTCGCTCGGCGAGATGCATTAGGCGAGTTGCACGCTCCCTCACTTGCGGACTGCTTCAGGTAGGGTGGTGTCGCGGGATCAGAGTCCGAAAAACAACAAGCACAAACACTTCCAGTGCTACAGCGCTCTACACAGCAAAGGAGATAAATTTCACGATCTCATCAATCTATAAATGAACTACATACATGTCTTATATTAGCTAGCACGACTAATAAGAAACTGACACGTGACTCCATATTAAATGTCACCTAAATACTTTCATCTCTCTTCTCTTCATTAATTAAACATATATAAATATATATAAAAAAACATTGTTGATTCGGCCAACCCCCGAAAAACACCAACATAGTGAATCTGAAATGAGTGACTTGGGGTTAATGAAATACTTCCTTTGATTTCAGTAAAAGAAAGTCTAGTAAGAATCTTCATAAACCATGAGAATAAGAATCTTCATAAACCAGGAATTGGTTGCTTTGAATTATAATCAAAACAAATTGAGCTGAAGTTCTCACAGTCGAATAAGTGACAGACATCTTAAAAAAACCCACTTCCAACTGAAAGATTTGTCAAACTCCGCACAAAAATTATTGTCGATTATGATTCAGCGTTATGGGGGAGTATTGAGGAAATTATTGCAAATGATAATGAACCAATTCCAAGCAATAACTCACAGAAGGCGAAGAGGTTGGTTGTTGAAGATGAAGAATTGCTCACCTAAAGTCGAAGTAACACAAACAGATCCCTTCAAGTTTCATTGCAACTACATTTAGCATAAATTAATAACTATGTATTGGAGTATCTATATCTCCCACCTATGCAAGAATTAGGATGAATGAGAAAATGAATGAAATATGAGTTCCACTTTCATATTGTCTCCCTTACCTATTCTCTCTATGTTGTGCATTTTTATTCTCATAAAATTGTTATATGTTTCTCAGTTGCCCAAGCGGACCCCCTTGCATGCCCCTCTTACAAGAAAATAGATTTCTTATGAACTAGACAATTAATTTACAACATAATATATATAAGAAAACATGCATCCCCTCTTATAAGAAAATTCGCTTGATATCACATGATGGTGGTCATTTGACTTTTCCCTCAAATGGCCAACGCTCAAGACCCATACCAATCTTTTTTATTTCAATTTCAAATAACTAAAAATTAAATCTTAAATTAATTTTAATTTACATTATATAAAGGATAAAGATAAATTTTATTTTAAAATAATTTCTCCTACTTTTGAAAATATATAACATTACATTTTAAATTTTCATAAGACTAAATAGCTTTCATCTTGATCATAAGAGTGCCATAAATACTTTAACCAGTGATACTGTGATAGTAATAATTAATAATAGTAAAACCGCTAGAGATAACAAGACAAATGGTAACTGGTATATATAGTATGCATAAAAAGACATGGCGACAGCTAAACCTTCGCAATCTCCCAAACAAGAGTAACTAGAACACAAAACCAAGCGAATAACAATTACCATTCTTTTCAAAATTCCAACAACAAGAACATTATCTCTTTAGTTCCTTAAAACCTTTCTTCTTCACTCAGCTAGCTCAGTTATAGCAGACACAGCGATATCGGTACGCGCTGTTCATTGGGTCATTAGCATCAACCGGAACCTGCTCCGCTCGGCACTTGAACCTGCACCCTCTGCACTCATTGTAGGTGCAGTGGGGCGCTATGGAACCAATCATCAACCTTCTTGCAGCATTGCTGTTCTTCTCCTCTACTATCCAACTGCTCCCATAATGCTGTATGTATGGAGAAATCGTTATATTAGAATCTAAGCATCCAACTTAAGATAAAATTGCTCGAAAACCTGGAAGCTTTTTTTATATATAATTGAATTATGTCAGGGTGAGCTGTTGGACAGAATATATTATGATTTTGTATTAGTATATAATAAGTATTCAGTACAGCTGCATATGCTGAATAATAATCAGTTTAACCTGTTTCAACCATAAACTAATACAAATTTTTCGAAACCTCAAGCAGTAGAGAAGAAGCAGCCAACAAAGCATAAGATAAAAACTGAGTCTGTCTGCCCAACAAACCTTTGTTTGGAGACTATTCTTGATTCCCCATGAATTTGAGGATGCAATAAGAGCTGCAACGAAATAATGAAAAAAAGGGTCAATCTAAGGAGCAAATAAAAACTTGCTTGTGTGTGTAAATGGGAGAGAGAGGGATTGTACCATTTGAGGAGAGAAGGCAGAGGAAGATGAAGGAGAAGAGGGAGGAGATGCATTTAATGGTCATGTTTAATTTGAAGAGGAGTTAATGCTACAGAAAGAGAGAAAATGAGAGGTGGGATGTGGAGAGGAGAGGACAGTGGTAAAATAAAGAGGCTAAGTGATGTGGGAGTGGGGAATGGAGAGAGTTTGGTCCAATCTACAAAGGCAGCACGCCTGCTGCACGCCTTGAGGTAGTTCTAGAGGCCACTTTCACTTGACTGAAGTGCCCATCAATAATTTTATATCCATTCATATTCTTTGTTCTTTTCTGCCTGTTTTTCCCGGAAACGTTGTTTTTTGTTTAGTATGCACAACAATCCATTTGGTTTTTCCTATTGCTACAGGTACTATACAGTAAATTTTAATGAATTCAAAAAGGACAAACATGTTGCCATGTGAAATGAGTATTGTAATTCGGAGTGTAATCAGTGAACTTATATAATTAATTCACTTTTTCGGTGCGAGTAGTGGCACACGTGTTCTCCCCACTTGCCGTTTTGACAATACTTACTAATCGGTCGCAATTTCTACGGTAATTCCTTAGCGGATAAAGAACGTCGGCACACAAAAGGTACTGATTAGTTTTAAATCACTGAATAAAACTGAAAACTGAGATAGTGAAGCAGGTAAATTAACAAGATATCACTGAAGTAAATAAGAAAGACTGACAAAAATATGAAGTAATTCAGACACTAATGACTTGAATACTGGACATTTCATCTTGGAGTAATGGCCGCATCCACGTTTATATGTACGCATTTAAATAATGTAACAACCAAGTGACGACATAAGATGGAGGCATATATAATATTGCAATAGCTAGCCATTATTGGTGCGGGTAGCTCAACGCTCTTGCCGTCCGGTCGAGATTAACCGTCCCAGCTTGAGAGTGAGCCGAGCATGCAAACAGTCTCAGATAGAACAAACAATTGATAGTATGGCTTTTATGTGAAAAAAACCACGGAAAAGGAAAAAAACAACGTGGCTGGAGCAGTGCCAGCCAATATTTACTATTTTTTGTGGTGTTACAGTCAAGCAAATATTCATTATTTTTTGGGGTCTTCCAATCAGATACTTATCGCGGGTGGCAGGTCACCGCTCATTACAATGACATTTTCGGGAACACTTGTTGACGCCAGGAAGAACATTACATCAAATGTTTGGACCTGAGTACAACCTGAGATTACTGATCACGCGATCGGACGGTACAGGTTCAATGGCTAGTGCAATGGAAAGATAAACGTACTACTTGTTGGAAACGTGTATGGGCTCCCGCTCTCAATCTCAACTCCACGAACAATTTCACTTGGCTCCAAAACTCAACACCCAAACCGAGACCGCTGCCTCAAACCGCGCGACCTCCCACTATAGGCGAGTACCACCTCGCGCGAGCGAGCTCCCGCCTCCACGCGCGAACACAACCCAGCGAGATCGCCTTCAACCCCTTGCGCCTAGACCACCAGGCGAGACTGCACCCCACTCGCGGCTTGACCTCCCAACTCGCGTGGCGAGGTCCGTCTACTCGCGCGACCACGACGCCAACGAGCGCTGCTACTCGCTTGGCGAGTTCCTCCTGCGCGAGCTGCTCCTGCGCGAGCCCCTCCTGCGAGAGCTACTACTGCGCGAGCTGCACAAACCGCGAGTTCCCTCTCGCGGCGAGCTCACCAAACCGCACGGCTTAACTTTCTAGCCGCCCGGACAGAAAAACACACCAGCGTTGCGGCGCTTCCTCTCTTTCTCTCTCTCTAAGCAGGAACAAGGAGTTTTGGAGTTTATCTCTCTATTCATCAACTTTCAAATGAAATACAAAGAGCCTATTTATAGGCAAAAGAAAAACTCTCCAACTACCCCATAAATGCAACCACTCTCTCTCTTCATTAAATGAATACAACTATACATATTAAAATAAACTCTCAAAAAAAACTTTTGACATGTTGACCTGGTCAACCAAGTCAAACTCCAACAAACTCCGCCTCAAACTTGGCAGCCCATGCCAAGTTTGCTCCTCATCCTCACAAACGTTTCCACCTTCAAATCCTTGGTGAAGATATCCGCGACTTGCTCTCCGGTCGGGCAATATTTCACTTCCACTGTCTTCAACTCTACCTGCTCCCTTAGAAATTGTACCTTGTCTCGATATGTTTGCTACGTCCATGTAGCACGGGATTCTTCGCGAGCTGGATGGCCGACATGTTGTCCACCATCATAGTCGTTGGCCCATCCACTCCATGCTGCAAACTCTCCAACAGATTCCTTAGCCAGATGGCATGGCAGGTGCCAGCTCCTGCTGCAATATACTCAGCCTCGCAGGACGATAGAGCTATCGTTGCCTGCTTCTTCGAGCTCCAAGAGAACACCCCCGTTCCCATGCTGAAGGCATATCCGGAAGTGCTTTTCCGATCGTTCACATCCCCGCCGTAGTCACTATCCGAGTATCCTACCAGTGTCAGCTCTTCTCCAGTAGCATATTTCAGCCCATGGCCTCTGGTCCCGTTGATGTACCTCAGGATCCTCTTCGCTGCCGTGAAGTGGTCTTCCTTTGGCTCCTCCATATGCCTGCTCACCACTCCGACCGCATACATGATGTCCGGTCGGGTGAAGGTAAGGTAGCGTAGACTGCCCACCAAACTCTTGAATAGGGTAGAATCCACTGCTCCTTCCTTAGAATCTTTCTTCAGCTTCAACCGTGGGTCAGCAGGAGTGGAGATAGGCTTGCTATCCTCCATCCTGAACTTGTTCAAGATCTCCTCTGCGTACTTCTTCTGGGATATGAAGATCCCATCTTCTCCCTGCTTCACGTCCACTCCCAGGAAGTAGCTCAACTCTCCCAAGTCGGTCATCTCAAATTCCTTCTTCATCACGCCCCGGAACTCCTCACACATAGCAGCATTGTTTCCCATGAAAATCATGTCGTCCACGTAGAGGCACACAATCATCATGTTGCCCTCCTGGTCCACCTTGGTGTAGAGGGCGTGCTCATGCGGGCTCTTTTGATAGCCATGCTTTTGAAAGTAAGCATCTATCCTTCCGTTCCACGCTCTTGCCCCTTGCTTCAGTCCGTAGAGTGCTTTATCTAACTTGCAGACTTTTCTCTCCTGCCCCTTCACAACATACCCTGGAGGCTGCTCGATGTACACATCTTCCTCCAAGTACCCGTTCAAGTATGCCGAGACCACGTCCATCTGCATGATTCTCCAACCATGGTGAGCCGCTAGTGCTATGATCAATCGGATGGTGTCAACACGTGCTACGGGGGCAAACACTTCATCATAGTTCACGCCTTGGACCTGTCGATAGCCCTTCACCACTAGCCTGGCCTTGTGCTTCTCCACTCCGCCATCCTTGTTCTTCTTCACTTTGTACACCCACTTCACCCCGAGGGGTTTCTGGTCTGCAGGAGGGTCGACGAACTTCCAGGTCTCGTTCTTCTTCATGGAAGCGATATTCGCATTCATCGCCTTCCTCCAACTCTTCTCCTTGGTAGCTTCGTCATAGGAGCATGGCTCGACATCTACTAACAGACAATACAAAGAAAAATTATTAAGTGCTGGTGCCGTCTCCTCATATATCTCATCCAACCTCCGCATCCTGGGCTGAGGGCGGTTGTCCTTACTCCCACTGGTGCTTGCTCCTCCAGGGCCGCTTCCACTCGTGCTCGCACCACTAGAGTAAGGGGTGAGAGCTCCCCCTGAACTTCCGCTTGGTGGTGATGGTGGTTCCGCTCCACCCATCTCCGCTTCAGCCTCTCCTCTACCTTCTTCTTCATCATCTTCGAAAAACATCCCCTTGATGTTCTTCACCGCCTCATCCCAGCTCCAGCAGCTTCCTTCTTCAAATACCACATCTCGTGAGATGATGGCTTTCTCTGTCTCAGGATTGTATAATTTGTCAGCCTTGCTCGCAGGAGAGTAGCCCACAAAAATACACTTTTCGCTTCGATCGTCCAGCTTCTTCCTCCTTTGGTCCGGGACGTGGGCATAAGCCACGCACCCGAAGACCCTTAGGTGCTTCACACTTGGCTTCCAGCCACTCCAAGCCTCAAATGGTGTCTTGAACTTCACACTCTTGGTAGGGCACCGATTCAGCATGTACACAGCCACCTGTACTGCTTCCGCCCAGAACTTCTTCGGTAGTCCCTTACCCTTCACCATGCTCCGTGCCATGTTCATGATTGTGAGGTTCTTCCTTTCTGCCACGCCGTTTTACTGAGGCGAGTAGGCCGCCGTCAGCTGATGAGAGATACCCCATTGTCTACAGTACTCGTCGAACAGCCTAGAGGTGTACTCCCCACCTCTATCCGTTCTAAGTACTTTCAGCGGTTGACTACTCTCTTTCTCAGCCATCGCCCGGAACTCCTTGAACTTCTCCAGCGCCTCAGCCTTCTCCTTCAGAAAATACACCCAACACTTTCTGCTGAAGTCGTCGGTGAATGTGATGTAGTACTTGCTTCCACTGATTGAAGTCGTTTCAAATGGACCAGCGATGTCCGAGTGAACCAACTCCAATGGCCTCATCGCCCTTCGGGACTTGCCACCCTCAAATGTTTCTCTTCTCTGCTTCCCCTTGGTGCATGCCTCACAGACCCTATGAGGAGGTGTGATCATAGGCAGTCCTTCCACCATCTTTGATCCAGACAACAACTTCAGGCATGTGAACCCCAGATGCCCCATCCGGTGGTGCCACAGCCAAGCTTCCTCCTCTTCTTCATTCCTCGCGAGACATGCCGTCTCCTTTACATCCATGCTCAAAGTGAAGAGACGGTTCACCGTCATCTTTACCCTCACTACTTCTTTCCCATGACCGTCCTTCATGGCCAGGGTGCCATCCCGCAACAAGACCCGGTAGCCCTTCTCCACCAGCTGCCCAAGACTTAGGATGTTACTCCTCAAGCCCGGCACATAAAAGACGTCGTTGATGAGAACCTCCTTTCCACTCAACACAACCGCCACAACTCGTCTTCCTTCCACTGCTATCTTTGAGGCGTCGCCGAAACTCACCTCACCACCATTTGGTTCAAGGTTCGTAAACAGCTCCCTCTCACCGCACATGTGGTTGTTGGCTCCGGTGTCTAAGTACCACACTCCATTCCTTCCACCTCCAGCACCTTAGATAGTAAGGAACATCATCGGGTCGCCTCCCGTGTTACTTGTCTCCGCATAGTGGTTGGCCTCTCCTCCCTTTCGAGGAGACCAACAATCATAGCTCATGAGCCCGAACTTGCCACAGTTGTAGCATTGAGTTTGGGACATGTCTCCTCTACCTCCTCTACCTTGGCCTCTGCCTTGGTCTCTTCCTCCTCTGCCTTGGCCTCTGCCTTGGCCTCTTCCTCTACCTCCGGTGTTCCAACCTTGGTTCTGCTCGAACTCCTTCTGGTGTGGTTGACTTCTCCCTTGATCTCTACCACCTCTTCCTACTCTACCTCTTCCTTGCTAGCCACGGCCATGCTGGCCACCTCCTCTTCCTGAGCTCACTCCGAAGTTCAGCTGAGTCTGGAGCGCTTTTCCCAAGCCACTCACTTCTTCATCGTCTTGCGCCATTCTGTACTCATGGGCTTGCAGTGAGCCTATCAATTCATCCGCCGTCATCACCGTGAGGTCCTTCGATTCTTCGATGGCCCCCACCACGTGTCGGAACTTCTTTGACATAGAACGCAGGAGCTTCTCCATGAAGTTAACCTCGTCTATGGTCTCCCCATTTCTCTTCATCTCATTTGTGAGCGTCCGTAGACGGGTCACGTAGTTGCCAACCTTCTCCGACCCTTGCATCCTCATCATCTCATACTGGCCTCGGAGGGATTGCAACTTAACTTTCTTGGCCTTGTCTACTCCCTGCATGGAGCGCTGCAAGATCTCCCATGCCTCCTTCGAAGTCTCGGTGTCCGAGATCTTTTTGAACGTAGCTTCATCTACACCTTGATACAAAATGAACAACGCCTTCTTGTCCATCTTCTTAGCTTCTCTCAATGCTGTCCTCTGTGCGTTCGTTAACGCGGCTTCTGCTTCGGCAGTCAGCACCTCCACACCATCCTCTACTACCTCCCATAACTCCTTGGAGGCTAGTAGTACCCTCATCTGGATGCTCCAGTTCCCATAGTTGGTCTTCGTCAACTTGGGGACATGACCCGGCACGACACCTCCAAACTCCATCTCTCCCCTACTTCAAACCTTTCGAGGGTATTGTTGGGTATTGTATCCACAATGTACCTGATTTGAAGAAGCCCCTGGACAAGCTAAGGTCAATAGACTATCTATTTGATAAACTTTTTCAAGGTGTGCTTGCAGTTCCTCCACGCTAAGTGCACACCAATTTCAGGGTGCAGTAGGTCAATATACACGGGTCTGCATGATGTAATCCCTCGTTGAGCAGATCAGTATGTTGGCCTATGTGTACTCTCTCTATTGGAGTGCACTTACTCTCAAGTACATGGCCGTTCATATGCAAGAGAAGACAAGGAGCATAGAGGATCAAGGAGCAGCTCCTGGGTGGAAGACGAAAATTCGTCCAAGGCATATTCGACGAGAATCACCAAGTGATTCTCGCCGAATCGACGAGAATCATTAGTGATTCTCGCCGACTCCTTCTGGCCACCTCAAAATGGTGCCAAGTATGATTCGGCAAGAATCACTTGTAATTCCCGCCGAACCAGTGGCCAAGCAGCCCATGTATACAAAGTAAAATTCGTTGAGAATCAATAAGTGATTCGACGAGAATCACAAACGATTCTCGACGAATCGTCGAGAATCACTTGGTGATTCTCTCCGATTCGTCGAGAATCGCTTGCGATTCTCGCCGATTTTCACTTGGCGTTTTCTCAGGATGCTGCTGAACCGGATTCTGCCTTTGGACTAGTTTGAACCGGACTTAGGAATTTCTTTTGTGGGTCCCACAAACGGTCATATTGGAAAACTTCTACAGTATTTATATACAGGTATTTTGAACAGTAAAGCAACGGAGAAAAGAAACAGAAACCGAGCCGCAACGAAACCCTAAAACCGCGACTCCTCTCCGCCGCCGCCGTCGCGCTCGGGAACGTAGGTCGCCGTCAACATTCGAGATTCCTTCGTGATCTCCGGCGACAGAAGCTTAGCAAAGCTTGTGTCTCACGTGTCTATCCAGAGATCTCTTGTCTCTCGATTTGTTGACCGGGAAAAACTCCTCCGTCCGAATCGATCGAGACGACCGATCCTAGAGTGACCGTTGGTAGACCTAGTTTGCTTCGCTACGAAGTTTGGATCTCCAAGTTCAGCAGCCGCTCATCATCGTAGCCGCCGATCCCGAAGCTAGCCGCCGCTCGTGTAGCCGCCGCCGGTTCTGGGCAGATCCTCTCCAAGAGAGACCAAGGTTGTAGACTCTTCATCGACTTCAAGAACACGTCGTCGAACAAAGAGGAACACCGTAGTCTCCAAAAGAAGTTTGTATCACGTGTACACTCTATATTTAATTTCGTTGTAAAGGAACTTTTGTTCCGTGTTGTAAGGGTTGGGTGTAACCCGTTTTGTGGGAGTGTTGACTCTCATGTGTGGAAGGGCTCCTTCCGTTAGTGAAGGGATTGGATTTCAATCCCGTTGGAGAAGTGACCGAGTCGTCCCTTGTTGGGGAGATAGGTCGAAGGGGGAAAGTGGATGTACCCAAGTCGGGGAACCACTATAAATTTGCTGTGTATTCTGTGTGCTGTGCTTGTTGTTTTTATTGTGCAGGTACATCCGTAAAATCCGCAAAAGAACCACACGTCACCTATTCCCCCCCCCCCCCATAGGTGCACATAGTTGACACTAGGTGGACTTTCAAGTGGTATCAGAGCCAGGTTGCTCGTCAAAAAGGTTAACACCTTGAGTAGAATCCTGCCACCAGTGTCAGAAGCATGGATCTGGATTATGAGATTCCGCCACTCAAACTCCCCGCGTGCACAAAGGATTATTATCCCATCTGGAGAATGAGAGTATCCTTTCATCTTGATGCTATCGATCCTCGAGCATCCTTCATCCTGGAAGAAGGTCCGTTTATCCCCATGAAGACCTCCGACTCTGGGATACAAGTGCCCATGGGCGTTGCTGAGATGTCTGAGACGGAACTATCTCTATTTCACTTGGACGAGAGGATTCGACAAATTATCATGGATGTCTGGTCCGGAGCCTCTCGCTCTAGATTGGAAAAATGTAGAACGGCTAAATCTCTGTGGATGATGATCTCAGAGCTGATGGGGGGGTCAGAGAAAGCTGAAATATGCTGCCAATTAGAGGATGAAGCGTATGTGGGGGTTCTCACGTCTGAAGATGAATGCAAGGATCCCTCGGATTGCATCAGAGCTCCCGTGTCCGTTGATGACTAGTTTTAGTCATCCTTTTTGGGGGTAATTTAGTTTTCAAAATGCCTAATTTTATTTTTATTTTATGTTTGGTATTTCATGTTTTAATGTTTCTTTAAAATATTTTAATTCCTAGTGTTATTAGAGTTTTGATATAAAATTCTATATAGTCTTACTATATGTGTTATGTTATTATATATTATGTTATGTTATGATACGTTTTAATTTTAAGGTTGTAATATTTTTATTATGTTTAAAATCTTGTTTTAACTTTGCTATGTTATGTTTTAAAATCTATATAGTGTTATGTTATGTTTTAACTTTGTTTTAATTTTGTTATGACTAATTCATGTCTTGTTTTGTTTTATTTTTAGGACTAAAGTCCAAGCTTGGTGCAGCCCACATTGATAAAGCCTTCAAAGGTGCAGCCGGCCACATATGGTGCAGCCCAAGTAGCTCTCCTAGCCAACCCGAGCCCATGCAGCCCTCAAAGCTCAAACCCGAGCCACCAAAGCAGCCCCTATGCAGCCCAAGCAGCCCACCTAGCCTCTACCCGAGCCCCCTATGCAGCCCAAGCAGCCCACCTAGCCTCTACCCGAGCCCATGTAGCCCCTCCCCTCTTTCATATTTTACCATGCATGAATTTTCATCCTACATGGCCGGCCACCTTTTAATGAATACATGCATGTTCTCTCTCTCTCTCCCTTTCATTTAATACAATGCATGCATTCATTTTCTTCATGCTTGGCCGGCCCCTTCCCTCTCTCCCCCTTTATTATTTTATCTTCCATTTATTCCTCATGCATCCCCCTCTCTTTCTTTTATTCTCTTGCCACCTTTCAATCCATGCATGCATCATAATATTTTCTCTCCCTTTCTTTAATTCTTATTCATCCCCCCTTTGCTATTTTACATTTTCCAACTCATTCCCTTTAAATCCATGCATTGAACCACCTCCTTCTTCACACCTCATTTAATACAATGCATGCATTTTCTCCATCCTACATGGCCGGCCACCCCCCTTGCCCCCCTCTTCTTCTTTCCATTCTAGAATCTTCCCTCCTCATCTATAAAAAGGGCACCATGGTCTCATGCTTTGGGGAGTTGAATTTTGGAGAGAAAGTGAAGTTCTAGTTCAAGAGAGTGCTTTCTTTTTGCTTACATGTTGTTAAGTCTTTATTAGTGTAATCTTTTCTTTTCAATTAGTGCAAGTTTTCCTTATAGCCTAATCTAGTCTTTTTAATATCTTGTACACTCTTTTTATTTGCAAGTAATGAAATTCTCTTCTATTTGTTTCGTTGTTTCTTTTTGCAATATGCGTAGCTAATCTTCTTTTAGCATTTGATCATGAGGATCCATGATTTGAAATGAGAATTATTTTTATTTCATAGTTTTATTTTTGCGTAATTCTACTCGGTCCTTCTTTGATTTATTTTGCGTCGACTCCGTATTTCTGGTATACGGTAGTAGGCTTATGATCTCATATTCGAGTAGCCGAGAGGCTCGTGGATGTGAAAGATCACTCAAAGAAGGAAGGAGTTGAACGCAACCCTAGAGATAGGATGACGTAAATCCTCCGGATTGGAGTCAAATCCAATAGTGCGGATCACCTCGATAATGCAACTTTAGGCTTCTTTGGTTTGTAAAGAGATTTCGATCGAAGAGTCTATAAGTTAGGAGACTTAATGCTCTAGCCAGATTTTGTCTTATTTTCGGATCCGTCACGGCCAAGTTGGATTTGCAAATTTAAAACTATGCCCTTTTATTTTCTCGTTTCATTTCATGGTGAATCAATGATCGAATGCTAGCCTTTTTTATATAAGTTTTCGTCTCGCAATTTATCGTTCCTTTTGCTTCTTAAAAAATTCTCAAATCCCTTTAATTTTCCGGTAGGATAATAGTTAGAGCGCGAGTAGAAGTACTTGACAACCCCGTGTTTAAATACGACCTTGGTACTACAATTCGACAGGTACGCTTGCCTGTTCGGGTTTTGGCCCATCAAGTTTTTGGCGCCGTTGCCGGGAACATTTCTTCGTCAATATTTTGAAAACGCTTGCTCTATTACTTCTACAAAAATCAAAAAAAAAAAATTATTATTATATTTGTATATTTAAATATTTATAATCAACCCACCTCATTTTAATTTCTACCCCACCTAAAATCTCTCGAAAAGGGTAAGGGGCTTTAAGCGCCACCATTTTACCTAGTACCGGGCGAACCCTTCACCGGGTAGTCCTCGGGAAGTTCGAGAGCCAAGCCGTAAAAAAGTCTATTTTCAAAAAAAAAAAATCCAAAACAAAAATTTTTTTCCTTTCTTTTCCTCCTTTTCTTTCTTTTCCAAGCTTTCATTCTCATCTTCCCTCGCTTTCTTTACTAGTGCATGACCCGAGCGAATCCGTCGCTACTTGTTGATTTGGACCCAGAAATCGAACGCTCCTTTCGGAGACAACTACGATTCGGGGCTTCCACTTCTCAAACAACGGTTGAGGATTCCTTCGGGGATTGTAATTATTCTGAAATGGGAGATCCCAACCCAGGAATGGCTCAGCAAAGGACTATGTCCGATTATGCTCGACCCAACCTGGAGGGGACTGAAACAAGTATTGTTCGACCTGCAATCGCGAACAATAACTTTGAGCTTAAGCCTAGCATCATACAAATGGTGCAGCAATATGTACAGTTCGACGGATTACAAGATGAAGATCCGAACTTGCATATTGCAAATTTTCTTGAAATCTGTGACACCTTCAAAATAAATGGTGTCTCAGATGATGCTATAAGGCTAAGACTCTTCCCCTTCTCCTTAAGAACTAAAGCCAAACAGTGGTTGAGTTCTCTTCCAAGAGGCTCAATCACTACTTGGAATATTTTAACTGAAAAATTTCTTTCTCGTTATTTTCCCCCCGCCAAAACTGCTAAGCTTCGAAATGATATCACTTCTTATTCTCAAATTGCTTCTGAGACCCTCTATGACACTTGGGAGAGGTTCAAAGAACTTTTGAGAAGATGCCCTCATCATACTCTGCCTGTATGGTTACAGGTTCAGACATTTTACAATGGGCTAAACCAAGAGACAAAGCAAATGATAGATGCCGCTTCCGCTGGTTCTTTAGACCGCAAAACTCCGGAAGCCGCTCTTGAGCTTATCGAGGACATGGCGATGAACACTTATCAGTGGAATTCGTCCAGGTCTCGCCCATCTAAACCTGCAGGTATCTATGAAGTGGATTCGGTTTCGCAACTGGCGCTACAAGTGGAAATGTTAAACAAGAAGATTTCGGAGATGACTGCTTCCTCCGCCGCTAAGGTATATGAAAATGTGAATGCTGCTGCTGCCGAGCAGGTGGATTATCTGGGGAACATACCCAGGCCTGCTCAAAATAATTCTGCAAACAATTTTTCTGCTTTTACGAATTTTTCTTCTCCGCCTGGTTTTTCTTCTTCTTCTAATTCTTATCACCCCGGATGGCGTAATCATCCAAATTTCTCGTGGAGTAATAACGCTAACGCCATACGCCCACCGCACGATTTTACACCACCACCACCTCCGCAACAAAATTTTCAAAAACCTTCCCCTTTGGAAGAGATCCTCGCTAAATATATAAGCTCGAACGATGCCACTATTAGAAGTTTAACAGGATCAATGAAAAACTTAGAAAATCAAGTCGGCCAACTCGCTAAGGCCTTTTCCGAGAGACCACCTGGAACTCTTCCCTCGAACACTGAGCCTAACCCAAGGGAACATGCAAATGCAATTTCCCTTCGGAGAGGTAAAGTTGTTAACGAGCCCACCACAAGGGAAGAGCCAAAGGTGATTGTCCCTCCTGTTGTGGAAGAAATTACCCCTACGGAAAATGATAAAACAAATTTTGAAAATGAAAAATCTACTTTAGATAACGAAAAAGATATTTCTATTTTTTCTAATGATGACGTTCAGAATGGTGCACCGCTTATCATAAAGGAATTTCCGCCACCCCCTTATCCGGCCCGACTTAGGCAAGAAAAATTAGATAATCAATATCAACGCTTTCTTGAAATATTTAAACAAATTCATATTAATTTACCATTTCATGAAGCGATTAGTCAAATGCCTAAGTATGCAAAATATCTTAAGGATTTATTAACAAACAAAAAGAAATTAGAAAACTTATCGCATGTAACATTGAATGAAGAATGCTCGGCAGTCATTAAAAATTCTAATCTACCTAAAAAGATAAACGATCCGGGTAGTTTTTCAATTCCTTGCGTCTTTGGTGATTTATTCGTTAAACATGCGTTAGCAGATCTAGGAGCGAGCATCAATTTGATGCCTTTTTCACTATTTAAGAAGTTAGGATTGGGCACTCTCAGCCCTACGCGTATGAGTATTCAATTGGCTGATCGATCGATTAAGTATCCGTTAGGTATCATTGAGGATGTGCTAGTGAAGGTCGACAAATTCATCTTCCCGGTGGATTTTGTCATTCTCGATATTGAAGAGGACATCGAGGTCCCTCTTATCCTTGGTCGACCTTTCCTAGCCACCGCTCGCGCAATTATAAATGTGAGTGAGGGAAAACTTTTTCTGCATGTAGGAGATGAGGAAGTAATATTTGATATTAATAAATCGATGAAAAACTCTTTACAAAATGATGACTCTTGTTTTTTCATTGATGATTTAAAAGAAGACTCCTATTTCCCTCCAAATGATTTTTCTTCTTCCTTTTTTGGACCCTCATCAACTATTTTTGAAAACACTGTTATGTCCGTACAAGCACCATTCGAAAATGACTCTGATTTTGGACAACAAAATCTTATTTTTGAAAATGATAACAATTTGCCAAATTATTTTGAAAAACCACCTGACCCTGCAGAAAAAAATTATCATATTAAGAACTTCCGCCAGCATAAAATTTTTAAACCGGGCGATCAGGTTCTTCTTCTAAATTCACGTTTACGTATTTTCTTTGGAAAATCTAAATCTCGTTGGTCTGGACCGTTTACGATCAAGGATGTTTTTTATGATGGAACTGTGTTACTTTCGCACCCCGATAGGGGGGATTTTAAAGTAAATGGTCGTAGACTTAAACTTTATTTTTCTAATGATTATGTGCCTCCTGCAAAGGAGAATCTTGTGTTGGACTTTTAAACATTTATCTTGTGTGGGACATTTTCATTTTATTTTTGAACTTATTATTATTCTGAGACTCTTTTATTCGGACTTTAAATGTTGTAATAAAAAAACATTATCGGGCATCTGCCCATGGACTCTATCTATGTTTTGCTTTTATTTTGCTCTTCCTACCGGAGGCCAATCAAGTCCATGTTCGTGGTCGCCGCTCCGCCGTTGCTGATATCAGATGGATCAAGTCATACCTGCTGACGATCAAGTACTCTAAAAAGCAAGCATGGGGGAGCGACATCCGCCTTCATCTCACGAACCCGGGGAAGTCCTGTTCTTTTTTATTATTTTTCCTGCATTTTTCTTTTTCTCTTCTTCTCAGTCCCCTTCTCTTTTTCTTTATGTTTTCTTCATTGAGGGCAATGAAGGATTTAAGCATGGGGGGGGGGGGGTCTAGTTTCTTTTGTCTTTTCCTTTTTGTTCTTCTTCTTTCAAAAAAAAACAAAATTATGTTTTATATTAGTATAGTATTTTATGTCATCAAAATCTAAAATCCAAAAAATTATAAAATATAAAACCCAAAAAAAATTAGAAAAACAAAAATCAAAAAAATTGTGCTAAAATCTATTTGAAAAACAAAACCTAAAATTATTTTCTATCTTTATTTTTATGTTTCTTCTAGTGATGTGTAGGCCCGTGCGGTTCCTTAGTTCTATTTAGCTTTCTTTGAATTGGTCTTCTAAATTTATCAGTTTAACATAGTTTAGTTCTACTAGTTTCTTTTTCTTAAATATAGGCATCCGTTTTTTACGTTATAAGTAGCAATTTGTAGTTATGTCTTTTTATTCGGTTAGTTGCTTACGAATGGTTGCTAGGTATCATTAGTTCTTTTTCATTTGGAGGTAGTCTTTCTTGGTGTCTAGAACTTGTACCAAGCTACTCTCGAAGCATTTGCGCCGTTTTTACGTTCTTTAGAAATGATTTAGGCCACCATTTGAATAGTTTGAGCTTTTCTTGCCCACCAAAAACAAAACCCTTGCAAAACAATTTTGGGCCTTTTTCCTTATTTTCTTTGTTTTTAGCTCCACCTTTCATTTCATTATGTTCACCAAAGCCAAATATCTTTCCTATTTTTGCACTATAAATTTGAGCTTAAAAATTATTTTTTTGTGGGAAGGGTATCATTTTTGAAATGAATAGGAAATTCTCAAGCTTATTTTTGGAGCTTTCTTATCCAATGCTATTCAAAAAAAGAAAAAATTGAGAAAGAAAAAAAAATATATATCATTACAAAATCAAAAAAAATCAAAATAAAAAAAAAATGAATGCAAAAAGTTTATGTTTGGCCAAGTTTATAAAAGAAAAAAATTTCATGGCCTTTGTGTTGTAGTTTCATATTGGAGAAATGACATACTCATTACTTCTCATTTTTTTTTATTTTGAGCTCACCTTGGTTTAGTACCTAAAACTTTCATGTTTATCTTTGATTCCACTTCCTAATTATTTACCTAAGCCAAGTTTTAATGCCTAGTAGAAGTCCTAATGATCTTAGAACTTAATTTCGCGTAGTGGAGAAAGTGTGAACGTACAAGCCTATGGCCACCATCATTGATGGATTTCTTTGGAGGTTATCTTGGAGTGTCTTAGGGTTAATGTTTATCTAGCAACCTAGTAGTTTGTTAATGCGCCGTTTATTTAGAACCTCTACTTTTTGTTGTCCTTATTTTCATTTATTTTGGATGCCTTGTTTTTAAGATTTAGAAATGTGTAGACTTTTCTTATGTTCTAATGATATTTTTAGGTCTCCACTTTCAAGTTTTCTACTGTGCACTTCTCACCCCACTAGTTGTTAACATAGGAATTAGGATAGTTTAATTTTTCATGTTTTGTTTTTCTTAATTATGAAACCTAAATTAGCTTTGTTTATTTTCTATTTCCTACCCTAGTTTTTATTTCTATTTGCTTGAGGGCAAGCAAATGTCTAAGCATGGGGGAATTTGATGACTAGTTTTAGTCATCCTTTTTGGGGGTAATTTAGTTTTCAAAATGCCTAATTTTTTTTTTATTTTATGTTTGTTATTTCATGTTTTAATGTTTCTTTAAAATATTTTAATTCCTAGTGTTATTAGAGTTTTGATATAAAATTCTATATAGTCTTACTATATGTGTTATGTTATTATATATTATGTTATGTTATGATACGTTTTAATTTTAAGGTTGTAATATTTTTATTATGTTTAAAATCTTGTTTTAACTTTGCTATGTTATGTTTTAAAATCTATATAGTGTTATGTTATGTTTTAACTTTGTTTTAATTTTGTTATGACTAATTCATGTCTTGTTTTGTTTTATTTTTAGGACTAAAGTCCAAGCTTGGTGCAGCCCACATTGATAAAGCCTTCAAAGGTGCAGCCGGCCACATATGGTGCAGCCCAAGTAGCTCTCCTAGCCAACCCGAGCCCATGCAGCCCTCAAAGCTCAAACCCGAGCCACCAAAGCAGCCCCTATGCAGCCCAAGCAGCCCACCTAGCCTCTACCCGAGCCCCCTATGCAGCCCAAGCAGCCCACCTAGCCTCTACCCGAGCCCATGTAGCCCCTCCCCTCTTTCATATTTTACCATGCATGAATTTTCATCCTACATGGCCGGCCACCTTTTAATGAATACATGCATGTTCTCTCTCTCTCTCCCTTTCATTTAATACAATGCATGCATTCATTTTCTTCATGCTTGGCCGGCCCCTTCCCTCTCTCCCCCTTTATTATTTTATCTTCCATTTATTCCTCATGCATCCCCCTCTCTTTCTTTTATTCTCTTGCCACCTTTCAATCCATGCATGCATCATAATATTTTCTCTCCCTTTCTTTAATTCTTATTCATCCCCCTTTGCTATTTTACATTTTCCAACTCATTCCCTTTAAATCCATGCATTGAACCACCTCCTTCTTCACACCTCATTTAATACAATGCATGCATTTTCTCCATCCTACATGGCCGGCCACCCCCCTTGCCCCCCTCTTCTTCTTTCCATTCTAGAATCTTCCCTCCTCATCTATAAAAAGGGCACCATGGTCTCATGCTTTGGGGAGTTGAATTTTGGAGAGAAAGTGAAGTTCTAGTTCAAGAGAGTGCTTTCTTTTTGCTTACATGTTGTTAAGTCTTTATTAGTGTAATCTTTTCTTTTCAATTAGTGCAAGTTTTCCTTATAGCCTAATCTAGTCTTTTTAATATCTTGTACACTCTTTTTATTTGCAAGTAATGAAATTCTCTTCTATTTGTTTCGTTGTTTCTTTTTGCAATATGCGTAGCTAATCTTCTTTTAGCATTTGATCATGAGGATCCATGATTTGAAATGAGAATTATTTTTATTTCATAGTTTTATTTTTGCGTAATTCTACTCGGTCCTTCTTTGATTTATTTTGCGTCGACTCCGTATTTCCGGTATACGGTAGTAGGCTTATGATCTCATATTCGAGTAGCCGAGAGGCTCGTGGATGTGAAAGATCACTCAAAGAAGGAAGGAGTTGAACGCAACCCTAGAGATAGGATGACGTAAATCCTCCGGATTGGAGTCAAATCCAATAGTGCGGATCACCTCGATAATGCAACTTTAGGCTTCTTTGGTTTGTAAAGAGATTTCGATCGAAGAGTCTATAAGTTAGGAGACTTAATGCTCTAGCGAGATTTTGTCTTATTTTCGGATCCGTCACGGCCAAGTTGGATTTGCAAATTTAAAACTATGCCCTTTTATTTTCTCGTTTCATTTCATGGTGAATCAATGATCGAATGCTAGCCTTTTTTATATAAGTTTTCGTCTCGCAATTTATCGTTCCTTTTGCTTCTTAAAAAATTCTCAAATCCCTTTAATTTTCCGGTAGGATAATAGTTAGAGCGCGAGTAGAAGTACTTGACAACCCCGTGTTTAAATACGACCTTGGTACTACAATTCGACAGGTACGCTTGCCTGTTCGGGTTTTGGCCCATCATCCGTGTCATAGACTGACGAGACCAGTGAGGAAAGCAGCTCTGACGAGGACGAAACAATGGTCACTGATTCTAATGACAATAACTCAGATGAGCAGGTAACATCTTCACCCTGCCCCCTATCTTTTGACTTTTCTGAAGACAGAAACTGCTCTCCTACACAAAATACTGATTCCCTGAAGAGAGCCCTTCAGGAAAGCAATCTACTTGCTGAGGAGCAAGCTCGAGAGATTGCTCGACTGAAGATCTTGTTGGTTCTCCAATTGGCGTCCAACAAGGTCAAGGACTCTAAGATCTCAGCTCTAGAAAATAGTCTAGATAATGAGAAACGTATAGTATCAAACTTTTCCAAAGTTGATGCTATAAAGAGAAAGCAAGAAACCGGGTGGATCTCCCGGATTATTCAGGGATGGAGAAATGGGGAAACGGTGTTCCGACCCCCCACTCCAAGCAGGAAGGCAACTCATCATGCCTTCAGGTATGACCACAGGAATAATCGTGGTCACTGCAAGGGTGATTTGTCCCCATGTGGAAACGTCCATAGTGCAAGGGGCGTCATGACCACCCCTGAGGAAATACCTAAGGCTCATTCTGAGCCCTTTGTATTCACGGCCACTGCCACAACACAGTGTGGATCTGCATGTCCCAGCTCACAGAAGACTTCTCACCATTCGAGGACACGGGATAGGGAGGATAGAGGTCATGATGTCAGGCTTCATGGGGCCTCGGCAAGGGAGATGCCTGAAAGATTGGCACTACCTTCTCGGCCTCATAATGCTCACAACATGTATTCGTTCCACCCTTCCACGTGTCACGATGGAAGAGGAATTTGTGTGACAAGAACATGCCCTATCCCGTTTAGACCTAGGACCGTGACTACGTCAGTCACTAGATCAGGTCGAAAACGGCGATACAACATTCACTATTGTTGGTGCTGCGGCAAAGTGGGGCACTTTGGCATTGACTGTTGGCACAACCCCTCTATGCCCACAGCAAGGGCTTATCCACATTATAGGGACAGCGGTAGTCTTCCAGACAGGTTTTCTGAAGGAAGGCAGTTGCGTGCTTATGCTAATAGAAACCTAGGACCCAATATGATTTGGGTTCCTAAGGTAAAGTAATTCTGTCTTGCAGGGTAGTCTAGGTCCCCGTGAATACGATGGGAACTAGACAGTAGGTGGCTCAAGGCTAACTTGGAACAAGCGTCTGCAATAACAGATGGGCTACCTGGTTGAGCATACTCACTTTGAGCCACCAATGTGTTCTACCTGTGGGACTAAGACGATGACTCTCCAAATCCCAGATCTACATGGCTCCAAGGACGACTGCAGGGTTGGTCTCTGGCTGCGAGCTGGTTCGCACTGGATTTTCTCATGCCTCGGACGAATTCCGGAATATCATTCTAATGCTGGAGGAGGCTGGGCTAACCTTCGTCTTGGAGCACCCTTGCAAAGTCCTGGATAAAGAGGTGCTGGAGTTCTTCTCTACCGCAAGACTCCGAGATAGAGACTCCATAATCAAGAGCAAGGTGGCTGGGACAAAAGTAAAGATGTCTGCCAGTAAGCTAACTCGCTACCTGCATCTTTCTAGTTCGGAGCAGGAGGACTACTTGGAGGACGAGGACAAAACCAGAACTCTCTTGTTCTGCGGTCTTCCATGAGGAACTCGATCCATAAAGAGAAAGGAGATGAATGAAGAAGGGAAGCTCCTATCTGACGTTATCGGAAAAGTGCTCATCTGCAAGCCGGGCTCGCATGACCATATCTCAGGAGATATGTTCAAGATCCTCATAGCTATTGTCTGCCGCAAGAGCTTCAACTGGGGGGAGTTGCTGTTCCAAAAGATCAAGGACACCTTGGGCACTCCAAGTTTTGGCCACATCATAAGCTTATATCTAAACCAGCTGAACGGAGACAAGTTTGACATGAGCAAAGGGGTCCCTCTCCACTACTTGAAGAAGATGGATGCAAGTGTGTTTGATCGATGGGAGAGGTGGATCGGGCAGCCTGTCGTGGAAGAGCGACAGGAAGTATCTCCAGCAGTCACCCCCCGTGAAATTCCTGATACCCTGACTGCAGGAATCGAGGGGGAGACTCTACCCCCTCATACAGATATAGTTTCTGAAATTGCCCAGGTGGCCAGAGATGCGGTGGCCGAAATTCATGAAGTAAGTGAACCTGAGCTGGAGGATGAGGAGGTCCTGAACAGAAACACTCAAGGAACCGAAGCTGACGCACTGGAAACTGCTGATCGAGAATTGGAAGAAGCTGCTGATATCCTTGACTTCTTGGATGAGGACGGAGAGGAAGATGAGAATGAGAGCCATGAAATACTTGAGACTCCGGATCCTGTTGAACCTCCACCTGACAAATCTGCACCAGTGGAGGGGGAGTTAAATAACTCTACAGAGGCCGCCAACATTCCTCCTGTAGAGACTGTGATGGTATCCAGCTCCACAGATGCGTCTGCAGAACTGCAAGGCCCTCAAGTGCCTCCGACCATACCGTTACGAGATGAGCTGGCCACTCACACTATCAATGTCATTCAAGGAATAGTGAACGAGCTTACAGCCTCTTTTGATACAGCTCAGAAAACACTGCTGAAAAAGATTAAGACTTCTGAAGATCTCATGCTTAAAAATATGGTAGAGATCAACCATAAACTGGATGTGATGGAGAAGAAATTCGAAGAAAA
Source organism: Platanthera guangdongensis (assembly GCA_039583875.1). Classification (NCBI taxonomy): domain Eukaryota; kingdom Viridiplantae; phylum Streptophyta; class Magnoliopsida; order Asparagales; family Orchidaceae; genus Platanthera; species Platanthera guangdongensis. Next base: position 145,703,605 of record CM077156.1, on the reverse strand, counting down.
GTATACCGCGGTCGGCGAAGCTGTCACACTTTTAATGGCCGGCTTGAAAAAGAATACTGATACTCTGGATGTCGTAAATCAGAACGCACACGTTGTAGCCAACAACATTCAGAAGTTTGATGGTAATATGGTCACTTTAAATGCCAATCAGCAGGCCCTGATCACTGAATTCACCAAGACAACTAAGCATATTAATGACTCCCTGCACTCATATGCCAACTGCATAGCTGACGAAGCCAAAAAGGGGGAGAAAGAGTATATCGCTAAGTTGGCCGAGCTCCAAGAAAGCATGGATACAAACTTCGCACAATCAAGCAAATATGTCTATGAGAGCTGCTGGTGGATGCTCCAACAGGCGCTGGGTACGTTAGGCGTCGTCCTACCTGACCATCCTGCCGGTATTCATGTCCCTGAGACATCTAAGGCTGCTGAGGAAGTAAGTGTTGCTGAGGATGTAAGTGCAAGTGCTGCTGCAGATACTCCCACACATGACGCTGATGCTAGGGCCCTCTCCAAATCTAAACTGAGGAGTATGTTTGACCAGGAGGCCTTAGCAAAAGCCAGGGGAAAGAGAAAAGTTCAAGAAGGGACATCCAAGGAGACACAGCTGCAAGAACTGAGGGGGGAGCTAAGGGCCAAAGGTTACAGACCCCGATTTGCCGAAGCCGAAAAGGGGGAGATTACCCTCTCGGGGTCAAGGCTAAGGTGGCTCCAGCTTGCTCCCAAGCAATCGGTATTGGTAAGGGATGACTCCACTCGATGTTAAGTTTATGGCTTTCATTGGCTTTCATTTCCATTTGTTCTATTCATCTTAGCTTGTAGGGTTTAGGCTTCTTCAAATAGGGGGAGATTGTTGGGTATTGTATCCACAATGTACCTGATTTGAAGAAGCCCCTGGACAAGCTAAGGTCAATAGACTATGTATTTGATAAACTTTTTCAAGGTGTGCTTGCAGTTCCTCCACGCTAAGTGCACACCAATGTCAGGGTGCAGTAGGTCAATATACACGGGTCTGCATGACGTAATCCCTCGTTGAGCAGATCAGTGTGTTGGCCTATGTGTACTCTCTCTATTGGAGTGCACTTACTCTCAAGTACAGGGCCGTTCATATGCAAGAGAAGACAAGGAGCATGGAGGATCAAGGAGCAGCTCCTGGGTGGAAGACGAAAATTCGTCCAAGGCATATTCGACGAGAATCACCAAGTGATTCTCGCCGATTCGGCGAGAATCACTAGTGATTCTCGCCGACTCCTTCTGGCCACCTCAAAATGGTGCCAAGTATGATTCGGCGAGAATCACTTGTAATTCCCGCCGAACCAGTGGCCAAGCAGCCCATGTATACAAAGTAAAATTCATTGAGAATCAATAAGTGATTCGACGAGAATCACAAAAGATTCTCGATGAATCGTCGAGAATCACTTGGTGATTCTCGCCGATTCGTCGAGAATCGCTTGCGATTCTCGCCGATTTTCACTTGGCATTTTCTCAGGATGCTGTTGAACCGGATTCTGCCTTTGGACTAGTTTGAACCGGACTTAGGGATTTCTTTTGTGGGTCCCACAAACGGTCATATTGGAAAACTTCTACAGTATTTATATACAGGTATTTTGAACAGTAAAGCAACGGAGAAAAGAAACAGAAACCGAGCCGCAACGAAACCCTAAAACCGCGACTCCTCTCCGCCGCCGCCGTCGCGCTCGGGAACGTAGGTCGCCGTCAACATTCGAGATTCCTTCGTGATCTCCGGCGACAGAAGCTTAGCAAAGCTTGTGTCTCACGTGTCTATCCAGAGATCTCTTGTCTCTCGATTTGTTGACCGGGAAAAACTCCTCCGTCCGAATCGATCGAGACGACCGATCCTAGAGTGACCGTTGGTAGACCTAGTTTGCTTCGCTACGAAGTTTGGATCTCCAAGTTCAGCAGCCGCTCATCATCGTAGTCGCCGATCCCGAAGCTAGCCGCCGCTCGTGTAGCCGCCGCCGGTTCCGGGGAGATCCTCTCCAAGAGAGACCAAGGTTGTAGACTCTTCATCGACTTCAAGAACACGTCGTCGAACAAAGAGGAACACCGTAGTCTCCAAAAGAAGTTTGTATCACGTGTACACTCTATATTTAATTTCGTTGTAAAGGAACTTTTGTTCCGTGTTGTAAGGGTTGGGTGCAACCCGTTTTGTGGGAGTGTTGACTCTCACGTGTGGAAGGGCTCCTTCCGTTAGTGAAGGGATTGGATTTCAATCCCGTTGGAGAAGTGACCGAGTCGTCCCTTGTTGGGGAGATAGGTCGAAGGGGGAAAGTGGATGTACCCAAGTCGGGGAACCACTATAAATTTGCTGTGTATTCTGTGTGCTGTGCTTGTTGTTTTTATTGTGCAGGTACATCCGTAAAATCCGCAAAAGAACCACACGTCACCTATTCCCCCCCCATAGGTGCACATAGTTGACACTAGGTGGACTTTCAGGTATCGAACCTGCCTCTGATACCACTTGTTGGAAACGTGTATGGGCTCCCGCTCTCAATCTCAACGCCACGAACAATTTCACTTGGCTCCAAAACTCAACACCCAAACCGAGACCGCTGCCTCAAACCGCGCGACCTCCCACTATAGGCGAGTACCACCTCGCACGAGCGAGCTCCCGCCTCCATGTGCGAACACAACCCAGCGAGATCGCCTTCAACCCCTTGCGCCTAGACCACCAGGCGAGACTGCACCCCACTCGCGGCTTGACCTCCCAACTCGCGTGGCGAGGTCCGTCTACTCGCGCAACCACGACGCCAACGAGCGCTGCTACTCGCTTGGCGAGTTCCTCCTGCGCGAGCTGCTCCTGCGCGAGCCCCTCCTGCGAGAGCTACTACTGCGCGAGCTGCACAAACCGCGAGTTCCCTCTCGCGGCGAGCTCACCAAACCGCACGGTTTCACCTTCTAGCCGCCCGGATAGAAAAACACACCAGCGCTGCGGCGCTTCCTCTCTTTCTCTCTCTCTAAGCAGGAACAAGGAGTTTTGGAGTTTATCTCTCTATTCATCAACTTTCAAATGAAATACAAAGAGCCTATTTATAGGCAAAAGAAAAACTCTCCAACTACCCCATAAATGCGACCACTCTCTCTCTTCATTAAATGAATACAACTATACATATTAAAATAAACTCTCAAAAAAAAACTTTTGACATGTTGACCTGGCCAACCAAGTCAAACTCCAACACTACTAAGGACTCTAGGTTCAATAGCAGGTAGGTCCCATCACGTACCTGTAAGTTTGAAAAGAAACTCCTCCTCCGCAACCAAAGATGGTTGAACGATATATGAGGAAGGCACCACTTTGAGGGTTGTAAATGTTGAAATTTGTGAAGTGTAAGTCGGTGATGGACAGGCCGGGCAGTCTAAGCGGCCTGTGCGGACTGAGTCCGCAGCCTGGGCGGACTGCGGGTTGCGACCTGGGTGTTGGCTGTCTTGTTGGCTTGGTTGTTGAGAAGCGGCCTGTGCGGCTTGGTATGCTGCTTGATCGGTCTGTTGTGCGTCTTGGTTGGCCTATGGCCAAGGATGTCGGGTCTGGCGAAACGAACTGTGTGTACTGCGGTTTGCGGGCTGTAGGCAGTGCTTTGTTCAGCGGCCTTGTGTGTTGTAAGCTTGTGTTAAACGGCGGGTTGACTGTCTTATCCGCGGGAGGCTTGCGGACTGGCGTGTCCGCGGTGTCCGCTGTGGCGGACTGGCCTTGGAGTTTGGCTATGGCCCTTGCCTAGCTTTAGTTGTACAACAGGTGTTAGCTGCTGTGGAGGACTACGCGGACTGGTGTCGTAGTCTGGCAGTTGACCTTGTGTTTGGGAAGCTGTGCGAGTAGTATTGGCGATCTGCTTACCTTGGTGGAATTGGGGAGCTGCTTACCTTGGTGGAATTGGCGAGCTGCTTATCTTCGTGGAATTGGCGATCTGCTTTGGGTATTGGCGGACTGGGCCTTGTCCGCCGAGCTCGCGCTTGGTCTTTGGTGATTTACTGGACTTGGTCACATTTTGTGACAAGTCTAGTGTGTCCGCAGTATCCGCCAAGTCCGCTGTTGACCGGGTGGACTGCCTTTGGTCATGGACTTATGGCGAATGGAGGCTTGGCTCTTGTGCTGTGTGGACTGCCTCTTGTATGTGCGGACTGTCACTGAAGGAGTTGTGGCAGTCCATGTGATGATGTGTGCGGACTGTGCAGACTGTACCTTTTCCGTATAGTGTGGGTGGTCTGGTACAAAGCCGCCTGGTAGTGAACATCGTTGTCTTGCTCCTGGCAGTTTTCTTGGAATCCGGCTAAGTCTTTGCGGACTCAGCGGACGGATGTTTTGCTAGTGCGCGGGCTAGGGTGGTGATTCTATTCACTAGGGTGGTGACCACACTCCTCACCTCGCCTATACATAGATCCCCCCCGACACGTCTACAGTAACGGAGTGAACAGTAAGTTGGGCTTAGGTAAGTGTTGCGGTCTGCGGTTTTCTGTCCCTGCGGGTTGAGTAATGCTGACAGTTTGCTGTGTGCAGGTCACGCGGCTTGTCAGTTTTCTGCTTTAACTTGTTCAAGTTCCAATAACCTGTCCGCCGGTCTCAGGCGGGTAGGAGGTTTGTTCCTCAGTTCTTCAGCAGGCAGCGAATAGCGGTGTGTCCGCTTGACCTCGCGGTCTTGGCGGACTCCGTGGGCTATTCGGCTTGTAGCAGTTGCAGCTCGAGCGGCTTTGACGATCTTGACGGACTGGGCGGTCTCGGCGATCTCCAGTGCTGTCCGCCCGACTTATTTTTGTTCTTTCTGTTTATAGCTTGTGTACTTGCGAAATCATGTCTCGCTACGTATACCTCGCCTTGTAAAGAAGTGTAAAGGAATATAATACCTGCTTGTTCTTCCATTTGCATTTGGTGTTAAGCTTGTTCCTTGGGTTTCCGCATGTTCAAAGTGTGAACTGGGTAGTTCTGAGAATATTAATTTGGCTTTAGGCTACCTTGCTGACCGCTTTGAGAAACTTTAACATGGTATCAGAGGGAGGTTCAGTTGCTTGAGTGGTGTTCAACCAGTGTTATTGCTCTGTGCTTGAGTGGTGATCAACCTGTGTTGGTGCTCTATGCTTCTGGAAGTTAGCTTGACCAACGGTTGTTGCAATGGAAGTCGTGCATGAAGAGTTACCTTCTGGGTAAGGAGCTATGAGAAGTCGTCGGTGGTGACGACATACAGGAAGTGACTGCTGCGTTTGGTACTGCTGAGTAGGTAAGGTTATGGAGAAAAACAAATGCCAATGCGGAGTTTGTTCTCAAGAGGGCCGTGTCACTAGAACTGTTTGATCACATCATTGGATGTGAGTCTGCTTCTGACATTTGGACAACTATTGATGAGTTGTTCAATAGGAAGAATGTGCAGAGACTTCAGTTTCCGGAGAATGAGTTGGCGAGGACAACTCAGGGAGACCTGACCATCTCAAAGTTCTTTCTGAAGATGAAGAGCTTGTGTGCGGAGCTGTTGTCACAACCCGCATTTTCTCCGAATTTAAGAAGTATCAGAGTATGAGAAAACACGCGTCGTGATGCCACGTCGAGCAGGGGATAACTGTCGACGCTCAGGCGAACACCATCTAACTAGACTATGAAAATCTCATAAGTTTAATGATTAGAAAATCAGATATAATTTTAGGGTCGTATCCCCCGGCTCGGTGGATCATCTAGTCCATAGTTTAAAAACTATACTATACGCAGCGGAAAATACTTTATTTATATTTGACATCCTATGAGAGTGCATAAGTGACCCCCGAGATCAACTTATACTATACAAGACTCTATATTTATATTATATTATAAGTAGGAAAACGATCTTTTTACGTTGCTTGGAAAGTAATGTATGAGTTTTATAAATATGCCGGTCATGAAATATAATAGTAATAGTGTTTTTAGGTTTCAAAATAACTAGCAACCTAGCATAAATTTTCCCAAGAGCAAGTAGACTATCTCTAGAAAGGTAGCAGTAAAAGAAACATATCTAGTATCATAAGGTAAAACTACCAGTGGGCGCCAACAAATTGACACGAACCCACTGGAAAACATGTATGTCTCTAAGAAAAGCAGGAAAACTACCTCACAACAGCAAGAGAAAGATCCCTACAACTCAAGGGATCACCAGCAACACCACAACAAAACTAGCCGCCTACCCGGCTACTAATCAGAACCTGAGGCATTCAGAAAAGAAAAGAATACCTCAGCAAGTAAAACAAGAAAAATCTGAATTAGGGCACTTAATCAAAATGGAACAAGAGAGTAAGTAAACAAGACAGTAAAAGCAAACACTGTCTAAAGTAAACAAAAGTACACCAAGTACCAAGTAACAACACCAAGCCCTGATCAAATCCTGCAGAGGCTACAAGGCAAAGACAAGAAAAACCTGCCATAATATGTTGCATTTAACCAGGAAGAAGCACCTAACAATCCTAATTTGTGAGTTAATGGCAGTAGTAAACAAAATAGACCTGAGTTGGTGACCAAAAACAGTCCCCCAAGCCAAGCAGTTCCAAAAGAAAATTCACTGTGTCAGTACAAAATCACCACAAACCCAGCCCGTACCTGGGATTAAAAGGGTGACGGCCACAGCAATACCCAGCCCGTACCTGGGACTAAAAATGGCGGCCACGGCTCGCACACAAAACATCCCGCTCCTTTAGAGCATCAAAATACCACTACCTGTCATAACCCACGATTCGGCCATCAAAACAAAGGAAGAACGAAAGGCCGACAAGACATTCCCCTAGGAGTTAATCACTCGGGAAGAAAGAATCTAAAAAGGAATAAATCCCATCTTACAGGAATCATCAGTCTCCAGCCACAGGAAATCGTCGAACGGAGTTCGACGATTTGGCTTTTGTCGAACGCAGGCACGGGAAAAATCGTCGAACGTTGTTCGACGATTTTCCGTTTGTCGATCACAGGTCACAGGATAAATCGTCGAACGTCGTTCGACGAATTTCAATTCGCCAAACACAGGTCACAGGAAAAATCGTTGAACGTCGTTCGACGATTTTCCGATAAACGCAGGCCACAGGAAATTGTCGAATTCCGTTCGACGATTTTGCGTTAAACGCAGGCCACAGAAAATCGTCGAACTCAGTTCGACGATCCTCGTCGAACTCAGCCCGACGATCCTCGCCAAACTCAGGAAAACAGAGATCGTCGATCTCAGTTCGACAATCATCGTCGAACTCAGGTCGACGATCTTCGTCGATCTCAAGCAACCAGAGATCGCCGATCTCAGTTCGACGATCCTCGTCGAACTCAGGTCGATAATCTTCGCAGAACTGGCTGCTTTGAGTACACCGCAATCATGTACAACCACCTCCATTTCCGACCAATCCTCTTAGCCAAATTCGATCCTATTACTCGCAAAGTAAGCATGGAAACCCACTGCTACTAGTTCTAGGGCTAATAGGCTAATTGCTACCCAAACCAAGATCAACAGGGAACAATTTGATAAAAAAGAAAGCAAGACTACCGCAATCCGGCCAGAAACTTGGACTTTCAGAACTTGAGAAAATGCAAAAAGAAACATAAAGGTGCATTATGGTTTAAGATTCACAAGATTTTTACGGAAAAATAGAGCTAATAACAATTTCAGGGAAAACTTGAATGATTATAGCAAATTGACCATGAAAAGGAGAAGGAAAACTTGGCAAGGGTAGGAACACCACTTGCCTCAAATACCAGCGATTTATCTTGCACAACCCTTCCTCTCTCTCTCGGCTCCAGCCGCAACAGCACCTAAACAGGATTTCTAGAGTTTAATGGCAGAAAAGGATCAAACTAAAAATTCTGAGACCCCTAGAAACACCACGAAAATTGAATCTCTTAACGTAGGAATGAAGGTCTCGGCGAGAGCACTCCAAATCCGCTTTCAGAATCGAATTCCATCCACTAACGCTCCTAGAATCGGCGTCTGAAGGGTAGCAGGGTTGGCGTTTTTTTCTTCCTCTCGACACTGCGACGGTTATTCTTTCAAGGAAGGAGACAATGAATAGTCTCGATTTTGTATAAGGCTTTTTATATATACATGGACGAGTCTAATCAACCTTAACCGCCACCTAAAAGCCACTGGTTCATTTCAGCTTTAATAATTAATCATTTACATCCATTAATATTAACACACCAAAACGACCCGAAACCGAACCACCTCGGAATCCGATGAAATTCGCACCGTAGCTAAACACCCATGCTACGAACGCAACGGCGAAGTCAAAATCAACTCTCGACAATCAAAACTCGGGTAATCACTACCCGAAGCCAAAACACAAGCATCCCCCGAGAGGCCTCACCGGTCACCAAAACATACCAAGCTTGCTAGGGGATCTTGCCAAAAAGGCTACCAATAACCACACAAAGAACCAAAAGAGCTAAGACCACGCTCTAACAAACGGCACCTGCCGGAAACGCGTCAACGTAACGCCAAACGAGAATTAAATAATCGCAGAAAAAAATCGGGGGCGTTACAGCTGTCAGTGCTTGATCCGGATGAGCCTATCTCCGAGGCTAAGAAGAAAAGGAAAATAATCCGCGGCTTGCAGAAGGACTATGTTGCCTTTATGACATCTGTTCAAGGCTGGGCTACTCAGCCATCTCTGCTGGAGCTTGAGAACCTGCTTGCTTCGCATGAAAGTTTGGCAAGGTAGATGGCTGGAGTCTACGTCACTGAGGAAGGCAGTGAAGATCTCTTCTCAGGTAAGAAGAAGAAAGGATGGGAAGGGAAGAAGAAGACTGCTGCTGAAAATAAGCCTTCAAATTCTCATCAGTCAGAGAGGAGCGCTGCTCCTAAGAAGGATTGGAAGAAGAACCTGAAGTGCTACAGGTGTCATCAGCGGGGACACGTCAAGCATGACTGCAAGGTCAAACTGCAGCATTGGCATGCTACAGGCAAGGAGGAAGCTTGCTCTAAGAGCGAGGAAGCTGGATGGGGCAGAGCCTTCATGACGGGCAATTATGTTCGTGCCTTGTCTGCTATCAACTTCAATGATGATTGGATCGTGGACTCCGGGTGTGGTCATCACCTCACCGAAGACAAGTCGAAGTTCTCCTCTCTGCAAGCCTACTCAGGTAATGAAGCTATTATAACTGCTGATAATACTTTTTATGCAGTAGAGAAAGAGGGGGTTGTGTCTTTGGGTAGTGATAAGGGGCCACTCACGTTAAGGAGTGTGTATCACGTACCGGACATGAAGAAGAACCTCTACTCTGTGACCAATATGGTCGACGCGGGTTATCACATTCTGTTTGGGCCAATAAAAGTGAAGTTCCTTCGCAACGTATCAGCGGTTAAGGCTGATGTTGCTCATGTTGGGAGGAGAGTGAAGAACTTGTTTGTTCTTGCAACGAACTCTTATGTTGATCGGATGAGAGCAAACGATAGCGCTGCTATTTGGCATAAAAGGCTGGGGCATGTAGGAATGAATAAGCTAAAGGCTATGGCTAACAGCAGCCTTGTAAGAGGCTTGCCTAAGCTATCTTCATTTGGCGACGGTCACGTTTGCGCGGGATGTCATTACGGCAAGACTCATCACCTTCCGTTTGATAAATCACAAACAAGGAGCAAGAGACAATTGGAGTGCATCCATGGAGACTTGATGTGACCAACCATCACTGCAAGCCTTAGTGGGAGCAGATACATGCTCGTTCTGATTGATGACTACTCAAGATACACTTGGGTATATTTCTTGAAGGAGAAGTCTGAAGCCTTCCGTTTGTTTGTGGAGTTCAAGGTGTTTGTGGATGGCCGACTTGGTTTGCGGATCAAGAAGCTTAGAACAGATAATTGTGGTGAGTTTGTCTCCTCCGAGCTTTCTAACTTCTGCAGGAAACATGGGATCCACAGAGAGCTTACTTGTGCTCACACTCCACAACAAAATGGGGTAGCGGAGCAGAAGATCCGTCATATGGCGGAGACTAGTAAATACTGGCTTCATGCAAAAGACATTCCAAGGTCCTTCTGGGCGGAGGGGATGTCTTGTGATTCTTACGTCATCAATCGAATGCCTCTTAGCCCAATCAACATGAGGACTCCTTTTGAGATGTTGCTGAAGGAGAAGCCCAATGTGGAACATCTTTGGGTGTTCGGTTCAACTTGCTACGTGCATGTCCCGGATGCTTCAAGGATCAAGCTGGATGCAAAGGCAAGGAAGCTTGTCTTTGTTTGCTATGATGAGCGGAAGAAGGGAAGGAAATGCATGGATCCTGCGACGAAGAAGTTCTTTGCATCAAGAGATGTTGTCTTTGACGAGCTGACGTCGTATGGAGGTGGCTCGGTTGAGCTAACCAGAAGCATGGTTGATGAAGAGCAGAAGGTGGTTGTTGAAGCTTTGGAAGAGGATCTTGTTGTTTCACCAGCATCTCATGTTGCTTCAAGTTCTGGTGCTGAGGCTTCTGGCTCAGGAAGCAGGGGGTCCATTGCTCAAAGCTTGCCTGAAGGAGGTGTTAAGCCTGAAGAAGCAACAGAGGTAGTGAGCAAGGAGCAAACCTTGCGAAGGTCAAAGAGGACTATCAAGCCACCTGCTCGGTACTGTGATGGGAATGTAGTGAGTTTTGTCTCCTGCTTCTTTGCAGGTCCTCTGGATGAGCGAAAGCCTGCAAACTTCAAATAGGCCACTAGAGTCAAGGAGTGGGATGATGTCATGAAGGAAGAGATTGCTGATCTCAAGAAGAATGAAACCTGGGACCTTGTGCCCAAGGTTCATGGCATTACTCCAGTGACTTGCAAGTGGGTGTATAATTTGAAGAAGAAGGCTGATGGGAGCATTGATAGATACAAAGCTCGCCTGATCGCTCGAGGATTCTCACAGCAGTATGGAGAAGACTATGAGGAGACATTTAGTCCGATTGCAAAGATGACTTCGGTTAGAGTGATGATCGCCTTGGCTGCTTGCAAGGGATGGAGGATGTGGCAGCTTGATGTGAAGAATGCTTTTCTTTACGGAGAGATTGACAAGGACATCTTCATGGATCACCCACTTGGATTTGTTTTTAAAGTTCATCCGGACTATGTTTGCAAGTTCAGGAAGGCTCTCTACGAGTTGAAGCAAGCTCCTAGAGCTTGGTATGGGAAGATAGCAGAGTATCTGCAATTCTGCAGTTATCTTGCTTCCAACTAGGATTCTAGCTTGTTTGTCAAGAAGAAGGGGGAGCTTCAAGTCTTGGTCCTGCTGTGTGTGGATGACATGATTGTCACAGGAAATTCGAAGGAGGAAGTAGCAAGGCTCAGGGCTGAGCTTGCTATACGCTTCGAGATGAAAGACTTGGGAGAGCTTCATCACTTTCTCGGTCTTGAAGTGGAGAGGAAGGTGTACATGATTCTCATTTACCAGAAGGGGTATGCAGATCACATTGTAAGTTGATTTGGCATGGACGAAGGGATGAGTTGCTCTACTCCACTAGATCATGGGCTGAAGCTTGGACGAGATGAAGGAAGGATTCTTCCTGATCCCATGGTGTTCAGTGCTCTTGTAGGGAGCTTGATCTACCTGATGATTACAAGGCAAAACATTGCTTATGTTGTTGGCCGAGTAAGTCGGTTTATGGCTGAACCAAGGAAGTCTCATCTGGTGGCGGCAAAGAACATTTTGAAGTATGTCAAGACAACTTCTGATATGAGACTCCTCTATAGTAGAGATGCGGACTTTGCTTTTCTCGGATACACGGATGATGACTATGGTGGTTACTCAGATGATCGGAGATCAACTTCACGTTATGTGTTCACTTGTGGATTAGCTTGCATTTCGTGTTGTAGCAAGAAGCAGGATTCTGTGTCGGTGTCTACTACAGAAGCTGAGTATAAGGCTTCGACCTTGGCTGCTCGGGAAGCTATTTGGTTGAGGAGGCTTGCAGAGGATGTTCATGAAGAAGTGCAAGGGCCTACTTTACTCTTGGGTGACAATGAGAGTGCTCTCAAACTGGTAAACAATCTAGTGTGTCATGCAAGGACCTAGCATATTGAGATCGAACACCATTTCATAAGGGATAAGGTGTTGGAGGGATCTCTTCTGGTCGGGCATGTTCGGAGTGAAGATAATCTTGTTGACATCTTCACGAAGCCACTGTTGAAGGGGCCATTTCAGCAGTTATGAAACTTGCTAGGCATCCCCAATTCTCACTACAAGGGGGAGTGTTGAAATTTGTGAAGTGGAAGTGGGTGATGGACAGGCCTGGCGGTCTAAGCGGCTTGTGCAGACTGAGTACGCGGCCTGGACGGACTACGGGTTGCGGCCTGGGTGTTGTCTATCTTGTTGGCTTGGCTATTGAGAAGCGTCCTGTGCGGCTTGGTATGCGGCTTGATCGGTCTGTTGTGCGGCTTGGTTGGCCTATGGCCAAGGATGTCGGGCCTGGTGAAACGGACTGTGTGGACTGCAGTTTGTGGGCTGTAGGCAGTGCTCTGTTCAGCGAGCTTGTGTTAACCGGCGGGTTGAGTGCCTTATCCGCGAGAGGCTTGCGGACTGGCGTGTTCGCGGTATCCGCTGTGGCGGACTGGCCTTGGAGTTTGGTAATGGACCTTGCCGAGCTCTAGTGGTACAGCAGGTGTTAGCTGTTGTGGAGGACTGCGTGGACTGGTGTCGGACTCCGGTAGTTGGCCATGTGTTTGGGAAGTTGTGCGAGTAGTATTGGCGATCTGCTTACCTTGGTGGAATTGGCGAGCTGCTTACCTTGGTGGAATTGGAGAGCTGCTTACCTTGGTGGAATTGGCGAGCTGCTTACCTTGGTGGAATTGGCGATCTGCTTTGGGTATTGGCGGACTGGGCGTTGTCTACCGAGCTCGCGCTAGGCTTTTGGTGATCTACTGGACGTGGTCACATTCTGTGAAAAGTCCAGTGTGTCTGCAGTATCCGCAGAATCCACTGTTGACCGGGCGAACTGCCTTTGGTCGTGGACTTATGGCGATGGAGGCTTGGCTCTTATAATGTGCGGACTGCCTCTTGTATGTGTGGACTGCCACTGAAGGATTTGTGGCTATCCATGTGATGATGTGTGCGGACTGTGCAGACTGTACCTTGTCCGCATAGTGTGGGCGGTCTGGTACAAAGCCGCCTGGTAGTGAACATCGGTGTCTTGCTCCTCGCAGTTTTCTTGGAATCAGGATAAGTCTTTGCGGACTCAGCGGACGTATGTTTTGCTAGTGCTCAGGCTGGGGTGGTGATTCTATTCACTAGGGTGGTGACCACACTCCTCACCTCGCCTATAAATAGAACCCCCCGACACGTCTATAGTAATGGAGTGAATAGTAGGTTGGGCTTGGGCAAGTGTTGTGGTCTGCATTTTTCTGTCCTCGCTTGTTAAGTAGTACTGACGGTTTGCTGTGTGTAGGTCGCGCGGCTATCTTTAAGGAGCCAGGAGTTGGGCATTAAAATGTGCGGTCTCTGTGGTCTCAGCTGGTCGCTTCTGCGGCTTGTCAGTTTTCTGCTTCATCTTGTTCAAGATCCAATAACCTGTCCGCCTGTCTCAGGCGGGTAGGTGGTCTGTTCCTCAGTTCTTCAGCAGGCAGCAAATAACGGTGTGTCCGCTTGACCTCGCGGTCTTGGCGGTCTCCGTGTGCTATTCAGCTTGTAGCAGTTGCAGCTCGGGCAGCTTCGCCGATCTTGACGGACTGGGCTTTCTCGGCGATCTCCAGTGCTGTCCTCCCGGCTTGTTTTTGTTCTTTATATTTATAGCTTGTGTACTAGCGAAATCATGTCTCGCTACGTATACCTCGCCTTGTAAATAAGTGTAAAGGAATATAAGACCTGCTTGTTCTTCCATTTGCATTTGGTGTTGAGCTTGTTCCTTGGGTTTCCGCATGATCAAAGTGTGAACTGGGTAGTTCTGAGATTATTAATTTGGCTTTAGGCTACCTTGCTGACCGCTTTGAGAAAATTTAACAGTAAACTTGTGGGGAGAGGCATATCAAGATTTCAAAATGTCATTTTGGATACCCCTGTGGTCCTATTCATTTTGGATACCCCTGTGGTCACTGACGACTTTAACAACTATGGGCCTGGCGAGTAAGGAAGGGTCTCGCTTGCCTGACAAGATGCCGCTGATTGTTTCCTATCAAGCGAGTGGCTTCAGTGCTAGCCTCTTCACTGGAGATGCCCCTATTTGTTGACTTGACGATTCTTAATTTTGGCTTGGACTTTGCCTACGTGGCATGAATGGTACAACCCTTGACAAATACAGATTGTACACAATTTTCACTCTTTGTGAGGGACTTTAGAGCTCAGAAAGGAACATCCAACCTATTGGTATTACCATAGTGATCTGAAAGTGATCATACATGTAAACCCACTGCCAACTCAATATGAGTCTATGGGGTCGCACATAAGAGCATTGGAGAAGTTGGAAAGGTTTGTGTTGGCCTTGCTCATATATGATATGGGTGAAGGACCAAGCTTATGGCGTTCTGTATGTGGAGGATTTTCATTCCGGGACCTATATTGTGAATATGGGTCATTAGGTAAGTGGTCGGAAGAATCAAAGGGAAATTCGTCGAGTATTGTCTTAAGGTTTCGACGAATAATCTTGAATTCGTCGAGTATAGTCATGGCATCTTAATGAGTCTGTTTGAATTCGTCGAGTATCGTAATGTTGTCTCGACCAATTGGACTTGATTCGTAGAGTATCATTGTGATAGTTTCGACGAGTTAGACTCTGATTCGTCTTATATCGCCTTATTGCTTGGACGGTTTGCCTTGTCTCAATTCGTCGAGTATATCTGTGTTATTTCGACGAATAACTTTTGATTCGTCAAATATCGATGTGTATACTCGACGAATTCTTTTTCATCTGGTTTAATTCCTTTAAGTCCGGTTCGGCATGGTCTGCAAGTATCGACTGTTTTGGTATTCAGTATATATATGATATGTATAGTAAACTGGAATAAGAACTATTCCTTTTGACCTAATTGTGTGATACCGAGCGAGACGATCTTCTTCCCAACGGAACTGCTCCGCTAGGTCGTGAAAGCCGATCTCGCCGCCGACCGTCCGCCGTTCTTGTACTTGGTCGGAAAGTGTTTCCTGGGCGTCGTCTTCGTCGCTGCTGCCTCTCCTTTAACGGATCTAGTAGTCCGTGGAGACGTCGAGGGCGAACCTTCTTCCAACATAGATATTATGCGACAAGAGTCTAAGGGTTCTCCATGCTCGAATGGATATCTGTAGAGGCGTGGACACTATTCAACGCTCGGAACTCCGACTATTGAAGATCGTTGGACTTCATCGGAGCACCTTGGTTGATTATTGATTCAATCCCTCAAAGGTATAATTTATTTATTGCAATGTTACTTATTGATCAATGTTCATCACTAGATCCGTATTTCTTTTGGGATTTCTTGTTCCATTTCCGCTGCGCACAAGTGATGTGATGTATAGAAAAACCCAACACAACCCTCATTCGATAAGGCATCTTGGCGAGTAACTGGTATATATGCTCGACTCGGTCAGGCAGACCAGACCCAGTGTTGTATAAATAGGGAGGGGCCTTTTTTCGAGCATCCATTTCTGAGTCGTGTGAGATGTCTGTCTTCTTCCTCATTTTTACAAAGTTTTGGTTTAATATTGATGTGTGCAAGGAGTTTGATATGACTACAAGCTAGACCTCATCTAATGATCCATCTCTCATTCTATAAGTAAGGTTCTATCACATTCTAGCTGCACTTATTATGAATGATATGTGAAAGTGTTTTTTAATACATAAAATATTATTTATCAGGGATTGAAATCATGAAAAATAGTTCTTAAAAAATTGAATTTGCTATTTGCCATGGTTTCAAACCGTGGCTAATAGGATATTATTTGTCACGGGTAAAAGTCATGACAAATATTATATTCAACGTAATTGAGAAGTGTTCGGAAAACCTTGATCATTTAACTTATCAAATTATATTAAAAGTGATTTTACACCCTAGATTGATTACTCATATTGTATAGAGAGGGTGGTAATATGATCATAGGAGTCCTAGGAAGTTAGTAGAGTCAAGGACATGAGCTAGACACTCTGAATTGTAGAAGAAAATCAAGTAAAGATAACTTGCATAGACTTGAATTCGACGCAACGACGAGTAGATATTGACGGTACTTCGACTAGAACTCAGTGCAACTATAGAATGTTGAATCGGCGATACTTTAAGACAGAAGTCCACGCATACGTCAAAAGGATATTGGCGTAACTTCGACAACAGACTTATTCTATACAGAAGCAGGAATTCGATGTTACTCTTATTTAAAGTTGACGTAACATCGAGTACGTACAGTTCAAAATGAAAGTTTCAAAGAATTGTTTTAGGCTTAATCCAAGAAACCTTCATGGAATTTATTAAAACAATTATAACCGTTGGAAGACAGACTAAAGGAAAGATTTCTCTATCAGACTTTGAGATAATTTTATAGAGAGTTTTTGAAGAAAATATGGAGATTGGTTGAAGTATATTTGGAAGAATATATCAGAATTTCTTCTGAATATTTTATGTCATAAAATGGTTAATTCAATATAATTCAGTAATGATATAATCACAAAATAGAATGCAAAACAACAAGGATACAAAGATCAAGAACATGGATTGATAGCCGACTGTTCTTCATATTCTTCATCTCAAAACTCAATCTTCTCTGCTAGTTTTGAAACTAACTATAAACTAGAATATTAAGAAAAGATCAATAGATCCAAAGCTTATAACCATACAAATCTTTTATCAGAAAGGGGTTCATCATATCAAAGGATCAGAAACACTTAGTGTCTAATATCCCTCATATTCTTATTGAGAGGACTCATCCAGAAGACTCTTCTTCCCTACTCTATCTCTTAATTTCTTTCAGTCTCTATTATATTAACTGAGTAAATAGTTTTTAGAATCTCGGTTCAAAAGATTTTGGTTGTGGTTCTGAGAGTCGCCTTGTCAAAAGACTTAGTGGTAGTCATTCAAGATCTCCTTACCAAAATATTTAGTTGTTAGTTCTAAGAGTCTCCTCATCAAAAGAGTCACACACTATGATAGTGTATTCCTATCCAGGTGTTAGAAGAGTGGATGTACCCAAATTTTGTGGAACCACTATAACTTTAGTGTCTTCTATTCTTTGTTTTTGTGCTTACTTTATGTATTGTATTGTGTTTATCTGTGTTGTGAATAATTTTTAGTCTGTCATCTGTGTGCCTGTGTGTAAATCCTAAGTTAACTGAAATTGTTTAAGAAAAAGTTTTAAATTTCTATTCATCCCCTCTCCCTCTTTAGAGAATTCTCAGATGATTTCTACAACTGCTCACACTTTCAATTTATATCAAAGCCAAATTGATCAAATAAAGGCTAACACTACACCTTGATCACAAAGAGCCGAACAGTTGTACATATTTAACTATCTAATTTCCGAAAAGTATTTAAATAATTTCAAAGGATTTGCATCTACCAGATGATAAGTAGCAAAATAAATATACTTTTTATATATTTTTTGCTTTGTTTTAATAAAATTGTAATTATATTATGTACATATCTAAATAAATCATTTCTTTTTTATTTTGAGTTCTAACATAATCTGTTTTTGTTCCCTATAGGTATTTCTGGACAAAATGGGCATTTCGAGAAAATTTCCTGTCACACCCCTAGGTCACACCCGTGACCTAGGGAGTGTAACTTTAAAAATAGCAATTCCAAAGTTTCGAGAGAATTCGGCCAACAAACTGAAGTCACTCCCATGGACATGCCTGTGTTCCACCTGTTACGCCCGTGACCTCAGCCGTGACCAAGCAAAGAACCAGTTGTCGCGCTATGCCGAAGTCTTGAAGCCAGCATACATGAGTCACGCCTAGAGTCACGCACGTGTAACACCTGTCATGCCCATGACAACACCCGTGACCAAGCAGACCGCCAGCTGTCACGTCGTGCTGAAATGCTGAAGCCAGCAAGATCGAGTCACGCACAACCTACATGCGCTGTATATCAGGTGGCATGCCCGTGACGTAAGACATGACCTACCAAAATTCCAGCTGGGATGCCCCGAAGAATCCAAATTGTCACGCCATGCAGACACACCCCGATTACATGTCCGTGATCATCAATTCAACCCCATGTACTTTCAACCCAATCTAGAAATCAGCCGAAATTCTATCTACAGCCACCACGTCAGTGTCATACGTAGGAAACATGCTTGAGGGGTGCGTGCACTTCAGAAATTTCAGCTATAAATAGACCTCCATGGCTGATGTTTAGAAATGAACTGGTAGAGTTCCACATATATAGTAGATGTAAGTTGTAAGACCCCCTTTTTTTTCTCTTTTGACCACGGGGTCTTAGGCCCAGAACCGCCGTTTTGCGGTGACTCCTTCACGCCCTGAAGGGTCATCACCACAAAGCGCCGATTCTGCCGGCCAATTCGATCACATAAAAGTAGCATAATGAAGTAAAATGAAAACTATCTGTCCACAGAGAGTCACATGACATATATAAATATAACTCCACGAAGGGAGTGTCCACAGTAGATAACATCAGAGTAGCAAAATACGGGCTTATGCCCGGTACAACATATCCTCACTACAAAATCACTCATGCGGAAGCAAAAGCTGAAAAACTACTCAGGGTCGAGACTCACAGTCCCGGCTGTATGAACTCCGGAGCTAGACTGCCCCACCTCCAAGCGCACCGGTCTCTGGGGCTGCTCCTCCATGCTGGTCTCCACGATCCCCTAAATGATGCGGTTCGAAAACCGTTAGTCTAAAAGACTAAGTCCTATCATCCCCCACCCCTTCCCCCACGGCTCCTAGGCACCGAGCGGAGAGGAAGAAAGGGGAGGACTTGAAGGTGGAGAATATCAAAGCAGATGACAGCGGTCCTATTCTAGCAAGTTCTATAGCATATAAAGACAATAAAATGTAAGCTGAAATGTAACCTTCACTTATGTGGAAAAACACATAAGCCAAGGGGTCTTTTGCAAGGCTCCCATCGTATAAAAAGTCTCATACCGATTTATACGTTGGGGTGACGGTGGTCAAACAGCAGTAACTAAATATATCAAAATTAACCTTAATTTATAAACTTGCCCACACAAGCTTATAGACTAAGGGGTCGTTTTGCAGGTCCTAATGTATAAGCGTCCCATTCCACTTATACATCAGGTGTCAGGGGTTAAATGAATCGATTATGCTATGACATGCAAGTGGGTATGATGGACATGCAAGTGCAACGCACACACCCGACTCTGTGCACACAGACCTTTAGTTCCCCCTTTCTGGAGCCGTAACCTCCCAGGATACCTCCGTAGTGGCAGACGGAAGCGGTGGGTTGGGCCTCGCCCACCTCTAAACCAGTAAGGCACTACCGGTCAGACCTATCGTACGCCTCAACGCTTGGTGCACGAAGCGGACTCCTGCGTACTCTTGCCGGCTGGCGCACCGGACTTCTGTTGGCGAAGTGCTAACCACACTTGCCGAGTCAACGTATTGGCGTCGGTGCATCGACCCTCCAATACCGAAAACCCACCACCTTAATTTATTTTCCTTTTATGCACATGCAGATTTAGCGTAAACAAAACCCGAGCCGAAGCTCCCCGGACCAAGAGTCCGTCTTTTAACCATCCGAGCCGAAGCTCCCAGCTGACTTTTGGTGCTAACAGTGCCTGTGAAATGTGCAACCCTAATTACTAAGTTACTCTTTTCAGCTTGTTAAACAGTTTACGTTAACCCAGGACTGCCCCCGGTATTCCCTGTGAAGGGCTCTCAAGGGGCACTAGGAACTGTGTTGGGATTACGCCCAGCGTTCCCTTTCGCAAGGTACTTATTTTATTATTGGTTGATCCCCTTACCCATTATTTTCTCATGTTTCGATACGCTAATCCTAGGGTGATTTGACTCCAACTCTCCTTGGGTAGGACGATCTTTCGTCGGGCCCGAACGCCTTTAAACCCTAGACAAATCCACACCCTACTCACTCATCTTCCAAAGATGCAGCCCTTTCCACTTGTCCTTACAGCAAACCATCAAGACCCATCATACGTGCCCTAATTCAATCCAAATGAAATCCTGCAGTTTTGCTATATGTAGACCACTTAAGCTACGTGACCCGTAAAAGGGGAAGTACATGAAATACTCATCCAGTACCCTCCTGATAATTATCAGAGGTCTATTATGATAAGTATAGACTAAATTAAGAAAATCATATTTTTCTCAATTAATCTACTATTTATTGAATTTTCCTCAAAAACTAGGCCATAGTCAATTTGAACATGAACCATAAGATTTTCTCAGGTAATGGCCTCCTAAAATTTGTATTCACTAAATAACAGAGAAATATCATTGGATGCTAATTTTCATAATTTTCCAGATAATTCTTGACCTCTAAAGGATTTATTAAAATAATTCCAAAAATCAAAAATAATGAAGGAAGTGCCACATATATGTCTCCAATAATTATGTAAAAATTACTAGGGCTTCATAGGGAACTAAAAACATCATGATGAAGAAATTAGAATTTTTCAGACAATCTAAAAGTCATTATTAAATTTTCCAAGGTTCCATGGAATTAAATAATTAAAGAAGCAACAACTAAATATCATTCTTCAAAAATTCCATAAAAATTTACAGAGATGGGTAACATGATTATAAGCCCCTTGGCTAAGTTTTATCAAGTTTAAGCAAGTATAGTGCTCTGCAAAAACTCTTAAGTGGAAATTATAAAATATAACTCTGTGAATAAAGTACCAAAAATATTCATCCAAAATTTATTATAAAATTTCCAGAGACATGTATGCCCTAAGCAACTACCCATTCAAAATCTCAGCCCTTTTAAGATAGTTTTGGTATTAGTTCTTATGGTTTCAAAGCTAGTGCCCTAAACTAGGGTTATGGATTTAAGGGGTCTTTAATCTTCCAAATGCCCTAAAATTTTAACCATAGGACCATAGTGACCCTATGGTCATCATTCCCAAGTTTCAAGCCCATCCAAGGTCTTTTGACCCCAATTTCTTCAAACCCTAGAGAATTACCCTAAAGGGCCTACCCTATACTTCTAGGGCTACCCTAGCCCAATCCACTCCAAACTTCATGAGTGAGTGTAAAAAGTTAAATCATATCAGTGGCCAAAGTTTCAGCCTCTGTTGAGGTGATTTGGTCACTTAAAACCAAAAGTGCCACTTTTGACCAAAATGCCCTTCATAGGGTAGAACTAGGGTTGGGTCAAAACCTATTCAACACTCACCCAAACCAACTGAAATTTTATACAGGTACCTAATTGGAGCCCAGGGACCACTCACCAAAATTTGGGAGGGTTTGGGTGTGTTTAGGGCACCTATTTAATTTATCTAATGATTATTAAATTTTTACCAAAACTATAGAAATATTTTCTCCAAAAATTCCCATTTTTGGGCAGGCCCTAGGTATGCCTAGGATAGACCCTCTGCCAAAATTTCAGCCCATTTGGGCTTGGGGTGAAGAGTGGGCACTCATTTTAGTGACTGCCTAGCCCTAAGGACATGTCCCACCAAAATGGGTGCCCTGGTCCAACCAGTGACCCAAAAGGGTCCCAACAATTTTTGCTGCAAACTAGACACCCTAAGCTACAATGTTCATGTTGGGCAAATTTCCATCCAGGGTCCCTAGGTATTTTTAAACATTAATTACATTAAATATATCCAGTGTGACAAAAATGAAATAAATTTTATTTAACCCTATAGTATCTGATCTGATGCCGCACGAATCTTGGCGCAGATCGACGGCATCTGGTCATCGTCCCCACTGAGCCAACGGCTGGGATTGGTTCTGCCTGGAGCGATTTCCAAGCTCTGCCGCCGGCGATCCAGCCCCTTCCCCGGCCGGCCACCGCCACCAACACCTCCGTTGAGGTGGTGGCTGTCGTCAGGCGGCGGCTCCGCCGCCGGAGAGGTGTTTTCCGGCGGATTGAGCAAGACTTTTCCTTGCCGAAACCAGGAGAAATCCTGGATTCGATCGGGCTCAATTGAGCCCGAAACTCTAGCCTAAGGATTCCTAGGATCTACCCGCGAGTTAAGGAGAGGAGGAGGACCTTCCTGGCGGCCTGGATGCGAGAGGAGCGGCGGGATGCCATTGGCGACGGCGGCGGCGCTCGGCTTCTGCAACTGCACGGTGGAAGGGCTCGTCTCCTCCAGGTAAGTGCTCCAAAATGATCCCCTCGGCTCCCTGATGGTGTTTAAAAGGCAATTGGGGGAGGGGAGAGGCTGGTTCTTCAATGGCCATTATCTCCATTAATGGAGTGGCTCGGGTTGTGTGGAGGGGGGCTGAACCCACCCCTTGGTGGCCGGGAAACGGCTGGAATCAACTCCTCTCTCCTAGAGGAGTTGATTGCAGCCATAAAGGGTGGCTGTTAGTCTCCCTTGGCCGGCCTCTTACTTCCCCCTTCTCCTTCCTCATTTCTCTCTCCTCCATTATCATGGAGAGGAGCTTTTTCTCTCTCCTAGTCACCTCTGGTTGACTAGTCAACCCCACAAGCTAAAGGCAGCCCACTGGATTATGATGATCATGGGAATGGGCTTAGCCTAAGGGAGAAGTGGCTTGAGCTTGGGTTAGCCCTTTTTGGGCTAAGTTGACTTGACCCTCAATGAGGGTTGACTTGGCCAATTTGACCATCTAGGTTGACCCCATTGGGTCCTGGGTGGTTCATTGGCCTCCCCTAAGGTCTATGTAGGGCTGGGTAGGGTTGACTTGGCACCTTAAAGGTCACTTGACCCTTGGTAAGGTCACTTTGACCATTTAGAGCTAGAGTTGACTTGGGTCAACATGACCATTAGGGTCCACCCCTATGGATCCTTGGTGACCCATTGACTTCCCTTAGGGTCTAGGTAGGGTTATATGGGGTTGCCCTGCACTTGGAGGTCACATACCCTTAGTAGGGGTACTTTGACCAGATTAGGGCTTGAGTTGACCTGGGTCAACCTGGCCTCTAGGGCTGACCCCAATGTGTCCTTAGTGACCCATTGTCCTCACTTTAGGGTTAGGAGGGCATAGGTGGTGTCCTCTAGACTAGGAGTGGGTCTATTGGCCCTAAGTGGGCTAGGTTGACCTATTTAGGGCTAGGGTTGACCTTGGTCAACTGGGCCTCTTGGGTTGGCCCTAATGGGTCCTTTTGGCTCTAATGGGTCTCCCAAAATGTTTGGGAGTGTTGTGATAGGGTCTTGGGGTCATGGTGAAGCCCCATTGTCATCCTAAACTATTGTTCAGAATTCTACTACCTGCAGACCATGGTGATCCCTACCTTGGCCTCCTATCTCTTGGCCCATTTCTGGCTTCCCAGGGTTTTGTCATGACCTAGTCATGGCCAAAACCACTCTTAGGGGTCTAGTTGGAAATGGGATGTTACAAATCCCAATAAACAAAACAAAGATTTCGTCCCCGAAATCAAGGTTGGACCTACGGGTCTTATTACCGAAGGAAAGAGTCTTGTAACATCCCATTATGACGTCTTGTTTGTTAAATTTGATTTAAGGGAAAACTTAGATCTAAGACCCCTTTCGCCCAAACGGTGAACCAAAATCCCAATAAACAAAGTTAAGCCCCCAATAAACAAAGATAAGCCCCTATCTACCTAGAGCAGCCCTTAGTATACTTAAAGCAGAAAAATAAATTAACATCTTGAGGGGTCTGAGAGGTATACCTGACTGAATAGCTCGGGGTATCTTTGTCGCATCAGGTCCTGTGGCTCCCAGGTATGCTCCTCCTGGCCGTGGTTCCTCCACAGGACCTTGACTAGAGGGACCCTCTTGCGTCGTAAGACCCGCACTCCTCGGTCGTCGATCCTCACAGGCTCCAAATGAACAGACCGGTCTGAAGCTACCGGCCCTTCGGTGGTCAGAATCTGCTGCTCCGGGCGTAGTAGAGCCCTCCTCAAAGAAGAAATGTGGAAGACGTCGTGCAGCGCTTCTAGCTCTGGTGGTAACTCCAGCCGGTAGGCTAGGGGTCCGATCCGCTCCAGGATCCTGTAAGGGCCCATGTACCTAGGGCTGAGCTTCTTCCTCCGACCACGCACCCGTGAAACTCCATGCATGGGCCGGATTTTCAGAAACACCCGGTCCCCCACCTGGAACTCCACCTGCCGATGTCGGGCGTCATAGTACTTGGCCTGTCTACTCTGCGCCTCGAGCATCCTGTCTCTGATCAGCCTCACTTGTGCCTCGGTGTCTTCAACGAACTCTGACCCCAATACCTTCGGATCTTCGTTCTGCACCCATGAGAGCGGGGTCCGGCATCTCCTCCCGTACAAGGCTTCGTAAGGCGCCATCCTGATGCTGGACTGGTGGCTGTTGTTATAGGAGAACTCGACAAGGGGTAAGAGTTTCTCCCACGGTTCCCCGCGATCTAAGATGCATAGCCTCAAAAGGTCCTCCAGCGTCCGGTTGGTGCGTTCTGTCTGCCCGTCTGTCTGGGGGTGGAATGCAGTGCTGAAAGTCAATCGCGTGCCTAAGTAAGCTTGCACGGACCTCCACTCCCTGGAGGTGAACCTGCCATCCCGATCCGACACTATCGTCCTGGGCACTCCATGATAACGAATGAACTGCTCCACAAACTTCCGCACCAGTACTCCTACTGAATCATCCTTCCTGATCGGTATAAATCGAGCCACCTTGGTCAACCGATCGACGATTACCCAGATCGAGTCATTCCCTGTCCGAGACCGGGGAAGCCCATGTATGAAGTCCATGGCTATGTCATCAAACTTCCACTCCGGCACCGGGAGTGGCTGCAATAATCCTGCGGGGTTCCTGCACTCCGCCTTCACTAGCTGACATGCCTCACAATGGGTCACGAAGTGTGAGACATCCTTCTTCATGCCCGGCCAGTACATCGTCCTCTTCAAATCAGCCGTCATCTTTGTGATCCCCGGGTGTACAGAATACCGGCTGCAGTGCGCCTCCATCATAATATCCTCCCGGATCTGGCCTCCCTCCGGTATATACACTCGTCCTCTGAAGCACACCAGATCGTCCCTCAGTGTGTAATCTCCTGCAGTGCCCGCCTTCAGAGCTTGGAAGATGGGTTCCAACTTGGCATCCTGCCTCTGTCCCTCTCTGACCCGGTCTCTGATGTCATCGGTAACGCCTATCGCGGCCAAGTACTCCTCATAGAGCTCAGGATCATCAGACGATACCAGAGTAATGTGCATGTCCTCTAGTCTCTGCAGCAGCTCCATAGACATCAACTGAGGCTCTGCTCCTGTTGTGGCGGCTCTCCGACTCAGTGCATCTGCCACCACGTTTGCCTTCCCCGGGTGATAGTGCATCTCATACTGATAGTCAGATAGAAACTCCACCCACCGCCTTTGCCTGATGTTCAGTTCCTTCTGCGTGTCCACGTACTTAAGGTTCTTATGGTCGGAATATATGTCACAGTGGACTCCATAAAGGTAGTGCCGCCATATCTTCAGTGCGAATACAACTGCCCCCATCTCAAGGTCATGTACTGGGTAGTTCTTCTCATGGGTCTTCAGCTGGCGGGAGGCATAAGCTATGACGTGTCCGTTCTGCATCAGTACCGCTCCCATCCCCTGATATGATGCGTCGGTGTAGACCTGGAATCCCTCCCTCCCCGAGGGAAGAGTAAGAATGGGAGCCGAGGTCAGCCGATCCTTCAGCTCCTGGAAAGCTGTCTGGCACTGCGGGGTCCACACGAACGGTGCCTCCTTCTTTGTCAAGGATGTGAGCGGGAGGGCGATTCGAGAGAATCCCTCTACGAACTTCCGGTAATAACCGGCAAGTCCTAGAAAACTCCGTACGTCAGTGGCTGTTTTCAGCTGCGGCCACTCTGAAATAGCTCGAATCTTTGCCGGGTCCACTGCCAGCCCGGCTCCGCTGATAATGTGACCTAAGAACGCCACCTCCTTCAGCCAGAACTGACACTTACTGAATTTCGCATAAAGGTGATGCTCCCGTAGTCTCTCCAGGGTCAATGCTAGATGTCGTGTATGCTCCTCCTCCGTCTTAAAATAGATAAGGATGTCGTCTATGAACACTATGACAAACACATCCAAGTAAGCCTCGAAGACCCGGTTCATGAGGCTCATAAATGCTGACGGAGCATTCGTGAGCCCGAAGGGCATCACGATGAACTCATACAATCCATACCGGCTACTAAAGGCCGTTTTCGGGATATCCTCCTCCTGGATCCGCAGCTGGTAATAGCCTGATCTCAAGTCCAGCTTCGAAAAGTAATGGGCTCCCTCCAGCTGATCGAACAACTCGTCTATCCTGGGGAGCGGATAGGTATTTCGGACGGTCAGCCTATTTAGTGCTCGATAGTCGATGCACAGGCGTAAGGTGCCGTCCTTCTTCTTTACGAATAGGACAGGAGCTCCCCATGATGAGGAACTCGGCCTAACAAATCCTGCTTCCACCAGCTCCTGCAACTGTGTCCGAAACTCCGCCAACTCCTTCGGGGCCATCCGATAAGGGGCCTTGGATACCGGCTTAGCCCCTGGTACCAGCTGAATCTGGAAGTCCTTCTCCCTATGCGGAGGTAGTCCCGGCAGCTTATCCGGAAAAATATCGGCGTAGTCACGAACCACCGGAATGTCTGCGATCAAGTCCTTCTCCTCAGTCATCTCGAACAATACTTGGTATACCTCGTCCCCTTGCATATGGGCCTTAATGGCCTGAATAGATGAAAGCAAGCGACGGGAGACCGGTGTAGTACCTTCGAACGTTGCATAAGTATCGCCGTGGCTGAGCACGACCCTCCCTGCCGGGCAATCAATCTGGGCATGGTTCCAGACAAGCCATGTCATGCCCAAGACGAGATCGAAGTCCGGCATCCTCAAGATCGTCGCCGGGGCCTCGAGTGTCAACCCCTCTATGGTAACCTCCAGGAGGCACTTTTCTGTGGACTGAATCTCCATCCCATTGGGGAGGCGCACCCTCCTGGGTAGTCCTGTATAGCAACGAATCTGATCCAGGTCCTTGACGAAATCCTCCGATACAAAGTTATGTGATGCCCCCGTGTCGAACAGGGTGTGGGCAGGCTTGCCGCACACCATCACCATTCCTAAATCAGTTTGAAAGAAATTCTAGCGTAAGGTTTTCTAACCTAGGTTGTATAGTAGTTCTATCAATGCTTAATACGAGCAAAGAATAATTCTAACATTAAGATTACTCTCATACCTGCAATAACCCTGTCCGGGTTCCGGGGCTGTGCTAAGTCCAGAGCGTAAATCTGCTCCCCATTCTGCCTGCGGTCGCCTCCCTGGTAACCACGTCCTCGGCCGCGTCCTCGGCCTCCGAAATGCTGGGCCGGTGGGCCACCCCGTGGTGCTGGAGGTGGTGCCCCCTCATAGGGCAATCTCTCCGGAGGTGTCCCACCTGGTGACAGTGGAAGCACTCCGGCGGGGGATACGCCATACCCCGGGGTCTCTGCATCTCCTGGATCCGGAGAGGTTGAGGGGCCAAGACCACCTGCTCTCTCGGCTCCTGCCTCAACTCCTGACGAGGCTGCTCCTCTTCCCTTCTTCCATCTGGTACGATGCCTCGCCGCTGATCATTTCGGGCCCTCCGGCCCTGGTCCTCCGTTTGCCGTTTCCGGCCCCGAGTGGTGTGCCAGTCGGCCTCAATCCTCTTCGCCATCTCTAAAATCCGGGAGATGGGCCCGTCAGAGACAAAAAGCAAAGCCTCTCTCAACTCCTCTTTTAGGCCCTTATAAAACCTCTTGACGTACCCCGCTTCATCCAGCTGATAAGAGCCCGCATATCGGGCCAAATGATCGAACTCTCGGTGGTACTCCACCACTGTCCTGGTGCCCTGCCTCAGCTGCAAGAAACGCTCCTCCAACTCGTCCCTGGCCGACTGAGGAACAAAGTGCTCCAGCAGCGTGGCCCTGAATTCTTCCCATGTGATTTCTGCAATCTCTCTATCCGCAAAAGTCGTGTCCAACAGCGTCTTCCACCACCGCTTGGCATGTGACTCCAAGCAAGATACCACTAGGGCCACCCTCTCCTCCCAGGGGCATCGTATCCCCGTCAACATCTCGTACATCACATCCAGCCACTCCTCTGTCCGTACTGCCGACTCCGTCCCCAAGTAAGATGGGGGAGAGAGTCCTCGGAAGGTGCTCATCCAGTTGGCCCCTGGGTTTGGCTGCTGGGCTGGGGCTTGCTGAGCCCGGAAGGCCTCAAGGATGGCTGTAAGGGTCTGCCCCATGTCTGCAGCTCAGTTGGTGATGAGGGAGTGGTGGAAAGCTTTCTTATCAAGGTCCTGGGTTCGAGACCCAGTGGCAACAACCTACCGTGCTGATAAATAGGTCGGAGAGGGGTTGGGTCAAAACCTATTCAACACTCACCCAAACCAACTGAAATTTTATACAGGTACCTAATTGGAGCCCAGGGACCACTCACCAAAATTTGGGAGGGTTTGGGTGTGTTTAGGGCACCTATTTAATTTATCTAATGATTATTAAATTTTTACCAAAACTATAGAAATATTTTCTCCAAAAATTCCCATTTTTGGGCAGGCCCTAGGTATGCCTAGGATAGACCCTCTGCCAAAATTTCAGCCCATTTGGGCTTGGGGTGAAGAGTGGGCACTCATTTTAGTGACTGCCTAGCCCTAAGGACATGTCCCACCAAAATGGGTGCCCTGGTCCAACCAGTGACCCAAAAGGGTCCCAACAATTTTTGCTGCAAACTAGACACCCTAAGCTACAATGTTCATGTTGGGCAAATTTCCATCCAGGGTCCCTAGGTATTTTTAAACATTAATTACATTAAATACATCCAGTGTGACAAAAATGAAATAAATTTTATTTAACCCTATAGTATCTGATCTGATGCCGCACGAATCTTGGCGCAGATCGACGACATCTGGTCATCGTCCCCACTGAGCCAACGGCTGGGATTGGTTCTGCCTGGAGCGATTTCCAAGCTCTGCCGCCGGCGATCCAGCCCCTTCCCCGGCCGGCCACCGCCACCAACACCTCCGTTGAGGTGGTGGCTGTCGTCAGGCGGCGGCTCCGCCGCCGGAGAGGTGTTTTCCGGCGGATTGAGCAAGACTTTTCCTTGCCGAAACCAGGAGAAATCCTGGATTCGATCGGGCTCAATTGAGCCCGAAACTCTAGCCTAAGGATTCCTAGGATCTACCCGCGAGTTAAGGAGAGGAGGAGGACCTTCCTGGCGGCCTGGATGCGAGAGGAGCGGCGGGATGCCATTGGCGACGGCGGCGGCGCTCGGCTTCTGCAACTGCACGGTGGAAGGGCTCGTCTCCTCCAGGTAAGTGCTCCAAAATGATCCCCTCGGCTCCCTGATGGTGTTTAAAAGGCAATTGGGGGAGGGGAGAGGCTGGTTCTTCAATGGCCATTATCTCCATTAATGGAGTGGCTCGGGTTGTGTGGAGGGGGGCTGAACCCACCCCTTGGTGGCCGGGAAACGGCTGGAATCAACTCCTCTCTCCTAGAGGAGTTGATTGCAGCCATAAAGGGTGGCTGTTAGTCTCCCTTGGCCGGCCTCTTACTTCCCCCTTCTCCTTCCTCATTTCTCTCTCCTCCATTATCATGGAGAGGAGCTTTTTCTCTCTCCTAGTCACCTCTGGTTGACTAGTCAACCCCACAAGCTAAAGGCAGCCCACTGGATTATGATGATCATGGGAATGGGCTTAGCCTAAGGGAGAAGTGGCTTGAGCTTGGGTTAGCCCTTTTTGGGCTAAGTTGACTTGACCCTCAATGAGGGTTGACTTGGCCAATTTGACCATCTAGGTTGACCCCATTGGGTCCTGGGTGGTTCATTGGCCTCCCCTAAGGTCTATGTAGGGCTGGGTAGGGTTGACTTGGCACCTTAAAGGTCACTTGACCCTTGGTAAGGTCACTTTGACCATTTAGAGCTAGAGTTGACTTGGGTCAACATGACCATTAGGGTCCACCCCTATGGATCCTTGGTGACCCATTGACTTCCCTTAGGGTCTAGGTAGGGTTATATGGGGTTGCCCTGCACTTGGAGGTCACATACCCTTAGTAGGGGTACTTTGACCAGATTAGGGCTTGAGTTGACCTGGGTCAACCTGGCCTCTAGGGCTGACCCCAATGTGTCCTTAGTGACCCATTGTCCTCACTTTAGGGTTAGGAGGGCATAGGTGGGGTCCTCTAGACTAGGAGTGGGTCTATTGGCCCTAAGTGGGCTAGGTTGACCTATTTAGGGCTAGGGTTGACCTTGGTCAACTGGGCCTCTTGGGTTGGCCCTAATGGGTCCTTTTGGCTCTAATGGGTCTCCCAAAATGTTTGGGAGTGTTGTGATAGGGTCTTGGGGTCATGGTGAAGCCCCATTGTCATCCTAAACTATTGTTCAGAATTCTACTACCTGCAGACCATGGTGATCCCTACCTTGGCCTCCTATCTCTTGGCCCATTTCTGGCTTCCCAGGGTTTTGTCATGACCTAGTCATGGCCAAAACCACTCTTAGGGGTCTAGTTGGAAATGGGATGTTACAAATCCCAATAAACAAAACAAAGATTTCGTCCCCGAAATCAAGGTTGGACCTACGGGTCTTATTACCGAAGGAAAGAGTCTTGTAACATCCCATTATGACGTCTTGTTTGTTAAATTTGATTTAAGGGAAAACTTAGATCTAAGACCCCTTTCGCCCAAACGGTGAACCAAAATCCCAATAAACAAAGTTAAGCCCCCAATAAACAAAGATAAGCCCCTATCTACCTAGAGCAGCCCTTAGTATACTTAAAGCAGAAAAATAAATTAACATCTTGAGGGGTCTGAGAGGTATACCTGACTGAATAGCTCGGGGTATCTTTGTCGCATCAGGTCCTGTGGCTCCCAGGTATGCTCCTCCTGGCCGTGGTTCCTCCACAGGACCTTGACTAGAGGGACCCTCTTGCGTCGTAAGACCCGCACTCCTCGGTCGTCGATCCTCACAGGCTCCAAATGAACAGACCGGTCTGAAGCTACCGGCCCTTCGGTGGTCAGAATCTGATGCTCCGGGCGTAGTAGAGCCCTCCTCAAAGAAGAAATGTGGAAGACGTCGTGCAGCGCTTCTAGCTCTGGTGGTAACTCCAGCCGGTAGGCTAGGGGTCCGATCCGCTCCAGGATCCTGTAAGGGCCCATGTACCTAGGGCTGAGCTTCTTCCTCCAACCACGCACCCGTGAAACTCCATGCATGGGCCGGATTTTCAGAAACACCCGGTCCCCCACCTGGAACTCCACCTGCCGATGTCGGGCGTCATAGTACTTGGCCTGTCTACTCTGCGCCTCGAGCATCCTGTCTCTGATCAGCCTCACTTATGCCTCGGTGTCTTCAACGAACTCTGACCCCAATACCTTCGGATCTTCGTTCTGCACCCATGAGAGCGGGGTCCGGCATCTCCTCCCGTACAAGGCTTCGTAAGGCGCCATCCTGATGCTGGACTGGTGGCTGTTGTTATAGGAGAACTCGACAAGGGGTAAGAGTTTCTCCCACGGTTCCCCGCGATCTAAGATGCATAGCCTCAAAAGGTCCTCCAGCGTCCGGTTGGTGCGTTCTGTCTGCCCGTCTGTCTGGGGGTGGAATGCAGTGCTGAAAGTCAATCGCGTGCCTAAGTAAGCTTGCACGGACCTCCACTCCCTGGAGGTGAACCTGCCATCCCGATCCGACACTATCGTCCTGGGCACTCCATGATAACGAATGAACTGCTCCACAAACTTCCGCACCAGTACTCCTACTGAATCATCCTTCCTGATCGGTATAAATCGAGCCACCTTGGTCAACCGATCGACGATTACCCAGATCGAGTCATTCCCTGTCCGAGACCGGGGAAGCCCATGTATGAAGTCCATGGCTATGTCATCAAACTTCCACTCCGGCACCGGGAGTGGCTGCAATAATCCTGCGGGGTTCCTGCACTCCGCCTTCACTAGCTGACATGCCTCACAATGGGTCACGAAGTGTGAGACATCCTTCTTCATGCCCGGCCAGTACATCGTCCTCTTCAAATCAGCCGTCATCTTTGTGATCCCCGGGTGTACAGAATACCGGCTGCAGTGCGCCTCCATCATAATATCCTCCCGGATCTGGCCTTCCTCCGGTATATACACCCGTCCTCTGAAGCACACCAGATCGTCCCTCAGTGTGTAATCTCCTGCAGTGCCCGCCTTCAGAGCTTGGAAGATGGGTTCCAACTTGGCATCCTGCCTCTGTCCCTCTCTGACCCGGTCTCTGATGTCATCGGTAACGCCTATCGCGGCCAAGTACTCCTCATAGAGCTCAGGATCATCAGACGATACCAGAGTAATGTGCATGTCCTCTAGTCTCTGCAGCAGCTCCATAGACATCAACTGAGGCTCTGCTCCTGTTGTGGCGGCTCTCCGACTCAGTGCATCTGCCACCACGTTTGCCTTCCCCGGGTGATAGTGCATCTCATACTGATAGTCAGATAGAAACTCCACCCACCGCCTTTGCCTGATGTTCAGTTCCTTCTGCGTGTCCACGTACTTAAGGTTCTTATGGTCGGAATATATGTCACAGTGGACTCCATAAAGGTAGTGCCGCCATATCTTCAGTGCGAATACAACTGCCCCCATCTCAAGGTCATGTACTGGGTAGTTCTTCTCATGGGTCTTCAGCTGGCGGGAGGCATAAGCTATGACGCGTCCGTTCTGCATCAGTACCGCTCCCATCCCCTGATATGATGCGTCGGTGTAGACCTGGAATCCCTCCCTCCCCGAGGGAAGAGTAAGAATGGGAGCCGAGGTCAGTCGATCCTTCAGCTCCTGGAAAGCTGTCTGGCACTGCGGGGTCCACACGAACGGTGCCTCCTTCTTTGTCAAGGATGTGAGCGGGAGGGCGATTCGAGAGAATCCCTCTACGAACTTCCGGTAATAACCGGCAAGTCCTAGAAAACTCCGTACGTCAGTGGCTGTTTTCAGCTGCGGCCACTCTGAAATAGCTCGAATCTTTGCCGGGTCCACTGCCAGCCCGGCTCCGCTGATAATGTGACCTAAGAACGCCACCTCCTTCAGCCAGAACTGACACTTACTGAATTTCGCATAAAGGTGATGCTCCCGCAGTCTCTCCAGGGTCAATGCTAGATGTCGTGTATGCTCCTCCTCCGTCTTAGAATAGATAAGGATGTCGTCTATGAACACTATGACAAACACATCCAAGTAAGCCTCGAAGACCCGGTTCATGAGGCTCATAAATGCTGACGGAGCATTCGTGAGCCCGAAGGGCATCACGATGAACTCATACAATCCATACCGGCTACTAAAGGCCGTTTTCGGGATATCCTCCTCCTGGATCCGCAGCTGGTAATAGCCTGATCTCAAGTCCAGCTTCGAAAAGTAATGGGCTCCCTCCAGCTGATCGAACAACTCGTCTATCCTGGGGAGCGGATAGGTATTTCGGACGGTCAGCCTATTTAGTGCTCGATAGTCGATGCACAGGCGTAAGGTGCCGTCCTTCTTCTTTACGAATAGGACAGGAGCTCCCCATGATGAGGAACTCGGCCTAACAAATCCTGCTTCCACCAGCTCCTGCAACTGTGTCCGAAACTCCGCCAACTCCTTCGGGGCCATCCGATAAGGGGCCTTGGATACCGGCTTAGCCCCTGGTACCAGCTGAATCTGGAAGTCCTTCTCCCTATGCGGAGGTAGTCCCGGCAGCTTATCCGGAAAAATATCGGCGTAGTCACGAACCACCGGAATGTCTGCGATCAAGTCCTTCTCCTCAGTCATCTCGAACAATACTTGGTATACCTCGTCCCCTTGCATATGGGCCTTAATGGCCTGAATAGATGAAAGCAAGCGACGAGAGACCGGTGTAGTACCTTCGAACGTTGCATAAGTATCGCCGTGGCTGAGCACGACCCTCCCTGCCGGGCAATCAATCTGGGCATGGTTCCAGACAAGCCATGTCATGCCCAAGACGAGATCGAAGTCCGGCATCCTCAAGATCATCGCCGGGGCCTCGAGTGTCAACCCCTCTATGGTAACCTCCAGGAGGCACTTTTCTGTGGACTGAATCTCCATCCCATTGGGGAGGCGCACCCTCCTGGGTAGTCCTGTATAGCAACGAATCTGATCCAGGTCCTTGACGAAATCCTCCGATACAAAGTTATGTGATGCCCCCGTGTCGAACAGGGTGTGGGCAGGCTTGCCGCACACCATCACCATTCCTAAATCAGTTTGAAAGAAATTCTAGCGTAAGGTTTTCTAACCTAGGTTGTATAGTAGTTCTATCAATGCTTAATACGAGCAAAGAATAATTCTAACATTAAGATTACTCTCATACCTGCAATAACCCTGTCCGGGTTCCGGGGCTGTGCTAAGTCCAGAGCGTAAATCTGCTCCCCATTCTGCCTGCGGTCGCCTCCCTGGTAACCAAGTCCTCGGCCGCGTCCTCGGCCTCCGAAATGCTGGGCCGGTGGGCCACCCCGTGGTGCTGGAGGTGGTGCCCCCCTCATAGGGCAATCTCTCCGGAGGTGTCCCACCTGGTGACAGTGGAAGCACTCCGGCGGGGGATACGCCATACCCCGGGGTCTCTGCATCTCCTGGATCCGGAGAGGTTGAGGGGCCAAGACCACCTGCTCTCTCGGCTCCTGCCTCAACTCCTGACGAGGCTGCTCCTCTGCCCTTCTTCCATCTGGTACGATGCCTCGCCGCTGATCATTTCGGGCCCTCCGGCCCTGGTCCTCCGTTTGCCGTTTCTGGCCCCGAGTGGTGTGCCAGTCGGCCTCAATCCTCTTCGCCATCTCTAAAATCCGGGAGATGGGCCCGTCAGAGACAAAAAGCAAAGCCTCTCTCAACTCCTCTTTTAGGCCCTTATAAAACCTCTTGACGTACCCCGCTTCATCCAGCTGATAAGAGCCCGCATATCGGGCCAAATGATCGAACTCTCGGTGGTACTCCACCACTGTCCTGGTGCCCTGCCTCAGCTGCAAGAAACGCTCCTCCAACTCGTCCCTGGCCGACTGAGGAACAAAGTGCTCCAGCAGCGTGGCCCTGAATTCTTCCCATGTGATTTCTGCAATCTCTCTATCCGCAAAAGTCGTGTCCAACAGCGTCTTCCACCTCCGCTTGGCATGTGACTCCAAGCAAGATACCACTAGGGCCACCCTCTCCTCCCAGGGGCATCGTATCCCCGTCAACATCTCGTACATCACATCCAGCCACTCCTCTGTCCGTACTGCCGACTCCGTCCCCAAGTAAGATGGGGGAGAGAGTCCTCGGAAGGTGCTCATCCAGTTGGCCCCTGGGTTTGGCTGCTGGGCTGGGGCTTGCTGAGCCCGGAAGGCCTCAAGGATGGCTGTAAGGGTCTGCCCCATGTCTGACTGGAGGAAAGGTGTGGGGACCATGGGAGGTGGTGCAATGTCTGGAATCTGCTGAGCTCCACCTTGTGGGGTGGGCTGAGCTGAGGGCTGCAAAATGAACTACATCAGTAGGTAATCGACTCAATGCCTAATGATAGTGGACAATTTATATGTGATTCCCCCCATATGGGCACACCACCGCTTCCGCTGCTTAGTTTGTCCCCAAACTAAACCCGCGCGGGGGTGACCCAGGGTTGTGGACGGCTACTTTTCGATCGAGGTTTCCTCTGATACCACTTGTAAGACCCCCTTTTTTTTCTCTTTTGACCACGGGGTCTTAGGCCCAGAACCGCCGTTTTGCGGTGACTCCTTCACGCCCTGAAGGGTCATCACCACAAAGCGCCGATTCTGCCGGCCAATTCGATCACATAAAAGTAGCATAATGAAGTAAAATGAAAACTATCTGTCCACAGAGAGTCACATGACATATATAAATATAACTCCACGAAGGGAGTGTCCACAGTAGATAACATCAGAGTAGCAAAATACGGGCTTATGCCCGGTACAACATATCCTCACTACAAAATCACTCATGCGGAAGCAAAAGCTGAAAAACTACTCAGGGTCGAGACTCACAGTCCCGGCTGTATGAACTCCGGAGCTAGACTGCCCCACCTCCAAGCGCACCGGTCTCTGGGGCTGCTCCTCCATGCTGGTCTCCACGATCCCCTAAATGATGCGGTTCGAAAACCGTTAGTCTAAAAGACTAAGTCCTATCATCCCCCACCCCTTCCCCCACGGCTCCTAGGCACCGAGCGGAGAGGAAGAAAGGGGAGGACTTGAAGGTGGAGAATATCAAAGCAGATGACAGCGGTCCTATTCTAGCAAGTTCTATAGCATATAAAGACAATAAAATGTAAGCTGAAATGTAACCTTCACTTATGTGGAAAAACACATAAGCCAAGGGGTCTTTTGCAAGGCTCCCATCGTATAAAAAGTCCCATACCGATTTATACGTTGGGGTGACGGTGGTCAAACAGCAGTAACTAAATATATCAAAATTAACCTTAATTTATAAACTTGCCCACACAAGCTTATAGACTAAGGGGTCGTTTTGCAGGTCCTAATGTATAAGCGTCCCATTCCACTTATACATCAGGTGTCAGGGGTTAAATGAATCGATTATGCTATGACATGCAAGTGGGTATGATGGACATGCAAGTGCAACGCACACACCCGACTCTGTGCACACAGACCTTTAGTTCCCCCTTTCTGGAGCCGTAACCTCCCAGGATACCTCCGTAGTGGCAGACGGAAGCGGTGGGTTGGGCCTCGCCCACCTCTAAACCAGTAAGGCACTACCGGTCAGACCTATCGTACGCCTCAACGCTTGGTGCACGAAGCGGACTCCTGCGTACTCTTGCCGGCTGGCGCACCGGACTTCTGTTGGCGAAGTGCTAACCACACTTGCCGAGTCAACGTATTGGCGTCGGTGCATCGACCCTCCAATACCGAAAACCCACCACCTTAATTTATTTTCCTTTTATGCACATGCAGATTTAGCGTAAACAAAACCCGAGCCGAAGCTCCCCGGACCAAGAGTCCGTCTTTTAACCATCCGAGCCGAAGCTCCCAGCTGACTTTTGGTGCTAACAGTGCCTGTGAAATGTGCAACCCTAATTACTAAGTTACTCTTTTCAGCTTGTTAAACAGTTTACGTTAACCCAGGACTGCCCCCGGTATTCCCTGTGAAGGGCTCTCAAGGGGCACTAGGAACTGTGTTGGGATTACGCCCAGCGTTCCCTTTCGCAAGGTACTTATTTTATTATTGGTTGATCCCCTTACCCATTATTTTCTCATGTTTCGATACGCTAATCCTAGGGTGATTTGACTCCAACTCTCCTTGGGTAGGACGATCTTTCGTCGGGCCCGAACGCCTTTAAACCCTAGACAAATCCACACCCTACTCACTCATCTTCCAAAGATGCAGCCCTTTCCACTTGTCCTTACAGCAAACCATCAAGACCCATCATACGTGCCCTAATTCAATCCAAATGAAATCCTGCAGTTTTGCTATATGCAGACCACTTAAGCTACGTGACCCGTAAAAGGGGAAGTACATGAAATACTCATCCAGTACCCTCCTGATAATTATCAGAGGTCTATTATGATAAGTATAGACTAAATTAAGAAAATCATATTTTTCTCAATTAATCTACTATTTATTGAATTTTCCTCAAAAACTAGGCCATAGTCAATTTGAACATGAACCATAAGATTTTCTCAGGTAATGACCTCCTAAAATTTGTATTCACTAAATAACAGAGAAATATCATTGGATGCTAATTTTCATAATTTTCCAGATAATTCTTGACCTCTAAAGGATTTATTAAAATAATTCCAAAAATCAAAAATAATGAAGGAAGTGCCACATATATGTCTCCAATAATTATGTAAAAATTACTAGGGCTTCATAGGGAACTAAAAACATCATGATGAAGAAATTAGAATTTTTCAGACAATCTAAAAGTCATTATTAAATTTTCCAAGGTTCCATGGAATTAAATAATTAAAGAAGCAACAACTAAATTTCATTCTTCAAAAATTCCATAAAAATTTACAGAGATGGGTAACATGATTATAAGCCCCTTGGCTAAGTTTTATCAAGTTTAAGCAAGTATAGTGCTCTGCAAAAACTCTTAAGTGGAAATTATAAAATATAACTCTGTGAATAAAGTACCAAAAATATTCATCCAAAATTTATTATAAAATTTCCAGAGACATGTATGCCCTAAGCAACTACCCATTCAAAATCTCAGCCCTTTTAAGATAGTTTTGGTATTAGTTCTTATGGTTTCAAAGCTAGTGCCCTAAACTAGGGTTATGGATTTAAGGGGTCTTTAATCTTCCAAATGCCCTAAAATTTTAACCATAGGACCATAGTGACCCTATGGTCATCATTCCCAAGTTTCAAGCCCATCCAAGGTCTTTTGACCCCAATTTCTTCAAACCCTAGAGAATTACCCTAAAGGGCCTACCCTACACTTCTAGGGCTACCCTAGCCCAATCCACTCCAAACTTCATGAGTGAGTGTAAAAAGTTAAATCATATCAGTGGCCAAAGTTTCAGCCTCTGTTGAGGTGATTTGGTCACTTAAAACCAAAAGTGCCACTTTTGACCAAAATGCCCTTCATAGGGTAGAACTAGGGTTGGGTCAAAACCTATTCAACACTCACCCAAACCAACTGAAATTTTATACAGGTACCTAATTGGAGCCCAGGGACCACTCACCAAAATTTGGGAGGGTTTGGGTGTGTTTAGGGCACCTATTTAATTTATCTAATGATTATTAAATTTTTACCAAAACTATAGAAATATTTTCTCCAAAAATTCCCATTTTTGGGCAGGCCCTAGGTATGCCTAGGATAGACCCTCTGCCAAAATTTCAGCCCATTTGGGCTTGGGGTGAAGAGTGGGCACTCATTTTAGTGACTGCCTAGCCCTAAGGACATGTCCCACCAAAATGGGTGCCCTGGTCCAACCAGTGACCCAAAAGGGTCCCAACAATTTTTGCTGCAAACTAGACACCCTAAGCTACAATGTTCATGTTGGGCAAATTTCCATCCAGGGTCCCTAGGTATTTTTAAACATTAATTACATTAAATACATCCAGTGTGACAAAAATGAAATAAATTTTATTTAACCCTATAGTATCTGATCTGATGCCGCACGAATCTTGGCGCAGATCGACGGCATCTGGTCATCGTCCCCACTGAGCCAACGGCTGGGATTGGTTCTGCCTGGAGCGATTTCCAAGCTCTGCCGCCGGCGATCCAGCCCCTTCCCCGGCCGGCCACCGCCACCAACACCTCCGTTGAGGTGGTGGCTGTCGTCAGGCGGCGGCTCCGCCGCCGGAGAGGTGTTTTCCGGCGGATTGAGCAAGACTTTTCCTTGCCGAAACCAGGAGAAATCCTGGATTCGATCGGGCTCAATTGAGCCCGAAACTCTAGCCTAAGGATTCCTAGGATCTACCCGCGAGTTAAGGAGAGGAGGAGGACCTTCCTGGCGGCCTGGATGCGAGAGGAGCGGCGGGATGCCATTGGCGACGGCGGCGGCGCTCGGCTTCTGCAACTGCACGGTGGAAGGGCTCGTCTCCTCCAGGTAAGTGCTCCAAAATGATCCCCTCGGCTCCCTGATGGTGTTTAAAAGGCAATTGGGGGAGGGGAGAGGCTGGTTCTTCAATGGCCATTATCTCCATTAATGGAGTGGCTCGGGTTGTGTGGAGGGGGGCTGAACCCACCCCTTGGTGGCCGGGAAACGGCTGGAATCAACTCCTCTCTCCTAGAGGAGTTGATTGCAGCCATAAAGGGTGGCTGTTAGTCTCCCTTGGCCGGCCTCTTACTTCCCCCTTCTCCTTCCTCATTTCTCTCTCCTCCATTATCATGGAGAGGAGCTTTTTCTCTCTCCTAGTCACCTCTGGTTGACTAGTCAACCCCACAAGCTAAAGGCAGCCCACTGGATTATGATGATCATGGGAATGGGCTTAGCCTAAGGGAGAAGTGGCTTGAGCTTGGGTTAGCCCTTTTTGGGCTAAGTTGACTTGACCCTCAATGAGGGTTGACTTGGCCAATTTGACCATCTAGGTTGACCCCATTGGGTCCTGGGTGGTTCATTGGCCTCCCCTAAGGTCTATGTAGGGCTGGGTAGGGTTGACTTGGCACCTTAAAGGTCACTTGACCCTTGGTAAGGTCACTTTGACCATTTAGAGCTAGAGTTGACTTGGGTCAACATGACCATTAGGGTCCACCCCTATGGATCCTTGGTGACCCATTGACTTCCCTTAGGGTCTAGGTAGGGTTATATGGGGTTGCCCTGCACTTGGAGGTCACATACCCTTAGTAGGGGTACTTTGACCAGATTAGGGCTTGAGTTGACCTGGGTCAACCTGGCCTCTAGGGCTGACCCCAATGTGTCCTTAGTGACCCATTGTCCTCACTTTAGGGTTAGGAGGGCATAGGTGGGGTCCTCTAGACTAGGAGTGGGTCTATTGGCCCTAAGTGGGCTAGGTTGACCTATTTAGGGCTAGGGTTGACCTTGGTCAACTGGGCCTCTTGGGTTGGCCCTAATGGGTCCTTTTGGCTCTAATGGGTCTCCCAAAATGTTTGGGAGTGTTGTGATAGGGTCTTGGGGTCATGGTGAAGCCCCATTGTCATCCTAAACTATTGTTCAGAATTCTACTACCTGCAGACCATGGTGATCCCTACCTTGGCCTCCTATCTCTTGGCCCATTTCTGGCTTCCCAGGGTTTTGTCATGACCTAGTCATGGCCAAAACCACTCTTAGGGGTCTAGTTGGAAATGGGATGTTACATAAGTAAGGAACTAGTAGAGTTCCAAATAGCTATACATGGTAGTTAGGAGTAGCTTTTGAATTTTATTTTACTAACCGTAGTTTGGGTTTTCTTGTGTGTAACACTTTTTAAGTAATAAATTTCAGCTTTCAGTAATTTTTCAACTCTTATTGCTTTATAACTTAGCTTTTATTTCTGTTGAGAAAAGGTGTGTGCATAAGTACTTTTCATTTTTTTTTTCTTTTTACTACCACCCTCATCTCGGATGAGAGGCTAAGAATTTTTTACCTCTTAATTAAGATGGTTGGGACAAATATTATTTCAGCACATTTGTATGTCTTTTACTTTTCTACTACCACCCCCATCTCGATAAGAGGCTAAGAACTTTTTAGCACTCGATTGAGATGAGCTTTGGGAAGACTATTAATTCTGTATTTTAAAAACCCTATTTTCTAAATTAAAAACTTAAGATTTATTAGGAATTGATCATTCTCAGGTAAAGAGAAACAACACCTCATTCTCAAAAACGATGAATGTAAGCCTCCCGGGTTCAACCTTCGAACAGTAGTAGGAGGTCAATAGTGGGGTTCACCACGTAAAGCGTGTATTAAGGTATGTTTGATTAGATACGAAAGTTCAGTCAAAATACGTAATCACAGTTGGATGTATCCTCAATAGAGGTGCACTCATATAAAGGGAACCTTCACGGTCAAGTATTTTAATTAATTAAGAAAAATAGAGTTTTTATTATTTAAAAAGTATTTCCCAAAGTAAGTCAAAATCGACGACTCTCTACCTCATCTACTTTCAAAATCTCTATGTATTACTTTTATTTTTTACCTTTAAAAATTATCAACTATTTTCGATAAAATAATAGTTTCATTCCTTAAAGTAGAGTACTCGACACAGATCCGTGGAATAATACGACCTTGATATTTTTAAAAATTAATATGTTATTATGTGATAGGCGCGCTTGCCTAAATCGAAGTATATAATGTTGGAACTTGTGTTCCGCATCTCTTGATTCGAGAATAATAAATCTCAGTTTGTATTTGATCACTTTTGTTGTGTGTTTATAGTGTGCAGGTTTACAGGTGTGAAGAATGAAAGAATCAAGTTCTTGCACCTACCGTCGAGCGGTAGAAGTTATCACTGAGCGGTAGCCGTGAATTAGATGGGCAGAGCTCTCGGGAACCTACCACTCTACGCTAGTCCTACAACCCGCACTAACACAAGGAGTTATTTTGGCCAATCTCTCGGGAAACTGCCGCCAGGCGATAGTGGTTACCGCGCCGCGCTAGCCTTTTCACAAGTGGCGAGATGGTTTCCTCGAATAACCGACCTACCACTAGGCGATAGTGGTTACCGTGCCGCGCTAGCATTTTCACATGTGGCGAGACAGTTTCCTCGAGTAACTGACCTACCGCCACGCGATAGTGGTAACCGCGCCGCGCTAGCCTTTTCACGAGTCTCTAGACGGTTCGTCAACTTACTGACCTGCCACGTGGCGCTACCTTCTACCGCGGGGAGCTAGCTCTATGAAAAAGAAAAACATCAATGTGAAATATTATTCCAAATTTGGATCACAACTGGCACAGCAAGCGCGCGAACCTACAATCGGGCACTAGTCTTACCATCAGCGGTAGCCTATTTTCACAAAGATGTACATAAGGAGCCTTGTGTTCTGCATTCAGTACGAAGACGAAAAGAGACTAAAATATTGCATTCCTAGGGTTTGGCCGCCTCTCTGCGGTCCATCCCAATAGTCTCTGTCAAAGGAAAGTAATTCGTCTCCCGCCCATTTGCGCACGAAGAATTCCAGCGAGCCAAGAACGACAACAACTACGGAGAGTCGATTGGTTGCAAGCACACAAAGATCTCTAGCGAGTCATGGACTACAATGACTACGATGAGTTGTTCGGTTCCAAGCACACGAAGAAAATAAGGAATTTTATTCTCTGGAAGTAAGTACCGTGCTATAACTAGTTACCGCCCCGCGGTAGCTTCCTGTAATGTATTCTCTATTTAAAACAACCCGAACATGAGTTTCGCGCGACGGTTTTTCACGAAATTCGAAAGGGGATTTCGACCTAGCCGTCTAAAGGGAAGGGAGCAGGTCATCCCAACTCATTGAGGAGGAGAATTCTCCAGAGGAGATCAAAAGGAACTCATGTGCAAGGATTGAAGGACACCAACACGATGATCAACAAGCCTTCGTCCTAATATTCACGTGACGGATTCTCGCTACATAAACTCTCATCAAGCGCACACCTTTATGGATCTGAAGAACATCAAAGGTGAAGACTCTCAAGCCACAAAAATCGAACCTTAGCAAGCCAGTCGTCATCAACATTAACGGTTCTATTTAGAGGGGAGTTTTCTCTTGTTCATTGTATTTTACTTTAAACTCTTTTTATCTATTTGGTTGTGTAAGGGAAATCGACTAGAGGGTTGTCAAAATCCGGGAAGGGTTTAGTGGGAAATCCACCGGAAGGTCGTCAAAATCCGGGAAGCGTTTTGTGAGAAATTGACCGGAGGGTCGTCAAAATCCGAGGATTCCGTGAGAAATCATCTCGTGGAAGGGACGTCTAGATCGGGTGTTCTAGAAGGGTTCTAAGACCCATCCTTACGTGGAGGTGAAGAGCGGCTCAAAGTCCTTTCTTGGAGGGAAAGTTAGAGAGCCAAACGGTCCGGGTAGTGGGTCAGTATAGAAAACAAAAGGAGATTTCATTTTCACCGCCTCTGATCTCCGACGTCATGGAGATCAAGATTTTGTAATTGTTATGAACATGCTTTGATTTAATCTTTTAATAAAGATATTTGTGTTTTTATTTCTGTGAATATTATTCTGGTTGTTCTCTGGTGAATCTATAAAGTCGTTGTATTTCTCCAAATGAAAATTTGCCCAGGAAAACGAGGTATGAGACCTACCTCCGCGCGCTAACAAGTTCGCACCCCGCGATAGCTTCCAGAACTAGTTTTTCTGGACAA
The DNA here is from genome assembly GCA_039583875.1 of Platanthera guangdongensis. Lineage (NCBI taxonomy): Eukaryota > Viridiplantae > Streptophyta > Magnoliopsida > Asparagales > Orchidaceae > Platanthera > Platanthera guangdongensis. The sequence continues at coordinate 145,660,050 of CM077156.1, read as the reverse complement.
AATATTTTAAATTTCAATAAACGCATTAAACCTTATTCACCCCCCTCTAAGGTTGGCCACTAGATCCAACAAGTGGTATTAGAGGAAGGTTATTCCAAAAAAGGTTTCACCACCGGGAATAATGTACAACCTCGATCTCGAAATGACTAGTAGGGATGAAAAAGTGTACACAGAAAATTCATGTGCACCACCTCTATTTACAGGAGTGAACTCTAATGAATGGAGAACACTATTGAGAAAATTCCTTATATTACTAGATATAGAAGTTTGGAACATGACTTGTATCAAGCCTCCAAATAATTTAAATAAGCACGAATGTCATGTAAATGCCAAAGCTATGAATAGTCTATTTTGTGGGCTTGGTCAAGATATTTTCAAACTAATATATACGCTTCCTGTTAACCTTGAAATCCGCGATCCTTCCCAAGACAGCTAGCTCGCTCGTCGCGGTCTGCCCCGGGTTCCTCCTGAAGGCCCCGATGCCCTAGTGTGGGCGGACAGAATTCTCTATCTGCTCAGGACGTGCGGCTTGCGCGGTCTTAGCGGTTTGACCGCCCAAGACGCACGCCTTTCTTTGGTCGGTAGGGGCCGCGGACTGCTCCTACAGTCCGCCTCTGCAGGCCGCCCCCTTTTTAGCTTAACCAGAAGGTTGTCTCCACGGGACTCTCTTTGCCGAACTCAACTCCCTGTCCGCCCAGGCCGGCAACAAGTCGCATCCTTTGCAGGAACTAGCCGCCCTTTCAGCCCGCTCCTGCAAGTCGATCTTCAAGAACACCAGACCGCTCCAAACTGCCAAGCGCAAGTGGCGACCTGCCTCCAGGCCACCAGCCAGCTACCGCGGCTTCCACCTCGCCAACCCGCGCGGCCTGCCTCGTCAAGTTTGGCAGGTCGCTCAGTCCTTGCCACCTCGCCAACACATGTGGCCTGCCTCGTCAGTCCGGCAGGTCGCATATCTCATCACGAAGCAGCGGGGGCAGCCAACTTCTCCAGTCCGCCTACAGAGCGCGGACACTCACTCCGACTACCCGTGAAGATCAGCAGCAATATCAAGTTCCTCGCGAGATCGGCGGACTCGAAGTGCGGTCAAGACTTCCATCCCGCCTTCACTGGTGAAACCCAACAGCCTCAACAGCCAGGCTCTCCATCTCCAGCATAAGCGGACTCAGCTCGCCAGCAGAGGCGAACTCCTCAGACTCGGCGGACTCTCTATGCAGTCCGCCTTCCCTTAGCCAGCACAAGCTTCTCGGTAGTAGCAGGGTTAACTCCACCTCAGTCCGCAGGCCTGCAGCAGGCTGTAAGCAGTAGCCTTCTCCCTCAGTTTGCGGTATTAGCGCGGATTCAGTCAGAAGTAGCAGACTTCTCCCTCACTCCGCAGGCCTATCGCAGACTCTATCAGTAGTAGCAGGCTCCTCCCTCAGTCCGCAATCTTGGCGTGGATTCTGTTAGTAGCGGAAGACTACTTCCAGCCCGCCATGCAGCAGATCCTCCAGAAGACAGTCCCAGTTCGCATAACCTCGTGCAGACTCGGCGAACTCCACGGGCACTCTCCAGCTCGCGCTCCCTTATAGCTCGCTCAGTTCAGCAGCGGCGGACTCTAGAGATTCTCCTTGTAGTCCGCCGCTTAGCCTCCAGCATCCGCCACACCAGTAGCATGTGGACAGTACCAGCTCAGTCGTGACGAACTCCGCAAACCCGCATCACAGTCCGCCACTAGGTCTCCCAGTTCGCCGTCAGCAGCACCGGCTTCAGTAGCAAGCCTCAGTCCGCGCAGCCTGTTGCGGACTCGGTGGACTCCGTCTTCTTCTCGCTCAAGTTACCGTCTCACCGGGGGTAACGTTGCCGCATGCCGTAACCTCCTCGGGCCTATAAATAGACCCTCATGCCTCTCATTGAGGGCAGGTCTCATCATCGCCAAGGTGCTCACGCTCGAAGTCAGCCAGCAAGCCCATTTCCTGCGGACTCCGTTTCTCAGTCCGCACCCCTCTCTGTGCCTTCAGTAGCGCAGTCTGCTGGCCTCTGACACAGCAACCTTCCCGCAAGGGCCTGCAGCTCCTCTGCGACCTCACGATGAAGAGTTTGTTGCTCGCCAAAACTTCTTCCGGGTAGAAGCCCGGGAAGTCCTGCTAGATTTCCCAACTTTCAGGGAAGTCATCCTTACCCTGCTGCTCCTGCCTTTGATCCTCCTGCAACATTTTTTCCCTTTTATCCTCCCGCTTCTTTTGCAGTTGCAGCTTATGCTCCCTTTTATCCTTATAATGTAGGAGAATAGGAAGAGCCTTTGCCGTTTGCATAGAACGTTCATCATGAATGTACTCCAGCAAATTTCAGAGAAGCCCGGTTACCAATCTACACCGAAGAGACTGATCCAGTGAAGCATCTGCAAGCCTTTGAATCAGTCATTGATCTCAAAACTCTTTCAGACGCAACCAATTGCAAGTTTCTTGTCACAACCTTTGATGGGCAAGTGAGGGATTGGTTCTATGGCCTTTTCCCTCAATCCATCACATCCTTTGCTGATCTGCGAAGGGAGTTCTTGCTCATATTCTCTACCTCCACCAAGAGAAAGGGCCGTCCTGAAGCCCTCTTTGAGATCAAGCGGTGTGGCAATAGAACTTGGACTCAGTTCGTTGATCGATTCCAAAGAGAAATCTTGGACATCGAGATTGTCAGCCAAGAAATATACCGAGTGGCTCTTATCCACGGTCTCCGTGAAGGGCATCTCAAGTTTAAAGCCAATGTCCGTGCTCCAAGGACATACCAAGAGTTGATTGCCTTGGCCAACTCAAACATCCGAGGTGAAAAGAGCAACCCATTCTTCGTCTCCAAGCTCATATCAGAGAAAGATCCTTTTCACAAGCAGCCTCCGAGGTCTCCTCACAATGATTTCCCAACTCATTCAAGGAAGGGAAAAAGGTTTCAGTGCCATCGATACCCTTTCCTGTGCCGTAATCGTGGTCAATAATCATTTCTACCACTAGCTCCATCATCTCAACCAACTATAGTCTACCATCAGCAAGACGATGACTTGCATACGTCCGAACTAGATGAAGTCGTGCTAGAAGTAAGCCAGATCATTAAAGATAGGTCTAGCTACAAAAAACCTTACCGACCAGCTGATCAAAGATCTAGAGACTATGATCCTTATTTTGAATTCCACAAAGAGACAGGCCACCTGACTGAGAACTACCGAGCACTCCGCCAGCTTATGCAAAGGATGCTCCGGCAGTGTAAGATGCGTGACCTGCTTCCTAAAGAAGATTGCCCTGATCCAGCAACCTCAAAAGGCAAAGAAGTTGTAGACGTTCCTTGCTCCTCAAAAGGAGTGAGCCTAGTCGAAGAGCCTCCTCTCCTCATTGTTCGCAAAGCCATTGAAACCTTCGACGCCGATGATGAGGGCGAGCTTGGAAGGCTATTCTAAACTAGCAAAGGACTTCAAAGTTCTCCAAATTTCCTCACAACCATGATGGGTTATCTCTACTCTTGCTCTTTCAAACATTTTCATTTCAAAACACTTCTTAGTGTTCATTCTTGCTTTTCAACAAAGCTTTTATTAGGGATCCTATACTGACACAGTTCTCTTCTTGTATTTTTTCCTCTTCTCTTCTCTCTTTTCCAAGAGATCACTGAGCAATAGACATGTCGCCGAGTTTTGCTATAGGACCCCTTGGGATTGGATTCCGGCGTAAGACCACAGTGACCACATATCGCGGGGAGATTTCGCATATGTGTGTAGTGGGGGCTATCCAACTCTCATGCGGAGGAATACTGGACTTTGGATCCTAGCCGGCATCTAACACAGAGTGCATGCTAGGGAGGCCCCATGTGTTAGCTCTACTGTGCTCCGTTAGTATACATTATAGTTATGGTGATCTTTGCTTGACAAGCAATGGCGACCAAGCGTAGTCTTGTCTCTTCGATCATCTCACAACTGTGATGGCCGAGCATTCTCTAGTGCTCCCAATCCATGCTTTCGCGGGGTCCTTGACTCCGCTGATCAATCCATAGACAAGCTATAAGCCTCTTGGCGCAACCAGTCTCATTGATCAGTGGCGCAGTAACCCGAAGCATGTGATCAGTGCCTCTAGCGATCCTTCTCAGGATTTCCCTTGCTTTTCTCTTTTGTGCCCTCCTAGAGGATGCGTGGCCAGCTTGCTTTGAGTAGGACTATACTCGGGAAGACCTTCCTCAGGCAAGCTATGCATAAGTCCCACGGGGAACACCTGTGGCAGCATCCAGCCTCCTTTGGCCACTTTCGAGTATAGACCTCTTTTTTGTCAACTGCCTTATTTCATAGGTGAACAGGTTAATCCGACCTACCAAAAGGATTTCCAATATTCATTCTGCTTATGCTCGTCTTATATACATTGCTTGCTCAAATCTCTATCAAATGATCACTTATAAGCTCTTCACTACTCTTATCAAATCAACAGTCAACACTCGACTTGTTGATCTGGACTTCATGCTGAAGACATCTCTAATATAGCAAGAAAATCGCTGCTTTTTGGTTTGATCTTCAATTATCAGCAGTATATCAGACACTTCCTCTACTATTTGGTCCTATCAACCTTATCTTATCAACAGTTAACACTTGCAAGCCTTCTCCCAGGTACTTGCAAGCTCCTTTCATATATATGTCTGCTCCTAACTCTTTTCTTGCAGAGACTAGCAGACACTTGCAAGCCTTCTCCCAGGTACTTGCAAGCTTCTTTTGTATATTGTCTGCTTCTAACACTTCTCTTTGCAGAGATCAGCAGGCACCTGCAAGCCTCATCCAGGTACTTGCAGCTTATTCTTTATATGCAATATCTGCTTCTAACTTTCACTTTGCAGAAAACAGCAGATCCTTGCAAGTTTCTTCACATGTACTTGCAAGCTATTTTCATTGTACAACCCGTATTCGTCGAGAGTGGGCCCTACCGTAGCCAAGTCAAGGCAGGAGTCAAATTCAGCACTCAAGGTCGCGGAAGGCCTCGATGAGTATAGGCGAGCTCCCTCGCATACTCGCCAGGTAGGCGACTAGGCGAGATACTCGCCGAGCCCGAGCGAGTTTCCTTGGAAGTCGCCTAGTCGCCAGTGGGGTGGGGTATAAATATGGCCCCCCTCCCCTTGCTTTTGCCTATAAATAGGACCCCAGGGGTACGAGGTGGAGCATTGGAAATCCTCTGCAGGATACTCACGCGCTTCAGTTTCGGGATACTAGCTAGATCTTTGGATTCCTTTTCCTTAGAGAGTTAGTCGCGACCTTGCGACCTTTCCAGCTAGCTTCCCTCGTACTCAGTTCGGCCATTTTTGGTTGAGAAGGGTTGCTCCTTTCGAGCATCCGGGTACATGGTGGGTCCTTCCTGCCGCAACGTCTGGGGTCCTGTTTGACCAGTTTCTTCGTTCTAGTCATCTTTGTCGTCTGATCTATCTTCTGAGCTAGTAACCTTAGGCGGCTTTGGTCTGAATTCTGGGGTTGGGATTTTTCCTGGCTTCAACACTTGGTGTGGTGAACGTGGATCACAGCCAAGGAGGAAAGTTTGGAAGTTGAGGGAGATGGCCATTGGTGGCGAGCAAGGAGAGTTGGTCGGCAACTAGGCAGTAGGAGGAGACGCTGCGGGAGGTAGCGAGTTTGTGACAGTGGCGGCATTTGAAGAATTTGCGAAGAGGATCGAGCAAACCATTCTCGTGGGTTTCGCTCAGCGACCAGAGGTCATGGCGACTTCCCCCCATTGTGTGACACCAGTGGAAGAGGAAGCGCCTCCAAGGCAAGCAGGGAAAGAGCCCGCTTGGACGAGGGAAGAGCAACCGATGCAGTCGCGACTTTGTCCAGCGAGCAGCCAGGGGGTCCGTTTTCGGGATCCAATGTTGTCGGCGAGATGCAGGGATACTCGCCACTACAACGAGTACGACATCTCCAGTGAGGATGAAACTCGCCACCGCCAGGGAGGGAGGAGCCCCTTGTGTGATAAGATCCTCGCTGCTCTAGTTCCAGAGGGGTTCAAGGAACCCGTCCTCACCTACTACTCCGGCAAAGACAACCCCGTCAGACACCTCCAGTGGATTGAAGATGTTGTCTCCATCCGCAACATGTCCGACGCTTTCAAATGCAGATTCTTCTCCATCACCCTCAAAGGGAACGCCAGGGATTGGTTCCATCAACTACCGGTAGGGTCCGTGTACTACTTCTCAGACCTGCGTCGGGGCCTTGTGGCAAGGTTCGCGACTTCAAAAAAGAGGAAGAAGGAAGCGACGTCCCTCTTCAAAAACGTCCAAGGGCAACACGAGAGTTTGGGTCACTACATCGACCGCTTCTAAGAGGAGAGTTTGGAGGTAGAAGAGGTGGACAGCTTTACCTTGATGGTGGCCCTGAAGTTCGGGTTGAAGCAAGGGCTGTTCAGTCTGGAGATGAGGTCCAATCCCCCGAGATCCTTTGAAGAGATGATAGAGAAGGCGAACACTTTTGTTCGCGGAGAGGAGAAGAACAAGGACTTCTTAGCAAGGATAGATGGGGAGATCGCGATGGAAAGGGGAAGAGCAGGACCTTCGGGGTCGAAGTCAAGGAGGATGCCAGAAAGTAAGGAGGAGAAGAAGAAGAGCCAAGGAGGGAAGAAAGAAGGAAGAGAGAAGAACCCAGGAGGGTTGACGAAAGGAGGCAGGAGAGGCCTCAAAGACAGGAAGAGAGAAGGCCGATGGGAGCTCGAGAAGGAGGAAGGGAGGAGAGGCGATTCCAGTATCCAGAGAATCGCCCCCAATGGAGACCAGCAAGGAAACAGTATCAGGAAGAGAGGAGGAATGAGAATCGGCAGGAGGGAGGTCGAGGAGGAGGAAGAAGGGAGACAATGGTCATTGTTCGCCAATGCAACAAGCGGCCTCAGAGGGAGCAGCGGGCGATGCGCCAGGAGGCGGAGATTCCCCTTTACTGCGATATTCATCAGGTAGAGGGGCACATGACCTTAGCTTGCCCCGAGTTCTGGGAAGCCAGGAGGAGGCTGGAGGCAGGAGCAGTGGAGACAGAGAAACAGCAGAGGCAGGAGGCCCCATTGGGGCAGGTGGCATTCTATGCTCCAGCAAGGAGGAGGAACGAGGACCGAGTCGATCTGGGGACTCGTGGAGAAGTAATACATGGCCCAGGAGGTGGGCATGTAGGTGTGATCAATGGAGGGGCCGGGCTTGGAGCTTCCCGCAAGGGGAGTCTCCACCAGATCTATCGTAGGAACGTCGCTTCGACATCACAGAACCCGCCACCGTTGGAGGAAATAACCTTTTTGGAGGAAGATATGCTGGGGAATGAGAAACCCTTTCATGACGCACTAGTGATACAATCTGCCATCGAGGACTTCACCGTCGACCGAATCCTCGCGGATAACGGGAGTTCAGTGAATGTCATCTTCAAAAGAACTTTCGTCGGGCTTCAGGTGGAAGCATCTCAGGTCCAAGCAGCAGATGGACCGCTCTTTGGCTTCTCAGGAGAGAAGAAAGAAGCGGAGGGGCCAGTGGAGCTGCTGGTCACGCTCGGGGGGACGTCGATCCGATGCCGTTTTATCATCGTCGACGCACCGAGTGGGTATAATGCCATCTTTGGGCGGCCTCTTATCAACTACTTCAGGACCGTTCCGTCTTCTTACCATCAGTGCCTGAAGTACTGTTATGGAGATGTGCAGATCAGGATCAAGGGAGATCTTAAGGCATCCAGGGAGTGCTACTTGAATGCCGTCAGTACCATCAGCTGGATGGGTGACGCGGAGAAGCTGGAAGAGTTGCTGGAGAAGGAGAAGGGGCTGACTACTATTGAGGAGGTGGATGAGATAGATGTGATCTCTCGAGGAGGAGAGCCAAGGTTGCTGAAAGTAGGAGGATCCTTGCCGCTTGGGGGGGGGAAGATAGAGATGGCTACTTGCCGGCAGGACAACGTTGATGTCTTTGCATGGAGCGCCGCCGAGATGCCAGGGGTGGATGCTGATGTAGCCTGCCATCTCCTCAACCTAGATTCCGCGGTGGCCCCAATTCGGCAGAAGTAAAGGAAGAGCACCGCCATGCTGGCGGAGCCAATCAGAGAAGAGGTGGAGAAGCTGCTGAAGGCAGGGTTCGTCTCGGAGATCCAGTATCCAGGCTGGGCCTCCAATGTTGTAATGGTGAAGAAGCCTGGAGGAGGCTGGCGTTTATGTATCGATTTTTCCATGTTGAATAAAGCTTGCCCGAAAGATTGCTACACCTTGCCTCAAATCGATGCGCTGGTTGATTCCGCCGTCGGGTTTCCTGTGATGAGTTTTCTTGATGCCTTTTCAGGATATCACCAGATCCGGATGCATCCCCCGACTGCCGGGACGTATCCATCATAACAAGTGATGGATGTTATAGCTTCAAGATGATGCCCTTCGGGCTCAAGAATGCAGGCGCAACTTACCAAAGGATGATGAACCAAATCTTCAAAGAGCGGAAGGGGCGGAACTTGGAGGTTTATGTGGATGATCTCCTCGTCAAGAGCAAAAGCGTCACGGAACACATTACGGATCTGGTGGAGACCTTTGCCACTCTGAGGAAGTACAAGATGCGACTCAACTCGTCCAAGTGTATTTTCGGTGCAGGAAGAGGGAAGTTTCTAGGTCACCTCCTCACTCCCAGGGGGGTGGAACCTAATCCAGACAAGGTGAAGGCCATTCTGGAGATGACATCGCCAAGGGATCCTAAGGAAGTCCAAATGCTGACTGGAAGGCTGGCAGGCCTCAACCGTTTTTTGTCCAAGGCAGGGGAGAAGTGTTCTCTATTCTTCAAGACCCTTCGGGGAAATCAGAAGTTCGAGTGGACGGCGGAGTGCGAGGAGGCTTTCGGAAAGCTCAAGCAGCAGCTAACCCAAGCTCCTCTCCTCCAGGGACCGTGGGGTAATGAATATCTCTTCCTCTACCTGGGAGTCGGGGCGGAAGCAGTTAGTTCGGTGCTGGTTCGGGAGGAAGGCAAGAGACAGCTTCCTACCTACTATGTTAGTAGAGTTCTGCGGCAGGCGAAGACGAGGTACCCTATTTTGGAGAAGTTGGTGTTCGCATTAGTGGTTTCGGCTCGGAGGCTCCGTCCGTATTTTCAAGCTCACTCCATCAGGGTCGTCACTGATCATCCTCTGCGGAGTATCCTGGATAGAGTGGAGCACTCTGGCAGGTTGGCAAAGTGGGCGGTGGAGCTTAGCGAGTTCGATATTTCTTACTCTCCAAGGGTGGCAATCAAGGCGCAAGCGGTGGCAGATTTCCTTGCCGACTTCTCGGCCGAAGTGGAAGGGGAGGAAGCTTCTTCCAGCACAGTCTCCTGGAAGATGTTTGTGGATGGGGCTTTGAGCAGGTATTTTGTGGGAGCCGGAGTCATGCTCGTAAGCCCTCAGGGAACCAGGATCGAGCAAGCAGTCGATATCCTCTTCCCAGTTACCAACAATCAGGCGGAGTATGAAGCCATGGTGGCTGGCTTGCGTCTCGCCAAGGAGTTAGCGATCCGAGATATCAGGCCCTTCACTGATTTGATGGTAGTTGCATCCCAGATCAGGGGCGAGTTCGAGGTGAACGATCCGATTTTGCAGCGGTACTTGATCAAGGTGAAATGTCTGATTGGGGGGTTTCAATCTTTCTTCGTCAAGCACATAACCCGAGAGGAGAATTCAGAAGTTGACTATCTTGCCAAATACGGTCCCCGGGCTGGGGGGATCGTGACCGAACTTTTCCGACCATCCATCGAGGAAGGGGAGATGATGGAGATCGAGCAGAGGACATATTGGAGGGATCCGTTCGTTTCTTTCCTAGCAACGGGTCAGATACCTGCTAGCGAAGGAGACCAGAGGAAATTTCTCTACAAAGTCGCCTACTATTTGCTTTAAGAAGGAGAACTCTACCGCAAGACCATTTCAGGCCCTCTAGCTCGATGCTTGTCAGAGGTTGAAGTACCTCGTATCCTGGAGGAGATTCACTCAGGAGAGTGCGACAGTCACTCGGGGGCTCGGACTCTTGAACAAAGGATTCTAAGGCATGGGTATTTCTGGCCCACCATTAGGAAGGATGCGGAGGCCTACTCCAAAAAATGCCTCCAGTGCCAGCTCTTCGCGCCTCTTCAACTACAGCCAGCTCAACACCTTCGCTCGATCACTGCTCCATGGCCCTTCGCCATCTGGGGGATGGACTTGATCGGCCCCTTTCCTCAGGCCAGCAGACAGAGAAAGTTCGTGCTTGTCATGATCGACTGCTTCTCCAAGTGGATCGAGGCAAAGGCCTTAGCCAAGACCACATCGCAGATCGTGAAGAACTTCATTTGGGGAGAAATTGCATGCATGTTCGGGATTCCTCTGGCCAACGTCACCGACAACGGGCCGCAGTTTGCTAGTTTGGAGTTAGAGGACTTCTGCAAGAAGCTAGGGACGGATCTTCGATTCGCCTCTGTGCATCATCCTCGCAGCAACGGACAGGTGGAAGCAGCAAACAAGTTGATTATCAACCTTCTGAAGAAGAAAGTCAATAACTTAAAAGGCAACTGGGCGGAGCAGCTCCCCTCGGTTCTCTGGGCTTTGAGGACAACTCTAAAGTCGGACACGAGGGAAACTCCTTTCAAGTTATCCTACGTGTCTGAGGCACTCATCCCAGTGGAATTCGAGGTTCGGAGCCCGAGAGTTATAACAGCTGGAGATGGTGGCGAAGAGTGGCGCTTGGAGAATGAGGACGCCCAAAGACTCTCGCTGGATTTCGTAGAAGAGTTTCGTGACTTGGCCTCCATCCGCCAAGAGGAGATCAAACGGCGCATGGCGAAGCACTTCGACAAAAATGTCCGCATAAAGCATTTTCTCGCCGGAGATCTGGTTATGAAAAAGGTAGATGTCGCAGGAAGAAGAGCAATAGTGGGCAAGCTGCATCAAAATTGGGAAGGTCCCTTTATTGTCCAGGAAGCCTTGGCCACCGGGGGCTATTATCTTCAGGATCAGGTTGGAGAGCAGCTGGGAGGTACTTGGAGCGGGGATGACCTGAAAAGGTACTATCCTTAGCGGCCAGTGATGAATTTTGTTTATACGTGCTTTTACATATATGCAATGGCCGCTATTCTTCTTCTTCTGTGCATCTTGTTTCTATCGCAAGCTTTCTGGGAATTCAAGGTTTTACTTCAAGATCGATCCGAGAAGCTGGTAGTCAGCTCGTTCCCCCTGGATAGCCCAGTTCGGACGATGGGACGATGCCTCCGGATATAAGAATCCTTGTAAGACCGGACCCCTGCAATGACAGCCGAGATCAGCTCCCACCTTGCATGTCGGCCTAGCTACCCCTGACTGCATCTCTTCTCCGACTGGAGGAACTAGCGGGAACAGGTCTGGACCCCAATCTCTCAGATTTGAGGAAGGATCAACCTGGCCAGGCTTTCCCTCCAGTAGTCAGGGAGCCATAATAGGCCCAAGGGAATATCTAAGTCGCGAGTGCGTCCTGGAGGACCCTCGAAAAGACATAACCCCTCGTTCTTGCATTTGCGCTTATGGCCAGTTGGCAGAGCTGGGAACGATCGCAGCGGTTGGATTGGGAAACGTACCTTCGACCTGTTCCTCGTGGATAGCCTATTTCGAACGATGCCTCGGGATATAAGCGCCCTTGTATGACCGGACCCCTGCACTGACGGCCGAGATCAGCTCCCCCCTTGCATGTCGGCCTAGCTACCCCCAATTACATCTCTCCTCCGACTAGAGGAACTATCAGGAGCAGGGTTGGACACCAACCTCCCAACTCGACGTCGGCAAGATCGTCGTTCGATTTCTGATTTCTTCACCCTCAAAGATATCGATGCGTTTAATCATTTTTAAATTCTTAAAGCAGCAGGAAAAAATGTCAAAGTCCTCGAGTGGTAGGTCCTCGTAAGTCCAAGTCCCTGCACGAGCTCATCTCCTGCACATTAGCCACAGACCTCCTCGAGTGAGATCGAGATCCTCGCTGGAGTGATGTCGTAGTCCGAGACCTCTATACGAGCTCCTCTCCTGCAGACCGACTACTTGCCTCCCCGAGTCGACATACACCACTCCAGTTGAGCAAGGCTCCTGAGAACTGTCTAATCCAACAATGTTCAAGGTCTCAAGTGGTAGGTCCTCGTAAGTCCAAGTACCTGCACGAGCTCCTCTCCTGCACATTGGCCACAGACCTCCTCGAGTGAGATCGAGATCCTCGCTGGAGTGATGCCGTAGTCCGAGACCTCTTTACGAGCTCATATCCTGCAGACCGACTACTTGCCTCCCCGAGTCAACATACACCACTCCAGTTGAGCAAGGCTCCTGAGAGCTGTCGACTCCAATAATGTTCAAGTCCTCGAGTGTTAGGTCCTCGTAAGTCCAAGTCCCTGCACGAGCACCTCTCCTGCACATTGGCCACAGACCTCCTTGAGTGAGATCGAGATCCTCGCTGGAGTGATGTCGTAGTCCGAGACCTCTGTACGAGCTCCTCTCCTGCAGACCGACTACTTGCCTCCCCGAGTCGACATACACCACTCCAGTTGAGCAAGGCTCCTAAGAGCGGTCGACTCTAACAATGTTCAAGTCCTCGAGTGGTAGGTCCTCGTAAGTCCAAGTCCCTGCACGACCTCCTCTCCTGCACATTGGCCACAGACCTCCTCGAGTGAGATCGAGATCCTCGCTGGAGTGATGCCGTAGTCCGAGACCTCTGTACGAGCTCCTCTCCTACAGATCGACTACTTGCCTCCCCGAGTCGACATACACCACTCCAGTTGAGCAAGGCTCCTGAGAGCTATCGACTCCAACAATGTTCAAGTCCTCGAGTGGTAGGTACTCGTAAGTCCAAGTCCCTGCACGAGCTCCTCTCCTGCACATTGGCAACAGACCTCCTCGAGTGAGATCGAAATCCTCGCTGGAGTGATGCCATAGTGCGAGACCTCTGTACGAGCTCCTCTCCTGCAGACCAACTACTTGCCTCCCCGAGTCGACATACACCACTCCAGTTGAGCAAGGCTCCTGAGAGTTGTCGACTCCAACAATGTTCAAGTCCTCGAGTGGTAGGTCCTCGTAAGTCCAATTCCCTGCACGAGCTCCTCTCCTGCACATTGGCCACAGACCTGCTCGAGTGAGATCGAGATCCTCGCTGGAGTGATGTCGTAGTCCGAGACCTCTGTACGAGCTCCTCTCCTACAGACCGACTACTTGCCTCCCCGAGTCGACATACACCACTCCAGTTGAGCAAGGCTCCTGAGAGCTGTCGACTCCAACAATGTTCAAGTCCTCGAGTGGTAGGTATCGTAAGTCCAAGTCCCTGCACGAGCTCCTCTCCTGTACATTGGCCACAGACCTCCTCGAGTGAGATCGAGATCCTCGCTGGAGTGATGCCGTAGTCCGAGACCTCTGTATGAGCTCATCTCCTGCAGACCGACTACTTGCCTCCACAAGTCAACATACACCAGTCTAGTTGAGCAAGGCTCCTGAGAGATGTCGACTCCAACAAATGCCCAAGTCCTCGAGTGGCAGGTCCTAGACGATGCGAGCAGCATTGAGGCGAGTATGCACGCAGGCATCAGCGAATGTGCGAGTTTGATATGGCAAAGTGCGAGTATGGCGTGGCGAGCATCTACGGGCGAGTATCGGGGTGCGAGTTATAAATAACGACTACAGTCGTGCGAGTATCAACTACGCGATTATCAATAATATCGGCATGCGAGAACATGTCGCAAGCACTCGTTCTCCCCTAGCCTATGATCCTAGCGAGTATCATCAACCAACAAGCGTTCAAGAGGGAAAAAGCGCGACAATGTGGTAATTCAAACTTGTATTGATATTTCAAAAACTTTTTTTTACAAGTATTGGTTACAAAATCCTCAGACGGCTATCATGCGAGTATGAGGAATATCAGCGAGCAACTAGGACTCATCGTCGCCAGTATCAGGCCGATATTCCTCATCTCCAATATCAGCATCCTCTTCCTCGCCGCTCCCACTGCCACTACCGCTGTTGCTGCTGCCGCTGCTGCCAGAGCCCGACGATGGCGAAGGCAGGCGATCTGGCGAGATTGTCTCGGCGAGTAACTCAGGGATGAGTTCGTCAACAGTGAACACCTTCTCCCCCTCGTCGAGCTTCCCGCTGATCCTCAGCCTCGCGAGTACGACGTTGCCGGCCACGCGGGCTATCTCACGACGAACCGACGACCTCTCCTCCCACAAGATGCGGGATCGCTTGATGGCGTAGTGAGGATCGTCCTCCGGCCGCAGCTGAGGAGCAGAGGAACTCACGCCGGCTTCATTGTAACATAAACAAACTATGGCGACGAGTATGCAAATGACGTTCCTTGCAAAGATTTACCTTCATTGTAGTGGACCTCGAACAGCGTGTTGACGTTTAGTCGCCAGAATATAACATCGAACCGGCGACCTCGGAACGATTCGAAAAGTTCCTCGCGCGCACCCTCCAGTATCGGCGGAAGGAAGGCGACATCAGCAGGCTGGTGCGGCCTTCCCTGGACGTCGCCGAAGTCGCCCTCGACGATGACTAACATCTCGCTCCACCGATGTACTTTATTCGCCGTCCCCACCAGGGTGCAGACATGGCTGCTGAAGTAGACCACACCCTCGGCAGTCGCGACGAAGGCGAATATCTTGCGGAAGACAGAAAGATCGAAGATGATTCTCTCCTCGCACAGATAGCAAAGGAACCCCATGATAATGGCGACGTCATTGGGGTTAATTTGTGCGGGGACTATGCCGAAATATCGCAGAATCTCGCAATATTCTGGCCACAAAGGAAGTCGCAGGCCAACGTCAAAGTGGTGAAGGGGAAGGACCAGCGCGCCCTCTATGAAAGAGTTGAGTCGCTCACTAAGGCTCGGGAGCCTCGCCGTGTATCCCTATGGGAGGAGCCTTTCCCTAAAGTTCTCTAAGTCGCGCTCGGTGGTGGTCGACTTCATGAAAGCCGCATCCGCAAAGTTGGCGGCATGGGCTTGGCGGCAAGCACTTGCATCGTCTCCAACCATCCTGCGAGTTTTGAAATGGAGAAGAAGAAGGAATAGAGAGAAGCAAAACGAAATCGCAGCATGCGAGCATGAAAAGATAATCGCGAGCTAGGAGGTCAAAAGCGCAACAATGTACTTATGTCCTACCTACCCCCTCTATTTATAGGCGCCAGGGGGGGGGGGGGGGGGTACACCATCCTTACGGCGAGTATCAAACTAAGTCGCGCTCTTAGCGAGTAGGTTGATTCCGTTGCGTAGTTCGCATAGAACATAGAAAGCATAATTGCAACCTGCAGAATTAACTCGACACAATCCAGAAGATATCGCACAAGCATTGAAAACAGGGAAAATAAATTAAATAAATAATGCTGCGAGATCGAAGCTCGCTTATTACAAAGGCAGAAATCGTTCATCAAATCGCACTAGGCGAGTTCCAAATAGTAGTAGTAGAAAAAGAAAAAATTCTAAGGCCTAGGCCTCTCTGGGGGATGAGGATGTCGCTCGGCCCAACCCATCTCGCGTGCTCGCCGGAAGTGCTCGGTTGCCATCGCCATCGCGTCATCGCCGAGCCGCAACTGCTCCTCCATCCTCGTCAACCAGCCGACAGATCCCATACTCGCGCAAATGCCGACAACCTCGTCAAGGACGAGTTGGAGGAAATGTTTGTTAATCGCCAGCTGACGATCGTTCTCCTTTACCATGTGGAAGCGGGATTCGTAGCTCTCCAGCGTACTCTTGAGCTCCTCCATTTTCTCCATCCGCACTTCCAACGATGATATTCGGCGATGGGGCTCGAAGATCGCCAGCTGGTCAAACTTGCTCTCCAGCTCCATGTAGATGCGAGCAGCAGCACGACGATATTCCATGCCCGGCAAACCCATGACATCGATGAAGGCCGCCCCTGGAGTCGCCGGCCGATCTGGCAGTAAATGAAAGTCGACAGATTAGACAGATATTTAGCTGCCCTATGCAACATCAATAACATTACATACCGCTGCGAGGAGATCTAGATCGGCGGGGAGATCTAGATCGGCGAGGAGAGGATCCGCGAGCTGGATCATCTCGCCGGCTTGAAGATGGCCCACCAGCGTAATCGGCCGCCTTGCCTTACCCGCGCCCCCCTTGTCCAGATTCCGCGCCTCTTAGCGGGAAGTAGCTCGACCATGGCTTGACCGTCTTGCTGACCGCGGGACGTGAGGAAGGTATAGGAAGCAACGAACTCGCCAATGGCTGGAGGTTATTTAGCGGAGGAGGCGGAGGAAGTCGCGTCGTAGCGACTTGAGAAGGCGCGACCAGAGGCAGCGCCGGCGGCAATGATACATTCACCGAGTGGATGGTCTCGACGTTTGTAAGTGGCGGCGATGGGGGTAGCGAGGAGCTCGCCTCAGGCAGAGAAGACCTCGCCGGAAGCAGTGTAGAACTCGCGTCAGGTGGAGTAGAACTCCTCGCAGGCAGCCCAGAACTCTCAGGGAGACCCTTGCTCACCGGCGAATCCTTCTTGGACTGAGGGTCCTTAGGCAAAGGATCCCTGCTCGCCAGGGTCGTCTTCCTCGGCGGAGGATTCTTCGATGACGGTTCCTTGCTCGCTGAAGGAATCGAGGCCTCAACCGTCCTTTTGGCGCAGATATTGATCCGCACCGTGTACGCGGTCTTCGGCGGCCTCTCGGCAGGAAGGGCGACAAGCGGAGCCGAACTCAACGGGGCGACATTCAGAACCGCGCCCACGCCCCCCGAGGGAGAATCTGCGAGTATCATGGTCAAGTTAGCAAGCAATAGAAACGAACAATATAACCAGAAAGCATCTGGGCAAAAATGGCAACCTGGCAGGTCGACGATGTCAACCTGCTGCGGCATCGGAGTGGAAGCGAGTTCCGGAGCCAGGGTTGTGCGAGCTCTGGGATGTCGAGCGAGTGGAGAAATCTCGCATCAGAGATGAAGACATTGGGAATATCGTCGAGACCCAGGTCGCTGAGAAACTACTGCGTGCTGGCAGAGCGCACGGGGTTGCTGGTGGAAGCCTTGGTTTGGGAAGTCGGCAGCAGCGAGCTATCGTCACCAGAGACGGATTTCTTCTTGGAATTTTTGATCTTCTTCTTCTTAAGGGGGGGGGGGGGGTAAGTTGGCAACGGCGTCTTCGTCGCACGGCCGTTTCGGCTTAGCGACGCTGATAGCACCAGTCAGCGCGGCGAGGCTATCGTGAAGAAACTTCACAGCGTCCGACATTATGCGCGAGTTCTGGAGATGCGGCTAAAGAACTAGGCCCCCCTATTTATAGAGATCGGCAGGCAGGCACAAGAGGCGAGTAACCCAGATACTTGGCAGTGCAGCTCACCGAATAAGTGCTGGATGTTTCTTTCCGAGCTCCGATGTCGCTCAGAAAGAGCGGGGATTCTGTACAACTCATATTCGTCGAGAGTGGGCCCTACTGTAGCCAAGTCAAGGCAGGAGTCAAAGTCAGCACTCAAGGTCGCGGAAGGCCTCGACGAGTATAGGCGAGCTGCCCTCGCATACTTGCCAGGTAGGCGACTAGGAGAGATACTCGCCCAGCCCGATTGAGTTTCCTTGGAAGTCGCCTAGTCGCCAGTGGGGTGTGGTATAAATATGACCCCCCCTCCCCTTACTTTTTCCTACAAATAGGACCCCAGGGGTACGGGATGGAGCACTGGAAATCCTCAGCAGGATACTCGCACGCTTCAGTTTCGGGATACTAGCTAAATCTTTGGATTCCTTTTCCTTAGAGAGTTAGTCGTGACCTTGAGACCTCGCCAGCTAGCTTCTCTCGTACTCAGTTCGGCCATTTTTGGTTGAGAAGGGGTTGCTCTTTTCGAGCATCCAGGTACGTGGTGGGTCCTTCCTGCCGCAACGTCTGGGGTCGTATTTGACCAGTTTCTTCGTTCTAGTCATCTTTGCCATCTGATCTAGCTTCTGAGCCAGTAACCTTAATCGGCTTTTGTCCGAATTCTAGGGTTGGGTGTTTTCCTGGCTTCAACATTCATGTTTTGCCTGCTCCTAACTCTATTCTTGCAGCGATCAACAGACCCTTGTAAGTTTCTTCATAGGTACTTGCAAGCTACCCTCATATATCTTGTCTATTCCTAACTCTCATTTTGCAGAGATCAGCCGATACTTGTAAGTTTCTTCACAGGTACTTGCAAGTTACTTTCATATACCGTGCCTACTTCCAACTCTTCTTCTGTAGAGACCAACAGATACCTTCAAGTTTCCTTCAGCTATTTGCGGCTTTCTTTACTCCCGAACTTATTTCTGACTTCACTTCTGCAGAAACCAGCAAAGATTTGCAAGTTCCTTTCAGGTACTTGCAGCTCATTTTTCTTTCTTGTATACTCCTCACCCTTCCTTTTGCAGAGGATAATAGGTGCATGCAAGCCTCCATCAGGTAATTGCAAGTTATTATATTTCTATGTTTTCCTCTCACTTTCATTTTGCAGAACCTAGTAGAAGACACACCTTTGTTTTGCAAAGGAAAACCCAGGTAGACACAAGATGTACCTCCCATACATGCCTACCCTAACTTTTCCTTTGCAGGAAACAGACAGGCATTACCAAACTCTTAAGGAGAGGCTTCAGGTTTTATCTCACCTTGCCCCCTTCTCTTTCCTTTGGGGTGGATCACAATTTTTGTGGGTCTCCAACTTTTTCAAAGCTCTATTCGGAACTTAAAAAAGTGCGGGGATTTTGTTAACCCCGAAATCGGCGATCCTTCCCAAGGCAGCCCGCTCGCTCATCGCGGTCGGCCCCGGGTTCCTCCTGAAGGCCGCGATGCCCTAGTATGGGCGGACAGAATTCTCTGTCCGCTCAGGCCGCATGGCTTGCGCGGTCTAAGCAGTCTGACCGCCCAGGCCGCGCGCCTTTCTTTTGTCGGCAGGGGCCGCGGACTGCTCCTACAGTCCGCCTCTACAGGCCGCCCCCTTTTTCAGCTTAACCGCAAGGTTTTCTCCGCAGGACTCTCTTTGCCGGACTCAACTCCCTGTCCGCCCAGGCCAGCAACAAGTCGCATCCTTTGCAGGAACTAGCCGCCCTTTCAGCCCGCTCCTGCAAGTCGATATTCAAGAACACCAGACTGCTCCAAACCGCCAAGCGCAAGTGGCGACCTGCCCCCAGGCCGCCAGCCAGCTACCGCGGCTTCCACCTCGTCAACCCGCGCGACCTGCCTCGTCAAGTTCGGTAGGTCGCTCTGTCCTTGCCACCTTGCCAACATATGAGGCCTACCTCGTCAGTCCAGCAGGTCGCATATCTCGTCACCAAGCAGCGGGGGCAGCCGAATTCTCCAGTCCGCATGCAGAACGCGGACACTCACTCCAGCTACCCACGAAGATCAGTAGCAATATCAAGTTCCTCACGAGATTGGCGGACTCGAAGTGCGGTCAAGACTTCCAGCCCGCCTTCACTGGTGAACCCCAATAACCTCAACAGCCAGGCTCTCCATCTCCAGCATAAGCGGACTCAACTCGCCAGCAGATGCGAACTCCGCGGACACTACGGACTCTCTATGCAGTCTGCCTTCCCTTAGCCAGCACCAACTTCTCGGCAGCAGCAGGGTCAACTCCTCCTCAGTCCGCAGGCCTGCCGCAGGCTATCAGCAGTAGCATTCTCCCTCAGTCCGCGATCTTGGAGTGGACTCAGTCAGAAGTAGCAAACTTCTCCCTCACTCCGCAGGCCTTTAGCAGATTCTGTCAGTAGTAGCATGCTCTTCCCTCAGTCTACAATGTTCTCGCAGACTCAATCAGTAGCGGCAGACTCCTTCCAGCCCGCCAGGCAGCAGATCCTCCAGAAGACAGTCCCAGTCCGCATAACCTCGTGCAGACTCAGTGGACTCCGCGGGCACTCTCCAGCTCACGCTCCCTTATATCTCGCTCAGTTCAGCAGCGACAGACTCTGCAGATTCTCCTCGTAGTCCGCCGCTTATCCTCCAACATCCGCCACCCCAGCAGCAGGCGGACAGTCCCAGCTCAGCAATGATGGACTCCGTGAACCCGCATCGCAGTCCGCCACTAGTTCTTCCAGTTCGCCGTCACCAGCACCTGCTTCAGTAGAAAACCTCAGTCCGCGCAGCCTATTGCAGACTCGGCGGACTCTGTCTTCTTCTTGCTCAAGTTACCGTCTCACCGGGGGTAAGGTCACCGGAAGCCGTTACCTCGTCGGGCCTATAAATAGACCCATATGCCTCTCATTGAGGGCAGGTCTCATCATCGCCAAGGTGCTCACGCTCGAAGTCAGCCAGCAAGGCCATTTCCTACGGACTCCGTTTCTCAGTCCGCACCCCTCTCTGTGCCTTCAGTCGCGCGACCTGCTGGCCTCTGGTTCTCTAGTCCGCATGGCCTCCCGTTTCCCTTAACCGCGCGGCCTGCTGACTACGTTCTTCAGTCCACGCGGCCTCCTCTGGCATTCCTTTTCCTTAGCCGCCAGCTTCCTTCTTGTACCCTTTATTGCTTTCTTGAAAAGGTGTATTGTAAGCTGTAACTCTGACTATTAATCAAAGGAAAGCCCGTCGCAAGAGTGGCATTTAAGCCGCGGCGGGCAAAGTCTGTTGTTGCCACTGTTAGCGGCCCCTCTCTCTTTCTTAGCTATGCTCAACTCCCTCTCAGCACCAACCTGCAAGCACAACTATCCAAGTAACCGTCTGCTCGACAGCTCCTAATCAACCTCCTCCTCTGCTCTCAACAACCCTCTCCTCTATCCCCACAACCCCTTTGACAAGCATTTTCTCCACTCTCGAGCACTCAAAAGCTTCCTCAATTCCACTTCCCCTGCAGCCTTCATCCTCTTCCTCTCCTAGCCTGTGAGACCGAACGCAACCCCCTCCGTGTTAACTAGGCAGTGCCATTTTCGTGCATCAACACTTCCTACTGCATATGATATATGGAATATTCTTGAGTTAACTTATAGTTCTCTTTCCGCAGATGACGATTTAGAGCAATTTCTCATGGATCCAAGTGAAGAATCAAATAGAGACTTGCTCTTAGAGAAGGACATGACAATCATATCACATGAAAGGGAAGTTGAAATATCAACCATGGATGAGGAAACACACGGAAAAGTCAAAGACACTCAAAGCTAAAATCTTACTTCATCCAAGATCATTGTAAGAAAATCAAATTCCTTTCGTGTAATTCCATTTCTACATTGATTGTGCTAGATATGGCAAAATATGGAATTAAGAAATTGACGAGTTTCAATTCAAAACTACGTTCAGAAAATAACTGCTTAAAAGTATGTGTTAATGTAGAACCCAACATTGTTGTGTCTAGTTTGTCTGTTTGCTCTTTAGATAACATGTCTACACATTATATAGATTATAATGAATAAAAAATATAAGGTTTTTGAAAAAGAGCTTCATTTTGCAAAAGAAAAAATGATAAATTATGTTTAGGAAACTTATCGTTGAAAAGTGATTGTGCTGGATGCAAGATTTATAAAATTGAAATTAAAGAGATGGATGAGACCTTTGAGGAATATAGAAATAAGTATGAAGCTCAAATGGACTCGGTTGTCTCCACACTTAAAAATAGCACAATCACGTACAACAAAGCTAGACATAATTTTAAAATTAAAAAAAAGATTTAGTTATAAAGATCAACATGCTTAAGAAAATTATATTTAAAAGCTCACAACACACAACTCCTAAGTTTCAAGCAAAATCTGAAAGCTTGTTGAATATGAACGATCATATAATAACAGAGTTAATCAAAGGGAGTAGAAAACCCCAAGCCCAAGCAGGTGAAACTCCTAAACATACAAATCACCTTCACCTGCAAAAACAAATTACTTCCTTCTTAAAATCGAATGAATGCAAATTTCCTTTTAAAAATTACTACTCCATGAGTCCCTATGTTAAGCGAAATAAACTTAACCTGAAGAACAATGTCAATATATTTAAACCTCCAATGCAATATTGTTCAACTGAAGTTCATCACATAAGGACTCGTAGAAATAAAAATGGAAATTTGCAACAGAAAAATAACATTTAGCCAAAGTATGAATGGAGGCCCATCATTCAAAATAGCGCACCCATTCCACTCAAAAGGGCCCATTCATCGTCATCTCTGCTAGGTGTATTATGCTATGGTTGGGAACCCAAAGGAACCGTCATTCCTGGTCCATTTTGATACCTAAATCTCTTATTTATTAGTATCCACTATTTGTGTGAAGTAGAAACTATTCAAACCAAAATTACTTGATGATCTACTTCACAATATGCATAATGTTTTTTCTGTTTTTGCAGTTTTTTGTATTTTGTTTTTGGCATTTGTTTATTTTTGCTTTTGTTTTTTTTTCTAAAGCCAACATGTCATGAACACTTTAGATATATTTTTGCTATATTAATTTCTCATATTAAAATTAACGATAAATCAATCTAACTGAACAAATTGGAATATAAGTCATATCATTTCAAAGATGGCCATAATTTACCTTTTATCATAAATCTATAACGCTGTCTTAGTATGTCTGCGATCATTCACCCATTATGGTAACATATTTTTTTCAAGTGGCAACTTATAGTAATCAACCAGTGGTCTGATAGAAATGCTCTACTCGCTAATATGCTTTATCCCACCCTCTTTTGAGAATGTTCTTGAAGAAATAACTCAACTAGTAAGAGTCTATGTATGAGTGGTATCCATTTAGGGGGAGTACGCATTGAACGCCTATTACTTACTATAAACACAACACTATTATGCAGTATTTCTTCATAATAGATTTGTTATTATCAAAACGGGGAGTTCATTGGAACATGTGTTCCACATATCTTGGTTTGAGAATAACAAATCTCAGTTTGTATTTGATCACGTTTGTTGTGTGTTTATAGTGTGCAGGTTTACAGGTGTGAAGAATGAAAGAATCAAGTTCTCGCATCTACCGCCGAGCGGTAGTAGTTACCGCCGAGTAGTAGCCGTGAATTAATTGGGCCGAGATCTCAGGAACCTACGACTCCGCGTTAGTCCTACCGCCCTCACTAACACAAGGAGTTATTTTGGCCAGCCTCTCGGGAAACTACCGCCAGGAGATAGTGGTTACCGCGCCACGCTAGCCTTTTCATGAGTGGCGAGATGGTTTCCTCGAGTAACCGACCTACCACCAGGAGATAGTGGTTACCGCGCCATGCTAGCATTTTCACGAGTGCCGAGATAGTTTCCTCGAGTAACAGACCTACCGCCAAGCGATAGTGGTTACCGCGTCCCACTAGCCTTTTCACGAGTCTCGAGACGGTTTGTCAACTTACTGTCCTAACGCGTGGTGCTACCTTCTACCGCGATGCGCTAGCTCCATGAAAAAGAAAAACATCAATGTGAAATATTATTCCAAATTTGGATGATAGCTGGCACAGCAAGCGAGCTAACCTACCGTCGGGCGCTAGTCTTACCGCCGGCGGTAGCCTATTTTCACGAAGACGCACATAAGGTGCCTCGTGTTCTGCATTCAGTACGAAGATGAAAAGAGATTGAAATCTAGCATTCCTATTGTTCGTCCGCCTCTCTGCGGTCCGTCCCAATCATCTCTGTCAAAGGAAAGAAATTCGTCTCTCTCCCATTTGTGCACAAAGAACTCCGACGAGCCAAGAATGACAAAAACTAAGCAGAGTCGGATGGTTGCAAGAACATAAAGACCTCTTGCGAGACAAGGACTACAACGACTACGGGGAGTTGTTCGGTTGCAAGCATATGAAGAAAATAGGGAATTTTGTTCTATGGAAGTTACCGCCGCGGTATAACTAGTTACCACCATATGGTAGCTTCCTGTAATGTCTTCTCTATTTAAAACTTCCCGAACTTGAGTTTCGCGCGACAGTTTTTCACGAAATTCGAAAGGGGAGTTCGCCCTAGCCATCTAAAGGGAAGGGAGGGGTCATCCCAACTCATTGAGGAGGAGAATTCTTCTGAGGAGATCAAAAGGAATTCATCCATAGTGATTGAAGGCCACCAACAAGATGATCAAGAAGCCTTCGTCATAATATTCACGTGAAGGATTCTCGCTACAAAAACTCTCATCAAGTGCACACCTTCAAGGATCTGAATAACATCAAAGAGGAAGATATTGGAACCCTAGTTGGATTTGGGATAGGTTCAGTAAACTAGGATGTTTGACCCAACATGTATAGCCATGATCATGTTTGCGTCCTAGAGTTTAGGACATGTCCTTCAAGTCAATATTACTTGGACCAGCCATCAGCAGACTGCAGAAGACTCAAGAATTAGAAAAATTTCAAAGACTCAGGAAATGAGTTTGACGTTCGTCGAACTTAGCTCGACGAAAGTCAAGCTCACCTCAACGAACTCAGAGACAATTCTCTGAGCTGAGCTCAACGAACTTGATTCTTAGGTCGACGATTTTTGGATGCTCTACTTCAACATTCTAAGTCTAGTATCATTTCACTGAACTCCAGTCGACGAATTCATGTTCTCAGCTCGAAAAACTTAGACCACAGTATTGACAAGTTTTATCAAGTAGCAGTCAGCAACTCTCAGTTCGACAATCTTGTATCTCAGGTCGATGAACAATAATTATCTGGTCGACGAACATGACTTCTCAGCTCGACGAACTCTGGACCCAGGTGGACGAATTCTGTTCTTTACTCGACGATTTCAATGCAGATCCAGACTTGGACTATTCCCTCCTTCTATCCTTATTTTATTGCAGTAATTCTTGAATAATCAATGCTTAATATTCTCTGAATATTACAGTTAGAAGCATCATTGATTATGGTTTTCATCAGGATTATTACTTGTCATTTTTCAATGGGACAGTTGGGGAAATCAATTAATGCAAACATTCTCAAGGCCGTCAGCAATCAATGAAGGAAGGAATTCAAAAATTCAAAGGAAAATTTCATAGAAAGTATAAAAAGGGATTTCTTCCTCCTTCTCGACAATATAAAAGGCACACTCCAAATACACAACAATCAGACATCAAGCATACAGAGAACAATAACATAGATATAGAGTCAAGAAACAAGAAGCCCAGACCAGAAAAATAATTCAAGATACTGAAGAAGAAGAACATTCATACAAATCAAGAGTCTTCTTCATTCTTCATTGTAGGATTCTTCAAGGACAACAAACCTTTATCAGTCAAGAAGTTCCTGTATCTACTCTGGTCAAGGCTAAAAGATTGAAGACCTACTCACCCTGAAGCAAAGCTCAATCTTCCTGAAACACTCAATAACTCAGGGGGAGGTTTGTTAACATCATGATCCACTAGTCTTCTCAGTTATATTTGAGAAAGAGAAGAAACCATCACTCTCTCACCCCCTCACTGTACAAAGGGTTCTTTAACTCCCTTCAAAAGTTATTCCTTGGTTACAAGTCACCTGATCAAAAGACTTGGGATAGGTTTTTGAGCACCTGATCAAAAGCTCATTGGTGACAGTCACCTGATCAAAAACCTGAGTGGATTCCTATCAGTGTGGTAGAAGAGTGGATGTACCCAGGTTGGGGAACCACTATAAAAATTCTTGTGTTGTCTGGTTGCCATCTTTTCCTTCGTTCTTGTTGTGTCTGTGCAAGTTAGGTTTGTTGTACCTATGTTAGTTAATTTAGTCTTGGTGTTCCTGTGGTAGATTAGGTTATCTTAGTTTGCACTTTTACTTACAGTAAATATCGGTATCAAATAGCTGATATACTCTGAAGTTTTAATTAACAGCAAAAAAGCTTAAAAGTTTTAAAGATACTCTATTCACCCCCCTCTAGAGTATATCATATCTAACCCTCACTTTCAATTGGTATCATAGCAGTGGTTCTTTAGTTGTATAAGTTAACCCTTGAACCAAAAGATCCTGTGTTAGATATGATCCTTTATTTTCCTTAGGATTATATACACAGCATGGCACAGAACAAGGACTATGCAAGCACCAGACCTCCAGTGTGCAACTTAAATAAGTTTGCCATCTACAAGGCAAGAATTAAACTATATATGAATTCCATTGATGAGGACATCTACAACTCTATTTTGATAGGTCTTTCTCAATCAACTGCCTCTACATCTACAGCAACCTCCAGCACTCATGCAGTTCCACCACCTGAGTGCACTAATGCTCAGAATAAAGCAAAAGTTGTTGATGCTAAAGCCATGAACATTCTGTCCCAAACAATGTCTGATGACATATTCCAAAAAGTGGCTGAATGCACTTCAGCCAAGGCCATTTGGGACTCTCTCAACCAAATGGTGGTTGGATCTACTGATGAGAGGAAAGACAGAAGATCAAATCTCATATCTCTGTATGAGAACTTCAAGAAGGATGAGTCAGAATCTGTTGTTGACATGTATAACAGACTGGGCTCAATAATCAATGAGCTGAAGACCATGGATAAGGACATCACCCTTATTGAGGTAAATGATAAAATCCTCATGTGCTTCCCAAGCTCATGGGATTCAATGATCTGGCCAATTAAGGAGGCCAGGAGCTTAAGGATCTGTTTGGCGTAGCTCTGGCGGTTGGAGAATCTCTATTCCAGCTGCCAGAGCTTTTTTTTGTGTTTGGGACAGCTCCTTATGAAGAGCTTTTCGTAAATCTGGAGCTGTTTTGCAGCTTTTCGGAAATCCCCCTCCCCCCAGCTTCTGCTCCCGCAAAATAGCTTTCTCTCTCACATGTTTTGAAAATCTACCGGCCCCGACTTTTCCAATTCTTCCTGCAACTCGCGGGAGCCGACGGTCTCGCTGGAGCTGACACATCTCACCGGAGCCGACACTCCCGCCTCCTCCCGCTCTCGCTCTATTTCTTCAAAGCGCACTTCTGCACAGAACACCCAAACACTATGCAGCTTTTCAAAACTGCTCCCCAGAGATCTATTTTAAAACAGTTCTATCCGGACAGCAGCTTTTCAATCCGCCAGAGCTGTCCCAAACAGACCATAAATGAGATTTCCACAGAATCTCTACATGGAAAGCTCAAATCCTATGAGCACCTGATAAAGTCCAGAGAAACAGCTGAACAAAGGACTCCTCCACCAGCAAGAAAGGAGCACAACTTGGCATTCAAGGCTACTGAAGAGGCTGAAGCTTCAACAGTAAATGAAAAATTGATGAGTCTCCTTGCCAAGAGATTTTATAAAATGGCAAGAAAGGACTTCAGAAGAAAATCATCCAGGCAGGTTGATAAGCCAAGGTATGATAAAACACCTACTAAAGAAGTAGTATATTTTGGGTGCAAAAAACTGGACACTTTATCTCAGAGTGTCCAGAGAATCAAAAGAAAGAAAGAAGAAGAGAGAACAACTCCAGAAGACAGCAAAGCTCAAGGCCTTCCTCGAGCAAATACAAAAAGAAGGACAAGGGTTTTGTAGCTGAAATCTGGAGTGACACTGATGATGTATCCACATCTTCCAGTTTCAGTGAAGAGGAAGAAGAGGCAAGGGCCATGTAAGTCTACCTCATGGCCATCAATGCCTCTAGAAGTCAATCAGATGATGAAGAAGAATCTGACAATGAAGAAGCTTCAGAATCAGAAGTTGATCAGGTATTTTTCATATTTTGATTATAGTTTTGATAGTTTCAAAACTGAGTTTAAAACCATGTGTATTGACCTAATCAATTCTGAAAAAAGAATTAAAACACTTAGGGAAAAACTATTTAATCAGGAAAATCTGATTTCTGAAAACACTAAGTTAAAACAGGAACTAACACTAGCCAATGAACAAATTATTTCTTTAAAAACACAGCTATGCGAGGCTAAGCAACTTGATAAATCTCTCAAGGTGAGAAGCCTTAAGCTGGTGGACATTACAAGCACAGTCAATGTTAGACTGAATGGTAAATTGGGCTTGGGTGCATCATCAAGTTTACCCCCCCCCCCCCCCATACTTAAGAATAATATATTAACAACTCCCATTAGATTTATTTCAGCCAAAGGTAAAGAGGTAATAGACAACAAACAAATCACAGAAGAATTACCTAACACTAAAAATCAAAATAATAGAAACCAAAAATCTTAAGTTAAGACAAAGTTCAACAGATTTCGTAGAACTCAGGTCGACGAAATGTAGCTAGTTCGTCGAACCCCGATCGAGGATCTATGAACGCCAATATTAGCTATAATAATTCATCTTACTGCGATCGACGAACTATGTATGGTTCGTCGAGCAGAGATTGACGAACTTGGGGCACAGAAAATGAATATGTTCATTCACTGAGAAGAGCTCGACGATCTCATCCCACTTCATTGAACTGTGGTCGACGAACTTACAACTTTTCGTCGAACCCAGATAGACTTAATAAAAGTCATAATTATAACAGCAACTCTAATCAAACTAGGAAACCTTTTAATCCACTTGCTGATTGGATAATTCCCCCTAGATGATATCACCCCTTAGGGTATAAATCTCAACCTGAATTTTCAGTATTATCAAGCTTTTCTTATCAACAATATAAAGGACCCAAGGTAACCTGGGTCAAGAACAACTAATTGTTTTCATTGCAGGAAAAGAGCTGACCAGCTGTTAATCAAAAATAGTACCTAGACAGTGGATGCTCCAAGCATATGACTGACAGCAAGGACAACTTAGTTAACTACAAGTCCAAGCTGGGACCAAAGGTGATCTTTGGTGATTCAAATTGGGGCCAGTCTAAAGGTTTTGGAGTAGTAAAGATTGGAGCAGTCACTTTCAAAAAGGTGACATATGTAAGTGGACTCAAGCATAACCTCATCTCTATAAGTCAACTGTGTGATGAAGGTTATCAGGTACACTTTAAATCAACATCTTGTATTATTTCTAATAAAGAAAAACAAAATGTTTTAATTGGAAATAGACAAGGAAACATATACATAGTAGATTTTCATTCTACAAATTCAGATATCTATTTACTTAATATTGTCAGTAATCAAAATGATCTTTGACATAAAAGGCTAGGACATGTTAATATGAAAACAATTCTAGGCTATCTAAAGATAACCTTGTGAGAGGTTTGCCTTCTGGTCCCTACAAGAAGGAAGGCCTCTGCAGGGCTTGTCAACTAGGCAAGCAAACTAAATCTAGTTTTAAATCAGTTAATAAGAGTGATTCACCTAGGATCTTGTACTTGCTACACATGGACCTTTTTGAACATATTATTGTACAAAGCCTAGGAGGGAAATCGTATACCCAAGTTATTGTAGATGACTTCTCAAGATTCACTTAGGTGTTCTTTCTGAGATCTAAGTCAGATACATTCAAAGTTCTTACAAATTTTCTCAGGACCATACAGATTAAGTACTCTACTCATGTTGCATTGATTAGAAGTGATCATGGTACAGAGTTTGAGTCTCTTTTATGCATGAGTTCTATGAGAAGGAAGGTATCATGGCATTGCTTCTCAGCTCCTAGAACTCCTCAACAAAATGGGGTGGCTGAAAGGAAGAATAGAACCTTAATTGAAGCTGCAGGCACATTACTTGTAAATATTTGCATGCCCCTATCCTTTTGGGCAGAGGCTGTAAGCACAACAAACTATGTACTAAATAGGAGTTTAAAACATAAACTTAAGAATAATACTCCCTATGAATTGCTCAAAGGGAAGAAACCAAAAATCACCTATTTTAAAGTATTTGGTTGCCTATGTTATATTCATAATAATAACAAGAAGTATATTAGAAAGTTTGAAGCTAAGGCTGAAGAGGAAATTTTTCTAGGATATTCCCAAGTCTGCAAAGCTTATACGGTGTTCAATAAATCATCTTTAAAAATTTAGGAATCAATTCATGTACCTTTTGATGAGGATAACATGTATTATAAGGAGAAAGAAATTTCTACCAATAGGCCTTTGCAGGTACCTCACTTGTGTGAGAAATTGGGTGAGTTGAACCATCCACAAGAGATTATATCACCACCCACTCCACAAACTGATGAAGACAGTGAAGAAGAACTTATGGAAGAAGTTGAAATTCCTTTAACAACAAACATTATTCCACAAGAGGAATTAACTCCACATACTGTTGCTGAACCAACTCCACCCACTGATCTTGTCATGCTAAGGGATCACCTTAGATCTCAAGTGATTGGAGACATGTAAGTAGGTGTACAGACAAGGCATCAACTCAACCAAGATGTGATGCATGCATGTTTCCTCTCTCAAGTTGAGCCTCAATCCATAAACGATGCTGAGCAAGATCCCCACTGGATTATTGCAATGCAAGAGGAACTCAATCAATTTGAGAGATGCAGAGTTTGAGATTTAGTTCCAAGACCCAAAGACTACCCAGTCATTGGAACTAAATGGGTATATAAAAACAAGCTAGATACCCAAGGTGTAATTGTGAGAAACAAGGCTAGGCATATTGCTCAAGGCTATAGGCAAGAAGAAGGAATAGTCTATGAACAAACTTTTGCACCTGTTGCAAGGTTAGAAGAAATCAGAATTTTCCTTGCTTATGCTGCCTAAAAGAAATTCAAAGTTTATCAGATGGATGTCAAAAGTGCCTTTCTGAATGGAGTACTTAAAGAAGAGGTTTATGATGAACAACCTCCAGGTTTTATCTCCCCAACCCATCCTTCATATGTCTTTAGATTGCATAAAGCTCATTATGGTTTAAAGCAAGCTCCAAGAGCTTGGTATGAGACCTTACCTAGCTTTCTGATAGAGCATAAATTCACTAGAGGCATTATAGATAAAACATTATTCACTAGGCACCATAAGGACCAAATCTTATTAGTACGAATTTATGTAGATGACATTATATTTAGGTCTATAGATTCCAAACAATGCAAGAGGTTCTCAGACCTCATGCATTCTAAGTTTGAAATGTGTGGTATGGGTGAGCTCTCCTACTTTCTTGGACTCCAAGTAAAGCAGCTACCTGATGGAATCTTCATATCCAAGGCTAAGTATACTAAAGAGCTTATTAAAAAGTTTGGGATGGCTGATGCCTCAGCAAAGAAAACACCCATGGCCACTAATGCTGTAATAGATTTTTTTGAACATGGGAGACCTGTTGATCAGAAATTACATAGGGGCATTATTGGGTCCCTACTATACCTTACAGCTAGCAGAGCTGACATAAGTTTTGCTACATATCTTTGTGCTAGGTTCCAAGTGAACCCTAAAGAATCTCATCTAGTTTTCCTAAAATGAATTTTGAGATATATAAAGAGTTGTCCTAGTCTAGGACTCTAGTATCCTACTGAGTCAGAATTTGAGTTAACTGGATACTCAGATGCTGACTTTGCTGGATGCAGGGTAAACAGAAAAAGTACCTCAGGGACTTGCCAGTTCCTTAGTATGAGATTAGTGTCTTGGTTCTGCAAGAAACAGTCATCTGTTTCTACATCAACTGCTGAAGCAGAATACATTGCAGCAGACAGTTGATGTTCCCAGATGCTGTGGATACAAAACCAACTCCTGGACTATGGGTTCAACTTAAATAATTCAACTCACTTTTGTAATAACACAAGTGTTATATCCATAACACAAAATCTAGTCCATCACAGTAGGACTAAGTATATAGATATTAGGCATCATTTCATTAGAGAGTGTGTAGTCAAAAATAAAATTAAACTTGTCTATATCTACACTGATTTATAAAGAGCAGATATTTTCACCAAACCCTTGGATGAAAGAAATCACTTATTCTTTATAAATCAGCTTTTAATGATCAATGGAGAAGCTTTAGTTTAATTTCTATCTATGCTCAATGAAATTTTCAAAGTTCGTCGAACCGATATCGACGAATAGAAGAAAAGTTCTAGAGATATTCGTCGAACGGAGATCAACGAACTCTCTGTGAGTGAAGTTGTTTTCGTCGAATGGAGGTCGATGAATCGGCTTCAGAAAAGTTTTGTCGAACAGAGCTCGGTGAAATGTTTTCAAATCTTCAGACTAAGCTCGACGAATTTTTTAACTACAAAATAGTTCGTCGACCTCAGTTCGAAGAATTCTTTTATTTTTTGTGGAACGGAGTTTGTCGATTCATATTCTGAAAAATCTTATATCTAGGTTCTTCTTCGACCTCCATCCCGCGCTTTCAGTTCCATTGCACTTGATCTCTCTTGTTTGTTGCAGGCACACTATGGCGATTCCAGTAGGCAGTCTTGCAGTCATGAAGTTTGATACTGGATTCGATATAGACTTCGAATCGTTTCAACACTCTTATCCAATCTTCCTGAACATTCTGCAATAGCTTGAAGATCAGTAGTTGAAGCATCTGATGTCCACCATAATCAAGCTAGCCACTGCAGAGATCAGGGAATGGGTCTACACTTCCTCCACCACAGATGAAAACACCATGACAGGTACAATATCGGGTATTAAAGTCTCTCTTACCCCTGCCGTCCTGACTGAGATTTTTGGATTAACTAATGGTGAAGCAGAGTTGGAGATTGATAATGAGGAATTTGATGAAATGTTAAATAAAATGGGTTATTCTAGAGAAACCCCCAATAAGCTGCTGAAGAAGCACTTATCTGCTGCATATAAGTTTCTTGCAGATATTGTGGGCAAGGTACTGCTGGGTAAGCACACAACCCATGATTACATCACCAAGCATCAATTTCTGGTGATGTGTGATGTGGTGAATAAGAAGCCTGTGAATTGGGCTAAGATTATGTTTGAGCTGATCAGGAAAACGAACACCAAGAAGGAGGTGTGTTTTGGAAGAATTCTGGGTATCTTCCTTTAGGAAAAGGCTGCTGAATCCCTGGTCACACCGACCATATTCATTAATGCCTCCAAGAGGCTCACTTGTGCCCTCTTTGGCAGGTGGGAGAGGACCATCACCAAGCCATCCAAGGCTTGTTCCTCTTCCTCCAGGCCTTTTAAGAGTACAGGGGCTTCTCCAGCCACTCCCCACCCTGCCGAGGATGTCCCTCCTCCACCT
The DNA here is from genome assembly GCA_039583875.1 of Platanthera guangdongensis. Lineage (NCBI taxonomy): Eukaryota > Viridiplantae > Streptophyta > Magnoliopsida > Asparagales > Orchidaceae > Platanthera > Platanthera guangdongensis. Next base: position 145,627,326 of record CM077156.1, on the reverse strand, counting down.
CCACCACATCCAATCATCCAAAGCCATCCTTATATGGTACACAAACTCCCCTCACCAGTTCAATCCCCAGTCCATACCATAATCCACATTCCTCCACCTCCATCCCCCCATGGTACACCAACTCCATCATCTCTAGTACCTCCATCACAAACTCATATTCACTTTCATACATCAACTCAATCCCCAGATGGTACACCAATTCCATCACCACCCTCATCTCCACTAGCAACACATTTGGCTGATATTCCCCTTTCCAATCTGTCATCCCTACCATCATTCATTCTACTTTCATCCCCCCTTCATACTCCATCTTCCCCAGATGAACCTATGCAAGACTCTCTACCTCCACCATCATCTTCCATCCACTCTTCTATACCCCCTGAGATACCTCCTACATTACTAACACTGGATCCCTCCATCATTCCACCTCTTCTATCACTTCTCACTCCCCTCCTCAAGACCCTCATAACAGAGGCTATTTCCCCTCTTACTACTTCCATCTCTTCTCTTACTAATCAAATCTCTACTCTCTATATCCCTCCTTCTTCAGTCAGGGGCCTATCTCCAGTATCCACTGAAACCAGGTAGGGGGAGATACTCTGTGAAGAAGAAGCAGCAGTAGTAGAAGTAGCAGCAGAAGCAGCAGTAATAGAAGAAGCAGCAGCCGAAGCAGAAGCAGAAGCAGATCTAGATGCAGAAGCAGAAGTAGATGCAGATACAGCAGCAGCTGATGATTTAATAGCAGATGCAGAAGTAGAAGCAGATGCAGATGTAGAAGTAGAAGTAAATGCAGATGCAGTAGTAACTGATGATTTAATTGATTTACTTAATTTAATTGAATCTGATATGGATTTGGATGATCCTGTTTTGGTTGAAATAAACATTGTTGGTGATTGCATTATAAATCCCACAGTAGATATTTTGAATTTGTTGAATATGTTTGATACAACGTATTTGAATTCTTTTCCAGAATAGAGCATAAAGCCATCTTTGGCTACAGTTCCCTATACCACCACAATAAGCCCCAAAGTTACCAAGCAACTCAAGGATAGTTTTGCTATTGCATAGGCTCCTGGCATTCCATCTCCACCCAGAAAGGATTCCCTCATTATTTCATCCCCTCCTAAAGTCATTTCTGCTCCAACATTCATTATGGATGATAGCCCTATGCCTGATCTTGATGAGTTGATCATGGCTGATATTGAAGAAGAGAATAAGTGAGTTGCTGAAAGCACTGATATACTCAGCTCTCCAGCTCCATCTACAACTCTTCCTCCAGCTCCTCCCCAGGCAGAAAAAGTGTTGATATCTGCAGAAGCATTGAAAGAGATTAATGCTTTATATGATAATCCACAGAACTCTTCAGATGATGATGATGAAGAGGATTCAGATGACAGTCCATCTACTAAGAAAAAGAAACTTTCTAAGAAGAGGAAAGCTCCTCCACCTCCTGTTCCAAAGACAAACCCAACACATGACACTACATCCTGTATTCTTCAGAATATTACTCCATACAAGGGCATGACAGCTTGGATGTGGCTGTCCAAGAATCAACAGAAAGAAAGGAAGAAAAGTAGGAAATATTCACCTCCTCCACAAAGATACAAGAAAGACCCTCCTCCTCCTCCTCCACATGCTGCTGGTGCTTCAGGCTCTTCATCTCAGAGGACTACCCAATATCAAACATATTAGAGGCATCGGGGTAGATCCTCCTCATGTTCTGGAAGCAGCCAACAGAGGCACTATTCTTCAGGCAAGCAACAACAACATCAACATCAACAGTAACAAACTACTGAACATCAAAAGGCTGAAAGCCTAAAGAGACCTGCAACTCCTCCTCTACCTTTTGTTGACCCAAAATAGCTACAACTACAAGGATGGCCAGGTTCCAAGAATTGGTTGGCTTATATATGATCAACAAAGCCAAAGCTGAAGGAAAGGATCCCTCTCAATACTCAACCATGTCCAAATACAGGAAGGAAGAACTAAACAGGTTTGCCAAAGCTAATAAATTTTTTAATGTTGATGATTATATGAAGTTACGTCCAGAAGCTGTGGTGCCAAGAGCCACTACCCTAAATATTATTGGAGCTGCTGATATGACAATGACAAAGACTTAAGCAGCCAATCCAAATAGGGAAATCAAGTTTACATAGCCTGGTCATAAAGTTAAAGAGGTTAAGCAAAAAGAGCCAAAGCAGAAGAAATGAATTTTAACTGCTTATCCTATCTATTGTTTTAAACTACTTATTTATTTCATGATACAAAGCTCTTTGTATATATATATATCTGCTGCATATCTTAAAGTTTTCTGCCAGATATATTTTTCTTGCTTTGTAAATGATTTGAGTCTGTAATTAGTGACCTCACACAAATAGGGGGAGATTGTTGGAACCCTAGTTGGATTTGGGCTAGGTTCACCAAACTAGGATGTTTGACCCAACATGTATAGCCAGAGTCATGTTTGTGTCCTAGAGTTTAGGCCATGTCCTTCAAGTCAACATTACTTGGACCAGCCATCAGTAGACAGTAGAAGACTCAAGACTTAGAGAAATTTCAAAGACTCAGGAAATGAGTTCGACGTTTGTCGAACTCAGCTCGACGAAAGTCGTGCTCAGCTCGATGAACTCAGAGACAATTCTCTAAGCTGAGCTCCACGAACTTGATTCTCAGGTCGACGATTTCAGGATACTCTACTTCAACATTCTAAGTCCAGAATCATTTCACTAAACTCCATTCGATGAATTCATGTTCTCAGCTCGACGAACTTAGACCACATTATTGACAAGTTTTATCAAGTAGAAGTCAGCAACTCTCAGTTCGACGATCTTGTATCTCAGGTCGACGAACAACAATTATCTGGTTGACGAGCATGACTTTTAAGCTCGACAAACTCTGGACCCAGGTCGACGAATTCTGTTCTTTATCAACGATTTCTATGCAGATCCAGACTTGGACTTTTCCCTCCTTCTGTCCTTATTTTATTGTAGTAATTCCTGAATAATCAATGCTTAATATTCTCTGAATATTACCGTTAGAAGCAGCATTGATTATGGCTTTCATCAGGATTATTACTTGTCGTTTTTCAATGGGATAGTTGGGGAAATCAATTAATGCAGACATTCTCAAGGCCGTCGGCAATCAATGAAGGAAGGAATTCAAAAATTCAAAGGAAAATTTCATAGAAAATATAAAAAGTGATTTCTTCCTCCTTCTCGACGATATTGCAGGAACACTCCAAATACACAACAAGAAGACAACAAGCATATAGAGAACAATAACACAGATATAGAGTCAAGAAACAAGAAGCCCAGACTAGAAAAATAATTCAAAATACTGAAGAAGAAGAAGAAGAACATTCATACAAATCAAGAGTCTTCATCATTCTTCATTCCAGGATTCTTCAAGGACAACAAACCTTTATTAGTAAAGAAGTTCCTGGATCTACTCTGGTCAAGGCTAAAAGATTGAAGACCTACTCACCCTGAAGCAAAGCTCAATCTTCCTGAACAACTCAAAAACTCAGGAGGAGCTTTGTTAACATCAAGATCCACTAGTCTTTTCAGTTGTATTTGAGAAACAGAAGACACCATCACTCTTTCACCACCTCACTGTACAAAGGGTTCTTTAACTCCCTTCAAAAGTTATTCCTTGGTTGCAAGTCACCTGATCAAAAGACTTGAGATTGGTTTTTGAGCACCTGATCAAAAGCTCATTGGTGGCAGTCACCTAATCAAAAACCTGATTGGATTCCTACCAGGGTCATAGAAGAGTGGATGTACCCAAGTTGGGGAACCACTATAAAAATTGTTGTGTTGTCTGATTGTCATCTTTTCCTTTGTTCTTGATGTGCCTGTGCTAGTTAGGTTTGATGTACCTGTGTTGTTGGGTATTGTATCCACAATGTACCTGATTTGACGAAGCTCCTGGACAAGCTAAGGTGAATAGACTATGTATTTGATAAACCTTTTCTAGTTGTGCTTGTAGTTTTTCCACGCTAAGTGCACACCAATGTCAGGGTGCAGTAGGTCAATATACACGGGTCTGCACGACGTAATCCCTCGTTGAGTAGATCAGTGTGTTGGCCTACGTGTACTCTCTCTATTGGAGTGCACTTATTTTCAAGCACAGGGCCGCTCATATGCAAGAGAAGACAAGGAGCATGGAGGGTCAAGGAGCAGCTCCTAGGTGGAAGACGAGAAATCGTCCAAGGCAAATTCGACGAGAATCACCAAGTGATTCTCGCCGAATCGGCGAGAATCACTTGGTGATTCTCGCCGAATCGACGAGAATCATCAGTGATTCTCGCCGACTTCTTCTGGCCATCTCAAAATGGTGCCAAGTAAGATTCGGCGAGAATCACTTGTAATTCCCGCCGAACCAGTGGTCAAGCAGCCCATGAACACAAAGTCCAATTCGTTGAGAATCGACAAGAGATTCGACGAGAATCACAAACGACTCTCGACGAATCGTCGAGAATCACTTGGTGATTCTCGCCGATTCGTCGAGAATCGTCTGCGATTCTCGCCGATTTTGACTTGGCGTTTTCTCAGCTTATTCCCTGAACCGGATTCTGCCGCTGTTTAAAATCTGGACCGGGATTTGGGGACTATCTCTGTGGGTCCCACAAACGGTCTTATTGGGGGTAGCTACAGTATAAATACCTGGGTATCTTGAACAGTAAAAACACACAGAAAAATACGCGAGCTCACGGAAACCCTAAAATCGCGAAATCCTTCCGCCGCCTCCGTCGCCGCTCGCGCAAGTCCGTCGCCACCGATATATCTTCTTCCCTATCTCCGGCGACAGTAGCTTAGCAAGGCTCGAGTCTCACGCGTCTATCCAGAGATCCCTTGTCTCTCGATTTATTGATCGGAAACACTTCCCATCCGAATCGATCGAGACGACCGATCCTCGTGTGACCGTTGGTAGACCGAGCTTGCTTCGCAACGAAGTTTGGATCTCCAAGTTCAGCAGCTGCTCTTCTTCGTAGCCGCCGATCCCGAAGCTAGCCGCCGCTCGTGTGCCGCCGCCGGTTTCGGGGAGATCTTCTCCAAGCAAGACCAAGGTCGTAGACTCTTCATCGACTTCAAGAACACGTCGTCGACCAAAGAGGAACACCGGTGTCTCCAAGAGAAGTTTGTATCACGTGTACATTCTACTTTTATTTTATTGTAAAGGAACTTTTGTTCCGCGGTGTAAGGGTTGGGTGCAACCCGATTTGTGGGAGTGTTGACTCTCACGTGTGGAAGGGCTCCTTCCGTTAGTGAAGGGATTGGATTTCAATCCCGTTGGAGAAGTGACCGAGTCGTCCCTTGTTGGGGAGATAGGTCGAAGGGGGAAAGTGGATGTACCCAAGTCGGGGAACCACTATAAATTTGCTGTGTATTCTGTGTTCTGTGTTTGTTGCTTTTATTGTGCAGGTACATCTGTGAATTCCGCAAAAGAACCACACGTCACCTATTCCCCCCCCATAGGTGCACATAGCCGACACTAGGTGGACTTTCAAGTGGTATCAGAGGGAGGTTCCTCAACAAAAAGGCTAACACCTTGAGGTGAATCCTGCCACTAGTGTCAACAAGGAGACATACATCTACCATGGACGGACTCAAGTACTCCGGCAAAATCCCAGTATGCAACAGACTCAACTTTCCTATCTAGAAGGAAAGAATCAGGTTCTACATGGAAGCAGTGGACCCTCGACTGTTCATGATCGTGCTGGAGGGACCTTATGTCCCCACTAAGGCCTCCACCATTGATCCCACCAAGAAAGTGCCGAAAACACTCTCTGAAATGGACAAGGATGAGATGGTTCTAGTGGGCCTTGACATGAAGGCTAGAAACATCCTGGTCAGTGCAGTTGATGACTCGATGATGCAAAACTTCAGCAACTGCAAGACAGCTCAGGAGATATGGCAGTGTCTGATCATTCTGATGGAGGGCACAGATGAAGTAAGGGATGATCGGAGATCCCTCCTGAACCAGAAGTATGAGGCTTTCCGGCAAGGGCCTAAGGAAGAGATCGGAGTCACATACGAGAACTTCCTGAAGATTGTCAATGCCCTCAAGGGCTATGGAAGAGTGTTCACCAATGGTGAACTCAATGACAAATTCCTTAGGTCCCTGACTAAGGAATGGGACACAAAGATCTGCGCCATCAGAGAATTTGGCAGACTAGCAGAAACTGATCCTCAAATCCTGTTCGGGAAGTTGATGTCCTATGAACTTCAGCTGAACACCAGGAAGGCAGAGGAAGAAGCAGAGAAGGCTGCTGCAAAAGAAAAGACTGTGGCCCTAAAAGCCAGTCACTCCAGAAAAGGGAAGGGTGCGGTGTCCTACCGTGCTAGAAATAAGGAAGAAGAGGAGGACTCCGATCCATGCTCCTCCAGCTCAGAACTGTCGGAAGAGGATTTCTCCCTCATCACTCGAGAGTTCAAGAAATTCCTCAAGATGAGGAATCAAAGAAAGAGAGACGGCTCCTCTTCCAGACATCAGAAGAAAAACTACTCTTCTGACAGGTATGCATCTAAACCTAACAAACACCGTTCTTCTGATATTATTTGCTTTGGATGCAATAAGCCAGGTCACGTTGTGGCCGACTGCCATCAAAGCAAAAGAGATAAAGGGAAAGGAGAGGAGCTCATATCCTCCAGAGATAAGAAGAAGGAGCGGAGCTATATCGCCAGAAGGCCAAAGACACTAAGTGAGTCTGATTCTTCAGACTCCAGTGATGATGAAGAAGCCTACTTCGGGCTGGTGGGTCGATCGGACTCAGAAGGAGAATGCCCCCCATTCACTGGGAAGGTAAAAACTCACACCCCTCTTTCCGATTCCGACTCTGATCCTGAGTCTCAGGATGATGAACCTGAGGATGGCCCTTCGGCCCGTGAAGCTGAGCTCCTCGACAAGTATGAGCTTCTGCTCAACACTTTTGACGAGTGCCGCAAGAGACTGAAGGCTGAGAAGAAGGAAGTAAGATTCCTTAAGGGTGAGTGTGTATCCCTAAGGGAAGAGGTCACTAGCTTGATCTCTCTCAGACAGGAGCACATTGACCTAACTTCAAAGCACTCAGAGTCTTTGAAGCTCCTTGATCTCAAGCAGGAGGAAGTCAACAGATTGGAAGAACTACTTGCGGCAGAAAGGAAGATCGTACAGAGCTTCTCTATGCCTAAAACAGTGCTTCCAGTCGTTGACACCTTCGCTGCTCAGGCCAAAGGAGCTGGCTTGGGGCATGTTGGGGCATCTGGTTCTTCATCTCGGAGAAACAAGAACCAGAGGAAGAATAAGGCCGCCAAGAAGGCCTCTGCTGATGAAAAGGGGAAGGCTCCTCTTAGTCCTGTTGCATTCAGAAAGCCTTGCTTTCCTTGCAACCAACATGACTTTGAGTCAACATATGGGCATCATTTCCGGCCCTCGGTTGCAAAGCCTAAGAGCCGGTATGAAGGTTGGAACTTCCCCCGGAACTTTGGGGAGAGTGCCTTCAAGGCACCTTATGAGGAGATCCACATAGGAAGTTATGGTCCGTTCTCTAGCGGCCATAATGGAAAGCAGGCGCCAAAAGTCAAGCCTGTTATTCAGAAGGTGACAACGTCATGTGACTGCCATCACCATGAGGCCTCCACCTCCAGATCCAAGGCCCCAGCTGTACCCGTTGTTCCCAGGGTAAGGCAGGAGCCTCGGAAGAGATACAACAGGTTCGACTGTTGGTGCTGTGGCAAAGTCGGTCACTTTGCCGTGGATTGCTGGTTTAATCCAAGGAACTACGAGACTCCCCATGTTAACAATGCGAGACCGACCACTCGTAGGGTTAACCAACCGAGGGGGAGTGTGCTAACCAGGAATCTAGGACCCAAGTTCGATTGGGTTCCTAAGGCAAATTAATTTTGTTTTGCAGGAATGTCCAAAGGCCACCAAAACGCCAATCTGGTATTTGGACAGTGGATGCTCCCGGCATATGACCGGGACAAGAAGCCTGCTGCGTGATTACACTCCAGTCGAGAATGGACCCAAAGTCATCTTTGGAGGGTCAGATCGAGGAGTCACCAGAGGTTATGGTATGATTTCCAACGGTATAATCTCTATCACCGACGTGGCTTATGTTGAAGGGTTAAACCATAACCTGATCAGTGTAAGTCAGTTATGTGATAAAGGTTATGACGTTAAGTTCTGCAAGGATAAATGTCTGATAATTTCACGTACCTCCTCTGAGACGGTATTATCAGGCATTAGGAGCAGAAATATCTTCTGCTTAGATTTTCTTAGTATAGATTCATCTACCCCCGTATGCCTTGTGGCAACAGGCAGTGCTTCTCTTTGTGAACAGTGGCACAAGAGATTGGCACATATTAATTATAAGACAATTAGTATGCTATTTTCTAAGAATTTAGTAAGAGATGCTCCCAGTATCAAGTGCATCAAGGATAGCCCCTGTCATGCATGTCAGATGGGCAAACAGACCCGGGCTACCTTTAGGAGCATTGCAGACAAAGACTCTTCCCGATGTCTTTACCTGCTACATATGGACTTGTTTGGCCCAATGCAAGTTCATAGCTTGGGAGGCAAGTCATATACGCTAGTGATAGTTGATGATCACTCACGGTTTACATGGGTGTTCTTTTTAAAACGAAAGTCAGATACTTTTGACATCTTCACTAATTTTGTCAAGCAGGTTCAGAACGAATTTAACTGCTCCGTGGTCAAAATCCGAAGTGACCATGGAACAGAATTCGAATCTGGTGCTATGACAGAATTTTGTGAAGAACATGGTATCTTTCATGAGTTTTCCTCCCCGCGCACTCCTCAGCAAAATGGAGTTGCGGAGAGGAGAAATAGAACTCTCATTGAGGCCTGCACGACTATGTTGAAAGATGCTTCTCTCCCGGAATACTTCTGGGCAGAGGGTGTCAATACGGCATGTCATGTACAAAACCGAGCGTTGATCAACAAACATCATCGTAAGACGCCCTACGAGCTACTGAAAGGCAGGAAACCAACCATGTCCTACTTAAGGATCTTTGGTTGCAGATGCTATGTACTAAATAATGGGAAGTATCCGCGTACTAAATTCGGTGAAAAATGCTTCGAAGGCATATTCATGGGATATAGTTCCCATAGTCGGGCATATAGGGTCTTCAATAAGAAAACCTTAGTGGTAGAAGAATCAATAAATGTTGTATTTGATGAAGGAAGCTTGCTTAACAGCAATTCTTCCAGTTGTATTCTTGAAGATGCAGGTGTTAGACTTGACCAGCTGAATCTGGATGAGACCCCTAAAGATGACGCACCCAAGTACGTCAAAGTTTCCACCTCCACGTCATCTGAAAATGTTGAAGATCAAGATGGAACAAATCTTTTAGAAGAACGAGAAGCACAAGAAGTAGCTGAAGCTCCCGACGCCAGACTTCTAGAGCTCCGTCACGCGAGGGATCATCCTAGAGAACAGATCATCGGAGATCCTCGTGTAGGCGTCAGAACTCGAAGAGGTACAACTAACGAAGTACTGCATCTCAGCTTCCTGTCTCAGGTTGAGCCAAAGAAGTTCGATGAGGCGAACAAAGATGCGGCATGGATTCTGGCCATGCAAGAGGAACTACATCAATTCGAACGTTGCAAGGTTTGGACGCTGGTTCCCAGACCATACAAGCAGAATGTCATTGGCACGAAGTGGATTTTCAGAAACAAGCTGGATGAACGTGGTGTCATCATAAAGAACAAGGCCAGGCTGGTGGCTCAAGGCTACAGATAGGAGGAAGGGATTGACTTCGACCAAACCTTCGCACCAGTCGCAAGGCTCGAGGCAATCCGGTTGTTCCTGGCATATGCTTCACACAAAGGATTCACTGTCTACCAAATGGATGTAAAATCGGCATTCCTGAACGGAGAACTGAAAGAGGAAGTATACGTCGCTCAACCCCCAGGTTTTGTCGATCCTACTTATCCCAATCACGTTTATTTTCTCAATAAGGCCTTATATGGGTTGAAACAAGCTCCCCGAGCTTGGTATGAGACTTTATCTAGTTTTCTTCTTGAGAACAAGTTCTCCAGAGGCAAAATAGATAAAACATTGTTTCTCAGGGAAGTCAAAGGCAAGATTTTGCTGGTGCAAATCTATGTCGATGACATAATATTCGGCTCAACGGACAACAATCTTTGCAAAAAGTTTTCCAAACTTATGCAAGGAAAGTTTGAAATGAGCAGTATGGGAGAGCTCAAGTATTTCTTAGGCCTTCAAGTGAAACAGTCTGAGGATGGAATCTTCATCTCTCAGACGAAGTTCACAAATGAACTCCTTAAGAAATTCGGTATGGAGAGTGCAACCTCTATGAGGACTCCAATGGGATCCACCATGTCTCTGGATAAGGATGAGAAAGGTAAACCTTTCGATGAAACTAAATACAGAAGCATCATTGGATCCCTGCTCTACCTTACTGCCAGTAGACCGGATATTATGTTCTCCACATGTGTATGTGCCCGATATCAGGTGAACACTAAGGAATCTCACTATGTCGCTGCAAAGCGAATTCTAAGATACCTTAAAGGTACTCCTAATCTTGGCTTGTGGTACCCGAGGAACAATGATGTCGAGCTAATAGGCTTTTCAGATGCTGATTTTGCAGGGAGCAGGGATGACAGGAAAAGCACCTCCGGGACGTGTCAATTCCTCGGCAGGAGGCTTATCTCATGGAACAGCAAGAAACAAAATTGCGTTGCAACCTCCACTGCAGAGTCAGAGTATATCTCGGCAGGAAGCTGTTGCGCACAACTTCTTTGGATCAGAAATCAGTTGGCCGACTACAACCTTCAGTTCAAGGAAGTTCCAATGTACTGCGACTCCTCCAGTGCAATTGCCATTGCCAACAATCCGGTGTCGCACAGCCGGACGAAGCATATTGAAGTACGCTACCACTTCATTCGGGAGCACGTGGAGAACAAGGATATCTCTCTCTGTTATGTCCCCACGGACAAGCAGATTGCTGATATATTCACAAAGCCCCTAGACGAGGCCAAGTTCAATCTTTTCAAGACTGAATTGGGAATGCTCAACTATGAGGAGTGAAGACTCCAGAAGCTCCAGGCTAGTGCAAGAACCGAGGGGGAGCAAGGAACTCCGCGTGCGTACAGCTGCAAGAACTGAGGGGGAGCAAAAAGTCAATCGCTACAGACCCCGCTTTGTAGAAGCCGAAAAGGGGGAGATTACCCCTCTCGGGGTCAAGGCTAAGGTGTGGCTCCAGCTTGCTTCCAAGAAAGCGGTATTGGTAAGGGATAACCACACCCAATGTTAAGTTTATGAATTTCATTTGCTTTCACTTTCATTCGCTCCATTCCCCTTAGCTTGTAGGGTTTAGGCTTCTTCAAATAGGGGGAGATTGTTGGGTATTGTATCCACAATGTACCTGATTTGACGAAGCTCCTGGACAAGCTAAGGTGAATAGACTATGTATTTGATAAACCTTTTCTAGTTGTGCTTGTAGTTTTTCCACGCTAAGTGCACACCAATGTCAGGGTGCAGTAGGTCAATATACACGGGTCTGCACGACGTAATCCCTCGTTGAGCAGATCAGTGTGTTGGCCTACGTGTACTCTCTCTATTGGAGTGCACTTATTTTCAAGCACAGGGCCGCTCATATGCAAGAGAAGACAAGGAGCATGGAGGGTCAAGGAGCAGCTCCTAGGTGGAAGACGAGAAATCGTCCAAGGCAAATTCGACGAGAATCACCAAGTGATTCTCGCCGAATCGGCGAGAATCACTTGGTGATTCTCGCCGAATCGACGAGAATCATCAGTGATTCTCGCCGACTTCTTCTGGCCATCTCAAAATGGTGCCAAGTAAGATTCGGCGAGAATCACTTGTAATTCCCGCCGAACCAGTGGTCAAGCAGCCCATGAACACAAAGTCCAATTCGTTGAGAATCGACAAGAGATTCGACGAGAATCACAAACGACTCTCGACGAATCGTCGAGAATCACTTGGTGATTCTCGCCGATTCGTCGAGAATCGTCTGCGATTCTCGCCGATTTTGACTTGGCGTTTTCTCATCTTATTCCCTGAACCGGATTCTGCCGCTGTTTAAAATCTGGACCGGGATTTGGGGACTATCTCTGTGGGTCCCACAAACGGTCTTATTGGGGGTAGCTACAGTATAAATACCTGGGTATCTTGAACAGTAAAAACACACAGAAAAATACGCGAGCTCACGGAAACCCTAAAATCGCGAAATCCTTCCGCCGCCTCCGTCGCCGCTCGCGCAAGTCCGTCGCCACCGATAGATCTTCTTCCCTATCTCCGGCGACAGTAGCTTAGCAAGGCTCGAGTCTCACGCGTCTATCCAGAGATCCCTTGTCTCTCGATTTGTTGATCGGAAACACTTCCCATCCGAATCGATCGAGACGACCGATCCTCGTGTGACCGTTGGTAGACCGAGCTTGCTTCGCAACGAAGTTTGGATCTCCAAGTTCAGCAGCTGCTCTTCTTCGTAGCCGCCGATCCCGAAGCTAGCCGCCGCTCGTGTGCCGCCGCCGGTTCCGGGGAGATCTTCTCCAAGCAAGACCAAGGTCGTAGACTCTTCATCGACTTCAAGAACACGTCGTCGACCAAAGAGGAACACCGGTGTCTCCAAGAGAAGTTTGTATCACGTGTACATTCTACTTTTATTTTATTGTAAAGGAACTTTTGTTCCGTGGTGTAAGGGTTGGGTGCAACCCGATTTGTGGGAGTGTTGACTCTCACGTGTGGAAGGGCTCCTTCCGTTAGTGAAGGGATTGGATTTCAATCCCGTTGGAGAAGTGACCGAGTCGTCCCTTGTTGGGGAGATAGGTCGAAGGGGGAAAGTGGATGTACCCAAGTCGGGGAACCACTATAAATTTGCTGTGTATTCTGTGTTCTGTGTTTGTTGCTTTTATTGTGCAGGTACATCTGTGAATTCCGCAAAAGAACCACACGTCACCTATTCCCCCCTCATAGGTGCACATAGCCGACACTAGGTGGACTTTCATGTGTTACTTAATTTAGTCCTGGTATGCCTGTGGTAGATTAGGTTATCTTAGTTTGCACTTTTACTTATAGTAAATATTGGTATTAAATAGCTGCTATACTCTGAAGATTTAATTAACAGCAAAAAAGCTTTAAAGTTTTAAAGATACTCTATTCACCCCCCCCCCCCTCTAGAGTATATCAAATCTAACCTTCACTTTCAAGATGATCAATAAGCCTTCGTCATAATATTCACGTGAAGGATTCTCGCTACAAAAACTCTCATCAAGTTCACACCTTCACGGATCTGAAGAACATCAAAGAGGAAGACTCTCAAGCAACAATGATTGAACCATAGCAAGCCAATCATCATCAACATTAAGGGTTCAATTTAGAGGGGAGTTTTCTCTTATTCATTGTATTTTACTTTAAACTCTTTTTATCTATTCGGTTGTGTAAGGGAAATCGATCGGAGGGTCGTCGAAATCCGGGAAGGGTTTCATGGGAAATCCACCAGAACGTCGTCAAAATTCGGGAAGGGTTTTGTGAGAAATTGACCGGAGGGCCATCGGAATCAGAGGAGGATTCCTTGAGAAATCATCTCGGGGAAGGTTCGTCTAGATCAGGTGATCTAGCGGAGCTCTAAGACCCTTCATTGTATGGAGGTGAAGAGCGGCTCAAAGACCTTTCTTGGAGGGAAAGGGAGAGAGCCAACGGGTCTGTACAACCTCGGGCTCGCAAAGAGCCCTCAAGAAGCAAAAAGGACGAGACAGGCAAAGGGTACCAAGAAGGCCCACTCGCCTGCGGCGAGATGATGGGCTCTCTAAAGGGCGAGAGGGCCCCTCCAGAGGCGAGCGGGCCCCCAGAAGCAAGAGGACCTCCAGGGGCGAGAGGCTCCGGCGAGACTGGCGGTGGGTCCTTCTCGCCGGTAGGCGCCTTTCCTCTCGCCAGGGGGCAAGAAGGTTTTCTAACCTTTTCTATCAAAGCAGGGGTTTTTACTCTTCTACCCCAGATATTTTTACCCTTTTACCCTTGGTGGACTGCATATAGCTCCTCAGAACAGCGGGGTTTGGCTGTTGGCAGACCCAGCCAAGGGTATCCCAGTAATTTCAGGCCGGAGCAGTTTTGTTATTTGCAGTTCAGATTCTGAAATCTATAAATAAGCCCATAGGGGTTCTTCAGAGGGGACCTTTTTTCAGACTCGGGAGAGGATTCATTGGCACGGTCTTCTGAGGAACTCCAAGCCCAGCTTTTGGCTTTGGAGGGGAAGCTCTCTGTGACCTTCCGGGTAAGCGGTGGGACCTCCCTGCTGCGGCGTTTGGGCCAGTTTTCTAATCCTTCACGACCGGTCGGAGGTCGGAGCTTGGGCCAAGTAGGAGTCGGCTACGCCCCTATTTTGTGAACATTCGTTGAAGTCAAATTTTGGCTTCAACAGTTCTGGTGCGGTGAGCGTGGAAGTAGCCGGTTCAAGAAAAGTTTGAGTTTGGCCCTATGACAGGAGGCGAAGGAGAAGGATCTGGTTCTGGAGGTTCCCCCTCCCAGGTAGAAGAGGCGACGAGGAAAATGCTGGAGGACTTCAGGCGAGAGGTCATGCAAACTATAAGCCTGGCCTTCTCGGCAAGGAGCGAGTGGGCGACACCTCAGGTTCCAATCGAGGTGGTCCCGCTTTTGGGCGAGAACGCCCCTGGACAGCGCCCGGGAAAGGAGGTCCCCACAGAGGCTGGCGAGAGGGACGTAGCGGCGCGAGAGCTCTTCCCAGGCCAGCGCCCCGGGAAGGAGATCCCAGCAGAAGACGGCGAGAAGGAGGCAGCTGTGCGAGAGCTTTTCCCTGGGCACGGTCTCGCAGATCGGGCCAGCCAGCCGAGGCCGCGAGACGTGCCCTCTCGGCAAGCTGTCGGCGAGAGCCCGTTTAGTGAACTTGTCATCTCGGCTCCGGTGCCGGAGGGGTTCCGGGAGCCCGACATGTCCTACTACTCAGGAAAGGATGATCCGGTGCAGCATGTGCAGTGGTTTGAGGATGTGGTTTCGATCAGACAGATGACGGATGCGTTTAAGTGTCGACTGTTTGCCATCACCTTGAAGGAGAAGGCGCGAGATTGGTTCCACCAGTTACCGGCAAGGTCGATTTATTGCTTTGAGGATCTACGGAGGGGTTTCTTATTGAGGTTTTCAACATCGAAGAAGCGTAAGAAGGAGGCGGAGTGCTTGTTCTCGGTAAGGCAGAGCCAGGATGAAACATTGGGGCACTACGTAGATCGGTTTCAGGAAGAGATCCTCCAGGTCCAGGAGGTCCCTGGGTATACGCTGATGCTCGCGTTCACCCTGGGACTAAGGCCAGGCTTCTTCAGCATGGAATTGAAAAGGGTGCCCCCCCTCTCTTTTGAGGAGCTCATGGAGAGGGCGGCAAAGGAGACGGATTTCGAGAGGGCCAATCCGGCGTTTGCAAGAAGATTAGCCAGGTTGGCGGAGGATGACACAAAGGAACCAGGAGCAGTGAAGCAGAGGGAGCAGAGGGAGCAGAGGGAGCATAGAGAAGAAAGAAGGAAGGAGGAACCCCGAGGCCAGGGGGACCAGGGACAGATTCATCGGGGGGCCCGAGAGCCGAACAACCGGATAGGTTGGAGGCCTCATGAGGGTCGCCCCCAGGAGTTGGGAGGAGGCTTCCAGGGAAGAGATAATTTCCGGGAGCCAAGAAGGTTCGATCAACCAGCATGGAGACAAGGAGCGAGGGACCGTTTTCAGCATCAGCAGGAGGCAATGGGGATCGGTCGAGGAAGGGGAGCTCGAGGAGGAGGAAGAAGAGGAAGAGGAGAAGGGAGAAGGGGTGGGGTGGCGTTACCTTTCTGTGACTTCCATCAGGAGAGAGGTCACGCTACAGCCACGTGCCCAGAATTCTTGGAGATGAGAGAGGCCAGAGGTTTGAGGAGGCAGGATCCGCCGGTGAGGATTGAGGAAATGCAGCAGGGGGAGACGGAAGATAGGTGCGAGGACCGGGTGGATGTGGGAACCCGGGGGGGTATCGGGGCCATCCACGGGGGGATTGGGATCGAGGCCACCCGGAAGGGGAGCTTCCAGACCATGTTCCGGAAGGGGGTAGCCTCAACCTCCCAGACTCCACCCCCGCTAGAAAAAATCACCTTCTCTTCAGAGGATATGCCGGAGTACGAGGACCCATTCTGCGACGCCTTGGTGATCCAGACGGCGGTGGAAAACTTTACGGTCTCCAAGATCCTAGTGGATAACGGGAGCTCCGTAAATGTGATTTTTAAGAAGGCCTTCGATGAGATGCAGGTGGAAGCCAAGAGGGTTTTGGCCTCGGATGGACCGTTGTTCGGGTTCTCCGGGGAGAGGAAAGAAGTGGAAGGGGGAGTGGGGCTGCACGTGAGGTTGGGGGGCGTATCACGGAACTGCCGGTTCGTGATTGTAGATGCCCCGAGCAGCTACAGCGCCATCTTTGGGCGACCCCTCATCAGCGCCTTTCGCTGCGTCCCCTCCTCGTTCCATCAATGTCTCAAGTTTAACAATGGAGGGGTGCAGGTCAGGGTCAGGGGAGATCCAAAAGTGGCAAGGCAGTGTTACGTCACGGCGGTTAACACCATATCTTGGATGGCAGAGGCGGAGGAGTTGGAAAAGGAGATGGCGGCGCAAGAAGAAGCCTTGAGGGAAGAGGAGGTGAGCCCAGAGGAAACGAGAAGAGGAACCAAAGAGGAAGTCGGGGAGGAGGAGACTGAGAAGCAGAAAGGAGGTGTGCAGGAGGCGCAGGAGGATGTTGAGGTCGAGCAGCAACAGGAGAGCCCGGAGGGAGGAATGGAGATTGAGGAGGAGCAAAGGGGAGAAGACGTGCAGGAAGTCAGGAGGAGCGGAGAGTCGGAGCCACGAGAAAGAATGCAGGAGAGAGTGGGAGAAGAAGGGGCAGAGGAAGAAGCCCAAAGGAACATGGAAATTGAGCAACAGCAGGACGAGGTGATAGAAGTTGAGGAAGCAGGAGGGGAGGAAGAACGGGAGCAGGAAGAAGAAGCAGGGGACGGCTGGGAACAGTCGCGGTTGGAGGTGGCCGAGGAAGTAGTAGAGGTGGAGGTCCGCACCAGCCAGGGGCAGGTACGAAGGGTGCGGATCAGCGGGGGCTTGAGTCCCGAAGACCAGGAGCGGATGCGGGTCTGCATCCAGAACAACGTCGACATCTTCGCATGGAGCGCGGCGGACATGCCGGGCATTGATGCGGATGTGGCCTGCCACCGCCTAAATCTGGACCCTCGGATGCGCCCCATACGTCAGAAAATGAGAGCCATCGCCACCAAGCTAGAGGAGCCCATCCGCGAGGAGGTCAAGAAGCTCCTGGAGGCGGGCTTCATCTCAGAGATCCAGTACCCAGGCTGGATCTCCAATGTTGTAATGGTGAAGAAGGGGGGAGGAAAATGGAGAATGTGTATTGACTTTTCATTATTAAATAAATCGTGCCCCAAGGATTGCTACCCCCTGCCTCGAATCGACGCGCTGGTTGATTCAGCCGTTGGTTTTTCTGTTATGAGTTTCCTGGATGCTTTTTCAGGTTACCATCAAATCCGGATGCACCCTCCCGACGTCAAGGACGTCTCCTTCATCACCAGGGAAGGGTGCTTTAGTTATAACATGATGCCCTTCGGGTTAAAAAACGCGGGGGCAACATACCAACGGATGATGGATCGAGTTTTCCAGGGCCAGAGGGGTCGGAACCTAGAAGTCTACGTTGATGATCTCATGGTAAAGAGCAAGGGGTGAACTCGCATCTCCAGGATCTGGAGGAGACGTTTGCCACCTTGAGAAAGTTCAAAATGAGGTTGAACCCCTTAAAGTGTGTTTTCGGGGCAAGTCGCGGGAAATTCCTTGGGCACCTCCTGACCCCGGCAGGGGTAGAACCTAATCCTGATAAAGTAAAGGCCATTCTAGAACTAGAATCACCGCGAAACGCTAAAGAGGTGCAACGCTTGACAGGGAAGCTAGCCGGCCTTAGCAGATTTCTCTCCAAATCAGGGGAGAAATGCTCACCTTTCTTTAAAGTACTACGAGGGAACCAGAGGTTCGAGTGGACCGCGGAGTGTGAAGAAGCTTTTCAAAAGCTGAAGGAGCAACTCTCCCTGGCTCCTCTGCTTCAAAGCCCGAAGGAGGGGGAGGATCTAACCTTGTACCTAGGGGTGGGAGCAGAGGCGGTGAGCTCCGTCCTAGTCAGAGAAGAGGGAAAGAAGCAGCTGCCCATTTATTATGTTAGCAGGATCCTAAGGAAGGCGGAGCTTCGCTACCCCATCCTAGAAAAACTGGCATACGCCTTGGTCATTTCGGCCAGGAAGCTCCGACCGTATTTCCAGGCCCATTCGATTAGGGTGGTCACGGACCATCCTCTCCGAAAAATTTTTGAAGGGGTGGAGCACTCGGGTAGGCTGGCCAAGTGGTCTATCGAGTTGAGTGAGTTCAACATTTCGTTCGTACCAAGGCCCTCCATTAAGGCACAGGTGGTGGCCGACTTCTTGGCAGACTACGTCGCGGAGAACGGGGCCGAGGAGCCGCAGCAACCAGAAGCATGGAAGATAATGGTCGACGGGGCCTCGGGAAAGCACTCCCTTGGAGCGGGGGTGGTACTGACAAGTCCTCAGGGAGTGACCATAAGACAAGCAGTCGCCTTGCATTTCCCCACAACCAACAACCAAGCAGAGTACGAGGCAGTGATAGCCGGCCTTCGCCTGGCCAAGGAGCTCGAGATCAAGGACGTTGAGGTTTTCACAGACTCATTGATAGTGACGTCGCAGATACGTGGAGAGTTCGAGGCGCGGGAGCCCACCCTTGTGAAATATTTATCCAAGGTAAGAACGATCATCGGGGGGTTCCGGACGTTCTCCATCCAGCACGTCCCCAGAGAAGAGAACACTGCTGCCGATCAATTGGCCAAGTTCGGACCTTGGGAAGGAGGTGCCCTGACTGATTTATTCCATCCAGCGATTGAGGAGGGGGAGCTGATGGAGGTGGATCGGCGGCCCTCATGGGTAGACCCTTTCGTTACTTTCTTTCTGACAGGAACCCTCCCTGAGGGGGTCAAGGAGGCAAGAAGCTTCCGCCATAAGGCGGCTCATTATCTCATGCATGAAGGAGGACTGCACCGGAGGATGCTCTCGGGTCTCCTAGCTCGATGCATAACGGAGGAGGAGACCAGACACATTCTGGAGGAGGTGCACTCCGGGGAATGTGGTAGTCATTCCGGAGGGAGGACATTGGAAGCAAGGGTGGTCAGGCAGGGGTACTTCTGGCCCACCCTGAGGAAGGACGCGACAGAGTTTGCAAGGAAATGCCGGAAGTGCCAGCTCTACGCCCCACTCCAGCTCTTGCCGGCTCAAAGGCTCCGAAGCATCACAGCACCGTGGCCTTTCGCCATTTGGGGAATGGATCTAGTGGGGCCTTTTCCTCCAGCTAGTGGGCAAAGAAGATTCCTCCTGGTTATGATAGATTACTTCTCCAAGTGGCTGGAGGTTAAGGCACTAGCAAAGGTGACCTCCCAGGTCATCAGGAACTTCGTCTGGGGGGAGATCATCTGCAGGCACGGGCTGCCTCAGGCCATCGTCACAGATAATGGCCCCCAGTTCGCTAGTGAAGAGTTCATCAGCTTCTGCACTCAGCAGGGCATTGACCTCAGGTTTGCCTCTGTCCACCACCCCAGGAGCAACGGTCAGGTGGAGGCGGCGAACAAGGTTATCGTTAACTTGCTAAAGAAGAAGGTAGAGAATCTGAGAGGGAACTGGGTAGAGCAGCTCCCCTCGGTCCTGTGGGCTCTAAGAACAACCCCAAACACGGCCACTGGAGAGACCCCTTTCAAACTTTCCCATGGTTGTGAGGCGGTACTACCAGTGGAATTCGAGGTCCGATCCCCGCGAGTTGCGGCCGCGGGTGATGGAGACGAGGCATGGAGAATGGAGAATGAGGAAGGCCTGCGCCTCTCGCTAGACCTGGCAGAGGAGTTGCGAGACGTGGCGGCCATCAGACAGGAGGAAATCAAGCGACGAAGGGCGAAGCACTTCGATAAGCACATCAGGATAAAGCAGTTCGCGGAAGGAGATCTAGTACTAAAGAAGGTTGATGCGGCAGGAAGGTCCGCCCCGGTGGGAAAGCTCAATCCAAATTGGGAAGGGCCTTATATTGTAGAGGGAGTGTTGAAAGCGGGGGGATACTACCTCCAAGATGTGGAGGGTAGGGCCTTGAACCACTCCTGGAGCGGGGATGATTTAAAGCGCTTCTACCCATAAAAAGGGAGAGCGGTAGATGTGTATTTAAAGCATGATCAATATAATATGCTTCTTGAAACATCTCTTGTTTTTGTTTATCATGAAGTCCTAAAGGCAGGTTTAAAGTTCTTCATCGGCACCCCGAGCTCGGCTCGGCCCCAGGTAGACCCGCTGCGCAGGCTCCCATCTAGCTGGCAGGTCCGAAGGCTCGCCTGTGGGGGATAGGTTTTGAGTTAAGTTCTTCATCGGCACCCCGAGCTCGGCTCGGCCCCAGGTAGACCCGCTGCGCAGGCTCCCATCTAGCTGGCAGGTCCGAAGGCTCACCTGTGGGGGATAGGTTTTGAGTTAAGTTCTTCATCGGCACCCCGAGCTCGGCTCGGCCCCAGGTAGACCCGCTGCGCAGGCTCCCATCTAGCTGGCAGGTCCGAAGGCTCGCCTGTGGGGGATAGGTTTTGAGTTAAGTTCTTCATCGGCACCCCGAGCTCGGCTCGGCCCCAGGTAGACCCGCTGCGCAGGCTCCCATCTAGCTGGCAGGTCCGAAGGCTCGCCTGTGGGGGATAGGTTTTGTGTTAAGTTCTTCATCGGCACCCCGAGCTCGGCTCGGCCCCAGGTAGACCCGCTGCGCAGGCTCCCATCTAGCTGGCAGGTCCGAAGGCTCGCCTGTGGGGGATAGGTTTTGAGTTAAGTTCTTCATCGGCACCCCGAGCTCGGCTCGGCCCCAGGTAGACCCGCTGCGCAGGCTCCCATCTAGCTGGCAGGTCCGAAGGCTCGCCTGTGGGGGATAGGTTTTGAGTTAAGTTCTTCATCGGCACCCCGAGCTCGGCTCGGCCCCAGGTAGACCCGCTGCGCAGGCTCCCATCTAGCTGGCAGGTCCGAAGGCTCGCCTGTGGGGGATAGGTTTTGAGTTAAGTTCTTCATCGGCACCCCGAGCTCGGCTCGGCCCCAGGTAGACCCGCTGCGCAGGCTCCCATCTAGCTGGCAGGTCCGAAGGCTCGCCTGTGGGGGATAGGTTTTGAGTTAAGTTCTTCATCGGCACCCCGAGCTCGGCTCGGCCCCAGGTAGACCCGCTGCGCAGGCTCCCATCTAGCTGGCAGGTCCGAAGGCTCGCCTGTGGGGGATAGGTTTTGAGTTAAGTTCTTCATCGGCACCCCGAGCTCGGCTCGGCCCCAGGTAGACCCGCTGCGCAGGCTCCCATCTAGCTGGCAGGTCCGAAGGCTCGCCTGTGGGGGATAGGTTTTGAGTTAAGTTCTTCATCGGCACCCCGAGCTCGGCTCGGCCCCAGGTAGACCCGCTGCGCAGGCTCCCATCTAGCTGGCAGGTCCGAAGGCTCGCCTGTGGGGGATAGGTTTTGAGTTAAGTTCTTCATCGGCACCCCGAGCTCGGCTCGGCCCCAGGTAGACCCGCTGCGCAGGCTCCCATCTAGCTGGCAGGTCCGAAGGCTCGCCTGTGGGGGATAGGTTTTGAGTTAAGTTCTTCATCGGCACCTCGAGCCCGACTCGGCCCCAGGTAGACCCGCTGCGCAGGCTCCCATCTAGCTGGCAGGTCCAAAGGCTCACCTGTGGGGGATAGGGTTGGGACAGGCAATCTCCATCAGCATCAAACTGACAAGGCAAAATTCATTTTGGCAGAATAGGGTGAAAAGTCCCCTTAAGCGGCACTACACCTTAGAGTCCCTACTTAGTCCTAAGCTACAAAAATAAACAAACGGAAAAGGGTGTGGAGTAAGGCGGGTGACAGCACTCGCAGCGGATGGCTTTTGAGGATCGTCTCGCCGAGCGAAAGAGCACTCGCGAGACAAGCCATTGCGCCAACTCATGGTCGTTAAGCGCGTCGAGAACCCGTCTCGCGTACAACATAAAAAAGAAAGATATATGTGCAGAAAGGTTACGCGGCGAGACGAAGTAGTAGCACCGTCCCGCAGACAAAAAGAAAAAGAAGGAGAGGTAGACCAAAAATCAGCTCCACAAAATAAGAAACAAAATAGAAGGCAACAAAATCGAGCACTCGCTCGTCACTTGGCAAATGCCACAAAAATATAGTTATAGTTTAAAATCTTTACATCAGGAGGAGAGAGTGATTCTAAATCTTGGAGGTGGCGCATCAGTCCTCCTCGCCGGATGAAGAATCATCACTCTCCTCGCTATAAAGCTCGGGGACCAGGTCTCGCGCGGTTACTGTCTCGGAGTCGTCCTTCACGACGCCCAGGTCCTTCATCATTTGCAGCACTAGCTCAGCCCCACGGACACCAGCGTCTCGGCATCGCTCCTCAACTTCCTCGTAAGAGTAGTGAGGCGGAGGTGTCCGGAAGGGCTCGCGGCGAGAGGACGACGCAGCACTAGCCTGAAGGCGCGCGTTCTCCGCTGTCAGGACCCGGACCTCCTCTTCCAAAGCCGCCACGCGCGAGCGAAGCTGTCCCGCCGTTTCGGCATCCTGCGAGATGACCTAGCAATTAGCCGAGAATCATGGGAAAAGAAAAATCCAAGGGAAAAGAGAGTTAGGGCTTACCACGCCGCCTTGGGCCTTCGCGAGAAGTGACTCGGCATCTGACAACCTTCTCGCTAGACCAGTAGATTTCTCCCGCTCCGCCTCCAGGCTTTCCTCGCTGGCCTTCCACTTTGAATTTATGTAAATGAGGCGGCGAGAGGAGCGGTGCGAGAACTCTAAGGCCCGCATCTGGTGGTGGCAGGTTTTCAGCACAAGGTCCTTGGTGGACTCGCTTTCAGGCGAAGAGGCGTCTAGGCCACCATAAAGGCCGTACCCGATGGCGAAGGCGTGGCTGGAAGGGACCTCTTGCTCCTTCCATGACGGAAGGAGAGTGGAGATGGACACGCGGTTGGTATCCCGCCCCCACAGCAGAACCGGGTCGCCGACGGCATCATGAACCACGGGACCCAGGTTGTAATTCATGTGAGAGGAGGGAGCGGGACGGCCAGAAGAATCGCCCTCGCGAGAAGAGGTGGCAGCCGCCGGCTCAGGAGGAACAGCTCGCGGGTTGGAAAACGCAGCGGGCAGGTTGGAGGCGGCAGCAGGTTGAGCAGAAGGCACCGTCTCGCGAATAGGCGAGACGGCCTGATGATTAGGCGAGGGAGGCGGTGGAGTTTCCCCTAAAGATATAGGGCTTCCTTGAGGAGCCTTCCCCTTTTCCTTGGAGATGGCGACAGCTTTCTTCATCTTCTTTTTTGGAGGGCTGGAGCGAGAAGGGACCGTGACATCTCCGGGACGCTTGGGCGGGATGACCGCCAGGGACTCTCTCGCCGCCTCTGCCGCCACATTGGCGAGATCAAGACCCTTGGCAGGGTGAATGTTGCTCTTGTAAGGAGGGGATGCTGGAACAACTCGCTCACCTAAAAGCAAGCGGGGATTAGGAAAAAGCGAGGTGACAAGTAGCAAAGCGAGAGGAACAGAAGAATACCCTCGCCCGGGAGCACTGGGAGAAGCGAGTCGAGGCCTCGCCGCAAGAAATTGACCTCGAAGTTCTTGCCCACTAGGTACTCGCATAACAGCTTCTCTGGCCCACTGACTTGGGGGGTGGCGTAGAAGCTCTCTGGCGGAGAGACCGGCGCGAGAGGAATGCCACCAAAGTCAGCCCGGTCTCCTCGGATGAAGACGAATCGGGTGAGCCAGTGATGGTTCTTGTTAGGCATCTCGCATACCTTGAGCCCTTGCCCAGTGAAATACGAGACGCCATCAGCGTTGGCGTGGTAAATGAAAAGCTTGCGGAACGCCGTCAAGCTGAACTCAATGCGCTCCCGGCGCATGTAGCAGGCGAACGCGATCAACACCGAAATCGCGTTGGGGTTGAACTGTGCCGGGACGACACCAAAGTACTTGAAGGCCTGCTTCACCTCAGGCCAGAGGGGCAGTCGCAACCCCGCCTCGAAGTGCGAGACAGGGAAGGCGAGTTCCCCCGGGTAGTACGTGTTGATGCACTCGCCGACCTTAGGGGGACGCGACTCGATCCCTTCTGCCAGATACTCGCGGGCGAACTTGTCATGGTCTTCCCGAGGGAGCCTGCCGAGCGGGAAGTCATGGTCGGTAAACCTCTTCCCGCAGCGGCTGCGCCCCTCACCCTCCTCCACCTTCTTCTTACCCATCTCCTCTGGCGAATTGGTCCTCGGCGAGACGAAGGAAGAAATAGGCGAGAAGAGTCCGGCGAGACGAAGAGGTCAAAAGCCAAGAACTTGGGTAACTGAAGAAGCTGAAAGAGCGACATCTAATCCCGAGCTAGGCATATTTATAAACCGAGGATCAGCCAATGATTAAAAGGGCGGGAAAATAGGAGGGGAGAGGAAGAGTCGATGACTTTCTCTCTCCTAAAGCCTCGATCGGCGCGACCCGTCACAATCATGAAAAACTATAAAGAAATTTTTAGCATAAACTAAAAGGAGATTAAAGAAAAAAAAATCTAGCCTTAGAAAAATAATAAATATATGTCCAGACATCATCCCGCAGGAGACCAAGCTCCCTACGAGACCACCATTATTACAAATCTTGCGAGAAGAAGCAAAAGAAAAAGATGAATAGCAAGACGGGCATTCTTCAGTATGGGCGCCATTCCCAGCGACCGCCGCGAGCTCCCCCGCGAGGAGGTCTACCCGGCAAGTGGAAGGAGCGGATGGCTTTAAGACCACGTCGCGCGAGGCGGAGCTGCATATCGGTCTCATTTATGAGGGCCTCGGGGTCGGCGCCGTCGGCATCCAGCTCGGCATTGGCTCCAGAGGATAGACGGGCGCACTCGCCCTCCAGCGACTCGATGCGCTTCTCCGCAGCCTGTTTATCTAAAGTCAAGGAGTGAATGAGGCGCGCGTGCTTCCGGAAGAGCTCAGCCGTCTTCCGCTTCATCTCCACTGGATCCGAGGGATCGCCCAGATAATCTTCAATCCCGTCCACAAGAGGAGGCGAGACGGAGAGCTTCTTTGGCTGCTCCTCAATGGGGGAGTTGGCTCGAGAATCTGCGCAAGGAGTGCAGGGGCAGGGTGGAAGAGGCACTCGCAGGAGAGAGTGAGAGTAGCGAAGGGGATTCAAAAGGGCGAGGGAGGGTCCCTTACCAGGATGGCGAGAGGTATCGGCAGCCGGGGAAGGGTCGTCCCCCCTCTCGCTGGGAGTAGCTGGAGGAGTAGATGAGGGTAGCGAATCAAGCTCTTCGCCATGGACAGAAGAACCATCTCGCGGACTCTTCGGGGATGGCGGAACCGCGAGAGCCCTCTGAAAAAAGCGTTAGTAAGCAAAAGAACACCCGGTCGCGGAGATAACAGTGATAAAAGCGAGTACCCACCTCTTTTCCCGTGGAAGGCGCGTGGGGTGCAGGGATGGTTTCCAAAGCAACGCAAGACAAATCTCCTGCGGCAGGTGATGGACCCCCAGCCTTCGCCTTTTTCAGGCGAGACGATGGGGCGAGAGGGCGAACCAGAGAAGAGGTGAAAGCAGCCACGTTGGCCTTATGCTGCTCTCGCACCAGGGCGAGACGCTCGCGAAAACTTTGACTGTGAGTCATTCCGCAGGAACTCAAGGACAGGGAAGAAGAAGAATATGCAGAGCGGGGCATCAGGAGCACGGGGCAGGAGTCACATATTTATAGACCCCGGTGGGGGGCCTCAGAAGATTCCTCATAAATACGTTTTTTAATGCACCTCGAATAACGAGCCTCGGTTGAACATTCTTTTTGAGCTTAGAGTAATCTCAAAAAGAGCGGGGATTGTGTACAACCTCGGGCTCGCAAAGAGCCCTCAAGAAGCAAAAAGGACGAGACAGGCAAAGGGTACCAAGAAGGCCCACTCGCCTGCGGCGAGATGATGGGCTCTCTAAAGGGCGAGAGGGCCCCTCCAGAGGCGAGCGGGCCCCCAGAAGCAAGAGGACCTCCAGGGGCGAGAGGCTCCGGCGAGACTGGCGGTGGGTCCTTCTCGCCGGCAGGCGCCTTTCCTCTCGCCAGGGGGCAAGAAGGTTTTCTAACCTTTTCTATCAAAGCAGGGGGTTTTTACTCTTCTACCCCAGATATTTTTACCCTTTTACCCTTGGTGGACTGCATATAGCTCCTCAGAACAGCGGGGTTTGGCTGTTGGCAGACCCAGCCAAGGGTATCCCAGTAATTTCAGGCCGGAGCAGTTTTGTTATTTGCAGTTCAGATTCTGAAATCTATAAATAAGCCCATAGGGGTTCTTCAGAGGGGACCTTTTTTCAGACTCGGGAGAGGATTCATTGGCACGGTCTTCTGAGGAACTCCAAGCCCAGCTTTTGGCTTTGGAAGGGAAGCTCTCTGTGACCTTCCGGGTAAGCGGTGGGACCTCCCTGCTGCGGCGTTTGGGCCAGTTTTCTAATCCTTCACGACCGGTCGGAGGTCGGAGCTTGGGCCAAGTAGGAGTCGGCTACGCCACTATTTTGTGAACATTCGTTGAAGTCAAATTTTGGCTTCAACAGGGTCCAGTTACTGGGTCAGTATAGAAAACAAAAAGAGATTTCATTTTCATCGCCTCCGATCGACGACATCATGGAGATCAAGATTCTGTAATTGCTAAGAACATGCTTTGATTTAATATTTTAATAAAGTTATTTGTGCTTTTATTTTTGTGAATATTATTTTGGGTGTTTGTTAACCCAGAAATCGACGATCCTTTAAAAGGTAGCCAGCTTGCTAGTCACCGCCTGCCTCAGGTTCCCCCTGGAGGTTGCAACCAGTCCTTTAAGGGTGGGAGGACATACTTCTCTGTCCGCTTAGGTCGCACAGCCAAGGCGATCTCCCCGATCTAACCGCCCAGGTCGCACAGCAGCCGCCTGTCCTGCAGTGGCTGCATACTACTTCCTTAGTTCGCCCCTACAGGCCGCATGGTTTGATTAGCTAGCCGCACAGATTCTCTTTACCCCAACTAAGAGGCGGACTCGGACTCCTATTTGCCCAGACCGCCCCATCGCTAGGCGACCTTCCTCCAGGTCGCCCAATGATAGGCAACGAGCTTCAGGTCGCTGGGCAGGCGATAACTCTCCAGGTCGCCCACCGGCGGGCGCGACCTACTCCACCTCAGTCCGCTCGGTAGTCGGCGATGAAACTGCAAGTTAGATCTGATATACTCTAGAGGGGGATGAATAGAGTATGGTGCTTGCTAAAACCTTTTTACAACTGTTGTTGTATTCCTAAGTGAACAGGGAAGCAAATAATATAAAGTAAATCTAAACACCGAACAATCACAGATCAATCACAAAGCACAGCCAGAAAACAAAACAAAAATAAGCAGCCAGAAGACACAAGGAGCTATAGTGGTTCCCCAACTAATCTGGGTACATCCACTCTTCTACCACCCTAGGTAGGAATCAACTACAGGATGAGTTGATCAGGTGTCCTGGGCACCAATGAGCTTTTGATAAGGTGCTCAAAAACCAAACCAGAGTTTTTGATCAGGTGTCTTGCCACCACTGAGTTTTGATAAGGTCTCAGAAACCAATCACAAACTTTTGAAGGGAGTTTGAAAAACCCTTTACAGTAGAGAGAGAGAGAGAGAAAGGGATGAGATGATCTTCTCTGTCAACAGTCAGGGAGAAGATAGTGGATGTTGTCAAAGCTCCCCCTGAGATCTTGAGTTCTTCAAGAAGTGAAGCTTTGCAGTAGGGTGATAGGCCTTCAGATGATTTGATCTCCAGCAAAAGATGATTTCAGCAACAGCTGAAATGTGAGGTGTCTGGAGTCTTGAATGATGATGGCCTTTGAACACTTGAATCAAGAGAGATCTGAAAATTTCAGTTAGTTGATCTCCTTTTGTGATGTGTGTTCTTGTATGAATTTTTTGAGACTGAGAATGTCTGCAACCCTCTTTCTTTCTCTTCTGTAATTGTTATTGTTGCAGAATATGTTATCCGTATTATTCTATGCTATGCAGCAGGGATGATAAAAACTGATCTTTTATTCCTTGATCTGAATGAATAATTCTCTATCCAAGATAGCCGTTGGCCTATCATAAATGACTTCCTTAATTGCATTTGTCTTCTGGAGGAAAGTCCAATAAAAACATTCCTTTGAAAATCCCTTGAAACTTGCTCCAGATTAATTGAAAAATGGCTACAAGATCTCTGACATAAAGCTGAGAATAATTCCACAACTGTCTGAATTTGAATCTTGAAAAACGTCTAACTCTTCAGAAAAATGTCGAACTGAGCACCACTATCGTTGAACTGAGCTCAGATACTGAACTCAGATAGAAACAGAGATCGTCGATCTGAGCTCAACTATCGTCGAACTGAGCTCAGAGATAGAGAATCAAACTAGAGTCAAGAACGTCGATCTGAGCTCGAAGATCGTAGAATGGAGTTCGACGACTCGTTGAAGTTGAGCTCAGAGATCGTCGAATGGAGTTCGACGATTCGTCGAAGTGAGCTCAACGATCGTCGAATGGAGTTCGACGATTCATCGTACTGAGCTCGACGAAATGACTTAGTCTCCTGAACTGAAATCTCTGGTCTTGAGGGCAGCTTTCATACCTAAATACTAACCCTTAGACTCAATTCTAATTGACCTTTAAATCTATACAAGGAGGTCAAAACAGGTTTCCTAAGAGACATAGTGATCCTTACCCAAATCAGTAATAGGGTGTTCCAACAATCTCCCCCTATTTGGGTTAGGATTACTATTTATAGATATTGGAAAAATAAAAACATACAAAACAGAAATGCAACAAACAAAACATTACAGAATCACAGATATTATCTCAGATAGTTCAGAAAACAAAATATATTTTCACCTTACAGAATCATTCTTTTTCTTTGCTCTTTATAAGTACTATTTCTCTGTTGGGATTGAGAGCTTCCTTCTTAGATCTTCTATCATCAGCTGCACCTAGAGAGGTTTGTTGCTTTGGCCTGGGCACTACAGCTTCTGGATGCAGCTTCATGTAGCTTTCTGAATCAAAAACTTTACAGGATGAGTATCTTTCAAGTTCCTTCTTTCTTTGATCTAATAAGGTAGTTATACTGGATGTGTCTTTTCCTTGTTCTCTAGCTTTATTGATTTGATCGAAAGCAGCCAATTCTTTCATCCTAGCTGTCCATGAGGTGGGATTATTTTCAAGATCCTCATATGGAACAGGAGGCTCATATCTGTTTGAAGGATTATCTGGAGGAGCTCTGGAAGAGACTAAATCTTTGAGCTTATAAGGAAAGGGACCAGAAGTAGTATCAGTGGAACCTTGTCCTTCCCTTTGGTAAGGATGTTGCCTGGAATATCCTTTAGAATAAACTTGGAATTCTCTTTGATTTCCTCTATAATTTCCTCTTCTTGACTGGTAGCCTCTAGATTGACTTCCTCTGTATTGGGATCTTCCTTGAGGTTGATAAGAGGTTTGGCTTCTAGCAGAAGGTTGAAATGCAGAACTTCCACTTGCACCTACATCAGGTGAAGGAGGAGGAGGAGGAGGAGGATTGAACTGGGATGATCCTTTATCATATTTTCTCTTCTTCTTCATAGCTTTCAATTGATTTCTGGAGTACTGCATCCAGGGTTCTGTGATAGGGCAACTATGCAGTATATAGTATGGAATGTCATTTGTGTCTTTCACTTTTGCTGGGGGAACTCTCTTCATTGCTTTGCTTCTGGCCTTTCTTTTCCTTGCAATTGTTGCAGAGGAATCATCTAAATCAGTCCTAAACTGATCACTATCTGAGCTTTGATTATCATATAATGCATCAATCCTTTTGAGATAATCTATCTGTTGTTGAGATTGAGCAGAAGTAACATCATAGACAGCAACAGTAGTAGCAACAACAGTAGGAAGAGGAATAGAAGTAGCACGGGCAGAAGAAGTTATGATAGCAGCAGATTCAGATACAACATTTTCAGCAACAGGAACAACATCAGCAGTAACAGTAGGCTCAAAATCAAATGCCTCTGTCATATGCATATCCTCAGAAATAGCAGTAACAGAACTAACAGAAATATCAACATTAGCAGTAGGAGCAGCATCAGAAAGAGCAACAGAAATAGAAGGAGCAGCAGTATATAGGGAATTTACAAAAGAGTTTATTAAACTGGTGTCACAGCTTGAAATAGGCACAATGGCCTTAGAGAGATCTTCAGATTGCTGGACTGCAGTGTGCTGGACTGGAAGAAAGTTGAAATAAGCAGAATCAAAAACTGATAACAGTGACTTGAGGTCCACTATGATAACTGCAACTGGAGCTGTTGAAGCTTGGACTGAAGATACAACAGCAGGCAATCTATTAGCTTCAGCAGGCAATCTGTTAGCTTCATAAGGCATCTCCCCCTGCCTAGATTCAGTGACAACTGGATCAAGGCACCCAGAAGAAGGGATTGCCTGAGAAGGAAGAAGAGAGGAGAGCCTGGCAGACAGTTCTTGAACTATTTTTATAAGTGGAGCCAAAGAGGTCTCCATCAAGAGTGATAGCCTTGGAGCTATCAGCTTATAGAGCCTGTCTGCAAGAGCTGGAAGATCTACATGCTCAAGAGGGACTTGAGTAGAGGTAGGAATTGAAGGTGGGGCAGCAGGAGATGTTGGTGGAGAACTTGTGGATGGTGGAAATGAAGGTTGAGAGATGGGAATTGTGGAAATGGAATATAGTGGAATGGAAATAGATGGTGTGAAGGATGGTTGTGCAATGATATCCTGAAGTAGTTATTGATAAGAGGTGGATGAATATGGTGGCTCAGGAGAGGATGAAGGAGATTCATCCATATAGGAATCATCTATAAGATTGAAAGATGGTATATGAGAGGATGAATCAATATCCAGGTGGGGGTAGTGATGTAGAGGATGGAAGATTTCTTCAGTGAGAGGAGTTGGAGATTGAATTGAAGTTGGAGATGGGGTGGAAATTGTGATTGAGGAAGAAATTGTGATGGTGGATGTGACTGGTGTCGATGAAACAAGAGGTGAAGGAGGAGAAGAGGCAGGCAAGTCTTCTGCAGGGGCAGAAACTTGAGGGGAAGAGACTGAAGCAGACCTTGTGCCTGAAGTAGAAATGCCAGAAGGCCTGCTGGGCTTAACAATCTGCTTGTCCCATTTTCCAAATAGGGTACAGGTGAGCCTCTTGGAGGCATTGATGTGCATCCCACTGGAAACTAGCAGTGCAGGGCATCTGTTCTGAAGAAACAACCCTAATATCCTTCCAAAATTAACAAAATTCTTGTTAATCTTTTTCTTAATCAATTCAAGGAAAATATCTCCCCAGTTCAGTTGTTTCTTGTCCACTAGGGCACCCTTCAAGCAGAGCTGATACCTGGATATGGTATCATGAGCTGAGTGTTTGGCCAACAATACCTTCCCAACAACATCAGCTAGAAATCTGTACTCAAGAGACAGATTTTTCTTAAGTAATTTGCTAGGGTTTGCTTCTAAGTGTCCCATCCTTTCAAACGTATTGGAAAACTCTTCTCCAGAAAGTTCAGCAGAGTGTTCTCCAGATTTCAATTCAAAAACCTCTGTCAAGGCAGCAGGTGTTAGGGATACTGGGTTCCTGAGATTATTCCAACCACTGTATTCTGATCCTGATTGTGGGCAGTATACAACCATTCCTTGATCTCATCTGCAGCTAATTTGATCCTGGTAGTCATTATGGTAACTAGCTGTTGTTTTTTGAAAAGTTTCAGAATGTCCTGGAAGATTTGATCACTATTATTGAACGAATATATGTCGATGTCAAATCCAGCATCAAATTTCATTGCGGCCAAGATGGCGACTGAGACTGCCATTGATTCCTGCAAAAACTAACAAACAAACGACTAAGTGTAGAGAAGTTTGGAGGGAAAGAGAAAATTTGCAGAAAGTATGAAAGTGCAAAGGGAGAACGACGACCGAAAAATGAGTTTTATATTAGGGTTCGACGCGGAAAAGGAAAGATCGTTGAACTCTATTCGACGATCTGGGCTTTTAAAGGAAACTGAAAGGTCATCAACATCGTCGATCTCCGTTCGACGATATTGGAGAGCATCGAGCTCCGTTCGACGATAGTTCAGAAAACAAAATCATCAAGCTCCGCACGACGATCGCTGACCTGAAGAAAGATAGTTTAGCACTATCTGAGAAGCGCTGAACTCTGGTCGACGATTTCGGAAGTCGTCGATCTCCGTTCGACGATCTGGGGGAAAATCATCGAGCGGAGTTCAAAGATCAGAAATACACTACTAGAAAAAGCACTTTGATTTGCCTAGTCTTGGTCATTTTTAGATTTTTGAAAATCTTGGATCTTATTTTAGACTTCCTCCATCTAATATTCCTAACTGATTCAGGAAGAATGTATGTTTCTTTTCATCCAAAGGTTTGGTGAAAATATCTCCCCTTTGCAAATCAGTTGGGATATATTGAAGTTCAATTTTATTTTTCTCAACATTATCCCTTAAAAAGTGATGCCTAATTTCTATGTGTTTTGTCCTACTATGGAGGACTGGATTTTATGCTATAGAAATAGCACTGGTATTATCACAAAATTTTTTTGACTTCTCTAAGTTGTAGCCATAGTCTAGGAGTTGGTTTTGAATCCACAATATTTGTGAACAACAACTACCTGCAGACATATATTCAGCTTCAGCAGTTGAAGTTGACACAGATGTTTGTTTCTTACAAAACCAGAAGACAAGTCTGTCACCAAGAAACTGACAAGTTCCACTGGTGCTTTTCCTGTCTATTCTGCATCCAGCATAATCAGCATATGAAAATCCAGTTAAGTCAAATGCTGAATCTTTTGGATACCAGAGACCTAGATTTGGACAACTTTTTACACACCTAAGAATCCTTTTTACTAAGGTTAGGTGTGACTCTCTAGGGCTCACTTGAAATCTAGCACATATACATGTAGCAAACATTATGTCAGGTCTACTAGCTGTAAGGTACAATAAAGAGCCAATCATTGCTCTATATGTTGTCTGATCAACAGGTTTCCCATGTTCATCAACATCTAATACAGCATTTGTAGGCATAGGTGTTTTCATACATGATGCTTCAGACATACCAAATTTCTTAACCAATTCTTTTGCATACTTGGTTTGAGAAATAAATATGCCTTCAACATGTTGTTTGATTTGCAATCCTAGAAAGAAGGATAGCTCACCCATGCTACTCATTTCAAATTTAGAATGCATTAGGTTGGAGAACCTTCTGCACAAATTTGAATCAGTAGAACCAAATATAATATCATCTACATAGATTTGTACTAGTAGGGTATGAGACTTATGGGTTCTAATAAAAAGAGTTTGGTCTACTCTACCCCTTATAAACTCATTTTTTAGAAGAAAGCATGCTAGGGTCTCATACCATGCTCTAGGAGCTTGCTTTAGACCATACAATGCTTTATGCAATTTGAAAACATAATCAGGATGAGTTGAGGAGATAAAACCTGGTGGTTGTCTGACATAGACTTCTTCTTTGATATCTCCATTGAGAAAAGCACTCTTTACATTCATCTGATATACTTTGAATCCTTTGTGTGCTGCATATGCTAAGAAGATTCTTATGGCCTTTAACCTTGCAACTGGTGTAAAAGTCTGGCCATAATCTATCCCTTCTTCTTGAGAATACCCTTGAGCAACTAGCCTTGCCTTATTCCTTACAATGACTGCTTGATCATCCAACTTATTTCTGAACACCCACTTTGTTCCAATAATGGAGTGATCCTTTGGCCTTGGTACTAGTTCCCAAACTTTGTTCCTTTCAAATTAATGCAACTCTTCTTGCATTGCAATGATCCAGTGTGGATCTTGCTCTGCATCTTGAATGGATTGAGGTTCAACTTGAGAAAGGAAGCAAGTGTGCATCATGTTTTGGTTGACCTGATTTCTAGTTTGCACACCAGCTGAGATGTCTCCAATCACTTGGGAGATTGGATGGTCTCTTGACGTTACTAAATCAACAGGAGATGTTGATTGTTCACCAACCAGTGTTGTTATTTCCTCTGGTGGTACAACAACTGGCTCTTCAAGAAGTTTCTCTTTAAGATGTTGAATGACTTCTTCATCTTCACTACTTTCCTATTTTAGAATGATTTGTAACCTGTCCAAGTCTTCAGCAAGAGAGTGTACCTGCAAAGGTTCTATGGTAGAAGTATTCTTCTCTTTAAAAGACATGTTAGATTCATCAAAAGATATATGAACAGATTCTTCAATTTTGAGAGTTGATTTATTATATACCCTATAAGCCTTACTGATCATGGACTGTCCCAGAAACACTCCTTCATCAGCTTTAGCTTGAAAGTTTGCTAAGTATTTCTTGTCATTATTGTGAATGTAACAAATACAACAAAAAATTCTAAAATAGTCTACTTTAGGTTTCTTCCCTTTGAGTAATTCATAGGGAGTCTTGCCCTTCAGTTTATGTATTAAACTTCTATTCAACACATAGTTGAAGGTGTTCACTGCCTCTGCCCAAAAGGATAGAGGAAGGTGAGCATCTGACAACAATGTAGTGGCAGATTCAATAAGGGTTCTATTTTTTCCTTTCAGCTACCCCATTTTGTTGAAGAGTTCTAGGAGCTGAGAAAGTGTGCCTGATCCCTTCACTCTGACAGAATTCTTGCATAAGAAGAGAATCAAACTCTGTCCCATGATCACTTCTGATCAGGGCAATGTGAGTATTGAACTCACTCTGTATGCATTTGAGAAACTCTGTCAAACACTTAAAGTTATCAGACTTCTTCCTCAGAAAGAACACCCATGTGAATCTAGAGAAGTCATCTACAACCACTAAAGTATAAGATTTCCCTCCTAAGCTTTGTATTGTAATGAGTCCAAAAAGATCCATGTGTAACAGATACAAAATCCTAGGTGAATCACTCTTATTAAGTGACTTGAAACTATTTTTGGTTTGCTTGCCAAATTGACAAGCTCTGTAGAGTCCTTCCTTCTTGTAGGGGCCAGAAGGCAGTCCTCTAACAAGGTTGTCCTTGGATAGATTAGCAATGGTTCTAAGGTTTATATGCCCTAGTCTCTTATTCCATAACTCATTAGGTCTACAAATAGAATTAAATAGGCAAATATCTACTTCTGTTGAAAGATAGTCTACTAAATATATGTTACCTTTCCTTTTACCTGTCAACACAGTTGCGTTGTCCTCTGATTTGATCTTGCATAAGGATTTGCTGAAAGTCACTTAGTAGCCTTCATCACATAGTTGACTGATGCTGATCAAGTTGTGCTTCAGTCCTTCCATATAGGCTACTTTCTTGAATGTGACTGTGCCAATTTGGACTGCACCATATCCTTTTGTTAGTCCAAAGTTTGAATCACCAAATATGACTTTGGGTCCAAGCTTGGCTTTGAAGGATGTGAAATTGTCCTTGCTTCCTGTTATGTGCTTGGAGCACCCACTATCCAAATACCATTGCTGGTTTGATGTTGGATAGGTCTTCACCTGCACATAAAGCAATTTACTTGTTTTTGACCCAGTTTACCTTGGGCCTAGGTTGATAACCTTTAAATTCAGAAATAAATGACATCCCTGGTTGACTCTTATAACCTTCAGGATGATATCTCCTTGGAGGTATTATCCATTCAGTATAAGGGTTAAATCTTTGGGATGAAGGACCCCTAGGTTTGGATTTTGATTTACCGTTGAATAAGTTTTCAAAACTCTGATCTCTGCTCGACGATCGCTGAGCTGAGTTCGACGATCTTGGGTCAGATCGTCGAGCTCCATTCGAAGATCGACTGTGGCAGAGTTCAGGGTTTAGAGATCGTCTACCTGAGTTCGATGATTTTGCCTGAGATCGTTGATCTCCGTTCGGCGATCGTCTAGCTCCGTTCGACGATTTCTGTTGAACTCTTGTTTTCTTAGGTAAGTCAGAATTTTTCCTAGCTACCTCTACAACTCCCTTACCTTTATCAGAAATAAACTTGATTGGGGTTGTTAATACTATAGGTTGGCTAGATGAAGAACCCAGGCCCAGTGTACTATTAAACCGTGAGTTCACTGTGCTTGTGATGTCCATTAGTTTGATACTACTCCCATTGAGGTATTCTTCAAACTTTTTGGCCTCTGATAGTTCACTTTTCAGTGAGGCTATCTGCTTCCTACAACATTCCAACTCCTCATAGAGTTTGAGGTTTTCTGATTTTAAGGTACTGTGTTCAGATAATTGATTTCTGAGAGAAATGATTTCCTTCTCAGATTTTAATAAGTCTAAATATAGTGCTTTAAACTCATACTTGAAGTCCTCAGAGTTAAAATCAAAAAACTTATTACCTGGTCCTCTTCAAATTGAGTCTTTGAGTCTGACTCTAACTCTACTGCATCAGAATTGTGTTGTGAGGCATTGATAGCCATCATGCAGAATTCCTTTTCATCAGCATCATCTTCATCATCACTTGAGCTGGATGAAGCTTTTGATTATTCTTCTGTCTCACTCCAAGTTTCAGCAACAAATCCCTTCATTGTGTGTTTGTTCTTGCTGGTGGAGGGTTTGCCATTGCTATTCTTCTTGAAGTCCTTATCTTTTCTTCTTTCTTTCTTGTCCTTTTTGTCCTTGTTTTTATTTTCTGGACAGTCAGGCACAATATGGCCTGGTTTCCTACAACCAAAACAGATAATCTCTTTGTTATTTGATTTATCATACCTTGGCTTGTCATGCTCTTTGTATGATCTTTTCCTGAAGTCCTTTCTGGCCATTTTGTAAAATCTTTTGGCTAGTAGACTTAGCAATTCCTCATTACCTGTGACCTTGTCTTCAGGCTGATCTTCAGTGGCTTTGAAAGCTATTGACTTTTCCTTTCTTGTGGCTGGTGAGGCAGCCTTCTACTCTTCTTCTCTATTCTTAATAAGCAGCTCATAAGACTTGAGCTTGCCCAAGAGAGCTTCAGTGGTGATCTTATTTAGACTTCTGGCATCCTTGATTGGCCAGATCCTTGAGTCCCAAGTGCTTGGGAAGCACATTAGGATTTTATCATTTAGCTCAGTCAATGAGATCTCTTTGTCCAAAGTTTTCAGCTCATTGACTACGAGACTGAGTCTGTTATACATATCTGCTACTGACTCAGCTTCTCCTTTCTTGAAATTCTCATATTGGGTTATGAGGTGAGATCTTCTGTCTTTTCTCTCATCAGCTAATTTCCATTTCTGGGCTAGAATGTTCATAGCTTTTGCATCAGCCAATTTCCATTTCTTTATTTCTGCATCTGTTCCTGAAGGTGGTGGAACAGCACTTGTACTTGTGTTCTCTAGAGGTCTTGGACACGCTGTCAAAATAGAATTGAAGATGTCCTCATCAATAGAGTTCATGTACAGTCTAATCCTTACCTTCCAAAGTGCAAACTTAGATAGATTGCACATGAGAGGTCTGGTGCTAGTATAATCTTTGTTTTGGGCCATATTTTGTGAAGAAATGATCCTAATAACAAACTTACAACAAGCAGATCTAACTGGAGGGATCTTTGGGTTCATGTGTTAGCCTGTCCAACCACTGAGATGTGGTATTTTTAAACAACCTGGCTTTGATACCAATTAAAAGTGCAAGCTAGATCTGATATACTCTAGGGGGGGGGGTGAATAGTGTATGGTGCTTGCTAAAAACTTTTTACAACTACTGTTGTATTCCTAAGTGAACAGGGAAGCAAATAACATAAAGTAAATCTAAACACAGAACAATCACAGATCAATCACAAAGCACAGCCAGAAAACAAAAGAAAAACAAGCAGCTAGAAGACACAAGGAGCTATAGTGGTTCCCCAACCAATCTGGGTACATCCACTCTTCTACCACCCTAGGTAGGAATCTACTACATGATGAGTTGATCAGGTGTCCTGGGCACCAATGAGCTTTTGATAAGGTGCTCAAAAACCAAAGCAGATTTTTTGATCAGGTGTCTTGCCACCACTGATTTTTGATAAGGTCTCAGAAACCAATCACAAACTTTTGAAGGGAGTTTGAAAAACCCTTTACAGCAGAGAGAGAGAGAGAAAGGGATGAGATGATCTTCTCTGTCAATAGTCAGAGAGAAGATAGTGGATGTTGTCAAAGCTCCCCCTGAGATCTTGAGTTGTTCAGGAAGTGAAGCTTTGTAGTAGGGTGATAGGCCTTCAGATGATTTGATCTCCAGCAAAAGATGATTTCAGCAACAGCTGAAATGTGAGGTGTCTAGGGTCTTGAATGATGATGTCCTTTGAACACTTGAATCAAGAGAGATCTAAAAATTTCAGTTAGTTGATCTCCTTTTGTGATGTGTGTTATTGTATGAATTTTTTGAGACTGAGAATGTCTGCAACTCTCTTTCTTTCTCTTGTGTAATTGTTATTGTTGCAGAATATGTTATCAGTATTATTCTATGCTATGCAGCAGGGATGATAAAAACTGTTCTTTTATTCATTGATCTGAATGAATAATTCTCTGTCTAAGATAGCGTTGGCCTGTCATAAATAACTTCCTTAATTGCATTTATCTTCTGGAGGAAAGTCCAATAAAAACATTCCTTTGAAAATTCC
Source organism: Platanthera guangdongensis (assembly GCA_039583875.1). Taxonomy (NCBI): domain Eukaryota; kingdom Viridiplantae; phylum Streptophyta; class Magnoliopsida; order Asparagales; family Orchidaceae; genus Platanthera; species Platanthera guangdongensis. The sequence continues at coordinate 145,588,715 of CM077156.1, read as the reverse complement.
TTGAAACTTGCTGCAGATTAATTGAAAAACGGCTACAAGATCTCTGACATAAATGCTGAGAATAATTCCACAACTGTCTGAATTTGATTCTTGAAAAACGTCTAACTCTTCAGAAAAATGTCGAAATGAGCTCCACTATCGTTGAACTGAGCTCAGAGACTGAACTTCGATAGAAACAGAGATCGTCGATCTGATCTCAACTATCGTCGAACTGAGCTCAGAGATAGAGAATCAAACTGGAGTCAAGAACGTCGATCTGAGCTCGAAGATCGTCGAATGGAGTTCGACGACTCGTTGAAGTTGAGCTCAGAGATCGTCGAATGGAGTTCGACGATTCGTCAAAGTGAGCTCAACGATCATCGAATGGAGTTCGACGATTCGTCGTACTGAGCTCGACGAAATGACTTAGTCTCCTGAACTGAAATCTCTGGTCTTGAGGGCAGCTTTCAAACCTAAATACTAACAATTAGACTCAATTCTAATTGACCTTTAGATCTATACAAGGAGGTCAAAACAGGTTTCCTAAGAGACATAGTGATCCTTACCCAAATCAGTAATAGGGTGTTCCAACAGGCGACCTGCCTTTAGGTCGTCCAACAGAGGGAGACAATCTCAAGGCCGTCCAACAGGAGGCGTACTTCAGCAGAGGGGGTGGCCTCCTTTTTTAGTCCGCCAGGTCGCCCAGTCAACCAGCTCCCATCCGCTAACAGTTTGTGAACTCTACCTCAGTCTGACAAAGGAGGGTGGACTTGCTCCAGCTCTTTGTCAATCCACACCACATTCAGCGGACTCATCCCGTCCTCCGTGGGCTGGGAGGACTCGTCGTGCAGTCGAACTCTTCAGTCTCGCAGTCCGCCACTCATCCTTTCAGCATCGGATTCCTCCCAACAGCGGGCAAATAACTCCTCAGCCCGCATACCTTGGCGCGGGCTTGCCCAACACAGAAGAGGTGGACTCAACCAAGTCCTCCAATAGCAGAATCACCTCCAAAAGACGAGTCCCTAACCGAACAACATGGTGCGGACTCGGCGGACTCCGCGTTCTACTCGCACAACTCACCGACTCACCGGTGGTGACATTAACAAAAGCTGTTACCTCCTCGGGCCTATAAATATCCCCCTATACTTGTCATTCGGGTGGCGACGACAGATGATCAAGGACAACCAATGACAGGGTCATGTCATCAGATCCTGCGGACTCAATTTCTCAGTCCACGCGACCTTAGCAGTCCTCTCTCCCTGATCGCGCAGCCCGCGCGGCTTGCTCTAGTGAGCTATGGGATCTGTTATCTGCATGGTCTGCCGAGCTCTCTGCTCAGTCTGCACAGCCTCCTCTAGAAACTTCTTTCCTTAACTGTCAGCTTCCCCCGTTGTACCCTTTATTTGCTTTCCATGTAAAGGTGCAACTCAAGCTGTAACACTGAATTATAATCAAAGAAAAGCCGATCGCAAGAGTGGAATTTAAGCCGCGGTGGGCGAAGTCTATTGTTGCCGCAGCTAGCGGACCCCTCTTCTTCTCTACTTACCACTCTCAGCATCAACCTGCAAAACCAATCATCAAAGTAACCGTCTGCTAGATAGTTCCAAATCAACCTCCCGACCATCTCTGCACTTGGATTGGCATCCTCCTTTCTTCTATCCCCATAACCCTTGATCAAACGCTTGCTCTGTAACGCCCCTAGCCGATCCAACGTGACAATGTCACGGCTCTGCTCTAGGCGACGCTACCGGGCTATAGCCCAAGCAACCCAACCCCTCTCCCTCCACAAGAGGGTTATTGGTGTCCACAACCTCCCTTTGATGAGCGAACTTGATAGTTAAGTTGGGTCGTACGGGGACTTCCCAGGATGTTACCCATCCCACTACTTCTCTCGCCCAAGCACACTTAACTATGGAGTTCTTTCACTTCTCATCACCAATTGAGCTGTAGCTCAATTGGTGATGAGAGTTGAAGGAACTCCATAGTTAAGCGTGCTTGGGAGAGAGTAGTACTGGGATGGGTGACCTCCTAGGAAGTCCCCATACGGCCCAACTTAACTATCAAGTTCGCTCATCAAAGGGAGGTTGTGGCCACCAACAACCCGCTATAGTACTGGAGAAGGGTTGGGGTGCTTGGACTGCAGCCCGGTAACGTCGCTTAAAGCAGAGACGTGGCATTGTCACGTTGTATCGGCTTGGGTCCTTACAATAAAAGTGCAATTTTTTGTAATGACCTCCCCAGCCCATACTCTCAAGGACGGCCGCCGGCAACCCCAACACCACGCTCGAAAGGGTTCAACCTAATCAGGTCTCCAGACCATGCACCCTCTCCATCCATAGGCGGGTTGTTGAGGCCGGGGATCGAACCCGAGACCTCCTTGATAAGGAGTTTTCAAACCACTCCTCATCACCAACTGAGCTCAACAACCTGCCTGTGGATCGAGAGGGGTTGGGGTGCATGGTCTGCAAACCTGGTTAGGCTGAACCCTTTCGAGCGTGGTGCTGGGTGTGTCGGCGGCCGTCCTTGCGAGCATGTGCTGGGGAGGCTGTTACAAAAAAATGCACTTTTATTGTAACGACCCTATCCGATACAACGTGACAATGCCACGGCTCTGCTCTAAGCGACGTTATCGGGCTGCAGCCCAAGCACCCCAACCCATCTCCAGCCACTAGGCCTGTGCAAAGGTAACCGAAGAACTGACAACCGGAGCGAAACCGATCTGAACCGGACGGTTCGGGTTAGTTCCCACAATAGTCAGTTTGGGTATGGTTCTTGAAAAAACTAGAACCGTCGGTTCGGTTCGTTCTAGGGTCCCGTGGTTGGGTACCCGAGAACCGACCAGAATCGTATTTTTTAATAAATTTTTTTGGGTCCGCATTAGACGGGCTGCACTACACGTTTGCATCACTTTCAAAGATTCAGTTAGTATATTTTTTAATATAAAATAATGAACCGGCTGCACTGCTCGTTTTCTCAAAATTTTTAATATAAAATAATGGAACAATTTAAAATTTTAATATATTAACATATTAACTATTAAGTTTTTATCCTTTTAAGTTCACATTTCTCATTTCAATCTCCCGTGAAGTTCCGACTTCCGCACTTTCGTTGTTTAATTCTCCCAAGTCCCAACCCTAGCGACGCTGTCCTACGAGTGTGCGACTACGAGGTTCCTGTCCCCGTCTACTGTGAAGGCCAATCGAAGTCCGAATGCTCCAAGCTAGCACCTCTAGTTGCTAGAGTTCTCGTCCTCGTATCCCATGAAGGCCAACCTGAAAGTGCAAGTTAGATCTGATATACTCTAGAGGGGGGGGGGGTGAATAGAGTATGGTGCTTGCTAAAAACTTTTTACAACTGTTGTTGTATTCCTATGTGAACAGGGAAGCAAATAACATAAAGTAAATCTAAACACAGAACAATCACATAGAAATCACAAAGCAATCACAAACCACAGCCAGAAACAAAAGAAAGACAAGCAACCAGATGACACAAGAAGCTATAGTGGTTCCCCAATCAACCTGGGTACATCCACTCTTCTACCACCCTAGGTAGGAATCCACTGCAGGATGAGTTGATCAGGTGTCCTGAGTACCAATAAGCTTTTGATAAGGTGCTCAAAAACCAAACCAGATTTTTTGATCCGGTGTCTTGCCACCACTGAGTTTTGATAAGGTCTCAGAAACCAATCACAAACTTTTGAAGGGAGTTTGAAAAACCCTTTACAGTAGAGAGAGAGAGAGAGAAAGGGATGAGATGATCTTCTCTGTCAACAGTCAGAGAGAAGATAGTGGATGTTGTCAAAGCTCCCTCTGAGATCTTGAGTTGTTCAGGTAGTGAAGCTTTGCAGTAGGGTGATAGGCCTTCAGATGATTTGATCTCCAACAAAGGATGATTTCAGCAACAGCTGAAATGTGAGGTGTCTGGAGTCTTGAATGATGATGGTCTTTGAACACTTGAATCAAGAGAGATCTGAAATTTCAGTTAGTTGATCTCCTTTTGTGATGTGTGTTCTTGTATGAATTCTTTAGACTGAGAATGTCTGCAACTCTCTTTCTTTCTCTTGTGTAATTGTTGTTGTAAGAGCTATAATTCTTGTTGTTGTAGAGAATTGTTGTTGCAGAAGTTTGTGTGTCAAAAAAACCTTGAGAAGAGAATGAAAAACTGATGTTTTATTCCTTTTGATCTGAATAGAAATGATCCTATGTCCAAGATAGCTGTTAGCCTGTCATAAATGACTTCCTTAACTGCATTTGTCTTCTATAGGAAAGTCCAATAAAACATTCCTTGAAAATTTCTTGAAACTTGCTCCAGATTAATTAAAAACGGCTACAGGATCCCTGACATAAATGCTGAGAATAATTCCACAACTGTCTGAATTTGAATCTTGAAAAACATCTAACTCTTCAGAAAAACGTCGAACTGAGCTCCACTATCGTTGAACTGAGCTCAGAGACTGGACTTAGATAGAAACAGAGATCGTCGATCTGAGCTCAACTATCATCGAACTGAGCTTAGAGATAGAGAAACAAACTAGAGTCAAGAACGTCGATCTGAGCTCGAAGATCGTCGAATGGAGTTCGACGACTCGTTGAAGTTGAGCTCAGAGATCGTCGAATGGACTTCGACGATTCGTCAAAGTGAGCTCAACGATCGTCGAATGGAGTTCGACGATTCGTCGTACTGAGCTCGACGAAATGACTTGGTCTCCAAAACAGAAAAACCTGGTCTTGAGGGCAACTTCCAAACCTAACTACTAACCCTTAGACTCAATTCTAATTGACCTTTAGATCTATACAATGAGGTCAAGACAGGTTTCCTAAGAGACATAGTGATCCTTGCCCAAATCAATAATAGGGTGTTCTAACAATCTCCCCCTATTTGGGTTAGGATTACTAGTTACAGATATTGGAAAAATAAAAACATACAAAGCAGAAATACAACAAACAAGACATTGCAGAATCACAGATATTATCTCAGATAGTTCAGAAAGCAAAATATACTGTCACCTTACAGAGTCATTCTTTTTCCTTGCTCTTTATAAGTACTATTTCTCAGTTGGGCTTGAGAGCTTCCTTCTTAGATCTTCTATCATCAGCTGCACCTAGAGAGATTTGTTGCTTTGACCTGGGCACTACAGCTTCTGGATGCAGCTTCATGTAGCTTTCTGAATCAAAAAATTTACTGGATGAATATCTTTCAAGTTCTTTCTTCCTTTGATCTGATAATGTAGTGATACTGGATGTATCTTTCCCTTGTTCTCTGGCTTTCTTGATTTGATCTAAAGCAGCCAATTCTTTCATCCTAACTGTCCATGAGGTGGGATTATTTTCTGGATCCTCAAACGGAACTGGAGGCTCATATCTATTTAAAGGATTGTCTGGAGGAGCTTTGGAAGAGACTAGTTCTTTCAGCTTATAAGGAAAGGGACCAGAAGTTTTGTCAGATGGACCTTGTCCTTCCCTTGAATATGGATGTTGCCTGGAATATTCTTTAGAATAAACTTGAAATTCTCTTTGATTTCCTCTGTAATTTCCTCTTCTTGGCTGGTAGCCTCTAGATTGACTTCCTCTGTATTGGGATCTTCCTTGAGGTGATAAGAGGTTTGGCTTCTGGCAGAAGTTTGAGATGCAGAACTTCCACTTGCACCTGCATCAGGTGAAGGAGGAGGAGGAGGATGATTGAGCTGGGATGATCCTTTATCATATTTTCTCTTCTTCTTCATAGCTTTCAATTGATTTTTGGAGTATTGCATACAATGTTCTGTGATAGGGCAATTATGCAGTATGTAGTATGGAATGTCATTTATGTCTTTCACTTTTGCTGGGGGAACTCCCTTCATTGCTTTGCTTCTGGCCTTCCTTTTCCTTGCAATTGTAGTAGAGGTATCATTTGAGTCAGTCCTGAACTGATCACTGTCTGAGCTTGGAGGATTATCATACACTGCATCAATCTTTTTGAGATAATCTATCTGTTATTGAGATTGAGCAGAAGTAACAGCAGAGATAGCAACAGTAGCAGCAGCAACAGCAGGAAGAGGGGTGGAAGCAATACTGGTAGAAGAGATTACATCAGCAGATTCAGATACAACACTTTCAGCAACAGGAACAACAATTTCAGAAACAGAAGGTACAGCAGCACTAGTATCAGATGAAACTGGGGAATCAACTGCAGAAGGAGTAACAGCAGCAATAACACCAGGCTCAAGATCAAATGCCTCTGTCATATGCATATCTTCAGATACTAAAATAGCAGTAACAGAACTAACAGAGATATCATCATTAGCAGTAGGAGCAGCAGTATATAGGGAATTTACAAAATAATCTATTAAACTAGTGTCACAGCTTGAAATAGGCACAATGGCCTTTGAGAGATCTTCAGATTGCTGGACTGCAGTGTGCTGGACTGGAAGACAGTTGAAATAAATAGAATCAAAAATTGATAATAGTGACTTGAGATCCACTGCGATAACTGCAACTGGAGGTACTTGAGCTTGAGCTTGGACTGAAGTAACTGAAAGTGCAGCTAGATCTGATATACTCTAGAGGGGTGGGGGGGGGGGGTGGGGGTGAATAGAGTATATGGTGCTTGAAAACTTTTTACAACAATTGTTGTAATCTGAGTGAACAGGGAAGCAACTATTAATTCTAATCACAAAATAACCTACAACAAAATTAATCACAGATCTAAACTAATCACAAAACAATCACAGCCAGAAACAAAAATAAAGACAAGCAAGCCAGAAGACACACGGAGCTATAGTGGTTCCCCTAAACTTGGGTACATCCACTCTTCTACCACCCTAGGTAGGAATCCACTGCAGTATGAGTTGATCAGGTGTCCTGGGCACCAATGAGCTTTTGATAAGGTGCTCAAAAACCAAATCAGATTTTTTGATCAGGTGTCTTGCCACCAATGAGTTTTTGACAAGGTGCTCAAAAACCAAGCACAAACTTTTGAAGGGAGTTTGAAAAACCCTTTACAAAGATGGGGATGAGAGAGTTATGGAAGTCTTCTCTTTCTCAAATCAGCTGAGAAGACTATGTGGATTTGATGTTGTCAAAGCTCCCCCTGAGTTCTTGAGATGTTCAGGAAATGAAGCTTTGTTGTAGGGTGATAGGCCTTCAGAAGTTGATCTCCAGCAAATGATGATTTCAGCAACAGGTGAAATGTTAGGTGTCTGGAGTCTTGAAAGATGTTGGCCTTGAACACTTGAATCAAAGGTGATCTCAAGATTTTTGATTTGTTGATCTCCTTTTGTGTGTGTTCTTGAGAGAATTCTTTGAGACAGAGAATATTTTGTTCTTGTTCTTCTTGTCTGTGTTCTAAGTGATGGAGAGATTCAAAAATCTTATATTTTATTCTCTGGTACTGAATAGAAAGTCATCCTCTATCAAGAATAGCCGTTGGCCTGTCATTAATTACATCCTTAATTGCAAATGTCTTCTGGGGGAAAGTCCAAAGAAACATTCCTAGATAATCCCTTGAAACTTGGTCCAGAATAAATGAAAACGGCTAGAAAATCTTCTGAATTAATTGCTGAATAACTCCTTAACTGTTCTGAATTTGAATCTTGAAAGATCCTTGAAGTCATCAGAAAATCGTCGAACTGAGCTCTGCTATCGTCGAACTGAGCTCAGCGATTTGGATTTAGACAGCAACAAAAATCGTCGATCTGAGCTCAAAGATCATCAAAATGAGCTCAGAGATAGAGAACCAATACTGAGTCAAGATCGTCGAACTGAGCTCGCAGGTCGTCGAATGGAGTTCGACGATTTGTTGAAGTTGAGCTCAGCGATCGTCGAATGGAGTTCGACGATCCGTCGAAGTTGAGCTATACGATCGTCGATTGGAGTTCGATGATTCGTCGTGCTGAGCTTGACGATATGACTTAGTCTCCAAACTGAAAATCCTTGGTCTTCAGGGCAGCTTCCAAACCAAAGTACTAACCCTTAGACTCAATTCTAATTGACCTTTAGAGCTATACAAGAGGTCCTAAACAGGTTTCCTAGAGACATAGTGATCCTGACCCAAATTAGTAATAGGGTATTCCTACAATCTCCCCCTATTTGGGTTAGGATTACTATTTACAGAACTTGGAAAACTTAAATAACAACATCAATCAACAAAACAGAAAAGCAATAAACTGGTCATTGCAGAACCACAGATATATATAATCTCAGACAGAAATCAGAAGTCAAAATGATTGTCACCTTACATAGTTATTTCTTCTCCTTGCTCTTTATAAGTTTGATTTCTCTATTGGGGTTAAGAGCTTCCTTCTTTGATCCTGTGTCATCTGCTGCACCTAAAGAGGTTTGCTGTTTGGGCCTGAGAACTACAGCTTCAGGATGCATCTCCATGTATCTATCAGAGTCAAAGAATTTACTTGAGCCATATCTTTCCAATTCCTTCTTTCTCTGTTCAGACAATGTAGTGATGTTGGAGGAGTCTCTTCCTTGCTCTTTAGCTTTCTTAATCTGATCCAGTGCAGCAAGCTCTTTCATCCTGGCAGTCCAAGTAGTTGGATTATTTTCAGGATCTTCAAATGGCACTGGTGGCTCATATCTATTTGATGGATTATCTTGAGGAGCTCTGGATGATACTACTTCCTTTAGCTTATAGGGAAAATGACCTGAGGTTGTGTCTGATGAGATTTGTCCTTCCCTGGAGTAAGGATGTTGCCTGGAGTAACCTTTTGAATAAACCTGGACTTCTCTTTGATTTCCTCTATAGTTTCCTCTTCTAGATTGAGAACCTCTAGACTGGATTCCCCTATGATAAGATCTTGCATGTGGCTGATAGGGGGTTTGGCTTTTAGCATGAGGTTGAGCAGTTGAGCTTCCACCTGCACTTGCATCAGGAGGAGGTGGTGGAGGAGGATAAGAATGATGAAACTGGGAAGATCCTTTTTCATACTTCCTCTTTTTCTTCATGGCTTTAAGTTGATTCTTTGAATACTGCATCCAGTGCTCAGTTATGGGGCAGTCATGAAGAATATAATATGGAATGTCATTATTGTCCTTGACTTTGGCTAGCGGTACTCTTTTCATGGCTTTGCTCCTTGCCTTTCTCTTTCTGGCAATAGTGGCAGAGGAGTCATCAGAATCAATCTTGAATTCATCACTTTCAGAACTTTGCTCATCATAAAGAGCATCAATCTTTTTCATCAAGTCCTTCTGTAGTTGAGTTGAAGCAGACGAAATAGCAGAGGTTGGAGCAGCAGATACAACACTTGTAGCAATTGAAGTTGAAGAAGAAGCAGTAGCAGCAGAAATAGAAGTTGAGGTAGTAATAACAGCAAAAGTTGGGGCAGCAGCAGTTTCAGATGAAACACTTTCAGATACAACACTATCAGCAACATCATGGAATATCATCAACAAGCATAAAAGGCTCAAAATCATGTGCCTCTGTCATAAGGATATCATCAGAAACTGGAGCAACAGTAGCATCATTATTGACAGCAGCAGTAGCAGATACATCAACAATATCTTCAGCAGGAGGGGCAGCAGCATTAGTGGAAACAGACAGCTCAGCAGTGAACACTGTATTTATGAATGAATGAATGATGCTGATGTCACAGCTAGAGAAGGGCACAATGGACTTGGACAAATCCTCTTATGGCTGGAGAGCAACTATCTCTGGAAGACAACTGAAGTAAGCTGGATCAAATAGTGAAAGTAAGGACGTGATGTCCACTGGGAAGACAACTGGAGGTGGAACTGGAGCTTGAGGAAGAACAGCAGCAGCAGCAACAACAAAAACTGAAGAAACAACAGGCAAGCTCTCTTCATAGGGCATCTCCCCCTGCCTAGATTCAAATAAGGCTGGATCAAGGCACACTGATGAAGGGCTTTCCTGAGGGAATAAGGAGGAGAGCCTGGCAGAAAGAGCTGCCACTGACTGGAGTAATGGAGCCAAGGAGGTCTCCAATAGAAGAGATAGCCTGGGGGCTAGCAATTCATATATCCTGTCAGCTAGGGCTGGAAGATCTACTTGCTCAACAGGGATGTGAGCAGAGGTAGAGGATGGAGGTGGAGCTACTGGTGATGGTAGTGGAGAGCTGGTGTATTGGGGAAGAGATGGTTGAGGTGTGGGTAAAGTGGTGATGGAAGACAATGGGATTGAGATAGATGGTGTGAAGGTGGGTTGATCAATGATCTCTTGTAGAAGTTCCTGGTAAGAGGTTAATGAGGAGGGTAGCTCAGGAGGTGAGGAGGGTGAGTCATCCATGAAGGAATCATCAATAAGATTGAAGGATGGAATGGTGGATGTTTCAATATCTGGTTGAGGGTAGGAATATAATGGATGGAATGGTTCCTCTGTGACAGTTGGAATTGGAGATGGTATAGATGTTGGAGAAGGGCTGGAGATGATGATAGTGGATGGAGTTTGAATGGTGGATGGAATTGGAGAAGATGGAATTAGAGTAGGAGGAGAGGCAGCAGCAGGCAAGTCATCTGCAGGGGCAGAGACTTGAGGGGAAGTGACTGTGACAGTCCTGGTGCCTGAAGGTGTCCTTGCAGAAGGCCTGCTGTGCTTGATGATCTGCCTGTCCCATTTGCCAAATAGGGCACAGGACAGTTTCTTAGAAGTATTAATGTGTATCCCAGATGATACTAGTAATGCAGGGCATTTGTTCTGCAGAAAAAGGCCTAAAATCCTCCCAAAATTCACAAAACTCTTATTAATTTTCTTTTTAATCAGGTCAAAGAAGACCTCTCCCCAGTTCAAATTCTTCTTGTCCACTATGGCTCCCATTAAGCATAGCTGATACCTAGAAATAGTATCATGTGCTGAGTGCTTAGCCAACAGAACTTTGCCTACTACATCAGCCAAGAATCTATATTACACAGACAGGTTCTTCTTCAGCAACTTGCTAGGGTTAGCTTCACAGTGACCCATTCTTGCAAGCAAATCAGCAAATTCCTCGCCAGACAAATCAGCAGAATCTCCACCAGAACTTAACTCAAAAACTACTGTTAGAATTGCTGGGGTCAAGGGTACCTGGGTGCCAGAAATTGATCCAACTATGATGTTTTGATCCTGGTTGTGGGCAGTGTAAACCCATTTCTTAATCTCATCAGCAGCAAGTTTAATCCTGGTGGTCATGATTGTAGCAAGTTTCTGCTCCTTGAACAACTCCAAAATGTCCTGGAAAACTTAATCTGTTGTGCTGAAGGACTCCATGTCAATGTCAAAGCCAGCATCGAATGTCATTGCAGCAAGGACAGCAACAGAAACGGCCATGGTTACCTGCAAAGATCAACAAACAAAACGACCAAGTGTTGAAATGTTTGGAGGGAAAGAAAGGTTTTGCAGAGAAATCGAAAGCGCAAAAGGAGAACGATGGCGAAAAATGAATTTTATATTAAGGTTCGACGCAGAAAAGGAAAGATCGTTGAACTCAGTTCGACGATCGGGGGCTTCTAAAGGAATCTGAAGAGTCTTCAATATCGTCGATCTCCGTTCGACGATATTGGAGAGCGTCGAGCTCTGTTCGACGATAGTTCAGAGAACAGAATCGTCGAGCGCCGTTCGACGATCATTGACCGGAAGAGATAGTTCATACTATCTGAGAAGCGCTGAACTCAGGTCGACGATTTCGGAAATCGTCGATCTCCATTCGACGATCTAGGGAAAATCGTCGAGCGTAGTTCAGAGACAAAGAAAAACTCTAGACACTAAGAAAAATCAAGATGTTTGCCTAGTCTTGGTCAATTTTTGAACTTTTAAAATCTTGGACATTATTTTAGACTTCCTCCATGTAACATTCCTAACTGATTTAGGAAGAAGGTGTGTTTCTTTTCATCCAAGGGCTTGGTGAAAATATCTCCCCTTTGTAAATCAGTTGGCATATACTGCAGTTCAATTTTATTCTTCTCAACATTATCCCTTAAGAAGTGATGCCTAATCTCTATGTGTTTTGTCCTACTATGGAGGACTGAATTTTGAGGTATAGAAATAGCACTGGTGTTATCACAAAAGATTTTAGATTTCTCTAACTTGTAGCCATAGTCTTGGAGTTGGTTTTGAATCCACAAGATTTGTGAACAACAAATGCCTGCAGCCATATATTCAGCTTCAGCAGTTGAAGTTGACACAGAAGTTTGTTTCTTACAAAACCAAGAGACAAGTCTGTCACCAAGGAACTGACAAGTTCCACTGGTGCTTTTCCTGTCAATTCTGCATCCAGCATAATCAGCATCAGAAAATCCAGTTAAATCAAATGCTGAATCTTTTGGATACCAGAGACCTAGATTTGGACAACTTTTAACATACCTGAGAATCAACTTTACTAGTGTTAGGTGTGACTCTCTAGGGCTTACTTGGAACCTAGCACATATACATGTAGCAAACATTATATCTGGTCTACTAGCTGTAAGGTACAGTAAAGAGCCAATCATTGCTCTATATGTTGTCTGATCAATAGGTTTCCCATGTTCATCAGCATCCAATACAGCATTGGTAGGCATGGGTGTTTTCATGCAAGATGCTTCAGACGTACCAAATTTCTTAACCAATTCATTTGCATACTTGGTTTGAGAAATGAAGATGTCTTCAACATGTTGCTTGACTTGCAATCCTAGGAAGAAGGATAGCTCACCCATGCTACTCATTTCAAATTTAGAATGCATTAGGTTGGAGAACCTTCTGCACAATTTTGAATCAGTAGAACCAAAAATAATATCATCTACATAAATCTGTACTAGTAGGGTATGGGACTTATGGGTTCTAATGAAAAGAGTTTGGTCTACTCTACCCCTTAGAAATCCATTTTCTAAAAGGAAGCATGCTAGGGTCTCATACCATGCTCTAGGAGCTTACTTGAGACCATATAATGCTTTGTTCAACCTAAAAACATAATCAGGATAAGTTGGAGAGATAAAACCTGGAGGTTGTCTGACATATACTTCTTCTTTGATGTCTCCATTTAGAAATGCACTTTTGACATCCATCTGATATACCTTGAAGCCTTTATGTGCTGCATAAGCTAAGAAGATTCTGATGGCTTCCAATCTTGCAACTGTTGCAAAAGTCTGGTCATAGTCTATGCCTTCTTCTTGAGAATATCCTTGAGCAACTAGCCTTGCCTTGTTCCTTACAATTACTCCTTGATCATCCAGTTTGTTTCTGAACACCCACTTTGTTCCAACAATGGAGTGATCCTTAGGCTTTGGCACTAGTTCCCACACTTTATTTCTTTCAAATTGATGCAACTCTTCTTGCATTGCAATGATCCAGTGTGGATCTTGCTCTACATCTTGAATGGACTGAGGTTCAATTTGAGATAGGAAGTAGATGTGCAGCAGGTTTTGGTTGACCTGATTTCTGGTTTGCACACCAGCTGAGATGTCTCAAATTATTTGGGAAATTGGATGGTCTCTTGATGTTACTAAATCAACAGGGGGTGTTGATTGTTCACCAACCTGTGTTGTTATTTCCTCTTGTGGTGCAACAACTGGCTCTTCAAGTTGTTCTTCAATATGTTGAATACTTTCTTCATCTTCACTGCTTTCCTGTTTTTGAGTAACCTGTAACTTGTTCAAGTCTTCAACAAGAGAATGTTCCTGCAAAGGTTCTATGGTAGAAGTGATCTTCTCCTTGAAAGACATGCTAGATTCATCAAATGATATATGAACAGATTCCTCAATTTTTAGAGATGATTTATTATAGACCCTATAATCCTTACTGATCATGGAGTATCCCAGAAACACACCTTCATCAGCTTTAGCTTGAAATTTTGCTAAATATTTCTTGTCATTATTATGTATATAGCAAATACAACCAAAAACTCTAATATAATCAACTTTAGGTTTCTTCCATTTGAGTAATTCATAGGGAGTCTTGCCCTTTAGTTTATGTATCAAACTTCTATTAAGCACATAGTTGGAGGTGTTCACTGCCTCTGCCCAAAAAGATAGAGGAAGGTGAGCATCTGACAACAATGTAGTGACAGATTCAATAAGGGTTCTATTTTTCCTTTCAGCTACCCCATTTTGTTGAGGAGTTCTAGGAGATGAGAAGGTGTGCCTGATCCCTTCACTCTGACAGAACTCTTGCATAAGAAGAGAATCTAACTCTGTCCCATGATCACTTCTGATCAGGGCAATGTGAGTATTGAACTCAATCTGTATACATTTGAGAAACTCTGTCAAACATTTGAAGTTATCAGACTTCTTCCTCAGAAAGAACACCCATGTGAATCTAGAGAAGTCATCTACAACTACTAAGGTGTAAGATTTCCCTCCTAGGCTTTGTACTGTGATGGGTCCAAAAAGATCCATGTGTAACAGATACAATATCCTAGGTGAATCACTCTTATTAAGTGACTTAAAACTATTTTTAGTTTGCTTGCCTAATTGACAAGCTCTGCAGAGTCCTTCCTTCTTGTAGGGGCCAGATGGTAGTCCTCTAACAAGGTTGTCCTTGGATAGCCTAGCAATAGTTCTAAGGTTTAAGTGTCCTAGTCTCTTATGCCATAAAATATTTAGTCTACAAACAGAATTGAACAGGCAAATATCTATATCTGTTAAAAGAAAATCTACTAGATAGATGTTACCTTTCCTTTTACCTGTAAACACAGTTGTGTTGTCCTCTGACTTGATCTTGCATAATGCTTTGCTGAAGGTCACCTGGTAGCCTTCATTACATAGCTGACTGATGCTTATTAAGTTGTGCTTCAGTCCTTCCACATAAGCTACCTTCTTGAATGTTACTGATCCAATCTGGACTGCCCATATCCTTTAGTTTGTCCAAAGTTTGAATCACCAAAAATAACTTTGGGTCCAAGCTTGGCTTTAAAGGATGTGAGGTTGTCCTTGTTTCCTGTCATGTGCTTAGAGCACCCACTATCCAAGTACCATTGTTGGTTTGATGTTGGATAGGTCTTCACCTGCACATAAAATAATTCATTTGTTTTTGACCCAGTTTACCTTGGGCCTAGGTTGACAACCTTTAAACTCTGAAATAAAAGACATCCCAAGTTGACTCTTATAACCTTCAGGATGATATCTCCTTGGAGGTATAATCCATTCAGTATAAGGGTTAAAGATTTGTGATGAAGGACCCCTAGGATTGGATTTTGATTTGCCCTTGAAAGAGTTTTCAGAGCTCTGATCTCTATTCGACGATCGTGGAGCTGCGTTCGACGATCGTGGGTCAGATCGTCGAGCTACGTTCGACGGTCGACTGTGACAGAGTTCAGGAATTTGAGATCGTCGACCTGAGTTCGACGATTTTGCCTGAGATCGTCGATCTGCGTTCGGCGATCGTCGAGCTCCATTCGACGATTTCTGCTGGAACTTAGTTTTCTTGGGCAGATCAGAATTTTTCCTAGCTACCTCTACAACTCCCTTTCCTTTATCAGAAATGAACTTGATTGGAGTTGTTAGAACTATGGGTTGGCTGGATGAAGCACCCAAGCCCAGTGTACTATTAAATCTGGAGTTCACTGTGCTTGTGATGTCCATCAGCTTGATACTTCTCCCATTAAGGGATTCTTCAAGCTTCTTGGCCTCAGATAGCTCACCTTTCAGTGAAGCTATCTGCTCTCTACAGCACTCCAACTCCTGAGAGAGTTTGAGGTTTTCTGACTTTAAGGTATTATGTTCAGATAAATGATTTCTGAGAGAAATAATTTCCTACTCAGATTTTAGCAGGTCTAAACATAATGCTTTAAACTCAGATTTAAAATCCTCTAAAGTGAAATCAAAAGAACTGATTACCTGATCTTGTTCAAGTTGAGTCTCTGAGTCTGACTCTGACTCTTCTTCATCTGAATTATGTTGAGAGGCATTGATCGCCATCATGCAGAACTCCTTCTCTTCTGCATCATCTTCATCATCACTGGAGCCGGATGAGGCTTCTGACTCCTCTTCAGTTTCACTCCAGGATTCAGCAACAAATCCCTTACTTGTGTGTTTATTCTTGCTTGTGGAGGGTTTGCCATTGTTACTTTTCTTGAAGTCCTTTTCTCTTCTTCTTTCTTTCTTGTCCCTTCTGTCCTTATTTTTGTTCTCTGGACAGTCAGGTACAATGTGCCCTAGTTTCTTGCAACCAAAGCAAACAATTTCTTTATTGTTAGACTTATCATACCTTGGCTTATCATGCTCCTTGTATGATCTCTTTCTGAAGTCCTTTCTGGCCATCTTGTAGAATCTTTTGGCCAGCAGACTGAGCAGTTTATCATTGCCTGTGACTTTGTCTTCAGGCTGATCATCAGTTGCTTTGAAGGCTATTGTCTTCTCTTTTCTTGTGGCTGGTGAGGCAACCTTCTGTTCTTCTTCTCTATTCTTAATGAGTAGCTCATAAGATTTGAGCTTACCCAATAGAGCTTCTGTGTTGATATCATTCAAACTTCTGGCATCCTTGATTGGCCAGATTCTTGAATCCCAAGTGCTAGGGAAGCACATTAGAATTTTGTCATTGAGTTCAGTCAGTGATATCTCCTTATCCAAAGTCCTGAGTTCACTGACTATCAGACTGAGTCTATTGTACATATCTCCAACTGATTCAGCTTCTCCGTTCTTAAAATTCTCATATTGAGATATGAGGTGAGATCTCCTGTCCTTTCTCTCATCAGCTAAGCCTGAGACTATTTCAGAGAGTTTATCCCAGATTTCCTTTGCTGAATTGCATTCAGCCACCTTTTGAAAGATGTCATCAGACATGGTCTGGGCTAAGATGTTCATAGCCTTGGCATCAGCTACCTTCCATTTCTTGATATCAGCATCTGTTCCTGATGGAGGTGGAACAGCATTTGTACTTAAGTTCTCTGGAGGTCTTGGACAAACTGTCAAAACAGAATTAAAAATATCCTCGTCAATAGAATTCATGTATAATCTGATCCTTGCTTTCCAAAGTGCAAACTTGGATAGATTGCACACTGGAGGTCTGGTTCTAGCATAATCTTTGTTTTGGGCCATGATTTGTGAAGACAAAATCTAATAATAAACTCAAAAGAAAACATATCTAACTAGGAATCTTTGGGTTCAGGTGTTAGCCTGTGCAACCACTAAGGTGTGGTATGTTTAACCAACATAGCTCTGATACCAATTGAAAGTGCAGCTAGATCTGATATACTCTAGAGGGGGTGGGGGGGGGGGGTGAATAGAGTATATGGTGCTTGAAAACTTTTTACAACAATTGTTGTAATCTGAGTGAACAGGGAAGCAACTATTAATTCTAATCACAAAATAACCTACAACAGAAATTAATCACAGATCTAAACAAATCACAAAACAATCACAGACAGAAACAAAAATAAAGAGAAGTAAGCCAGAAGACACAAGGAGCTATAGTGGTTCCCTAAACTTGGGTACATCCACTCTTCTACCACCCTAGGTAGGAATCCACTGCAGGATGAGTTGATCAGGTGTCCTGGGAACCAATGAGCTTTTAATAAGGTGCTCAAAAACCAAATCAGATTTTTGGATCAGGTGTCTTGCCACCAATGAGCTTTTGACAAGGTGCTCAAAAACCAAGCACAAACATTTGAAGGGAGTTTGAAAAACCCTTTACAGAGATGGGGATGAGAGAGTTATGGATGTCTTCTCTTTCTCAAATCAGCTGAGAAGACTATGTGGATTTGATGTTGTCAAAGCTCCCCCTGAGTTCTTGAGATGTTCAGGAAATGAAGCTTTATTGTAGGGTGATAGGCCTTCAGAAGTTGATCTCCAGCAAATGATGATTTCAGCAACAGCTGAAATGTTAGGTGTCTGGAGTCTTGAAAGATGTTGGCCTTGAACACTTGAATCAAAGGTGATCTCAAGATTTTTGATTTGTTGATCTCCTTTTGTGTGTGTTCTTGAGAGAATTCTTTGAGATAGAGAATATTTTGTTCTTGTTCTTCTTGTCTGTGTTCTAAGTGATGGAGAGATTCAAAAATCTTGTATTTTATTCTCTGGTACTGAATATAAAATCATCCTCTGTCAAGAATAGCCGTTGGCCTGTCATTAATTGCATCCTTAATTGCAAATGTCTTCTGGGGGAAAGTCCAAAGAAACATTCCTAGATAATCCCTTGAAAGTTGGTCTAGAATAAATGAAAATGGCTAGAAAGTCTTCTGAATTAATTGCTGAATAAGTCCTTAACTGTTCTGAATTTGAATCTTGAAAGATCCTTGAAGTCATCAGAAAATCGTCGAATTGAGCTCTGCTATCGTTGAACGGAGCTCAGCGATTTGGATTTAGACAGCAACAAAAATCGTCGATCTGAGCTCAAAGATCGTCGAACTGAGCTCAGAGATAGAGAACCAATACTGAGTCAAGATCGTCGAACTGAGCTTGCAGATCGTCAAATGGAGTTCGACGATTTGTTGAAGTTGAGCTCAGCGATCGTCGAATGGAGTTCGACGATCCGTCGAAGTTGAGCTAGATGATCGTCGATTGGAGTTCGATGATTCGTCGTGCTGAGCTTGACGATATGACTTAGTCTCCAAACTAAAAATCCTTGGTCTTCAGGGAAGCTTCCAAACCCAAGTACTAACCCTTAGACTCAATACTAATTGACCTTTAGAGCTATACAGGAGGTCAAAAATAGGTTTCCTAGAGACATAGTGATCCTGACCCAAATTAGTAATAGGGTGTTCCAACAGTAATAGCAGCAGCAGGCAATCTTTCAACTTCATGAGGCATCTCCCCCTGCCTAGATTCAGTGGCAACTGGATCAAGGCACCCGTAAGAAGGGATTGCCTGAGAAGGAAGAAGAGAGGAGAGCCTGGAAGACAGTTCTTGAACAGTTTTTATAAGTGGAGCCAAAGAGGTCTCCATCAAGAGTGATAGCCTTGGAGTTATCAGCTCATAGAGCCTGTCTGCAAGAGCTAGCAGATCTACATGCTCAAGATGGACTTGAGTAGAGGTAGGAGTTGAAGTTGGAGCAACAGGAGATGTTGGTGGAGAACTTGTGGATGGTGGAAATGAAGGTTGAGAGATGGGAATTATGGAAATGGAAGATAGTGGAATGGAAATAGATGGTGTGAAGGATGGTTGACCAATGATGTCTGAAAGTAGTTATTGGAATGAGGTGGATGAAGATGGTGGCTCAGAAGGGGATGAGGGAGAATCAATCCATATAGGAATCATCTATAAGGTTGAAAGATGGAATGTGAGAGGATGAGTCAATATCTAGGTGAGGGTATTGATGTAGAGGATGGAAGAGTTCTTCTGTGAGAGGTGGAGTTGGAGAAGGAATGGAAGTTGGAGATGGAGTGGAAATAGTGATGGTGGATGTGACTGGAATAGAAGAAACAAGAAGTAGAGGCGGAGGAGAAGAAGCAGGCAAGTCTTCTGCAGGGGCAGAAACTTGAGGGGAAGTGACTGGAGCAGTCCTTGTGCCTGAAGTAGAAACTGTAGAGGGCCTACTGGGCTTCATAATTTGCCTGTCCCACTTTCCAAATAGGGCACAGGTGAGCCTCTTGGAGGCATTGATGTGCATCCCACTGGAAACTAGCAGTACAGGGCATCTGTTCTGAAGAAACATCCCTAATATCCTTCCAAAGTTAACAAAATTCTTGTTAATCTTCTTCTTAATTAGGTCAAAGAAGATTTCTCCCCAGTTCAGTTATTTCTTGTCCACAAGGGCACCCATCAAGTAGAGCTGATACCTGGATATGGTATCATGAGCTGAGTGTTTGGCCAACAATACCTTCCCAACAACATCTGCTAGAAATCTGTACTCAACAGACAGATTTCTCTTCAGCAATTTGCTATGGTTTGCATCTGAATGTCCCATCCTTTCAAGCATATTAGAAAACTCATCTCCAGAAAGTTCAGCAGAGTCTTCTCCAGATTTAAATTCAAAAACCTCTGTCAAGGCAGCAGGTGTTATGGATACCTGGGTTCCTGAGATTGTTCCAACCACTGTATTCTGATCCTGATTATGGGCAGTATACACCCATTCCTTGATCTCATCTGCAGCTAATTTGATCCTGGTAGTCATTATGGTAACTAGCTTTTGTTCCTTGAAAAGTTCCAGAATATCTTTGAAAATTTGATCACTGTTATTGAAAGAGTCCATGTCGATATCAAAACCTGCATCAAATTTCATTGCGGCCAAGATGGCGACTGAGACTGCCATTGATTCCTGCAAAAACTAACAAACAAACGACCAAGTTTAGAGAAGTTTGGAGGGAAAGAGAAAATTTGCAGAAAGAATGAAAGCGCAAAGGGAGAACGACGGCCAAAAATTGAGTTTTATATTAGGGTTCGATGCAGAAAAGGAAAGATCGTTGAACTCTGTTCGACGATCTGGGCTTCTAAAGGAAACAGAAAGGTCATCAACATCATCGATCTCCGTTTGACGATATTGGAGAGCGTAGAGCTCCGTTCGACGACGTTCAGAAGGCAAAAATCGTCGAGCTCCGCACGACGATCGCTGAGCTGAAAAAGATAGTTTAGCACTATTTGAGAAGCACTGAACTCTGGTCGATGATTTCGGAAAGCGTCGATCTCCGTTCGACGATCGGGGGGAAAATCGTCGAGCGCAGTTCAGAGACCAGAAACACTCTTATACACTAGAAAAATTAAGATGTTTGCCTAGTATTGGTCATTTTTAGATTTTTGAAAATCTTGGATCTTATTTTAGACTTCCTCCATCTAACATTCCTAACTGATTCAGGAAGAATGTATGTTTCTTTTCATCCAAGGGTTTGGCGAAAATATCTCCCCTTTGCAAATCAGTTGGGATATATTGAAGTTCAATTTTATATTTCTCAACATTATCCCTTAGAAAGTGATGCCTAATTTCCATGTGTTTTGTCCTACTATGGAGGACTGGATTTTGTGCTATGGAAATAGCACTGGTATTATCACAAAATATTTTTGACTTCTCTAAGTTGTAGCCATAGTCTAGGAGTTGGTTTTGAATCCACAAGATTTGTGAACAACAACTACCTGCAGCCATATATTCAGCTTCAGCAGTTGAAGTTGACACAGATGTTTGTTTCTTGCAAAACTAGGAGACAAGTCTGTCACCAAGAAACTGACAAGTTCCATTGGTGTTTTTCTTGTCTATTCTGCATCCAGCATAATCAGCATCTGAAACTCCAGTTAAGTCAAATGCTTAATCTTTTGGATACCCGAGACCTAGATTTGGACAACTTTTTACATACCTAAGAATCCTTTTTACTAAGGTTAGGTGTGACTCTCTAGGGCTCACTTGGAATCTAGCACATATACATGTAGCAAACATTATGTCAGGTCTACTAGCTGTAAGGTACAATAAAGAGACAATCATTGCTCTATATGTTGTCTGATCAACAGGTTTCCCATGTTCATCAGCATCTAATACATCATTAGTAGGCATATGTGTTTTCATACATGATAATTCATACATACCAAATTTCTTAACCAATTCTTTTGCATACTTGGTTTGAGAAATAAATATGCCTTCAGCATGTTATTTTATTTGCAATCCTAGAAAGAAGGATAGCTCACCCATGTTACTCATTTCAAATTTAGAAAGCATTAGGTTGGAGAAACTTCTGCACAAATTTGAATCAGTAGAACCAAATATAATATCATCTACATAGATTTGTACTAGTAGGGTATGAGACTTATGGGTTCTAATAAAAAGAGTTTGGTCTACTCTACCCCTTATAAACTCATTTTTCAGAAGAAAGCATGCTAGGGTCTCATACCATGCTCTAGGAGCTTGCTTTAGACCATATAATGCTTTATGCAATTTGAAAACATAATCAGGATGAGTTGAAGAGATAAAACCTGGGGGTTGTCTGACATAGACTTCTTCTTTGATATCTCCATTGAGAAAAGCACTCTTTACATCCATCTGGTATACTTTGAATCCTTTGTGTGCTGCATATGCTAAGAAGATTCTTATGGCCTCTAACCTTGCAACTGGTGCAAAGGTCTGGTCATAATCTATCCCTTCTTCTTGAGAGTACCCTTGAGCAACTAGCCTTGCCTTGTTCCTTACAATGACTCCTTGATCATCCAATTTGTTTCTGAACACCCACTTTGTTCCAATAATGGAGTGATCCTTTGGCCTTGGTACTAGTTCCCAAACTTTGTTCCTTTCAAATTGATAAAACTCTTGTTGCATTGCAATGATCCAGTGAGGATCTTGCTCTGCATCTTGAATGGATTGAGATTCAATTTGAGAAAGGAAGCAAGTGTGCATCAGGTTTTGGTTGACCTGATTTCTGGTTTGCACACCTGCTGAGATGTCTCCAATCATTTGAGAGATTGGATGGTCTCTTGATGTTACTAAATCAACAGGAGATGTTGATTGTTCACCAACCTGTGTTGTTGTTTCCTCTGGTGGTACAACAACTGGCTCTTCAAGAAGTTTCTCTTCAAGATGTTGAATGTCTTCTTCATCTTCACTGCTTTCCTCTTTTTGAATGATTTGTAATCTGTCCAAGTCTTCAGCAAGAGAGTGTACCTACAAAGGTTCTATGTTAGAAGTATTCTTCTCCTTGAAAGACATGTTAGATTCATCAAAAGATATATGAACAGATTCTTCAATTTTAAGAGTTGATTTATTATATACCCTATAAGCCTTACTGATCATGGAGTATCCCAGAAACACTCCTTCATCAGCTTTAGCTTGAAATTTTGCTAAATATTTCTTGTCATTATTATGAATGTAACAGATACAATCAAAAATTCTAAAATAGTCTACTTTAGGTTTCTTCCCTTTGAGTAATTCATAGAGGGTCTTGCCCTTCAGTTTATGTATTAAACTTCTATTCAACACATAGTTGGAGGTGTTCACTGCCTCTGCCAAAAAGGATAGAGGAAGGTGAGCATCTGACAACAATGTAGTGGCAGATTCAATAAGGGTTCTATTTTTCCTTTCAGCTACCCCATTTTGTTGAGGAGTTCTAGGAGCTGAGAAAGTGTGCCTGCTCCCTTCACTCTGACAGAACTCTTGCATAAGAAGAGAATCAAACTCTATCCCATGATCACTTCTGATCAGGGCAATGTGAGTATTGAACTCACTCTGTATGCATTTTAGAAACTCTGTCAAACACTTAAAGTTATCAGACTTCTTCCTCAGAAAGAACACCCACGTGAATCTAGAGAAGTTATCTACAACCACTAAAGTATAAGATTTCCCTCCTAAGCTTTGTACTGTAATGGGTCCAAAAAGATCCATGTGTAACAGATACAAAATCCTAGGTGAATCACTCTTATTAAGTGACTTGAAACTATTTTTGATTTGCTTGTCTAATTGACAAGCCCTATAGAGTCCTCCCTTCTTGTAGGGGCCAGAAGGTAGTCCTCTAACAAGGTTGTCCTTGGATAGCCTAGTAATGGTTTTAAGTTTTATATGCCCTATCTCTTATGCCATAACTCATTAGGTTTACAAATAGAATTAAACAGGTAAATATCTACTACTGTTGAAAGAAAGTCTACTAAATAGATGTTACCTTTCCTTTTACCTGTCAACACAGTTGTGTAGTCCTCTGATTTGATCTTGCATAAAGATTTGCTGAAAGTCACTTGGTAGCCTTCATCACATAGTTGACTGATGCTGATCAAGTTGTGATTCAGTCCATCCACATATGCTACTTTATTGAATGTGACTGTGCCGATTTGGACTGCACAATATCCTTTTGTTAGTCCAAAGTTTGAATCACCAAATATTACTTTGGGTCCAAGCTTGGCTTTGAAGGATGTGAAATTGTCCTTGCTTCCTGTCATATGCTTGGAGCACCCACTATCCAAATACCATTACTGGTTTGATGTTGGATAGGTCTTCACCTGCACTTAAAGCAATTTACTTGTTTTGGACCCAGTTTACCTTGGGCCTAGGTTGATAACCTTTGAATTCAGAAATGAAAGACATCCCTGGTTGACTGTTATAACCTTCAGGATGATATCTCCTTGGAGGTATTATCCATTCAGTATAAGGGTTAAATCTTTGGGATGAAGGACCCCTAGGTTTGGATTTTGATTTACCCTTGAATAAGTTTTCAAAGCTCTGATCTCTACTCGACGATCGCTGAGCTGAGTTCGACGATCTTGGGTCAGATCGTCGAGCTCCGTTCGAAGATCGACTGTGGCAGAGTTCAGGGTTTAGAGATCGTCGACCTGAGTTCGATGATTTTGCTTGAGATCGTTGATCTCCGTTCGGCGATCGTCTAGCTCCGTTCGACGATTTCTGTTGAACTCTTGTTTTCTTAGGTAAGTCAGAATTTTTCCTAGCTACCTCTACAACTCCCTTACCTTTATCAGAGATAAACTTAATTGGGGTTGTTAGTACTATAGGTTGGTTGGATGAAGCACCCAAGCCTAGTGTACTATTGAATCTTGAGTTCACTGTGCTTGTGATGTCCATTAGCTTGATACTTCTCCCATTAAGGGATTCTTCAAGCTTTTTGGCCTCTAATAGCTCACTTTTCAGTGAAGCTATCTGCTCCCTACAACACTCCAACTTCTCAGAGAGTTTGAGGTTTTCTGATTTTAAGGTACTGTGTTCAGATAATTGATTTCTGAGAGAAATGATTTCCTTCTCAGATTTTAATAAGTCTAAACATAGTGCTTTAAACTCATACTTAAAGTCCTCAGAATTAAAATCAAAAGATCTTATTACCTGGTCCTCTTCAAATTGAGTCTCTGAGTCTGACTCTGACTCTTCTGCATCAGAATTGTGTTGTGAGGCATTTATAGCCATCATGCAGAATTCCTTTTCATCAGCATCATCTTCATCATCACTTGAGCTGGATGAAGCTTCTAATTCTTCTTCTGTCTCACTCCAAGTTTCAGCAACAAATCCCTTCCTTGTGTGTTTGTTCTTACTGGAGGAGGGTTTGAAATTGCTATTCTTCTTGAAGTCCTTGTCTTTTCTTCTTTCTTTCTTGTCCTTTTTGTCCTTGTTCTTATTTTCTGGACAGTCAGGTACAATGTGGCCTGGTTTCCTGCAACCAAAACAGATAATCTCTTTGTTATTTGATTTATCATACCTTGGCTTGTCATGCTCCTTGTATGATCTTTTCCTGAAGTCCTTTCTGGCCATTTTGTAAAATCTTTTGGCCAGTAGACTTAGCAATTCCTCATTGCCTGTAACCTTGTCTTCAGGCTGATCTTTAGTGGCTTTGAAAGTTATTGACTTTTCCTTTCTTGTGGCTGGTGAGGCAGCCTTCTGCTCTTCTTCTCTATTCTTAATGAGCAGCTCATAAGACTTGAGCTTGCCCAAGAGAGCTTTAGTGGTGATCTCATTTAGACTTCTGGCATCCTTGATTGGCCAGATCCTCGAGTCCCAAGTGCTTGGGAAGCACATTAGGATTTTATCATTTAGCTCAGTCAATGAGATCTCTTTGTCCAAAGTTTTCATCTCATTGACTATGAGACTGAGTCTGTTATACATGTCTGCTACTGACTCAGCTTCTCCTTTCTTGAAATTCTCATATTGGGTTATGAGGTGAGATCTTCTGTCTTTTCTCTCATTAGTAGATCCTAAAACTATCTCAGGTAGCTTGTCCTAGATGTCCTTTGCTGAGTTGCATTCAGCTACCTTTTGGAATATCTCATCAGACATAGTCTGGGCTAGAATGTTCATAGCTTTTGCGTCAGCCACTTTCCATTTCTTTAATTCTGCATCTGTTCCTGAAGGAGGTGGAACAGCACTTGTACTTGTGTTCTCTGGAGGTCTTGGACACACTGTCAAAACAGAATTGAAGATGTCCTCATCAATAGAGCTCATGTACAGTCTAATCCTTGCCTTCCAAAGTGCAAACTTAGATAGATTGCACACTGGAGGTCTGGTGCTGGCATAATCTTTGTTTTGGGCCATGTTTTGTGAAGAAATGATCCTAATAACAAACTTACAACAAGCAGATCTAACTGGAGGGATCTTTGGGTTCAGGTGTTAGCCTATGCAACCACTGAGATGTGGTATTTTTAACCAACCTCCCTCTAATACTAATTGAAAGTGCAAGTTTGATCTGATATACTCTAGAGGGGGGGGGGGTGAATAGAGTATGGTGCTTGCTAAAAACTTTTTACAACTGTTGTTATACTCCTAAGTGAACAGGGAAGTAAATAACATAAAGTAAATCTAAACACAGAACAATCACAGAGCAATCACAAAGCAATCACAAAGCAATCACAAACCACAGCCAGAAACAAAAGAAAGACAAGAAACCAGATGACACAAGGAGCTATAGTGGTTCCCCAATCAACCTGGGTACAACCACTCTTCAACCACCCTAGGTAGGAATCCACTGGAGGATGAGTTGATCAGGTGTCCTGGGCACCAATGAGCTTTTGATAAGGTGCTCAAAAACCAAACCATATTTTTTGATCAGGTGTCTTGCCACCACTGAGTTTTGATAAGGTCTCAGAAACCAATCACAATCTTTTGAAGGGAGTTGGAAAAACCCTTTACAGCAGAGAGAGAGAGAAAGGGATGAGATGATCTTCTCTATAAACAGTCAAAGAGAAGATAGTTGATGTTGTCAAAGCTCCCCCTGAGATCTTGAGTTGTTCAGGTAGTGAAGCTTTGCAGTAGGGTTATAAGCCTTCAGATGATTTGATCTCCAGCAAAGGATGATTTCAGCAACAGCTGAAATGTGAGGTGTCTGGAGTCTTGAATGATGATGGACTTTGAACACTTGAATCAAGAGAGATCTGAAATTTCAGTTAGTTGATATCCTTTTGTGATGTGAGTTCTTGTATGAATTCTTTAGACTGAGAATGTCTGCAACTCTCTTTCTTTCTCTTGTGTAATTGTTGTTGTAAGAGCTGTAATTCTTGTTGTTGCCGAGAATTGTTGTTGTAGAAGTTTGTGTGTCAAAAAAACCTTGAGAAGAGAATGAAAAACTGATGTTTTATTCCTTTTGATCTGAATAGAAATGATCCTCTGTCCAAGATAGCCGTTAGCCTGTCATAAATGACTTCCTTAACTACATTTGTCTTCTGGAGGAAAGTCCAATAAATCATTCCTTGAAACTTGCTCCAGATTAATTAAAAACGGCTACAGGATCTCTGACATAAATGCTGAGAATAATTCCACAACTGTCTGAATTTGAATCTTGAAAAACGTCTAACTCTTCAGAAAAACGTCGAACTGAGCTCCACTATCGTTGAACTGAGCTCAGAGACTGGACTTAGATAGAAGCAGAGATCGTCGATCTGAGCTCAACTATCGTCGAACTGAGCTCAGAGATAGAGAAACAAACTGGAGTCAAGAACGTCGATCTGAGCTCGAAGATCGTCGAATGGAGTTCGACGACTCGTTGAACTTGAGCTCAAAGATCGTCGAATGGACTTCGACGATTCGTCGAAGTGAGCTCAACGATCGTCGAATGGAGTTCGACGATTCGTCGTACTGAGCTCGACGAAATGACTTGGTCTCCAAAACAGAAAAACCTGGTCTTGAGGGCAGCTTCCAAACCTAACTACTAACCCTTAGACTCAATTCTAATTGACCTTTAGATCTATACAATGAGGTCAAGACAGGTTTCCTAAGAGACATAATGATCCTTGCCCAAATCAGTAATAGGGTGTTCCAACACAACCGAATGCTCGAAGTCTCCCGCCGATGTCGATTAAGGTAACTCTTCCTCTCCATCTTCAAGATTTCTATGTTCCTCCAGATTTCTGTAAATATGGTAACTCTTCCTAGCCATAGTCAGATTTTAGTGTTACGATCAAGTTGATAAAATCTAGTAAATTCTCCAAATTCTGTGTTCCTCCTCCGCTAGTTGTGCCCCACCTTCCGACTCTATTTTGAGGATTTGCGGAACTATTTTCTTGCAGAACTCTGTTTCTACTTGCATAGTTGCGTTGTAAGTCTTTTTCCTTCTTCTATTTTGCTGCAAGCGGATTTGTGCATGTGGATGTGTGAGATGTGTCATGTGTGTATGCATTTACTTGAATACGATTCCTTAACTTGTTAACTTTAATGGATCACTGTGTGTAATGTGCAAGTGCACATTATAAAATATAAATTGAAACTAATGTGTGTATGTGTTATTGTGTTGTGTGCACAACACACATTATAAAATTGAAACTAATGTGTGTATGGTTATCAAGTTATGTATTTTTCATTATGAAATTGGGTATAAAAATTATTTATATATTAGGTCTTTAATATGTCTAGCGTGGGAGACACAAATGAAGTTATCGCCGCAGCATGTGCTCCAATTGTTACAGATGAGCCCACTACAATTGTAGATGGGAGTACTGTGCCTAACACATCTAATGCGCAGAAGAGAGATTACAAGTCTAAGTTCAATATATGGGGTCATTTTTCTAAGATTAAGAAAAAAGAGGGTGAAAATTCTGAGAAGTATATTAAGGAACAATTGGAGCATAATTCTTATCATGCATGAAACATTTTAGTAAATTGACATATCGTTTGATATATGGAAGAATGGAAGAGTTTTATATCTATGGAAATAGAAACAAATTTCTAGGGAAATAATTTGTTGTCCCCACAGAAAAGATAATTTAATTGATATGAAAAGTATATTAAGGAACTGAGAACTGAACCGGAACCGAACCGATATATACGGTTCGGTTCTGATTCTACATTGTAGAACCGTGGGTCGGTTTCGGTTCCAAAAATTTGGAACCGAACCAATACGGGTCGGTTTTTGGTTCTGAGCGGAACCAAACCGAACCGATCCGAGTTGCACCCCTACCATCCACAGGCGGGTTTTTGAGGCTGGGGATCAAACTAGAGACCTCCTTGATAAGGTGTTTTCAAACAACTCCTCATCACCAACTGAGTTGCTTGGTCTGCATATCTGGTTAGGCTGAACCCTTTCGAGCGTGATGCTGGGGTGTCGGCGGCCGTCCTTGCGAGCATGGGTTGTGGAGGCCGTTACATGCTCCACTCTCGAGCACTCAGAAGCCTTTCCTCTCCTTTATCCCAACATCCTCATGAACCACTTCTCCTCATCCTATCTCGTGAGACCGAACATACCCATTAGTTGTTGGTGCCAGTGGCTCTCCTCCCCTACTCCACTTTTCACGCATCAACAGTTAACACGCGTCCTTCAGATCTCGAATAGATGGTGAAAACCCACAGTTAACCATGCCAGATCCTCAATCAGCTGAGAACTTTTCTCTAAGTCCTGGAGAGGACTCACTTAGTGAAGCCTTGGAGAAATCGTGCTGTGAAACTACCCAACAGTTACAGGCAATCAACCAAACTCTACCTGCAATCACGCAGCGATTGGAAATGCAATCTACAGCAACACCAGTTCCTCCAGTCAATCCAACACCAACATTGGAGAATCAACAAGCCTATCCTCCGGCTTATCCGATGGTCTATCCTCCTGCTTACAAACCAACCTTTCCGCAAGGGCCTGCAGCCCCTTTGCAGCCTCAAAATGATGAGCTTGCAGCTAGTCAAAACTTCTTTCGGGAAGCTGCCCGGGGAAGCCCAGCAAGATTTTTGAACTTTTAGGGAAGTCATCCTTACCCATCAGCTCCTGCCTTTGCTCCTCCCACATCAGCTTTTCTCTTCTATCCTCCTGCTCCTTTTGCAGCCACAACTTATTCTCCCTTCCTCATGCTGTAGGAGAGTAGGAAGAGACGTCGACATATTAAGAGAATGTTCAACATGAACCAACTCTAGCTAATTTCAGAGTGCCGCGGTTATCAACTTACACTGGAGAGACTGATACAATGAAGCATCTTAAAGCTTTTGAATCAGTAGTAGTACTCAATACTCTCTCAGATGCTACCAAATGCAAGATCCTTGTAACAACCTTTGATGAACAAGTGAGGGATTTGTTCTATGGTCTGCGCCCTCAGTCCATCACTTCCTTTGCTGATCTGTGAAGAAAGTTCTTGCTCAGGTTTTCTACTTCAACAAAGAGAGAGGGCAGTCTAGAAGCCCTCGTTGAGATCAGGCAACAAGATAACGAGACTTGTTCTCAGTTTGTAGATCGATTCCAGAAAGAGATCTTGGACATTGAGATTGTTGATCAAGAAATGTATCGGGTGGCTTTAATACACAGTCTGCGTGAAGGGCCGCTTAAGTTTGAGGCTAATGTCCAAGTACCAAAAACATATCAATAGTTGATTGGCTTAGCCAACTCATACATTCAAGGTGAAAAGAGCAATCCCAGCTTCATCTCCAGGCTCATAGCAGAGAAAGATTCTCCTTTTTACAAGCAACCTTCGAGGTCTCCTCGGAAAGACTTTCCTTCCCACTTAAGGAAGGGAAGAAGATTTCAATGTCATCGACACCTCTTCCCGAGTCAGGATCGTGCCCAAGATCAATTGTTACTACTACTAGCCCCAGCTATGCAAATAGCTTCAGTTCATCAACATCAAGATGATGACTTGCCAGAGTCTGAACTAGATGAGGCCATGCAAGAAGTAAGACAAGTCATGAAAGGTAGCGCTAATTTCAAAAGGCCTTACCAGCAAACTGATCAAAGATCTAAAGACTCAGAGTCGTACTGCAAATTACATAAAGTGCAAGGGAACTCAACAGAAAACTTCCGAGCACTTTGTCAAATAATACAAAGGAAGCTGAGGCAGGGGAAGATGCTTGACCTGTTCCTGAAAGATGACGACCCTGATCCATCAACTTCAAAAGGCAAAGAAGCAGCAGACATTCCTTGCTGCTCAAAGGAGATGAGCCAAATTAACTACCATGACCTCATTATTAACAATACCTTTGATTCCAATGACGAGGGAAAGCTTGGAAGACTATTCTGAAGTGAAAAGGACATCACAGTTCCAAAAGCTCCGCACAATCATGGCCGGTTATTTCTACTTTACACTTTAAACATTGTCTCTCTAAAACACTTCTTAGTGTTCCTTCGTGCATTTCAATAAAGTTTACGTCAGAGAACGCATAATAACACTTTTCCCTATTTGGAGTGCTTCCTCCTCTATTTTCTCTTTGACAAAGAGATCACTGAACCACCGAGACATCGCCGACTCTTGCTAAGGTCCCCCTCGAGGTTGGACTCCGGCGTAAGACCACAACGACCACATATCACGGGGAGTGTTCGCATGTGTAGTGGGAGCTGTCTAACCCTCGTGCGGTGGATTACAGGACTTCGGATCCTGGCCAGCATCTAACACAAAGCGTGCATCAAGGGAGGTCCCATGTGTTAGCTCTATTGTGCTTCGTTAAGGATACACTACAGTAATGATGATCTTTGCTTGACAAGCAATGTCAATCAAGTGTAGCCTTGCCTCTTCAATTATCTCACGACTGTGATGGCCGGATACGCTATAGTACTCTCAATCCGTGCTTTCGCTGGGCCCACAAATCTACTGATCTCTCTATAGACAAGCAATGTTAAAGGTCACTTGGTGCATCTAGTCTCACTATTCAGCGATGTTGTAACCCGAGGTATAAGAGCAGTGTATCTAGCAATCCTTCTCAGGATTTTCTCTGCATGTTTCTCTTTTGTGCCCTTCTAAAGGAAGCGCGGCCAGCCCGCTCAATATAATTCTACACTCAAAATGACCTTTCTTGGGCAAGCGATATAAAAGGCACACGGGTAACACTGGTGGCATCATCCAGACTTTCTTGGTCATCTCTGAGTACAGACCTCTTTTTATCAACTGCCTCTTTCATAGGTTAACAGGTAAATCTGACCTATCAAGAAGATTTGCAAACATTCATTTTGCTTATACTCATCTTATTTGCATTGCTTGCATAAAGCTTTATCAAATGATGATTTACACGCTCTCTATTACTCTTATCGAATGATATTGACACCGATCATTAAATCAAAGTATTTGGTTCTCCTTAATTCACAAGCCATGCTATTGGAGTCTAATCAAGACGATTTCTTCTTATTGATCTGGACTTCATATTAAAGATATCATATGTGATCTCGCAAAAAGATCATTATCGCGGTTTGATCTTTATTAGGTTATTAGCAAAGTTCGCCAGACATTTCTTCTGCTATCCGATCATATCTATCTTATCATATAAGCAGTTAGCATTCACAATCTCCATTCAGGTACTTGCGGCTTACATTTATATATTAAATCTACTTCTATCTTTTTTCTTGTAGAGATCAACAGATACTTGTAAGTTTCATCTAGATACTTGCAAACTATTTTACTTTCATATCTGCTTCGAACTTCTTTCTTGCAGAAATTAGCAGATATTTGTAAGTTTCATCCAGGTACTTGCAACTTACACTACTTTCATATCTGTTTCTAACTCCTCTTTTGTAGAGATTAGCATATATTTGCAAGTTCCATCCAGGTACTTGCAACCTACTTTTCTATTATGTTTCCTTCTTACTCTTCCTTTTGCAGAGGTTAGCAGGTGTTTGCAAGTTCCCTTCAGGTACTTGCAGTTTCCTTTTATATATCATATCTGCTTCTAACTTCTTTCTTGTAGAGATCAGAAGATATTTGTAAGTTCCATCCAGGTACTTGCAACCTACTTTACTTTCATATCTGCTTCACTTCTTTCTTGCGAAGATTAGCAGATATTTGTAAGTTCCATCCAGGTACATGCAACTTACTCCACTTTCATATCTATTTCTAACTCCTCTTTTGCAAAGATTAGCAAATATTTGCAAGCTCCATCCAGGTACTTACAACCTACTTTTCTATTATGTCTGCTTCTTACTCTTCCTTTTGCAGAGGTTAACAGGTATTTGCAAGTTCCCTTTAGTTACTTGCAGTTTACTTTTATATATCATATCTACCTATAACTTCTCTTTTGCAGAGACTAGCATGGGCTTGCAAGTCCCTTTTAGGTACTTACAAACTCATTTTTCTTTCACGTCTACTGCTTTCTCTTCCTTTTGTAGAGGATAAGAGTTGCTTGCAAGCCTCCACCAGGTACTTGCAAGTTATTATTCTTCTATGCCTTCCTCTCCTCTTTGTTTTACAGAGCTCGGCGGAAGACATTCATGTCTTCTACATTTTGCAAAATCAATCCAGTTACACACGAGATGTGCCACCTTTTCTTTGCCTACATTAACTTTTCCTCTGCAGGAAAAAGATAGGCATTGGAAAACTCCTTCTAATGAGAGACATCGCGTTCTATCTCTCCTTACCTCCTAATTCTTCTATGGGGTGGATCATGATTTTCCTGGGTCTCCTACTTTTTCGAAGATCCCTTCGGGACTTAAAAAAGTGCGGGGCTTATGTTAACCCAGAAATCATTGATCCTTCCAAAGTTAGCCAACTTGCTAGTCGCAGTCTGCCCCAAGTTCCCAATGGAGGTCGCGATCAGTCCTCTAAGGTTGGGCAGGCAGACTTCTCTGTCCGCTTAGGCCACGACTAGAGTGGTCTCCCCGGTCTGACTTCCCAGGTTGCGCAGCAGCCGCCTGTCCTGCAGTGGCTGCGGACTGCTTCCTCAGTCCTCCCCTGCAGGCTGCACGGTTTGATCAGCTAACTGCACAGATTCACTTTACCCCAACTAAGTGGCGGACTTGGACTCCTATCTGCCCAGACCGCCACATCGCCAGACGACCTGCCTCCAGGTCCCCCAACGATAGGAAATGAGCTTCAGGTCGTCGGGAAGGCAACAACTCTCCAGGTCGCCCACTGGCGGGTGTAACCTACTCCACCTTAGTCCGCTCGGCAGTTGGCGACCTGCCTTCAGGTCATCCAATAGAGGGAAACAATCTCAAGGACGTCCAATAGGAGGCGGACTTCAGCAGAGGGGGCGACCACCTTCTTTAGTCTGCTAGGTCGCCCCGTCGACCAGCTCTCATCCGCTTATAGTTCGCGGACTCTATCTCAGTCCGACCAACGAGTGTAGACTTGCTCCAGCTCTCTGAAAATCTCCACCACATTTAGTGGACTCATCCCATTCGTCGCGGGCTGGGCGGACTCGTCATGCCATCGAACTCTTCAGTCTGCATGCATTGGAAAACCCTTTCCACCAGTATGCTTCTCCGCAGTAGAGGAAGACTCATTACGCTGTCTATCACTCAGCCTTTCAGCATCGGCTACTTCCCAGCAGTGGGCGCATAACTCCTCAGCACCCATACCTTGGCGCGGGCTCGCCCAACAAAGAAGTGGCAGACTCGTCCTAGTCCACCAATAGTAGAATAAGCTCTAGAAGACAAGTCCCAAAACGCACAGCATGGTGCAGACTTGGCAGACTCCGCGTTCTACTCGTACAACTCTCCGACTCACCGGGGTGATGTTACTAAAAGTCATTACCTCCTCGGGCCTATAAATAGCCACCCATACCTCTCATTCGGGGGGCGACAACAGATGACAAAGGACAACCGACGATAGGGTCAAGTCATCAGATCCTGTGGACTCAATTTCTTAGTCCACGCGACCTCAGCAGTCCTCTCTTCCTGATTACACAGCCCGCGTGGCTTGCTCCAGGGAGCTACGGGATCTGTTAACTGCGCGCTCTGTCGACCTCTCTGCTCAGTCCACGCGACCTCATCTGGAAACTTCTTTCCTTAACCGCCAACTTCCCCTTTGTACCCTTTATTTTCTTTCCATATAAAGGTGCTACTCAAGCTGTAACATTGAATTATAATCAAAGGAAAGGCCATCGCAAGAGTGGCATTTAAGCCACGGCGGGTGAAGTCTGCTATTGCCGCTGCTAGTGGCCCCCTCTTCTTCTCAACTCACCACTCTCGGCATCAACCTGCAAAACCAACCATAAACGTAATTGTCTGCTTGACAGTTCCAAATCAACTTCTCAGCAATCTCTGCACTTGGATCGACATCCTCCTTTCCTCTATCCCCGAAACCCTTGATTAAGCGCTTGTTCCACTCTCGAGCACTCAAAAGCCTTTCCTCTCCTTTATCCCAGCATTCTCATCAACCTCTTCTCCTCATCATAGCTCGTGAGACCGAACACACCCATTCGCTACTGGTGCCCGCTGCTCTCCTCCTCTACTCCACTTTTCACGCATCAACAGTGTTATCTGTTGAATCTCTTAAGTCAGTGTGTTTCTCCTAAAGAAAATTTGCCAAGGAAAACGAGGTCTGTGACCTACCGCCGCGCGCTAACAAGTTAGCGCCCCGCGGTAGCTTCAAGAACTAGTTTTTCTAGACAAAATATTTTAAATTTTAATAAATGCATTAAACCTTATTCACCCCCCTCCCTAAGGCTTGCCACTAGATCCAACATATAAGTAAAAAAGAGATAGAGCACACAAACGCAAAATTTCTAAATCCAATTTATTTTTCAAAATTAAAACTATCTCCATATTTTACTTATCAAGTATTTGGCGCCGTTACCAGAGATCATTTTGTGTTGATATTTGAAATAAAAATGAATTACTATTACTTTTATCCTAGTTGTTATTAAAAATACTGTTTTTATAAAAATAAACAAAGCACAAATTCTCTGTTTACTACAAAACCTTTATTTTTATAAAATCTATATTTTTTATTAACAACACTTTTATTTTTGTTTTTTTATTTTCTTAAAAAACCACACAAAAATATAATAAAACAAAAATAAAAATAACAAAAAGTTTTTTATAATAATTTTTTTAGTGCATGACCCGACAAAACTCTCCTATTGATCCCAATCTTGATTTTGATCCTACAATTGACAGCACATATCATAGGCGCCTTTGATCTCGTGACCAAAACCAAGCATTTAATCTGGAAGAGTCTATCAGAACCACGAACGTAGAAGCTATGGCAGATCAAATTCCAGTCCCGGCCTCTCAAAGGACTATGTCTTATTATGCGAGGTAGAACTTGGATGACACTGGGTCAAGTATAGTTCGTCTCACGATTGCTAATAATAACTTTGAAATCAAATCTAACATAATTTAAATGATTCAAAACTCAGTATAATTTGATAGATTGCCAGATGAAGATCCTAACACGCACCTGTCAAATTTCCTAGAAATATACGATACATTTAAAATAAATGGTGCCACTGATGATATCATTCATTTGTGCTTATTTCCATTTTCTTTACTGACGAAATCCAAGCAGTGATTAGGTTCTCTACCTAAAGGATCCATCACTACTTGAGATGAGATGACCGAAAAATTTTTAATAAAGTAATTTCTGCCTGCTAAAACCGCTAAATTACGTGCATATATTTCTTCTTATGTTCAGGGCGAGTCTGAATCTCTCTATGAGACTTGAGAATGCTTTAAAAAATTTTTACGTAGTTGTCCACATCACGCACTGCCGTCTTGGCTCCAAGTGCAAACATTTTATAATGGTTTGAATTTCTAAACCAGACAAATGATTGATGTTGTCGCTGGGGGAACACTAAATAATAAAACCCCTAAGGCCGCTCAATCATTGTTTGAGGAAATAGCCATGAATGCCTACCAATGGAACGTGCCTAGGTCATACCCTAATAAACCCGCTGGGCTTTACGAGCTTGACGCTTCTTCTAATTTAGCGCTGCAAGTAGAATATCTAACTAGAATGTAGTGGAGATGTCGACTTCCTCCACTTCCCCTACTTGGAATTCAACACATAATATAATAAAAGAACATGTTGATTATATGGGGAATCCATATCATCTGCCTTCCTATAACCCAAATTTTAATGATAATGCTTACATTCCAGGGTTTAGGAACCATCCAAATTTATCATGGAGCAACCCCAATAATGATCAGCATCCGCCTAATGCAAGTCCAATTGGATTTGCACAACCACCACCACCACAATCACAACAATTACGACCCGCCCTGATAGAAGACATCTTTACAAATTACGTCATTACAAATGAGTCCAATATCCGGAATTTGACCGAATCAATTAAAAATCTGGAAACTCAAATTGTACAGATATCAAAGATGTTGTTGGAGCGTCAACCTGGAGCTTTACCAGGAAACACGGAAAACAAAGCGCTTGTGGGAGAGACCCCTTAGTTATATGTTTTTTTACTTGTCTTTTTTTATATGTTTTGCTTACGACCTCCCCGACCTCCAATCAGGAAAGCATTTTTATTCTGTTTTATTTATTTTCAGTTTTGTATATATCGTCTTTTCTTCATACTTATGCACAAAATAAGTACTGTACAACCCCATATTCGATGACTGGACCCCCATAAGCACTCTCCTAGTATGATAGTTGGGCCTACAGTCACCCAAGGCCTAGAGAGGGGCATTCGCACAGCCCTGTGGGGAACCATGTAACACTTAGGCGAGTGCAAGTTCCATCAGCACTCACCTAAGGGTCTCGTGCCTCAACACGCATGAGTGAACGGCTCTCGCCAAGGTGGGCGAATGGTCGTCCATCCAGGAACTTGCCCAGAGATCTTCAAGGCGTCGAATGCGTTGTGCTCCCGGCATTTTCCCCTTCCGTCGAATGGTGTTCTCACAGATCATTCATCCAGTAGGGTTCAAAGGTAGAATTACCTGGATGCCCTCAGAAGGCTGCACATAGCCATTCAGAACAGCATAGTTATGATTTTGGCAGACCATTTTCAGAAATCTATAAATATATCCAAGGGGGCACCTCAGAAGGCATGCTTTTCTTATGCACCGGTTATCTAACGCTTTCTGAGGTATCCTTAGCTCTGCTTTGTCTAAGGGAGGGTAAGCTCTCTAAGATCTTCCGAGAGTGTGGTGGAACCTCAACGCCGAGCCCTTGGGTCTATCCTTTATTCTACTTCCTTAGTCATTTAGCTCGTAGGAGAGAAGTAAGTGCACGATCACCCCTTCCCCAAGGGTGAACTCCACAGAGACCGACTTTTCAGTTTCAACATTTTTGGTGAGGTGAGCATGGACACTGGTCAACACAGAAAAACTTCGGTAAGCTTGATGACTGGAGGAGAAGGGCATAGTGAGGATAGAGCTGACTCCCCCTCCCCATTTCGCCACAGTGGGGATTTTCAAAGACTTCAGGCGGGAGGCACTCGGCTTCATCAGGTTCGCACTTGGCGCATGTGCCGAGTGATCGACACCAGCAGCACCAGTACTTGCGGTCCCGGCCCTCGGCGAGGATGCACCCGGTAGGTGAGCCGGGAAGGAGGTTGTAGAGGAAGCAAGGGAGCGGGACCTTCCCGGCCGAGTGCTATTCCCAGTTCGGAGAGTGGAAGTCGGTTCGGCGATATGGGGCCGCGAGATCATCCGACTCTCCCAGCAGGGGGTGGCAGCCCCTTCAGCTAGTTAGTCTCCTCTGCCCCAGTTCCAGAGGGGTTCAGGGAGCAAGAGATGTCCTACTATACCGGGAGGGATGTCCCGGTCCAACACATCTAGTGGTTCGAGGATGTGGTGTCGATAAGGCAGATGCCTTTAAATGCAGACTCTTCGCAATCACCCTCAAGGAGAAGGCGAGAGAGTGGTTACACCAACTGCCGACCAACTCAATCTACTATTTTGAGGACCTGCACAGGGGATTCATGTTGAGGTTCACCACCTCCAAGAAAAGGAAGAAGGAGTTGGAGTCCCTGTTCCACATCAAGCCGGGGGTGAATGAGGCCATGGAGAGTTACATCGAATGGTTCTAAGAGGAGGTCACCCAGGTCCAAGAGATGTCAGGGCACAACCTGATGATGGCATTTACCTTGGGGCTACAATAAGGTTTCTTCAGGATGGAACTGAAGAGAGTGACACCTCTCTCCTATGAGGAGCTGATTGAGAGGGAGACAAGGGAAGTTGAGGGGGATGCGTCAAACCCCGAGTTTGCGAAGAAGCTAGCCAGGTCAGCCACGGAAGAGGAGAAGGGGCTAGGAGGTGGTCGGGGGCAGGAGGTGAGGATATCTAAACCCCGGTAGAGGGAATAGCAACCACAGTAACAGCCCAGGTGGGGCGTCAGGAGCAGAACAACCGGATCGAGTGGAGGTAGTCGGAATGGCAAGACCAAGGCTATTGGAGAGCCTTTCATGGAGGAGACCTCCACCAGGGAGGCCTGGGTTAGTAACACCCACCAGGATGGAGACAGGGCTAGAGACCCCCTTTCCCTGATCAGCATCCGGCCATGACGAAAGCAATGCAGAGGAGAAGAAGGGAAGTTAGGGTGGAGTTGCCCTACTATGACTTCCACCAAGAAGAGGGGCATGCCATAGCCACGTGCCCTAAGTTCCTTGAGATGAGAGGAAACAAGGAGCAATAATAGCAAGGCCGCTAGGAAGTGCGGATTGAGGAGGTCCTGTGTCGGGCAAAGGAGCAAAGGTGTGAATACCGGGCGGATGTTGGAACCTGAGGAGGGATCAGAGTGATCCATGGGGGTGGGGATTGAGGCTTCCGGGATGGCAAGCCTCCACACCATGTATTAGAGGAGCGTTGGCTCCACATCTCAGACCCCACCCCTAGAGGAGAAGATCACCTTCTCGAGGAAGGATATGACAGATCATGAGGATCCCTTTTGTGATTTGTTGGTCATCCAGACTCCCATCGAGAATTTCACAGTCTCCCGGATCCTCATTGATAACGGGAGTTCGGTCAACGTCATCTTTAAGAAGGCATTCGACGCGATGAAGGTGGAGGCAAAGAGGGTGCTGGCCTCAGATGGGCCCATGTTTTGATTTTTAGGGGAGAGGAAGGAGTTAGAAGGAGGTGTGGGACTCCACGTTACTTGGGGGGTGGGGGTGCAGTATCGTAACTGCAGGTTTGTCATCATAAATGCACCCAACAGTTACAATGCCATTTTCAGGCGGCCCCTCAACAGTGCCTTCCGTTGCGTCCCCTCATCCTTCCATCAGTACTTGAAGTTCAGTGCTGAGGGGATCCACATACAGGTTAGAGGTGACCCCAAGGTGGCAAGGGAGTTCTATGTCACCACTGTGAACTCTATCTCCTAGCAAGAGGGGTCAAAGAGATGGAGCGGAGGATGGAGCAGGCATAGAAGGAGGATGGTGGAGAGGAGATGGAGGTAGAGGAGAGCCGCATCGAGGTGGAGGTGGCAGGAGGGGACCGGGAGGAGCCAGTCGAGGCGATGGCTATGGAAGAGGCGGTGGAAGCTGAGGAGGTTCTTGTCTCGGAGGAGAGGTACGTTGGGGAATGTGGTGAGCAGTACAGGCTGGAGGCTGCGGAAGAGGTCATGGAGATGGAATTTCTCACCCAGGGAGGCAGGGAGGAGACAGTTCGAATAAGTGGGAGGCTGACCCCGGTGGACCAGGAGAGGATACTGGCATGCATCTAGAAAAATGTGGACATCTTTGCCTGGATCGCAGTGGAGATGCCAGGGATTGACACAAACATGGCCTGCCACCGCCTCAACCTGGACCCGGAAGCTCGCCCCATCCAGTAGAAGAAAAGGTCCATCGTAAACAAGCTGACAGAGCCCATCAGGGAGGAGGTCGCCAAACTCCTCGAGGCCGGTTTTGTATCTGAAATACAATACCCCGGCTTGGTCTCCAATGTTGTTATGGTTAAAAAATGAGACGTCCGGTGGCGTTTGTGTGTCGATTTTTCTTTACTTAATAAATCATGTGTAACATCCCATTTCCTATTAGAACCCTCTACTTAGATTGGGTTAGGACATGTGGTGGAGGCATGGGTTTTGGCTAGGTTTGAACCATGGAGTTAGGGTGTAATCACATGGGACCCACTATAGGGCGCAAGTTAACCCAAGTCAAACTAGCCCAAATTGGGGTCTTAGCTACACATAAGCCCCACCACTACACCCCTAACCCTAAAAACAATCTAAGTAAACCATAAGCCATATCATTAAGTCACCTATTGACCCAAGTTGACCCAAGTCAACCCTAACCTTAATTTGGTCAAACCCACACCTAAAGGCCCAATTAGTCCAAGTGGGGCACCACCATGGCCCAACCCAAGTTGGGAGGTACCTTTGGGTCCTTGACCATCAAGCGGGGCCAGCCCACTCATCAAGTTGACCAATTCAACCCTAGAAGTCAACTTTGTCAACCTTAAGCCTATTTAAAGGATTTGAAGACCAAGCCCATTCCCAAAAGGGCCTAAGCCCATAAGTCAAGGTCCATGACCAGCCCAAGTGCACAATTACAGGCCCTGCCCTCTGAATTCGGAGGGTAGTGACATGCAAGGGGGGTTTTGAGGTTTTTGGCTAAAGGGGAAGAGGGAGAAGGGAGGAAAAGGGGGGAATGGAGGACACTTGGCCCTCCTTCCATCTGCCCAAGCTCATGACTGAGCTCCCAAGGCTCTTTTTCGTAGAATTGAGGGGCTGGTGGACACTTGGCAGCAAGGAGGAGCTTCCTATGCTCATGGTCAGCCACCCACTTAATCAAACTCCTCACACAGCAACTCCCTGTCGAATACAAGCCCACCATCAGCTTCAGGTGGTTGAACAAGTGGATTTAGATACCTGTAGCAAGGAGTTTGCTGGAGAAACGAAGATTCGGGCTGGATCTTAGGAGATATCGTCGGCCATGGCACACCACCACTGCACACGCCGCCAAGCCCAGCTATAGGTTCGGTTCGCCTCACCTCACCTCGTACTAGCTTTCTAGATAAAATAGGCGAGACATCAGGCTCAATTGAGCCCGATACCATGAGAGATTGTGCGCAATTTTTCGAGTTTTGCTTTTAGCTCGTGATCGCTAGAGGAGCCGCCTCCAGCGGCCTCACCGCCGGGAAACGGTAGCCACCACCTCAACGGAGGTGGTGGTAATAATCACCAGCGGTGGCGCCGGCCCAGGTGGCCGGAATAAGCCAGCAAACTTGGCCCAGTATGGCTCAATCCCAGCCGTTGGCTGATGGGGACGATGACCCGATACCGCTCATTTTATTCTATTTAAATTAATTAATCTGATTATTTATGAATAGTGTATTTTCTATCACACTATTATAGTGATGTTGCATGTTAATATTTGGCCTGCTAGATGCATATTTAGAGGTATCTATCAACATTAAAAATGTAGGCCTTGATCGTACCTTTAAAATGACACCCTAAAGTCATGATTTGGTACAGTAGAACTCCCTGTAGGACCATTCTTCCAATACTGGTCCTAAGCTAGGGCAAATCTTTAAATGAGTGACCAGGCCAAACCATAAGTCCTCATGACTTGAGATTTTGGTCATGCATGTGATTATGTCCTACTTAGGAACTGACCAAAAATGGTAATTTTTGGAAAGAAGTTTTCCATAGTTTTTTGTGAAATAACATTTATTAAATTAATTGAATATTTGGAGATATACAACTCCAAATGACCCCAAATTTGGGTGTCATGTCCACTGGATCATTAGATGACCATTGTAAAAATTTCAAGCCATTTGGACTTCTGCATATATGGGAAATCCTACATGCATGAGATAGGTATGTTGAAATTAGGGGTGCCTATAGTAAAAATAGAAAAGTGGGAATTTAGCCCATTTGCACCATTGCATGACCATGAAACTCTGGACATAGACTTATTTCGATTGAATATACCTCCCATGGGAAGTTTAGGATTTTTGGAATCAAAAATCCCATTAATTAGAATTTTTTGAAAATATGCCTATATAAGAAATAAATTTGAATCTAGGGCACATGAATTTATTAAATTCTGAAATTTTGTCACAAGCTTTATTCGGACATTGATCACCTCTG
Source organism: Platanthera guangdongensis (assembly GCA_039583875.1). Taxonomy (NCBI): domain Eukaryota; kingdom Viridiplantae; phylum Streptophyta; class Magnoliopsida; order Asparagales; family Orchidaceae; genus Platanthera; species Platanthera guangdongensis. The sequence goes on along the minus strand of CM077156.1, from coordinate 145,546,410 downwards.
GAAAACTTTAGGGGACTGTTAGGTGATGTTAGCTTGGATTTTAAGTAAAATTTACCATTTTGCCCATGGTGGAAATTAATTAAAAATAAGGGAAATTTTTGCTTAAATATTATAGAAAACTTTGCAGTAGATTATTTCTATGATTAAATCGCTTTCAAATTATTTGAGAATTTTTGGATGCATCTATATGCTGAAAACCCTAATAATGGCATTTTGGTAATATTGTTCATATGGATATATGTTAGGACAAATCACTGTTTAGGATTTTGAAATTCTGTATTTAGCTTTATTATATCAACATGGATACTCAGTAATTTTCTTAGAATTTTTGATTATGTAGTTGATGTACTTTATTTGGAAAGTGGTCAAACTGAGATTTTAATATTAAATGGGAATGAAATAGAAATGTGCATGGGAAAATTATGAAACCTGATAGGAAGTGATATTTAACCTCATGGAACACCTAGTAAATTACTTAGGTAGGTTGAACTATTATATGTAGTACTTCATGTGCAAGGTGACACAGGTCACTCAATTAAAAGAATTAATTTAGGCCCTTAACTCCTTAGAAAAATAGTGAAACCTAGGGTGATCAACATCATACATCAAAGCAAACCATGATAAATTATTAGGGGCAGTTGGCACAAGAGTTTGGAAGACACGTCATACGTGTCAACATTAGGTCATTGGTGCGCTTAGTAAAATAACACATAATACTAGGACCCTTAGGGGATATGGTTGTCGGTTGAGATGAAATCTATGTTGGGAAGATGAACCTTGGATGGTGTCCAATAGGTTACTTCATGATAATGAGTGGTAGAGTGCAAAATCCCAAGGATAGTGGCTAGAACGGAGATCGGCGAAAGACCGTCGCTCTCCTGATAACATTCTAAATTATTAGGTTTGTCCCAGAGTAACAATGAGAGTTGGTATGGATCATGGGTAGACATTAATAAAAGTAAATATCCTTAAGAAAGGGAGCTTTGAGCTTCAGCACATCGTAGTTCCTAGTGCCCCCAAGAGCCCTTCACCGGGCATGCCCTGTGCAGTCTTGAGATTAACCCTAAATTGCTAGGTTTAACAAACATTAGACAAGAGTAGTCTAATAGGCTAAGAGAACATGATGTACATTCTCACCCATGAAGGGTTGGAGGGATTTAGAACTAAGGCATTTATGTGCATTCTCACCCGTGAAGGGTTGGAGGGATTCAGAATCGAGGCATTGATGTGCAATCTCACTCGTGATGGGTTGGAGGGTTTCAGGATGGGTTGGTACTGCGAGCTGGAGGCTATGGTTGGAATATCTTGCATGTGCATAAAATAAACTTGTGGCGGGTCATGTGGTACTGGGCCAATCGTCACATCGATGGAAGTAAGGTGACTCTGGCGAGGTGTTATGGTTGAGGGGCCAGTGGGTTGTTTTATACTCAAGTCTGGAGGATGATCCCCAAAAATACACACTCGACCAAAAAGACTAGTAGGTAGCCAGCAAATAGTACGCAAAGACTCTAGAGTGCACCTATGACGTGTAGAGAGGCGTATGGGAGGTCTAGGTCTGGTAGTGTGTATACCCGCCTAGGAGTGGAGACGCCCGCTCCATTGCTGTCGTAGCCATAATAGTAGTACCAGAGAGTGATGCTATCTCTAAAAAGCAAGAACTAAAGGTCTGTGATCATAGAGTAATGTGTGTGAGTTGCACTTGCATGAACCATAAAACACATGCATATTATACAATCATAACTAGGTCATACACACCATAGATATTTATCATATAAATTAGTATGTGCTCTTTTATATGATAAGTTACATTTGGAAACCTTGACTTATAAGTTTATATGGGCATTCATATAAGTGAAGGTACTTCTGTGATGGTAGTTTAATAGTAGCATATTCTACTTGTTGTTCTTTACTCTGTTTACTTTCAGTACTTTGTTTACTTACAGCACCTTACTTAATTTATGTATAGTTCTTCATACCTTACATATGCTATATATATAGAACTGCTGGAGTAGAAATAGACTGATACTATATATACTTGATAGTATAGCGCCACTGTCACCTGCTTCTTGTTATACCGCTTGTTGTCCTCCGCTTCGTCCTCCCGCTCGGTGCCTAGGAGTTGCGGGGGCGAGGTGTGGAGGAAACAACTTAGTATTTATGACTAACTGTCGGTTGCGACCAAATCATTTTAGGAGCTCGAGGAGATGGATTACCAGTAGGACGAGGTGGCAGGACATAAGGAGCTGATACCACCACCACCTTCTACTACTACTGCAGCCCGTCATCAGGTGGGATGAGTTTTCTGATGATAGTTTAGCTTCCGCTTGTTGTCATTTTGAGAGAGAGAGATTTGATATCATGTACAGGGCATAAGACCTTTTCACTTTTGTTGTACTCATTCTGGACTCTATTTTACTTTCACTTTCATTATAGATGATAGTGTTGTGACTTGTGGACTAGTTGTTTATACACTATTTTATACTTCTATTTCTCAATTGGCCGAACAGGTTATATGACCGTACTAGCCGGCAGAATCGGCGTATTGTGGTGTCGACTAACCCGTGAGTTAGTGTCACCATAATGCGGCGGTTCTGGGCATAAGATCTGCAGCCTCCCTAGTAAGGGGGAGGGGTCTTACAAACTGGTATCACTTGAACAAACGATCATAAGAGAAGAAGTCCACAACACTGGGACACGCCGCTCGAGCATTAGTTTACAGACAAACTATGCAGCGGAAGTAATGGTGTGACCATTTTTAAAAAGTCACATAAAATAGTCCACCTAAGCAATGAGTTAGGCCAATTCTAAAATAAACCTTACCATTATGAATCCTCCACGGCTCATTATACCGCAGAATGTGTTTCCTCCCCCTCCAGCTGTCATTCCTTTCCTGCAGACAGAGATGGGCCAGACCCTAACGGCCATTCTTGAGGCCTTCAGAGCCCAGCATGTTCCGGTACAGTTGCCAAATCTGGGATCAAACTGGCTGAGTGCATTCAAGAGTTTTTCCCCGCCTATGTACCACGGGACGGAGAATGCAGTAACTACGGAGGAATGGCTCGAGGCCATATAGGTTATGCTGGCAGGCATCAGCTGCCCTATCATACATGCAGTCCATTTGGCATCTTCTGCACTAGATGCCCACACAAAGAGGTGGTGGAAGTCCATGCTAGACTCCACCTATGCAGATAGGGCACTGTCAGATATTTATTGGGAGGAGTTCAGCGAGGCATTCTTGGAGCATTTTGTGTCCCCCACGGACCGGGACGAGCTAGCAGAGAGGTTTTTGAACCTCAAACAAGGGACTAGGTCAGTGATCGAGTACTAGAGGAAGTTTTCCTATCTAGCCAGGTTTGCGGGGATACATGATTTGGATGACAGGAGGTACGCAAAGAGATTCTACCGGGGCCTTAGGGATGATTTGAGACAGACCCTACTATTCATCTCTCATGGCACTTTAGCTCAGATCAAAGAGATGTCCAAGGAGCTGGAGGCAGACCAGCTGATGGTGCAGATCAGGGGAAAGAGACCGCTGGATGGGTCGTCCTTCGAGGAGAATAGTCGGGGCTTATAGAGAGGTAGAGTTATGAGGCACAAAAGGGGTTGGGGATGCTATCGTCCCAACTTTAGGCAGGAGCAGAGGCCTCTCATAACACCAGCTCCTCCACCACTACAGACACATGGCCAGATGAGGTAGGATGATCGTGTCCAGTGACCGGTAGTTTATTTCGGGTGCCACCAGCCGGGCCACATTAGATCTGAGTGCCCTCATCAGTTTCGTCCATTTCCTACTCCACATCATCCACCTCCAGTGGCCCCTCTAGTATAGCAGGGCCGAGGCCGAGGATGAGGTCGAGGTCGAGGCTGAGGCTGAGGACCTTTTGGCCGAGGCAGAGGACAAGAGAAGATGTACGCATTAGACCTCACCGAGCCGAGGAATCCTGAGGATGTCATCACAGGTACATAAATTGTTTTATGAAATTAAGATTTTTCCAATATATAGTACTTGACCTTGGAGAATAACAACCAATTTGAAACTCAAATCAATCTCAGGCACAGTCTTTATCAGCGGCAAGCCCGCTCATACACTGTTCGATACGGGTGCTTCATACTCGTTCGTATCAGAAGCCTTTAAAAGGACTGGACGACATGGAATGATTTATGGGCTCGACGATGAGGGTGCGGCTACCTGATGGATCAGTGGTATTATCATCTGCTAAGTGCAACATGGAGGCAAAAATTTGCGGAAATACATTTGAACCATCTGCAGCGATCCTAAGGATGCCAGACTTCGACCTGATCCTGGGCATGACATGGTTGCATTGGAACCATGCCCAGAACGATTGCCCATCGAAGAGGATCACATTGAGGCATGAGGACTCCTACATCATCGTCGAAGGTATTAGACTTGTTTCCCACCTTTTATTATCATCTGTACAGGCTGTCAAAGACCACAAGCAGGGAGAGGAAGTATACATTATCTTCTTCGAGATGGTGGGAGCAGAGGCTTCTATTGTTGATATCCCGGTGGTTCGGGATTTCTCCGACGTATTTCCGGAGAAATTGCATGGATTGCCACCGATCACGGACATGGACTTCCACATTCAGTTGGTCCCAGGAGCGAGGCCCGTATCTGGGGCACAGTACAGGATGGCCCTAAAGGAGCTAGCAGAGTTCGGGATGCAGCTACAGGACCTGGTGGAGTCAGGATTTGTCCGACCGAGCTCATCACCGTGGGGAGCAACGATGTTATTCGTCTAGAAGAAGGATGGGTCGCTGCGGCTCTGCATCGACTAACGGGAGTTGAACCTGTTGACGGTCCAGAACACATACTCGCTGCCCCGGATCGACGAGCTTTTTGATCAGCTTCAGGGAGCCTTCTGGTTATCCAAGTTGGATTTAAGATCCGGATACTATCAGCTGCGGATCCAGGAGGAGGACATTCCGAAGACGGCTTTCAGTTCCCGCTATAGATTGTATGAGTTCACGGTGATGCCCTTCGGGCTCGCGAAGGTGCCTTCTGTATTCATGAATTTGATGAACCGCGTCTTCGAGCCCTACCTGGACAGATTTGTCATAGTCTTCATCGATGATAGTCTGATCTACTACCGGAAACAGGAGAACCACACTCAGCATTTGGCACTGGTTTTGGGGAAGCTGGGAGAACACCAGATGTATGCCAAGTTCTACAAGTGCCAGTTTTGGCTGCAAGAGGTGGAATTCTTGGGGCATACTATCAGTGGGGCAAGGTTGGACGTGGACCCAGCCAAGGTGCAGACAGTTAGAGATTGGCCGCGGCCAAAGCCAGCTTCGGACAAATGCAGTTTTCTTGGACTCGTGGGATATTATCGCAAGTTCGTGGAGGTGTTCTCGAGGATAACACTCCCCCCTCACGTCCTTGATGAAGAAGGAGGCAGCTTTTACTTGGACGGAGAAGTGCGAGGCAACATTTCAAGAGCTAAAGGATAGGCTCACCTCTTCCCCCATCCTTGCACTTCCATCTAGGAAGGAAGGATTTCACATTTATACTGACGCCTCATACCAGGGGATAGGAGCGGTCCTAATGCAGCACAGACATGTTATCGCTTATGCTTCGAGACAGTTGAATAAGCACGAACAGAAATACCCCGTACATGATTTAGAGCTCGAGGCGGTGGTATTTGCATTGAAGATTTGGAGGCATTACCTATATGGGGTTCATTGTGACATCTTCTCAGAACACAAGAACCTCAAGTATCTTGACACGCAGAAGGACCTGAACTTGCGCCAGAGAAGATGGCTTGAATTTTTGTCCGACTATGATTACACCATGCATTATCATCTGGGGAAGGCGAACACCGTGGCAGATGCCTTGAGTAGGAGAGCCAGCACCTCAGGAACGGAGCCCCGGGCGATGTCTAAGGAGCTGGCCCAGATGCTGGAGGATATGCATATTACTATGTTTTCCGAGTCCGAGCCAGAGAAATATCGGGAGTACCTGAGTTCCTTGATCATGGAATGCGATATACGGGACAACATCAGGACACATCAGTGGCTAGATGTAGCTTTGGAGCCGGTATTCAGGGCACCGAAAGGGGGCAATATAGAGGATTATTCATTGCGTGATGACCTCGTTCATTTCTATGGTCGTGTTTATATACCAGCAGGAGGTGGTATCCGGGAGGATATGCTCAGAGAGTCACACTGTTCTCAGTACTCAGTGCACCCCGGTATCACCAAGATGACAACGAATCTGTGGAGGAGCATGTATTGGCCGGGAATGAAGAGGGAGATCATCTACTATGTGACACACTACGAGACATGCCAGCAGGTAAAGGAAGAGTGCAAGAGCCCAAGAGGGTTACTACAGTCACTATCGGTGCCTGAGTGTATGTTTGAAGATATCACTATGGACTTCGTGCACGGATTGCCTCGCTCCAACTCAGGGAATGATTCTATTTGGGTCATTATCGATAGACTGACCAAGTTGTCTCGGTTTATACCGATCAGGAAGGACAGCTCAGTTGCTGCTTTGGTGAGGTTGTTTGTGGAGCAGTTTGGTAGGTACCACGGGGTCCCCAGGAAAATTGTCTCAGATCGTGACGGTCGGTTAACTTCTAGAGAGTGGAGAGCGGTGCAGGCGTACTTGGGTTCTCAGCTTGCTTTTAGCACCGCTTTCCATTCACAAACCGACGACCAGACAGAGTAGACCATCAAGACTATGGAGGATCTGCTACGTTTCTATATACTGGATACAAGGAGGCCTTGGGAGAGACTGTTGCCACTGATTTAGTTCTCCTACAACAACAGTCACCAAGCGGGCATTGGTATGGCACCTTATGAGGCTCTTTATGGGAGGAAGTGTCGGACACCACTATCTTGGGTTCAAGATGAGGACTCCAGGGCACTTGGATCAGAAAACATAGAGGATACGAATGCTCAGATATGACTGATCAGGGCTCGGATGCTGGAGGCTCAGAGTAGGCAGGCTAAGTACTACAATGCGTGGCATTGGAAGGTGGAATTCCAGGTGGGGGACAGAGTGTTCTTGAAGATACGTCCGGTGCATGGTGTTTCTCGGGTGCGGAGGCACAAGAAGCTCAACCCTCAATATATGGGCCCATATTTGATCCTAGAGCGGATCGGCCCCTTGACTTACAAGCTGGAGCTGCCGCAATATTTAGGGACCTTGCACGACGTCTTCCACTTCTCTTCGCTACGGAGAGCTCTCCTTCGACCGAAGCAACATATTTCCACTACAGTAGGCCCCTTAGCACCTGACAGATCAGTTTGTTTAGAGTCGCGCCGGATCGATGATATTGCGGTCCGAGTGCTGCGGAAGAAGAAGGTTCCCCTGGTGAAGGTGTGGTGGTCCTCCCATGGATGGGAGGAGATCACCTGGCAGCCTAGGGATCTGATGCTAGAGCGGCACCCGGAGATTTTTATGTCAAGTAATACTTTAATTTTGTTTAAAGTTCTTAAATATTTATATTTTGAAATCCCGTAGACCCGAACTTAAATTTCGGGGACGAAATTACTTTTTTTATTTATTGGGATTTGTAACATCTCATTTCCTATTAGACCCATCTACTTAGATTGGGTTAGGACATCTGGTGGGGGCATGGGTTTAGGCTAGGTTTGAACCATGGAGTTAGGGTGTAATCACATGGGACCTACAATAGGGACCAAGTTAACCCAAGTCAAACAAGCCAAAATTGGGGTCTTAGCTACACATAGGACCCACCACTACACCCATAACCCTAATAAAAATCTAAGTAAACCATAATCCATATCATTAATTCACCTATTGACCCAAGTTGACCCAAGTCAACCTTAACCTTAATTTGGTCAAACCCACGCCTAAAGGCCCAATTAGTCTAAGTGGGGCACCACCATGGCCCAACCCAAGTTGGGAGGAACCTTTGGGTCCATGACCATTAGTGGGGTCAGCCCACTCATCAATTTGACCAAGTCAACCCTAGAAGTCAAATTAGTCAACCTTAGGCACATTTAAAGGATTTGAAGAGCAAGCCCATTCCCAAAAGGTCCTAAGCCCATAAGTTAAGGCCCATGACCAGCCCAAGTGCACATTTACAGCCCCTACCCTCTGAATTTGGAGGGTAGTGACATGCAAAGGGACTTTTGGGGTTTTTGGCTAAAGGGGAAGAGAGAGAAGGGAGGAAAAGGGGGAATGGAGGACACTTGGCCCTCCTTCCCTCTGCCCAAGCTCATAACTGAGCTCCCAAGGCTCTTTTCAGCAGAATTGAGGGGTTGGTGGACACTTGGCTGCATGAAGGAGTTTCCAATGCTCATGGCCGGCCACCCCCTTAATCAAACTCCTCACACAACCACGCCCAGTCGAATCCAAGCCCACCATCAGCTTCAGGAGGTTGAAACGAGTGGAGTTCGATACCTGGAGCAAGGAGTTTGCTGGAGAAACGAAGAGTCGGGCTAGATTGCCAGAGAGATCGTCGGCCATGGCACACCACCACCGCACATGCCGCCGAGCCCGGCTACAGGTTCGGTTCGCCTCACCTGACCCCGTACTAGATTCTTAGATCAATTAGGCGAGACATCGGGCTCAATTGAGCCCAATACCATGAGAGATTGTGCGCAATTTTCCCACTTTTTCTTCTAGCTCGGGATCGCCGGAGGAGCCGCCTCCGGCGGCCTCACCGTCGGGAAAGGCTAGCCACCACCTCAACGGAGGTGGTGGCGATAATCGCCGGCGGTGGCGCCAGCCCAAGTGGCAGGAATAAGCCAGCAAACTTGGCCCAAGACGGCTCAATCCCAGCTGTTGGCTGATGGGGACGATGACCCGATCCCGTTCATTTTATTCCATTTAAATTAATTAATCTGATTATTTATGAATAGTGTATTTTCTGTCACACTATTGCAGTGATGTTGCATGTTAATTTTAGGCCTGCTAGATGCATATTCAGAGATAGCTATCAACATGAAAAATGTAGGCCCTGACTTTACCTTCAAAATGACACCCTAAAGTCATGATGTGGTACAGTAGAAAGCCCTGTAGGACCATTATACCAAGACTAGTCCTAGGCTAGGGCAAAACTTTAAATGAATGCCCAGGCCAAACCGTAAGTCCTCATGACCGGAGATTTTGGTCATGCATGTTATTATGTCATACTTATGACTGACAAAAATGGGAATTTTTGGAAAGTATTTTTCCATAGTTTTTGGTGAAATATCATTTATTGAATTAATTGAATATTTGGAGATCTAGACCTCCAAATGACCCCAAATTTGAGTGTCATGTCCATTTGGTCATTAGATGACCATGGTAAAAATTTCAGGGCATTTTGACGTCTGCATGCTAGGGAAATCCCACATGCATGAGATATGTATGTTGAAATTCGGGGTGCCTATAGTAAAAATAGAAAATGTGAATTTAACCCATTTGGACCATTGCATGTCCATGAAACTCTTGACATAGACTTATAGGGATGGAATATACCTCCCATGGGAAGTTTGAGATTTTTGGAATAAAAAATCCCATTAATTGGATTTTTTGGAAAATATGCCTAGATAAGAAATAAATTTGAATCTAGGGCACATGAATTTATTAAATTCTGAAATTTTATCACAAGTTTTATTAGGACATTTATCACCTATGGAAAAATTTAGGTACTGTTAGGAGATGTTAGCTTGGATTTTAAGTAAAATTTACCATTTTGACCATTGTGGAAATTAATTAAAAATAAGGGAAATTATTGCTTAAATATTTTGGAAAAATTTACAGTAGCTTATTTCTATGATTAAATCCTTGTAAATTTATTTGAGAATTTTTGGATGCTTCTATATGCTGAAAACCCTAATAATGACATTTCGGTAATATTGTTCATATGGATATATGTTAGGACAAATCACTGTTTAGGATATTGAAACTCTGTATTTAGCTTTATTATATCAACGTGGATACTCAGTAATTTTCGTAGAATTTTTGGTTGTGTAGTTGATGTACTTTATTTGGAAAGTGGTCAAATTGGAATTTTAATATTAAATGGGAATGAAATAGAAATGTGCATGGGAAAATTATGAAACCTGATAGGAAGTGATATTTAACCTCATGAACACCTAGTAAATTACTTAGGTAGGTTGAAATATTATATGTAGTACATCAAGTGCAAGGCGACACAGGTCACTCAATTAAAAGAATTAATTTAGGCCCTTAACTCCTTAGAAAAATAGTGAAACCTAGGGTGATCAACATCATACATCAAAGCAAACCATGATAAATTATTAGGGGCAGTTGGCCCAAGAGTTTGGAAGACACGTCATATGTGTCAACATTAGGTCATGGGTGTGCTTAGTAAAATAGCACATAATACTAGGACCCTTAGGGGATAAGGTTGTCGGTTGAGATGAAATCTATGTTGGGAAGATTAACCTTGGATGGTGTCCAATATGTTTCTTCATGATAATGAGTGGTAGAGTGCAAAATCACAAGGATAGTGGCTCGAACGGAGATCGGCGAAAGACCGTCGCTCTCCTGATAACATTCTAAATTATTAGGTTTGTCCCAGAGTAACAATGAGAGTTGGTATGGATCATGGGTAGACATTAATAAAAGTAAATATCCTTGAGAAAGGGAGCTTTGAGCTTCAGCACATTGTAGTTCCTAGTGCCCCAAGAGCCCTTCACCGGGCATGCCCTGGGCAGTCCTGAGATTAACCCTAAATTGCTAGGTTTAACAAACATTAGACAAGAGTAGTATAATAGGCTAAGAGAACATGATGTACGTTCTCACCCGTGAAGGGTTAGAGGGATTCAAAACTAAGGCATTGATGTGTATTCTCACCCGTGATGGGTTGGAGGGATTCAGAACCGAGGCATTGATGTGCAATCTCACTCGTGATGGGTTGGAGGGTTTTAGGACGGGTTTGTCCGGCGAGCTGGATTCTCAGGTTACAATATCTTGCATGTGCATAAAATAAACTTGTGGCGGGTCATGCGGTACTTGGCCAATCGTCACACCGATGGCAGTACGGTGACTCTGGCGAGGTGTGATGGTTGTGGGGCCAGTGGGTTGTTTTACACTGAGGTCTGGAGGACGATCCCCAAAAATGCACACTCGACCAAAAAAGGCTAGTAGGTAGCCAGCAAATAGTATACAAAGACTCTATAGTGCACCTAGGACGTGTACAAAGGTGTATGGGAGGTCTAGGCCTGGTAGTGTGTATACCTGCCTAGGAGTGGAGACGTCCATTCCACTGCTACAGTAGCCACAACGATGGTACTAGAGAATGATGCTAGCTCCAAAAAGCGGGAACTAAAGGTCTGTGATCACAGAGTCGTGTGTGTGAGTTGCACTTGCATGAACCATAAAACACATGCATATCATAAAGTCATAACTAGGTCATACGCACCATAGAACCTTATCATATAAATTAGTACGGCTCTTTTATATGATAAGTTACATTTGGTAACCTTAACTTATAAGTTTGTATGGACATTCATATAAGTAAAGGTACTTCTGTGATAGTAGTTTAGTAGTAGCATACTCTACTTGTAGTTCTTTACTCTGTTTACTTTCAGTACTTTGTTTACTTGCAACACCTTACTTACTTTCTGTATAGTTCTTCATACCTTACATATGCTATATATATAGAACTGCTAGAGTAGAAATAGACTGATACTATATATACTTGTTAGTATAGCTCCACTATCACCTGCTTCTTGTTATAACCCTTGTTGTCCTCCTCTTCGTCCTTCCGCTCGGTGCCTAGGAGTTGCGGGGGCGAGGTGTTGAGGAAACGGCTTAGTCTTTATGACTAACGGTCGGTTGTGACCAAATCATTTTAGGAGCTCGAGGAGATGGAGTACCAGCAGGACGAGGTGGCAGGACATGAGGAGCAGATACCACCACCTTCTACTACTACTACAGCCCGTCGTCAGGTGGGACGTGTTATTTTATGATAGTTTTGCTTTCGCGTGTTGTCACTTTGAGAGAGAGAGATTTGATATCATGTACAGGGCATAAGCCCTTTTCTCTTTTGTTGTACTCATTCTGGACTCTATTGTACTTTCCCTTTCATTATAGATGATAGTGCAGGGACTTGTGGACTAGTTGTTCATACACTGCTTTTACACTTCTATTTCTCAATTGGCCGAACAGGTTATATGATCGTACTAGGCGGCAGAATCGGTGTCTTGCGATGTCGACTAACCCAAAAGTTAGTGTCACCGTAAGGCGGCAGTTCTGGGTATAAGACCTGGAGCCTCCCTAGTATGGGGGAGGGGACTTACATCATGACCTAAGGACTGTTATCCCTTGCCTCGGATTGACGTGTTGGTTGACTCAGCCGTAGGTTTTCCTATAATGAGTTTTCTAAATGCATTTTCAAGTTACCACCAGATCAAGATCCCCCCAACATCAAAGATGTCTCCCTCATCATGGGCGATGGGAGCTACTACTACAAAATGATGCCCTTTAGGCTGAAGAATGTCGGGGCAACGTACTAATAAATGATGGACAGGGTCTTCCGGTAACAGAAGGGGAGGAACCTGGAGGTGTATGTAGATAATCCTATGATCAAGAGTCGAGATGTGGACTCTCACCTCCAGGATCTAAAGGAGACCTTCACCACCTTGTGCTAGTACAAGATAAGGTCGAACCCCTTGAAGTGTGTCTTTGGTGCTAGCAGGGGCAAGTTCTTGGGCTACCTTCTCACCCCCGCAGGTGTGGAGCCAAATCCAGACAAGGTTAAGGCGATCATGGAGTTGGGGTCGCCTCAGAATTCTAAGGAGGTGCAGAGGCTGACAAGAAAATTGGCCTTGCTAAGCAAGTTCCTGTCCTGGGCTAGGGAAAAGTGCTCTCCCTTCTTCAAGGCTTTGAGGGGAGGCAATAAGTTCGAGTGGACTAAGGAATGTGAGGAGGCATTCCAGGCCTTGAAGAGGCAGTTGACTCAGGATCCCCTGCTCTAAGGATTGAAGGAGGGGGAGGACTTGTCTTTGTATCTTAGGGTCAGCACAGAGGCCTTGAGCTCCATCCTAGTCAGGGAAGAGGGGACGAAGAAGCTCCCCAAATACTATGTGAGCTGGGTCCTGAGGAAGGAAGAGCTTCGTTATCCCATCTTAGAGAAGCTGGCCTTCACTCTAGTCATCTCGGCTCGGAGGCTCTGAACTTACTTCAGGCACACTCAATCTGAGGGGTGACTGACCACCCCCTCCGCAACATCTTAGAGGGGGTGGAGCATTCAGGCAGGTTGGCCAAGTGGTAGGTGGAACTAAGCGAGTTCGATATCTCCTTCGTCCCCCGCCTCTCGATCAAGGCCCAAGCAATGGCCAACTTCCCGGCTGACTATATGGTCGAGGTGGTGGAGGTAGAACTCGCTCGCCCAGTCCCTTGGAGGGTTATGGTGGATGGTGCCTTAGGTAAGCATTCCTTGGGGGTGGGGGTGATTTTGGAAAGCCCCCAAGGAATGAAGATCGAACAAATAATAGTTATCCATTTTTCTATTACTAATAATCAGGCCGAGTATGAGGCCATGATAGCAGGGTTGCGCCTGGCAAGGGAACTGGGGGTGCATGATGTGGATGTCCTCACTGACTCCATGGTTGTGGCTTCCCAGATCAAGGGGGATTTCGAGGAAGGGGAGCCTACCCTACAGTCATACTTGACAAAGGTGAAGGGGGTCATCGGTATATTCCAGACCTTCTGCATCTGATATGTGCCACGGGAGGAGAACAAGAAAGTTGATCAACTGGCAAAGCATGGTCCCCAGGTGGGGGGTACCATCACTGATCTATTGTACCCTTCCGTTGAAGAGAGAGAGCTGATGGAGGTGGATCAACACACCTTGTGGATGGACCCTTTCACAACATTCCTTTCCACAGGGGAGTATCCAGAGGGGATGGACAAAAAGAAGTTAAAATACAAGTCAGCGTACTACCTCATCCGCGATGGTCAGTTGTACAAAAAGACCATCTCGGGGATGCTGGCACATTGCGTAGTAGAGAGGGAGGTTCAGAGGATCTTAAAAGCAGTCCACTCCAGGGATTGTGGGAATCACTCCAGGAGTCGGACCCTGGAAGGAAGGATTGTTAGGCAAGGGTACTTCTGGCCTACCCTGGGCCGCAACGTTGTAGAATTCACAAAAAAATGCCACAAGTGCCAATTGTTTGCCCCCTCCAACTACAACCAGCCCAGCACCTCAGAAGCATCATAGCCCCTGTCCCTTTGCCATCTGGGGAATGGAATTGGTGGGACCTTTTCCCCATGCCAGCGGGAAGGGGAGGTTCTTGCTCGTCATGATAGATTATTTTTCAAAGTGGATAGAGGTAAAGGCGTGTTGCTGTATGGAGACAGGGCAGTCTGGTGGTCTGACTCTGGCGGATTAGAAATCATGCGGTCTGTCGGTTTCTCTCCGGTAGTTTGGTGGCCGGACTGTTGTTGTTGGTGTCCGGGCAATCTGATGGTTTGTCTCAGGCAACTTGGAGACCGGGCAGTCTGGCTGTCTCCCAAGGCGGCTTGTTCACTCCTTTTGGAGGTTGTCAGGCGGTGAGCCTACTCGTCTAACCGCGCGGCATGTTCAGCTTGTTTTTATGTTAGACCGCTTACACCTGTAATTATTTAGTCCCACATTGCTTAATTGTAATCTCTCTCATCTCCTCCATTCTATAAAAGGGAGGTTATACCCTTGTAATACACACCTTTTGGGATAATGAAAATTTCTATTATTCCAATTTTTGATTTCTTCTTGTCTGTTCTCTCATAGTATCAGAGGACTCGATCTTTTCCACCTGATTTGGAGCCTTCTTCTAACTGCGCGGTTTGCCCTTTGTTGGGAATTGTGCCCTACAATGTTCCTCATGATTTGAAGGGGCATCACAAATCATGCTAAGGATTATAATGTATTTGATGTGTGCTTTAGTTCATGCATACAGGCAGTCCATGATTGGACAAGTCAAGAAAATGAGTTTGGTAGTAAACTCAAATTTCGTCGAGCTCAGCTCGAAGTTTGTCGAGCTCAGCTCGCTAGGTCGTCGAGCACAACTCAACATTATGTGGGATAAGCACAAGAGTTCAGGTTTCAAATTTCATCGAGCTCAGCTTGAAGTTCATCGAGCTCAGCTTACAATTCGTCGAGCGCAGCTTACAATTCGTCGAACTCAGCTCACCACTTGTTAAGTTAAAGCCAGAAAAATAAACTAAGGCAAAAAGTGTTGAGACCGTTGAGAAGATCAAAGTCCGTCAAGCTCAGCCCACAGATCGTCGAACGCAGCTAATGCCAGAGAAATTGACAAAGACAAAAAGCGCTAAGACCGCTGAGAAAGCTGAGAAGAAGGTGTTGAGACCGCTGAGACAACTGAGATAGCTGAGAAGAAGGCGTTGAGAGCGCTGAGACAGCTGAGACAAAACTGGCTGAATTTCTCTAAGCCCAGAAGCGTTGAGTGAAGAAGGTTCACTCAACGCTTCTAATGAATAAGGAGGAGCTGAGACAAAACTAGCTGGATTTCTCTAAGTTCAGAAGCATTGAGTGAAGTAGGTTCACTCAACGCTTCTAATGAAGAAGGAAGCGCTGAGACAGTTAAAAGGAAATCCGCTGAGACAGAAGATAGCCTCAGCTGAGAAGCAAAGACCGCTGCGATAGAACCGCTAAGACAGAGACTTGTCTAAGCTACTAAGAAAAAAGCCTTTTGACAAAGGCCTGTCACAGCTATTAAGAAGAAATCGCTGAACCCGCTGAGACAGAACTGCTGAGACAAATCCAGAGAAATTCACAAGTCCAGAAGCGTTGAGATCCAAGACAGATGGCGTTGAGTGACTTAACATCACTCAACGATTCATGGATTTTTGGAATATTTTGTAAGTCCAGATGGTGATAACCTTTGCTGATGTCATCAATGTCAACTCACATGTAGCCGTTGCAGGAAAGCTGCAGTGGTGCCGAAAGCTGCCTTGTCCTTTTCTGAAGAAGGTGGGGCTCACTAAACCTTGGCTGGGGCCCACATACAAGTGTATCGTTGTTTCAAATCAACGTATATAAAAAGGAAAATGAAAAGGGATTAGGGCAACCAAGAATGAACAACAAACAGAAAAAGAAAATAAGAGGCGGCTGGACATCATCTTCTCCTCCAAGCTTGAAAGCTAAAGTCTAGCAGGGATAGCCACCAAGGCAAAGGAATATAGCTGAGTTCTTTAAGCTCGGCAAGATAGTTCATTCAAGAACAAGAAACCTGATTCTACCATTCAACAAGCTGGTTGCTGCTCTTCTGTACAGCAGAAAAGAGATAGTTGTAGAAGAGGACTTATTCCTTCTACAGTAAGTGTGCAGGACTGAAATCTGCTTAGTCCAGAAAGGTAAACTCAGAGATTTATCTATGAGTTAGTTGTTTACTTTTTTTAAACTATTCTGTATTCTTTTCTTGTAGAATTCAGTTTATCTGAATCTGAGTGTAGGACACTTTGTGCCTGAGGTAGGTGACTAATTAGTCACTGAGGTAGGTTCCCTGTCGGGGTACTAAGGTAGGATCCAAGTGTGGATCTGAGTTGTAGAGCTTTATTGCCTGAGGTAGGAGAGTGTTGCTCTCTAAGGTAGGATCCAAGTGTGGATCTGAGGTAGGGCTGTCCTCCCAGCTTGAGTGTAAGGCCTTGTGACTGAGGTAGGTGACTTGAGAGTCACTGAGCTATATGAGACAAGTATGTCACTAAGTTATAGGCCTTGGAGTAGGCTGAGCTGTAGGTACCTGGTTGTGGTACTTAGTTGTAGGAGTGTTGCAGTACTATGAGAGTAGGGCTGTGTGCCTGAAGTTATAGGGATGATGAGCTTGAGTTGTAGGCCTTATAAATAAGGTTGAGGTAGGTGATCAGTGGATCACTGAGCTGTAGGAGTACTGCAGGGCTCTGAGGTAGGAACCCTTATGGTTTTGAGTTGGATTCTGTGAAGAATCTGTGTAATAGGCTGAGGGTCTGAGGTGTAAGCTCTGAGGAGCATTTTGGTGGTGTTTGAACCTAGTCTAACAAATCAGTTAGATAGGTGGGAGGGAAAGTGGATGTACCCAATTGGGGAACCACTATAAATCCTTGTGTTTGTTGTGTGCTTGTTTTTTTGTTTTAATTACAGGTGCTAAGTACAAGCTCTAGATAGTATAGGTTGATTGAAAACAGCAAAATAATTAAGAAAACTTCAAAAACCTATTCAGCCCCCTCTAGGTGATTAGCTAACCTTGAGTTAAATAACTTTCAAGTGGTATCAGAGGGAGGTTACTCAAAAAGGATTTAACAATATGAGTATACCTCCAAAATTAGCTATAAGATAAGATTATGGGGTCTGGAATGAACTATAAGGAGCTAGGGACCATGAAGTTGCCTATCTGCAGGAAGGAAGGATTTTGCCTTTGGAAGCAAAGGGTCAGACTGTTCATGAAAACATCTGAACCTAGGATCTATGTAACAGTAGTGGAAGGTCCTTTTATACCCCACAAAAGCTTCCACCATAGATCCTACTGTGAGAGTGCCTAAGGCATATTCAGAAATGGACAGAGATGAAGTGATTCTGTCCACCGTGGACAAAAGAGAACAAAATATTATAGCTAGTGCCATTGATGACTCAACCTTCCAAAATCTTATACACTGCAAGACCTCCAAGAAAATGTGGGACACCCTTGTTGTCTACATGGAAGGCTCTGAGGAAGTTAGAGATGATAGAATGTCCATGCTCAATTAAGAGTATGAGGCCTTCAGGCAATGCAAGTCTGAAAAAGTTGTTGATTGTTTTGAAAGGTTCTTTAGGACAGTCAATGAACTAAGAACCTATGGTAGGGTCTTCAACAACTATGAGTTGAATGACAAGTTTCTTAGATCTCTCACTAGAGATTGGGACACCGAGATCTGTGTCATTAGGGAAATGGCTAAGCTAGCAGACACTCCTCCAATAACAATCTTTGGGATGTTGCAGTCCTATGAAATATTGCTGGCTGCTAGACAAGAAGAGGAGAAGAGCAGCCAATTCAAGTCCAAGGACAAGTCTGTGACATTCAAGGAAGAAGCCCCAAGAAGAAGCAGAAGAAAGACTCCCTCACCACCAATGAAGGAAGATGAATCTTGCTTAGATATTCTGAGCCAAGCTCATCAGACAACCACATGTCTAATAAAGATCTAGCTACCTTCTCCAGGAAATTTTAGAAGTTCATAAAGAAGAAAGATTGGAGGAGCAGGCCATCTTCATCATCTTATCATAGGAAGTCATCTAAGGATGACAGGTATATCCCTAAAACTAGTAAACAGATTTCTTCTGATATCATATACTATTGTTGCAGCAAGACTGGGCATGTCATTGCTGACTGCCCAGTCAAAAGAAAGGAAGAAGATGAGAAGAAGAAAAAGCATCACCATCAACACAAGGGCAAGAAGGAGGAGAAGTCCTTTGTGGCTAAGAAGGAGAGAAGCTGGACAGATTCTTCATCCTCAAATTCTGATGATAAAGACGAAGAAGCCTATATAGGGTTGATATCTGTTGCTGCAGATCCAGGAGAAGAGGAGTAATATCCTACTGCCAGGATAAGAAACAGGGCCCCTCTGTCACACTCAGACAGTGATAATGAGGAGGATGAAGAATACTATGGATGCCATGGTTTGATGGCAATGACTGAAGAAGAAAGAAGTCAGCCAGATTCAAAATCAATCAAGGTACAACCTATTTTCAATTCTACATCTTCCTCTGACTATAAGACCGTCCAGACACTAGTGCATCTTCATCCTATGATAAAGATTGCTCAGAATCTGAGACTAATGTCAATCAATTGATTAACAAGTTTGGACTGCTCCTAGATGCTCTAAAGAAGAGCAGAATTCTTCCCAAAAGGCAAGCCAAGGAGATAGAAGTCCTAATGCCTTATAAAAGTAGTGCATCTTCATCCTACTGCCAGGATAAGAGGAGTAATATCCTACTGCCAGGATAAGAATCAAGGCCCCTCTGTCACACTCAGACAGTGATAATAAGGAGGATGAAGAAGACTATGGATTCCACGGTTTGATGGCAATGACTGAAGAAGAAAGAAGACAGCCAGATTCAAAATCAATCAAGGAACAACGTATTTTCAATTATGCATCTTCCTCTGACTATGAGACCATCAAGACACTAGTGCATCTTCATCCTATGATAAAGATTGCTAAGATTCTGAGACTAATGTCAATCAATTGATTAACAAGTTTGGACTACTCCTAGATGCTCTAAAGAAGAACAGAATTCTTGCCAAAAGGCAAGCCAAGGAGATAGAAGTCCTAATTCCTTATAAAACTCTTTATAACAATAAATCTATTTAGTTATATAAGAAAAGTCATGAGGTGTCTCAACTCAAGAAAAGTCTTGAGTGTCAGACTTTGCTTCTAGAAGAGAATAAAAAGCACATTAGATATTTAGAACAAAAATTCACAGAGAGATTGGGAATTGTGATTAACCATTTTCAGTCACAGGGTTAGTTACCAAAAGCTGCAATTTGCCGAGTCCCTGGGAAGCTGGGTATTAATCGCATCAATCATCATTTCAAATCTTAATTACCTGATAAGAGGATAGTATTTCAGAAGGCAAATTCACCTTCTAAAACTATCAAGTTTGTGAAACTCCAGAGGATCAATCAAATTTGTGCTCCATTAGTGGGGTGAAGGCACATGATCCAAGAAAGAGTGATACTGTCCACTCTAGCCATAAAGTTTAGGAATAGTTCTTTAAATTTGGATCTAAATATCCTTTATCTAAGGAAATGAAAGAGTCCACTAGATGGCAGGCTCCAAAAATACATCAAGTGTAAGACCCCATTTTTTTCTTTTTCAAACCTGGGGGGCATATGCCCAAAACTGCTGTTTTGTGGTGGCACAAACACTCGGGAAGGCCGCCACTACAAAATGACGATTCTGCCGGCCTTTTCAATCATCAAAGAGAGAGCAGTAATCATAAACTGAATTATAATTGAGTCAACAATCATCGTAAGAAAATGAGAAACCACAATAGTCCATAAACATAGAAAAGAGAGAGAGTACTGCATAGAACAGTACAAATGAAATATAAACGGACTTAAGCCCGGTACATCAGATACTCACTACAATCTCTCACAGAAGCTATAAGAAAGTCTAATCACTCACGGAGCTGGTAGCTGGTGCTCCTGTGCTAGACTGGCCCACCTCCATGAGCACCGTACTCCGCTGGTGCTGTGTCCCCTGCTGCTGCTGGTCCCTGTCTCCTATCCGGAGCCCCTGTAATGTTGTGCTCCGAAAACAATTTTTCATAAAGAATAAGTCCTTTCATCCCTTACCCCTTCCCCATGGCTCCTAGCCACCGAGCGGGGCGGAGGAAAGGGAAGCTATGAAGGTGGAGTGTAAGCAAAGCAGGTGACGACGGAACTATTCTAGCAGTTAATTTATAATGTATAAACAGCTAAGGAAGAAAGGTACAAACTAGTAGTTCTAATATAGTAAGTAATAAAGTAAACATGTAGAATAAGCAGCATATGTAAGAAAGACAAAGGAAGAAGTAAGTAACCTTAACTTATATGAATGTCCATACAAACATATTAGTTAAGGGGTCTTCTGCAAGGCTCTCATCGTATAAAAAGTCTCATACCAATTTATACGTTGGGGTATCGGTTGTATGCAAGTATGAGTGTAGTGATATGTTATGCCATGATTCATGCAAGTGCAACTCACGCACACGACTCTATGCACACAAACCTTTAGTTCCCCCTATTTGGGAAGCTAGCTTCACTGCCAGGAACCTCCGTAGTGGCAAACGGAGACAGTTGTTCGGGCCCCCCACTTCAAGGTGGGTATCGACACTACCAGGCCTAGCCCCTACATACGCCTCTAGAAGGACACACCATAGAGTCTCCGCGTACTAATGCTGGCCATATCCACTAGACTTTCTTTGGCTAAGTGACCCACACTACCGAGTCAACGTATCGACGTTGGTGTGAACGACCGTCCAATAACGAAGACCCACCACCTTATTCGTATCCAAATCCTTCCAAGCCACCGGCTCCCCGGACTATCCCATTCGTTACATCTACCTTCCGAACCTACTGTCCGGATGGCTAATCAAACTAACCTAACCAACCTCCCGAGCTACCGGGGTGTGTGAATGTGATACACTAGTTATACTAGTACTCTTGAAGTTTATTATTCCTACTGTTTAAGTTAGCCAAGGACTTCCCAAGGTATTCCTCGTGAAGGGCTCTCGAGGGCACTAGGAAATATGATGGTAGCTGAAGCCCATCATTCTCATTCGCAAGGCACTTACTATTATTGGTTGTTACCCAACTCCCAATCCCTTTAATGTTGTACTGGATCTAACCCTAGTTTATTTGACTCTTTTTCTCTCCTCAGGGAAGACGATGATTTGTCCACCCCGAGCACCTCTTAACAATAGTCATGCCTCTCACTCCTCATCACGACTCCCGATGATAATCTCATTTCACTTACCAGATAATACACTAATATCTCAACTCCCTAAGTTCATTTTGCACCATATTATGATTTCTGCAGTTTTTACTAAACGCAGACCATCCTAAGCTATATGATGAATACAAAGGGAGGTACTCCAAATTATCATCCAAAATCCCTATAATATTTATTAGAGGTCTATCATGACATGATTAGCCTAAATCCAAAAGTTTGTAATTTTCCTAATTTACTCGATAAGTTATTAAATATCCAAAGAGACCAAATGTCTTAGTTTGAACATGAAGTACTATTTTCATTCATGCAAAATGTTCCACAAAATTATGATAAAAAAACACAACTATTTATCAGTAAATTAAACGTCTCCAAATTTTTAGTAAGACTTAAACCTCTAAACATAATTTTTAACATAACCTACATTAACCAAATTAAGGAGACAAGTACTGCCAATATACTTCTAAAAATTCTGAGAAAATTCAAGGATGAATATAAAGATATATAAACTCTCCAGGTCAAGTTTCACAATTTATGAGTGAAAAATGAATTCTATACTGGATTTTCTCATAACAATCCAAGTTAACAGGTTAATGAACTAAGTACAACAATTATTCATTTAAAAATTTCAATAAAATTCCCATTTGAGAATGTTGACCTAGAAACACTAGTGATAAACTTTCAAGATTTTCCAGAAAAAGGGAGCTCTAAATCTATTATAGATCATATTCCTGTATTTATATACTTGTGAAGTAAGTACTGGAAATTTACATCTAAAAATTACAATAAAATTCATGTATGATCATAATTGTCTAAAACTTACTCTGCCTCCAATTTATTAATCATCTAATGGATATTAAGATCATAATAAAAACATAATTAGTTAGGGCTAATACTGGTATTGCAAAGGTGATACTAAAATTATTGATCTGAAATTCCCAATAAAATTATCCAAGATTTATAATGATAATATGACTACACTACCCAAGTTTCACAACTTTTCATAGAGTTCTAATTACCTACCCTTCAATTTTAAGGATTATGACCTAAACTAGGGTTAGGGTTTTGAGGGGTTTAACCATCTCCAAATCCTATAATATTTTCACTAGAGGTCTTTAGATACCCTAGTGTCCTCTCTACCAAATTTCAAGTCCATAAAAAGGGCTTTTGACCACATGCCCTTCACAAACCCCCAAAGTCCAAACTTAGGGTTTGAACTTGGGTCCTAGGACAATCCTACCCAAAACCACCCCATAACCCATATGAGGGTGTAAAAAGTCATGACAAACTAGTGGACAAAGTTTCAGCCTCTGTTGAGGTTATTTGGCCATCCAATCCCACAAAGTGCACTTTTGACCTAAATACCCATTATTTGGTGAAGGCTACGGTTTACTTAATTCCCACCCAAATCAACTCAAAAAGGGGTGAAAATTTATACATATACTCATGATGACCCTAGGGACCACTCACCAAAATTTGGGAGGGATTGGAGGTGTTTATGTCCCTAAATTAATTTACCATAAGATATTTAATTGATTTCAAACACTATAGAAAAAATGTCCCCAAAAATTCTCCTTTTTAGTCAGGACCTAGGAACAGATTAGGGTGACTCCATGTCTAAATTTCAAGTCATTTGGGCAAGGGATGAAGTGGGGGCACACATTTTAACCTCTTCCTAGCCCTAAGTATAGACCCCACAAAAATGAGTGCCCTAGTCAAACTAAACACCTAAATTGGTTCAAACTAATTTTATATTACGGTAGACCCATATGACTACATTTTATATGTTGACCACTTTCTCTGATTTAGCCTCTAAATATTTTTAAGTTAATTTACAAGATGGCTGAATAAATGTGATAGAAATCAAATAATATGAAAATATATCCTGTAGTTTAATTCATCCCTAGCACAAATCTTAAAGCACATCCAGCGGATCTGGCTTATCTTCTTCCTCCAGCCGACGAGTAGGATTGACACTTCTAGGAGCTACTTCCAGCCTCCACCGCCGGCCACCCGACCACCTCCCTGGTCGGCCACCTCCCTGGCCGGCAACCACCACCACCACCTCCTTTGAGGTCGTGGCTATCGCCAGGCGGCGGCACAGCCGCCGGAAGGGCCTATTCCGGCGAACCCGACAAGGTGATTTTCACGGAAAATTCATGGAGAAACTCCACCCGATCGGGCTCAATTGAGCCCGATTCTTATTCCTAATGAGTACTATGATCTACCCATGGATGAAGGAGAAGGCTTTGATCTACCCATGGATGAAGGAGAAGGGGAGGACCTTGCTTGCGGCCTGGAGACGCGCCGATCGCCGGGATGCCCAGTATGGTGGATGTGTCGCCAGAGCTCTGCAATAGCACAGAGAACTGCCTTGTCTCCTTCGGGTAAGGTATGGAAAAGCTTGCCCTGGATCCAGAGATGCTTTTAGGTGAGTAAAAAGGGGGAGGGGAGGGGCCAAGCTTGATGGCGCGGCCCCTCCAACACTTCCTGATGATGACCCGGTTGCCGCGGCGCAACAATTTAAAGATTAGCGACGTCATGACAACGCCACGGACGCTAACGGAAAGCTGCGATAGAACCTCCGTCCGCGGCGCGCAAAGCTTGCTTAAAAGTTTTACTTAGTTTTATTTTAATTGCTTTAAACATATGGCTTGTATTAATTTTTATTTTCATGTTGGTGTGCTACTAAACACTTGGTGTGTATGTAACCGCCCGGATGGATGAGATTTTATCTCCATCATGGACGGTTGGATCTCTTTTGTAACTCCTATTTAAAGGAGGCTATTATGATGAGTTAGAGGATTGGAAAAGAAAACCTAAACCCCCCCCTTTGAGGAATTCGGCCACCATGGAGAGATTCCATTAGCCGCCCCCCCCCCCCTTTGGTGTGAAGCCAAGCCTTGCCTCCTCCATCCCCGTTCGGTGCGACTCCGGTGTGGCTTCTATCGGTGCGACTCCGTGGAAGAAGGAAGCAGCCCCATTCGGTGTGAAACCGGTGGAACCGTGGAGAGAGTGATTCTCCCACAAATATTGTGTGATCATCTTCTTGGTTGGGTAATCCCTTCCCTATCTTTGTGTTTCTTGCTGTGTGATTTTGTGGAGGTTATTCAACCGTCTTTTCTGCGATTTTAAAGTGTTTTCCGCTTGCAAAAATCTGAATCGAACGTTGTTATTGACCCTCTTGTTATCCGGATTGGGAAGATCCATTGGAGAACAAACTAGGACTAGCCTTGACTTGTTCTCCAAGTTTTGGCACGCTTGTGCTAACATGGGAGTTAATCTCAACTTGTTCTTGATCGCTCTTTATCGTTTACCGCCACTCCTAAATATTTTATCGCTGCGATTGACGGCTTATTGTGAAAAGAATAGATGCTTGTGTAGGTGCGGTGAGGCGTGTGCTTGTTGGAGAGGTAGGTCTTAAGGTCGTGGTATCGAGTCCGGCTAGGAGCTAGTTGTGTGCTTGTTGGAGAGTTATGTCCTAAGGACGTGGTATCGAGTCCCGTATTTTTGAGAGCCAACTAACCCCTTTACGTTCGCTTTTGGTCGGAGCACTCTCTTTATTTTCTATGTTCTGTGATGGGTAAGCTACCGTTAGCGTAAGCACGTCCGTGTCACGTACACCCCTACACCAATCTGGTATCAGAGGAGGTTGTTTCAACTTCTATGTTGCAAACATCCTTGCTGCGTTCCTTGTCGGTCCATCTAATCTTAGAAAAAAATCAATCAAAGAAAAATTTTTTGTGGTCTGCCAATAGCGGGCTAAAATCTGTAATTTTCTGCGAAATCTGAAAAAAAAAAAATTTAATGATCTACGCCTTACTCCGATCGGGAATATCTAAAAATATTCCATTTCCAGTATAGCTTCAACCCTAGGAAAATTCATCTAGCCCGGTGTCTCCCAAACCTGAATGCGCACTAGGCTAGGAACGGAGTACTCAACCCCGTCTTCGTCTAGGATGTCTGCGAACGAGCATGGTGATCCCAACACCGAGGCTATAGCGGGTCTTCGTGCCGAAATGGCTGAGCTTAGGACCGTCTTAGCCCAGATCCTACGAAATCAGGAAAGGCCACCCCCACCTCCCGTTGATGTTGGGCAGCCCAACCGGCACCAACCGAACTTTGACTCAGATTCTGAGGGAAACTCTCCCCGTGTGCCCCCTCGAGAACCCCGCCCCGAGCGAGGATTTGATATCACGAGGGCCACCAAGATAAATGCCCCCACCTATGATGGAGTGGGAGATCCCCAGATCTTCCTCCATTGGGCTATCGACATGGAGTGCTATTTCGAATGGCACAACCTCACGGACCCCCAAAAGGTTCAAGTTGCCAGGATGAAATTAACGGGACGTGCCAAAACTTATTGGCTGAATGAAGAACGTAGGTTAGGAGCTGGGCACGGGGTCCCACTCATTGGATGGGCTGTGATGAAGAACCTGCTAACCGATCAGTACGTTCCCGCGTACCATCAGACGCAGATGTTCGATGAGCTTGCCACCCTTCGGCAAGGCTCAATGTCTGTTGCTGAATATATGGGAGAACTTAAGGACCGTATGGTACGATGTGACCATCGAGAGCTCCCCAAAGTCACTTTATCTAGATTTCGAAAGGGACTTCACCCCGACATCCAGCGGAAACTCTTGCGTTACGGTCACACGGACTTGAATACGACTTTCAATGCCGGCTTGGACATTGAAAAGCACCTATCCTCTAAGGCTCACTCCCGTTATTCTAATACAAAGAATAAGTCCACCACTGGGGCATCTTCTTCCACTTTTCCTGATAAGGGAAAATTTAGATCCTCTGAGTCGAAATCCGTAGTGATTACCGCTAGAAATACCAAGAACCCCGCTAGTGAGCGTATCCCCGTTGGAAAGGTTAGCAAGGCTAACACCACTTGTTACTCATGCGGTGTTCAAGGCCACTATGCCTACGAATGCCCCACTAAGACGAAGGCCATAGCCTTGCTAGAGTCCGCTACCGACCCTGACGATTATGTCTATGAGGCCGAAGAGGAGAGCGACCCCGACGGAGTCCGTAGTGACTTGGAGGACGATCACCGCCTTATGGTGATGCGTTGTATTATGACCACTCCTCGTCCCGTAGACGACTGGAAGAGGACGAGCATATTTTCCCTGATCTTTAAGAGTGGAGAAAAACTTTGCAAATTAGTTATCGATGGTGGTAGTTGCGTAAACGCCGTTTCTGAGAACGCTGTTAAGCATATGTCCTTGACTGTCGAGCCGCACCCGACCCCCTACCAGGTCGCTTGGATTAGTAAGGTTACTATTAAGGTTACCCAACGATGCCTAGTCCCCCTGTCTTTCAAATCCTACACGGATGAGGTTTGGTGCGATGTCCTACCGATGGACGTTTGTCATGTGTTATTAGGCCGCCCTTGGCTATACGACCGTAATGTGACGCACCATGGTCGTGCAAACACTTATGAGTTCAAATTCAATGGCAAGATCGTCACCTTGAGACCGACTGTGCCAAAAGAGCCGGTAGTGTTGGCTAAGGATACCACCGTCCCAGTAGAGAGGAAAGCCTTGAGCTTAGTTGGTAGGAAGGAATTTGTGAAGGATCCCTTCATTGGGGGTATAATGTACGCTCTCGTTCTCCTGAGTGCAAAGACTGATAGTGGCGTGTTGGAAGATTTACCCCGAGAGCTACGGGAATTGTTGGATGAGTTTAGGGATGTATACCCGGAAGAGTTACCTACGTCGTTACCACCGCTTAGAGATATACAACATGCAATAGACCTTATCCCCGGATCATCCTTACCCAATCAACCACACTATAGGCTTAATCCTACTGCCCATAAAGAGTTACAAACCCAGATAGAGGATTTGCTAAATTAGGGATTTATTAGGACGAGTATGAGCCCATGTGCTGTCCCCGCTCTTCTTGCCCCTAAGAAGGATGGCACCTGGCGCGTGTGTGTTGATAGCCGAGCTCTCAACAAAATTACTATAAAATATAGGTTTCCAATTCCGCGACTAGAAGATCTCTTGGATGTCCTATCGGGTGCCACTATCTTCTCAAAATTGGACTTACGGAGTGGTTACCACCAGATTAGGATCCGAGAGGGGGATGAGTGGAAGACGGCGTTCAAGTCTAAGGACGGGTTGTATGAATGGCTTGTGATGCCCTTTGGGTTATCCAATGCCCCCAACACCTTCTACCGGATGATGACGCACATCTTTAGGCCATATATGGGGATGTTTGTTGTAGTATATTTCGACGACATCCTAGTGTTTAGTACCTCCCCCGCCGAACACCTCTCCCACATCAAAGTAGTCCTCTCCACCTTAAGGACTGAAACCTTATATCTAAATCTTAAGAAATGCACGTTTTATGTTTCAGAGGTTGAATTCTTAGGTTACATAGTTGGCTCCGAAGGAATTCGTGTTGACCCAGGAAAGGTTCAAGTGATTAGAGACTGGCCCGAGCCCACTAGCCTTCGTGAGGTGCGTAGTTTCCACGGGTTAGCTACCTTTTATCGTCGTTTCATACGCGATTTTAGTAGCATTATGGCACCCATTACGGACTGCATGAAGAAAGGCGAATTCACATGGTCCAAATCTGCCACGTTTGCATTCCATCGTATTAAGGAGCTTATGACCGAAGCACCGGTGTTACGTCTCCCAGACTTCACCAAGGTCTTCGAGCTTACTTGTGATGCATCTGGCGTAGGGATTGGAGGTGACTTGAGTCAAGAGGGTCACCCGGTTAGTTATTTTAGTGAGAAGTTAGCGGGTGCTAAATTAAATTATTCCAATTACGATAGAGAGTTTTACGCGGTCATTAGATGTTTGCATCATTGGAGGCACTATCTCCTTCATAAGGAGTTCGTGATCCTCTCTGATCATGAAGCGTTACGATTCATCAATGGTCAGCACAAAATCAGCCCGCGCCACGCTAAATGGGTATCCTTCTTGCAAGAATACACATTTACTCTCAAGCACCTTAAGGGGTCCGACAACCGAGTTGCCGATGCACTCAGTCGCCTCACCCTCTTACTTTCCTCCATGCAAGTCCACGTGGTAGGGTTCGAGCGCATAAAGGATGAATACGCCACATGCCCTGATTTTCAGGAGCCATACTTATCTGCCCAGGATAGCTCTCCCACGACCATCACGGCCTTTTCACTTAGAGAAGGATATTTATTCAAACACGGAAAATTGTGTATCCCTCACTCCTCTTTGCGACTCCACATTATTTGGGAGTTACATAGTGGTGGCTTGAGTGATCACTTTGGCCGAGACAAAATGATAACGCTCGTAGAGGAGAAATTCTTTTGGCCTAAACTAAAGGCGATGGTTGGGAAAGTAGTGAGCAGTTGTCGTACGTGTCAAGTTTCGAAGGGTACTAAGTCCAATGTAGGTTTATACACACCGCTACCTATTCTGTCCGTTCCGTGGGAAGACGTGAGCATGGACTTCGTATTAGGCCTTCCCCCCACCCTTCGACGTCATGATTCTATACTCGTTGTTGTGGATAGGTTCTCCAAGATGGTGTACTTCCTCCCATGTAATAAGACCAACGACGCTTCTCACATTGCGAAACTGTATTTTAAGGACGTCATTAGTCACCGTGGAGTTCCGAAGACTATTGTCTCGGATAGGGACGTCAAGTTCACTAGCTACTTTTGGAAAACCTTGTGGGTTCTTATGGGCACAAAATTATTATTCTCCGCGGCTTATCACCCACAAACTGATGGCCAGACGGAAGTAGTCAATCGTAGCGTAGGAAATCTTCTTAGATGTCTCGTGAGCGATCATAAAGGCACTTGGGATTTACTTCTTCCACATGCACAACTGGCTTACAATAATTCTAAAAATCGGTCCACGGGTATGTCTCCGAATGAAATTGTTCACGGGTATAAGGACCCTGTGCCACTTGACTTGGTCCCCTTACCTCCCACATACAAAACAGGTCAGTTTGCACAATCCTTCGCCCAACATATTCACGACTTACATGCACGTATACGAGCTACCTTGACTGCTCAATATGAGTCTTATCAAGCGCACGCTAATCTACATAGGAAGGTGTCACACTTTAAGGTCGGCGATCTGGTTTTAGTACGGCTAGTTCCCGAACGAATGCCAACTGGCACCGTTAAAAAGTTACCTCCAAAGCGTGCCGGTCCTTTTCGGATTATAAAGAAGCTAGGTGACAACGGTTTCGTATTGGATTTGCCTGCTGAATGGGGTATCTCCGCTATTTTTAATGTCTCGGATTTGACGCTGTTTGTTGCGCCTCCACAAGAGTTGGTTTCTTTGTCGTCTTCTCCCTCCACTAAAACTTTCTAATGGGTTGGGGAGTGGTAGTTCGGATGATCTCTCTCCTTCGGTCCCCGCAGGTATAACATCGGATGGTACGTTGCTTTCTTTTATTCCTACTGCTGACATGTTTCCCAGGTTTCCCAAGATGTTTCTCCATCCAGATATGATACTCGCTGCTGAGCCACTTACTACTCCAGACGGTGCTACCTACCGCTTCCTCATCCGTTGGCGTGACCGCCCACCTTCGGACGACTCATGGGTACTCGCGACAGAGCTTCAACGTTTGGATGTCGAGCTTCTCCGCCGCTTTCTCTCGGCCCATGCATCGGAAATGAGAGATTTTGAGTGGGGGAGGATTGATGGCGCGGCCCCTCCAACACTTCCTGATGATGACCCGGTTGCCGCGGCGCAACAATTTAATGATTTGCGACGTCATTACAACGCCACAGACGCTAACGGAAAGTTGCGATACAACCTCCGTCCGCGGCGCACAAAGCTTGCTTAAAAGTTTTACTTAGTTTTATTTTAATTGCTTTAAACATATGGCTAGTATTAATTTTTATTTTCATGTTGGTGTGCTACTAAACACTTGTTGTGTATGTAACCGCCCGGATGGATGAGATTTCATCTCCATCATGGACGGTTGGATCTCTTTTGAAACTCCTATTTAAAGGAGGCTATTATGATGAGTTATAGGATTGGAAAAGAAAACCTAAAACCCCCCTTTGAGGAATACTGCCACCATGGAGAGATTCCATTAGCCGCCCCCCCCCCCCTTTGGTGTGAAACCAAGCCTTGCCTCCTCCATCCCCGTTCGGCGCGACTCCGGCGTGGATTCTATCGGTGCGACTCCGTGGAAGAAGCAAGCAGCCCCATTCGGTGTGAAACCGGTGGAACCGTGGAGAGAGTGATTCTCCCACAAATATTGTGTGATCATCTTCTTGGTTGGGTAATCCCTTCCCTATCTTTGTGTTTCTTGCTGTGAGATTTTGTGGAGGTTATTCAACCGTCTTTTCTGCGATTTTAAAGTGTTTTTCGCTTGCAAAAATCTGAATCGAATGTTGTTATTGACCCTCTTGTTATCCGGATTGGGAAGATCCATTGGAGAACAAACTAGGCCTAGCCTTGACTTGTTCTCCAAGTTTTGGCACGCTTGTGCTAACAAGGGAATTAATCTCAACTTGTTCTTGATCGCTCTTTATCGTTTACCGCCGCTCCTAAATATTTTATCGCTGCGATTGACGGCTTATTGTGAAAAGAATAGATGCTTGTGTAGGTGCGGTGAGGCGTGTGCTTGTTGGAGAGGTAGGTCTTAAGGTCGTGGTATCGAGTCTGTTTAGGAGCGAGTTGTGTGCTTGTTGGAGAGTTAGGTCCTAAGGATGTGGTATCGAGTCCCATATTTTTGAGAGCCAACTGACCCCTTTACGTTCGCTTTTGGTCGGAGCACTCTCTTTATTTTCTATGTTCTGTGATTGGTAAGCTACCGTTAGCGTAAGCACGTCCGTGTCACGTACACCCCTACACCAAAGCTGGAAGTGGCCATTAATGACCCCTTAATATAAATTTCAGCAATAGTATGGGGGTGAATTTGGGCTCAATCCAGCCAGGAAACAGCTGGAAACTCCTCCTCTCCCTCAGAGGAGTTGAATCCAGCCCTTAATGGGGGGAGGAGAAGGGCCTTCCTTCATGGCACCATTAATGGCCAAGAATTGCATTTATCGGCCATGGTGGTTCTCCTCCCCTAGCCCTGAACAGCCACCAGGATGCCCCCTAGCCTTCTCCACACTGAATGGGGGGAATGAATCAAGCAATAAAATGGGTGGTCCTTGGCTTCCCCAAGCCATGAATGGACTAACTCATTTTCTCTCTCCTCCATTAAAGAGAAATTGAAGCTTTCTCTCTCCTGCCCGTCATGGTCGGTTTTGTTCATGTCCCTAGCCTAAATGCAGCCCACTAAGCTAATACAAAGTGGTTAGGAGGTGGTTGGCCAAAGTGGCTATGGGCTTGAGCTTGAGTTAGCCTTTTGAGCTTAGTTTGACTTGACCTTAGCTTAGGATTGACTTTGGTCAAATTGACCTTTTGTGTCACCATCAATGGGTCCTTGGTGACCCATTGGACTCCACTAAGGTCTAGGTAGGGTTGGGTAGGGTTGACTTGGCACCTTGGAGGTCACATGACCCTTAGTAAGGGTACTTTGACCACTTTGGGGCTAGAGTTGACTTGTGTCAACTTAGCCACTAGGGTTGACCCCAATGGGTCCTTGATGACTCATTGACCTCACTTTAGGGTTAGTAGGGCATGGGTGGGGTCCACTTGGCTAAGGGAAGGTCAAATGACCCTAAGTAGGCTAGTTTGACCCATTTTGGGTTAGGGTTGACTTAGGTCAACTTAACCACTTTGACTGCCCACAGTGGGCCCTTAGTGACACTATGGACTACCCAAGGTGTTAGGGGTGTGTGGTAGGGTCATGGGATCAAGTTGTAGCCCTAAAGTCAAACCTTAGGTCTAAATGTTGAGGATGAGCTATAAGCAAACCAAGGTGATTTTTCACCTTGCACATTGCCCACTTGGTTTAGAGCTTCTGATGGTTTTGTCATGACCTAGTCATGACAAAACAAAATCCCAATGGTCTAGTTATTTGAGGGATGTTACAAATCCCAATATATAAAAATAAAAATTTCGTCCCCGAAATTAAGGTTAAGCCTACAAGGGTTTCTACTGAAATAAAAGAAACTTGCAATATCCCTAAGGTTTAAGGTATACCTGACTCGAAGAGATCTGGGTACTTTTGCTGCATCAAGTCCTATGGCTCCCATGTATGCTACTCCTGCCCATAGTTTCTCCACGAAACCTTGACTAGCGGAACATTCTTGTGTCGCAAGACCCGCACTGCAGTGTCATTGATCCTGATCGGCTCCAAGCTTACTGATTGATCTGAGGCAACCGGACCGTCGGCTGTGGAAATCAGCTGCTCAGGGCATAGTAGAGCCCTCCATAGTGAGGAGACGCGGAAGATGTCATGCAATCCCGCTAACTCCGGCGGTAGCTCCAGTCTATAAGCCAAGGGGCCGATCCGCTCCAGGATCTTATAAGGCCCCATATATCTCGGACTGAGCTTCTTCCGGCCGCGAACCCACGAGACTCCATGCATCAACCGTATCTTTAAGAAAACCCAGTCTCCCACTTGGAATTACACCTGACGATGCCTTGCATCATAATATTTGGCCTGTCTGCTCTGGGCTTCCTACATCCTGTCCCGGATCAATCTTACTAGAGTATCAGTATCCTCCACAAACTCCGAGCCGAGTGCCTGCGGATCTTCATCCTGAATCAATGATAGTGGGGTCCTGAACCTCCGTCCATATAATGCCTCGTAAGGGGCCATGCCTATGTTGGACTGATGGTTATTGTTGTACGAAAACTCGATCAGCGGCAGCATTCTCTCCCAAGGCTCGCCACGGTCCAAAATACATAGGCGCAGAAGATCTTCCAATGTACGGTTGGTGCCTCCGTCTGTCCATCGGTCTGAGGGTGAAAAGCCATGCTGAATGTCAACCGAGAACGCAGATGGGCCTGAACTGACCTCCACTCCTTGGACATAAACCGCCCATCCCG
This sequence comes from Platanthera guangdongensis, assembly GCA_039583875.1. NCBI lineage: Eukaryota > Viridiplantae > Streptophyta > Magnoliopsida > Asparagales > Orchidaceae > Platanthera > Platanthera guangdongensis. The sequence continues at coordinate 145,513,119 of CM077156.1, read as the reverse complement.
ATCTGAAATGATAGTCCTGGGTACTCCATGATAGCGCACAAACTACTCAATGAATCTCTGTACTAATACCCTAACCAGAGAGTCCTTCGCAACTGGAATGAATCTAGCCACTTCGTTAGTTTATCCACAATCAACAAGATCGAGTCAGTCCCCGCATGAGCCCGGGGTAGCCTATGTACGAAATCCATAGCTATATCCTCAAACTTCCACTCCGGCACCGGAAGTGGCTGTAGTAATCCGGCCGGATTCTTGCACTCTGCCTTTACGAGTTGGCAAGCCTCGCAATGCGTCACAAAATACGTAATGTCCTTCTTCATACTTGGCTAGTACATCATCTTCTTCAAATCTGCTGCCATCTGGGTGATCCCCGAGTGCACCGAGTATCTGCTGCAGTGAGCCTCCGTCATGATGTCCTCCTGAATCCGGCCTCTTGCCGGTATATAAACCCTGCCTCTGAAACATAGGAGCACATCCCTCAAGGAGTAATCCCATGTCGTACCTTCCTCCAAGGCTCTAAATATCGGCTCTACCCTCGCATCTAGCCTCTGCCCATCTCTAATGCGATCCTGATTGTCATCGGTGGTAGTCATCGATGCCAGGTACTTTGTATATAACTCCGGATCATCCTCGGACACTAGTGATATCTGCATCTTCTTAAATGACTCAACCAACTCCAAGGCCATCAGCTGCGGGCCTACTCCTGATGTACTCGCTCTCCCGCTTAGAGCATCTGCCACCACGTTTGCCTTCCCGGGATGGTAGTTCATGGTGTACTGGTAGTCCGACAGAAACTCCACCCAACGTCTTTACCTGATGTTCAGCTCCTTCTGCGTGTCTACGTACTTCAAGTTCTTATAGTCCGAGAAAATGTCGCAGTTAACCCCGTAGAGGTAGTGTTGCCAGATGTTTAGAGCAAATATAACTACCCCCATCTCTAAGTCGTGCACCGGGTAGTTCTGCTCATGTTTCTTCAGCTGACGGGAGGCATAGGCTATCACGTGCCCGTTCTGCATCAGAACGACACCCATCCCCTGATAAGAAGCATTCGTGTACCACTGGAATCCTTCCTTCCCTGACGGAAGAGCAAGGATAGGGGCCGAGGTAAGCCGACCCTTTAGCTCTGGAAAGGCAGACTTGCATTGTGGCGTCCAAATAAAAGGAGACTCCTTCGTCAGGGACGTAAGAGGGAGGCAATCTGAGAGAACCCCTCTACAAACTTTCGGTAATAACCGACAAGTCCTAAGAAACTTCGAACATCCGTGTCCGTCTTCAGCGGTGGCCAATCTCGTATTGCCTGGACCTTCGTCGGATCTACTGCCAAACCTGCTCCACTGATGACGTGGCCCAAAAAGTCCACCTCCTTTAGCTAGAATTGGCACTTGCTGAACTTACATACATCTTATGCTCTCGGAGCTTCTCCAAAGTCAAATCCAGATGCCTCGCGTGCTCCACTTCGGTCCTCGAATAAATAAGGATGTCGTCAATGAATACAAGGACGAAGACAACCAGATATTCTTCGAACACCCGGTTCATCAAGGCCATCAATGCGGAGGGTGTGTTCGTGAGCCCAAAGGGCATCATGGTAAACTCGTACATCCCATATCTACTGCTGAAGGCCGTCTTCGGTATGTCCTTCTCCTGAATGCGTAGCTGGTAGTACCCCGAACTCAGGTCCAGCTTTGAGAACCAATGAGCTCCCTCCATCTAGTCAAATAGCTCGTTTATCCTTGGCAAGGGATACATATTCCAGACCGTCAGCCTATTCAGGGCCCGGTAATCAATACACAGCAAAAGTGTCCCTTCCTTCTTTTTGACAAATAACACTGGAGCTCCCCATGTTGAAGAGCTAGGCCGGACGAACCCGGCTTCCACTAACTCTTGAAGCTGGCTTCGAAATTCCACCAACTCCTTTGGGGCATTCGGTAAGGAGCACTGGATACCGGCTTAGCTCCCGGCACGAGCAGAATCTGGAAGTCCATCTACCGGTGCGGGGGTAGCCCTGGTAGCTCCTCCGAAAATACATCGGCAAAGTCCCGCACCACTAGAATATCTAAAATAGAATCCTTGGCCACCGCCATCGCGAAAAGAACCCGATAAACTTTGTCTCCCTGTAGGTGAGCCTTGACGGCCTGCACAGACGATACTAATATGTGGGGTGCTGGTACAATTCCTTCAATAACAATAAGGGAGTCTCCGTGCCTCACGGTGATCCTCTTCCCCAAGCAGTCAATTTGGCATGGTTGCAGTGTAACCATGTCATGCCCAGGATAATATTATAGTCTGGCATCCTCAGGATAGTCGCTGGTGCCTCAAATGCCTTCCTGCCGATCTCCGCCTCCATTTTTCAATGAGAAGAGGTCATTAGCTCTGATCCATTGGGTAGACGCACCCTCATCATCTTTCCTGTGAATTGCTACATGCCTGCCAGTCCTTTCACGAAATCTTCTAACACAAACGAGTGTGAAGCACTAGTGTCGAAGAGTGTGTGAGCGGGCTTGCCGCTGATGAAAACCACGCCTGAGGTAATTATGTGTTGGATCCCTAGTTTGGATTTGGGCTAGGTTCACTAAGTTAGGATGTCTTTGACCCACCTTGTATAGTTAGGGTCATTGGTTGTGTCCTAGAGTCTAGGGTTTATCCTTAGAACATCTTCCTGTGGACCAGCCATCCTCCTGATTGCCAGAGAAACTCAAGACTTAGAGATATTTTCAGCTCAAGGAAATCTGTTCGACGTTCGTCGATCTCAGCTCAACAAATCAGCGACGTTCGTCGATCTCAGCTCAACGAATCATATTCTTTGGTCGACGAATCCTGGTCAACGATTTGAATTCTTCTCAGCCAGAGATTTCTCAGATTCTAAGTCCACAATCATTCTTCGGTCGACGAATTTTGGATCTCTGTTCGACGAATAATGATTGACAGTGATGATTATCTGTTCGACGAATTTGTTTATCTATTCGACGAATGAAGATTGACAGTTTGACGAAGATTGTAACAGTATTGACAAGATTCCCTTGAAGACTAATTGCTATTGTCTGGTCGACGAACTCATCAGCTCAGCTCGACGAAATTTGAACTCAGCTCGACGATTCCTGTTCTTCGTTCGACGATTCTAGACTTAGGTCTTCTCCAGTTTTCCATCGCTTTTCTTGGCGATGATTCCTGAGTAATTAATGCTAAATCTTCTCGGAATGTTACCGTTAGAACGAGTATTGATCATGGATTATTACATGCCGTTTTTCCATGGGACAGTTAGGGAATTCATTGATTGCCGCTTCCTTCCCAGGCCGACTGCATTTACTTCTCAAGCATTCAAATCTCGAATGTGTTCTTCAGTCAATTTTAACAAAAAGAAAAGAAAGGATTAAGCAGTCAAACACACAGACAGACATTGCATTGAAGAACAGTCTTATAGAAATCAAAAGTTCTTTTCTGCAATCAGCCTAGGCCAGAGAACATCTTCAAGAAGAAGAAGAACATTCAATCTATATCAAGAGTCTTCTTCCTTCAATCCTACAGGATAACTTCAGAAGGACAACAATCTCTATCTGTCAAAGAAGTTCCTAAAGCAATCTCTGGTCAAGGCAATCAAGTTTTGAAGACCTGTCACCCTGAAGCAGTGCTCCAAATTTCCTGATCCATTTAAGATCTAAGGGGGAGCAATCTGCTGAAATCAATCCACTAGTCTTCTCAGTTGTTATTGAGAAAGAGAAGACCCCATCACCCTTTTTCCATCTTCTGTACAGGGTTTTAAGTCCCTTCAAAATTATTCCTGGTTGCAAGTCTCCTATCAAAAGACTTGAGGTTTTGGTTTTTGAGCACCTGAACAAAAGCTCATTGGTGTCAGGCACCTGATCAAAAATCTGAGTGGATTCCTACCAGGGTTGTAGAAGAGTGGATGTACCCAGGTTGGGGAGCCACTATAAATTTCTTGTGTCGTCTGGTTGCCCTTTTCTTTTGTTTTGGCTGTGTTTTGTGATTTGTTAGGTTGATGTGCTTATTTCTTTATTTGCTAATCAGTTCACCTAGGATTACAACAATAGTTGTAAAAAGTTTTTAAGATAGCACAATACTCTATTCACCCCCCCCCCCTATAGAGTATTTCAGATCTAATCTTCACTTTCAATTGGTATCAAAGCGAGGTTGGTTAAACTACCACACATTAAGATGTTAATTGGTTGTACAGGCTAACACCTGAACCAAAAAGATTCCTCTTGTTAGATCTGATTGTTTTGTTTCTGTTATTAGATTTATTTCTTCACAAAAATGGCTTAAAACAAAGATTATGCAAGCATCACACCTCCAGTATGCAATCTTAACAGATTTGCCATCTGGAGGGCAAGAATCAAACTGTACATGAATTCTATTGATGAAGATATTTTTGCTTCCATCTTGACAGGAGTACCTCCAGCACCTACAGCTTCTCCAAGCACCTCTACAAACATGACTGCAGTACCTCCTCTAGATAATAATGATGCTTACAAGAAAGCCAAAATTGCAGATGCAAAAGCAATGAACATCTTGGCTCAGACTATGTCAGATGACATATTTCAGAAGGTAGCTGAGTGCACCTCAGCCAAGGCCATTTGGGACTCCTTCAACAAAATGGTAGCTGGTTCAGCTGATGAAAGGAAAGACAGGAGATCAAATCTTATATCCCTGTATGAGAATTTTAAGAAGGATGAGGCTGAATCAGTTGTTGAAATATACAATAGGTTGAGCTCAATCATCAATGAGCTTAAAACCTTGGATAAAGATATCACCCTTACAGAGGTGAATGACAAAATCTTGATGTGCTTCCCTAGCTCTTAGCACTCAAGAATCTGGTCTATCAAAGAAGCCAGAAGCCTAAATGAGATATCAACTGAATCTCTGCTAGGCAAATTAAAGTCTTGTGAGCAATTGATTAAATCAAGAGAAACAGCTGAACAGAAAGCAACAACTCCAGTTAGAAAAGATCACAGTATAGCTTTCAAAGCATCGGAGGAAAGTGAGACCTCAACATCTAATGAAGAACTAATGAGCCTCTTTGCAAAATGATATTATAAGATGGCTAGAAAGGATTTCAAAAGAAAATCATCCAGGCAGGATGAGAAGCCTAGATTTGACAAGACACCAACCAAGGAGGTTGTGTGCTTTGGATGTAGAAAGCTTGGACATTACATCTCTGAGTGTCCAGAAATCCAGAAGAAGGAGAAAAGCAGAGAAAAAGACTACAGGAGAAAACACAGCAGCAACCCTCCTCCAGCAAGTACAAAAAGAGAGACAAAGGCTTTGTTGCTGAAACATGGAGTGATACTGAAGAAGAATCATCCTCTTCCAGCTCAAGTGAAGAAGAGGAAGAAGCAAGATCCAAGGAGGTTTGCCTTATGGCAATTGATGCCTCCAGGAGCAGTTCAGGATCAGAAGGAGAATCTGAAGATGAGGCAGCCTCAGAGTCAGAGGCAGATCAGGTTCTTTCAAGTTTTAATTTTAATTCTGATTCATTTAAAATCAAATTCCAGGCTATGTGTTTAGATTTAATTAGTTCAGAGAAAGAAATAAAAACTCTTAGAGAAAAACTAGGAAATCTTGAATCTGTTAACTCAGAAAATCTTAAACTAACAGATCAACTAACTTTAGCAAATGAGCAGATAATTAAATTAAAATCTGATTTATGTGAGGCTAAACAACTTGAGCAATCTCTCAATGGAAGAAGTCTCAAGCTGATGGATATAACAAGCACAGTAAATGCCAGATTAAATGGCAAGCTGGGCTTGGGTGCATCATCAGGTTTGCCCCCCATAATTAAGAAAAATATTCTTACCACACCCATTAAATTTGTTTCTGCCAAGGGAAAAGAAAAGATAATAAACAAACCAATGTCTGAAAACAATCCAAAACCCATAGACAAGAGCAATAGAAATCAGAAAACAACTAATAAAAACAAGGTTCAACAACATTCGTCGAACTCAGATCGACGAAATGTGGCCTGTTCGTCGAACCTAGATCAACGAACGCTGAACACAAACTTAAGTTATAACAATTCATCTAACTGCGATCGACGAACTTTGTATGGTTCGTCGAGCAAAGGTCGATGAACATGGGGTGCAGAAAATGACTATTGTCATTCTCTGAGCAGAGATCGACGATCTCAGCCCTATTCGTCGAACTCTGGTCGATGAACTTACAAGAATTCGTCGAACCCAAAAGGACCAAACATAAATCATTTGTCTTACAGAAATTCTAAGCCAGCTAATAAACCATTCAATCCAGTAGCTGATTGGGTTATTCCACCTAGGAGATATCACCCTTTAGGTTATAAATCTCAACCTAATTTATCAATTATATCCAGCTTTTCTTTTCAACAAAATAAAGGACCCAAAAAAACCTAGGTCAAGAACAATTAATTTTGTTTTTCATTACAGGTGAAGAGCTGTCCAAGGGTAAGTCAGACCTGGTACTTGGATAGTGGTTGCTCCAAGCATATGACAGGCAGCAAGGACAATCTATCCAATTACAAGTCCAAGCTAGGACCAAAGGTGATCTTTGGTGATTCAAATAGTGGCCAGTCTGAAGGATATGGAGCAGTAAAGATTGGAACAGTTACCTTCAAGAGAGTACCATATGTAAGAGGACTCAAACATAACCTAATATCCATAAGCCAATTATGTGATGAAGGTTATCAGGTACACTTTAACTCTACCTCCTGTTCTATTATTAATAATGAAAACAAAACTGTTTTAATTGGAATTAGACAAGGTAACATATATCTAGTAAATTTTATTTCTGCCAAAACTGATGTTTGTTTACTCAATATCACTAGTAACCAAAATGAGTTGTGGCATAAAAGATTAGGTCATGTAAACCTTAAGAATATAGCTAGGTTATCTAAAGACAACCTTGTTAGAGGTTTACCTTCTGGCCCCTACAAGAAGGAAAACCTATGCATGGCTTGTCAATTAGGCAAGCAAAATAAAACTAGTTTCAAATCAATTAATAAAAGTGATTCACCTAGGATTTTATATTTGCTTCATGTGGATCTATTCGGACCCATTGCAGTACAAAGCCTAGGAGGGAAGTCTTATACTTTAGTAATTGTTGATGACTTCTCCAGATTCAGTTGGGTGGCCTTTCTGAGAACAAAGTCAGATACATTCAAGGTTCTTACAGATTTTCTCAGGACCATACAGATTGAGTTCTCTACTCATGTTGCATTGATCAGAAGTGATCATGGCACAGAGTTTCAGTCTCTTCTTATGCATGAGTTCTGTGAGAAGGAAGGTATGAGGCAGTACTTCTCAGCTCCTAGAACTCCACAATAAAATGGGGTAGCTGAAAGGAAAAATAGGACACTCATTGAAGCTGCAGGCACATTATTGGCAGAAGCATACATGCCTCTATCCTTTTGGGCAGAAGCTGTAAACACTGCTAACTATGTCCTGAATAGAAGCCTAATACATAAGCTGAAAAATAAGACCCCCTAGGAATTGCTTAAAGGGAAGAAACCTAAAATCACATATTTTAAAGTTTTTGGTTGCATATGCTAGATTCACACAAACAACAAAAGATACATTAGAAAGTTTGAGGCTAAGGCTGAAGAAGGTATTTTTCTAGGATACTCCCAATTAAGCAAGTCCTATAGGGTTTTTAATAAATTCACTCTTAAAATTGAAGAGTCAGTCCATGTATCTTTTGATGAAGCTAACATGTCTTATAAGGAGAAAGAGATTTCTACCATAAACTATTTGCAGGTTCCACAACTGTGTGAGTCTATGGATGGACTAAATCTTACCCAAGAGGTGTCAACCCATCCTTCTCCATAGGTTGCTGAAGACAGTGAAGAAGAAATTCAAGTGGAAGTGGCTGAACTTCCCTCAACAGCTAATAACATTCCTCAAGAGGAATTAATTATAGAAGTTATTGCTGAACAAACTCCACCAACTGATCTAGTCACACTTAGAGATCACCCCAGATCTCAAGTGATTGAAGACATTTCAGCAGGTGTTCAGACAAGGCATCAACTCAACCCAAACTTGATGCATGCCTGTTTTCTCTCTCAGATTGAACCTCTCTCCATCCATGAAGCTGAGCAAGATCCCCACTGGATCATTGCAATGCAAGAGGAACTAAATCAGTTTGAGAGATGTAGAGTTTGGGATTTGGTTCCAAGACCTCATAACTATCCAGTTATAGGAACCAAATGGGTATACAGAAATAAGCTGGAAGCTCAAAGAAACATTATGAGAAATAAGGCTAGGCTTGTTGCTTAGGACTACAGGAAAGAAGAAGGAATTAACTATGACCAATCCTTTTCCCCTGCTGCAAGGTTATAGGCCATAAGAATATTCCTTTCCTATGCAGCTCACAGGAGATTCAAAGTTTTCTAAATGGATGTCAAGAGTGCATTTTTGAATGGAGTGCTTCAAAAAGAGGTTTATGTGGAAGAACCTCCAGGTTTTATCTCTCTAACTCAACCCTCTTTTGTGTTTAAATTGCATAAAGCTCTCTATGGTTTAAAGCAAGCTCCAAGAGCTTGGTATGAGACCTTAACAAGCTTTCTTTTAGAGCATAAATTTACAAGAGGAACCATCGATAAAACTCTTTTCACTAGACATCATAAGGACCAAGTTTTGTTAGTGCAAATATATGTGGATGACATCATCTTTGGGTCTACTGATCCCAAATTATGCAAGAGGTTTGCTGACCTCATGCATTCCAAATTTGAGATGAGCAGCATGGGTGAGATTTCCTACTTCCTTGGTCTCCAAGTGAAGCAGCTCCCTGATGGTATCTTCCTCTCCCAAGCTAAGTATGCTAAAGAGCTTATTAAAAAGTTTGGGATGGGTGATGCTTCAGGAATGAAAACACCTATGGCTACTAATATTGTTGTGGATTCTGATGTAGCAGGGAAACCTATAGATCAAAAGCTTTATAGGGCAAATGTTGGATCCCTATTATACCTAACAGCTAGCAAGCATGATATTATATTTGCCACATTCCTTTGTGCTAGGTTCCAAGTGAACCCCAAAGAATCTCACCTTATTTTCTTAAAAAGAATTTTGAGATATATAAAGAGTTGACCTAATCTAGCACTATAGTATCCTGTAGAGTCAGAGTTTGAGTTAACTGGATACTCAGATGCTGACTATGCTGGATGTAGAGTGGACAGGAAGAGTACCTCTGGAACTTGCCAGTTCCTAGGTATGAGACTTGTCTCCTGGTTTTGTAAAAAACAAACATCTGTGTCTACATCAACTGCAGAAGCAGAATATATGGCTGCTGGCAGCTGCTGTTCACAAATGTTATGGATACAAAACCAACTCTTAGACTATGGTGTCAACTTAAATAATTCAACATTATTTTGTGATAATACTAGTGCTATTGCTATAGCACAGAATCCAGTTCACCATAGTAGGAGTAAACATATTGATATAAGGCATCATTTCATTAGAGATAGTGTAGACAAAAAGAAAATTAACCTAATCCATATTCCTACTGATTTACAGAGAGCAGACATTTTCACCAAACCCTTGGATGAGAAAAATCATCTGTTCTTTATAAATCAACTGGGAATGATCAATGGAGAAGAGTTAAATTAATTTCTGTCTGCATTCGACGAATTTTCCAGAGTTCATTGAATGGAGTTCGACGAATTAGGGAACGTTTGAGAGATGCTCGTCGAACGGAGATCGACGAATTCTCTGTGTGGAAACAATTTTTGTCGACCGGAGATCGACAAACTTTGCTTCAGAAGATATTTCGTCGAACGGAGTTCGACGAACTATTTTCGCTTCTTCTGAATGAGATCGACAAATTATTTGTCTATAATTTATTTTGTCGACCTCAGTTCGAAGAACTGTTTCTTTTTCGTGGAACGGAGATTGTCGATTCATATTCTGGAAAACCTTATATCTAGGTTTTCTTCAACCTCCATCACGCGCTTTCAGTACCCTTGCTTTTGATCGTCGTTTTCTCTGTCTATCTTGCAGGTGATCTCAATGGCGATTCCAGCAGGAGCTTTAGCCGCAATGAAGTTTGACACTGGCTTTTATGTCGACTTCGACTCATTCCAGCACTCAGATCCAATCTTCCTCTACATTCTGGAACTTTTGGAAGAGCAGAATCTGAAGAACTTGATGACCACCCGGATAAAGTTGGCCGGAACAGAAATAAGGGAATGGGTCTATACTTCAACCATTTCTGAAGACAATGTTATGACAGGAACAATCGTCGGTAACACCGTCTCCTTAACCCCCGCCGTTTTAACTGAAATATTTGGTTTTACAACTGGAGAGGAGGAATTAGAGATTGATTCTGCAGAGTTTACTATGTTGCTAAATCTGATGGGTTATGCTGGTGACAACCCTAACAAATTGTTGAAGAAACATTTGTCTGCCCCATATAAATTCTTAGCAGACCTGGTTGGTAAAGTGCTACTCGGGAAACATACAGCGCACGACTACATCACCAGACAACAATTTCTGGTTATGTGTGTCATTGTCAACAAGAAGCAATAGACTGGGTACAACTGCTGTTTGATTTGATTAAGAAGAAGAATTCCAAGAAGGAAGTATGTTTTGGAAGGATCCTAGGGATCTTCCTCAAGGAAAAGGCTGTTGAATCCCTGGTCTCCCCGACCATATTCATTAATGCCAGTAAAAGGCTCACTTGTGCCTTATTTGGCAGGTGGGAGAGGACAATCACCAAGCCCATAAAGGCTTCTACCTCTTCCACCTCAGCTATTGAGGCACTAGGGCTGTTAAAGCCACTCCCACACCTGCTGAGGAGATTCATCCCACTCCACCATCTCTTCCAGCACCCCTTCCAGCAAAACCTCTCCCTTCCTCTCCCATTCCTTCTTCAACTCTTCACTCACAAAAGAATACTCATGTGCCTACTCCACCTCCATCTCCACCACTTGACATCACTAATATTCCATCTTCCCCTCTTCAAGCAAATCAACAACCAACACCTCCTGCTTCCCCTCATGACACATCTATTCTTACACCACCACAGTCCCCACTTCCCCCACATTTATCCTCCATTCCATCTTACATCCTACCCTCAGACACTACAATGCCAGATGCCACCCTTCCATCCTCATCACCATCCACTCCTCACATACATGCTGTTCCACCCTCCATTCCATCATTAGTTGCTCCCTCCTCTACACCAAATGCAACATCCTCTCCCTCTTCCTCATTTGATCCCACTACCATATCCTCTATCCTCACCATCATCACTCCCCTTTTGAAATCCCTTATAGTAGAGGCCCTTACACCTCTTGCTACATCCATTCAATCTTTATCTGCCCCAATCTCTGCCCTTACTGCTGCCCCCTCCTCAGTTAAGGGCCTAGCCTCAATTCCTACAGAAACCAGGCAGGGGGAGATGCCTGATGATGAAGCAGCAGCACAAGCTTCAGATACTTCAGCTTCAGCAGATACTGCAGATTCTCCAGTCCCCACAGAAGTATATCCAGATTGTACAGGTACAGATTTAGTTGATTTACTTGATTTTATTAATACTGATATGGACATTGATGATATGGATATTGCTGAAACTGTTGGTGATTTTATTCTCAATCCCACAGTTAATTTACAAGAATTACTGCAAAATTTTGATATTGTATATATGCATTCTCTTACAGAAGACTTCACTAAGCCACAGTTGGCTATTGTGCCCTATACATCTCCAATAAGTCCAGCAGTTGCTAAGTAACTCTGTGACAGCTTTGCAATTCCAGTTTCTTCTCCAATCTCTGCAGTTATTCCAGAAGCTATCTTAGCACCAATTTTTTTCATGGATGATTCCCCTATGCCAGATCTAGATGAGCTGATCTTAGCTGATATTGAAGAAGAAAATAAGGCAGCAGCTGAAATCTCTGTCCCAATTATCTCTGATTCTTGTATAGTTTCTTCTTCAACTACTGCTGAATCTCCAGTTTTTGTAACTTTTGCTTCTGCTATAGAAAAGGCTGTCATTGATGATAAAGATTTGAGAGCATTGGATACTTTGTATGATAACCCTCAGGGTTCTAGCAGTGAAGATGATCAAGATGATGAAGATGATTCAGATGAAGAAGCTACCAAGAAGAAGAATTAAATGTTGTTAAAGAAAAGGAAGGCTCCTCCTCCTCCTGCTCCTAAGCCTAATCCAACTGCCGACACTCCCTACTACATTTTGCATAATGTTACTCCTTATAAGGGAATGCCTGCATGGATGTGGCTGTCAAAGAATTAGCAAAAGGAAAGGAAAAGAAGTAGGAGATACTCTCCTCCACCAGTTCATAGATACAGAAGAGATCCTCCTCCTCCTCCATCTCCAGCTGCTGGTGCTTCTAGTTCCTCAACTTCAAAGCCTGCTCCTGTTCAAACCTACCAAAGGCATCAGAGCAAGTCTTCAGGAGGCTACCAGCAGAGGCAACAATCTTCAGGTAGTCAATAATCTTCACAGCAACAACAACATCAACAGCAACAACAGACAATCAGTCCCAAAAGACCACTTTCTCCTCCTATTCCTTTTGAAGATCCTGAAACAGCTAACACTGCAAAAATGGCTAGATTCCAGGAACTGATTGGTCTATCATTGATTAATAAAGCAAAGGTTGAAGGAAAAGACATTTCTGGGTACACAACTATGTCAAAGTATAGAAAAGAACTTAAAAGATTTGATAAAGCAAACAAGCTCTTCAATGTTGATGACTATATGAAGCTCCATCCAGAGGCTGTTGTTCCCAGAGCCTCTTCTCAGAACATGCTTGGTATAGCAGACATGACAATGACTGTAGCTCAAGCAGCTAATCCAAACAGAGAGATCAAATTCTCAAAGCCTGGAGCTAGCAGCAGCAGCAGCAAAGAGAAGGACAAAGAAAAATCCAAGAAGAGCAAGATATGATCTAGGTTTCTCTTCATTCTTGTCTTGTTTTGTTTTTACTTTTATAAACTCTCTGGTTATGTTTCTGAACAAAGTTTTTATATATCTGCTACATGTGTTATAAATTCTATGTCAGATATATGCTTTTACTGCTTTATTTCTTTTCAGTTTGTGTCTTCACTTAGTGACCTCACCCAAATAGGGGGAGATTCTTGGATCCCTAGTTTGGATTTGGGCTAGGTTCACTGAGTTAGGATGTCTTTGACCCACCTTATATAGTAAGGGTCATATATTGTGTCCTAGAGTCTAGGGTTTGTCCTTAGAACATCTTCCTGTGGACCAGCCATCCTCCTGATTGCCAGAGAAACTCAAGACTTAGAGATATTTTCAGCTCAAGGAAATCTGTTCGACGTTTGTCGATCTCAGCTCAACGAATCAGCAACGTTCGTCGATCTCAACTCAACGAATCATATTCTTTGGTCGACGAATCCTGATCAACGATTTGAATTCTTCTCAGCCAGAGATTTCTCAGATTCTAAGTCCACAATCATTCTTCGGTCGACAAATTTTGGATCTCTGTTCGACAAATAATGATTGACAGTGATGATTATCTGTTTGACGAATTTGTTTATCTATTCGACAAATGAAGATTGTTAGTTCGACGAAGATTGTAGCAGTATTGACAAGATTCCCTTGAAGACTAATTGCTATTGTCTGGTCGACGAACTCATCAGCTAATCTCTACAAACTGTGAACTCAGCTCGACGATTCCTGTTCTTCGTTCGACGATTCTAGACTTAGGTCTTCTCCTGTTTTCTGTCCCTTTTCTTGGCGATGATTCCTGAGTAATTAATGTTAAATCTTCTCGGAATGCTACCGTTAGAACGAGTATTGATCATGGATTATTACATGCCATTTTTCCATGGGACAGTTAGGGAATTCATTGATTGCCGCTTCCTTCCTAGGCTGACTGCATTTACTGCTCAAGCATTCAAATCTCGAATGTGTTCTTTAGTCAGTTTTAACAAAAAGAAAAGAAAGGATTAAGCAGTCAGACACACAGACAGACATTGCATTGAAGAACAGTCTTACAGAAATCAAAAGTTCTTTTCTGCAATCAGCCTAGGCCAGAGAACATATTCAAGAAGAAGAAGAACATTCAATCTCTATCAAGAGTCTTCTTCCTTCAATCCTACAGGATAACTTCAGAAGGACAACAATCTCTATCTGTCAAAGAAGTTCCTAAAGCAATCTCTGGTCAAGGCAATCAAGTTTTGAAGACCTGTCACCCTGAAGCAGTGCTCCAAATTTCCTGATCCATTCAAGATCTCAGGGGGAGCATTATGCTGAAATCAATCCACTAGTCTTCTCAGTTGTTATTGAGAAAGAGAAGACCCCATCACCCTTTTTCCATCTTCTGTACAGGGTTTTAAGTCCCTTCAAAATTATTCCTGGTTGCAAGTCTCCTACCAAAAGACTTGAGGTTTTGGTTTTTGAGCACCTGAACAAAAGCTCATTGGTGTCAGGCACCTGATCAAAAATCTCAGTGGATTCCTACCAGGGTGGTAGAAGAGTGGATGTACCCAGGTTGGGGAACCACTATAAATTTTTTGTGTCGTCTGGTTTCCCTTTTTCTTTTGTTTTGGCTGTGTTCTGTGATTTGTTAGGTTGCTGTGCTTATTTCTTTATTTGCTAATCTAACCTTCACTTTCATTAAGTGTCTTAGTGTTCTAGCTATAGTTTTTCTTTTCTTAATTTCTAACTAGTCTATGTCTATGAAAACTAGTTCTTAGGAAGGAAAGAATTTAAATGTACTGGTATACCTACTATAACCTACTCCGGGTTCCGCGGTTGTGCCAGATCTAGAGCATACACTTGCTCCCTTTCTGGCATGTGGCGTCTGCCCTGATATCCCCGTCCTCGGTCGTGTCCTTGGCCACCAAACTACCGAGGAGGTGGGGCACCCTGAAGTGCTGGTGGGGGTGCTCACCTCATGGGACAAATCCTCTTGAAATTTCCCGGCTGATTGCACTGGAAGCATACCAGTGCCTGCTCTGCTGTCCTCGGTATCTCCAGCATCTATAAGGGCTGGGGAGCCATTGCCCCCAGGCTCCTATGCTCTTGTCAAATCTCCTGACGGGGTTGATTGATAAGTTATAAATATACGCATGTTTATGTACAATAAATAAGTTTTTTTAGTTTAGTTTTGTGTATTTTTCTTAAATAATTTGCTTATTTTTCATACAACTAATTCTAACTTGAGTTATTTCTGTTTCCTAAATTTTTCAAGAAAAACACCAAAAATCTTGCAAAAAAAAGTTAGGTCACGCCCGTGACCTACTGGTCACGCCCGTGACCAGAGCGTGATAATGCAAAAGCCGTGATTTCAACAAATTTCTGAAGAAAAAACTCGACACGCCCGGGGTTACGCCTGTGTCACTCGACTTGGGGCGTGACCCATGCCCGTGTCCACCCGATTGACGTTTTCAGCTCGACATTCGTCGACCCCCGCGACACGCCCTGCGTCACGCCCGTGACCTGGGGCGTGACTTCTCCACCTGGCCCGACAAACAACCGCCGACGACTTTCGATGCAGACGGCGCCAGTTCAACCTCCATGCCACGCCTACCGTCACGCCCGTGACATGGGGCGTGACCGCCACGTGGACCTCCCCGAAGTCAACATCGCCATCAAATTTCCGGAAGAAGATGCTGAATAGTGCCGACACGCCCACCGTCACGCCCGTGACCGGGGGCGTGACCGCCGTGTTTTCGGCCGCAAAGTCAAATCGCCATCAAATCCGTCACTTCACCGAATTCCGCTGCTTAATAGTGCTGACACGCCCCCCGACACCCCCGTGTCGGCGGGCGTGTACTTAGAAATTTTTGCCTATAAAAAGGCAGCTGCTGTATGACTTCAGGGTTCCAATTTTTGAAACCGTTTTGATGCTAAGGGCTGCCGTTTGGAGCTAGTTTTGGGGCTATGTAAGGATCTTTCCCCCTCCTTTCAAGTTGTTTTAAGCATTGTAATCAACCTTTTTTTGTTAATAAAATCTTTTCTTTTCATCCTTTTAATGCTTTGAAAAATCTCTGAAGGCCTCCTTTTCATCAATCCTAAGTACTTTTAATTTCATTTTCATATGCGTGTGTGTGTGTATGAGTTAAACATTGCAAAATTTATGTTTTAAAATGAAAAATAATTTGTTTTACTATCATAATAACAAAATTTATAGCCGTTATTATGGCCGATTTCATTCTCAAACTCTAAAAAATTGGTTAGACTTAGGATTTTCATGCTTTAAAATGCATTCTTATGAACTTGTAAAACGTTAAAAAGATGGTTTTCATCCCTCTTAACTTAGCTTTTACTTTGATTTAATTATAAAACCGATGCTTCTTTTTATCTTACTCCCATTTTTTAAACCATTTTACAATGCTATAAGAATGTATAAATTGTTATTCTTATGTTTCATCAACTTTCATTTTAAGTAATTACAAAAAATATTTTCGCTCGAACAATTTTTATTTTCACTTTTTATGCATTTCTATCAAAATCTAACAGTAAAAATGTAAACGTTTTAATTTTTCGGGCACTTACCTTTCTCACTTTAATTTAAAAACTTTTTGCTGAAACAATTTTTATTTCGTCTTTTTACGCATTTCTACCACATTTCAGCGGTAGAAATGCAGTTGTTTTAGTTTTTCAATTACTTTGTTTTTCTCATTTTGTTTAGCACAAGTGTGTGCGTGTATGAGATATTTTTCATCTCCTAAGTTAAAATTATGCAAGTGTGTGTGTGTGTGTGTGTGTTTATTTATGCCGAGTGCGTGAGTGTATGAGATAATCTGAATCGTCTTAGTTAATTCATGCAAGTGTGTGTGTGTGTGTGTGTGTGTGCTTATTCAAGTAGAGTGCGTGTGTTGTTTTTATTTTTCCGCCTACTCATTTGAGTTAATTGGCTGGATTTTATTCAAGTAGAGTGCATGTGTTGTTTTTATTTCTCCGCCTACTCATTTGACTTAAATGACTGGACTGTATTTTCAGTCCTACTCGTTTGAGTAGGACTTGTAATTTTCATTCTTTATTTTTCCGCCTAATCACTTGAGTTAAATCGACGGACTTTATTTCCCGCCTACTCATTTGAGTAGGATTTGTACTTGCATGTATTTTCGCCTACTCGTTAAGAGTTAAATGGTGTGTCTTTAGTTCCCTGTAAATATTTAAGAAAGCCCTGTAATCGCATTTATTTTCTCCTACTCGTTTGAGTAGGACTCGCTTTCATTTCAGTCCTACTCGTTTGAGTAGGACTTGCAATTTTCAGCTTTTATTTCCCGCCCCCACTCGTTTGAGTGGGACCTGCAAATTTCAATTATGCACTTTTCAGCTTTTATTTCCCTCCCCACTCGTTTGAGTGGGACCTGCAAATGTCAATTATGCAATTTTCTCTTATGAGTAACTTAGTTTTATTTATGTCTCTTGTTATATGTTTGAATGAGTGCGGGTGTGTTTTTTTGTAATAACTTTTCTAATGTTAGGATATTTTACTTTTCTTCTTATTTTCTTTATAACCTTTCAGCGAATAGTTTAGGACGCTCGCACAACCAAACATATAAGCTATCCCCATTCCGATGAGTGGCTAATTGCTTTTAGCCCTCGGTATCGAAGAGCTTTGGGATCTAAAATGTTTTAAATAACCAAATGTCTAATTTTTCGATTTAATTAAAAAACTTAAGATTTACCCCGGGTTAACGACGCGTAGACCCACATATCGATGTGTGGGCTCTATTTTCGTTATCCATACGTTATCTAGCCGAGAGGTCGTGCGTATGGACAGATCACCCCTGGGTAAATAGAGTTCCGCACTAACCCTCGAGAGAGGAGGCGCGCTAACTCTACCGGATTGGGTTCCCCACACAATAGCGGGGTTCTTAGCGTACTGCGGGCATTAAGGGAAATCCTTCGTCGGACGAGAGCCCGGTCGAATAGCCTTAATGTCTAGGTGAGCGATATTCCTAGAGATAGGTGAGCTCATTATTTTGAACCTCCACGGCCAAGTTTCCGCTTTAATTAAATTGAAACTTTAGATATCTAGTTATTCAAATCTATTTTTAATCCTAACGCAATTCGATACTGGGAGTAATCTCTTCATCGACTATTTTCTTAAAATCTATTTTTATCCTATTTTAATTAAAACCCTCAGCTTTCTATTTCGGTAAAATAATAGTGTTTTCGGAGGAGTAGGGGTAATCAACCCGTTCCCGGGAATAATACGACCTCGGTATTCTCCCGAATATCGAGTACTACTTGCGATAGGCGCACTTTCCTCATATAGCAAGCCCGCGGCGATCGACTCACCGAACCAACCATAGTAAGAGTCTGTTCGCGGGCCAATCAAGTTTTTGGCGCCGTTGCCGGGGAACTTCTCTTTGAGTTGTTATTCCGAATCCGAACTCTATTACTTTTATTTTTATTTCTAAAAACTAAAAAAAAAACTTAAAACTTTTATTGAAAATCCAAAAAAAGAAGTTAATTTTCTACGTTTTATTTTAGGGTGTATGACCCGTGGACAGCCTTCGGAGTCCGAAAATTTGGATTTCGATCCTGAGATCGAACGCTCGCTTGCCCGTATTCGGTCTCAACGCCGAAATCCCTCTTTGGATTCCGAATAATCCATCAGAGAACCCTCTGCCGTTGCTATGGCCGACCCCAATCCGAACGCGGCCCTTGAGCGTACATTGTCATATTACGCCCGACAAAATTTGGACGATACTGGGTCCAGTATTGTTCGCCCGACGGTGGCGAACAATAATTTTGAGATCAAATCGAGCGTTATCCAAATGATCCAAAACGCCGTGCAGTTCGATGGACAGCCGGATGAGGACCCAAACGTTCATTTGTCTAGTTGTTTGGAGATTTGCGATACTTTTAAGATTAATGGCATCACTGATGACGCCATTCGTTTGCGCCTTTTTCCATTCTCCCTCAGATCCAAAGCAAAGGCGTGGTTGAATTCCCTCCCCCGAGGATGTATCACCACCTGGGCCGAGCTTGCGGAGCGGTTCTTCACGAAGTACTTTCTGCCCGCCAAAACTGCAAAGTTATGGGCGGACATTTCTTCGTTCGTGCAGAACGATTCCGAGTCTATTTTTGAGACTTGGGAGCGCTTTAAGGAATTCCTCCGCAAGTGTCCGCACCACGCGTTGCCTGCGTGGTTGCAGGTCCAAATCTTCTACAATGGGCTTAACTATCAGACACGTCAAATGATTGACGCGGTTGCCGGGGGTACCTTGAATAATAAGACCCCCGAGGCTGCCCAAGCTCTTATTGAAGAGATGGCTATGAACGCCTACCAATGGAACGTCCCGCGGGGACGTCCCAAGCAGGCGGCCGACCTCTTTGAAGTGGATGCCACTGCCCACTTAGCCCTTCAATTTGAAAGGCTGACGAAGCAGGTGGCGGAGATGTCTGCTGCCTCCACCACTCCACCTTAGGCGATTCCCCCTAATGCCGGCGTAGCAAATGAATTCGTAGACTACGTGGGAAATGCTGGGCGACCTTCCTTCAACCACGCCAACAACCCTTATAGCAATACCTATTGAAAGTCCACCTAGTGTCAACAAAGTTCACCTATGGGGGGGGGGAATAGGTGACGTGCAACGCTTTTGCGGAATTTACGACGGTACCTGCACAATAAAAATAAAAAGCACAGCACACAGAATACACATGCAATTTATAGTGGTTCCCCGACTTGGGTACATCCACTTTCCCCCTTCGACCTATCTCCCAACAAGGGACGACTCAGTCACTTCTCCAACAGGATTGAAATCCAATCCTTGCACTATCGGAAGGAACCCTTCCACACGTAGGAGTCAACACTCCCACAAACCGGGTTGCACCCAACCCTTACAACACAGAACAAACGTTCCTTTACAACAAAAGTAAAATAGAATGTACACGAGATACAAACTTCGTTTGGAGACTACGGTGTTCCTCTTCATTCGACGACGTGTTCGTGAAGTCAACGAAGAGTCTACAACCCTAGATCTCTCTTGGAGAGGATCTCCCCGGAACCGGCGGCGGCAATACAAACGGCGGCTTGGTTCGGGATCGGCGGCGACGACGATGTGCGGCTGCACTTCTTTAGAGATCCAAACTTCGTAGCGAAGATAGCTAGGTCTACCAACGGTCACACTAGGATCAATCGTCTCTATCGATTCGGATGGGGAAGACTTTCCCGATCTATAAATCGAGAGACAAGAGATCTCCGGTTAGACACATGAGACGCTGAGCTTAGCTAGGCTTCTATCGACCGGAGATCTGGAAGAAAACACGATGACGACCGGCGATCTACACTCTCGCGGGCGATGGAGGCGGCGGCGGAAATCGCGAACTAGGTCAAGTCGCGGCTCTACTTTGTATATCTTTTTCCTGTCCCCCTACTATTCAAAAATACCCGTGTATTTATACACTGTAGATACTAACAATATGACCGTTGTGGGTCCCACAAGTAGAAACCCGAAGTCCGGTTCAAAATAGTCCAGCGGCAGAATCCGGTCCAGCAGCATCAAGAGAAAACGCCAAGTAAAATTCGTCGAGAATCATTGGTGATTCTCGACGAATCGGCGAGAATCAGTTAACGATTCTCGACGATTCATCGAGAATCACTAGTGATTCTCGACGATTCCCTTGTTGATTCTCAACGATTTTCACTTGGTATTCATGACCTGCTCAGCGACGGGTTCGGCGAGAATCATCAGTGATTCTCGCCGAATCTTACTTGGCACCATTTTGAGGTAGCCGGAAGGAGTCGGCGAGAATCACTAATGATTCTCAACGATTTGGCGAGAATCACTAGTGATTCTCGCCGAATCGGCGAGAATCACTTGGTGATTCTCGTCGACTTTTACTTAGACGAATTTTCGTCTTTCCACCCAAGAGCTGCCCCTTGACCCATCCTTCCTCCTTGTCTTCTCTTGCATAAACACGGCCCTGTGCTTGAAAGTAAGTGCACTCCAATAGAGAGAGTACACGTAGGCCAACACACTGATCTACTCAACGTGGGATTACGTCATGCAGACCCGTGTATATTGACCTACTGCACCCTGACATTGGTGTGCACTTAGCGTGGAAGAACTGCAAGCACAACTTAAGAAGTTTCATCAAATACATTGTGAATTCATCTTAGCCTGACAGGTGGCTTCCTCAAATCCAGGTGATTGTGGATACAATACCCAACAATCTCCCCCTATTTGACGTAGCCAAAACCCTACTAGCTAAGATGAATAACACTAATCAAATAATAAAAAACAGCATTCAGAAGTTAAACTTGCAGCACAAGAGAATATAAACAACCAGATCAGGACTTGAGTCATTCACATATTCAAATACAAATGTATATATATATATATATATATATATATATATATATATATATATATATATATATATATATATATATATATAATCTCAGAATTGTTCATATCATAACAATAAGCATTAAATGTTCTTAGGAGAGAATGACAAGCTACAAGTTGTTGACTATCTTTCCTTAGCTAAGTCATCCTTGAGTTTTTGCGCCAAAAACTTCTTCCTTTGTCTCTCCATGTACTCTTTAGGCTTCAGGTAATATCTGGGAGGAGGAACTTTATCTGCATCCGTGTTGTTTCTGAAGAAGATGTTCCTTTTAGCTTCATACGTCTTATGTATTTCCCATTCATACTGGCTGTATACTTCGTTTCGATTGAGTTCTCCTTTTTCTTGTAGCCAAAAGGTGTCCAAGATGATGTTCTTTGAAACTGGACTCCACTTTTCATTTCGTACTTCCTCCTCACTCATTCTGATTCTCTTCTCAGCTAGTGTCTCCCTGGAGGTCCCTTCCTGAGCTTTTCTCTTGCCCCTGGCTTTTGCTAGGGCCTCTTGGTCAAACATGCTCATCAGTTTAGCTTTGGAAATAGCCCTAGCATCAGCTTCACTTATGGGAACATCTGCTGCACTTGCACTTATTCCCTCAGCAGCACTTACTCCCTCAGCGGCCGTAGATGTCTCAGGAGCATGAATACCTGCAGGATTGTCAGGCAAAACGACGCCTAACGCGCCTAACGCCTGTTGGAGCATCCACCAGCAGCTCTCATAGACGTACTTGTTTGACTGTTCGAAGTTATTGATCATGACTTCTCGGAGTTCAGCCATCTTAGCAATGTAGTCCTTCTCCCCCTTTTTGGCTTCGACAGCGATGAAGTTTGCATAGGAGTGCAGGGAGTCATCAATATGCTTGGTGGTCCGGGAGAATTCAGTGACCAAGGCCTGCTGATTGGCGTTGAGAGTGACCATATTACCGTCAAACTTTTGAATGTTGTTAGCTACAACATGTGCATTCTGATTTACTACAGCAAGAGTATCAGTGTTCTTTTTCAATCCGGCCATGAGAAGTGTGACAGCTTGGCCGGCCTTGATGTACTTTTCTTCAAATTTCTTCTCCATCTCGTCCAGTTTATGGTTGATCTCCACCATATTCTTGAGCATGAGATTTTCAGATGTCTTAATCATTTTCAGCAGTTTATTCTGAGCTTCATCAAAGGAGGCTTTGAGTTCATTCACAATGCCCTGAATGACATTTACAGTGTGAGTGGCTAGCTCATCTCGTAATGGAAGAGCCGGAGGCACTTGTGGGCCTTGCCCTTCAGCAGACGCATCTGTAGAGCTGGATACAAGCACAGTCTCTAATGGAGGAATGCTGGCGGCCTCTAGAGATTTGTCTGACTCCCCCTCCACTGGTGCATGCTTGTCAGATGGAGGTTCAAAAAGATCCGGAGCCTCCAATGCTTCATGTCCCTCATTCCCGTCTTCCTCTCCGTCATTATCCATGAAATCATCTATATCAGCAGCATCTTCCAACTCGTTGTCAGCAGTCTCCAGTCCAGTAGCTTCGGCTCCTTGCTCGTTTCGGTTCGGAGCCTCCCCATGCTCCAGCTCAGGTTCACTTTCTTCGTGTAGATCTGTCACAACATCTCTGGCCAGCTGGGAGATGTCAGATACTACATCAGTATGAGGGGGTAGAGGCTCCCCCTCGATTCCTGCAGTCAAGGTATCAGGAACTTCATTGGACGAAGCCAAAACCCTACTAGCTAAGATGAATAACACTAATCAAATAATAATAAAAAAACAGCATTCAGAAGTTAAACATGCAGCACAAGAGAATATAAACAACCAGATCAGGACTTGAGTCATTCACATATTCAAATACAAATGTATATATATATATATATATATATATATATATATATATATATATATATATATATATATATATATATATATAATAATCTCAGAATTGTTCATATCATAACAATAAGCATTAAATGTTCTTAGGAGAGAATGACAAGTTACAAGTTGTTGACTATCTTTCCTTAGCTAAGTCATCCTTGAGTTTTTGCGCCAAAAACTTCTTCCTTTGTCTCTCCATGTACTCTTTAGGCTTCGGGTAATACCTGGGAGGAGGAACTTTATCTGCATCCGTGTTGTTTCTGAAGAAGATGTTCCTTTTGGCTTCATACGTCTTATGCATCTCCCATTCATACTAGCTGTATACTTCGTTTCGATTGAGTTCTCCTTTTTCTTGTAGCCAAAAGGTGTCCAAGATGATGTTCTTTGAAACTGGACTCCACTTTTCGTTTCGTACTTCCTCCTCACTCATTCTGATTCTCTTCTCAGCTAGTGTCTCCCTGGAGGTCCCTTCCTGAGCTTTTCTCTTGCCCCTGGCTTTTGCTAGGGCCTCTTGGTCAAACATGCTCATCAGTTTAGCTTTGGAAATAGCCCTAGCATCAGCTTCACTTATGGGAACATCTGCAGCACTTGCACCTATTCCCTCTGCAGCACTTACTCCCGCAGCAGCCATAGAAGTCTCAGGAGCATGAATACCTGCAGGATTGTCAGGCAAAACGACGCCTAACGCGCCTAACGCCTGTTGGAGCATCCACCAGCAGCTCTCATAGACGTACTTGTTCGACTGTTCGAAGTTATTGATCATGACTTCTCGGAGTTCAACCATCTTAGCAATGTAGTCCTTCTCCCCCTTTTTGGCTTCGACAGCGATGAAGTTTGCATAGGAGTGCAGGGAGTCATCAATATGCTTGGTGGTCTGGGAGAATTCAGTGACCAAGGCCTGCTGATTGGCGTTGAGAGTGACCATATTACCGTCAAACTTTTGAATGTTGTTAGCTACAACATGTGCATTCTGATTTACTACAGCAAGAGTATCAGTGTTCTTTTTCAATTTGGCCATGAGAAGTGTGACAGCTTGGCCGGCCTCGGTGTACTTTTCTTCAAATTTCTTCTCCATCTCGTCCAGTTTATGGTTGATCTCCACCATATTCTTGAGCATGAGATTTTCAGACTTCTTAATTCTTTGCAGCATTTGATTCTGAGCTTTATCAAAGGAAGCCTTAAGCTCATTCACGATGCCCTGAATGATATTTACAGTGTGAGTGGCAAGCTCATCTCGTAATGGAAGAGCCGGAGGCACTTCTTGGCCTTGCTCTTTAGCAGACGCATCTGTAGAGCTGGATACAATCACAGTCTCTAATGGGGGAATGCTGGCGGCCTCTGTAGATTTTTCTAACTCCCCCTCCACTGGTGCATGCTTGTCAGATGGAGGTTCAAAGAGATCCAGAGCCTCCAATGCGTCATGTCCCTCATTCTCGTCTTCCAGTCCGTCATCATCCATGAATTCATCTTCATCAGCAGCCCCTTCCAACTCTTTGTCAGCAGTCTCTAATACAGTTGCTTCGTCTCCTTGGTCATTTCGGTTCGGGGCCTCCTCATGCTCCAGCTCAGGTTCACTTTCTTCGTGTAGATCTGCCACAGCATCTCTGGCCAGCTGGGAGATGTCAGATACTACATCAGTATGAGGAGGGTAGAGGCTCCCCCTCGATTCCTGCAGTCAAGGTATCAGGAACTTCATTGGGGGTGATTGCTGGAGATACTCCCTGTTGTTCTTCCACGGCAGTCTGCCCAATACGCCTCTCCCATCGGTCAAACACACTTGAGTCCATCTTCTTCAAGTAGTGTAGAGGAACACCTTTGCTCATGTCAAACCTGTCTCCATTTAGCTGATTTAGATACAGACTTATGATACGACCAAAACTCGGAGAGCCCAAGGTGTCCTTTATCTTCTCGAACAACAACCCCCCCAGTTGAACCTTTTACGACACACAACAGCTATCAGTATCTTGAACATATCCGCTGAGATATGGTCATGAGAGCCCGGCTTGCAGATGAGCCCCTTTCCAATTATGTCAGACAGGAGCTTCCCTTCTTCATTCATATCCTTTCTCTTTATGGACCTAGTTCCTCGTGGGAGACCGCAGAATAAGAGAGTTCTGGTTTTGTCATCGTCCTCCAGATAGTCCTCATGCTCCGAGCTAGAAAGCTGCAGGAAGCGGGTCAGCTTGCTGGCAGACATCTTGACCTTTGCTCCAGCCACCTTGCTTTTGATGAGTGAGTCGCCATTTCGGAGTCTTGCGGTAGCGAAGAACTCCAGTACCTCTTTGTCCAGGATTTTGCACGGGTGCTCCAGGACGAATGTTAGCCCAGCCTCTTCCAGCATCAGAATGATGTTGCGGAATTCGTCCGAGGCGTGAGAGAACCCAGTTCGAACAAGCTCGCAACCGGTGACAAACCCAGCAGTTGTCCTTGGAGCCATTGCAGATCTAGAGAGAGAAGCCCTACTCTAAGCTTTAATAAACAGTCAAAAGGAAAGCGTCACTAGTGATAACGTCCAAGTACGGGTGAGGAAGAGGTTACCTAAAGGCGTAGACGGAAGAGAGTTGGAGAGCTTCCTGCAAGAAATCTTCCTTGAGCGTCCTTTGGGAAGACCTTCGGTGGAGACCTAGCGGGAAACAGCGATGGAGACCTTCGGTGAGTAGGAGAGTTTCCTGCGGGGTTCGGCGGGATTCGTCGGGAGCCTGTGTGATTCGACGAGAACCTTGCGAGAACCTTGCGGGAACTTGCGGGAAGACGATGGAGAACCTTGCGGGATTTTGCGAAGGCGGTGCGGGATCCGACGAGAACCTTGTGCGATTCCTAAAGGAGAAACCTTGAGAAGATGATTCGACGAGCTTCCTTGCGGGATCCGACGAGAACCTTGCGGGAACTTTGAGAAGATGATTCGACGAGCTTCCTGCGGGTCGGCGGAAAAGACCTTGTGCGATTCCTAAGGAATGTGAAGAGTCGGCGGGAGAAATCTAGGGTCTCCTGTGAAGTTCGGCGGGATGCGTATAGTGTCTCCTTCGGCGGGATTCTTATGGAAGGTGAAAGGTCGGCGGGAATTCTTCCTCAATTGTGATTCTTCTTGATCCTTCGGCGAGAATGGGATCCTCCTTAAATGCCAAGCTCGACGAGTTAAATGGGATTCTTACGGTTTCCGTTTGTCTAAGTTAATTTGAAAGTCTTCTAACTACGTATCTTTGTTAGTTTTCAGTGAATTAATTTACGCCTGCAAATGTTAGTTCTCGAATCTACCAGAGGAAGTTCCGATAACTCTTTAATGATGTATCTACGGTTTATATTCATCGTGTGACCCTATCCTTGGATGTGCATACATACACGTATATACAAAGATGTATTCTGTATATAAAGATATATATATATATATATATATATATATATATATATATATATATATATATATATATATGTAACTGTCAATGGAAAACGACTCAAGTCTTGGAACTAATCATGAGTACCTGGGATTTTGAGAGTCATCGTTTAGTCCCACAGGTAGAACATATTAGGAGCTCAATGTGAGTATGCTCAAGTCGATATCACATCTGTTATAGCAGACGCTTGTTCCAATTTAGTCTTGAGCCACCTAATGTCTGGTTCCCATCATATTCACGGGAACCTAGACTACCCTGCAAAAAAGAATTACTTTACCTTAGGAACCCAAATCATATTGGGTCCTAGGTTCCTGTTAGCATAAGCACGCAACTGCCTTCCTTCAGAAAACCCGTCAGGAAGACTACCTCTGTCCCGTGAATGTGGATAAGCCCTTGCCGTGGGCACAGAGGGGTTGTGCCAACAGTCGATGGCAAAGTGCCCCACTTTGCCACAGCACCAACATGGGTGAATGTTGTATCGCCGTTTAAGACCTGATCTAGTGACTGAGGTAGTCACGGTCCTAGGTTTATACGGGATAGAGCATGATCTCCTCACAAAATTTCCACTTCCATCGTGACACGTGGAAGGGTGGAAGGAATGCATGTTGTGAGCGTCATGAGGCCGGGAAGGTGGTGCCATTCTTTCAGGCATCCCCCTTCCTGAGGCCCCATGAAACCTTACACCATGACTTCTATCCTCCCTCTCCTGTGTCCTCGGGTGGTGAGAAGTCTTCTGTGAGCTGGGACATGCAGATTCACACCGAGTTGAGGCAGTGGCAGTGAATACAAAGGGCTCAGAATGAGCCTTAGGTATTCTCTCATGAGTGGCCACGACGGCCCTTGCACTCCGGGTGTCTCCACATGGGGACAGATCACCCTTGCAGTGACCACGACTATTCCTGTGGTCATACCTGAAGGCATGATGAGTTGCCTTCCTGCTTGGAGTGGGGGGTCGGAATACCGTTTCCCCATTTCTCAACAAATTGATAATCCGGGAGATCCACCCGTTTTCTTGTTTTCTCTTTATAGCATCAACCTTGGAAAAGTTTGATACTATTCTTTTCTCATTCTCTAAACTACTCTCTAGAGCTGAGATCTTAGAGTCCTTGACCTTGTTGGACGCCAATTGGAGAACCAACAAGATCTTCAGTCGAGCAATCTCTTGAGCTTGCTCCTCAGCAAGTAGGTTGCTTTTCTGAAGGGCTCTCTTCAGGGAATCAGAATCTTCTGAAGAAAAGCAGTTCCTGTCTTCAGAAATTTCAAGAGATACGGGGCAGGATGAAGAGGTTACCTGCTCTTCTGTGTTATTGTCATTAGAGCCAGTGACCATTATCTCATCCTCATCAGAGCTGCTTTCCTCACTGGCCTCTTCAGTCTCTGACACGGACACTGGAGCTCTGATGTTGTCCGAGAGATCCATGCCTTCATCCTCAGAGGTGAGGACCCCCACATAGGCTTCATCCTCTGGTTGACAGCAGATTCCAGCTTTCTCTGACCCCCCCCATCAGCTCTGAGATCATCAACCACAGAGATTTAGCCGTCTTACATTTTTCCAATCTAGAGCGAGAAGCTCCAGACCAGATATCCATGATAATTTGTCGAATCCTCTTATCCAAATTAAAGAATGAAAGTTCCATTTCAGACATCTCAGAAATGCACTTGGGCACTTGAATTCCAGAGTCGGAGGTCTTCATAGGAATAAAAGGACCCTCTTCTAGGATGAAGGATGCACGAGGATCGATGGCATCCAAGTGATACGACACTCTCATCCTCCAGACGGGATAAAACTCCTTTGTACATGCGGGGAGTCTGAGTGGCGATATCTCATAATCCAGCTCCATGCTTCTAACACTGGTGGCAGGATACTACCCAAGGTGTAAACCTTTTTGATGAGTAACCTCCCTCTGATACCACTTGAAAGTCCACCTAGTGTCAACAAAGTTCACCTATGGGGGGGGGGGGGGAATAGGTGACGTGCAACGCTTTTGCGGAATTTACGACGGTACCTGCACAATAAAAATAAAAAGCACAGCACACAGAATACACAGGCAATTTATAGTGGTTCCCCGACTTGGGTACATCCAGTTTCCCCCTTCGACCTATCTCCCAACAAGGGACGACTCGGTCACTTCTCCAACAGGATTGAAATCCAATCCTTGCACTATCAGAAGGAACCCTTCCACACGTAGGAGTCAACACTCCCACAAACCGGGTTGCACCCAACCCTTACAACACGGAACAAACGTTCCTTTACAACAAAAGTAAAATAGAATGTACACGAGATACAAACTTCGTTTGGAGACTACGGTGTTCCTCTTCGTTCGACGACGTGTTCGTGAAGTCAACGAAGAGTCTACAACCCTAGATCTCTCTTAGAGAGGATCTCCCCGGAACCGGCGGCGGCAATACAAACGGCGGCTTGGTTCGGGATCGGCAGCGATGACGATGTGCGGCTGCACTTCTTTAGAGATCCAAACTTCGTAGCGAAGCTAGCTAGGTCTACCAACGGTCACACTAGGATCAATCGTCTCTATCGATTCGGATGGGGAAGACTTTCCCGATCTACAAATCGAGAGACAAGAGATCTCCGGTTAGACACGTGAGACGCTGAGCTTAGCTAGGCTTCTATCGACCGGAGATCTGGAAGAAAACACGATCACGACCGGCGATCTACACTCTCGCGCGGCGACGGAGGCGACGACGGAAATCGCGAACTAGGTCAAGTCGCGGCTCTACTTTGTATATCTTTTTCCCGTCCCCCTACTGTTCAAAAATACCCGTGTATTTATACACTGTAGATACTAACAATATGACCGTTGTGGGTCCTACAAGTAGAAACCCGAAGTCCGGTTCAAAATAGTCCAGCGGCAGAATCCGGTCCAGCAGCATCCAGAGAAAACGCCAAGTAAAATTCGCCGAGAATCATTGGTGATTCTCGACGAATCGGCGAGAATCAGTTAACGATTCTCGACGATTCGTCGAGAATCACTAGTGATTCTCGACGATTCCCTTGTTGATTCTCAACGATTTTCACTTGGTATTCATGACCTGCTCAGCGACGGGTTCGGCGAGAATCATCAGTGATTCTCGCCGAATCTTACTTGGCACCATTTTGAGGTAGCCGGAAGGAGTCGGCGAGAATCACTAATGATTCTCGACGATTCGGCGAGAATCACTAGTGATTCTCGCCGAATCGGCGAGAATCACTTGGTGATTCTCGTCGACTTTTACTTAGACGAATTTTCGTCTTTCCACCCAAGAGCTGCCCCTTGACCCATCCTTGCTCCTTGTCTTCTCTTGCATAAACACGGCCCTGTGCTTGAAAGTAAGTGCACTCCAATAGAGAGAGTACACGTAGGCCAACACACTGATCTGCTCAACGAGGGATTACGTCATACAGACCCGTGTATATTGACCTACTGCACCCTGACATTGGTGTGCACTTAGCGTGGAAGAATTGCAAGCACAACTTAAGACGTTTCATCAAATACATTGTGAATTCATCTTAGCCTGACAGGTGGCTTCCTCAAATCCAGGTGATTGTGGATACAATACCCAACACCTATAATCCGGGTTGGAGGAACCACCCCAACTTCTCATGGAGCAATGGGAATAATGTGCAGCGCCCCCCCCCCCCCCCCCCACTTCTTTCGCGCCCGGATTTCTGCCGCCTCCCCCTCTTCCAAAACCCTCCCCGATGGATGATAATTTTTCTAAATATATAGCTTCCAACGAGTCAAATATCCGGAACATCACCGGATCGCTAAAAAACTTAGAACTCCAGGTTGGACAGCTAGCGCGAATGATGTCCGAGCGCGCGCTCGGGGCATTGCCGGGAAACACGGAGCCCAATCCGCGGGAAAATATCAACTCTATAACCCTCCGTAGCGGAAAGGAGGTGATCGATCCAAAACGGACCGATCCTCAGGTACATATTTCACCTCCGACCACTCTTCCCCCTTCTTTGATTACGCCACCTTTACAAATTTTAAATGAAAAAATTATTAAAACGCCCTTGCCGTATCCGCATAAACTTAATAGTGAACGTAAGGACGCACAACACGAAAAATTTATTTTATTATTAAAACAAATTCATATTAATGTTCCCTTCTGCGAGGCAATCTCTCAAATGCCTAAATATGTGAAATACTTAAAACAACTTCTTTCCAATAAACAAAAATTAGAAAATATTTCGCATATTTCTCTAAATACTGACTGCTCAGCGGCTCTTACTAATAAATTGCCCCTAAAAAGAAATGACCCGGGACGGTTCTCCATCCCGTTCCTTTTTGGCAATATATTAGTAAAATACGCTCTTGCAGATTTAGGCGCGAGCATTAATTTGATGCCGTTATCGCTCTTTCAAAAATTAGGTTTGGGCACTCCGGCCCCTACGAAAATGCGAATCCAACTTGCGGATCGCTCGGTTAAGTTTCCCGTCGGGGTAGTGGAGGACGTACTTGTCCGAGTTGATAAGTTTATCTTTTCGGTGGACTTCGTCATCTTGGACATCGAGGAGTACACCGATGTACAAATTATACTCGGTCGCCCTTTTCTCGCTACCTCCCGTGCATTAATTGATGTCAGTAACGGTCGTCTCCTCCTTCGGGTAGGAGATGACGAAGTTACTTTCTCTATTAATCCCTCTATAGGAGACTCGTCATCGAGCGATGACTTTTGTTATAATTTAGACACATATCTCGGAGATTGTTCTTCCCCTATTTTTGAGTCTACTTTTTTAAACGACGATATTTATGCGCTCGAAAATTTTAACTGCGATGAGGATACCTCTATAGACTTGCCTTTCGAACCAATTGGTAAGAAAGATATAGGAATTAAAACCTCGTTAGAAGAACCGCCCTGCCTTGAACTCAAACCCCTACCCGATTCACTCAAATACGCCTTTTTGGGGAAAAATGATACACTCCATGTTATCATTTCTTCTCATTTGAGCAAATCGGAGACTTCCGATTTATTGGGAGTTTTGCTTAAACATCGCCACGCAATTGCATGGCAAATTTCTGATCTCAAAGGGATTAACCCGTCTTTCTGCACCCATAAGATTTTCCTTCTCGATAATTGCCGCAAAACTATTCAGCCGCAGCGACGTCTTAACCCAAACATGAAAGACGTCGTTAAGGCCGAAATTATTAAATTATTAGATGCGGGGATTATTTATCCCATATCGGATAGTACGTGGGTTAGTCCCATTCACGTGGTGCCCAAAAAGGGCGGTCTTACCGTAGTGGAGAATGAGCATAATGAACTCGTCCCAACTCGTACTGTTACGGATTGGCGGGTGTGCATCGATTATAGAAAACTAAATGACGCCACCCGTAAGGATCATTTCCCACTGGCTTTCTTAGACCAAATTTTAGAGCATTTATCCGGTAATCCGTATTTTTTTTTTCTTGATGGATTATCGGGGTTTTTCCAAATCCCCATTTCCCCGGATGACCAAGAGAAAACAACTTTTACCTGCCCGTTTGGTACCTTCGCATATCGAAGAATGCCATTTGGCCTCTGCAACACGCCCGCTACATTCCAAAGATGTATGCTGGCAATCTTTGGCGAGCTGGTAGGAGACATTATGGAAGTCTTTATGGATGACTTCTCTGTTTTCGGAAGCTCTTTCCCGTCCTGTCTTAGTAATTTAGATCGTGTCCTTCAGCGATGCGAGGACACGCATCTTGTTTTAAATTGGGAAAAATGCAACTTTATGGTTCGAGAAGGTTTGGTTCTCGGCCATATGATTTCGTCTAAGGGGATGGAGGTCGATAAGGCCAAAGTTGAAATTATCGAAAAACTTCCCCCGCCTTCCAACGTTAAATCTATTAGGAGTTTCTTAGGGCACGCGGGCTTTTATAGGCGTTTTATTCAAGATTTTTCAAAAATAATAAAGCCGCTTACTCGTCTCTTGGAAAAGGAATCAAATTTTGTCTTTGATAGCGAATGCGAGTCTGCCTTTAATTTCATAAAACAAAAACTTATCAATTCACCTATTTTAGTGGCGCCCGATTGGACCCTTCCATTCGAGATTATGTGCGACGCTAGTGATATTGCCGTAGGTGCCGTTCTTGGCCAACGTATAAACAAATATTTTCATCCTATTTACTACGCTAGCAAGACACTCACTTCCTCATAAGGAAATTACACGACAACGGAAAAGGAACTTTTAGCCGTCGTATTTGTTTTCGATAAGTTTCGCTCGTATATTACGCTATCCAAAGTTATCGTATTTACCGACCATTCCGCCTTAAAATATTTGTTAGCGAAAACGGACGCCAAACCCTGCCTTCTTCGATGGATCCTCCTCTTGCAGGAGTTCGATTTAGAGATCCGGGATAAGAGGGGCGCGGAAAATTTAGCCGCCGATCACCTCACCCGCTTCGAAAATCCTGCTGCGGAAGCGCTCATCGAATCTGACATAAATGATAGATTCCCTGAGGAACGCCTCCTAGCCATAACTACTAGTTCTTCTCCGCCTTGGTCCGCAGATTTTGCGAACTATTTAGTTGCGAGGGTCCTTCCAAAAGACTTTTCGAGCCAGCAAAATAAGAAATTCTTTTCTGACTTGAAATATTTCTTTTGGGAGGACCCTTTTCTTTTTCGTATCTGTGCGGACCAAGCGGTCCGAAGATGTGTCGCGGGTGTGGAGTGCACGCAAATCCTTAGGCACTGCCACGAGGTCCGGCTGGAGGGCATTATTAAGCTAACCGGACCGCGCGGAAGGCGCTAGAGGCGGGCTTCTTTTGGCCCACTCTCTTCAAAGACGCTCACAATTTTGTGCGCGCATGCGATAGCTGTCAGCGGTCGGGTAACATCTCTCGTCGCGACGAGATGCCCCAAAACATGTTTTTAGAGTGCGAAGTCTTCGATTTATGGGGCATAGATTTTGTTGGCCCCCTACCTCCGTCTTTCAAAAATATGTATATTTTAATGGCGCTCGACTACGTATCAAGGTGGGCGGAAGCGCAAGCTCTCCCCACCAATGATGCTCGAGTCGTCATTACATTTCTTAAAAAACTATTTTCGCGCTTTGGCACTCCGCGCGCTATTGTAAGCGATAGGGGGACGCATTTATGCAACACCCAGATGGCTAAGACGTTAGCTATATACGGCGTCCCGTACAAACTTGCCACCCCTACCACCTGCAAACTAGTGGCCAAGTAGAGGTAGTAAATCGAGAGATAAAGCGCATATTAAAGAAAACCGTTTCACTTAATAGGAAAGATTGGTCCATCAAACTCGACGTTGTGTTGTGGGCTTATCGTACCGCTTACAAAACCGCAATTGGTTGTACGTCGTATCGATTAGTCTACGGCAAAGCGTGTCATCTCCCCGTCGAATTTGAACATCGCGTACTTTGGGCTTTAAAACTCTTAAATCTCGACGCTAACTTAGCCGCCCAAAATAGAAAACTGCAACTAAACGAGATCGACGAATGGCGTGCAAACGCTTACGAGAGCAATAAGTTCTATAAGGAGCGTTCTAAGTTTTATCACGACCGAAAACTCAAGCCCCAAAAAACTTTTTCTCCGGGCGATCTCGTCCTTCTCTACAACTCACGACTTAGACTTTTCCCCGGGAAACTTAGATCACGCTGGTCCGGCCACTTCAAAGTTGAAGAGGTTTGGCCATATGGGACCGTACTCATCTCCCACTCGGATAAAGGCTCGTTTAAAGTGAACGGTCATCGCTTAAAATTATACATAGCAGGCGATCCTGTGGGCGGTAATTTCGAATCCATAACCCTCCTAGATATATAAACCGCCAACATAGTCAAGCTACGTGACTATAAACAAAGCGCTCCGGGGAGGCACCCCATGTTTATCTTTTTCGCTATATCTTTACATTTTTCTTTGTTATCTTTCTTCATAATGCAGGGTTCCTAAACTGCGCCTTCCCCACCTCCTCTCAGGGAAGCTTCTACCCCCCTCTCCTTCTTCTCTTTGTATATATATTATCTTACCTGTTTTATTCCGCATACTTACGTTACAACATTGGGGACAATGTTGGACTTAAGTATGGGGGTGTTTTCTCGCTTTCTTTTTCGCACTTCTATTCTCTGCACTGTATTTCTATTTTCTGCACTTCAAAAAAAAAAACAAAAAAATATATGAAAATTCAACAAAAATTGGAAAATGAAAAAACACACAAAAATTGGAAAACAAAAATCCAAAAAATTGAAAAATGAAAAATGAAATCTTAAAGTTTTTTTTTCTGTCTTTTTAAACCAAAAATTTCAAAAAAATTATAAAACAAAAACTCAAAAAAAAAATTATAAAACAAAAATTCCAAAAATATTTAGTTTCATTTTGTAAAAATCTTTGTAAATGTTTTTGTAAATAATCTTCTCTCCCCCTTCCTTTTCTCTCTCAATCTTGTAAATAACGTCTCTTTTTCTCGCACTTTTCACAAAAAAAAGAACTTAAAAATCTAAAAAAAATGAAACAAAAATTCAAACAAAAAAAAGATAATAGATCAAAAACACAAAAAAAATGATAAAAACTCTAAAAAACCAAAAAAATATTTTGAAACAAATAAATCAAATATACCATCCTTAATCTTCTTGCCATCCAAAAATTTTGCTTTGAGTTTATTTATATGTGAATTTTATTAATTCTCTGTTTGCTATTCATTTGTGAATTATAGATTGAAAAATTTAAATATTCGGGGTTAAGTTTAAAGAATTTATTATGCTTTGTTAAAAATAGAGAACTCGTTTTAGGCACCATTTCTAATTTTTCATTGATAGGAGAACGTGTATTATGTTAAAAAAATAACGACTATAGGATTCAATTATGTTTACTTTTAGCTTTCTGAAAAATTGGAACTTACAATTTATTAAGGTTGCTCTCAAAAATGTTTTTAATTAAAAATCTAGTTTTTTTTCTCCACCTTTCTTATCATGACATACTTGGCATGATAAAATTGTTATCCTTAAAAGATCCTATGTCAATGGGAATAAGATTTCGTTCCGTAAACATAGGCATCCAATAGATAAAAAAAGATTATATGTTATGGAGTAAGAGGATAAAATTCATTACTCCTACACATATACATTGGGTTAAATTTTATTATGAAGATGAAAAAAAATTGATATTAGGAAAATAAGATTTCATTTTCCTAATAATCCAAAAAAAAAAATAGAGGTTCGAGAAAAAATTACCTCACCTCAAATTTCAAAACCCTCTTCATAAACCCACTACCCCCTTAGCCAATTTCACGACTCTAGAATTAATTCAAAAATATTTTTGAGAGCATAATTTGTAAATTGCATTATTTCCGGTAAAACTCCTATAAGCTAAAAGTTCATATAATTCCACACTATTTTTGTTAATCTAACTGGTACAATTACCGCTTTCTATTTGATTACATCAAGAAGTCTTTTGGCCAAAACTTTTGCGCTATTTAAATCATCTACATAATTTTAGGACTTAACTCTTGCACCCCGTATATTTATTTAAATCTCTCTTATAATTGATTAAGCAGTAGCTAAACTTAGAGTTTTTTCTATTCCTTATAAGTTCACCTCAAACTTTTGCTCTGGAATAGCAAAAGCTTAAGTCTGGGGTATTTGATAAGTTATAAATATACCCATGTTTATGTACAATAAATAAGTTATTTTAGTTTATTTTTGTGTATTTTTCTTAAATAATTTGCTTATTTTTCATAAAAATAATTCTAACTTGAGTTATTTCTGTTTCCTAAATTTTTCAGGAAAAACACCAAAACTCTGCCAAAAAAAAGTTAGGTCACGCCCGTGACCTACTGCTCACGCCCGTGACTAGGGCGTGACAATGCAAAAGCCGTGATTTCAACAAATTTCTGAAGAAAAAACTCGACACGCCCGTGGTCACGCCCGTGTCACCCGACTTGGGGCGTGACCCATGCCCGTGTCCACCCGATCGACGTTTTCAGCTCGACGTTCGCCGACCCCCGCGTCACGCCCTGCGTCACGCCCGTGACCTGGGGCGTGACTTCTCCACCTGGCCCAACAAACAGCCGCCGACGACTTTCGATGCAGATGGCGCCAGTTCAACCTCCCTGCCACGCCTACCGTCACGCCCGTGACATGGGGCGTGACCGCCACGTGGACCTCCCCGAAGTCAACATCGCCATCAAATCGACAGAAGAAGATGCTGAATAGTGCCGATACGCCCACCGTCACGCCCGTGACCGGGGGCGTGACCGCCGCGTTTTCGGCCGCAAAGTCAAATCGCCGTCAAATCCGTCACTTCACCGAATTCCGCTGCTTAATAGTGCTGACACGCCCCCCGACACGCCCGTGTCGGCGGGCGTGTACTTAGAAATTTTTGCCTATAAAAAGGCACCTGCTGTATGAGTTCAGTGTTCCAATTTTTGAAACCGTTTTGATGCTAAGGGCTGCCGTTTGGAGCTAGTTTTGGGGCCATGTAAGGATCTTTCCCCCTCCTTTTCAAGTTGTTTTAAGCATTGTAATCAACCTTTTTTTGTTAATAAAATCTTTTCTTTTCATCCTTTTAATGCTTTGAAAAATCTCTGAAGGCCTCCTTTTCATCAATCGTAAGTACTTTTAATTTCATTTTCATATGCGTGTGTGTGTGTATGAGTTAAACATTGCAAAATTTATGTTTTAAAATGAAAAATAATTTGTTTTACTATCATAATAACAAAATTTATAGACGTTATTATGGCCGATTTCATTCTCGAACTCTTAAAAATTGGTTAGACTTAGGATTTTCATGCTTTAAAATGCGTTCTTATGAACTTGTAAAACGTTAAAAAGATGGTTTTCATCCCTCTTAACTTAGCTTTTACTTTGTTTTAATTATAAAACCGATGCTTCTTTTTAGCTTACTCCCATTTTTTAAACCATTTTACAATGCTATAAGAATGTATAAATTGTTATTCTTAGGTTTCATCAACTTTCATTTTAAGTAATTACAAAAAATATTTTCGCTCGAACAATTTTTATTTTTACTTTTTATGCATTTCTATCAAAATCTAACGGTAAAAATGTAAACGTTTTAATTTTTCGGGCACTTGCCGTTCTCACTTTAATTTAAAATCATTTTGCTCAAACAATTTTTATTTCGTCTTTTTACGCATTTCTACCACATTCCAGCGGTAGAAATGCAGTTGTTTTAGTTTTTCAATGACTTTGTTTTTCTCATTTTGTTTAGCACAAGTGTGTGCGTGTATGAGATATTTTTCAGCTCCTAAGTTAAAATTATGCAAGTGTGTGTGTGTGTTTGTTTATTTATGCCGAGTGCGTGAGTGTATGAGATAATCTTTATCGTCTTAGTTAATTCATGCAAGTGTGTGTGTGTGTGTGTTTATTCAAGTAGAGTGCGTGTGTTGTCTTTATTTTTCCGCCTACTCATTTGAGTTAATTGGCTGGATTTTATTCAAGTAGAGTGCGTGCGTTGTTTTTATTTTTCCGCCTACTCATTTGAGTTAAATGGCTGGACTGTATTTTCAGTCCTACTCGTTTAAGTAGGAGTTGTAATTTTCATTCTTTATTTTTCTGCCTACTCACTTGAGTTAAATGAACGGACTTTATTTCCCGCCTACTCGTTTGAGTAGGATTTGTACTTGCATGTATTTTCGCCTACTCGTTAAGAGTTAAATGCCGTGTCTTTAGTTCCCTATAAATATTTAAGAAAGCCCTGTAATCGCATTTATTTTCTCCTACTCGTTTGAGTAGGACTCGCTTTAATTTCAGTCCTACTCGTTTGAGTAGGACTTAAAATTTTACGCTTTTATTTCCCGCCCCCAATCGTTTGAGTGGGATCTGCAAATTTCAATTATGCACTTTTCAGCTTTTATTTCCCGCCCCCACTCGTTTGAGTGGGACCTGCAAATGTCAATTATGCAATTTTCTCTTATGAGTAACTTAGTTTTATTTCTGTCTCTTGTTATATGTTTGAATGAGTGCGGGTGTGTTTATTTGTAATAACTTTTCTAATGTTAGGATATTTTACTTTTCTGCTTATTTTCTTTATAACCTTTCAGCGAATAGTTTAGGACGGTCGCACAACCAAACATATAAGCTATCCCCATTACGATGAGTGGCTAATTGCTTTTAGCCCTCGGTATCGAAGAGCTTCGGGATCTAAAATGTTTTAAATAACCAAATGTCTAATTTTTTGATTTAATTAAAAAACTTAAGGTTCACCCCGGGTTAACGACGCGTAGACCCACATATCGATGTGTGGGCTCTATTTCCGTTATCCATACGCTAGCTAGCCAAGAGGCCGTGCGTATGGACAGATCACCCCTGGGTAAATAAAGTTCCGCACTAACCCTCGAGAGAGGAGGCGCGCTAACTCTACCGGATTGGGTTCCCCACCCAATAGCGGAGTTCTTAGCGTACTGTGGGCATTAAGGTGAATCCTTCATCGGACGAGAGCCCGGTCGAATAGCCTTAATGTCTAGGTGAGCGATATTCCTAGAGATAGGTGAGCTCATTATTTTGAACCTCCACGGCCAAGTTTCCGCTTTAATTAAATTGAAACTTTAGATATCTAGTTATTCAAATCTATTTTTAATCCTAACGCAATTCGATACCGGGAGTTATCTCTTCATCGACTATTTTCTTAAAATCTATTTTTATCCTATTTTAATTAAAACCCTCAACTTTCTATTTCGGTAAAATAATAGTGTTTTCGGAGGAGTAGGGGTAATCAACCCGTTCCCGGGAATAATACGACCTCGGTATTCTCCCGAATATCGAGTACTACTTGCGATAGGTGCACTTGCCTCATCTAGCAAGCTCGCGACGATCAACTCACCGAACCAACCACAATAAGAGTGTGTTCGCGGGCCAATCATTGATCCCCGTTCCTTCTTTCCCCAATGACCTGGCCTCGAGGACGGTCTCTACGACCTCCAATCACTACATCGTCGGTCGGTCTCTTCCGGCTCTTGACTGTAAGCTAATCTGCTTCCCTTTTCTTGGCTATTTCCAGAATACTGGCCAAGCTTCCCTCGGAGACGAAGAGGAGGGCCTGTCTCATGTTGTCATGCAGCCCCTTGTAGAACCTCTTAGTATAGCCAGCGTCATCCAATTGATAAGAGTCCGCATAGTGGGCTAGGTGAGTAAACTCCTGGTAATACTCCAGCACTGTCCTGTTGCCCTGCCTCAACCGCAGGAACCTATCCTCCAACTCATCCCTTGCCGACTGAGGTACGAAATGTCCCAGAAGTGCTGCTTTGAACTCTCCCCAAGAGATATCTGCGCAATCCATATCCGCAAAAGTGGTGTCCGGCTGTGACTTCCACGATCTCTTTCCATGTGACTCCAGGCAGGAGACTGCCAAGGCAACTGCCTCCTCGGTGGAGCATCGAATCCCCGCAAGCATCTCATAGATGGTATCTAACCATTCCTCCATGCAAACTGCCAACTCCGTCCGCAGGTAGGATGGGGGGAAGTCCCCGGAAGACACTCATCCAGTTGGCCCTGGGATTTGGATGTGGAGCCGGGGCTTACTGAGCTCTGAAGGCCTCCAGAATGGCCGTTAGTATTTGCCCCATCTCCGTCTGCTGAAACGGAACTGGAGCCGGCAGAGGTGGAACTATATTCGGAGCCTGAGGTGTCCCCTGCTGTGGAGTAGGGTTCGTCGCAGGCTACAAGGAAAATTCCAACTGTTAGATAGCGTACGAATGGAATAAAAGAAAGAGAAAAATGGACTTCTACATGTGATTTCCCATATGGGCACACCACTGCTTCCGCTGCTAGTTTGTCCGCAAACTATGCTCGTGCGGGGGTGGCCTAAGGTGTTTTGTGGACTACTTCTCTTTCGATCAAGGTTTCGCGCAGCGTAAGAGTTGTGAGCCCATAACCCACAGGTCCCAGGATAGAAACCTGGCTCGGATACCACATGTAAGACCCTTTTTTTTCTTTTTCAAACCCGAGGGTCTTATGCCTAGAACCGCCATTTTGTGGTGGCACCAACACTCGGGAAGGCCGCCACTACAAAAAGTCGATTCTGTCGGCCTTTTCGATCATCAAAGAGAGAGTAGTAATCATAAACTGAATTATAATTGAGTCCACAATCATCCTAAGAAAATGAGAATCCACAATAGTCCAAAAACATAGAAGAGGGAGAGAGAGTACTGCATAGAACAGTACAAATGAAGTATAAACAGGCTTAAGCCTGGTACATCAGATCCTCACTACAATCTCTCGCGGAAGCTATAAGAAATACTAATCACTCACGGAGCTGGTAGCTGGTGCACCTATGGTAGACTGGCCCACCTCCATGAGCACCGTACTCTGCTGGTTCTATGTCCCGTGCTGCTGCTGGTCCCTGTCTCCCATCTGGAGCCCCTGAAATGTTGTGGTCCAAAAACCATTAGTCATAAAGACTAAGTCTTATCATCCCCTACCCCTCCCCCATAACTCCTAGGCATCGATCGAGGAGGAGGAAAGGGAAGCTATGAAGGTGGAGAGTAAGCAAAGCAGGTGACGAAGGAACTATTCTTGCAGTTAATTTGTAATGTATAAATAGCTAAGGAAGAAAGGTACAAAGTAGCAGTTCTACAATAGTAAGCAGTAAAGTAAACAAGTAGAATAAGAAACATATGTAAGAAAGACAAAGTAAGAAGTAACCTTAACTTATATGAATGCTCATACAAACATATAAGTTAATGGGTCTTGTGCAAGACTCCCATCGTATAAAAAGTCTCACACCAATTTATACGTTGGGGTGTCGGTTGTATGCCTGTATGAGTGTAGTGATATGCTTCGCCATGATTCATGCAAGTGCAACTCACGCACACGACTCTATACGCACAGACCTTTAGTTCCCCCTATTTGGGCAGCTAGCTTCACTCCCAAGAACCTCCGTTGTGGCAAACAGAGACAGTGGGTCGGGCCCCCCACTCCTAGGCGGGTATCCACACTACCAGGCCTAGCCCCTATGTATGCCTCTAGAAGGACACAACCTAGAGTCTCCGCGTACTAATGTTGGCCATATCCACCAGAATTTATTTGGCTAAGTGTCCCACACTACCGAGTCAATGTATCGACGTCGGTGTGAAAAACCGTCTAATATCGAAGACCCACCACCTTATTCATATCCAAATCCTTCCGAGACACTGGCTCCCCGGACTATCCCGTCCGTTACATCTACCTTCCGAACCTACCGTCCGGATGGCTAATCAAACTAACCTAACCAACCTCCCGAGCTACCGGTGTTTGTGAATGTGATACCCTAGTTATACTAGTTGCTCTTGAAGTTTATTATTCATACTGTTTAGGTTATCCCAGCACTGCCCAAGATATTCCCCGTGAAGGGCTCTCGAGGGCACTAGTAGTTATGATGGTATCTGAAGCTCATTGTTCCCTTTCGCAAGGCACTTACTATTATTGGTTGTTACCCAACTCTCAATCTCTTTAATGTTGTACTGGATCTAACCCTAGTGTATTTGACTCTTTCTCTCTCCACAGGGAAGATGATGTTTCGTCGACCCTGAGCACCTCTTAACACTAGTCAAACCTCTCACTCCTCATCACGACTCCCGATGATAATCTCATTTCACTTACCAGATCAATACACTAATATCCAACCTCCCTAAGTTCATTTTGCACCATATTATGATTTCTGAAGTTTTTTCTAAACGCAGACCATCCTAAGCTATATGATGTATACAATGGGAGGTACTCCAAATTATCATCCAAAATCCCGATAATATTTATTGGAGGTCTATCATGACATGATTAGCCTAAATCCAGAAGTTTCTAATTTTCCTAATTTATTTGATAAGTTATTAAATTTCCAAAGAGATCAAAATGCCTTACTTTGAACATGAAGTACTATTTTAAGGCATGCAAAATGTTCCATAAAATTACGATAAATAAAAAAGCTATTTATTAGTAAATTCAAGGTCTCCAAATTTTCAGTAAGACTTAAACCTCTAAACATAATTTTTGAACATAACCTACATTAACCAAATTAAAGAGACAAGTACTGCCAATATACTTCTAAAAATTCTGAGAAACTTCAATGATGAATATAAAGAAATATAGACACTCCAGGTGAAGTTTCATAATTTATCAGTGAATAATGGACTCTATACTTGATTTTCTCAAAACAATCCAAGTTAACGGGTTAATGAACTAAGTACAACAATTATTCATCTAAAAATTTCAATAAAATTCCCATATGAGCATGTTAACCTAGAAACACTAGTGATAAAGTTTCAATATTTTCCAATAAAAAGGGACCTCTAAATCTATTATAGATCATATTCCTGTATTTATATACTTGTGAAGTAAGTATTGGAACTTTACATCTAAAAATTAAAATAAAATTCATGTATGATCATAATAGTCTATAACTCACTTTGCCCCAATTTCATAATCATCTAATGGATATTAAGATCATAATAAAAACATAATTTGTTAGGGCTAATACTGGTATTGCAAAGGTTTATAATGACAATATGACTACACTACCCAAGATTCACAACTTTTCACAGAGTTCTAATTACCTACCCTTCAATTGTAAGGATTATGACCTAAACTAGGGTTAGGGTTTTGAGGTTTTTAACCATCTCCAAATCCTCTAAGATTTTCACCAAAGGGCTTTAGCTACCCTAGTGTCCTCTATACCAAATTTCAAGTCCATACAAGGGCATTTGACCACATGCCCTTCACAAACCCCCCAAAGTCCAAACTTAGGGTTTGAACTTGGGTCCTAGGGTAATCCTACCCATAACCACCCCATAACCTATATGCGGGTGTAAAAAGTCATGAAAAACTAGTGGACAAAGTTTCAGCCTCTGTTGAGGTGATTTGGCCACCCAATCCTACAAAGTGCACTTTTGACCTAAATACCCCTTATTAGGGCAAGGCTAGGGTTTGCCCAATTCCCACCCACATCACCTAAAAAAGGGGTGAAAATTTATACAGATCCTCATGATGGCCCTAGGGACCACTCACCAAAAATTGGAAGGGTTTGGAGGTCTTTACGTCACTAAATTAATTTACCCTATGATATTTAAATGATTTCAAAAGTATAGAAAAATTGTACCCAAAAATTCTCATTTTTGAGCAGGACCTAGGTACAGATTAGTGTGACTCCCTGTCCAAATTTTAGGTCATTTTGGCAAGGGATAATGTGGGGGCACACATTTTAACCTCTGTCTAGCCCTAAGTATAGACCACACCAAAATGAGTGCCCTGGTCAAACAAACACCTAATTTGGTTCAAACCAATTTTAAATTAAGTTAGACCCATTGGGCTACAATTTATATGTTGACCACTTTCTCTGATTTAGCATCTAAGTATTTTTAAATTAATTTACAAATGGCTGAATAAATGTGACATAAATCAAATAATATGTAAAT
This sequence comes from Platanthera guangdongensis, assembly GCA_039583875.1. NCBI lineage: Eukaryota > Viridiplantae > Streptophyta > Magnoliopsida > Asparagales > Orchidaceae > Platanthera > Platanthera guangdongensis. Next base: position 145,469,266 of record CM077156.1, on the reverse strand, counting down.
ATATCCTATAGTTTAATTCATCCCAAGCACGGATTTTAAAGCATATCCAGCGGCTCTGGCTTATCTTCTTCCTCCAGTCGAAGGGTAGGATTGACCCATCCTGGAACTACTTCCAGCCGCCACCGCCGACCACCCGGCCACCTCCCTAGCCGGCCACCGCCACCACTACCTCCGTTGAGGTGGTGGCTATCGCCAGGAGGCGGTACAGCCGCCGGAGGGGCCTATTCTGGCGAACCCGACAAGGTGATTTTCAAGGAAAAATCATGGAGAAACTCCTCCCGATCGGGCTCAATTGAGCCCGATTCTTATTCCTAATGAGTTCTATGATCTACCCATGGATGAAGAAGAAGGGGAGGACCTTGCTTGCGTCCTGGAGACTCGTCGATCGTCAGGATGCCATTGGTGGTGGACATATAGCCGGAGCTCTGCAACAGCAGAGTGAACTTGCTTGTCTCCTTCGGGTAAGGTGTGGAAAAGTTTACCCTGGATCCAGGGATGCTTTTAGGTGAGTAAAAAGTGGGAGGGGAGGGGCCAAGCAGGAAGTGGGCATTAATGTCCCCTTAATATAAATTTCAGCCATGGTATGGGGGGGGGGGGTGAATCTAGGCTCAATCCAGCCAGGAAACGGCTGGAAACTCCTCCTCTCCCTCAAAGGAGTTGAATCCAGCCCTTAATGGGGGGATGAGAAGGGCCTTCCTTCATGGCACCATTAATGGCCAAGAATTGCATTTCTCGGCCATGGTGGTTCTCCTCCCCTAGCCCTGAACAGCCACCGGGATGACCCCTAGCATTCTCCACACTGAACGGGGGAATGAATCAAGCAATAAAAGCGGTGGTCCTTGGCTTCCCCGAGCAATGAATGGACTAACTCCTTTTCTCTCTCCTCCATTAAAGAGAAATTAAAGCTTTCTCTCTCCTGCCCCTCACGGCCGGTTTTGTTCATGGCCCTAGCCTAAATGCAGCCCACTAAGCTAATACAAAGTGGTTAGGAGGTGGTTAGCCCAAGTGGCTAGGGGCTTGAGCTTGAGTTAGCCTTTTGAGCTAAGTTTGACTTGACCTTAGCTTAGGGTTGACTTTGGTCAAATTGACCTTTTGTGTCACCATCAATGGGTACTTAGTTACCCATTAGACTCCCTTAATGTCTAGGTAGTGTTGGCTAGGGTTGACTTGGCACCTTGGAGGTCACAGGACCCTTAGTAAGGGCACTTTGACCACTTTGGGGCTAGAGTTTACTTGTCTCAACTTAGCCACTAGGGTTGACCCCAATGGGTCATTGGTGACTCATTAACCTCACTTTAGGGTTAGGAGGGCATGGGTGGGGTCCACTTGGCTAAGGGAAGGTCAATTGACCCTAAGTAGGCTAGTTTGACCCATTTAGGGTTAGGGTTGACTTAGGTCAACTTAACCACTTTGACTGCCCACATTATTTCCTTAGTGGCCCTATGGACTACCCAAGGTGTTAGGGGGGTGTGGTAGGGTCATGGGATCAAGTTGTAGCCCTAAAGTCAAACCTTAGGTCTAAATGTTGAGGATGAGCTATAAGCAAACCAAGGTGATTTTTACCTTGGGCATTACCCACTTGGTTTAGAGCTTCTGATGGTTTTGTCATGATCTAGTTATGACAAAACAAAATCCCACGGGTCTAGTTGTTTGAGGGATGTTACATCAGGCCCATACTGGACCAGCTGTATTTAGTCCCTCAGTACATTCACTCAGGAAGAAGGGGCAGCATCATGCAATGCTCATCCAGCAAAGTCTGGTGTTCCTCACTTCTCTAATGGACAACAATTTTGTGCTGGCCTAAAGAGAAGATACAACATTCATAAATGGTGGTTCTGTGGGAAAGTGGGTCACTTTTCCATTGATTGTTGGCATAACCTGAATGTGACTAATGGATAGAATGGTCCTCAGCCCAGGCAGAGAGTTGGGCAAAGTTTTATGATGCTAACAAGAACCTAGGACCCAGTTATCACTGGGTGCCTAAGCGTAAATGAACTTTGTTTTGCAGGATAGTCCAAGTACCTGTCCAATTAAGACTTGGTATTTGGATAATAGGTGTTCCAGGTAAATGTCTGGGACAGGATAGTTGCTCTAAGAATATACTCCAGCAAAAGCAACAAATTAAGATTAAGTCTATCATGAATGTAATCCTCAAAAGCTAGAGAAAGCAAGCCTCAAGTAAGTCTCTCTCTCCTATATAGAGATTATGTTAGCTAATTGATAGTTATGTTAGATGTGCTCAGGCTGATCCTAATCAAGCACACAAAATAAAAAAGAGTGATTCAATTATCTACACAGTTAATTTTTGTAGGCCTTATTCTAAAAGTCAAATATCTTATTAGCAAGCTTCAAGGTAAACCAATGCATAAATTGGAGTGCCAAAAGAACTGGCTCGCTAATATGTTAGGACCCCTTCTACTTAAAATTAAAAAAAATTTATTAAGTCAAATTGACTGTATATCCAATCAGTGAGGGAAGCCACAAATTAAATATACAGTGAATAAGTAAAAGAAAAGCTGAGAGGTAGAAGAATCAAAGCACTAAATCTCATGTTTCATAACAGGATGCGTAACGCAACCTGTTAAAATGAAATATATATGTTTTAGGCTAAGAATACTTAATTAATAATTGAACGCTTTAGGTATAAATATAAAGGCAACAAGAGATAAAAAGCCACTCCACTCTTTAAAAGCCTTAACCCTAGCCGTCGAGACCGGAACCCTCTCAGCGTCTTGCCGCACTAGAACGATGGCGCCAAATGTCATCAAGTAGCTCCAAGAAGGATACGAAATCGCGAGGGATGGAATCAGTCATGCCTCTCTAGAGATTAAAGCAGTAATTAGGATGATTGAAATCACATGCCTGGAGTACGCCCTGTCTGAACCCTCCACCATTCTTAAGAAGGTGTTAGTTGAATTCTTCTCAAACATTAAAGTTTCTTCCCCTTAGAACTCTTTTAAATCTAAGATTGAAGATATCAAAATAAAGGTAAACCCTAAGAGACTAGGAAAGGCCCTTCATATACCCTCCGTCAACCCTAGCGAGGAAGAAGAGCTCGCCGTCACGGACGGAGACAGTGCCCTCAGATGGTGTGGATATAATGAGGACAAATATGGGTCTCTTAAAAGAAAATTCTTCAATCAGAGAGGCAAATTGCTAGCAGATATTGTAGGGAAAGCCCTTATCTGCAAACCTGGATCCCATAACACTATCTCCAAGTCCATGTTTGATGTCATCACCAGAATTATCCTGAATAGAAAGACTTCATGGTATTCTCTCATCTATCAGAGAGTAGAAGACTGTATACCATCTCTAAACATGGGTATAATTCTTTCCTTATACCTAGTGGACACCTATCCTGATACCTTCAAATAGGAACATGGGGTGAAGATTCACTACCTAAAGAGAATGGACATAAAGACTCTGGAGAGATTCACTAAGTTCTTACCAATGAGCCAACCTTCAGCAATAAAGGACTCCTCTAAGGTCACAAGGAAGAAACCTACTGAGGAAGAAAGAATCTCCAGCCCTGAACCTGAGCTTGGATCATCCTCTGCCAGCTAACATTGGTCTGCAGGTTGACTTATCACTCAGTCAATCCTCTACAAACATTCAAGTCCAGGACACTATAGCGCATGTTGAAAAAATCTATGTCAGTCCTAGGTCAGGACAAATATCAAAGATTGGCAATGAGGAAGAAGTTTCTACAGAGGATGAGGCAGATATGGCAGAAGATAACCATGAGCCTACTAAAGCTTTAAATACTTATCTTGATAGATCAAGCCCAGAGAAGGATGCTCAGTATGAGGGGGAGCATGATTAGATGGATCTGACAAACTTGGATCAAGTTTTCAACAGAATAGTTGAGTCTACACCCACTATAGGTAATACCCAAACCATCTTAATTAGTAGTGTTAATACAACTTTAGCTATGGAAATATTTCCTACTATAGGTGTTCTAGTTGATGGGGAGCCTTCTCAGACCCCTGCTCAGAATATTGTACGTCCTCCTATGAGCAATACTTCATCTGCCCCCATCTCCAATGAGAAATTTCTAAATCAAATCAAAGCACTCTTGGATGCTCAGACCACAACCCTCAAGGAGTATGTTGATCAATCAGTTGCCAAACTGAGGGATGACTTGACAACCAAAGTCAATGAAAATAAAAGAAATCTCTCACTTAAACAAACAAGTCACCACCTGGCTTGATAGGGCTGTAACTGCTGGCATCAAACTGACCACCCTCATGCAATCCCTGGACACAAGCCACAAATTCTCTACAGCTGACATAGGATATGCCAAGAATTATGTAAGTATAACTGATGAGGTAATCAAGGGTGCAGCAGATCATGTGAATTAGCATATCACCAATGTTGCCTTCCAATCTATGAAGGAGGCAATACTTCTGAAAGATGAGCTGCTTGCTGACAATGAAAGAATATCCAACTCTATATCAAGCAAGAATGAAGCCAACACCACCTTTCTACAAAAGACCATCTCTGAAGAAGACAGAAAGATGGAGAGTAGCCATGCTAAGACAACAATACTCATTGAAGATCAAGCCTTCAATGTAATTCAAGGCACCAGGGTGGCACTACACATGCCCCTCCTGGACAGAAAGAGGCAAGAGGACCTAGACTTCCCAACACAAGCTAGAATTGGATAGGATGCGCCACTTGCTGCCAGAAGAAAGAGGGAAGGAACCCAAATGGCCGAAGAGTTCATGTCAAAGAGGAGAGCTGAGAACAGAGATGATCCAGACTATGAAGAGCTAAGTGATGCCTCTGAATCCATCGTTATCAATGCGTGGGTAAGCCATGGACAAATTTTAAAAAATATTGATAGTGTATATCCTTCTGAGGAATGGATAAAGCATCTAGAAAGGAATTCCTTAAGGGAAAGAGTATTCAAAGAGAATCTGGTAAGGAAGAGCAACCCTAGGAAAATGCCTTCCAGATATATTCCAAAGTCATTCCTCTACTTCAAGAGGCAGAAGAACAAAGCAGAAAACTTGAAGAAAACTGTTGCAACTAAGGATGCAGTTGTAAGTTCATCAAAGAATAGCTGATAGAAGACTAGAAGACTTAAGCTTCTTTTAAAATTGTCTAATCTATATTTTATAATGAATCTCAACAATGTAAAAATTTCAAATTTCTATCAAGGAAATGAATATGTTTTGGATCTGACTACATTGATGTGATAAATGTGCATGAAATTTTCACATACATGTCTGTGTTTGATAATAAGCTATTCCTTGACAGATATCTTATAATCACAAACTTTATCTACTACAGTTTGACTAAAGATATCTAAATTACTTAATGATAAGGTTCATCTTGATTATAATATTTATCTAGTTAATGATTAATAAAGCTTTTTTGTTAATCATACTATCTCATTGTCAATGATTTTTAATTCACATGTACCATTGATCTTTCAATTGTAAGACACCATTTTTTTTCTTTTTCAAACTCGTGGATCTTATGCCCAGAACTGCCGTTTTACGGTGGCCCTAACACACGGGAAGGCCTCCACTACAAAATGCCGATTCTACCGGCCGTTTAGATCATCAAAGAGAGAGCAGCAATCATAAACTGAAATATGTTTGAGTCCACAAACATCATATGAAAATGAGAAACCACAACAGTCCATAAATATAGAAAAGAGAGAGTACTGCAAAGAACAGTACAAATGAAATATAAACGGGCTTAAGACCAGTACATCAGATCCTCACTACAATCTCTCACGGAAGCTATAAGAAAGACTAATCACTCACGGAGCTGGTCACTGGTTCTCCGAAACTAAACTGGCCTACCTCCATGAGCACCGTACTCCGCTGGTGCTGTGTCCCCTGTTGCTGCTCCCTGTCTCCCATCCAGAGCCCCTGTAATGTTGTGGTCCGAAAACCATTAGTCATAAAGACTAAGTCCTATCATCCCCTACCCCTCTCCCATATCTCCTAGGCACCAAGTGAGGAGGAGGAAAGGTAAGCTATAAAGGTGGAGAGTAAGCAAAGCAGGTGACAGTGGAAGTAATCTAGCAGTTATTTATATTGTATAAACAACTTAGGAAGAAAGGTACAAACTAGCAGTTCTATAATAGTAAGCAGTTAAGTAAACAAGTAGAATAAGCAGCATATGTAAGAAAGATAAGGTAAGAAGTAAGTAACCTTAACCTATATGAATGCTCATACAAACTTATAAGTTAAGGGGCCTTCTGCAAGGCTCCCACCGTATAAAAAGTCCCATACCAATTTATATATTGGGGTGTCAGTTGTATGCAAGTATGAGTATAGTGATATGCTATGCCATGATTCATGCAAGTGCAACTCACGCACACGACTCTATGCACACAGACCTTTAGTTTCCCCTATTTGGGTAGCTAGCTTCACTCCCAGGAACCTCTGTAGTGGCAAATGGAGACAGTGGGTCAGCCCCCCACTCCTAGGCAGGTATCCACACTACCAGGCCTAGCCCTTACGTATGCCTCTAGAAGAACACAATCTAGAGTCTCCATGTACTATGCTGGCCATATCCACCAGACTTTCTTTGGCTAAGTGTCCCACACTGCCGAGTCAACGTATCGACGTCGGTGTGAATGGCCGTCTAATACCGAAGACCCTCCACCTTATTCGTATCCAAATTCTTCCGAGCCACCGGCTCCCCGGACTATCTCGTTCATTACATCTACCATCCAAACCTACCGTCTGGATGGCTAATCAAACTAACCTAACCAACCTCACGAGCTACATGGTGTGTGAATGTGATACCCTAGTTATACTAGTTGCACTTGAAGTTTATTTTTCATACTATTTAGGTTAGCCCAGGACTGCCCAAGGTATTTCCCGTGAAGGGCTCTCGAGGGCACTATGATGGTTGCTGAAGCCCATCGTTCCATTTCGCAAGGCACTTATTATTATTGGTTGTTACCCAACTCCCAATCCCTTTAATGTTGTACTGGATCTAACCCTAGTGTATTTTGACTCTTTCTCTCCCCACGGGGAAAACGATGTTTTGTCGACCCCGAGCACCTCTTAATATTAGTCAAACCTCCCACTCCTCATCACGACTCCCGATGACAATCTCTTTTCGTTTACCAAATCACTAAACTAATATCCCAACTCTCTAGGTTAATTTTGCGCCATAATATGATTTCTGTAGTTTTTACTAAATGCAGACCATCCTAAGCTATATGATGTATACAATGGGAGGTACTCCAAATTATCATCCAAAATCCCTATAATATTTATTGGAGGTCTATAATGGCATGATTAGCCTAAATCCAGAAGTTTATAATTTTCCTAATTTACTTGATAATTTATTTAATTTCCAAAGTGATCCAAAATGCCTTACTTTGAACATGAAGTACTATTTTCAGGCATGCAAAATGTTCCACAAAATTATGATAAATAAAAGAAAACTATTTATCAGTAAATTCAAGGTCTCCAAATTTTCAGTAAGAACTTAAACCTCTAAACATAATTTTTGAACATGATCTATGTTAACCAAATTAAAGAGACAAGTACTGTCATTATGCTTCTAAAAATTCTGAGAAAATTCAAGGATGAATATAAAGACATATAAACACTTAAAGTCAAGTCTCACAATTTATCAGTGAATAATGAACTCTATACTTGATTTTCTCATAAAAATCTAAGTTAATAGGTTAATGAACTAATTACAACAATTATTCATTTAAAAATTGTAATAAAATTCCCATATGAGCATACTGACCTTGAAACACTACTGATCAAGTTTCATAATTTTCCAATAAAAGGTAGCTCTAAATCTATTAATGATCTATTATTGATCATAATGGTCTAAAACTCACTCTACCCCAATTTCATAGTCATTTAATAGATATTAAGACCATAATAAAAAAACCTAATTAATTAGGGCTAATACTGGTATTACAAAGGTGATACTAAAATTATAAATCTGAAATTCCCAATAAAATTATCCAAGGCTTATAATGATATTATGACTACACTACCCAAGTTTCACAAGTTTTCATAGAGTTCTAATTACCTATCCTTCAAATTTATGGATTGTGACCTAAACTAGGGTTAGGTTTTTGAGGGGTTTAACCCTATCCAAATACTATAAAATGTTTTCTAGAGGACCTTAGCTACCCTAGAGTCCTCTCTACCAAATTTCAAATCCATACAAGGGCATTTGACCACAAGCCCTTCACAAACCCCCAAAGTCCAAACTTAGGGTTTGAACTTGGGTCCTAGGGCAATCCTACCCCAAACCACCCCATAACCCATATGAGGGTGTAAAAAGTCATGAAAAACCAGTGGACAAATTTTCAGCCTCTGTTGAGGTGATTTGACCACTTAAACCTCAAAGTGAACTTTTGACCTAAATGCCCCTTATTACTACAAGGCTAGGGTTTGCCCAATTCCCACCCAAATCAACTCAAAAATGGGTGACAATATATACAGATCCTCATGATGACCCTAGGGACCACTCACCCAAATTTGGGAGGGTTTGGAGGTCTTAGGTCCGTAAATTAATTTACCCTAGGATATTTAAATGATTTCAAAAACAATAGAAACATTGTCCCCAAAAATTCTTATTTTTGGGCAAGACCTAGGTACAGATTAGGGTGACTCCCTGTCCATATTTTAGGTCATTTGGATAAGGGATGAAGTGGGGGCACACATTTTAACCTCTGTCTAGCCCTAAATATAGACTCCACCAAAATGAGTGCCCTGGTCAAACCATGCACCAAATTGGTTCAAACCAATTTTAAAATAAAGTAGACCCATAGGACTACAATTTATATGTTGACCATGTTCTATGGTTTAGCCTCTAAGTATTTTTAAGTTAATTTACAAGATGGCTGAATAAATGTGACAGAAATCAAATAATATGGAAATATATCCTATAGTTTAATTCATCCCTAGCACGGATCTTAAAGCACATCCAGCGGCTCTGGCTTACCTTCTTCCTCCAGCCGACGGGTAGAATTGACCCGTCCTGGAGCTACTTCCAGCCGCCACCGCAGGCCACCCGACCACCTCCCTGGCCGGCCACCGCCACCACCACCTTCATCGAGGTGGTGGCTATAGCCAGGCGGCGGCACAGCCGCCGGAGGGGCGGATTCTGGCAATGCTGACAAGCTTATTTTTGCGGAAAAACCAGGAGAAATCTTCTCCCAATCGGGCTCAATTGAGCCCGAATCTTGGCCCTAAGTTTTCCTAAGATCTACCCACAATGAGAGAGGAAGGGGAGGACCTTGCTTGCGGCCTGGAGACGCGTCGATCGCCGCGATACCATTGGTGGTGGAGGTGTCGCTGGAGCTCTGCAACAACACAGTGAACTCGCTTGTCTCCTTCGGGTAAGGCGTGGAAAAGATTGGCCTGGATCCAAGGATGCTTTTAGGTGAGTAAAAAGGGGGAGGGGAGGGGCCAAGCTGGAAGTGGCCATTAATGGCCCCTTAATATAAATTTCGGCCATAGTATGGGGGGATGGAGGGGGGTGAAGCTGTGCTCAATCCAGCCAAGAAATGGCTGGAAGCTCCTCCTCTCCCTCAGAGGAGTTGAATCCAGTCCTTAATGGGGGGAGGAGAAGGGCCTTCCTTCATTGCAACATTAATGGCCAAGAATTGTATTTCTCGGCCATGGTGGTTCTCCTCCCCTAGCCTTGAACAACAAGCAGGATGACCCCTGGCCTTCTCCACACTAAATGTGGGAATGAATCAATCAATAAAAGGGGTGGTCCTTGGCTTCCCCAAGCCATGAATGGACTAACACCTTTTCTCTCTCCTCCATTAAAGAGAAATTGAAACTTTCTCTCTCCTGCCCCTCATGGCCGATTTTGTTCATGGCCCTAGCCTAAATGCATCCCACTAAGCTAATACAAAGTGGTTAGAAGGTGGTTAGCCCAAGTGGTTAGGGGCTTGAGCTTGAGTTAGCCTTTTGAGCTAAGTTTGACTTGACCTATCTTAGGGTTGACTTTGGTCAAATTGACCTTTTTTGTCACCATCAATGGGTCCTTGGTGACCGATTGGACTCCCCTAATGTCTATCTAGGGTTTGGTAGGGTTGACTTGGCACCTTGGAGGTCACATGATCCTTAGTTAGGGCACTTTGACCACTTTGGGGCTAGAGTTTACTTGGGTCAACTTAGCCACTAGGGTTGACCCCAATGGGTCCTTGGTGACTCATTGACCTCACTTTAGGTTTATGAGGGGGTGGGGTCCACTTGGCTAAGGGAAGGTCAATTGACCGTAAGTAGGCTAGTTTGACCCATTTATGGTTAGGGTAAACTTAGGTCAACTTTACCACTTTTACTGCACACAGTGGGTCCTTAGTGGCCCTATGGACTACCCAAGGTGTTAGGGGAGTGTGGTAGGGTCATGGGATCAAGTTGTAGCCCTAAAGTCAAACATTAGGCCTAAATGTTGAGGATGTGCTATAGGAAAACCAAGGTGATTTTTCACCTTGGGCATTGCCCACTTGGTTTAGAGCTTCTGATGGTTTTGTCATGACCTAGTCACGACAAAACAAAATCCCAAGGGTCTAGATGTTTGAGGGATGTAACAAATCCCAATATATAAAAATAAAAATTTTGTCCCCGAAATTAAGGTTAAGACTACGGGGGTTTCTACTGAAATATAAGAAACTTGTAACATACCAAAGGTTTCAGGTATACCTGACTTGAAGAGCTCTGGGTACTTTTGTTGCATCAAGTCCTAGGGCTCCCAAGTGTGCTCCTCCTGCCCATTGTTTCTCCACAGAACCTTGACTAGCCGAACCTTCTTGCGTCGCAGGACCCAGATCGCCGTATCATCGATCCTGATCGGCTCCAAGCTGACTGATCGATCTGAGGCCACTGGACCGTCGGCTGTGGAAATCAGCTGCTCAGGGAGTAATAGAGCCCTCCATAGTGAGGAGACATGGAAGACGTCATGCAATCCCGCTAACTCCGGCGGTATCTCCAATCTATAAGCCAAGTGGCCGATCCGCTCCAGGATCCTATAAGGCTCCATATATCTTGGACTGAGCTTCTTATGCCCGCGAACCCGCGAGACTCTATGCATTGGCCTTATCTTCAAGAAAACCCGGTCTCCTACCTAGAATTCCACCTAACGATGCCTCGCATCGTAATATTTGAACTGCCTGCTCTGGGCTTCCAACATCCTCTCCCGGATTTATCTAACCTGAGCATCAGTATCCTCCACAAACTCCGAGCTGAGTGCATGCGGATCTTCATCCTGAATCCACAATAGTGGGGTCTGCACCTCCGTCTATATAATGCCTCGTAAGGGGCCATGCCTATGCTGGACTGATGGCTGTTGTTGCACGAAAACTCGATCAGCGCCAGCAATCTCTCCCAAGGATCGCCGCGGTCCAAAATACATAGGCGCAGAAGATCTTCCAATGTACGGTTGGTGCGCTCTGTCTGTCCATTGGTTTGAGGGTGAAAAGTCGTGCTAAATGTCAACCGAAAACCCAGATGGGCCTGAACTGACCTCCACTCCTTGGATGTAAACTGCCCATCTCGATCTGAAACGATAGTCCTGGGTACTCCGTAATAGCGCACAAATTGCTCGATGAATCCCCGTACTAATACACTGACCGGAGAGTCCTTCGCCACTGGAATAAATCTGGCCACCTTAGTTAGTCTGTCCACTATCACCCAGATCAAGTCTTTCCCCGTATGAGACCGGGGTAGCCCATGTACGAAATCCATGGCTATATCCTCAAACTTCCACTCCGGCACCGGAAGTGGTTGTAGTAATCCTGCCGGATTCTTGCACTCTGACTTTACGAGTTGGCAAGCCTCGCAATGTGTCACAAAATACGTAATGTCCTTCTTCATACCTGGCCAGTACATCATTTTCTTCAAATCTGCTGCCATCTTGGTGATCCCTGGGTGCACCGAGTATCTGCTGCAGTGAGCCTCCATCATGATGTCCTCCTGAATCCGGCCTCCTACTGGTATATAAACCCTGCCTCTGAAACATAGGAGCTCATCCCTCAAGGAGTAATCCCTTGTCGTGCCTTCCTCCAAGGCTCTGAATATCGGCTCTGCCCTCGCATCCAAACTCTGCCTGTCTCTGATGTGATCCTGAATGTCATCGGTGGCAGTCATCGATGCCAGGTACTCCGTATATAACTCTGGATCATCCTCAGACACTAGTGATATCTGCATCTTCTTAAACGACTCAACTAACTCCAAGGCCACCAGCTGTGGGACTACTCCTTACGTACTCGCTCTCCGTCTCAGAGATTCTGCCACCACGTTTGCTTTCTCGGGATGGTAGTGTATGGTGTACTGGTAGTCCGATAGAAACTCCACCCAACGCCTTTGCCTGATGTTCAGCTCCTTCTGCTTGTCTACATACTTCAAGTTCTTGTGGTCCGAGAAAATGTCGCAGTGAACCCCGTAGAGGTAGTGTCGCTAGATCTTAAAAGCAAATATAACTGTCCGCATCTCCAAGTTGTGCACCGGGTAGTTCTACTCATGTTTCTTCAGCTGACGGGAGGCATAGGCTATCACGTGCCCGTTCTGCATCAGAACGACACCCATCCCCAGATAAGAAGCATCCGTGTACACCTGGAATCCTTCCTTCCCTGACGGAAGAGTAAGGATAGGTGCCAAGGTAAGCCGACCCTTTTGCTCCAGAAAGGCAGACTCGCACCGTGGCATCCAAAACAATGGAGACTCCTTCGTCAGAGATGTGAGAGGGAGAGCAATTTGTGAGAATCCCTTCACAAACTTCAGGTAATATCCGACAAGTACTAAGAAACTCCAAACATCTGTGGCCTTCTTCAGCGGTGGCCAATCTCGTACTGCCTGGACCTTCGCTGGATCTACTGCCAAACCTGCTCCGCTGATGACATGGCCCAAAAGTCCTCCTCCTTTAGCTAGAATTGGCACTTGCTGAACTTAGCATACATCTTATGCTCTCGGAGCTTCTCTAAAGTCAAAGCCATATGCCTCACATGCTCCTCTTCAGTAATCGAATAAATAAGGATATCGTCAATGAATATGATGACGAAGACATCCAGATATTCTTCGAACACCCGGTTCATCATGGCCATGAATACGAAGGGTGCATTCGTGAGCCCAAAGGGCATCATGGTAAACTCATACAGTCCATATCTACTGCTGAAGGCCGTCTTCAGGATATCCTCCACTTAAATGCATAGCTGGTAGTACCTCGATCTTAGGTCCAGCTTTGAGAACCAATGAGCTCCCTCCAGCTGGTCAAATAGCTCGTCTATCCTTGGCAAGGGATATGTATTCCGGACCGTCAGCCTGTTCAGGGCCCGATAATCAATACACAGCCGAAGTGTCCCGCCCTTCTTTTTGACGAATAGCACCGGAGCTCCCCATGGAGAAGAGCTAGGCCGGATAAACCCGACTTCCACTAACTCTTAAAGTTGGCTTCAAAATTCCACCAACTCCTTTGGGGCCATTCGGTAAGGAGCTCTGAATACCGGCTTAGCCCCAGGCACGAGCTGAATCTTGAAGTCCTACTCTCGGTGCGGGGTAGCCCTGGTATCTTTTCCGAAAATACATCTGTAAAGTCCCGCACCACTAGAATATCCGAAATAGAATCCTTGGCCACGACCATCTCGAAAAGAACCTGATAAACTTTGTCTCCCTGTAGGTGGGCCTTGACGGCCTGCACAGATGATAATAATATGTGGGGGGCTGGTATAATACCTTCAATAACAATAAGGGAGTCCTCATGCCTCACGGTGATCCTCTTCACCAAGTAATCAATCTGGGCATGGTTCTAGTGTAACCATGTCATGTCCAGGATCAGATCATAGTCTGGCATCCTCAGGATCGTCAATGGTGCCTCAAACGCCTTCCCGCTGATCTCCGCCTCCATTTTGCAATGAGAAGAGGTCATTAGCTCTAACCATCGGGTAGACGCACCCACATCATCTTTCCTTTGAATTGCTTCATGCCTGCCAGTCCTTTCACGAAATCTTCTGACACAAATGAGTGTGAAGCATCGATGTCGAAAAGTGTGTGAGTGGGCTTTCCACTGATTAAAACCACACCTGAGGTAATTAAGTTACTTAGTGTTCTAGTTATAGTTTTTCTTTTCTTAATTTCTAACTAGTCTATGTCTATGAAACTAGTTCTTAGGAAGGAAGGAATTTAAAAGTACTGGCATACCTGCTATAACCTGCTCCGGGTTCCGGGGTTGTGCCAGATCTAGAGCATACACCTGCTCCCTCTCTGGCCTGTTTCCTCTGCCCTGATATCCCCATCCTCGGCCATGTCCTCCGCCACCAAACTGCCGAGGAGGTGGGGCACCCTGAGGTGCTGGTGGGGGAACTTGCCTCATGGGATAATTCCTCTTAAAATGTCCAGGCTGATTGCACTGAAAGCATACTGGCGCCTGCTTTACTTTCCTTGGTATCTCCAGCATCTTTAAGGGCTGGGGAGCCAATACCCCTTGGTTCCTCTACTCCAGTCTAATATCCTAACGGGGTTGATCCCCGTTCCTTCTTTTTCCAATGACCTGGCCTCGAGGACGGTCTCTACGACGTCCAATCACTGAATCGTCTGCCGGTCTCTTCCAGCTCTTGACTGTAAGCTGATCTGCTTCCCGTTTCTTGGTCATTTCCAGAATCCTGGCCAAGCTTCCCTCAGAGATGAAGAGGAGGGCATGTCTCATGTTGTCGTTCAGCCCCTTGTACAACCTCCTGGCATAGCCAGCATCGTCCAACTGATAAGAGTCTGCATAGTGGGCTAGGTGAGTAAACTCCTGGTAATACTCCAGCACTGTCCTATTTCCCTGCCTCAACCACAAGAACCTATCCTCTAACTCGTCCCTTGCTGAATGAGGTACAAAATGTCCCAGAAGTGCTGCTCTGAGCTCTCCCCAAGAGATATCTGCGCAATCCATATCCGCAAAAGTGGTGTCCAGCTGTGACTTCCACCACCTCTTTCCATGTGACTCCAGGCAGGAGAATGACAAGGCAACTAGCTCCTCAGTGGGGCATCGAATCCCCACAAGCATCTCATAGATGGTATCTAACCATTCCTCCGTACGAACTGCCGACTCCGTCCCCTAGTAGGATGGAGGGGAAAGTCCCCGGAAGACACTCATCTAGTTGGCCCCAGGATTTGGCTGTGGAGCCGGGCTTGCTGAGCTTTGAAGGCCTCCATGATGGCTGTCAGTGTTTGCCCCATCTCTGTTTGCTGAAACGGAGCTGGAGCCGGCGGAGGTGGAAATATATTCGGAGTCGAAGGTGTCCCCTACTGTGGAGTAGGGTTCGTCGCAGGCTTCAAGGAAAATTCCAATTATTAGATGGCATACGAATGAAATAAAAGAAAGCGAAAAAATGGACTTCTACATGTGATTTCCCTTATGGGCACACCACTACTTCCGCTGCTAGTTTGTCTTCAAACTAAGCTCGTGCGGGGGTGGCCTAAGGTTTTTGTGGACTACTTCTCTTTCGATCGAGGTTCGCTCTGATACCACTTGTAATATCCCTTTTTTTTCATTTTCAAACCCGGGGGTCTTATGCCTAGAACTGCCGTTTTGCGGTGGCCCTGACACACGGGAAGGCCGCCCCTACAAACCACCTATTCTGCCGACCTTTTTGATCATCAAAGAGAGAGCAGCAATCATAAGCTGAAATATATTTGAGTCCACAAACATCATATGAAAATGAGAAACCACAACAGTCCATAAATATAAAAAAGAGAGAGTACTGCAAAGAGCAGTACAAATGAAATATAAATGGGCTTAAGCCTATTACATCAGATCCTCTCTATAATCTCTCACAGAAGCTATAAGAAAGACTAATCACTCACGGAGCTGGTCACTGGTGCTCCGTCACTAGACTGGCCCACCTCCATGAGAACCATACTCCGCTGGTGCTGTGTCCCCTGCTGCTGCTCCCTGTCTCCCATCCGAAGCCCCTATAATGTTGTGTTCCGAAAACCATTAGTCATAAAGACTAAGTCCTATCATCCCCTACCCCTCCACCATGGCTCCTAGGCACCGAGCGGGGAGGAGGAAAGGGAAGCTACAAAGGTGGAGAGTAAGCAAAGCAGGTGACAGTGGAACTAATCTTACAGTTATTTATATTATATAAACAACTAAGGAAGAAAGGTACAAACTAGCAGTTCTACAATAGTAAGCAGTAAAGTAAACAAGTAAAATTAGCAGCATATGTAAGAAAGACAAGGTTAGAAGTAAGTAACCTTAACTTATATGAATGCTCATACAAACTTATTAGTTAAGGGGTCTTCTGCAAGACTCCCATCGTATAGAAAGTCTCATACCAATTTATACGATAGGGTGTCGGTTGTGTGCAAGTATGAGTGTAGTGATATGCTATGCCATGATTCATGCAAGTGCAACTCACGCACAAGACTCTATGCACACAGACCTTTAGTTCCCCCTATTTGGGCAGCTAGCTTCACTCCCAGGAACCTCCGTAGTGGCAAACATAGACAGTGGGTCGGTCCCCCCACTCCTAGGCAGGTATCCACACTACCAGGCCTAGCCATTACGTACTCCTCTAGAAGAACACAACCTAGAGTCTCCACGTACTATGCGGGCCATATCCACCAAACTTTCTTTGGCTAAGTGTCCCACACTGCCGAGTCAACGTATCGATGTCAGTGTGAACGACCGTCTAATACCAAAGACCCACCACATTATTCGTATCCAAATACTCCCGAGCCACCGGCTCCCCGGACTATCCCGTCCGTTACATCTACCTTCCAAACCTGCCATCTAGATGGCTAATCAGACTAACGTAACCAACCTCCCGAGCTACCGGGGTATGTGAATGTGATACCATAGTTATACTAGTTGCTCTTGAAGTTTATTATTCCTACTGTTTAGGTTAGCCCAGGACTATCTAAGGTATTCCTCGTAAAGGGCTCTCAAGGGCACTAGGATCTACGATGGTTGCTGAAGCCCATCGTTCTCTTTCGCAAGGCACTTATTATTGGTTGTTACCCAACTCCCAATCCCTTTAATGTTGTACTAGATCTAACCCTAGTGTATTTTGACTCTTCCTCTCCCCACGGGGAAAACGATGTTTCGTCGACCCCGAGCACCTCTTAACACTAGTCAAATCTCCCACTCCTCATCATGACTCCTGATGATAATCTATTTTCGCTTACCAAATCACTACACTAATATCCCAACTCCCTAGGTTCATTTTACGCCATTAAATGATTTCTGCAGTTTTTACTAATTGCATACCATCCTAAGCTATATGTTGTATACAATGGGAGGTACTCCAAATTATCATATAAAATACCTAAAATATTTATTGGAGGTCTATCATGGCATGATTAGCCTAAATCTAGAAGTTTATAATTTTCCTAATTTACTTGATAATTTATTTAATTTCCAAAGCGATCCAAATGACTTATTTTGAACATAAAGTACTATTTTTAGGCATGCAAAATGTTCCACAAAATTATGATAAATAAAAGACAAGTACTGCCAAAATATATTTTCAGTTATCCAAATTTTCCTAAATTCAAGTTATCCAAATTTTCAGTAGGAACTTAAACCTCTAAACATATTTTTTGAACATGATCTACATTAAACAAATTAAAGAGACAAGTACTGCCAAAATACTTCTAAAAATTCTGAGAAAATTCAAGGATGAATATAAAGATATATAAATACTCCAGGTCAAGTTTCACAATTTATCAGCGAATAATGAACTATATACTTGATTTTCTCCTAATAATCCAAGTTAATAGGTTAATGAACTAAGTACAACAATTATTCTTTTAAAAATTGTAATAAAATTCCCATATGAGCATACTGACCTAGAAACACTACTGATCAAGTTTCATAATTTCCCAATAAAAAGGGAGCTCTAAATCTATTATTGATTATATTCTCGTATTTATACACTTGTGAAGTAAGTACTAGGAATTTACATCTGAAATTACAAAAAAATTCATGTGTGATCATAATGGTCTAAAACTCACTCTGCCCCAATTTCATAGTCATCTAATGGATATTAAGATCATAATAAAAAAACCTAGTTAATTTGGGCTAATACTGGTATTACAAAGGTAATACTAAAATAATTAATCTGAAATTCTCAATAAAATTATTCAAGGTATAATGACATTATGACTACACTACCTAAGTTTCACAAGTTTTCACAGAGTTCTAATTACCTATCCTTCAAATTTAAGGATTGTGACCTAAACTAGAGATAGGGTTTTGAGGGGTTTAACCATCTCCAAATCCTCTAAGATTTTTACTAGAGTAACTTAGCTACCATAGAGTCCTCCCTACCAAATTTCAAATCCATACAAGGGAATTTGACCACATGCCCTTCACAAACCCCCAAAGTCCAAACTTAGGGTTTGAACTAGGGTTCGAGGGCAATCCTACCCCAAACTACCCCATAACCCATATGAGGGTGTAAAAAGTCATGACAAACCAGTGGCAAAGTTTCAGCCTCTGTTGAGGTGATTTGAGCACTTAAACCTCAAAGTGCACTTTTGACCTAAATACCACTTATTAGGGCAAGGCTAGGGTTTGCCCAATTCCTATCCAAATCAACTCAACAAGGGGTGAAAATTTATACAGACCCTCATGATGACCCTAGGGACCACTCACCAAAATTTGAGAGGGTTTGGAGGTATTTAGGTCCCTAAATTAATTTATCCTAAGATATTTAAATGATTTCACAAACTATAGAAACATTGTCCCCCAAAATTCTCATTTTTGGGCAAGACCTAGGTACAGATTAGGGTAACACCCTGTCCAAATTTCAGGTCATTTGGACAAGGGATGAAGTGGGGGGCACAAATTTTAACCTCTGTGTAGCCCTAAGTATAGACCCCACCAAAATAAGTGCCCCGGTCAAACCAGGCACCAAAATTGGTTCAAACTAATTTTTAAATTTAAGTGGACCCATAGGGCTACAATTTATATGTTGACCACTTTCTCTAGTCTAGCCTCTAAGTATTTTTAAGTTAATTTACAAGATGGTTGAATAAATGTGACAAAAATCAAATAATATGAAAATATATCCTATAGTTTAATTCATCCCTAGCATGGATCTTAAAGCACATCCAGTGGCTCTAGCTTATCTTCTTCCTCCAGCCGACGGGTAGGATTGACCCATCCTGGAGCTACTTCCAGCCGCCACCGCCGGCCACCCGGCCACCTCCCTGGCCGGCCACCGCGACCGCCACCTCCGTCGAGGTGGTGGCTATCGCCAGGAGGCGGCACAGCAGCCATAGGGGCGGATTCCGGCGATCCCGAGGAGCTTATTTTTGTGGAAAAACTAGGAGAAAACTTCTACTAATCGGGCTCAATTGAGCCCGAATCCTGGCCCTAAGATTTCCTAAGATCTACCCACAGTGAGAGAGGAAGGGGAGGACCTTGCTTGCGGCCTAGAGACGTGTCGATCGTCGGGATGCCATTGGTGGTGGAGGTGTTGCCGGAGCTCTGCAACGACATAGTGAACTCGCTTGTCTCCTTCGGGTAAGGTGTGGAAAACCATGCCTTGGATCCAGGGATGCTTTTAGGTGAGTAAAAAGGGGGAGGGGCCAAGCTGGAAGTGGCCATTAATGGCCCCTTAATATAAATTTCTGTCATGGTATGGGGGGGTGAATCTGGGCTCAATCCAGCTTGGAAATGGCTGGAAGCTCCTCCTCTTCCTCAGAGGAGTTGAATCCAGCCCTTAATGGGGGAGGAGATGGGCCTTCCTTCATGGCACCATTAATGGCCAAGAATTGCATTTCTCGGCTATGGTGGTTCTCCTCCCCTAGCCCTGAGCAGCCATCAGGATGACCCCTGGCATTCTCCACACTGAATGGGGGAATGAATCAAGCTATAAGAGGGGTGGTCCTTGGCTTCCCCCAGCCATGAATGGACTAACACCTTTTCTCTCTCCTCCATTAAAGAGAAATTGAAGCTTTCTCTCTCCTTCCCCTCATGGCCGGTTTTGTTTATGGCCCTAGCCTAAATGCAGCCCACTAAGCTAATAAAAAGTGGTTAGGAGGTGGTTAGCCCAAGTGGCTAGGGGCTTGAGCTTGAGTTAGCCTTTTGAGCTAAGTTTGACTTGACCTAGCTTAGGGTTGACTTTGGTCAAATTGACCTTTTATGTCACCATCAATGGGTCCTTAGTGACCAATTGGACTCCCATAAGGTCTAGGTAGGATTTGGTAGGGTTGACTTGGCCCCTTGGAGGTCGCATGACCCTTAGTAAGGGCACTTTGAACACTTTGGGGCTAGAGTTGACTTGGGTCAACTTTTCCACTAGGGTTGACCCCAATGGGTCCTTGGTGACTCATTGACCTTGTAACGTCCCGATTCGTGTTAGGCCCCCGTGCGAGTTTTGGGCCAGGAGGGCAGGTTGAGTTCAGGAAAGTGGAGGAAAAAGGGCGGCACTTGTGGACTGGAGAAGTTAGTCCAGGGTAGGTTACACGCCCTAGGACAAGGGCGTGACCCAGCGGCGTGATTGAAGCTACTCGAGTAACTGCTGAGGTTACTCGAGTAGTTTTTAAAGTACTCGAGTAAAGTGGGTTACGCACCCTGGGTCACGAGCGTGACCCAGGGGCGTGACTGAAGGTACTCGAGTAACTGCCGAGGTTACTCGAGTAGTTTTCAAAGTACTCGAGTAAATTGGGTTACACGCCCTGGGTCACAGGCGTGACCCAGGGGCGTGACTTAAGGAACTCGAGTAGCCGCTGAGGTTACTCGAGTAGTTTTCAAAGTGTAACGTCCCGAATCGCTCTAGGCCCCTAGTGTGTGTGTTTTTTTTTAGTCAGGAGGGTTGACTCAAGTCCTGAGAAGTGCAGGGAATTGGACTGCACTTGTGGAAAAGTGGAGAAATCAGTGTAAAAAGACACGGGCGTGACACGGGTAGTGACACGGGCGTGTCCCTACCCGTGTGCGTCGAGTTGAGCTCGACGAGGCGTGTCGAGATCGTCGAACTGTGTCGACACCAAGTGACACGGGTAGTGACACGGGTGTGTACCTACCCGTGTGCGTCGAGTTGAGATCGACGAGTCGTGTCGAGATCGTCGAACTGTGTCGACACCAAGTGACACGAGTAGTGACACGGGCGTGTCCCTACCCGTGTGCGTCGAGTTGAACTCGACGAGCCGTGTCGAGACCGTCGAACTGTGTCGACACCAGGTGACACGGGTAGTGACACGGCCGTGTCCCAACCCGTCTGCGTCGAGATAGTCTCGACGAAGCGTGTCGAGATCGTCGAGATGCGTCGAGATAGTCGAGCAGGGGACACGGGTAGTGACACGGGCGTGTCCCTACCCGTGTGCGTCGAGTTGAGCTCGACGAGAAGTGTCGAGAGGCAACCCGAGAAGTACACGGCCAATGACATGGCCATGCACACGGCCGTGTCGTGGGGACACGGGTCTGGACACGGGCGTGTCCCTACCCGTGTCAAATATTGAACCGACATGGAAACCGCCACGGCCGTTTCGCGGAAGCAGGACACGGGTACGGACACGGCCGTGTCCCTACCCGTGTCATATTTTGTTTATAAGGGGCAGAGGAAACCCTAGCCATTTTCACTCTCATTTCACCCCCTATCTCCTGTGAGAACTCCTGGTGAGAGGAAAACCGCTGGAGCAAGTTCTACCGGAGGAGATTCGCCATCGCCGTGAAAGAGAAGATGCCGCTGAGGAGAACTACGCGATCCATGGCAAGAAATGGTGGTACCGTTGGAGCCAATGTGAGTTTCCTACCCTCTCCCTTGGTGCTAGATCTTAGATATTTAGGAGAGACATCGGTTCAAGAGAGCTTGATGGAGAGGAGAAGATTTCTAGGTTTGGCCATGCTAGGATTTGAATCTTAGATTTTAGATCTCTTCAACCCTTCCCCTTTTCTTCAATACGACGATGAGTGAATGGTTTCTGTTAAATTTTCTCAACGTGGTCAGCAAGATAGCCCAAACACCAAATTAATATCTTCGGAACTACCCAGTTCGCACGCTGAACCTGCGGAAACCCAAGGACTAGAGGTTGCACCCAACAAAACAATGGAAGCACAAGAAGGTCTTATTATGCATTCACTTCTTTACAAACCGAGGCATACATAGCGAGACATGATTTCGCTAGTATTACAGCTGTAAACAGAAAGAACCAAAAAACAAGCCGGGCGGACAACACTCCAGTCCGCCGAGACCGCGAGGTCGCCGAGACCGCCGAGACCGCTGAGCTCGCCCAAGCTATGCTGCAATCCGCCGAATACCACGGAGTCCGCCGAGACCGCGAGGCCGCGCGGACAGACCGTTATTCGCCTCCTGCTGAACCCGAACAGAGGAACTCCCC
The DNA here is from genome assembly GCA_039583875.1 of Platanthera guangdongensis. NCBI lineage: Eukaryota > Viridiplantae > Streptophyta > Magnoliopsida > Asparagales > Orchidaceae > Platanthera > Platanthera guangdongensis. The sequence continues at coordinate 145,446,980 of CM077156.1, read as the reverse complement.
TACCCGCCTGAAGCCGGCGGACAGGTTATTGAAGCTGGGAAAGTTGAAACAGAACTGACAAGCCGCAGAGCGACCTCCTGCTGAGTCCGCAGAGACCGCACACTTCCAAGCACTGACCGAAGTCAAAGCCAAGCTCCTGGCTCCTTGAAGTTATCCGCGCGACCTGCACACAGCAAACCGTCAGCCTGAAACAATCCGCGCGGACTGGAAAACACAGACCGCAGCACTCGCCCAACCCAATTTACTGTTCACTCACGTTACATAGGTTACTGTAGATGTGCCAGGGGGGTCCTATTTATAGGCCAGGTGAGGAGTGTGGTCACCGCCCATGAGATAGCGACACCGCCCCAGTCCGCGCAACAACAAACGACCGTCCGCTCAGTCCGCGAGGACTTAGCCAGTCACCAAGGGAAACCGCCAGGAGCAAGGCAACCGTTGACGAACCCTCTCCAGTCCGCCCAAGCTAAGTGGACAAGGCACCAGCCCGCAAAGCTCCAACTGCTTCAGGACAGCAAACCCCCTTCAATGGCTGTCCGCACCAACCCGAGGCAGTCCGCAAGACTCACACCTCAATCCGCCACAAGTCCACGACCAAAGGCAAACAGCAACAGTCCGCCCGGTCACAGCGGACTTGGCGGATACGACGGACACCATGAACTTGACACCATGTGTGACCAAGTCCAAAACCATCAAGGGCCAGTGCGAGCATGGCGGACACAAAGTCCCGTCCGCCAAACACCCTAGCACAGACCGCAGCCAGTCCGCGAGCTCCTCGCACTTGTCCAACACAGTAGCTTCCTGCCGGACTCCAAACACCAGTCCGCCAACCGGTCTCCACAGCAAGACCTGCTGTAACACCTGAGCTCGACAAGGCCTCAGCCAAGCTCAAGGCCCAGTCCGCAACAGCCAAAATCGCGGACACACCAGTCCGCAAGGCTTCCCGCGAACTCGAGCCAACCCGCCAACAGCGCAAACTTGCACCCGCGACCACTGAGCAAAGCACCAGTCCGCAAGCCTCTCTATCCGCAGATACCAGGCCGCACCAAACCGCAGACTCCATGCAACAACCCGCTCAGAACACAGCCGGCTTCCACCAGACTTCTCACCAGGCCGCAAACCTCAGTCCGCCCAGTCCGCCCAGTCCGCCAAAGCTGTCCGCACAGGCCGCGCGGCCTGTCCCATCACCCACTTCCACTTCACAAATTTCAACACTCCCCCTTGAAGTGAGAAGTGGTGACCAAGCCCAGCAAGCTGCGCAAGCGATCAAAGGGCCCCTTCGACAGCGGCTTCGTGAAGATGTCAGCAAGATTATCTTCACTCCGAACATGCCCGACCAGCAGAGACCCCTCCAACACCTTCTCCCTGATGAAGTGGTGATCAATCTCTATATGCTTGGTCCTGGCGTGACACACTGGATTGTTTACCAGTTTGAGAGCACTCTCATTGTCACCCCGGAGTAAAGTAGGCCCTTGCACTTCTTCATGAACATCCTCTATGAGCCTCCTCAACCAAACGGCTTCCCGAGCAGCCAAGGCCGAAGCCTTATACTCCGCCTCCGTGGTTGAAACCGACACCGAGTCCTGCTTCTTGCTACACCACGAGATGCTAGCTGAACCGCAAGTGAACACATAACCTGAAGTAGACCTTCGATCATCCGAATCACCGCCATAGTCAGCATCCGTGTACCCGAGCAACGCAAACTCCGCATCCCTTTCATAGAGGAGTCCCATCTCAGAAGTCACCTTGACATACTTCAGAATTCCCTTCGCCGCCACTAGATGAGATTGCCTTGGTTCAGCCATATACCGACTTACTCGGCCAACAGCATAAGCTATATCCGGCCTTGTAATCGTCAGATAAATCAAGCTCCCAACAAGAGCCCTGAACACCAAGGGATCATTAAGAACCCTTCCCTCATCTCGTCGAAGCTTTAGCCCAGGTTCCAGTGGAGTAGAGCACTTCTTCCCTTCGCCCATGCCAAACCGCTTCACAATGCGATCAGCATACCCTTTCTGGCTAATGAGAACCCCGCACTCCTTCCTCTCCACTTCCAGACCAAGAAAGTGATGCAACTCTCCCAAGTCTTTCATCTCGAAGCGTATAGCAAGCTCTGCCCTGAGCCTTGCTACTTCCTCCTCCGAGTTCCCTGTGATGATCATGTCATCCACATACAGTAGGACCAAGACCCTTAGCTCTCCCTTCTTCTTGACGAACAAGCTTGAATCCGAGTTAGAAGCCAGGTATCCACAGAATTGCAGATACTCTGCAATCTTCCCATACCACGCTCGAGGAGCTTGCTTCAACCCATAGAGAGCCTTCCTGAGTTTGCAGACATAGTCCGGATGCTTCTCAGAGACAAAACCAAGCGGCTGATCCATGAAGATGTCCTTGTCAATCTCTCCGTAAAGAAAGGCATTCTTCACATCGAGTTGCCACAACCTCCATCCCTTGCTAGCAGCCAAGGCGATCACCACTCTTACAGATGTCATCTTCGCAACTGGACTAAATGTCTCCTCATAGTCTTCTCCATACTGCTGTGAGAATCCTCTAGCGACCAGGCGAGCCTTGAACCGATCAATGCTCCCATCAGCCTTCTTCTTCAACTTATATACCCACTTGCAAGTAACCGGAGTAATGCCATCAACCTTGGGCACAAGGTCCCAGGTTTCATTCTTCTTCAGAGCATCAATCTCTTCCTTCATGGCACCTTCCCACTCCTTCACTCCAGTGGCCTCGTTGAAGCTTGCAGGCTCTCGCTCATCCAGAGGACCCGCAAAGTAACAGGAGACAAAGCTCACTGCATTCCCATCACAGTATCGAGCCGGTAGCTTAACCACCCTCTTCGATCTCCGAAGACACGGCTCCTTGCTCACCGCTTCCGTTGCTTCTTCAGGCTCCACTCCTACCTGAGGCAAGCATTGAGCAGTGCTCCCCCTGCTTCCTGAGCCAGAAGGCTCAGCCTCGGAGTTCGAAGCAACAGGAGCTGCTGGTGAAACAGCAAGCTCCTCTTCCAAGCCTTCAGCAGCCTCCACCGGTGCTTCCTCAACCTTGCTACTTCCGGTATGCTCCACCGAGCCACCTCCATATGACGTCAGCTCGTCAAAGACAACGTCTCTTGACACCACGAACTTCTTCGTCACAGGGTCCATGCATTTCCATCCCTTCTTCCGCTCATCATAGCCAACAAAGACAAGTTTCCTTGCCTTCGCATCCAGCTTTGTCCGTGACGCATCCGGGACATGCACGTAGCAAGTTGAACCGAACACCCAAAGGTGTCCAACACTCGGCTTCTCCTTCAGCAACAGCTCAATGGGAGTCTTCATGTTGATAGGGCTGAGTGGCATCCGGTTGATAACATATGCAGCACAAGACATTCCCTCCGCCCAAAAGAACCTTGGGATATCTTTCGCATGCAGCCAGCATTTGCAGGTTTCCGTCAAATGACGGATCTTCCGCTCCGCTACCCCATTTTGTTGTGGAGTGTGAGCACATGTAAGCTCCCGTTGGATCCCGTGCTTCCTGCAGAAGTTAGAAAACTCGGAGGAGACAAACTCCCCCCCGTTATCAGTTCTAAACTTCTTAATCCGCAAGCCAAGCCGGCCTTCTACCAACTCCTTGAACTCCACGAACAAACGGAAGGCTTCCGACTTCTCCTTTAAGAAGTACACCCAAGTATACCTTGAGTAGTCATCAACCAAGACAAGCATGTATTTGCTTCCACCAAGGCTGGCAGTAACAGTCGGTCCCATCAGGTCGCCATGAATACACTCCAATGGTTTCTTGCTCCTTGTTTGAGATTTATCAAACGGAAGGCGATGTGCCTTACCGTATTGACAGCCCGCACAAACATGCCCATCACCAAAGGAGGACAACATCGGCAACCCCCTCACCAGACTTCTACTCGCCATTGCCTTTAGCTTGTCCATGCCAACATGCCCCAGCCTCTCATGCCAGATAGCCGCACTATCATTGGCCCTCATCCTATCAACATAGGCACTGGTGGAAAGAACAAACAAGTTCTTCACCCTCCTCCCAACATGAGCAACATCAGCCTTTACCGCTGATACGTTGCGAAGGAACCTCACGTCTGTTGGCCCAAACAGAACGTGATACCCAGCGTCCACCGCGTTGGTCACCGAGAAGAGGTTCTTCTTCATGCCCGGTACGTGATACACACTCCTTAACGTGAGTGGCCCCTGATCACTACCCAAAGACACGACCCCCTCCTCCTCTACTGTATAAACAGTATTATCAGCAGTGATAATAGCTTCATTACCTGAGTAAGCCTGCATGGAGGTGAACTTCGACTTGTCTCCGGTGAGGTGATGACCACACCCGGAGTCGACGATCCACTCGCTGTTGAAGTCCTCAGCAGATAAGGCCCGGACACAAGTGCCCGTCATGAAAGCTCCTCCCCATTCTGCTTCTTCACTTCGCGAGCAAGCTTCCTCCTTTCCCGCAGCATGCCCAGGCTGCAGTTTGACCTTGCAGTCCCGCTTGAAGTGCCCACGCTGATGACACCGGTAGCACTTCTGATTCTTCTTCCAGTCCTTAGGAGCATTGCTCCTCTCCGGTGGATACGAAGTTGAAGTCTCCTTTTCAACAGCGGCCTGCACCTTCTTCTTCTTCTTCCCTTCCCATCCCTTCTTCTTGCATGAGAAGAGAGCCTCGCTGCCTTCCTGATTCAGATTCACTCCAGCCATCTGCCTTGCTAAGCTCTCCTGCAAGGCAAGCAGATTCTCCAGCTCCAGCAGAGACGGCTGAGTAGCCCACCCTTGAACAGACGTAACAAAGGCCACATACTCCTTCCGCAAGCCGCGGAAAATGTGCCTTTTCATCTTTGCCTCAGAGATAGGCTCATCAGGATCCAGTGCCGACAGCTCAGCACACAAGCTCTTCATCTTTAAGAAGTACCTGGAGATGGAAAGGTCTCCCTGAGTTGCCCTGGCCAACTCATTCTCCAGGAACTGAAGCCGCGCCACATTCTTCCTATTGAACAACTCATCAATGGTTGTCCAAATATCAGCAGCCGACTCACACCCAATGATGTGATCAAACAGTTCCGGAGAGACAGCTCTCTTCAGAACGAACTCTGCCTTAGCATTAGTTCTTCTCCAGAGCCTCACCTGTTCAGCAGTACCGAAAGCAGCAGTAACTTCCTGTCTGTCGTCTCCACCGACGACTTCCCACAGCTCCTCGCCTAGAAGATAACTCTTCATGCACGACTTCCACTTCTTGTAGTTAGTCGGCGTTAGGAGTTCAATGCCCAGACCTCTTGCTAAGCTTCCTTCCATTGCAATCACCTGTTGGTACCCTTCAGCAGCTCCGAGCAACAACACAGGTTGAGCACCACTCAATCACTGAGTAACAACGCTGGTTGACCCCCGCTCACGCAACTGAACCTCCGCAACCTCAGAAACCTCCCTCTGATACCATGTTAAATTTTCTCAACGTGGTCAGCAAGATAGCCCAAACACCAAATTAATATCTTCGGAACTACCCAGTTCGCACGCTGAACCTGCGGAAACCCAAGGACTAGAGGTTGCACCCAACAAAACAATGAAAGCACAAGAAGGTCTTATTATGCATTCACTTCTTTAAAAACCGAGGCATACATAGCGAGACATGATTTCGCTAGTATTACAGCTGTAAACAGAAAGAACCAAAAAACAAGCCGGGCGGACAGCACTCCAGTCCGCCGAGACCGCGAGGTCGCCGAGACCGCCGAGACCGCTGAGCTCGCCCAAGCTATGCTGCAATCCGCCGAATACCACGGAGTCCGCCGAGACCGCGAGGCCGCGCGGACAGACCGTTATTCGCCTCCTGCTGAACCCGAACAGAGGAACTCCCCTAGCCGCCTGAAGCCGGCGGACAGGTTATTGAAGCTGGGAAAGTTGAAACAGAACTGACAAGCCGCAGAGCGACCTCCTGCTGAGTCCGCAGAGACCGCACACTTCCAAGCACTGACCGAAGTCAAAGCCAAGCTCCTGGCTCCTTGAAGTTATCCGCGCGACCTGCACACAGCAAACCGTCAGCCTGAAACAATCCGCGCGGACTGGAAAACACAGACCGCAGCACTCACCCAAACCAATTTACTGTTCACTCACGTTACACAGGTTACTGTAGATGTGCCAGGGGGGTCCTATTTATAGGCCAGGTGAGGAGTGTGGTCACCGCCCATGAGATAGCGACACCGCCCCAGTCCGCACAACAACAAACGACCGTCCGCTCAGTCCGCGAGGACTTAGCCAGTCACCAAGGGAAACCGCCAGGAGCAAGGCAACCGTTGACGAACCCTCTCCAGTCCGCCCAAGCTAAGCGGACAAGGCACCAGCCCGCAAAGCTCCAACTGCTTCAGGACAGCAAACCCCCTTCAATGGCTGTCTGCACCAACCCGAGGCAGTCTGCAAGACTCACACCTCAATCCGCCACAAGTCCACGACCAAAGGCAAACAGCAACAGTCCGCCCGGTCACAGCGGACTTGGCGGATACGGCGGACACCATGAACTTGACACCATGTGTGACCAAGTCCAAAACCATCAAGGGCCAGTGCGAGCATGGCGGACACAAAGTCCCGTCCGCCAAACACCCTAGCACAGACCGCAGCCAGTCCGCGAGCTCCTCGCACTTGTCCAACACAGCAGCTTCCTGCCGGACTCCAAACACCAGTCCGCCAACCGGTCTCCACAGCAAGACCTGCTGTAACACCTGAGCTCAACAAGGCCTCAGCCAAGCTCAAGGCCCAGTCCGCAACAGCCAAAACCGCGGACACACCAGTCCGCAAGGCTTCCCGCGAACTCGAGCCAACCCGCCAACAGCGCAAACTTGCACCCGCGACCACTGAGCAAAGCACCAGTCCGCAAGCCTCTCTATCCGCAGATACCAGGCCGCACCAAACCGCGGACTCCATGCAACAACCCGCTCAGAACACAGCCGGCTTCCACCAGACTTCTCACCAGGCCGCAAACCTCAGTCCGCCCAGTCCGCCCAGTCCGCCAAAGCTGTCCGCACAGGCCGCGCGGCCTGTCCCGTCACCCACTTCCACTTCACAAATTTCAACAGTTTCGTGAGGATTTTTGGCCCTTGAGGTTGAATAAGGGAGGAGGACATTTCTGGAAAATTTAGGAAGGATCGCTTGAGGAGGAAGACGGACCGATGCCGTTCATTTTCTTTAAGATGCGCGCAGAATCTGTATTCTGCGCGCAGCGATCTTCTAGGCCATTTTCTTGTAGGATATGTGCAGATCTGGGCCTTCGGCTTAACACGAAAGTTGAAGCCCTTGAAAACACCTTTCCAACGAGTAGTTGCACTACTTCTGGAGGAGTCTGTAGCCACGGGAAAGTCTAAACGAAAATGGGGTTTTATAAATCTTGTATGCAGAAACTGTGTTCTGTACGCAGCGGACTTCGGGTCCGATTTCAAATAGGATAATGTCAAATCTGGGTTGAGCTCTGAATATGAAAGATGTAGTCCATGGAAATACCTTTCCATCGAGGGGTTACACGACTTCACCGGATTCCTGTAGCCTCGGGAATCTCCGGTCGAAGTTGCTGTCCAGATTCAACCTGCGCCTAAATTCTGGGCTTAATGAAAGATGAAGTTTGATTCGGTGGAATTAATAATGCATGATACTTGCCTTGGATGAACCCTTATGATTAATCAATTGTTGCATGATTGAAGTTGCTTATTAATCAGATTTCATATTATCAAATTGTGAAATAATCTTATTTAAACGAATCGAATTGGTAGGAATTGAAAGATTGATATTGTGCACTTCATGTTTAAATTATGACATTATCAAATGAAAAGTGAGATAGATCTTTATATGCGCATCATGTTTATATTACATTGTCATCATTTGGAAAGTCATATAGATGAATAGATTATGATCATGGACATGTTTGATTAATGAAATGAATCTTGTAGTCCAATACTTAGAGTCGTCTCCCTACGGGTAGTATTGTGAAGGGATGTAAGTGCGGTGTTGACCGTCACTTGTTTTGGTTGTGTTGAGATAAGGTGTGGATGGATGGTTGGGCTGTGTCCTCGTGTTTACTTCCGAGGCCCCTTTCATGATATGTTGATGTGGTATTTGCATGTGGTGTGAGTCGACACACGATGTCGTAATCCTGGGTTAAGGATAGTGTGGCAGGTCTACGGGCTCGCCAGTCGTCACACCGACGGGAGTGGGCAGTTAGACTTGGTCGGTTTGGGCTGTGTCCTCGGTGTTCACGTCCCGAGGCCCCTCCGGCCATGTGAACGGTTGGGCTGTGTCCTCGTGCTTTCTTCCGAGGCCCCTTCCGGGTCACGCAAGGCCAGTTCGGGCTGTGTTCTTGGTGCACATCTACCCAAGACCCCGCTGGGCTATAGTACGCAGGGGCTCCGCTGTTGTGTTCTTAGCGTTGAGGCGTACGGAGGCCTAGGTGAAGTAGTGTGATACCCGCCTAGTAGTAGAAGTGCCCGTTCTACTGTCACCGCCTGGCCACGGCGGCTGATGCCTGAGAGGTTAGCTACCTGCTCGAAAAGTGGGAACTATAGTCTGTGTCGACATAGCAATTGCATGGGTGTGCATGGGTGAGTCATTGCATAGCATTCATAGCATTTCATATCATTGCACCACAAGATCCTCATCGTATAAGTTTGTATGGGCACTCTTATACGATGAGTTACTTTTATGTAACCCGATCCTTAACTTATAAGTTTGTATGGGCATTCTTATAAGTTAAGTTACTTTCCTGCTGTTACTTATACTTGCTAGTTAGTGTAGCTTTTACATAAATGCTGATTATGATGCTGTTACTCTTACACTACTGCCACCTGCTTGTACTTCCTTTACTTGCATACTTGTTATATACTATACTCTTGTTCCTTTTCTCCGCCCGGTGCCGAGGAGTCGCCGGGGGAGCGGATGTGAAACCACTTAGTCGTTTCGACTAACGGTTGCTACGTCTTCCTTTTTAGGAGGTCACGCCGCAGGTGGAGCAGCCGCAGACTACGCAGCAGGACAGCCAGGCCAGGATGACAGGGCCTGAGGTGACGGTGCCGTCGATACCGTCAGTTTCTGATGTTAGTATTTGATACTCTGATGTAGCCCGTTTGGGCAATGTTTAGCTGTACTCTGATATATTGTAGAAGCATGTTTTAGCTTCTCGTTATATTGATGTATTTGGACATTATTACTTAGTGTGGATTTGACTTCTGTTTGTTTATTTATTTGGTTGGGTTGGCATGTTTTATTGATATTGTTGTAGCCGGCGGAATAGGCGTCTTGTGGTACAGGTTAGCCCGTGTGCTAATGCTACCGCAAGGCGGCTGTTCCGGGCATAAGACTCCCTCTTCGTGCCGTGTTTTGGGATCCGGGGAGGGGGAGTCTTACAAATGGTATCAGTTTGCCACGATCCTCAACTGAGAAGTCATTCAACAATGGTGCCACCCCCGTTTGGTTAGTCAGTTTGGGGACAAACTGACTTAGCGGAAGCAGTGGTGTGCCAATATGTAATTCACATTAAGTTTGTCCAACTTTGACCTTAAGTTTAGCCAACCTGACCACAAATTTGTCCTGTATGTGTAGGTTCCACTGCATGTTGAGCCGATGGGGGGTACTCTTACCCCTCCCATACCCACTCAGTTCCAACAGTCTGAGTTGGGGCAGACGCTCACCGCCATTCTTGATGCTTTTAAGGCACAGCAGGCTCCGGTGCAACAACAGGCCCCGAGCTCCAACTGGCTGAGCACCTTCCGTGCTCTCTCCCCTCCCGTCTACCTTGGGATGGAGTCAGCCGTACGTACAGAGGAATGGCTAGATACGATGCAGGAGTTGTTGGCTGGTATCCGTTGCCCAGCCAACATGGCAGTGACATTGGCAGTGTCCGTCTTGGACTTACATGCGAAGAGGTGGTGGAAGTCCCTCATGGGCTCTACCTTCCAAGGCCGGATCTACACTGAGATAAGTTGGAGTGAATTCTCGGGTGTTTTCTTGGAGCACTTTATCCCTACATCGGCCCGAGATGAGCTTGAGCAGAGGTTCCTTCTACTAAAGCAGGGATCAAAGTCGGTTACAGAATACCAGCGGGAATTCCATCATCTTGCAAGGTTTGCGGACTCTTATGAGTTGGATGACAGAGGTTATGCCAAACGCTTCTATAAAGGGCTGCGAGATCCCCTAAGGCAGTCCCTTTTGTTTATAGTGGATGGTAGCTTGGCGGAGATCATTGATATGGCGAAAAGATTGGAGGCGGACCACCTGGGATGTAGTAAGAGGCCTGCGGAGGACGTGATGGAAGCCGGCCCAAGTAATAGAAGGAGACGGGACTTCAGAGGAGGAAGAGGTTATCAAAGAGGTGGAGGGCGTGTCCACCGAAACTATAGGGTGGAGCATCCAGTTCCGCAGCCGCCTGCGTTGCCTCCACCCCCACAGCCCCAGCGATTTCAACAACCTGAAGGGCGTCGTGGTCTGGTGTGCTTCAAATGCAACCAGCCGGGCCACATCCGGCGTTTTTGCCCGTAGCTATATGGGAACGCCCCTCCTGCTCTCCCTCCTGCTCTCCGTCCTGCTCTCCCTCCAGCAGCTCCACGAGGGCGGGGATATATGCGTGGTCGAGGACGAGGACCGCCAAGAGGAAACCCCGGACCGGTCCGGGATCAGGTTTATGCGCTTGACATGGCGCAGGAACGAAACCCACAAGATGTGATTGCAGGTATGATTTAATTAATTTACATATTTGCATGGTCTAACTTGAATTGATTAGAACTTACTAGCCACTAGCAATAAGTTTTGGTTGTTGGTACTTAGGCAACGTGATTATTGGCGGGAAGACAGCCTATGCGCTGTTCGATACCGGTGCCTCACACTCATTTGTGTCCGAGGATTTCATAAAAGACGTGGAGGATGTACAGTACTTCACTGGCATAGCCCGACGTGTACGCCTTCCGGATGGCTCGGAGATGATCGCAACTGCCAAGTGCGAGTTTGAGTTATTTATTGATGGGAAGGCCTTTGATACGCCGGCCACGGTTCTGAGAATGCCGGAGTTTGACATCATTTTGGGCATGGTATGGCTGGATTGGCACATCGCGAGGATCGACTGCGCGGAGAAGCGGATCTATTTGAGACATGGAGACTCTGACGTCATCTTCCAAGGTATTGGCTTCGCACCTCGCATGATGTTATCTTCCGTCCAGGTTGTAAAAGCTCATAGGAAGGGGGACGAGGTCTTCATGATCTGGTTCGAGTTGAAGGAGGAAGCGTTGGAATTAAAGGATGTACGGGTTGTGCGGGATTTTCCCGAGGTATTTCCTGAGAAGCTACCAGGATTACCTCCGCATAGAGAGGTTGACTTCCAGATCAATCTAGTACCAGGTGCCAAGCCTGTATCCAAGGCTCCGTACAGAATGGCTCCGAAAGAACTCGCGGAATTTAGAGTTCAATTGCAAGAACTGGTGGATTCAGGGTTCGTTCGCCCTAGTTCATCACCATGGGGAGCCCCTGTGCTGTTCGTAAAGAAGAAGGATGGAACCCTGCGATTGTGCATAGATTATCGGGAACTCAATCGGTTGACGGTGCAGAACACTTATCCGCTACCGCGGATCGATGAGTTGTTCGATCAACTAGTGGGAGCACATTGGTTTTCTAAATTGGATTTGTGCTCCGGATACTATCAGTTGAGGATACATGAGGGGGATATTCAGAAAACAGCATTCAGTTCGAGATATGGTTTGTATGAGTTCACAGTAATGCCGTTTGGGCTCACAAATGCCCCTTCGGCCTTCATGAGTTTGATGAACAAGGTGTTTGAACCGTATTTAGACATCTTCGTCATTGTTTTCATCGACGACATCTTGGTCTACTCAAAGACGGAGGAGGAGCATGTCGAGCACCTGACCTTAGTTTTGAAGAAATTGAAGGAGCACGCCTTGTATGCCATGTTTAGCAAGTGTGAATTCTGGCTTAAGGAGGTAGCCTTCTTGGGGCATGTGATCAGTGGAGCAGGATTAGCGGTGGATCCAGCGAAGGTGCGAGCCGTGAAGGAGTGGTCGCCCTTGAAGTCGGCGGCCGATGTACGAAGCTTTCTTGGACTTGCTGGGTACTACCGCAAGTTCGTGAAAGGATTCTCCAAGATCGCTCTTCCCCTTACCTGCTTGACGAAGATGGGTGTGCCATTTGAGTGGACACCTCAATGTGAAGCGGCATTTCAAGAGCTGAAGGATAGGCTTACCTCCGCCCCCATCCTTGCACTTCCGTCGGGGATGGAAGGATTCCAAGTTTACACGGACGCTTCATATCAAGGGATGGGAGCGGTATTGATGCAGCATGGGCACGTGATCGCATATGCTTCAAGGCAGTTAAAGAAACATGAAATCAATTACCCGGTTCATGATTTGGAGTTGGGAGCAGTGGTCTTCGCTTTGAAGGTCTGGAGACATTACCTATCTGGCGTACACTGCGAGATCTTTTCCGATCACAAAAATTTGAAGTATGTTCACACTCAGAAGGAGTTGAACCTGAGACAACGACGGTGGTTGGAATTTCTATGCGACTATGAATTCACCATGAACTACCACCCCGGGAAAGCGAACTCGGTAGCCGATGCCTTGAGTAGAAAAGCGCCAGGCTCTAGCCCAGAGTCTCAGTTGATTAGTATGGAGTTGGCTCGGATGATCGAGGAGATGGAAATTACTCTAGTATTCAAGGCTCCTTCGGCCGAGTATGCTGAGTATTTGGCCAACATGAGCATAGTTTGTGATATCCGAGACCGGATTCGGGTGGAGCAAGGAATGGATGCGGCCTTGGCCCCGGCAATCAAGGCAATTGAAGATGGGACCACCGATGAGTACACACTCAAAGACGGCCTCGTTTATTTTCGTGGCCGACTCTATATTCCCAAGGGCGGCAAAATTCGGGAGGATATCTTGAGAGAGGCACATTCCTCTCAATATTCAGTGCACCCGGGTATTGCTAAGATGTACGCCGGATTGCGGAAGACCATGTGTTGGGCGGGAATGAAGAAGTATGTTCTCTATTATGTTACACATTGCGAAGCTTGCCAAAGAGTGAAGGCTGAATGCAGGAGTCCCGGTGGTTTGTTGCAGTCGCTGCCCATCCCTGAATGGAAGTTCGAGGATATCTCCATGGACTTTGTTCATGGGTTACCCCGTTCCCGCTCCGGGAATGATTCAGTGTGGGTTATTGTTGATCGACTGACAAAGGTGGCCCGGTTCATTCCAATGAAGAAGGAAGCACACGTGGATGTTTTGGTACACCTTTTTGTGGAGCAATTTGTACGGTATCATGGCGTGCCCAAGACAATTGTTTCGGATCGGGATGGTCGATTTACATCCAATGAGTGGAAGGCGGTACAGGCGTATTTGGGCTCGCGCCTAACCTTTAGTACTGCATTCCACCCACAGACGGACGGGCAGTCTGAAAGGACCATCAGAACACTGGAGGATTTATTGAGGTTATGTGTGCTGGACAGAGGAGAGCCATGGGAAAGGCTCTTGCCACTAGTGGAATTCTCCTATAATAATAGCCACCAGGCGAGCATCGGCATGGCGCCCCATGAAGCCCTTTACGGAAGAAGGTGCAGGACTCCCTTGTCTTGGGTGCAGGATGAAGATCCGAAGGCATTGGGAAATGAATACATAGATGATACTGATGCGGCGGTCAGATTGATACGGGATCGCATGTTGCAGGCTCAAAGTCGACAGGCGAAATATTACAATAAAAAGCACCGGATGGTGGAGTTCCAAGTGGGCGAAAAAGTGTTCCTCAAGATTCGGCCGATGCATGGAGTGTCGCGGGTGTGTGGAGTGAAAAAGCTCAGCCCAAGGTATGTTGGGCCTTATACTATATTGGAAAGGATTGGCCTGTTGGCCTATCGGTGGGAGTTACCACCAGAACTAGAAAATCTCCACGACGTGTTCCATGTGTCGTCGCTTCGAAAAGCACTGTTGCGGCCCGACCAGTATATTCCCACTACTGATGGTGCGGTGGCGTCGGATAGGTCTGTGCGACTAGAGCCGGTATGAATTGTTGACAGCGAGACAAGAACATTACGCCGCAAAAGTGTCCCCTTAGTGAAGGTGTTATGGATGAATCATGGGAAGGAGGAGTACACCTGGGAGCCTATGGATTTGATGCAGCAACGCTACCTGGAGTTGTTTGCCCAAGGTAATCTTATTTAAAAACATATGATAAATTTCCGTTAAGCTTTTCTCCACACAGCCTAAGCCTGATTTCGGGGACGAAATCTTTTATTTTGTTTATAGGATTTGTAACGTCCCGAATCGCTCTAGGCCCCTAGTGTGTGTGTTTTTTTTGAGTCAGGAGGGTTGACTCAAGTCCTGAGAAGTGCAGGGAATTGGACTGCACTTGTGGAGAAGTGGAGAAATCAGTGTAAAAAGACACGGGCGTGACACGGGTAGTGACACGGGCGTGTCCCTACCCGTGTGCGTCGAGTTGAGCTCGACGAGGCGTGTCGAGATCGTCGAACTGTGTCGACACCAAGTGACACGGGTAGTGACACGGGCGTGTCCCTACCCGTGTGCGTCGAGTTGAGCTCGACGAGCCATGTCGAGATCGTCGAACTGTGTCGACACCAAGTGACACGGGTAGTGACACGGGCGTGTCCCTACCCGTGTGCGTCGAGTTGAGCTCGACGAGCCGTGTCGAGACCGTCGAACTGTGTCGACACCAGGTGACACGGGTAGTGACACGGCCGTGTCCCTACCCGTGTGCGTCGAGATAGTCTCGACGAAGCGTGTCGAGATCGTCGAGATGCGTCGAGATAGTCGAGCAGGGGACACTGGTAGTGACACGGGCGTGTCCCTACCCGTGTGCGTCGAGTTGAGCTCGACGAGAAGTGTCGAGAGGCAACCCGAGAAGTACACGGCCAATGACATGGCCATGCACACGGCCGTATCATGGGGACACGGGTCTGGACACGGGCGTGTCCCTACCCGTGTCAAATATTGAACCGACATGGAAACCGCCACGGCCGTTTCGCGGAAGCAGGACACGGGTACGGACACGGCCGTGTCCCTACCCGTGTCATATTTTGTTTATAAGGGGCAGAGGAAACCCTAGCCGTTTTCACTCTCATTTCACCCCCTATCTCCTGTGAGAACTCCTGGTGAGAGGAAAACCGCTGGAGCAAGTTCTACCGGAGGAGATTCGCCATCGCCGTGAAAGAGAAGATGCCGCCGAGGAGAACTACGCGATCCATGGCAAGAAATGGTGGTACCGCTGGAGCCAATGTGAGTTTCCTATCCTCTCCCTTGGTGCTAGATCTTATATATTTAGGAGAGACATCGGTTCAAGAGAGCTTGATGGAGAGGAGAAGATTTCTAGGTTTTGCCATGCTAGGATTTGAATCCTAGATTTTAGATCTCTTCAACCCTTCCCCTTTTCTTCAATACGACGATGGGTGAATGGTTTCGTGAGGAGTTTTGGCCCTTGAGGTTGAATAAGGGAGGACATTTCTGGAAAATTTAGGAAGGATCGCTTGAGGAGGAAGACGGACCGATGCCGTTCATTTTCTTTAAGATGCGCGCAGAATCTGTATTCTGCGCGCAGCGATCTTCTAGGCCATTTTCTTGTAGGATATGTGCAGATCTGGGCCTTCGGCTTAACACGAAAGTTGAAGCCCTTGAAAACACCTTTCCAACGAGTAGTTGCACGACTTCTGGAGGAGTCTGTAGCCACGGGAAAGTCTAAACGAAAATGGGGTTTTATAAATCTTGTATGCAGAAACTGTGTTCTGTACGCAGTGGACTTCGGGTCCGATTTCAAATAGGATAATGTCAAATCTGGGTTGAGCTCTGAATATGAAAGATGTAGTCCATGGAAATACCTTTCCATCGAGGGGTTACACGACTTCATCGGATTCCTGTAGCCTCGGGAATCTCCGGTCGAAGTTGCTGTCCAGATTCAACCTGCGCCTAAATTCTGGGCTTAATGAAAGATGAAGTTTGATTCGGTGGAATTAATAATGCATGATACTTGCCTTGGATGAACCCTTATGATTAATCAATTGTTGCATGATTGAATTTGCTTATTAATCAGATTTGATATTATCAAATTGTGAAATAATCTTATTTAAACGAATCGAATTGGTAGGAATTGAAAGATTGATATTGTGCACTTCATGTTTAAATTATGACATTATCAAATGAAAAGTGAGATAGATCTTTATATACGCATCATGTTTATATTACATTGTCATCATTTGGAAAGTCATATAGATGAATAGATTATGATCATGGACATGTTTGATTAATGAAATGAATCTTGTAGTCCAATACTTAGAGAGTCGTCTCCCTACGGGTAGTATTGTGAAGGGATGTAAGTGCGGTGTTGACCGTCACTTGTTTTGGTTGTGTTGAGATAAGGTGTGGATGGATGGTTGGGCTGTGTCCTCGTGGTTACTTCCGAGGCCCCTTCCATGATATGTTGATGTGGTATTTGCATGTGGTGTGAGTCGACACGCGGTGTCGTAATCCTGGGTTAAGGATAGTGTGGCAGGTCTACGGGCTCGCCAGTCGTCACACCGACGGGAGTGGGTAGTTAGACTTGGTCGGTTTGGGCTGTGTCCTCGGTGTTCACGTCCCGAGGCCCCTCCGGCCATGTGAACGGTTGGGCTGTGTCCTCGTGCTTTCTTCCGAGGCCCCTTCCGGGTCACGCAAGGCCAGTTCGGGCTGTGTTCTTGGTGCACATCTACCCAAGACCCCGCTGGGCCATAGTACGCAGGGGCTCCGCTGTTGTGTTCTTAGCGTTGAGGCGTACGGAGGCCTAGGTGAAGTAGTGTGATACCCGCCTAGTAGTAGAAGTGCCCGTTCTACTGTCACCGCCTGGGCACGGCGGCTGATGCTTGAGAGGTTAGCTACCTGCTCGAAAAGTGGGAACTATAGTCTTTGTCGACATAGCAATTGCATGGGTGTGCATGGGTGAGTCATTGCATAGCATTCATAGCATTTCATATCATTGCACCACAAGATCCTCATCGTATAAGTTTGTATGGGCACTCTTATACGATGAGTTACTTTTATGTAACCCGATCCTTAACTTATAAGTTTGTATGGGCATTCTTATAAGTTAAGTTACTTTCCTGCTGTTACTTATACTTGCTAGTTAGTGTAGCTTTTACATAAATGCTGATTATGATGTTGTTACTCTTACACTACTGCCACCTGCTTGTACTTCCTTTACTTGCATACTTGTTATATACTATACTCTTGTTCCTTTTCTCCGCCCGGTGCCGAGGAGTCGCCGGGGGAGCGGATGTGAAACCACTTAGTCGTTTCGACTAACGGTTGCTATGTCTTCCTTTTTAGGAGGTCACGCCGCAGGTGGAGCAGCCGCAGACTACGCAGCAGGACAGCCAGGCCAGGATGACAGGGCCTGAGGTGACGGTGCCGTCGATACCGTCAGTTTCTGATGTTAGTATTTGATACTCTGATGTAGCCCGTTTGGGCAATGTTTAGCTGTACTCTGATATATTGTAGAAGCATGTTTTAGCTTCTCGTTATATTGATGTATTTGGACATTATTAATTAGTGTGGATTTGACTTCTGTTTGTTTATTTATTTGGTTGGGTTGGCATGTTTTATTGATATTGTTGTAGCCGGCGGAATAGGCGTCTTGTGGTACAAGTTAGCCCGTGTGCTAATGCTACCGCAAGGCGGCTGTTCCGGGCATAAGACTCCCTCTTCGTGCCGTGTTTTGGGATCCGGGGAGGGGGAGTCTTACACAAAGTACTCGAGTAAAGTGGGTTACATGCCCTGGGTCACGGGCGTGACCTAGGGGCGTGACTTAAGATACTCGAGTAGGTGCTTAAGGTACTCGAGTAGGTGGTTGGTTCTCGAGTGAGAGGGTTACATGCCCCATGTCACGGGCATGACCATGGTCGTGACCATGGGCGTGACCATGGGCGTGACCTGGGCGTGTTCTTCGGTTGATGATTTTTGACTGAGTTCGACGATTTAGGTGTCACGCACCACGTCACAGGCATGACCATGGGCGTAACCAGGGCGTGTTCCGTCGTGTCGAGTATTGAATCGGCATTGTAACCGCCTAAAACGCTTCGCTTGAGCGGGACACGGGTACGGACACGGGTGTGTCCTTACCCGTGTCACATCATATATATAAGGAACAGTGGAAAACCCTAGCCATTTCACTCTTCTTCCCAGCCGTATTTTTCTGAGAGAAGTCCTATGGAGAAGGAGAGTTTGCTGGAGGAAGATCTAGGGAAGGAGATCTGCCATTGCCGTAAAGGAGAGGATGCCGCCGCGAAGAATCACAAGATCTATGGCCGGAAATGGTACCGCTGGAACCGAGGTGAGTTTCCTACCCTCTCCCTTGGTGCTAGATCTATAGTTATTTTCCTAGGCGATACATTGACTCAAGAGAGTCTTGATGGAGAGGAGGAGTTTTCTAGGAAAGGCCATGCTAGGACTTGTGTCCTAGGTTTTAGATCTCTTCAACCACTCCCTTCTTCTATGTGATGATAGGGGATGGTTTCATGAAGGGTATTGGCCTCTTGAGGTTGAATAAGGGAGGAGGTTTTCTGGAATGATTGGGGAAGATCGCCTTGAGGAGGAAGATGAACCGATGCCGTTTATTCCGCCTTAAGATGCGTGCAGAATCTGTATTCTGTGCGCAGCAAAATTCGTGGCCATTTTTAGGTACGTTATTGCCAGATCTGGGCTTTCGGCTAAACATGAAAGTTGAAGCCCTTGAAAATACCATTCCAACGAATGGTTGCACAACTTCAGGCGAAGTCTGTAGCCCTGGGAAAGTCTAAACGAAAATAATGTTCAATAAATACTCCGTGCAGAAATTGTGTTTTGTACGCAGCGGACTTCAAGTCTGATTTCAAATTGGATAATGTCAAATCTGGGTTGAAGTCTAAATACGAAAGTTGTAGACCACGGAAAGTCCTTTCCATCGGGGGTTACACGTCACCACCGGATTCCTGTAGCTTCAGAAATCTTCGGTCGAAGTTGATGTCCAGATTCAATCTGCACTTAAATTCTAGGCTTTTTTATAAGTTGGATTTGGATTCGGTGGAATTAATATTGCAAGTTACTTGGCTTGGATGAACTCTTATGATTAATTATTTGTTGCATGATTGAGGAAGCTTATTAATCAGATTTCATATAATCAAATTGTGAAGCAATCTTATTTAAACGAATTGACCTGATAGGAATTGAAAGATTGTTATTTGTGCGCATCATGTTCATAATATGTCGTTACCATATGGAAAGAATGATAGATCTTTATATGCGCATCATGATAATATGATGTTATCATCATTTGGAAAGTCATGTAGAGGAACAAATTATGGCCATGAGTATGGTTGACTAATGGAATCAGTTTAGTAGTCCAATACTTAGAGCGTCGTCTCCCTACGGGTAGTATAGTGAAGGGATGTAAGTGCGGTGTTGACCGTCACTTGTTTGGTTTGTGTTGAGATAAGGTATGTATTGATGGTTGGGCTTTGTCCTCGTGCCTTTTCCCGAGGCTCCTTCCATGCCACGATAATGTGGAATTTTGCATGTGGTGTGATGCGACACGCGGTGTCGTAATCCTGGGTAAAGCATAGTGTGGCAGGTCTACGGACTCGCCAGTCATCACACCGATGGGAGTCGACAGTTAGACTTTGGGCGGTTGGGCTTGGTCCTCGGTGTTAACGTCCCGGGGCTCCTTCCGTGCTAGGTGAACGGTTGGCCTTGGTTGTAACGCCCCCGATTTTTTCTGCGATTATTTAATTCTTGTTTTGCGTTACGTTGGCGAGTTTCTGGCTCGTACTGTTGTTAGAGTATCTCGTTAGGTGTTCCTAGTGGTTTTAGCACATTTGCAGGGTTCCCCAGCTAGACGACATCTGTTTTGGAGGCCCGGCTCAGCCTTTCAGGAAATCCTTGTGCTTTGGCTTCGGGTGAGGTTAGCCCGAGTGTGTGATCGTCGGAGGTTGTTTTTGACTTCATCGTTGTTTTTGAAGCCCGAGTATTTAGCTACGGTGCGAGCTTGGTCGAAATCTGAGGACGTTATTTCATTTTCGCGTCGTTTCGACGATCGCTAGTTAGCGAGTCGTCACTTTATGTAAGCATATATATATGGTGGCACATTTTTTTAGTATAGCGCATGATTTAGATGTGCAAGGTTTTAATAATTTACGTGTGCGTGTCTACGTTTATGTGTTAGTATGTATATATATATAGATGTGTGTTAGTATGTATATATATATATATGTATATGTGTGTGTGTGTAAGTAAACGTATTAATGTACATATAGGTGTTAATTTATATGAGATAATATATATATATAGTAGATTAGTTAGTGTTTAGTTAATAGGATCAATTAGGGGCTGCCTCTATACTTGAGTCAATTAAAATTAGTATAGGGTTAATTAATTAGATAGGTCATATATATATAGGAGGGTTTAGTAAATTAGGTCTTTTACTCCCATTTCCTGAACCCGACGGCTCTATTCCTGCGGGAAGAACGAAGAGGCGGAAGCAGCGTGAGCCCCGACCGTCCATCCCGTGCCCCGTAAAGCTCGGAATTTTCGTTTGAGGACGGATCCGAGCTCCTCTAGGCAAGACCTTCGTTCCGAGGTAAACTTTTTGAGAGTTCACCATCCTTTTCTCCAAGCCTAGGGCTGCGGTTTCCTTGCTAAATAGTGCCCAGATTTGTTCTTTTTTCCAGGTTTTCATAGATTTGTTGCTGGCCGAATTCCTCCTAAGATCAAGGCAAGTGTACCCTTGCCAAAGTAATTCCATATCTTGTCTTGCTTGCTTGATTCATGAGAAGTCTTTTGTATTTCCTTTTTACTTGATTATACACGTGAAAATCGGTAAAAAGCCTCTTATACCTCCCCTTTTTATTTTGCTGATTTCATTCCTTGGTATGTGGTTTTAAGGTTTTCATTTTTTTATTTTTTCTAGGGATCTTGCCCCGATATGATATAATCCGAGTGCCTTTGTTTCAAGCTTTGTTCATTCATGAGATATTTAGTTGTTTGCGGCTTTCTTTGGGTGTAAACCATTGTTGGGGTTTTGTTATTATTAGTTTCAAGAGTTTTATTATAGTTGCCCCATGGTTGCTCTAAAATTGGATTGGTATCAAAACAACCCAAACCTCTTGTCATTTTCTTTTTTGTGTGGCAATCCTCTTGTTTGCAATTAGTGTCAAGCCCCTTGCTAATGTTTGGTATCAAACCACCCAAGTTAATTGTTTATGAGTTGTATCAAGCTAAATGTTTATGGTTGCAACAAGTTAACTTTTAGGGTTTTGTATCAAGCTAATCGTACAGGTTCAGTTGGAGATCAAAATACTTGGTTATATTTAATATCACGTTATTGGTAAGCATTTAGTATCAAGCTACTTACATAAATTCAGTATCGTATCACTTTCAATTTATTTGTGTCAAACTACTTGCTTGGACAAACTCGATGTTTAGTCCATTGGTATGTATATAAGTCTCTTAGGTTGGTTGCTCTAGAGTGTTTAGGGTTCAGTGTGACTTCTTGGGGGTTCATGGAACCACTAGCGAGGGTTTCCCGAGTCACTTAGTACTGGAGTAGGACGTGGTTTTTGGGGTGGGTCGGACCGATACTGTCACCCTTGTTTTATTTCATGTCTTGCTAAGACATTATGGGCTGTTTGGTTGAGTTGGACTGATACCACCACCACAGCACCTTGTAGATATTTAGGCCTGATGGACTTGGTTGGACATGTTGCCACCAGCCTAGGCCCTTGTTGATGATTTTGTCCATCTCCAGTATTATGTGATTTTTTCTGCTCTAGCTCTATGTTAGGATTTATTTATTTTGCTAATCCTTCTTGTAGAGATTCTTGAAGCTTGGCTTCATCCGTGCACTTGGTGCACCCCTTTTTACTCAACCTTTGATGAATATTTTCCTTTACTTGTTTACTTTACCTCATTTAGCTTATGTTGCTAGCATTCACAATTTTGGGCCTGGTAAGCCTTATGCTAATGCTCTCTTTTTAAACCTATTGTCTTCTTTCCTATTGATAATTGCTTTGCTGAGGTGTTCTTTTTTTGAATGCCTCAGGTTCAGGTTTATAGCCGACTGTGCGGGTAGGTTACTTCTGGAGCTTGCTAGTGCTTTAGCTGTTGCTGTGATTTTTCTCTTCCTCACTCCTGGGAGGTAGTTTCTATAGACTTGTAGTACAGATATGCCTACTCACCAGTGGGTTCGTGTCAGTTGTTGACGCCCACTGGTGGTTTCTCTTTTAGATGCTTTGTACTTTGCTTATACTACTAGATTTCCTGCTTTGGAGTTTATTCAACTTGCTCTTGGGAAGATTTATGCTAGGTTGTTAGTTACTTTTAAACCTAGAAGCATTATTATATATATCTCATGATCAACATGCTTTATAAAACTCAACACTACTTTCCAAACAACGTAAAAGATTATTTTCGTATATATATGGTATAAAATAAATGTAGGGTATGCATAGTATAAGTTGTCCTCTGGGGACACTTATGCACTCTTTTAGGATGTCAAATGTAACTAAGGTATTTTCCGCTGTGTATAGTATAGTTTTTAATTGTGGACTAGCTGATCCACTGAGTTGTTGGAGAAGGGTTTCATAAGGCCGAGTTCGTCGCCTTGGGGTGCCCCTGTCCTCTTTATAAAGAAGAAAGATGGGTCGATGCGCCTTTGCATCGACTACAGAGAGCTGAACAAGGTCACCATTAAGAACAGGTATCCTCTGCTTAGGATTGATGACTTGTTCGATCAGTTGCGTGGTAGCTCAGTATTTTCTAAGATTGTCCTTCGATCAGGCTATCATCAGCTCAGGATCCGTGAGTAGGACTTTCCACGGACTGCTTTCAGATCAAGGCATGGGCATTTCAAATTCTTGGTTATGTCGTTTGGTTTGACCAACGCGTCATCAACATTCATGGACATGATGAACCGGGTGTTCAAGGATTTTCTAGATAAGTTTGTGGTCGTATTTATAGACGATGTTCTTATTTATTCTCGGGATGCTGCGGAGCATGATCAGCACTTATGATTTGTTTTATCTGCTTTGAGGGACCATCAGTTATTCGCCAAGTTGAGTAAATGTGAATTCTGGTTGCCCCAGGTTTCCTTCCTGGGTCATGTAGTGAACAAAGACGGCATTTAGGTTGACCCGAAAAAGATTTCTGCAGTGATGGATTGGCATAGGCCGAGCACACCCAAGGAGATTAGGAGCTTCTTGGGATTGGCCGGCTACTATAGAAGATTCGTGGAGGGCTTTTCTTCACTGGCAGCGCCCTTGACTAAGCTGACGCAGAAGATTGCGGCCTTCATTTGGAGAGAGCAATGCGAGGAGGCCTTTCTGGAACTAAAGAGGAGATTGTGCGCTGCTCCAGTTTTGACATTGCCTACGGAGGGCATGGACTATGATGTGTATGTGGATGCCTCGCATGTTGGGCTCGGAGGTGTGCTGATGCAAGAAGGGAAGGTGATTGCATATGGGTCGAGGCAATTGAAGACTCATGAGAGGAACTACCATACGCATGATCTTGAGTTCGCAGCAGTGATCTTTGCCCTGAAGCTGTGGAGACATTTACTTTATGGTGCGCAGTGCAAGATCTTCACCGATCATAAAAGCCTAAAGTATGTCTTCACCCAAAAGGAGCTGAATTTGCGCCGGCGGCGTTGGTTAGAGTATGTTGCAGATTATGAAGTGGAGATCCAGTACCATCCAGGCAAGGCCAATGTGGTGGCTGACGCCCTGAGCCGTAAGATGGGAAAGATCTTTAATCTCTCTGTTGAGCGTTTGGTGGAAGAGTTCCTCTTGTTGGACATCTCGGTGGGGTGCTGTGACTTGCAGAGCAGTTTGTCGGAGCCTTCTTGGATTTCACTTACTAGGCTACAGCAGAAGGAAGATCCAGATATTTTACACATGTATCGCCGAACTGAAAGGGGAGAATTGCCAGATTTTTCTATTGATGATGCAGGTACTTTGAAGTACCGTGGCAGGTTTTGCGTCCCCGCTGTTTTGGATATTCGAGTCATGTTGTGTATGGAAGCGCATGGTTCATGTGTTGCCTACCACACGTGCTCAACTAAGATGTATCTCGACTTGAAGCAGATTGTCTGGTGGTATGGCATGAAGGGGGATATAGCACGGTTTGTTTCTGAGTGTTATACCTGCAAGCGAGTTAAGGCCGATCATGGAAGGCCAGGTGGCAAGTTGACTCCATTGGAGATCCCGACTTGGAAATGCCAGAGCATTTCTATGGACTTCATTACGGGCTTACCGAAGTCTCCTAGAGGTTTTGACTATGTTTGGGTGATAGTGGACAGACTGGCGAAGTGTACTCACTTTGTGCCATATAAGATTGATTATCGGATGAAAAAGATTGCGGAGCTGTATTTGAGTGAAGTCATCCGATTGCATGGAGTTCCCGTTAGTATTATTTCAGACCGAGACTCTAGATTTACTTCCCATTTCTGGAAGATTTTGCAGGAGGGTTTGGGTACAGACTTGAGATATTCTACCGCATACCACCCACAATCTAATGGGCAGACAGAGCGAGTCAACCAGATTGTGGAAGATATGATCCGCTGTTATATTTTGGACCACGAAGGAGCGTGGGATAAGCGCTTGAGGCTGATGGAATTTGCATATAATAACAGTTATCAGGAGAGCCTGCAAATGGCTCCTTTTGAAGCCTTGTATGGGAGGCGCTGCAGAACACCGTTGTTTTGGACTGAGGCTGGTGAGAGGCCTTTGTTGGGTCCTGATGCGCTCGAGGAAATGGAAGTTGCTGTGAAGCTTATTCGGGAGAAGCTTCGTTTAGCTCAGGAGAGATATGAGCAGAATGCCAACCGGCGTAGGTCCGATTTGGAATTTTCAGTGAAGGATATGGTATTCTTGAAGGTGTCCCCAATGGTTGGGGAAAAGAGGTTTGGCAAGAATCATAAGTTGGACCCAAGGTATGTAGGCTCATTTAAGATAGTGGAGCGTATTGGCGTGGCAGCTTATAGGTTGGATTTGCCAGCAACCTTTCCAGGCATGCATAATGTTTTCCATGTGAGCCAGCTGCAGAAGTGCGTGCAGAATAGTAGGCAAGTGTTGGATGTTGTGACTCAGTTGGAGCCAAATCTGACTTTTGTGGAAAGGCCGGTCCGCATTCTGGATTCCCAGGATAGAGTGTTGCGGCGGAAGACCATTCCCATGGTCAAAGTCTTATGGAGGAACCAGGAGGTGGAAAGCGCGACTTGGGAGTTGGAGTCGGCAATGATGGAGGCTCACCCTCTTCTCTTTCCTTGATTTTGTGGCTGGTATGTTTTGCCTTATCCTTTAAAGCTCTTGTTAGGCAATTTCTATTTCTTCCTTGTTAGAAGCTTGTGCGTAAATTTTCGGGATGAAACTTTCTTTTAGGGGGAGTGACTGTAACGCCCCCGATTTTTTCTGCGATTATTTAATTCTCATTTGGCGTTACGTTGGCGCGTTTCCGGCTCGTGCCGTTGTTAGAGTACCTCGTTAGGTGTTCCTAGTGGTTTTAGCACGTTTGCAAGGTTCCCCAGCTAGCCGGCATCTGTTTTGGAGTCCCGGCTGAGCCTTTCAGGAAATCCTTGTGCTTTGGCTTCGGGTGAGGTTAGCCCGAGTGTGTGATCGTCGGAGGTTGTTTTTGACTTCATTGTTGTTTTTGAAGCCCGAGTATTTAGCTACGGTGCGAGCTTGGTCAAAATCTAAGGACGTTATTTCTTTTTCGCGTCGTTTCGACGATCGCTAGTTAGCGAGTCGTCACTATATGTGAGCATATATATATGGTGGCGCATTTTTTAGTATAGCGCGTGATTTAGACGTGCAAGGTTTTAATAATTTACGTGTGTGTGTCTACGTTTATGTGTTAGTATGTATATATATAGATGTGTGTTAGTTTGTATATATATATATATATATATATATATATATATATATATATATATATATATATATATATATATATATATATATATATTTGTGTGTGTGTAAGTAAATGCATTAATGTACATATAGGTGTTAATTTATATGAGATAATATATATATATAGTAGATTAGTTAGTGTTTAGTTAATAGGATCAATTAGGGGCTACCTTTATACTTGAGTCAATTAAAATTAGTATAGGGTTAATTAATTAGATAGGTCATATATATATAGGAGGGTTTAGTAAATTAGGTATTTTCCTCCCATTTCCTGAACACGGTGGCTCTATTCTTGCGGGAAGAACGAAGAGGCGGAAGCAGCGTGACCCCCGACCGTCCAGCCCTTGCCCCGTAAAGCTCAGAATTTTCGTTTGAGGCCGGATCCGAGCTCCTCTATGCAAGACCTTCGTTCCGAGGTAAACTTTTTGAGAGTTCACCATCCTTTTCTCCAAGCCTAGGGCTGTGGTTTCCTTGCTAAATAGTGCCCAGATTTTTTTTCTTTTTTTAGGGTTTTCATAGATTTGTTGCTGGCCGAATTCCTCCTAAGATCAAGGCAAGTGTACCCATGCGAAAGTAATTCCATATCTTGTCTTGCTTGCTTGATTCATGAGAAGTCCTTTGTATTTTCTTTTTACTTGATTATACGCATGAAAATCGGTACAAAGCCTCTTATACCTCCCCTTTTTATTTTGCTGATTTCATTCCTTGGTATGTGGTTTTAAGGTTTTCATTTTTTTTCTTTTTGCTAGGGATCTTGCCCCGATAGGATGTAATCCGAGTGCCCTTGTTTCAACCATTGTTCATTCATGAGATATTTAGTTGTTTGCGGCTTTCTTTGGGTGTAAACCATTGTTGTGGTTTTGTTATTATTAGTTTCAAGAGTTTTATTATAGTTGCCCCATGATTGCTCTAAAATCGGATTGGTACCAAAACCACCCAAACCTCTTGTCATTTTATTTTTTGTGTGTCAATCCTCTTGTTTGCAATTAGTGTCAAGCCCCTTGTTAATGTTTGGTATCAAACCACCCAAGTTAATTGTTTATGAGTTGTATCAAGCTAAATGTTTATGGTTGTAGCAAGTTAACTTTTATGGTTTTGTACCAAACTAATCATATAGGTTTAGTTGGAGATCAAGCTACTTGGTTATATTTAATATCACGTTATTGGTAAGCGTTTAGTATCAAGCTACTTACATAAATTCAGTATCGTATCACTTTCAATTTATTTGTGTCAAACTACTTGCTTGGACAAACTCGATGTTTAGTCCATTGATATGTATATAAGGCTCTTAGGTGGGTTGCTCTAGAGTGTTTAGGGTTCAGTGTGACTTCTTGGTGGTTATGGAACCACTTGCAAGGGTTTTCCCGAGTCACTTAGTACTGGAGTAGGACGTGGTTTTGGGGTGGGTCGGACCGATACCGCCGCCCTTGTTTTATTTCATGTCTTGCTAAGACATTATGGGCTGTTTGGTTGAGTTGGACTGATACCACCACCACAGCACCTTGTAGATATTTAGGACTGATGGACTTGGTTGGACATGTTGCCACTAGCCTAGGCCCTTGTTGATGATTTTGTCCATCTCCAGTATTAGGTGATTCTTTCTGCTCTAGCTCTATGTTAGGATTTATTTATTTTGCTAATCCTTCTTGCAGAGATTCTTGAAGCTTGGCTTCATCCGTGCACTTGGTGCACCCCTTTTTACTCAACCTTTGATGAATATTTTCCTTTACTTGTTTACGTTACCTCATTTAGCTTATGTTGCTAGCATTCACATTTTTGGGTCTGGTAAGCCTTATGCTAATGCTCTCTTTTTAAACCTATTGTCTTCTTTCCTATTGATAATTGCTTTGCTGAGGTGTTCTTTTTTTAAATGCCTCAGGTTCAGGTTTATAGCCGACCGTGCGGCTAGGTTACTTCTGGAGCTTGCTAGTGCTTTAGCTGCTGCTGTGATTTTTCTCTTCCTCACTCCTGGGAGGTAGTTTCTATAGACTTGTAGTACAGATATGCCTACTCACTAGTGGGTTCGTGTCAGTTGTTGAAGCCCACTAGTGGTTTTTCTTTTAGATGTTTTGTACTTTGCTTATACTGCTAGATTTCCTGCTTTGGAGTTTATTCAACTTGCTTTTGGGAATATTTATGTTAGGTTGTTAGTTACTTTTAAACCTTGAAGCACTATTATATATATCTCATGATCAACATGCTTTATAAAACTCAACACTACTTTCCAAATGACGTAAAAGATTATTTTCGTATATATATGGTATAAAATAAATGTAGGGTATGCATAGTATAAGTTGTCCTCTGGGGACACTTATGCACTCTTTTAGGATGTCAAATGTAACTAAGGTATTTTCCGCTGCGTATAAGTATAGTTTTTAATTGTGGACTAGCTGATCCACTAAGCCGAGGGATACGGCCTCTAAAATATAATTGATTTTCACATCATTAAAGCTTATGATTTTTCATAGTCTTAGTAGTTGGTGATTGCCTGAGCATCGGCAGTTATCCCCTGCCTGACGTGGCATCACAATGCATGTTTTTCTCCTACTCTGGTACTTTTTAATTTCGGAGAAAATTCGGGTTGTGACATTGGTTCTCGTGATCACTCCGAGGCTCCTTCCGAGTCACACAAGGTCAGTTCGGGGCTTGGTCCTCGGTGCACATCTACCCGAGGCTCATGCTGGGCCATAGTACGCATGGGCTCCGCTGTTGTGTTCTTAGCGTTGAGGCATACTGAGGCCTAGGTGAAGTAGTGTGGATACCCGCCTAGTAGTAGAAGTGCCCGTTCTACTATCACCGCCTGGCCACGGCGGCTGATGCCTGAGAGGTTAGCTACCTGCTCGAAAAGTGGGAACTAATAGTCTGTGTCGACATAGCAATTGCATGTGTGTGATCATGGGTGATTCATTGCATAGCATACATAGCATTTCATAACATTGCACAACAAGATCCTCATCGTATAAGTTTGTATGGGCACTCCTATACGATGAGTTACCTTTTGCAACCTGATCCTTAACTTATAAGTTTGTATGTGCATTCTTATAAGTTAAGTTACTTTCCTGCTGTTACTTATACTTTCTAGTTTAGTATAGCTCTTAAATAATTACTGATTATGATACTGTTACTCTTACCCTATTGTCACCTGCTTGTACCTTTTATACTTATTATATATTGTACTCTTGTTCCTTTTCCCCGCCCGGTGCCGAGGAGTCACCTGGGGAGCGGATGTGAAACCACTTAGTCGTTTCGACTAATGGTTGCTACGTCTTCCTTTTTAGGACGTCACGCCGCAGGTAGAGCAGCCGCAGACTACGCAGCAGGACAGCCAGGCCAGGACGATAGGTCCTGAAGTGACGGTGTCGTCGATACCATCGGTTACTGATGTTAGTATTTTGATACTCTGATGTAGCCCGTTTGGGCAATGTTTATCTGTACTCTGATATATTGTAGAAGCATGTTTTAGCTTCTCCTTTATTGATGTATTTGGACTTTATATGCTTAACATGGATTTGACTTCTCTTGCTTATTATATTTGGTTGGGTTGGCATGTACTATTGATATTGTTGTAGCCGGCAGAATAGGCGTCTTTTGGTATAGGTTAGCCCGTGTGCTAATGCTACCGCAAGACGGCTGTTCCGGGCAAAAGATCCCCCTTTGTGACGTGTTTTGGGATCCGGGAGGGGGGGTCTTAAAAATGGTATCAGTTTGCCACGATCCTCAACTAAGAAGTCATTCAACAATGATGCCACCCTCGTTCGATTCGTCAGCTTGCGAACAAACTGACTTAGCGGAAGCAGTGGTGTGCCCATATGTAATTCACATTAAGTTTGTCCAACATTGACATTAAGTTTAGCCAACCTGACCAAAACTTCTTCGTGTACATGTAGGTTCCACTGCATGTTGAGCCGATGGGGGGTACTCCTACCCCTCCCATACCCACTCAGTTCCAACAGTCTGAGTTGGGGCAGATGCTCACCGCCATTCTTGATGCTTTTAAGGCGCAACAGCCTCCGGTGTAACAACATGCCCCGAGCTCTCACTGGCTGAGCACCTTCTTGGCTCTCTCCCCTCCCATCTATCGTGGGACGGAGTCAGCCGTATGTACGGAGGAATGGATCGACACAGTAGAAGAGCTATTGGCTGGTATCCGTTGCCCAGCCAACATGGCCGTGTCATTGGCGGTGTCCGTCTTGGAGTTACATGCTAAGAGGTGGTGGAAGTCCCTTATGGGCTATACTTTCCATGGCCAAGTCTATACAGAGATAAGTTGGAGCGAATTTTTGGGTGTTTTCTTGGAGCACTTCATTCCTACTTCGGTCCGAGATGAGCTTGAGCAGAGGTTTCTACTACTGAAGCAGGGATCAAACTCAGTTACGGAATACCAGCGGGAATTCCAGCATCTCGCAAGGTTTGCGAACTCTTACGAGTTGGACGATAGAGGTTATGCCAAACATTTCTACAAAGGGCTGCGAGATCCCCTAAGGCAATCCCTTTTGTTTATAGTGGATGGAAGTTTGGCGGAGATTATTTACATGGCGAAGAGGTTGGAGGCGGATCACTTGAGTAGTGGCAAGAGACCTGCAGAAGGCGTTGTGGAGGCCGGTCCGAGCAACAGGAGGAGACAGGATCGTAGAGGAGGAGGGGGATATTAGAGGGGTGGAGGGCGTTTCCACCGAAACTATAGAGTGGAGCACCCAGTCCAGCAGCCAGCCGTGCTGCCTCCACAACCATAGCCTCAGCAATTCCGGCAACCTGAGGGACATCGTGGGTTGGTGTGTTTCGAGTGCAATCAACCGGTCCACATTAGACGCTTATTTCCCACAGCTGTATGGGAGCGTCCCTCCTGCTCTCCCTCCTGCTCTCCCTCCTGCACTCCCTCCTGCTCTCCCTCCAGCAGCCCCACGAGGACGGGGATATATGCATGGTCGAGGACGAGGACCTCCAAGAGGAAACCCTGGCCCGGTCCGGGATCAGGGGTATGCGCTGGACATGGCGCAAGAGCGGAATCCCGAGGAGGTTATAGCTAGTACGTGCAGTTAACCTTCTCAAATTTTTGTCATTTAATTTAAGCCGTTTAAGACATACTAGATACCTAGTGGTTGAGTTTGGTTATTGGTACTTAGGCACCGTGGTAATCGGTGGGAAGACGGCCTATGCGTTGTTTGATACCGGTGCCTCACACTCTTTCGTGTCCGAAGATTTAATTAAAGGTATGGTGGCCATACAATACTTTTCTGGAATAGCCCGACGAGTGCGCCTCCCGGACGACTCGTAGATGATCGCTACAGCCAATTGCGAGTTTGATATATTTATTGAAGGAAGGGCTTTCGATACGCCTGCCACGGTCCTGAAGATGCCGGAGTTCGACATCATTTTGGGCATGGCGTAGCTGAATTGGCACTTCGCGAGGATCGACTGCGCGGAGAAGAAGATCTATTTGAGGCATGGGTACACCGAGGTTATCTTCCAAGGTATTAATTTCGCACCCCGTATGCTCTTATCTTCAGTTCGGGCTGTAAAGGCCCATATGAAAGGGGACGATGTCTTCATGATCTGGTTTGAGTTGAAGGAGGTAGCATTGGAGGTAAAAGATGTTTGAGTAGTGCGGGACTTCCCCGAGGTGTTTCCAGAGAAACTACCAGGGTTACCCCCTCATAGAGAAGTCGATTTCCGGATTAACCTAGTACCAGGTGCCAAGCTTGTATCCAAGGCCCCTTACCGAATGGCCCCAAAGGAACTCGCGGAGTTTAGAGTTCAATTACAAGAATTGGTGGAGTCAGGGTTCGTTCGCCCCAGTTCGTCACCCTGGGGAGCCCATGTATTGTTTGTGAAGATGGATGGAACCCTGCGCTTGTGTATAGACTATCGGGAACTCAACCGGCTGGTGGTGCGGAACACTTATCCGCTACCTCAGATCGACGAGTTGTTCGATCAACTAGTGGGAGCGCATTGGTTTTCTAAGCTGGACTTGCGCTCGGGATACTATCAGTTGAGGATACAGGAGGAGGACATCCAGAAGAAGGCCTTCAGTTCAAGATATAGGTTGTATGAGTTCACGGTAATGCCGTTTGGGCTCACAAATGCACCTTCGGCTATCACGAGCCTGATGAACAAGGTATTCGAACCCTATTTGGACATCTTCGTCATCGTTTTCATCGACGATATACTGGTCTACTCAAATATGGAGGAGGAGCATACCGAGCACCTAGCCTTGGTTCTAAAGAAATTAAAAGAGCACGCTTTGTTCGCCAATTTCAGCAAATGCGAATTTTGGCTCAAAGAGGTTGCCTTCTTAGGCCATGTAATCAGTGGAGCTGGACTAGCGGTGGATCAGGACAAGGTGCGAGCCGTGAAGGAGTGGTCTCCCTTGAAGTCGGTGGCCGATGTGAGGAGTTTCCTTGGACTTGTCGGGTACTACCGCAAGTTTGTGAAAGGATTTTCAAAGGTTGCTCTTCCTCTTACCTCCTTGACGAAGAAGGGTGTGCCATTTGAGTGGACACCTCAATGTGAAGCGGCGTTTCAAGAGTTGAAGGATAGACTTACCTCCGCACCCATTCTTGCACTTCCATCTGGGAAGGAAGGATTTCAAGTTTACACGGACGCGTCATATCAAGGAATGGGAGCGGTATTGATGCAGCACGGGCATGCGATTGCTTATTCTTCACGGCAACTGAAGAAGCATGAAATCAATTACCCGGTTCACGATTTGGAGTTAGGAGCAGTGGTGTTTGCCTTGAAGGTTTGGAGGCACTATCTATACGGCATCCACTGCGAGATCTTTTCAGATCATAAAAACTTGAAGTATGTTCATACACACAAGGAGTTGAACTTGAGGCAACGACGGTGGTTAGAATTTCTATACCACTATAAGTTTACCATGAACTACCACCCCGGAAAGGCGAACTCGGTGGCTGATGTGTTGAGTAGAAAGGTGCCAGGTTCTAGCCTAGAGTCTCGGTTGATGAGCATGGAGTTGGCTCGGATGATCGAAGAGATGGATACTACCTTGATATTCAAGGCTCCTTCAGCAGAGTATACAGAATTTTTGGCAAGCATGAGCATAATCTGTGATTTTCGGGACCGGATTCGGGTGGAGCAAGGAAGGGATGCGGCTTTAGCCCCGACAATTAAATCAATTGAAGAAGGAACTACCGACGAGTATACACTCAAAGACGGCCTCGTTTACTTTTGCGGCCGGCTCTACATTCCCAAGGACTGTAAAATCCGGGAGGATATCTTGAGAGAGGCACATATCTCTCAATATTCAGTGCACCCGGGTATTGCTAAGATGTACGTCGGTTTGCGGAACACCATGTGTTGGCCGGGAATGAAGAAGGATGTCCGGTATTATGTTACTCATTGTGAAGCCTGTCAAAGAGTGAAGGTTGAATGCAGGAGTGCCGGTGGTTTGTTGCAGTCGTTGCCCATTGCCGAATGGAAGTTCGAGGATATCTCCATGGAATTTGTCCATGGGCTACCTCGCTCACGCTCTGGGAATGATTCGGTGTGGGTTATTGTTGACCGGCTGACAAAAGTAGCCCGGTTCATTCCCATGAAGAAAGAGGCTCATGTGGACGTCTTGGTACGCCTCTTCATGGAGCAGTTCGTATGATATCACGACATGCCTAAGATGATCTTTTTTGATCGTGATGGTCGCTTTACTTCCAATGAGTGGAAGGCGGTACAGGCGTATTTGGACTCACTCCTTACCTTTAGTACAGCGTTTCACACTCAGACGAACGAGCAGTCTGAGCGGACCATCAGAACACAGGAGGATTTATTGAGGTTATGTGTGCTGGACAGAGGAGAGCCATGGGAAAGGCTCTTGCCATTAGTGGAATTCTCCTATAATAATAGCCATCAGGCGAGCATCAGCACGGTGCCCCATGAAGCCCTCTACGGAAGAAGGTGCAGGACTCCCTTGTCGTGGGTGCAGGATGAAGATCCGAAGTCATTGGGAAATGATTTTATAGATGATACTGATGCAGCGGTCAGATTGATACGAGATTGCATGTTGGAGGCTCAAAGTCGGCAGGCGAAGTATTACAATGCAAAGCACCGGATGGTGGAGTTCCACGTGGGTGATAAAGTGTTCCTCAAGATTCGGCCGATGCATGGAGTGTCGCGGGTGCGTAGTGTGAAAAAGCTCAGCCCAAGGTATGTTGGGCCTTATACTATACTGGAAAGGATTGTCCCATTGGCCTATCAGTTGGATTTACCACCAGAACTAGAGAATCTCCACGACGTGTTCCATGTGTCATCACTTCGAAAGGCGCTGTTGCGGCCCGATCAATATATTCCCACTACTGATGGTGCAGTAGCATCGGATAGGTCTGTGCGACTAGAGCCGGTGCGGATTGTTGACAACGAGACAAGGACATTGCGGCGTAAAGTGTTCCCTTGGTGAAGGTGCTATGGTCTAACCATGGGAAGGAGGAGTACACATGGGAGCCAATGGATTTGATGCAACAACGATACCCGGAGTTGTTTGCTCAAGGTAATTTTATTTAAAACATATTTATTTTCTGTATGCTGTCTCCCCCATAGCCCTAGCCTGATTTCGGAGACGAAATCTTTTATTTTGTTTATAGGATTTGTAACCTACCGATTCGCACTAGGCCCCGGTGCGAGTTTTGGGTCAGGAGGGCAGGTTGAGTTCAGGAAAGTGGAGGAAAAAGGGCGGCACTTGTGGACTAGAGAAGTTAGTCCAGGGCAGGTTACACGCCCTGGGTCACGAGCGTGACCCAGGGGCGTGACTGAAGCTACTCGAGTAACTGCCGAGGTTACTCAAGTGGTTTTCAAAGTGCTCGAGTAAAGTTGGTTACACGCCCTGGGTTACGGTCGTGACCCAGGGGCGTGACTGAAGGTACTCGAGTAGCTGCCTTGGTTACTCGAGTAGTTTTCAAAGTACTCGAGTAAATTGGGTTACACGCCCTGGGTCACGGGAGTGACCCAGGGGCGTGACTGAAGGAACTCGAGTAGCCGCCGAGGTTACTCGAGTAGTTTTCAAAGTACTCGAGTAAAGTGGGTTACACGCCCTGGGTCACGAGCGTGACCCAGGGGCACGACTTAAGATACTCGAGTAGGTGCTTAAGGTACTCGAGTAGGTGGTTGGTTCTCGAGTGAGAGGGTTACACGCCCCATGTCACGGGCGTGACCATGGGCGTGACCATAGACGTGAGCTGGGCATGTTCTCCGGTCGACGATTTTTGACTTAGTTTGACGATTTAGGTGCCACGCCCCACGTCACGGGTATGACCATGGGCATGACCAGGGCGTGTTCCGTCGTGTCGAGTATTGAATCGGCATTGTAATCGCCTGAAATGCTTCACTTGAGCGGGACACGGGTAAGGACACGGGCGTGGTCCTACCCGTATCACATTATATATATAAGGAACAGTGGAAAACCCTAGCCATTTCACTCTTCTTCCCAGCCATATTTTTCTGAGGGAAGTCCTGTGGAGAAGGAGAGTTTGTTGGAGCAAGATCTAGGGAACGAGATCTATGGAAGGAAATGGTACTGCTGGAACCGAGGTGAGTTTCGTACCTTCTCCCTTGGTGCTAGATCTATAGTTATTTTCCTAGGCGAGACATCAACTCAATAGAGTCTTGATGGAGAGGAGGAGTTTTCTAGGAAAGGCCATGCTAGGACTTGTGTCCTAGGTTTTAGATCTCTTCAACCACTCACTTCTTCTATGTGATGATAGGGGATGGTTTCGTGAGGGGTATTGGCCTCTTAAGGTTGAATAAGGGAGGAGGTCTTTTGAAATGATTGGGGAAGATCACCTTGAGGAGGAAGATGAACCGATGCCGTTCATTCCGCCTTAAGATGCTTGCAGAATCTGTATTCTGTGCGCAGCGAACGTCGTAGCCATTTTTAGGTGTGATATGGCCAGATGTTGGCCTTCGGCTAAACACGAAAGTTGAAGCCCTTGAAAATACGTTTCCAACGAATGGTTTCACGACTTTAGGCGAAGTATGTAGCCCTGGGAAAGTCTAAACGAACATAGTATTCAATAAATCCTGCATGCAGAAATTGTGTTCTGTACGCAGCGGAATTCAAGTCCGATTTCAAATAGGATAATTTCAAATCTAGGTTAAGGTCTGAATACAAACGTTGTAGACCACGGAAAGACCTTTCCATCGTGGTGTTACACGTCTCCACCGGATTCCTGTAGCTTCGGAAATCTCCGGTCGAATTTGATGTCCAGATTCAATCTGTACCTAAATTTTGGGCTTTTTTTATAAGTTGGATTTGGATTCGGTGGAATTAATATTGCAAGTTACTTGGCTTGGATGAACTCTTGTGATTAATCATTTGTTGCATGATTGATGAAGCTTATTAATCAGATTTCATATAATCAAATTGTGAAGCAATCTTATTTAAACGAATTGACCTGATAGGAATTGAAAGATTGTTATTTGTGCGCATCATTTTCATAATATGTCGTTACCATATGGAAAGAATGATAGATCTTTATATTATGTTATCATCATTTGGAAAGTCATGTAGAGGAACAAATTATGGCCATGAGTATGGTTGAATAATGGAATGAGTTTAGTAGTCCAATACTTAGAGCGTCGTCTCCCTACAGGTAGTATAGTGAAGGGATGTAAGTGCGGTGTTGACCGTCACTTGTTTGGTTTGTGTTGAGATTAGGTATGGATGGATGGTTGGGCTTGGTCCTCGTGCCTTTTCCCGAGGCTCCTTCCATGCCACGATGATGTGGAATTTTTCATGTGGTGTGAGTCGACAGGCGGTGTCGTAATCCTGGGTTAAGGATAGTGTGGCAGGTCTACGAGCTTGCCAGTCATCACACCGACGGGAGTCAAATGTTATACTTTGGGCGGTTGGGCTTGGTCCTCGGTGTTCACGTCCCGGGGCTCCTTCTGTGCCAGGTGAACTGTTGGGCTTGGTCCTCGTGCTCACTCCGAGGCTCCTTCCAGGTCACACAAGGTCAGTTCGGGGCTTGGTCCTCGGTGCACATCCACCCGAGGCTCCCGCTGGGCCATAGTACGCATGAGCTCCGTTGTTGTGTTCTTATCATTGAGGCATACAGAGGCCTAGGTGAAGTATTGTGGATACTCGCCTAGTAGTAGAAGTTCTCGTTCTACTATCACCGCCTGGCCACGGCGGCTGATGCCTGAGAGGTTAGCTACCTGCTCGAAAAGTGGGAACTAATAGTCTGTGTCGACATAGCAATTTCATGTATGTAATCATGGGTGAGTCATTGCATAGCATACATAGCATTTCATAACATTGAACAACAAGATCCACATCGTATAAGTTTGTATGGGCACTCCTATACGATGAGTTACCTTTTTGCAAATTGATCCTTAACTTATAGGTTTGTATGGGCATTCTTATAAGTTAAGTTACTTTCCTGCTGTTACTTATACTTGCTAGTTTAGTATAGCTCTTAAATAACTGTTGATTATGATGCTGTTACTCTTACCCTATCATCACCTGCTTGTACCTTTTATACTTATTATATATTGTACTCTTGTTCCTTTTCCCCGCCCGGTGCCAAGGAGTCGCCGGGGGAGCGGATGTGAAACCACTTAGTCGTTTCGACTAACGGTTGTTACATCTTCCTTTTTAGGAGGTCACGCCGCAGGTATAGCAGCCGCAGACTACGCAGCAGGACAGCCAAGCCAGGATGATAGGGCCTGAAGTGACGGTGTCATCGATACCATCGGTTACTGATGTTAGTATTTTGATACTCTGATGTAGCCCGTTTGGGCAATGTTTAGTTGTACTATGATATATTGTAGAAGTATGTTTTAGCTTCTCCTTTATTGATGTATTTGGACTTTATATGCTTAATGTGGATTTGACTTCTCTTACTTATTATATTTGGTTGGGTTGGCATGTACTATTGATATTGTTGTAGCCGGCGGAATAGGCGTCTGGTGGTACAGGTTAGCCCGTGTGCTAATGCTACCGCAAGACGGCTGTTCCGGGCATAAGATCCCCCTTCGTGCCATGTTTTGGGATCCGGGAGGGCGGGGGAGGGGGGCTTACAATCCCCCTTCGTGCCATGTTTTGGGATCCGGAAGGGCAGGGGGGGTCTTACAGACCTCACTTTAGGGTTAGGAGGGCATGGGTGGGGTCCACTTGGCTAAGGGAAGGTCAATTGACCCTAAGTAGGCTAGTTTGACCTATTTAGGGTTAGGGTTGACTTAGGTCAACTTATCCACTTTGACTGCCCACAGTGGGTCCTTAGTGGCCCTATGGACTACCCAGGGTGTTAGGGGAGTGTGGTAGGGTCATGGGATCAATTTGTAGCCTTAAAGTCAA
The DNA here is from genome assembly GCA_039583875.1 of Platanthera guangdongensis. NCBI lineage: Eukaryota > Viridiplantae > Streptophyta > Magnoliopsida > Asparagales > Orchidaceae > Platanthera > Platanthera guangdongensis. The sequence goes on along the minus strand of CM077156.1, from coordinate 145,408,741 downwards.
ACCTTAGGTCTAAATGTTGAGGATGAGCTATAGGCAAACAAGGGGGATTTTTCACCTTGGGCATTGCCCACTTGGTTTAGAGCTTCTGATGGTTTTATCATGACCTAGTCATGACAAAACAAAATCCCAGGGGTCTAGTTATTTGAGGGATGTTACATCAATCATAGTGGTAAGCCATCTCATTTAGGGGGAGTTATCTTGTACTGGGTTGGCTAGTTATCATGATAATGTTATCATTAGACCTATCTTGGTATTTCTTGTGTTGATGCACCTTAGCATGGATGGGTGTTCAGACTTCTTCAAATACGGGGAGATTGTTGGGAATTATGCCCTACATGTTCCTCAGGATTTGAAGGGGAATCACAAATCATGCTAATGAGCATAATGTATTTGATGTGTGATTTAGTTCATGCATGCAGGTAGTCCATGATTGGACAGGTGAAGAAAATGAGTTTGTTAATAAACTCAAATTTCATCGAGCTCAGCTCGCTGGTCGTCGAGCTCAACTCAACATTCTGTGGGATAAATACAAGAGTTCAGGTTTCAAATTTTGTCAAGATCAACTTGAAGTTCGTCGAGCTCAGCTTATAATTCGTCGAGAACAACTTACAAATCGTCGAACTCAGCTCAGCACTTGTTAAGCTAAAGCTAAAAAAATCAACTAAGGCAAAAAGCATTGAGACTGCTGAGAAGATCAGAGTCCATCGAGCTCAGCCCACAGATCGTCGAACGCAGCTAAAGCTAGAGAAACTAACTAAGGCAAAAAGTGCTGAGACCGCTGAGATAGCTGAGAAGAAGGCATTGAGACCGCTGAGACAGCTGAGATAGCTGAGAAGAAGGCGTTGAGAGCGCTGAGACAGCTGAGACAGAAATGGCTGAATTTCTCTAAGTCTAGAAGCATTGAGTGAAGCAGGTTCACTCAACGCTTCTAATGATGAAGGAGGCGCTGAGACAAAACTAGCTGGATTTCTCTAAGTCCAGAAGCGTTGACTGAAGCAGGTTCACTCAATGCTTCTAATAAAGAAGGAAGTGCTGAGACAGTTAAGAGGAAATCCACTGAGAAAGAAGATAGCCTCAATTGAGAAGCAAAGATCGTTGAGACAGAACCACTGAGACAGAGACTTGTCTCAACTACTAAGAAGAAAGCATTGAGACAAAGTCCTGTCACAGCTATTAAGAAGAAGCCGCTGAAACCGCTGAGACAAATCCAGAGGAATTCTGGAATATTTTTTAAGAAGCACTGAGAGCCAAGATAAATGGCGTTGAGTGACTTAACATCACTCAATGCTTCATGGATTTCTGGAATTTTTTTAATTCCAAATGGTGATGACCTTTGCTGATGTCATCAAAGTTAACTCGCATGTAGTCATTTCGGGAAATTTGCAGTGGCGCTGAAAGTTGCCTTGTCCTTTTTTGAAGATGGTGGGGCTCACCAAACCTTGGCTGGTGCCCACATACAAGTGTGCCATTAATTCAAATCAACGGATATATAAAGGAAAATGAAAATGGATTAGGGCAACCCAGAACGAACAATAAACAAAAAAATAAAATAAGAGGCGGCTGGACATCATCTTCTCCACCAAGCTCGAAAGCTAAAGTCCAGCAGGGATAGCCGCCAAGGCAAAGGAAGTTAGCTGAGCTCTTCAAGCTCAACAAGATAGTTTGTTTGAGAACAGGAAAGCTGATTCTACCATTCAACAAGCTGGTTGCTACTCTTCTATGCAGCTGAAAAGAGATAGCTGTACAAGAGGACTTATTACTTCTACACCAAGTGTGCTGGACTGAAATCTGCTCAGTCAAGCAAGGTACACTCAGAGATTTATCTCTGAGTCAGTTTTTTACTTTTCTTAAACTATTTTGTATTCTTTACTTGTAGGATTTAGTTTATCTGAATCTGAGTGTAGGGCACTTTGTGCCTAAGGTAGGTGACTAATTAGTCACTGAGGTAGGTGCCCTGTCGGGGTACTGAGGTAGGATCCAATTATGGATCTGAGCTGTAGGGCCTTATTACCTGAGGTAGGATAGCATTGCTCTTTGAGGTAGGATCCAAGTGTGGATCTGAGGTAGGGTCATCCTCACAGCCTGAGTATAGGCCCTTGTGCCTGAGCTAGGTGACTGGAGAGTCACTGAGCTGTAGGTGACAAGTGTGTCACTGAGTTGTAGGCCTTGGAGGAGGGTGAGCTGTAGGTACCTGGTTGTGGTACTGAGTTGTAGGAGTGTTATAACACTCTGAGAGTAGGGCTGTGTGCCTGAAGCTGTAGGGCTGAAGAGCTTGAGTTGTTGGCCTTAGAAATAAGGCTGATGGAAGTTATTTTAGTTTAGGTTAGCTCATCACCTAGAGGGGGGAGAGGTGAATAGGTATATGAGTTTTTAATAAAACTTTTGTTGTTTTCAACTTGTTCTATCTAGAGCTTGTCCTTAAATACTACAATCACAAAGACAAACAAGCATACACAATAAACACAAGAATTTATAGGGGTTCCCCAGTTGGGTACATCCACATTCCCTCTCCTCCTATCCAAGCTTATTTGTTGGAATTGGCACAACTTCTCCAAACTGCTCCTAAGAGCTTACACCTCAGATCCCACAGGATCTTCAAGTCTCCTCCAAGACTCACTTCTCAGCAACAAGATCCTACACTAAGTGGTTAGCAGTATTGAAACCAGTCACCCAGTTACACCTAGAGTTCGAACATGAAGCTGCCGCACACACTTACTCTTCTAGAACCACCCTCTCGACGTGAGTCACAGTACCAGAAACAGATCGAAGGTCTCATCTCAGAGGTCCCACCTATTACCCGGAAGAATCTGAAATTCTCCCCCTCCCTAGCCAATGCTGAGCTAGGTGCCTCTGAGGAAGAATATGGAAAGGTTCAACAACCACTTCAAGGCACCTTATCGGTCTATTTATATGCCTCTGAGTTTGATCTGCAAATAACAATACTGAACCGACCTGAAATTACCAAAATACCCTGGGTTGGGTCTGCCAACAGCCAAACTCCGCTATTCTGAAGGGCTATACGCAGACCATCAAGGGCAAAAGGGTAAGATTACCTGGGGTAGAGGAGTAAAATACCTCTTGGGGATAAGAAGGTAAAAACACCTTTTTATTATATGGTGAGTGGGGAAATGACTGGCGGGGGGACGAGCTCACCTACTCGTCTTGCTGGCCTCCCTACTTATGGGAGCCCTCTCGCCCTCCAGGGCCAGCTCGCTCGCCAAAGGATGTCTTGACTACATGTCTCGAGCCCCATCTCACCTCCTGTGAGTTGACCACATGGTCCCACTCGCCTCTTTAATTCCTCTCGCCAGCTTCTCTGCTCTGCTGCTTGAGCCGCCTCCCGCGAACCCAAGGTTGTACATAATCCCCGCTCTTTTCGAGTTTGTCCCAAGCTCGGAAAGAAAGTACAACCGAGGCTCGCGACTTTGGGATTCATTTATGAGAATCTTTGCTGGGGCCTCCCCCTGGAGCCTATAAACATGAGACCCCATCTCAATATGGAGTGCCCCCCTCTTTTGTTCCCTCTATTCTACCACCAACATGTCCCATAGCCAGAGTTTTCGTGAGCGTCTCGCGATGGTCCGGAAGTAAAAAAAAGCCAATGTGGCTGCCCTGGTCCCATCTCTGGTCCGCACACCCACTTCAGCACCTTCATCATCTTGCCTCAAGAAGGCAAAAATCACCGGCCCTCCCTTCTCGGGCGGCACGACCACTTCGGCACCCTCGGTAGCCGATACACTTCCTCCGGCATCCTCTAGTGAGAGACAGGTGATTCTTGACTCCTCTCGCCTCTCTTTTCTTTTATAATCTCGCTTATTGACCATGCTCTTTCAGGGAAACCTAGCTGACTCCCCCGTGACTGTGAATCCTCCTGACATTACCGACCAACATTATCAACGCTCCGACTCACCTCAGGAATCCTCCCCCCCTATCACGAGGAAAGAAGACCTCTCGCGGCTTGTTGGGCACTCTCGCATCCCAAGTAAGTAAACTCATCCTGTCCTTTTGCTTCATACAGATTCCTATTCCCTTACCCAGTACATTCGAGAACACAGGGTTATTCTCTGTATCCACATAGCTCACGACAACTAGCCTTCTTGCGAGACCACCCTTCATTATGATCTTCCATTTTTTTGTGCAGGTATCCAGCTCGACTCGGGTACTGAGGATTCCCCCATGTCGTCTCCCCTCTCGTCTATGCTGTCGCTCCCTGCTACCTCTGAGATCCGGAGTTCTCTCCTACTTCCCCTTGCCTGCCTCTTCTCGTGTCTCACTTTCGCCACTCTTTTCCTCTCCCTTCTACTTCTGCCATCCCGCTCGCCATGGGAAAGAAAACGTTGAAGAGGGTGAGGGTCGCAGCTGCTGCGGTAAGAGATACGTGGACCATGACTATCCCCCTGGCAAAATCTCGGAATAGGATTATGGCCGCTTCGCCAGCGAGTTCCTGGCAGAGGGGTAAGAGTCTCGCCCGCCGAAGGTGGGTGAGTCGATTAACACCATCTACTCTGGCGAACTCGCCTTCCCTGTGTCGCACTTCGAGGCGGGGCTAAGACTCCCCCTCTGGCTAGAGGTAAAATAAGTTATGAAATATTTCGGGGTCGTCCCCGTGCAGCTCAACCCTAATGCCATCTCGGTGTTAGTTTCATTCGCCAGCTATATGTGCCGCGAGCTCATCGAATTCAGCCTCAACATCTTCTTCAAATTGTTCGTCTACCACGCCAACCATGATGTGGTTTTGTACTTCACTAGGCAGGGGGTGAAGGTATGCAAGACCCCCAATAAAAATCATCACTGGCTCACTCACTTCATTTTCATTCGTGGGAATCTGGGAGGCGTTTTGCTCGCCCACTTGTCGCCCGCAGAAGTTTACTACGTGGCTCCTAAGGTTGGAGGTGCGGACAGAGATCTCTGCGAGTTCTTCGTAGGGAAGAATTTTGAGGTCAACTACTTGAGGCAAGACCTCGACTCGCTCCCCTCGGTCATTCCTGGTGAAGGTACACTCACGCCCCCTGTCTGTAGTTACCATTCCTTAGCTCAGATCACACCCTCTTCTTGTTTTTTAGGAGAGAGGACTATTCTCGTCCATCCCCCCTATTTGAGCAGCGCAAGGCCATCCAAAGGTCTCGCTCTCGCCGGTATGGCGGCAGAGACATTGAAGGAAAAGTTGACCCCCGCCCCAAAGAAAAGAGTTGGGGACGATGTTGCCGCTCCTCGGCACAGTCCCAAAAAGAGGATGAAGAAGGTGGTGTCGCATCCACAAGGGAGAAAGGGAACTGCTCCGAAGGAAAGAAAAGAGATGTCGGGGTCCCAGACCCCCATTTTTGTGGAAGGATACCCATCACCTCGCAATCAAGCCGTCTCGCCTGCTCGCGAGACGGCCCTACCCGACCGAACCGCCACCACCTCTGCCCAGTCCGCCGAGCTTACCCCTCGTGAAGCTGGCTCTTCCAGTCACCCGACCCCCTCCTCGCGTCAGAATTATAACATGGGGGCCATGGTGAATGATGCCGCCGGCGAGCCAGTTCTTTTTGAAAGAATTGGTTTCAAGATATCCTAAACACATAGAGGTGGGGGCTGAATAGGTTCAATTCTTTTTATTAAGACAGTTCAATTATATCACTGTTAGAACACTTATGCAATATCTATCACAACATAGATTAAAACAAACATAGTCAACACAGCATACACACGGATTTATAGTGGTTCCCCAAGAGATGGGTACATCCACTTTCCCCCTTCCCCTATCTAGCAGTACACTAGATTCGGCCTAACTCCCTTCTTTCTTCTCAAATCCTCAGATCATACAACTCAGAACCCAGAATGGTTCCTACAGCTCACACATTACCAAGTGCTACAACTTAGATTCTTCCAGAGAATCCTACCTCAGAGTGAGCTCACACTCCTACCACTCAGGCAATCAAGCTCTACCTCAGCCTCTTCCACCAGGCTTACAACTCAGAGAAATCAATCTCCTACCTCAGACACTCAGCCCTACCTTAGCCTTTATAAACTTAGGCTTACAACTCAGAGAGATAACTCTCTTACACTCAGATCTATAAAAGATCTTACAGAAAAATTGTTATAAAAGAGATAAATCCTTCACCCAGGTAGAGAGAGAAAGGGGTGAAGGCTTCTTGATCTATTCTTGATAGATCTGACTGCTTAAGATTCAACCTATCTTAGCTTCTTCAAAGCTTCTTGAATCTGAACAAAGTAAGGTTAATTTTCTTGTGAAGTTGGAGATATTCATCAATCTAGCTTCCTCTTCTTTCAGATGTAGCTCTGAATTCTTCTTGCAAATTTTTTCAAAATTTTCCCTTATTATATAGACTTGTTGATTTCAGGATCAGAACTTCTCTCTTGTTATATCTTTTTTTTGTTTGATGACAGAACAGGTCTTTATATAGACCCTTCTGAGGTTACCGGCTGATCCGGTTTATAACGGACTTCTAACAGCTCTGACGGATACAATAGCTTTGTTAGTTATGACAGCTGTCATGTCTTCAGTCTTGACACCTGATGCCTTCTTGTATTCTATCTCAGCAGAAAAGCATCGAGGCAATACTTCAAATGTGTCAACACAAATAGACCATGTGTCGACACAACTCTTGATGATGTCAACATTGCTCTCATAATGTCAACACATCCCTTCTTTATCTTCTCAACACAGCTTCTGTGGAATGTGTCGACATAAGTCATGTGTGTCGACACAATAGCTTCTAGTCTCGACGAAGTTGGTGTTGAAAGAATTCTGGTGTGTGTCGAGACAAGTCCTGTGTGTCGACACAATTATTGTCAACAGAATTCTGGTGTGTGTCGACACTAGTCCTGTGTGTCGATACAATTGTTGTTGACATAATTTCTGTGTGTCGACACAATCTGGCTCCTGGTGTCGACACCATTCTTCTCAAGTGTCGACACTCGTACTTAGAAACTTTTTCTGCATTTCCTTAACCTACATATTGAAACTCAACAACCTATCAAATACACAATGATGTATATTATTAAGTTAAGTGTGGCTTCTCCAAATCAAGTACACAGTTTCCAATGTACCCAACAATATCCACCTATTTGGAGAAGTCATAATCCTTAGTCAATGATATACATCACTTAAAATAAAAATAGTGATTATGATGTATAAAAGCATTACTCAGACAGGGTAACTCATAAACAGAAACAGAATGTAATATTATCACAAAATATGATAAAATACAGTGAACGGAATCAGTTTTTTTATTACATTACAAGGATTTTAGAACAGAAGATTATATAGTTCTAAACCTAGTTAATCAATCCCTATGATTGATGAGGCTCCATGATGACAATTCCTTTGACATACTGAATTCTAGCTTGTACATTAGCTTCTGTATCATCAGCCGGCTTCTTTCCTTTCAGATCCTTCTTCGGGGAGAACTTTGGAGAGAAAATGGGGAATTAAACTCCTATTCCCGGCCTAAATAGAGCAGGGACTCATCTGAGTCGTTGGATCTAAATTAAAGAAAACGAACGGCTCGGATCTGCACAAAATTCCCCAGACCTGGGCCGAACACGGCTTGGCACACGGCCGTGTCCCATGCCGTGTGCCTCGATCCAGGCACGATCGTCGAACTGAGAAACGCACACGGGCCAAGACACGCCCGTGGCTGACCTGACACGCCCGTGTCGGGTTCCTCGACACGCCCGTGTTCGGGGGCGTGTCATGCATAACCGCCATGGCAACGGACACGACCCCTCAGGACACGGGTAGGGACATGGGTTTGCACACGCCCGTGTCGGATGACACGCCCGTGTCATCCGGCCGTGTTTCTGGCCGTGTCCTTCTCGGGTTGAAAATGGCCAAAAATCACCAGCCAGACACGGCCTTGGACACGCCCGTATCCTAGGCCGTGTACCCCTACAGGCACCAAAAACCCTTTTTTTTCGCGACCGACTCGCACACAACTTTCGGGGCGTTACAATGCCAATCCTAAATCTACCGTAAGGGAGCAAGGGATTTCAGATTTTTAGTGACGCATCGGGATGCGGTTGGGTTGCGTTTTGGTGCAACATGGCAAGGTGATAGCTTTTGGGTCTAGACAGCTGAAGCCTCATGAGAGGAATTACCCCGTCCATGACTTGGAGTTGGCGGCGGTAATTTTTGCGTTGAAAATATGGTGGCATTATGTATATGGTGCAAAGGTGGAGATCTTCACGGATCATAAAAGCCTGAAGTATCTCTTGGATCAAAAGGAATTGAACATGCGGCAATGCAGGTGGGTTGAGTTTCTTGGAGACTACGAGGTGGCGATTCAGTATACGCCAGGTAAAGCCAATGTGGTGGCGGATGCTTTGAGTAGAAAGTACTCAGGGTAAGGGAATTGGATCGAAGCTCATGAGGAGCGGTTGGTACGGGAATGGGAGTCCCTTGGTTTGGAATGTGTTGCGAGAGGCGAGTCCAGCGTGGCTCGGTTGAACTGGATTGAAGTGCAGAACGACTTGACTGATCGCATTCGGGAAGCGACTCGGTTGGATGTGGAGTTTCAACCATTTGTGTTGGCGGTTCAAACGGGCGAGAGCAGCACCTGGGAGATGAGTGATGGGATTCTGAGGAAGGACGGAAGGGTTTGTATACCGCAGTTCGACAAACTCCGCAAGGAGTTGATGTTTGAGGCTCACTTCACAAAGTACTCCATTCACCCGGGCAGTACAAAGATGTACTTGGATATAAAGAAATACTTTTGGTGGTCGGGGCTGAAGCGGGACGTAGCTTTGTATGTGAATCATTGCCAGACTTGCGCCTTGGTGAAGGCCGAATGTCAGAAGCCGAGCGGGTTCCTGAAGCCCCTTCCAATCCATGAGTGGAAATTTGATGACATCTCCATGGATTTTGTGCATGGTCTGCCTAGATCGCAGCAGGGTAATGATGCTATTTGGGTGATCGTGGACCGCTTAACCAAGGTGGCCCACTTCATCCCAAATCGGAAGGAGGACAGCATGGAGAAGCTGGTGGAGTTGTATGTTCGCAACATTGTGCGACTGCATGGGATTCCAAATAGTATAGTCAGCGATCGAGATGGACAGTTTACGTCCAAGGACTGGAGACTGGTTCAGAAGAGCTTGGGCACGAAGCTAAAGTTCAGTACGACGTTCCATCCTCAAACTGACGGGCAAACCGAAAGAACGAACTGTACTATGGAGGATATGTTGAGAATGTGCGTTCTTGACTTCGGCAAGAAGTGGGAGGATCACCTCTTCATGGTGGAATTCGCGTACAACAACAGTTTTCAAGCAAGTATAAAAATGGCGCCATACGAAGCTTTGTATGGGAGACGGTGTCGAACACCGATGTCTTGGGCAGAAGCGGGAGACACCAAAATTTTGGGAAAGGAAGTGGTGGTTGACTCTTGTGGGTTGGTACAGACCATTCAAGAGCGTATGAAGGTGGCGCAAGACCGGCAAGCAAAGTACTTTAATGCTCGTCACCTGAAGTTGGAGTTTGCGGTAGGTGATTGGGTCTATTTGAAGATCAAACCGTTCAAAGGCATCTCACGGATTCGCTGACTCAAGAAGCTGAGTCCAAGGTTTTTGGGGCCTTTTGAAGTTGTTAAACGGGTGGGAGAAGCAGCCTATCGGTTGGCATTGTCCGCGAAGCTGAGCGGATTGCACGACGTCTTCCACATCTCCGTTTTGAGGAAAGCCTTGGTTTAGGCTAGTGTAGTGATTGAGCCGGCATCGGTGCCGATAGAGGAAGACTTGAGGACGCGAGTCCGTCCGATTTCTACAGAGGATTCGGAGAATCGGCAGTTGCAGAATAAAGAGGTTAAACTTGTGAAAGTCCGATGGGACAACTGCAGTCGAGAAGAGTTCACTTGGGAGCGAGAGCAAGCCATGATAGAAGAGTATCCAGAACTCTTTATTTCAGGTACCATTTAAGTTTTGTTCCCTTTTGTTTTGTAATTTCGGGACGAAATTCTGTTAAGGGGGGGGGGGGGAGAGTTGTAATACCCCAAAATTTGAGAGAGGATCGATTTGCGTTTCTGGACAATTTTGGTTTCTGGCAGGGGGCACACGGCCTGGGACACGAGCGTGTTCCCGGGCGTGTCAAGCTCCAGTCAGCATTTTGGTCATGAGGTCGACGATTTTGGGAGTCGACCATCGTCGAGTAGAGAACACGGCCTGAGACACGGGCGTGTCTCAGGGCGTGTCGAGCCCGTGTCGACCATCGGCCCGGGGAGTCGATGGTTTGCGCTCGACGATGTGTCGAGACAAGGCACACGGCCTAGGATACAGGCGTGTCTAAGGCTGTCTCAGTCAGTCGACGAAGTTCGCTCGACGAATTTTAACTCGACGAGTGTCGAGTGTTGAGACAGGGGCATACGGCCTGTGACACGGGCGTGTTACAGGGCGTGTCCCGCTTGTTCGACGATCTTCGCTCGACGAAACGTAGAGGCAGTGAACACGGCCTGGAGCCCAGGCGTTTTGAGGTAGAAATGGGCAAGGACATGGGCATGTACAGTACCCGTGTAGTGCTCGGGTTGTTTTCGGGGCTAAGTAGAAGGAGGCACACGACCGATCACACGACCGTGTTAGTGGGGACACGGGCGTGTCAGTGTGAACACGGGTGTGTCGGATGCCCGTGTGCTGTTCCAGGCGCGTCGATTTGTGACGGTGAATGAGGGACACGACCCTGGACACGGGCGTGTGCCCGGCCGTGTTCGACCCAGGTGTTTTATTTTTCAGGCGGATCGTGGCCATTCTTTCCCTGATTTTAGGATCTGATGGTTCAGGACTGTTCTTGGGGAGTTAAGTCCGAGAATAGGGTTGGAAACCCTCAATCTTCTCCAAGCTTTCTCTTACTAACATTCTAGAGAGAAGGGAGAGCAAGGAAGAAGGAGAAGGAGGGTTTGGGCTGTAGGAGAGGCTTCGGTGCTCCAAATCGCGAGCCGAGTCCAGATCCGTGGAGGCTAGACCGTTGCGAAGGTTTTCATCCGGTTATTTTGCCATGGTAAGGAAGAGGAGTCGGAAGGTAACGACACTTCTCCTCTCAGTTTTAGGATGCATGTCTTTAGCATCTTCTTCCTTTCTAGTTTTGGGCACCAAACACTCAAATGAGAGTGGTTTTGGGTCGCCAAGGTTCAAGAGGAACCTCCGGGTCGATTGAGTCCGTCCCCGACATGATTTGCATTATAGATCCGCTCCGTTAGTGGATTAGGCATGGTGGGTGAAGCCGTAGTCGCAACCATTAGTCCGACTCGGTGATGTTGCATACAAACTTTAGGGATTCGTGGAGATTCCGTTGCGGCAAGATGCCGTTTGTGATGTGGTGGTGTTTTCCCCGTTTTCTCGAATGAGTACGTGTAGTCGGAACCGGACAAGGTTAGCTCCTCGTGGCGGTAGATGGTTTCCTTGGTGGACAAGGTTAGCTCCGCATGACTTGGAGATGGTTTCCTTGGTGCGCGGGAACGCTGCAGTACAAATGAGGGACTTGGGTGGAATTGTCTTGGTTTGTGATGTGCCAAGGCGTGGCTATGTCTCTGTGGTCGGCTGGCTATCCCGTGACATTCACGTCATGTGTGGAGGGTGTCCCGGCGAGACTAGTCCCCTTCTGTGAGACTGACGAGAATGTCAAGCATGGGGGAAAGCCCGGGCAATGAGGCCATAAGCGGGTGGGGTCCGACAAGGCTTCTTAGAATCAGTCAGTTTGTGTTTGTTGGAATCCTGATATGAGACGTCAGAGCTTGTAGGCAAGCCCGGGTCTAAGACCTTGAGCAGGTGGGGCCTTGCAAGAGTTCCATGTGGCGGCCTGTGTGTCGTTGGGGGGAATAGTGTTACCCCCTTTGTTTGCGGCTTTATGCCAATGGGGAAACGATGAGTACCCATGTGATGTGATGATGTGCTACATGCATACGAGATAGGGTGCCTTGGGTGAAACCCGGGTTGTTGCATACATGTTGCATAAGTAGGCCCATTTATTATATACTCAACCCGTAGAGAACATGTATGATGTGTGTGAGATCCAAGACTGTTTCTGTAGTTGCTTTTCTTGCTTATGATTATTGCATACGAACTGCTAACTTGCAGGTTGGAGGAGTACCCCGGGGTCCGTTAGGGGCGGCCGGGAGGAGATGTGTTGTTACACAGTTTGAGGTCAGCCTTTGCTGACCCACGTTACTAATAAATTTTACAGGGCAAGGATCGCATGCAGGAGATTGCTCGCCGGCCAGAAAGGCCTAAGCCTCATGAAGTGTTTTTCTCTTCTGTAGCTCTTCTTATATGATGTTGTATGTTTGAGACTCATGTTGTCCGGCTTGTATGCCGAGGTAGACTAGGAGTGCTATGCACTTTCTTGACTGTTGTATCATTTGAGTTTGGACACTTGTTGTAAGGCCATAAAGCCATTGTTATTACTCTTCTTGTAGTGGATAACTTCTAGTCTTGCTTATGTTTCCGCTGTGTTGTGCAAAGTGTTTTGAGTGTGGGTAGCTATATCAACTTATAATACTAAAGCTGTGGCGTCCGTATGTTGTGGGGCCCCGGCCGGACCCATATTATACGGTCATTACAGGGGAGGTGTTACAATACTGCAGTCAAAAGAATTTTGAGATATCTTAAGGGAACACCAAATCTTGGCCTTTGGTACCTTAGGAATAGAGATTTTCTACTAACTGAGTATTCAGATGCAGACTTTCCAGGATGCAAAGAAGGCAGAAAAAGTACAACTGGCACATGTTAGTTTTTAGGTGCAAGGTTGGTGTCTTGGAGTAGTAAAAAGCAGACAAGTGTGGCTATTTCCACTACTGAGTCTGAATATGTTGATGCAGGCAGCTGCTGTGCTCAACTATTATGGATTCAACATCAACTTGAAGATTATGGAATCAGGTAAGTAGAACTCCATTATTTTGTGATTCTACTAGTGCCATTTCTATTGCTAGAACTCCTGTTTCACGTAGCAGAACTAAGCACATAGAAATAAGATTTCATTCCCTTAGAGATCATGTTGAAAAGGAAGTTATAAGTTTAGAGTTTGTCAAAACAAATTTTCAAATTGCTGACATGTTCAACAAACCACTGGATGAAACTAAATTCAATTATTTTAAAATTGAATTAGGCATGCTGAACATAGAATAAGAATGACAAATTTGACTAAGTTAATGTGTGTCGACACTTAAAGACAAAGGTGTCGACACTTAGTAGATGGTGTCGACACATAAGAAGAATTCTGTGGACACATACAGAAGATTGTGTCGACACTCAAAATTTGGTGTCGACACATAGCTATCCTGACACTAAAATGTTGGTGTCGACACATACAGTCGTCTGTGTCGACATGCATAGAGTAGTGTAAGCTCTTAAGATTATTTGTGTCGACACATTGCAATTAGTGTCGACACATAGAATAGTAATCTCTGCCGAGACTTTAGTAGTCTGTGTCAACACAATCCCAACAGTGTCGACACAATAGGTTTATTTCAACCCGACTTTTGACCTTCTTTATTTATAAACATATAAATAGGTGGAAGTAAACCCCTGTCGACTTCGCTCTCAACATTCTCGAGACCTAATCCTTTTTGTCGACAGACCTTCATCTCTTTTCTCTCTCTCTCTCATCCCTCATGGCGCCAAAGCTGGAAGACAACATCAACGAAGGCTATGAAATAGTTTGTGATGCCTTTGCAAGTGGATCTAGAGACATAAAAGCCATGATTACCCTAATCATAGAAAATGGTTTAGAATACTTGGTCTCTGAACCTACTAAGATTTGAAAGAAGGAGGTTCTTGAATTCTACACAACAGCAACACTGGATTCAACGGGCCTGAAAATTAAGTCATCCGTTCAAGGAACCAAGGTCAAACTCACCCTGAAGAGTTTGAGGAAGACACTACACTTGCCAAGGGTTCAAGAAGACAATGAAATAGTATCTTCCATGACCAGAGAAGCTCTCCAATGGTGTGGACTGGATCTCACCACCAAGATTGGATCTTCTATGCTCAGAAAGGGAATGAACTCCCATGGAAAATTTCTTTCTGAAATTATAGGAAAAGTAATTCTGTGCAAACCAGGAGGACATGAAAGGATATCTGCCTATATGTTCAATCTAATGACAAGAGTCATCTTCAAGGTCAAAACTAACTGGTCTGCTATGATCTTTAAAAAGATCAAAGAAAGTTTAAAGAAACCTAATCTAGGCAGAATTCTAAGTCTATATCTGGCTGAGAATATTCCTGAAGCAATGAATCAGATTGCAGGATCTAAGATCAATCATATGAGAAGAATGCATTTGAGAATACTATCCAAATGGGAAAGGGTCCTGACCAAGGATGTTTCTACACCACAGAAAGAAACAAAACAGATACAACCAAAGAAGAAACCAACCCACAAGACAGCTGAATCTTCTAGTGATTCAGAAGAAGAAGTGGTCTTCAGCTCAGATGAAGAAAGACCATAGCATGCTAGGACATCAACTGCTCCAGAGATTGTAGATGCTAGTCAGGTGCAGGGGGAGCAGATTCCAGAAAGCAACATCCAACTGGATCAAGTACAGGAAGGGCCTCATCAAGGGGGAGCCAATGAGCTTTCTCCAGCTTCAGCTTAACAAGAGGCATTACCTTCAGGGGGAGTTCATGAACAAGAGACACCTGTCCATATAGCTGCATTGGACAGTGAAGCAGCAACTCAATCAATACTTGAGGTAGTTCAAGACATCAATCAAACTGCTATGGATACTGTGAATGATGCACTGGATATGCTCCTGACTGATGTTGATAAAAATATTGAAGACCATATCCCAGATCAGGACATTACCTTGGAAGACACTGTTGACTTTGAAGGAGGAGAATCTACTAAGAAAGAGAAAGCTATTCCTCCTATTCAAATAAACTAAGAGGTAACTCTAGAAGAGTTATTTCCTGACATACAAGATGCAAGGACTGAGGGGGAGCAGCCAAGAACTGAGAAGGAGTTGCCCTCTAGTCTAAAAAATACTGTGGACATAATAAGTTCCTTAAAAACTTCAGAAGATGAAACAACCTCTAGGTCCAAGAAGAGGAAACTGATGGTCCTCAAAAAGAAGAGCTTAGGCTATAAGAAAGCCTTGCAGACTGTTTCCCAACCACCAACTCCAGCAGTTGACTTCAGGTCACTGTTTGTGGCACTGCAAGTTAAGATGGATGAGTAAAGAGCAGCTCTTGAGAAATATGTAGATGAAAGTCATAAGGAACTCTAATTTTCTTTGGCTCAAGATATCAAATCTATCAGATTTGAGGTAAATCAGCATAAAAAGGAGATGACAGATTGCTTCCATAAGGGAGGTAATGCTGTAGTTTATTTAGCCAAACAACAAGTGGAAGCCAAAACACAGATAGATGATATAGCAGTCAAACAAGCCTATGTTTTGGAAAATCAAATAAGAATGAATGACAATCTTACTGAATCTCATAATATGATTGTCACAGAACTTAAGAATACAACAACTACTTTAACTGCAAACATTACTAAAGAAAAGGTTGAGTTTGATAAACTTCTCAAAGCAAATTTGAGTGATATTAGCACTGCTATTCAAGACTCTCAAAAGGTAATTTCTGATCCGCTGCTGAAGTTCAGAGCAATCTACAAGGAAGGAACAAATTATTTAGCTAATCAGATAAGGTTCCAAAAGGATGATCTAAGAGACCATGTTGAACGAGAAGTCATAATGGGGGAGAGAGTGATAGTCAATACAGGCTCTAAACATGCTAAATGGATAACTAATACTATCAGATCCACTCTTGGATATCCACCATTGTGTGATGATGACAACACAGCTTAGTCAGGCATTCAAGCTTCTTACAATGAAGGGGCTCAGCAGGAAGTGGCTCAAATCATTTATCCACCTGCTGACTTTGAAGGAATTCAAGCTGTTGTTCAACAAATATACAGTCCTCCACAGGAGGTTTAGAATGTGGTTATTGAGAAGGTTGAGATGTCTGAAGCTTCTTTAAAAACAGAGCAAGTAGCTCAACTTTCTAAGAAAAGGTTTAGAGAGCAGGCTGAACTAAAACCTGATTTTGAAAAATGGAGTCCCACTTCCAGGAATATAATTCTCACTGCCTGGCATGCAGTTAAAGACAACATGCATGATAGGGGCAAGTGGTACTCAGAACAAGAATGGAGTAAGTATCAGAAGAGGCAAGATGCCATATTTCAGTTTAGAAGGGATCTCAAAGCAGGAAAGATACCTGCTACTGCTATGTAGCCAATCAAATACTTTCTTAAGACTTATCATTATTTTGAAAGGCAAAAGGTTAAGGCTGAAGAACACAAGAAGAAGGATCTTAAAGGAAAGAAGCCAGCTGAAGACACTGAAGCTAGTGGACAAGCAAGGATTCAGTCTGGGAAAGGCATTGTAATCAAGGAGCCTTGAAAGTGAAGGTAGATCTGAAATACTCTAGATGGGGGTGAAAAAAGTATTGTGCTCTCTTAAAAAAAATCTTTACAACTTTTGTTGTAATCCCAGTTGAACAGGTTAGTAAATAAAGAAATAAGCACATCAACCTAACAAATCACAAAGCACAGCCAAAACAAAAGAACAAGGGCAATCAGACGACACAATAAATTTTATATTGGTTCCCCAACCTGGGTACATCCACTCTTCTACCACCCTGGTATGAATCCACTCAGATTTTTGATCAGGTGCATGACACGAATGAGATTTTGTTCAGGTGCTCAAAAACCAAAACCTCAAGTCTTTTGGTAGGAGACTTGCAACCAGGAATAATTTTGAAGTGACTTAAAACCCTGTACAGCAGATGGAAAAAAGGGTGATGGGGTCTTCTCTTTCTCAAAAACAACTGAGAAGACTAGTGGATTGATTTCAGTAGATTTCTCCCCCTGAGATATTGAATGGATCAGGAAATTTGGAGCACTGCTTCAGGGTGACAGGTCTTCAAAACTTGATTGCCTTGACCAGAGATTGCTTCCGGAACTTCTTTGATAGATAGAGATTGTTGTCCTTCTGAAGTTATCCTGTAGGATTGAAGGAAGAAGAGTCTTGATAGAGATTGAATGTTCTTCTTCTTCTTGATGATGTTCTCTGGCCTAGGCTGATTGCAGAAAAGAACTTTTGATTTCTGTAAGACTGTTCTTCAATTCAATGTCTGTCTGTGTGTCTGACTACTTGTATATGTCACTACTTAATCCTTTCTTTTCTTTTTATTAAACTGACTGAAGAACACATTCGAGATTTGAATGCTTGAGCAGTAAATGCAGTCGGCCTGGGAAGGAAGCGGCAATCAAT
Source organism: Platanthera guangdongensis (assembly GCA_039583875.1). Taxonomy (NCBI): domain Eukaryota; kingdom Viridiplantae; phylum Streptophyta; class Magnoliopsida; order Asparagales; family Orchidaceae; genus Platanthera; species Platanthera guangdongensis. The sequence continues at coordinate 145,391,489 of CM077156.1, read as the reverse complement.
GAATTCCCTAACTGTCCCATTGAAAAACGGCATGTAATAATCCATGATCAATGCTCGTTCTAACGGTAACATTCCGAGAAGATTTAGCATTAATTACTCAGGAATCATCGCCAAGAAAAGGGACGGAAAACTGGAGAATACCTAAGTCTGGAATCGTCGAACGAAGAACAGGAATCGTCGAGCTGAGTTCACAGTTCGTCGAGCTGAGCTGATGAGTTCGTCGACCAGACAATAACAATTAGTCTTCAAGGGAATCTTGCCAATTCTGCTACAATCTTCGTCGAACTGACAATCTTCATTCGTCGAACAGACAATCAAATTCGCGAACAGATAATCATCACTGTCAATCATTATTCGTCGAACTGAGATCCAAATTTCGTCGACCGAAGAATGATTGTGGACTTGGAATCTGAGAAATCTCTGGCTGAGAAGAATTCAAATCGTTGACCAGAATTCATCGACCAAAGAATATGGTTGATGATTCCACTTTTTATACCTATTTTCAGACTCATCTGGGCTTGTTTTCCGTCGCTTGCACTTCACTTTTAGTTCTATATCGTTCATATTTCATCTTATCTTTATTTCCATAGGAAGTGCACATTTATGCCTGTGGTTGTGTATTTTGTTATTTTTATAGTTTGTACTCCTTTTTGTTATTGCCTGGAATGTCTGCACATATCAGTTATTGGTTTTTTACTTTCGGTACAGGGGTCGTGTGCGTGTCCGAGGATGGTTTTGAAACATGAATACTGCGCACGATCATGGGATTTAATGCGCACGACCACTGGTCGTGCGCGCCTGATTGTGCGCACTACTCTACGTTTTCCAGAATCAGCCTAGGTAATCGCACAACCACTGGACCTAGTGCGCACGACCACCGGTCGTGTGCCACTGATCGTGTGCATTGATTCCTCTTTTCTGGAGTCATGTCTGGGGTAATCGTACGACCATTGAACTTAGTGCGCACGACCACCGGACATAGTGCGCACGACCACTGGTCGTGCGCCTGTGATTGTGCACATTGTTCATTTCTGCTTTGTATAAATAGTGCAGGTCTCGCCCTAATTCAGAAGAGGATCCGGAGCTCGACATTTCTCCGCCTTTTTCCGCCTTCTCCGCCGTTCCCCTTCATCTTCCACCCTAGGGAGGTGCTCCTGTAACACCCCTATCCGTCGCATAGCATATAGCAGTAGGTCCGGCCGGGGCCCGACACCATATACCACAGATAGACCGGGTGGTTACGTATGGAAACTATCCAACCAATCTCAACGTCCTACACAGAGCATTCTAGCGGAAGTAGTTTATAAAAGTTGTAAACAAGAACCCAGCATTGAAGCACGAATGTCCACTAATACAAAATAGGAATGTTATACAAAATACCCAAAACAAGTCTTAAGGCCTTACAAAATGTTTCACTTGAATATTACATGTTTTACAAACCACGGCACGCAGGCCAGTCATACATGAATAAAACAGTAAACACTTCCACTTGGGCCTTCGAGGGCCGGCTTCGCAAAAAGGGCTTTAGCCTGCTATTGACCGCTTGGTCCAGCTGCACCTGCAAGCAACAAACCACCGCACGGTGGCAAAACAAGGCAACGGTCAGCAATGCTGACCAAATTATAACGATCCCGCCCCCAACTCGGGGCGGCGATGCTCCTTCCCTGCATTTCATTAGCATAAGGGAGCAATATAAACATATAGCCATCTCATCACAGACGTTGGCTCGCACGGCCACACGCCCCGTGCACTCAGGGCACATTCTCGGTGAACCGGTCAATGTCACGTCAATTAAAGCCATTGACATTTCGGACTCACCACCGCCTCTTGGACGGCCAAACCTATGAGCAATTTGTCTTCCCGACCTGGGTCACGACAATTTAAGCCATTGACCGCCGAAGACCCTAATCTATGCCAACGGTAAGTGCCACGTGCCTTTAGGTCTCTTTAACCGAACGACATAGAACGGGTACGGTTCCATCTAACCCGTGCTCACATCGCAACGGCAATTTAAGCCATTTGCGCGGGTCAAACTTCCACCGAGTCCCATTTCCATCACAAGTCACATAACCCGGTTATGTTCAAGTTGGCTCTCAAGCCACCAAGTTGGCAAGATCTCGTATCCGCCCAGTTTTCCGGGTGCACCTTTGGGTTAGTCCCCAAGGCTCCCTGCTGCAATCTACCGCGTAGAAAACCCGAAAAACAATCCATAGAATGGAGTCTTCTCCGGCATTTATGCAATGCAACATCACCGATCCAGACCAACATGTCCGGGTAGGCTTCACACATCATGCCTATGTCCGTTCTCGCTTACGGACTCTAAACAACGGGGACTTCACATATCTACCCGAAGGAACGCCTCCAACCCTCCGCAAACTCGCGAGAGCGGGCTTCCTATGCAAAGAAAGAGAGCTATTCATGCTCAAGATGAGGATCGTTACCCTTGAGTTCCTCTTTGGCGCCATTGAAAAGTAATCGGATGAAAACCACCGCACTAGCGTTGCCTCCGTGGATCCGGAGTCGGCTCGCGATTTGGAGCTTCGAAGCTCCTCCAATGGCGGGATCTAACTCCTTCTTCCTCCCTTGGCTCTCCTCTCTCTCTAAGGATTTAGAAAGATGATAAGGTATGAAAAGTAAGGGTTTTCCAAGTCCACTCACGGGTATATCCCTTCAGGAACAACCCCCGGCCGTTGGATCTTCAGTTAAAGAAATGAACGGCTTCGATTCGGGGCTGAAATGCCCAATCTGGACCGAACACGGCCTGGCACACGCCCGTGTCCAGGGCCCTGTGCCTCATTTGCCGTCAAAATCGAATCGCCTGGAACCTCACACGGGTATCGAACACGCCCGTGATCGAGCTGACACGGCCGTGTTCCACCGGACACGGCCGTGTGTCCGGCCGTGTACCCCATGATTTTCCCCCAAAATCAACCCGAGCACTGCACAGGTTCTAGGACACGCCCGTGTCCCTACCCGTGTCACCTTGACATGGCTAGGCTCCAAGCCATGTACACGGTCTCGACACTCGACACTTCGTCGAGCGAAGATCGTCGACCTGATGACACGGCCTTGGACACGCCCGTGTCCTAGGCCGTGTGCCTTGTCTCGACGATCGTCGAGCAAATCTCGACGACTCCCCAGGACGATCGTCGACACGGGTCGACACGCCCTGCGACACGCCCGTGTCGTGGGCCGTGTGCCCGGTCTCGACGAATCGTCGAGTAAATCTCGACGACTTCGCGGCTAAGTGTCGACACGGGTCGACACGCCCTACGACACGCCCGTGTCGCAGGCCGTGTGCCCAGTCTCGACACAATGTCGAGACCAAAGTGTCTACTTCCCGGCTCAGTGTCGACACAGGCTTGACACGCCCTGGGACACGCCCGTGTCCCAGGCCGTGTGCCTGCAGCCAGAACCCAAACTGGCCCAAAACGTCCCCCCCTTCGCTCCTTTGAGTTTCGGGGTGTTACAACTCTCCCCCTCTTAAAATAATTTTGCCCACGAAATTACATAAAGGAAAGACATGTACAAAACCAAAATTTGTACCTGAGCGGAACAACTCTGGATACTCGTCAAGCATAGTCTGCTCTCGCTCCCAAGAGAGCTCCTCACGACCGCAATTGTCCCACCGGACCTTGACCATCCTGATCTCTTTATTGCGTAGCCGCTTGACCTCCGAGTCCTCAATCCGCATGGGCTTGACCTTTGTCGTTAGCCCACTATCCACCGACACTTGATCAACCGCGATCACTTGCGTAGGCTCTTGCACCGCCTTCCGAAGCACCGAAATATGGAATACATCATGTAAACCACTTAGCTCCACTGAAAGCTTCAACCTATAGGCCGTTTCACCAACTCGCTCCAGAACCTCAAACGGTCCAAGGTACCTCGGGCTTAGCTTTTTCAATCGTCGCACCCGCGAGACACCCTTGAACGGCTTGATCTTTAAGTATACATAATCGCCCATAGCGAACTCCACGTTCCTGTGCTTGGCATTATAGTACTTTGCTTGCCGGTCCTGAGCGATAAGCAACCTCTCCCGAATGGTTCTCACCAAAGAAGTAGCATCATCCACTTCCGATCGCTTATACAACTTTGACTCACCCGTTTCTAACCAAGACAACGGCGTGCGACATCTTCTACCATATAGGGCCTCGAAAGGCGCCATCTGAGTACTCGCTTGGTAGCTGTTGTTGTATGCGAACTTCACCAAATATAGGTGGTCTTCCCATTGCTTTCCAAAATCCAAGACACACATGCGAAGCATGTCTTCCATGGTTCTATTTACCCTCTCGGTCTGCCCATCCGTTTGTGGATGGAAGGCTGTGCTGAATCTCAGCTTTGTTCCCAACATTTGCTGCACCAGCCTCCAATCATTGGACGTGAACCGCCCATCTCGGTCACTCACAATGCTGCGGGGCACACCATGAAGCCGTACAATGTTATCCACATAAAGCTTTGCCAGCTTCTCCACCGGATCATCCTTCCTATGCGGAATAAAATGCGACACCTTCGTTAATCGATCAACAACCACCCAAATGACGTCGTTTCCCTTTTGCGACCTTGGCAAACCGTGCACAAAGTCCATAGAGATGTCGTCGAATTTCCACTCCGGAATAGGCAAGGACTTAAGAAATCCTCCCGGCTTTTGGCACTCTGCCTTTACCAAGGCGCAAGTTTGTCACTTCGCTACGTATAGCGCCACATCCTTTTTCAAACCCGGCCACCAAAACAGCTTCTTCACATCACGGTACATCTTCGTGCTCCCCGGGTGAATCGAGTACTTGGTATGGTGTGCCTCGTACAACAACTCCACCTGTAAATTGCCCACACATGGGACGCACATACGACCGTCTTTCCACAGCAATCCGTCCTCCACGACGAATTAGGAATTTGACCCATCCAGAGCCTCTACCATGAACTGCTTCATATGAGCATCCATATCCAAAGCCTGCCGAATCCGATCAGCCAGGTCATATTGGACTTCAGTCAAATTCAGAACTGCTTCAGCACTTGATTGTCTATCCACACAAACAATCTCCAACGCCTCCAACTCCCGCACCAACCGCTCATCATGCACCGATAGCCAATTGGCTTGAGCTGGGGCTTGGCGACTCAACGTGTCCGCAACCGCATTACCTTTGCCAGGCACGTAGTGGATCTTGAATGTATAGTCCCCCAGGAACTCCATCCATCTACGCTGCCGCATATTCAGATCCTTCTGATCAATAAGATACTTCAGGCTCTTGTGATCGGTGTAGATATCAATCTTCACACTGTACAAATAGTGTCTCCACAGCTTCAAGGCAAAAATCACGGCCGCTAACTCCAAGTCATGGACCGGATAATTCCTCTCGTGCACTTTTAGCTGTCTCGAGCCATAAGCTATCACGCTTCCGTTCTGCAGTAGCACGCAACCCAAACCGCTGCCCGAAGCATCGCTATATATCTCATAGCCTTCGGTCCCAACCGACGAACTCAGCACAGGCGCCGTGGTCAACCGACACTTCAACTCCTCAAAAGCTCGCGCGCACTCCGGCGTCCAAACGAACTTATGCTCCTTCCTCGTCAAAGTAGTGAGAGGTAACGCTATCCGCGAGAAGTTCTCTACGAAGCGCCTATAATAGCCGGCAAGCCCCAGAAAACTCCGGACTTCCGCTACAGTAGCAAGCTCAGGCCACTCCCATATCGCAACAATCTTCACCGGATCCACAGCAATACCCTCTCCACTCACTATATGCCCGAGGAACGCCACTGAGGATAGTCAAAACTCGCACTTCGAGAACTTGGCATACAACTGATTTCTCCTTAGTGTCTCCAACACCAAATGAAGATGCTTGAAGTGATCTTCCTCACTTTGCGAGTACACCAAAATATCGTCGATGAAGACGATCACGAAATGGTCCAAGTACTCCCTGAACGTCCTGTTCATCAAATCCATGAACACTGACGGCGCATTAGTCAGCCCAAACGGCATGACCGTAAACTCATAATGCCCGTATCTCGTACTAAACGCTGTCTTCGGGATATCACTCTCCCTTATCCGCAGCTGATAGTACCCAGCCTTGAGATCCAACTTCGAGTACACCGTCGACCCGACTAACTGATCGAAGAGATCATCAATCCGGGGGATCGGGTACTTGTTCTTCTCCGTCAGCTTGTTTAACTCTCGATAATCAATACATAGCCTCAAGCTTCCGTCCTTCTTCTTAACAAAGAGGACCGGTGCGCTCCAAGGCGAAGAACTCGGGCGCACATGCCCTTGCTCCAACAACTCTTGCAGTTGAACTTTCAGCTCCGCCATTTCCTTAGGCGCTAGCCGATACGGAGATCGTGACACAGGCTTTGCACCTGGCACTAGCTCGATCGTAAAATCTATCTCCTGCTGAGGCGGGGCTCCAGGAAGATCTGCGGGGAACACATCAGGGTATTCCGATACCACTGAAATACAATCCAACGCGGGCTTCGGCTTTACAACCTCCACTAGTGTAAAGAACAGTTCTGCACCAGCACGAACCGCCTTCACCACCTGAAGAGCAGACATCAATGTCTTGCTCGACCCCTTTAAGCCCGTAAAAGTCGTCTCACGACTTGCTCCCAGCTTGACTTCCTTGCTACCGCAATCTATATGGGCCTGCTGCTCCGAGAGCCAGTCCATGCCAAATATGACGTCGAACTCCACTAACGGAAGTAAAGACGCCCGCAGGTCGAACTCCTGCTCCCCAATACGAATCTTAACATCGCAGATCCTATCCGCTCACATCGAACACCCATTGGGCAACAACACATCCAACTTATCCTTCTCCATCGAAGAAGGGACTCCGATGCGTGATATAAATCCTTCGGACAAGAAGGAGTGCGACGCTCCCGTATCGAAGAGTGCTCGTGCCGGAATTTCACAAATCAATACAAATCCTAAACAAGCAGTGGTAAGGTAACATGTGCATAACAAGTATTTAAAGAAAGTGACTTACTATAAATATTAAATCGTACCTGTCACGACATCAGCTTGTTTGATGGCCTCCTGTTGGCCAAGATTGTACACCCTTGGTTAGGCCGGAGCATAATGGGATGTGGTCGACTCCACCGCCTTTCCCTTCTCTTCATAGGTAGCTCCCGGCTTCCTCTCGGACTTAGGACGTCCGCTCCAACAATCACGGGTGAAATGCCCCGTCTTTCCACAAGTAAAACACGCGCCCGGGGTCCGACGCGTAGTCGCCCCAGAAGCACCAGAAGGAGCTGGACCCGAAGTCCTATGCTTCTTGAAAGCCCTCCGATAGCCGGACTTTGAAGTAGTCGGCACTTTAAATTCAGATTTTCTATCAACCAAGCCTTTCTTCGCTTGCACATTCTTCATGTCCTTCTCCAAGGACCGGGCAGTATTGACCAAGGTTAAGAAACCCTGCGTCATCGGCCCCGACAGTAGTAGTCTCAACTCATCCCTCAAGCCTTCATAGAAGCGATTAGTCTTGCGCTCCTCATCCACGATTGTGGAGCTAGCATAACGACACAGACGAGTAAACTCGTGGAGATATTCATCCACGCTCCTCTCACCCTGTACCAACTTCAGAAACTCATTCTCCAACGCTATCTTCTGCGTCGAAGGGAGGTATCTAGCCAAAAATAATCTCGAGAACTCCTCCATCGAGACATCACCAAGTTGCCTACCTCTCAGTAAGTGCAACTCCAATCCTTCCCACCACATCCTCGCTTCGCCGTCCAAAAGGAACATAGCGATGGTGGTCATTTGCCACTCCTCCGTCTCCGTTGCTGTCATGACTCTCTTCACCCTGGAGAGCCAGTCTTCAGCCTGAGATGGGGTTCCCAACCCCGAGAATAACGGAGGGTTAAAGCTCATTACATGCTTAAGCTGCCTCTCAGTTGCCCTCCTTGGCACCACCGGTTCTACAACCACTTGCTCCACTCTCCTCGGCTCAGCCTCTTGCAGAGGTTCTTGCTCCATCACAGGAGCGGGCTGCTGCGTTTGCCTTGCAGGCTGCGCATTTATCACGGCCAACACCGCTTCAGCCACCAATCGTATATTTTCAGCCGACAGAGGTGTTGCAGGAGCAACATCCGGTGCACTACTAGCCTCAGAAACTCGGCGTTCTGACGGCCCAACACCACTTCGGGTCACCTATAGTGGTACAAAACACCGTTAAGCGACCAAATAAATTACAAACAGCAATTATAGGAACACGCAGGTTCCTCAAACACGAGTATTTTCATTCCTAAGTGGACATTCATGGGTTCTTTTGACGGTTATTACGATGATGCACACAATGTGCTCACCACCCCTTAAAAAGAATTCGCCCACGAATTCACTTTAAGCCCGACCAAAACCAGTAGTCTGATACCAAATTGTAACACCCCCTATCCGTCACATAACATATAGCAGTAGGTCCGGCCGGGGCCCGACGCCATATACTACAGACAGACCGGGTGGTTCCTTATGGAAACCATCCAACCAATCTCAACGTCCTACACAGAGCATTCTAGCGGAAGCAGTTTATAAAAGTTGTAAACAAGAACCCAGCATCGAAGCACGAATGTCCACCAATACAAAATAGGAATGTTATACAAAATACCCAAAACAAGCCTTAAGCCCTTACAAAATGTTTCACTTGAATATTACATGTTTTACAAACCACGGCACGCATGCCGGTCATACATGAATAAAACAGTAAACACTTCCACTTGGGCCTTCGAGGGCCGGCTTCGCAAAAAGGGCTTTAGCCCGCTATTCACCGCTTGGTCCAGCTGCACCTCCAAGCAACAAACCACCGCACGGTGGCAAAACAAGGCAACGGTCAGCAATGCTGACCAAATTATAACGATCCCGCCCCCAACTCGGGGCGGCGATGCTCCTTCCCTGCATTTCATTAGCATAAGCGAGCAATATAAACATATAGCCATCTCATCACAGATGTTGGCTCGCACGGCCACACGCCCCGTGCACTCAGGGCACATTCTCGGTGAACCGGTCGATGTCACGTCAATTAAAGCCATTGACATTCCGGACTCACCACCGCCTCTTGGACGGCCAAACCTATGAGCAATTTGTCTTCCCGGCCTGGGCCATGACAATTTAAGCCATTGACCGCCGAAGACCCTAATCTATGCCAACGGTAAGTGCCACGTGCCTTTAGGTCTCTTTAACCGAACGACATAGAACGGGTACGGTTCCATCTAACCCGTGCTCACATCGCAACGACAATTTAAGCCATTTGCGCGGGTCAAACTTCCACCGAGTCCCATTTCCATCACAAGTCACATAACCCGGTTATGTTCAAGTTGGCTCTCAAGCCACCAAGTTGGCAAGATCTCGTATCCGCCTACTTTTCCGAGTGAACCTTTGGGTTAGTCCCCAAGGCTCCCTGCTGCAATCTACCGCGTAGAAAACCCGAAAAACAATCCATAGCACGGAGTCTTCTCCGGCATTTATGCAATGCAACATCACCGATCCAGACCAACATGTCCGGGTAGGCTTCACACATCATGCCTATGTCCGTTCTCGCTTACGGACTCTAAACAACGGGGACTTCACATATCTACCCGAAGGAATGCCTCCAACCCTCCGCAAACTCGCGAGAGCGTGCTTCCTATGTAAAGAAAGAGAGCTATTCATGCTCAAGATGAGGATCGTTACCCTTGAGTTCCTCTTTGGCGCCATTGAAAAGTAATCGGATGAAAACCACCGCACTAGCGTTGCCTCCGTGGATCCGGAGTCGGCTCGCGATTTGGAGCTTCGAAGCTCCTCCAATGGCGGGATCTAACTCCTTCTTCCTCCCTTGGCTCTCCTCTCTCTCTAAGGATTTAGAAAGATGATAAGGTATGAAAAGTAAGGGTTTTCCAAGTCCACTCACGGGTATATCCCTTCAGGAACAACCCCCGGCCGTTGGATCCTCAGTTAAAGAAATGAACGGCTTTGATTCGGGGCTGAAATGCCCAATCTGGACCGAACACGGCCTGGCACACGCCCGTGTCCAGGGCCGTGTGCCTCATTCACCGTCAAAATTGAATCGCCTGGAACCTCACACGGGTATCGAACACGCCCGTGTTCGGGCTGACACGCCCGTGTTCCACCGGACATGGCCGTGTGGCCGGCCGTGTACCCCATGATTTTTCCCCAAAATCAACCCGAGCACTGCACGGGTTCTAGGACACGCCCGTGTCCCTACCCGTGTCACCTTGACACGCCTGGGCTCCAAGTCGTGTACACGGTCTCGACACTCGACACTTCGTCGAGCGAAGATCTTCGACCTAATGACACGGCCTTGGACACGCCCGTGTCCTAGGCCGTGTGCCTTGTCTCGACGATCGTCGAGCGAATCTCGACGACTCCCCGGGACGATCGTCGACACGGGTCGACACGTCCTGCGACACGCCCGTGTCGCGGGCCGTGTGCCCAGTCTCGATGAATCATCGAGTAAATCTCAACGACTTCGCGGCTAAGTGTCGACACGGGTCGACACGCCGTACGACACGCCCGTGTCGCAGGCCGTGTGCCCAGTCTCGACACAATGTCGAAACCAAAGTGTCGACTTCCCGGCTCAGTGTCGACACAGGCTTGACACGCCCTGGGACACGCCCGTGTCCCAGGCCGTGTGCCTGCAGCCAGAACCCAAACTGGCCCAAAACGTCCCCCCCTTCGCTCCTTTGAGTTTCGGGGCGTTACAGCTCCGGGCAAGCTTTCACCGCCAAATCCAAGCCGGAGCTTCCTCTCGGACTTCTCATTCATCCGTGAGCTTCAAGTAGGGTTTGACGCCATAGCCATCAAACAAAGGAAAGCTAGCAAACTTCGTCCGCTATCGTGAGATGAAGAAGACGGGCCATTGGAAGGTGGTGACAGCCCTTCTCTACCCCGGATGTAGTTGAGGACCGAACTTGGACGCGGAATGACAACCCGACGATTCCAACCGTGAATCCTCAGCAAGACTTCGGATTCGGTCGATCTCTTGACTTGTTCTTGCTATCTTGTTGAATATTGGTGTTTAACTCTATTTATATTGATGAAGTATGCTTAGTTTGTAAAACGGTTTTATACAATCATGTCTATGTGATTTTGTATGTTTTCGTTATTTACTTGAGTTGCACCATATTCCATCCACCACCATCCACCCTTGCCGCACTAGAAATTGCTAGTGGCGTGCATAGCAAAGAGGTGCTCACGACCCTCATTCCGCCATTCTAACCACCTCATCCGCTAGCCTTCTCGTCCATCCACCTAGTGATTCGGTGCATAGCGGCCCGACTAGTCTTCCATCCCGCCTAGCGAAGCATCGCATAGCGGCGTTGCATAGGAGTAGTTGTTAGATTTTTACTTTCTTTTTTATCGCAACATCAAAACCCCACTTAGTTAGCTCCGACCTGAGGACTTCAATCTCAAGTCCTCCTTGTTGGGTATTGTATCCACAACGCACCTGATTTGAAGAAGCCCCTGAACAAGCTAAGGTAAATAGACAATGTATTTGATGAAACCTTTTAAGTTGTGCTTGCAGTTATTCCACGCTAAGTACACACCAATGTCAGGGTGCAGTAGGTCAATATACACGGGTCTGCGCGACGTAATCCCTCGTTGAGCAGATCAGTGTGTTGGCCTACGTGTACTCTCTCTATTGGAGTGTACTTATTTTCAAGTACAGGGCCGCGACACTGCAAGAGCAGACAAGGAGCAAGGATGGGTCAAAGAGCAGCTCATGGGTGGAAAGACGAAAAATCGTCTAAGTGTTAATCGACGAGAATCACCAAGTGATTCTCGCCGATTCGGCGAGAATCATTAGTGATTCTCACCGAATCGTCGAGAATCACTGGCTGATTCTCACCGTCTCTATCCGGCTACATCTGAGCGTGCAATCAAGTCAACATCGACGAGAATCACCTTTGATTCTCGACGAATCGATGAGAATCACCTTTGATTCTCGCCGAGTCGACGAGAATCACCTTCGATTCTCGCCGATTTTGACTTGGCGATTTTCTGGATCCCGCTGGACCGGACTCAGCCGCTGGCACTATTTTGAACCGGGCTTGGGGTTTCTTCTGGTGGGGCCCACAATGGTCATAAAGGAGTATTCTACTGTATAAATACACGCGTAATTTTGAACAGTGCAGAGATATATAGAAAAAGACGAAGCCGCGCCGCCGACCTTGACCTAGATCGCGATACCTGCTCTGCCGCCGTCGCCGATCGTGCTAGTTGTTCGCCGCTTTTGATCGTGATTCTTCCAGATCTTCCGGCGACAGAAGCTTAGCCAAGCATAGCATCTCACGCGTCTAACCAGAGATCCTTTGTCTCTTGATTCGTTGATCGGGAAAACCTTCTCCTTCCGAATCGATCGAGACGATCGATCCTAGTGTGACCGTTGGTAGACCTTGCTAGCTTTGCTACGAAGATTGAATCTCCAAAGTACAGCAGCCGCACACCGTTGTCGCCGCCGATCCCGAGAACCAAGCCGCTGCCCTTCTTGTCGCCGCCGGTTTCAGGGAGATTCTCTCCAAGAGAGATATAGGGTTGTGGACTCTTCGTTGACTTCAAGAACACGTCATCGAACGAAGAGGGACACCTTAGTCTCAAAAGTTGTTTGTATTTCTTGTACATTCTAGTTTCATTTTTGTTGTAAAGGAACGTTGGTTCCTAGTTGTAAGGGTTGGGTGCAACCCGTGTTGTGGGAGTGTTGTCTCCTATGTGTGGAAGGGTTCCTTCCGATAGTACAAGGAATGGATTTCAATCCTGTTGGTGAAGTGACCGAGTCGTCCCTTGTTGGGAGATAGGTCGAAGGGGGAAAGTGGATGTACCCAAATCGGGGAACCACTATAAATTGCTTGTGTCCTTTCTTTGCTGTGCTGTTTTGTTATCTTGTGTAGGTACAATTTTAGTTCCGCAAAAATGCTGCAAGTCACCTATTCCCCCCCCCATAGGTGAAGGTAGTTGACACTAGGTGGACTTTCAAGTGGTATCAGAGGGAGGTTACTCATCAAAAAGGTTCACACCTTGAGTAGAATCCTTCCTCTAGTGTCAAGAAGAAGGCAAACATCTACTATGGACGGACTCAAGTACACAGGCAAGATCCCAGTGTGCACCAGGCTCAACTTTCCTATCTGTAAGGAAAGGATCAGGTTCTACATGGAAGCGGTCGATCCCCGACTCTTCGTGATCATGGAGGAGGGACCGTATGTCCCCACTAAGGTCTCCACCATTGATCCTACCAAGAAAGTGCCAAAGAAAATTTCTGAAATGGACAAGGACGAGATGGTGCTGGTGGGACTTGACAAGAAGGCGCAGAACATTCTGGTCAGCACGGTCGATGACTCAATGATGCAGAACTTCTGCAACTGCAGGACAGCAAAGGAGATCTGGCACTGCCTGATTATCCTAATGGAGGGCACTGATGAAGTGAGGGATGACCGGAGATCCCTTCTGAACCAGAAATATGAGTCCTTCAGACAAGGGCCTAAGGAAGAGATCGGAGTCACCTTCGAGAACTTCCTCAAGATTTTCAATGCCCTCAAAGGATATGGAAGAGTGTTCACTGATGGTGAACTTAATGATAAATTCCTTAGGTCCCTTACTAAGGAATGGGACACAAAGATCTGCGCCATCCGAGAGTTTGGCAGACTTGCTGAAACAGACCCGCAAATTCTGTTTGGGAAGCTGATGTCTTATGAGCTTCAACTGAACACCAGGAAAGCAGAAGAAGAAGCAGAGAAGACTGCAGCCAAGGAAAAGACTGTGGCCCTAAAAGCCATTCACTCCAGGAAGGGCAAGGGTGCGGTTGCATACCGTTCCAGGAAAAAGGATGAGGAGGAGGACTCCGAGCCATGCTCCTCCAGCTCAGAGATGTCGGAGGAAGATTTCTCCCTCATCACCCGAGAATTCAAGAAGTTCCTCAAGATGAGGCATCAAAGAAAGAGAGACGGCTCCTCCTCCAGGCATCAGAAGAAAAATTATTCTTCTGACAGGTATGCGTCTAAACCGAACAAACATCGCTCCTCTGACATTATTTGTTTTGGATGCAATAAGCCAGGACACGTCGTGGCCGACTGCTACCAAGGCAAGAGAGAAAAGGGGAAAGGAGAGGAGCACAAATCCTCTAGAGATAAGAAGAAAGAGCGGAGCTACATCGCCAAAAAGCCAAAGATACTGAGTGAATCTGATTCCTTAGACTCCAGTGATGATGAGGAAGCCTACTTCGGGCTGGTGGGTCGCTCCGACTCAGAAGGAGAATGCCCCCCATTTACTGGGAAGGTAAAAGCTCACACCCCTCTCTCCGACTCTGAATCTGATCCTGAGTCTCAGGATGATGACCCTGAGGATAGCCTTTCGGCCCGTGAAGCGGAGCTCCTCGAGAAGTATAAGCTTCTACTCAAGACTTTCGAGGAGTGTCGTAAGAGATTGAAGGCTGAGAAAAAGGAAGTGAAATTCCTTAAGGGTGAGAGTGTCTCCCTAAGGGAAGAGATCACCAGTTTGATCTCTCTCCGACAGGAGCACCTAGACCTGACTTCAAAGCATTCAGAGTCTCTTAAGCTCCTTGATCTTAAGCAAGAGGAAGTCCACAAGTTGGAAGAACAACTTGCGGCAGAAAGGAAGATCGTCAAGAGCTTCTCTATGCCAAAAATAGTTCTTCCAGTAGTTGATACCTTCTCTGCTCAGGCCAAAGGAGCTGGCTTGGGGCATGTAGGGGTATCTGGTTCCTCATCCAGTAGAAACAGGAACCAGAGAAATAATAAGGCCGCCAAAAAGGCCTCTGCTGCTGAAAAGGGAAAGGCTCTGCTCAGTCCTGTTGCATTCAGAAAGCCTAGCTTTCCTTGCCACCAACATGACTTTGAATCAACCTTTGGTCATCATTTACGGCCCTCGGTTGCAAAGCCAAAGAGCCGATATGATGGTTGGACTTTTCCCTGCAACTTCGGTGAGAGTGTCTTCAAGGCACCTTATGAGGAAATCCACATGGGAAATTATGGTCAATTCTCTAGCGACCATAATGGAAAGCAGGCACCAAGAGCCAAGCCTGTTATACTGAAGGAACAGAAGGTGAAGAAATCATGTGACTGCAATCACTATGAGGCCTCCACCTCCAGATCCAAGGCCCCGGCTGTACCCACCATTCCCTGGGTAAAGCAGGAGCCTAGGAAGAGGTACAACAGATTTGACTGTTGGTGTTGTGGCAAAGTCGGTCACTTTGCCGTGGATTGTTGGTTTAATCCGAGGTATAACGAGACTCCCTATGTTAGCAATGCGAGGCCGACCACTCGTAGGGTTAACCACCCGAGGGGGAGTATGCTAACCAAGAATCTAGGACCCAAGTTCGATTGGGTTCCTAAGGGAAATTAATTTTGTTTTGCAGGAATGTCCAAAGGACACCAAAATGCCAGTATGGTACTTGGACAGTGGATGCTCCCGGCATATGACTGGGACAAGAAGCCTGCTGTGTGATTACACTCCAGTCGAGAATGGACCCAAAGTCATCTTTGGGGGGTCAGATCGAGGAGTCACCAGAGGTTACGGCATGATTTCCAACGGTATAATCTCTATCACCGACGTGGCTTATGTTGAAGGGTTAAACCATAACCTGATCAGTGTAAGTCAGTTATGTGACAAAGGTTATGACGTTAAGTTCTGCAAGGATAAATGTCTGATAATATCATGTGCCTCTTCTGAGACGGTATTAACAGGCATTAGGAGCAGAAATATCTTCTGCTTAAATTTTCTTAGTTTAGATTCATCTACCCCCGTATGCCTTGTGGCAACAGGCAGTGCATCTCTTTGTGAACAATGGCACAAGAGATTGACACATATTAATTTCAAAACAATTAGTATGCTATTTTCTAAAAACTTAGTAAGGGATGCTCCCGTTATCAAGTGCATCAAAGATAGCCCCTGTCCTGCATGCCAGATGGGCAAACAGACTCGGGCTACCTTTAAGAGCATTGCAGACAAAGACTCTTCCCGATGTCTTTACCTTCTACATATGGACTTGTTTGGTCCAATGCAAGTTCATAGCTTGGGAGGCAAGTCCTATACGCTAGTGATAGTTGATGATCATTCTCGGTTTACATGGGTGTTCTTCTTAAAACGAAAGTCGGATACGTTTGACATCTTCACTAGTTTTGTCAAGCAGGTTCAGAACGAATTTAACTGCTCAGTGGTCAAAATCAGAAGTGACCATGGAACAGAATTCGAATCTGGTGCTATGACAGAGTTTTGTGAAGAACAAGGTATCTTTCATGAGTTTTCCTCCCCGCGCACTCCTCAGCAAAATGGAGTTGCGGAGAGGAGAAATAGAACTCTCATTGAAGCTTGCACGACAATGTTGAAAGACGCTTCTCTCCCAGAATACTTCTGGGCAGAGGCGGTCAATACAGCTTGTCATGTATAAAACCGAGCATTGATCAACAAGCATCATCGTAAGACGCCTTATGAGCTATTGAGAGACAAGAAACCAACCATGTCCTACTTAAGGATCTTTGGTTGCAGATGTTATGTACTAAATAATGGGAATTACTCGCGTACTAAATTTGGTGAAAAATGCTTCGAAGGCATATTCATGGGCTATAGTTCCCACAGTCGGGCGTATAGGGTCTTCAATAGGAAAACCCTAGTGGTGGAAGAATCAATTAATGTTGTATTTGATGAAGGAAGCTTGCTTAATAGCAATTCTTCCAGTGGTATTCTTGAAGATGCAGGTGCACGACTTGAACAGCTGGGTCTCGATGAGACCGCTAAAGATGAAACTCTTAAGTACGTCAAAGTTTCCACCTCAACGTCTACTGGGAATGTTGAAGATCAAAATGGAGAAAATCTCTTAGAATAAGGAGAAGTCCAAGAAGTAGTCGAAGCTCCAAATGCCAGACTTCTAGAGCTCCGGCACTTGCGGGGTCACCCAAGAGAGCAGATCATCGGAGATCCTCGTGCTGGTGTCAGAACTCGAAGGGGTACTATTAACGAGATTTTGCATCTTAGCTTCCTGTCACAGGTAGAGCCAAAGAAGTTCGATGAGGCGAACAAAGATGCGGCATGGATATTGGCCATGCAAGAGGAACTGCATCAATTCGAACGATGCAACGTTTGGACGCTGGTTCCCAGACCACAAAAGCAAAATGTGATTGGCACCAAGTGGATCTTCAGAAACAAACTGGATGAACATGGTGTCATCATAAAGAACAAGGCCAGGCTGGTGGCTCAAGGTTACAGACAGGAGGAGGGGATTGACTTCGACCAGACCTTTGCACCAGTGGCAAGGCTCGAGGCAATCAGATTGTTCCTGGCGTATGCTTCGCACAAAGGATTCACAGTCTATCGAATGGATGTGAAATCAGCATTCTTGAACGGAAACCTGAAAGAGGAAGTATACGTCTCTCAACCCCCAGGTTTTGTCAATCCTACTTATCCCAATCATGTATATTTTCTTAATAAAGCTATATATGGTTTAAAACAAGCTCCACGAGCTTGGTATGAGACCTTATCTAGTTTTCTTCTTGAGAACAAGTTCTCTAGAGGTAAAATAGATAAGACATTGTTTCTCAGGGAAGTCAAAGGCAAGATTTTGCTGGTGCAAATCTATGTCAATGACATCATATTCGGCTCAACGGACAACAATCTTTGCAAAAAGTTTTCTAAACTTATGCAAGGAAAGTTTGAAATGAGCAGTATGAGAGAGCTAAAGTATTTCTTGGGACTTCAAGTGAAATAGTCTGAGGATGGAATCTTCATCTCTCAGACGAAGTTCACAAATGAACTCCTCAAGAAATTCGGTATGGAGAATGCAACCTCTATGAGGACTCCAATGGGATCCACTATGTCTCTGGATAAGGATGAGAAAGGTAAACCTTTCGATAAAACCAAATACAGAAGCATCATTGGATCCCTGCTCTACCTTACTGCTAGTAGACCGGATATCATGTTCTCCACATGTGTCTGTGCCAGGTATCAGGTGAACACTAAGGAATCTCACTATGTCGCTTCAAAGTGAATTCTAAGATACATTAAAGGTACTCCCAATCTTGGCTTGTGGTACCCGAGAAACAATGATGTCGAGCTAATAGGTTTTTTAGATGCTGATTTTGCAGGGAGTAGGGATGACAGGAAAAGCACTTTCGGGACGTATCAATTCCTCGGCAGAAGGCTTATCTCATGGAACAGCAAGAAGCAGAATTGTGTTGCAACCTCCACAGCAGAGTCTGAGTACATCTCGGCAGGCAGCTGTTGCGCACAACTCCTATGGATCAGAAACCAGTTAGCCGACTATGACCTTCAGTTCAAGGAAGTACCAATGTACTGCGACTGCTCCAGTGCAATTGCAATTGCCAACAATCCGGTTTCGCACAGCCGAACGAAGCATATTGAAGTGCACTACCACTTCATTCGGGAGCACGTGGAGAACAAGGACATCTCTCTCTGTTATGTCCCCACAGACAAGCAAATTACAGACATTTTCACAAAGCCCTTAGACGAAGCTAAGTTCAGTCTTTTCAAAACTGAATTGGGGATGCTAAACTATGAGGAATGAAGACTACAGAAGCTCCAGGCTCATGCATCTAGGGGGAGTCTCTGCCAGGAACTCAAGGGTGAGCACAGGTGCAAGAACTGAGGGGGAGCAAGGGGTCAAATGCAACAGACCCAGATTTGCAGAAGCCGAAAAGGGGGAGATATTACCCTCTCGGTTAAGGCTAAGGTGGCTCCAAGTTTACTCTCAAGCAATTGGTATTGGTAATGAATATCTCTCTCAACTCAATTTTAAGATCATGCTTTTCATTCCCATACGCTCTATTCACCTTAGCTTGTAGGGTTTAGGCTTCTTCAAATAGGGGGAGATTGTTGGGTATTGTATCCACAACACACCTGATTTGAAGAAGCCCCTGAACAAGCTAAGGTAAATAGACAATGTATTTGATGAAACCTTTTAAGTTGTGCTTGCAGTTATTCCACGCTAAGTACACACCAATGTTAGGGTGCAGTAGGTCAATATACACGGGTCTGCGCGATGTAATCCCTCGTTGAGCAGATTAGTGTGTTGGCCTACGTGTACTCTCTCTATTAGAGTGTACTTATTTTCAAGTATAGGGCCGCGACACTGCAAGAGCAGACAAGGAGCAAGGATGGGTCAAAGAGAAGCTCATGGGTGGAAAGACGAAAAATCGTCTAAGTGTTAATCGACGAGAATCACCAAGTGATTCTCGCCGATTCGGCGAGAAACATTAGTGATTCTCCCCGAATCGTCGAGAATCACTGGCTGATTCTCGCCGTCTCTATCCGGCTACATCTGAGTGTGCAATCAAGTCAACATCGACGAGAATCACCTTTGATTCTCGACGAATCGACGAGAATCACCTTTGATTCTCGCCGAGTCGACGAGAATCACCTTCGATTCTCGCCGATTTTGACTTGGCGATTTTCTGGATCCCGCTGGACCGGACTCAGCCGCTGGCACTGTTTTGAACCGGGCTTGGGGTTTCTTCTGGTGGGCCCCACAACGGTCATAAAAGAGTATTCTACTGTATAAATACACGCGTAATTTTGAACAGTGCAGAGATATATAGAAAAAGACGAAGCCGTGCCGCCGACCTTGACCTAGATCGTGATACCTGCTCCGTCGCCGTCGCCGCTCGTGCTAGTTGTTCGCCGCTTTTGATCGTGATTCTTCCAGATCTTCCGGTGACAGAAGCTTAGCCAAGCATAGCGTCCCACGCATCTAACCAGAGATCCTTTGTCTCTTGATTCGTTGATCGGGAAAACCTTCCCCTTCCGAATCGATCGAGACGATCGATCCTAGTGTGACCGTTGGTAGACCTTGCTAGCTTTGCTACGAAGATTGAATCTCCAAAGTACAGCAACCGCACACCGTTGTCGGCGCCGATCCTGAGAACCAAGCCGCTGCCTATCTTGTCGCCGCCGGTTTCAGGGAGATTCTCTCCAAGAGAGATGTAGGGTTGTGGACTGTTCGTTGACTTCAAGAACACGTCATCGAATGAAGAGGGACACCTTAGTCTCCAAAAGTTGTTTGTATTTCTTGTACATTCTAGTTTCATTTTTGTTGTAAAGGAACGTTGGTTCCTAGTTATAAGGGTTGGGTGCAACCCGTGTTGTGGGAGTGTTGTCTCCTACGTGTGGAAGGGTTCCTTCCGATAGTGCAAGGATTGGATTTCAATCCTGTTGGTGAAGTGACCGAGTCGTCCCTTGTTGGGAGATAGGTCGAAGGGGGGAAGTGGATGTACCCAAATCGGGGAACCACTATAAATTGCTTGTGTCCTTTCTTTGCTGTGCTGTTTTGTTATCTTGTGCAGGTACAATTTTAATTCCGCAAAAACGCTGCAAGTCACCTATTCCCCCCCCCATAGGTGAAGGTAGTTGACACTAGTGGACTTTCACTCCTCGAAATTAACTCCACCTTACTGTGTTCCTTGAGAGATCGATACTTGGGAAAACCCCCATTTTATATTGCTTGTGCGACCGGTTCACTACCGTGATCTTACGCATCAAGTTTTTGGCGCCGTTGCCGGGGAACACAGTCGTGTGAGTTTGTGGAGAGGGAGATAATAGATTGAAGCCCTTTTCCATTTGTGCATATCATTTTTTTTATTTATTTGCTTTGGTTATTAGAATTTTTATTTTGCTTATTTCTTTTTGCCCTTTTCTGATTTTTGATTTAGATAGCAGATCTGTGCTATTTTCATTTTAGCTGTGTAGCACTTTTTCAGCAATTATTTTTGTTCGTGATGGATCCTGACGCTGAGTGTCGTATCCTTGACACTTTGCGCCGATCCATCGATGCCATTGCTGTTATGAATGCCGAGCATTGCATTTGGTGTTTGTTATGTCAAGGTGTGGGCCACATATTGAAGGATTGCCCTCGTTTGTGCAAGCCTTCTCCATCTGAGGGCGTGTGCACAACAACCTCCCGTTCATGGAAGACTGTTGTGGACAGGCCTACCAGGGTGTTGCCTGGTCCATACACTAACATGACGCACTTTGCTCGTTCTCTACCCGTTGAGATTACCGAAGAATCTCTAGCCACATACAACTCTTTCATGGGTCCCTCGATCCCTTTTTACGAGCTTTCCTTGAGTGATGATGATCACTCTGGTGTTAGCCAACAAAAAGAGGAGCAGGAACTCATGGACGCTCCTGTATGGGACGATGAGATTGTTCCGGTCGTCGACGGGGTGGAGTTAGAGAATGATTTTGCGATGGGGCCTGCTCATTCAGTGCTTGATTTTGAGAGCAGCCTTGCCCCTCCGCAATTTTTGCCGGATTGTGCTACTCCATTTTTGTGTGAGTCGGCTGATGATGCCGTACTTGTTGATGATTCGGTGCCCGAGGTTACGCCGAAGTGGGATGATGATTCCTCTATATCCGACGGATAAGGTGGATCTTCGGAACACTTTTACGCACCCCGGTGGGATGAGGAATATCCCCTTTCTGATGCGGAGGTTTGCACCTCCTTATTGGATGAGGCCGTTCCTCTTACCACCACGGACCTCGAGTTCTCGGATTCCCCTCGGTACGACTCGTATGATACCGACGATGATCTCTGCTTGGATCTTGCTGAGAGTGATACCGGGATCACTCTCCCATTTTCTGATTATTTTAGTTCTACGTCTCCTTTAATTCTTGATCCCCCTTCTCTATCTGAGCCTGTGCATGGCTGAGTCTCCACGAGTATGCTGGGATGATGATGAGCCTGGTTTTCTTGCCGTTGCCATCACACCCTGCACACCCGTGGTTGACAATGCCTTGCTAGGAGAAGATACTTTTTGTGATAAGATGAGTGAGGACCAGGCCTCCTCCTCATCCTATTTCCTATATCCTCATCCTGCGAGGAGCAGGTATGATTATTTAGGCTAACTGTTCTATCACCGTATCGGTACCCATTACCGAAACGGATATTGGGACAGTTACCTGTGCATTTTTCTTTTCATAGGCCCATTAGCTAGAACCTTTTCGTAGCCGAATAAGTCGTGCTGGGATGACAATAACCCCAGTACTCATCTTTCATTTCCTGCATTTTTATTTTCATGTCTATTTTTATTTTAGCATTTCTTTTTGTACATTTTTCTTTTGTTTTTGCGGAGCTCACCCCTGCAGGTATTCTTGACAACTTCATGTTTGCGGGGTTCTGATTCTTCGTATGGCGGGCCTGCTTCAGGTTTCCATGCGCCTTCTGGTATGCTCACTAGCTGAGTATTGGGTAATCTCTTCCCTTAGCTCTTTTTGAGTTTAATTCCTATATCATCTGCTATGTAGTTTAGTTTAAGTCTGGGGGAGAGATTTGTTACCTTTTGCACGCACACATTTCTTGTGCATACTAGAAGCTTTTATAGTTTTATTTTGATTAGTTCATTGCACTGCACACCACTGCACCCACTTGAGCGTGTGCTTATATGTTAGTGTGCCGCGAGTTAAACTCATTTCTTCGTTAGATTTGGGAAAATTATGGTGCTGGCTTAGGATTGTGAGACGGAGTAAAATGTTGACCTTGCTGTGCTCCTAGTCAACTGTTCTCGTCTCGTGTAGAAATCTGAGTAGATTTAATTTTTTTGTATGCTTTTAGTTTTATATTTTTCTAATTGCATAAATACTTTTTATTCTACTCAAAAAAAAAAATTGGTGAATCCGGTGTGAATCTGACGGTAGCTTAGGGATGTGTGTTATAACACCCCGAAACTCAAAGGAGCGAAGGGGGACGTTTTGGGCCAGTTTGGGTTCTGGCTGCAGGCACACGGCCTGGGACACGGGCATGTCCCAGGGCGTGTCAAGCCTGTGTCGACACTGAGATGGGAAGTCGACACTTTGGTCTCGACATTGTGTTGAGACTGGGCACACGGCCTGCGACACGGGCGTGTCGTAGGGCGTGTCGACCCGTGTCGACACTTAGCCCGCGAAGTCGACACTCTGCGTTCGACGAAGTGTCGAGACATGGCACACGGCCTGAGACACGGCGTGTCGCAGGGCGTGTCAACCCGTGTCGACACTCGTCCCGGGAAGTCGACACTTTGGTCTCGACATTGTGTTGAGACAAGGCACACGGCCTAGGACACGGGCGTGTCCAAGGCCGTGTCAGTAGGTCGACGATCTTCGCTCGACGAAGTGTCGACTGTCAAGACCGTGTACACGGCCTGGAGCCCAGTCGTGTCGAGGTGACACGGCCAAGGACACGGGCGTGTCCTAGAACCCGTGTAGTGCTCGGGTTGTTTTCGGGGAAAAATGATGGGGGTACACGGCCGGCCACACGGCCGTGTCAGGTGGAACACGGGCGTGTCAGGTCGAACACGGGCGTTTTCGATACCCATGTGTCATTCCAGGCGATTCGATTTTGACGACGAATGAGGCACACAGCCTTGGACACGGGCGTGTGTCGGGCCGTGTTCGGTCCAGATTGGGCATTTCAGTCCCGAATCAAAGCCGTTCGTTTCCTTATTTTGAGATCCAACGGCTGCGGGTTGTTCCTGAAGGGATATACCCGGGATTGGACTTAGAAACCCTCACTTTTCATGAGTTTTTATCTTTCTAAAGCTTAGAGAGAGCGGAGAGCCAAGGAAGGGAGAAGAAGCTAGATCTGGCCATTGGAGGAGCTTCGAAGCTCCAAATCGCGAGCCGACTCCGGATCCACGGAGGCGAAGAGAGTGCGGTGCTTTTCATCCGCTTACTTTTCCATGGCGCCAAAGAATAACGCAAGGGTAACGATTCTCTTCTTGAGCATGAGTAGCTCTCCTTCTTTGCATAGGAAGCCCGCTCTCGCGAGTTTGCGGTGAGTTGGAGGCGTTCCTTCGGGTAGATATGTGAAGTCCCCGTTGTTTAGAGTTCGTAAGCGAGAACGGACATAGGCATGATGTGTGAAGCCTACCCGGACATGTTGGTCTGGATCGGTGATGTTGCATTGCATAAATGCCGGAGAAGACTCCACGCGATTGATTGTTTTTCGGGTTTTCTACGTGGTAGATTGCAACAGGGAGCCTTGGGGATTAACCCAAAGGTGCACCCGGAAAACTGGGCGGATGCGTGATCTTGACAACTTGTGGGCCTAGGTGCCAATTAGTACATAACTGGGTTATGTAACATCGTACGTTCGATTCACGGGCTTCGGGGAAGCTTAACCCATGCCGATGATATTTAAGTGTCGTGGCAAGTGAGCAACGGGTTGAGTGGGAACCGTTCCTGCGTTATGCCGAGGGCATAGAGGTCGGGTCTTTCTGTCGATGACATTAAAGTGTCGTGACATGGGCTGTTGATGACATTAAAGTGTCGTAACGTTTGCCTAAAAGACCATTTTTGCTCACGAGTTATTGGCGTCCTGGAGATGGTGGTGAGTTAGCGGCTTAGACTGCGATCACCGAGAATGTGCCCTGAGAGCACGGGGCATGTGGCCGTGCGTGCCAACGCCTGTGATGCATTGAGTTATTATATTGCTCGCTTATGCTAAAGAATTGCAGGGAAGGAGCATCGCCGCCCCGAGCTGGGGGCGGGATCGTTATAATTTGGTCAGCATTGCTGACCGTTGTCTTGTTTTGCCACCGTGCGGTGGTTTGTTGCTTGCAGGTGCAGCTGGACCAAGCGCTCAATAGCGGGCTAAAGCCCGAATGCGAAGCCGGCCCTCGAAGGCCTAATTGGAAGTGTTTACTGCTTTATTCATCTGTGACCGGTCTGCGTGCCGTGGTTTGTAAAACATGTAATTTGAAGTGAAACATTTTGTAAGGCCTTAAGGCTTATGTTGGGTATTTTGTATAACATTCCTATTTGGATTAGTGGACATTCATGCTTTAGTGCTGGGTTCTTTATTGCAACTTATATAAACTCCTTCCGCTAGAATTCTTTGTGTAGGGCGTTATGATTAGTTGGATGGTTTCCATAAGTAACCACCCGGTCTGTCTGTAGTATATGGCGTCGGGCCCCGGCCGGACCTACTTTTATATGCTATGCGACGGATAGGGGGTATTATAATTTGGTATCAGACTACTGGTTTCGGTCGGGCTTAAAATGAATTCGTGGACGAATTCTTTTTAAGGGGTGGTGAGCACATTGTGTGTGTCATCGTTATAACGGTAAAAGAACCCATGAATGTCCACTTAGGAATGAAAATACACGTGTTTGAGGAACCTGCGTGTTCCTATAATTGCTGTTCGCAATTTTATTTGGTCGCTTAACGGTGTTTTTGTACCACTATAGGTGACCGAAAGCGGTGCTGGACCGCCAGAATGTCCGGTTTCTGAGGAGTATAGTGCACCCGGTGAGGTGTTTGAGACTCCTCCTTCGTATGAAACTGTTAGAAAGATCATAGAAGCGGTGTTCGCTGTGAAGGGTGCACAGCTTGGAGGAAATTTACAACCTTGCGCCCCTGTTGTGGCTTCAACGCCGGTTGGCGTGATGGAGCAGATGACCTTTGGTAGACCATCGGGGCAGCAGCTGAATATGCATTTAGTGCAGGGAGCGCACACAGTTGAGGAATATTTGCAAGCATTTCTTATGATAAGCCGCTACCCATGCTTCGAGTTGGATAATGAGCAAGCTACAGTCGATAGATTTTATAATGGCCTGCGCGCCGAGTTACGAGTTCTACTGCTAGAACCAAAGTTGTTGGGATTCCGAGCCTTGGTGGAATCAGCTAGATCTTTGGAGGCAGATTTGAGGAAGACTCTCCCGAGGCCAGCGACCATGGTATCGAGCTATGCAAGCCCCATAAGGGTTGCATCCGTTGGAATGCTGGAGAAAAGGGCTATGACATCGACTAGCAAAACCACTTACACATGTTTTACTTGTGGAAAGAAAGGGCACTTTACCCGAGACTGTTGGAAAGGTGCTAAGAAGGCCAAGAGAGCTATGTCAGGAGCAGTCAAGGACTTTAGTGCAAAGGAAACAGCATTGAAGGTGCCGAACACCTCAAAGTCTGGATATCAGAAATGGTATAAGAAGGCTAGGACTGCGGGTCCAGCCCCCTCTGCTGGTGCTTCTGGGGTGACTACGGGTCAAACCCCGTGCGCATGTTTCACTTGTGGAAAATCGGGGCACTTTGCCCGAGAATGCTAGAGCGGACATCCCAAATCCGAGAGAAAGTACACCGTCGTGAGGACAGGTATGGTTTAAAGATAGTTTTGCCTTAAATACTTGTCACCCTTGTGCATATTAGCTTAGAACTACTGGTGCTAAGCCTTGTTGTGACTTTACATTATCTACGAGAGCACCGTTCTTTAGGGAGCTTCGCATTCCTTTATTAGGAAAATTACTTGTGCATCGGAGTACCTCCTTCGATGGTAAGAGACAAATTGGATGCGTTATAGTCCAATGGTGCTCATTGTGCGCGGGTAGAATTTGTTGCACTTAGTTTTGGATTGGGAATCAGGAGTTCGATCTGCAAGCGTCGTTACTTCCGTGGTGGAGTTCGACGTTATATTTGGCATGGACTGGCTCTCGGAGTAGCAAGCCTATATAGTTTGCGGTAGCAAGAAAGTCAAGCTGAGAGCAAGTCGTGAGACAACCTTTACGGGCTCGAAGAGGTCAAGCAAGACGTTGGTGTCTGCTCTTCGGGTGCTGAAGGCGGTTCGTGCTAGTGCAGAGCTGTTCTGTACCCTAGTGGAGGTTGCAAAGCCGAAGCCCGTGTTGGTTAATATTTCAGTGGTATCGGAGTACCCTGATTTGTTCCCTAGAGATCTTCCTGGATCCCCGCCTCGACGGGAGATAGATTTCATGTTTGAGCTAGTACCAGGTGTAAAGCCTGTGTCACGCTCTCCTTATCAGCTAGCGCCTAAGGAAATGGCGGAGCTGAAGGTGCAACTTCTAAAAGTTGTTGGAGAAAGGGTATGTGCGTCCAAGTCCTTCGCCTTGGAGCGCACCGACCCTCTTTATTAAGAAGAAGGACGAAAGCTTGAGGCTATGTATTAATTATTGGGAGCTCAACAAGTTGACGGAAAAGAACAAGTACCCAATCCCAAGGATCGATGATCTTTGTGATCAGTTGGTCGGGCCAACGACGTACTCTAAATTCGATAAGGGAGAGTGATATACCTAAGATAACGTTCAGTACAGGATACGGGCGCTACGAGTTTACGGTCATGCCGTTTGGGCTGACTAATGCGCCGTTAGTGTTCATGGATTTGATGAACAGGACCTTCCGGGAGTACTTGTACCATTTTGTGATCGTCTTCGTCGACGATATTCAGGTGTACTAGCAGAGTAAGGAAGATCACTTCAAGCATCTTCTTTTGGTTTTGGAGACGCTAAGGAGGAATCAGTTGTATGTCAAGTTCTCGAAGTGCGAATTTTGGTCATCCTCAGTGGCATCCTCGGTCTTATAGTGAGTGAGGAAGGTATTGCAGTGGATCCGGCGAAGATTGTTGCGATGCGGGAGTGGCCTGAGCTTTATACGGTAGCAGGAGTTCGGAGCTTTCCCGGGCTTGCCGGCTATTACAGGCGCTTCGTAGAGAACTTATCGTGGATAGCTTGACCCCTCACTACTTTGACGAGGAAGGAGCAGAAGTTCTTTCGGACGCCGGAGTGCGCGCGAGCTTTTGAGGAGTTGAAATGTCGGTTGACCACGGCGCCTATACTGACTTCGCCGAGTGGGACCAAAGGCCATGAGATTTAATTGCAATGCTTCGGGCAGCGGTTTGGGTTGTGTGCTACTGCAACACGGAAGTGTAATAGCTTATGGCGCGAGACAACCAAAAGGGCACGAGAGGAACTATCCGGTCCATGACTTGGAGTTAGCGGCCGTGATTTTTGCCTTGAAGCTGTGGAGACACTATTTGTGCGGTGTGAAGATTGATATCTACACCGATCACAAGAGCCTGAAGTATCTCATTGATCAGAAGGATTTGAATATGCGGCAGCGTAGATGGATGAAGTTCTTGGGGGACTATACATTCAAGATCCACTACGTGCCTGGTAAGAGTAATGCTGTTGCGGACGCGTTGAGTCGCCTAGCCCCAGCTCAAGCCAATTGGCTATCGGTGCATGATGAGTGGTTGGTACGGGAGTTGGAGGCATTGGAGATTGTTTGTGTGGACATGCAATCAAGTTCTGATGCAGTTCTGAATTGGACCGAAGTCCAATATGACCTGGCTGATCGTATTCGGCAGGCTTTGGATATGGATGCTCATATGAAGCAGTTCATGGTAGAGGCTCTGGATGGGTCAAATTCCCAAATCATCGTGGAGGATGGATTACTTTGGAAGGACGGTCGTCTGTGCGTCCCAAGTGTGTGCAATTTGCGGGTGGAGTTGTTGTATGAGGCACACCATACCAAGTACTCGATTCACCCGGGGAGCACGAAGATGTACCGTGATGTGAAGAAATTATTTTGGTGGTCGGGTTTGAAGAAAGATGTGGCGCTCTACGTAGCGAAGTGCCAAACTTGCGCCTTGGTGAAGGCAGAGTGCCAAAAGCCGGGAGGATTTCATAAGTCCTTGCCTATTCCGGAGTGGAAATTTGACGACATCTCGATGGACTTTGTGCACGGTTTGCCAAGGTCGCAAAAGGGGAACGATGCCATTTGGGTGGTTGTCGATCGGTTAACGAAGGTGTCGCATTTTATTCCGCATAGGAAGGATGATCCGGTGGAGAAGTTGGCAAAGCTTTATGTGGATAACATAGTACGGCTTCATGGTGTGCCCCGCAGCATCGTGAGTGACCGAGATGGGCGGTTCACGACCAATGATTGGAGGCTAGTGCAACAAATGTTGGGAGCAAAGTTAAAATTCAGCACAGCCTTCCATCCGCAAACGGATGGGCAGACCGAGAGGGTCAATAGAACTATGGAAGACATGCTCCACATGTGTGTCTTGGATTTCGGAAAGCAATGGGAAGACCACCTTTATTTGGTGGAGTTCGCATACAACAATAGCTACCAAGCGAGTATTCAAATGGCGCCCTTCGAGGCCCTATATGGTAGAAAATGTCGCACGCCGTTGTCTTGGTTAGAAACGGGTGAGTCAAAGTTGTATAAGCGATCGGAAGTGGAGGATGCTACTTCTTTGGTGAGAACCATTCGGGAGAGGTTGCTTATCGCTCAGGACCGGCAAGCAAAGTACTATAATGCCAAGCACAGGAACGTGGAGTTCGCTGTGGGCGATTGTGTATACTTAAAGATCAAGCCGTTCAAGGGTGTCTCGCGGGTGTGGTGATTGAAAAAGCTAAGCCCGAGGTACCTTGGACCATTTGAGGTTTTGGAGCGAGTTGGAGAAGCAGCCTATCGGTTGAAGCTTTCAGTGGAGCTTAGTGGTTTACACGATGTATTCCATATTTCGGTACTTCGGAAGGCGGTGCAAGAGCCTACACAAGTGATCGCGGTCGATCAAGTGCCGGTGGATAGTGGGATAACGACAAAGGTCAAGCCCATGCGGATTGAGGACTCGGAGGTCAAGCGGCTACGCAATAAAGAGTTCAGTATGGTCAAGGTCCGGTGGGACAATTGCGGTCGTGAGGAGCTCTCTTGGGAGCGAGAGCAGACTATGCTTGACGAGTATCCGGAGTTATTCCGCTCAGGTACAAATTCTGGTTTTGTACATGTCTTTCCTTTATATAATTTCGAGGACGAAATTCTTTTTAGAGGGGGAGAGTTGTAACGCCCCGAAACTCAAAGCAGCGAAGGGGGACGTTTTGGGCCAGTTTGGGTTCTGGCTGCAGGCACACGGCCTGGGACACGGGCGTGTCCCAGGGCGTGTCAAGCCTGTGTCGACACTGAGATGGGAAGTAGACACTTTGGTCTCGACATTGTGTCGAGACTGGGCACACGGCCTGCGACACGGGCGTGTCACAGGGCGTGTCGACCCGTGTCGACACTTAGCCCCCGAAGTCGACACTCTGCGTTCGACGAAGTGTCGAGACATGGCACACGGCCTGCAACACGGGCGTGTCGCAGGGCGTGTCAACCCGTGTCGACACTCATCCCGAGAAGTCGACACTTTGGTATCGACATTGTGTCGAGACAAGGCACACGGCCTAGGACACGGGCGTGTCCAAGGCCGTGTCAGTAGGTCGACGATCTTTGCTCGACGAAGTGTCGAGTGTCGAGACCGTGTACACGGCCTGGAGCCCAGGCGTGTCGAGGTGACACGGGCAAGGACACGGGCGTGTCCTAGAACCCGTGCAGTGCTCGGGTTGTTTTCGGGGAAAAATGATGGGGGTACACGGCCGGCCACACGGCTGTGTCAGGTGGAACACGGGCGTGTCAGGTCGAACACGGGCATGTTCGATACCCGTGTGTCATTCCAGGCGATTCGATTTTGACGGCGAATGAGGCACACGGCCCTGGACACGGGCGTGTGCCAGGCCGTGTTCGGTCCAGATTGGGCATTTCAGTCCCGAATCAAAGCAGTTCGTTTCCTTATTTTGAGATCCAACGGCTGGGGGTTGTTCCTGAAGGGATATACCCTGGATTGGACTTAGAAACCCTCACTTTTCATGAGTTCTTATCTTTCTAAAGCTTAGAGAGAGAGGAGAGCCAAGGAAGGGAGAAGAAGCTAGATCCGGCCATTGGAGGAGCTTCGAAGCTCCAAATCTCGAGCCGAATCCAGATCCACGGAGGAGAAGAGAGTGGGGTGCTTTTCATCCGCTTACTTTTCCATGGCGCCAAAGAATAACGCAAGGGTAATGATTCTCTTCTTGAGCATGAGTAGCTCTCCTTCTTTGCATAGGAAGCCCGCTCTCGCGAGTTTGCGGTGAGTTGGAGGCGTTCCTTCGGGTAGATATGTGAAGTCCCCGTTGTTTAGAGTCCGTAAGCGAGAACGGACATAGGCATGATGTGTGAAGCCAGCCGGACATGTTGGTCTGGATCGGTGATGTTGCATTGCATAAATGCCGGAGAAGACTCCGCGCGATTGATTGTTTTTCGTGTTTTCTACGTGGTAGATTGCAACAGGGAGCCTTGGGGATTAACCCAAAGGTGCACCCGGAAAACTGGGTGGATGCATGATCTTGCCAACTTGTGGGCCTAGGTGCCAATTAGTACATAACTGGGTTATGTAACATCGTACGTTCGATTCATGGGCTTCGGGGAAGCTTAACCCGTGCCGATGATATTTAAGTGTCATGGCAAGTGAGCAACGGGTTGAGTGGGAACCGTTCCTGCGTTATGCCGAGGGCATAGAGGTCGGGTCTTTCTGTCGATGACATTAAAGTGTCGTGACATGGGCTTTTGATGACATTAAAGTGTCGTAACGTTTGCCTAAAAGACCATTTTTGCTCACGAGTTATTGCCATCCTGGAGATGGTGGTGAGTTAGCGGCTTAGACTGTGATCACCGAGAATGTGCCCTGAGAGCACGGGGCGTGTGGCCGTGCGTGCCAATGCCTGTGATGCATTGAGTTATTATATTGCTCGCTTATGCTAAAGAATTGCAGGGAAGGAGCATCGCCGCCCCGAGCTGCGGGCAGGATCGTTATAATTTGGTCAGCATTGCTGACCGTTGCCTTGTTTTGCCACCGTGCGGTGGTTTGTTGCTTGCAAGTGCAGCTTGGCCAAGCGGTCAATAGCGGGCTAAAGCCCGAATGCGAAGCTGGCCCTCGAAGGCCTAATTGGAAGTGTTTACTGCTTTATTCATGTGTGACCGGCCTGTGTGCCGTGGTTTGTAAAACATGTAATTTGAAGTGAAACATTTTGTAAGGCCTTAAGGCTTATGTTGGGTATTTTGTATAACATTCCTATTTGGATTAGTGGACATTCATGCTTTAGTGCTGGGTTCTTTATTGCAACTTATATAAACTGCTTCCGCTAGAATGCTTTGTGTAGGGCGTTATGATTAGTTAGATGGTTTCCATAAGTAACCACCCGGTCTGTCTGTAGTATATGGCGTCGGGCCCCGGCCGGACCTACTGTTATATGCTATGCGACGGATAGGGGTATTACATGTGTAGACAGCCGTTAGGTTCGTATTGCTTGAGTCGGGAGGATGGATAGTCTTTCTCGTTGGCTAAGAACTTGCCCCAAGCTATTCTTGAAGCATGTGTACTTGGTTAGTCTAGCGTAAGCGTGATGTAGGCCATCATTTTAGCCCGGTTGAGCTTTGTACCGTTCCTAACGTCTTGTCCTCGCTAGCCCCATTGTTCCTACCCTTCTTTTGATTCAGCTCAACCTTCATTCACCAAAGCCCCATAGCCTATCCTAGTCGCACACCCAAGTCGAGTTTAGTGCTTTCTATTTTCATGTTGGGATGTGATGTGGTGTTATTATTTATGAAAATGTGGAAGTGCTCCCAAGTTTATATCTGCTGAATTGTGCAAATAAAATGAAGAAAAAGAAAAAAAAAGAAAAATATTTGTAAAGAAAAAAAAGTGAAAAGAAAAAGTTTAAATTGAAAATCTTTATGGAAATGTGATTATATTTGGAGTAGGCGGTGCACACACCCATTTGTTAAAAGTTAAGTCTGGGGGTGTGGTGCACCCGCATATATTTTGGTTAGCTGATGGATTCTTTCTTTGATAGCTCATTTGGGTTACTTGCATAGCCTTCCTTTTTATCATTGTTTACCTCACCGTAACCCAAGCCCCGTGATTATCCTAAAGTCCTATAGATTTGTGCTTGAGTCTAACTAGTGCCGTGGAGAGAGTGTGAACGGGCTAGTGTATGATCCCCGACATTGGTGGATTCCTTTGGAGGTGATCCTGAGCCCCGATCTTTGGCAAAGCTCACCTTAGTGGGCTGCCTACTTTCTTCCTATGCGTGACCGATTGATTCACCGTGATTCTATTTTTGAGTAGTAATAAAATTTTGATACACATTGTGAAAAGTATAAACTATTTTGTATACTTAGAAATTTCTTCTATTATATTTTTACGCATGCGAGCATGCGACTTCGCATGGTACTTTGTATCGCAATTTCTTTGTTAACTAGTATTTTCCCTATCTGCTTAGATTTTGTTTGCTCGGGACGCGCAAACAGTTAAGTCTGGGGGTGTGATGAGTCCACTTTTTATACCTATTTTCAAACTCATCTGGGCTTGTTTTCCGTCGCTTGCACTTCACTTTTAGTTCTATATCGTTCATATTTCATCTTATCTTTATTTCCATAGGAAGTGCACATTTATGCCCGTGGTTGTGTATTTTGTTATTTTTATAGTTTGTACTCCTTTTTGTTATTGCCTGGAATGTCTGCACATATCAGTGATTGGTTTTTCCTTTCGGTACAGGGGTCGTGTGCGTGTCCGAGGATGGTTTTGAAACAGGAATACTGCGTACGACCATGGGATTTAATGCACAAGACCACTGGTCATGAGCGCCTGATCGTGCGCACTACTCTACGTTTTCCAGAATCAGCCTGGGTAATCGCACAACCACTGGACCTAGTGCGCATGACCACCGGTCGTGCGCCACTGATCGTGTGCATTGATTCCTCTTTTCTGGAGTCCTGTCTGGGGTAATCGCACGACCATTGAACTTAGTGTGCACGACCACTGGTCGTGCGACACTACTCGTGTGCGTTATCCCAGTTCTTCTTCCTGATCTTCCATGCCAGTGCGCACGATCACCGGACATAGTGCGCACGACCACTGGTCATGCGCCTGTGATCGTCCGCATTGTTCATTTCTTCTTTGTATAAATAGTGCAGGTCTTGCCCTAATTCAGAAGAGGATCCGGAGCTAGACATTTCTCCGCCGTTTTTCGCCTTCTCCATCGTTCCCCTTCATCTTCCACCCTAGGGAGGTGCTCCAGGCAAGCTTTCACCACCAAATCCAAGCCGGAGCTTCCTCTCGGCCTTCTCCTTCATCCGTGAGCTTCAAGTAGGGTTTGACGCCATAGCCATCAAGCAAAGGAAAGCTAGCAAACTTCGTCCGCTATCGTGAGATGAAGAAGACGGGCCATTGGAAGGTGGTGACAGCCCTTCTCTACCCCGAACGTAGTTGAGGACCGAGCTTGGACACGGAATGACAACCCGACGATTCCAACCGTGAATCCTCAACAAGACTTCAGATTCTGTCGATCTCGTGACTTGTTCTTGCTTTCTTGTTGAATATTGGTGTTTAACTCTATTTATATTGATGAAGTATGCTTAGTTTGTAAAACGGTTTTATACAATCATGTCTATGTGATTTTGTATGTTTTCGTTATTTACTTGAGTTGCGCCATATTCCATCCACCACCATCCACCCTTGCCGCACTAGCAATTGCTAGTGGCGTGCGTAGTGAAGAGGTACTCACGACCCTCATTCCGCCATTCTAACCACCTCATCCGTTAGCCTTCTCGTCCATCCGCCTAGTGATTCGGTGCATAGCGGCCCGACTAGTCTTCCATCCCGCTTGGCGAAGCATCGCATAGCGGCGTTGCATAGGAGTAGATGTTAGATTTTTTACTTTCTTTTTTATCCAACATCAAAACCCCCCTTATTTAGCTCCGACCTGAGGACTTCAATCTCAAGTCCTCCTCGAAATTAACTCCACCTTACTGTGTTCCTTGAGAGATCGATACTTGGGAAAACCCCCATTTTATATTGCTTATGCGACCGGTTCACTGTCGTGATCTTACGCATCAATGGTTCTCTAAGCTGAGATCAACGAACGTCGCTGATTCGTCGAGCTGAGATCGACGAACGTCGAACAGATTTCCTTGAGCTGAAAATATCTCTAAGTCTTAAGTTTCTCTGGCAATCTGGAGGATGGCTGGTCCACAGGATGATGTTCTAAGGACAAACCCTAGACTCTAGGACACAACCAATGACCCTGACTATACAAGGTGGGTCAAAGACATCCTAACTCAGTGAACCAAGCCCAAATCCATACTACGGATCCAACAATCTCCCCCTATTTGGGTGAGGTCACTAAGTGAAGACACAGACTGAAAAGAAACAAAGCAGAAAAATCATATATCTGGTAGAGAATTTATAACACATGTAGCAGATATATAAAGGCTTTATTTAGAAACATAACCAGAGAGTTTGTAAAAATAAAAACAAAACAAGACAAGAATGAAGAGAAACCTAGATCATATATTGCTCTTCTTGGATTTGTGTTTGTCCTTCTCTTTGCTGCTGCTGCTGCTAGCTCCAGGCTTTGAGAATTTGATCTCTCTGTTTGGATTAGCTGCCTGAGCTACAGTCATTGTCATATCTGCTATACCAAGCATATTCTGAGAAGAGGCTCTGGGGATAACAGCCTCTGGATGGAGCTTCATATAATCATCAACATTGAAGAGTTTGTTTGCTTTTTCAAACCTTTTAAGTTCTTCTTTTCTATACTTTAACATTGTTGTGTATCCAGAGATGTCCTTTCCTTCAGCCTTTGCTTTATTAATCAATGATAAGCCAATCAGTTCCTGGAATCTAGCCATTTTTTGCAGTGTTAGCTGTTTCAGGATCTTCAAAAGGAATAGGAGGAGAAAGTAGTCTTTTGGAACTGATTTCCTGCTGTTGCTGCTGAGGTTGTTGTTGTTGATGTTGTTGTTGCTGTGAAGATTGTTGACTACCTGAAGATTGATATCTTTGCTTACTGCTTTCAGAGGATCTCCCTTGATGTCTCTCATAGGTTTGCATATGGTTAGATCCCTGAGAGCTAGAGCCAGTGGCACCAGCTGCTGGAGGAGGTGGAGGAGGTGGATTCTTTCTGTATCTATGAATTGGTGGAGGAGAGTATCTCCTACTTCTTCTCCTTTCCTTTTGCTGATTCTTTGATAGCCAAATCCAAGCAGGCATTCCCTTATAAGGAGTAACATTATGCAATATATAGTAGGGAGTGTCAGCAGTTGGATTAGGCTTAGGAGCAGGAGGAGGAGGAGCATTCCTTTTCTTTAACAACATTTGCTTCTTCTTCTTGGTAGCATATTCCTCAGAATCACCTTCATCATCTTCATTTTCTTCACTGCCAGAACCCTGAGTGTTATCATACAAAGCATCCAATGCTCTCAAAGCTTTATCATCAATGACAGCCGTTTCTATAGCAGAAGCAGAAGTTACAAAAATTGGAGTTTCAGCAGTAGTTGAAGAAGAAACTATACAAGAATCAAAGGTAATTGGGATAGAGCTTTCAGCTGCTACCTTATTTACTTCTTCAATATCAGCCAAGATTAGCTCATCCAGATCTGGCACTGGGGAATGATCCATGACAAAAATTGGTGCTGAGATAGCTTCTGGAATAACTGCAGAGATTGGAGCAGAAACTAGAATTGCAAAACTGTCATAGAGTTGCTTAGCAACTGCTGGACTTATTGGAGATGTATAGGGCACAATAGCCAACTGTGGCTCAATGAAGTCTTCTAGAAGAGAATGCATATATACAGTATCAAAAGTTTGCAGTAATTCTTTTAAATTAACTGTGGGATTGAGAATAAAATCACCAACAGTTTCAGCAATATCCATATCAGCAATGTCCATATCAGTATTAATAAAATCAAGTAAATCAACTAAATCTGTATCTGTACAATCTGGATATACTTCTATGGGGACTGGAGATTCTGCAGTATCTGCTGAAGCTGAAGTATCTGAAGCTTGTGCTGCTGCTTCATCATCAGGCATCTCCCCCTGCCTGGTTTCAGTGGGGACTGAGGCCAGGCCCTGGACTGAGGAGGGGGCAGCAGTAAGAGCAGAAATTTGGACAGATAAAGATTGAATGGATGTAGCAATAGGTGTAATGGCCTCTGCTATAAGGGCTTTCAAAAGGGGAGTAAGGATGGTGAGGATAGAGGATATGGTAGTTGGATCAAATGAGGAAGAGGGAGAGGATGTTGCATTTGGTGTGGAGGAGGGAGCAACTAAAGATGGAATGGAGGGTGGAACAGCATGTATGTGAGGAGTGGATGGTGATGAGGATGGAAGGGTGGCATCTGGCATTATAGTGTCTGAGGGTAGGATGTAAGATGGAATGGAGGATAAATGTGGTGGAAGTGGGGACTGTGGTGGTGTAGGAATAGATGTGCCATGAGGGGAAGCAGGAGGTGTGGGTTGTTGATTTGATTGAGGAGGGGAAGATGGAGGTGGAGAAGGAACACGAGTATGCTTGAGGAGGGAAGGCACATGAGATTTTGCTGGAAGGGGTGCTGGAAGAGATGGTTGTTGGGTACATTGGTCAAATGTACCTGATTTGAAGAAGCCTCACCCAACTCAATGATATACATCATAATGTATTTGATGTATGTTTGAGTTACTTGTGCAGGTTAAGAAAGAACTGGACTGAAGCAAAAAGTTTCTAAGTCCATGTGTCGACACCCAGAGGGAAAGTGTCGACACTTAAGAAGACTTGTGTCGACACCCAGACAAGATGTGTTGACACTTGGAGTCATTGTGTCGACACCTGGGAAGCAGAGTCGACACCAGACAGAAAGTGTCGACACTTGGAGCTGTGTCGACACTCAGTGAAGAAAAGTGCAGACAGAAAGTGTCGACACAAGGAGCTGTGTCGACACCCAGTGAAGCTGTGTCTACACCAGAAAGTGTCGACACTTGGAGCTGTGTCGACACTCAGCTAAAGTCTGCAGAGTCTAAGTACAAGTGTCGACACTCAACACAATGTGTCGACACTATGCAGAAGAGTCAGCATTTGAAGTAAGTGTCGACACTCAACACAATGTGTCGACACACAACAGAAGACTCAACACTTGAAGAAAGTGTCGACACAAGGAGCTGTGTCGACACTTAGCAAAGAACAGAAAGAGCAGCAAATTATTCTAAGTACAAGTGTCGACACTAAGGGAATGTGTCGACACTCAGCTGAAGTCTCAACAACAAGAAGGTGTGTCGACACAAAGGAGCTGTGTCGACACTCAGCAAGTTTCAACATAGAAGACTATGTGTCGACACCAAGAAGAAGTGTCGACACTTGACAGATACACAAGAAGATGTGTCGACACAAAGAAGATGTGTCGACACATAGAAGAATTCAGCAAAAGCTTGAAGAACAAGTACTTGTGTCGACACTCAATTTCAGTGTCGACACATGCAGAAGAATCTGTGTCGAGACATACAAGGAATTGTGTCGACACCTTGTAGTCTTGTGTCGACACTTACACAACTTGTGTCGACACTTGGTCTATAAGTGTCGACACTTAAAGACAGAAAGTCTCGACACTATCAGACAGATATAGATTTTCAAGAAGTGACTGGTTGACATGACAGCTGCCGTTCCAGCCGGTATACAGCAACTGTCAGAGATGTTAGAAGTCAGTTATGAACCGGACCAGCCGGTTACCATGAAGAAGGCCTATAAATAGGCATCCACAGTTTACAGAAACTGTTGTTGAAGTTGTTGAGATAAGTTGAAGTAATTGATCAGATTGCTGTCAAGGTTGATCAAATTGTTGAAGTGGTACCAAGGGTATCAACACAAGAAGATCTTGCAGTTCAACTACAGATCTAAGAAGTTAGAGAGAGAGGGCTCCATCCAAGAAATCAGTCTCTGGAACTAGGCTGAGAAGAAGGATTCAGATTCAATTCTGATTCTTAAGTGGCAGAGGTCAAGGAACAACTGCAGAGGATTCAGCCTTATTCAGTTCTACTCAAGAAGCTTTGAAGAAAGCTAAGTCAGGGTGAATCCAGCTGAGTTCTTCCAAGAACTCATCAAGAATCTCTCAACTCCTCTCTTATTATTCTGAGTTGTAGAGTTATATTTTGTAATATCTTTTTAACTTGTAGGATCCTTTGGATCTGAGTGATTGTAAGCCTATATTTATAAAGGCTGAGGGTAGGGCTTGTTTGCCTAAGTGTAGGAGATTGAGATCTCTGAGTGTAGGCCTTGGATTGGCTGAGTGTAGGCCTTGATTGGCTGAGTGTAGGCTTTGGGATAAAGCTGAGTTGTAAGGCTTTGGGCCTGAGGTAGGAACCAATTTGGGTTCTGAGACAGTGGAGAAGTTTGGCCGAATCTAGTACACTGCTAGATAGGCGAAGGGGGAAAGTGGATGTACCCATATCTTGGGGAACCACTATAAATCACTGTGTGCTGTGCTGTGAATGTGCTGTGGATTAGCTGTATATGTTTGATTATTGCTGATTGCTGTAATAAACTAGTTAGAACTCTGTGATTTAACTAAGTAGCTGCCAACAAAGTTAGAAAAGGATTAGGTCACCTATTCACCCCCCCCCCCCTCTAGGTGTTTAGGTACCATATCTTTCAAGTGGTATCAAAGCGAGGTTCCTCAAAACAAGGACTAACAGCCTGAGGAAATCCTGTTTGGCAGATTCAGTGTAAGGTAATTCACAGATTCAAGAAATTCAAGAACATCAAGAAACATGGGTTCTTATGAGAATCACAAGGAATTGGGTTCCATGAAATTACCCATATGCAGGAAAGAGATCTTTGGGATCTGGAAAGAAAGGGTAAGGCTATTTATGGAAGCCTCTGACCCTAGAATCTACATTACAGTTAAGGAAGGGCCTTATGTGCCAATGAAGATTTCAGTATTGGATGCAAATCAGAGGACTCCAAAGGATTTCTCTGAGATGACTAAGGATGAAATTGTCCTAGCCACCATGGACAAGAGGGCACAAAACATAATAGTGAGTGCCATTGATGATGCCACTTTTCAGAACTTAATTCAATGTAAGACAGTAAAAGAGATGTGGGATACTCTCATTGTCTATATGGAAGGTTCTGAAGAAGTTAGGCAAGATAGGAAGTCCTTGCTAAATCAGGAGTATGAGAGCTTTAGGCAAGCAAAGAGTGATAGCATCACTGAGTGCTATAAGAAATTTTACAGGATAGTTAATGAACTCATGTCTTATGGAAGAGAGTTCACTAACTATGAACTAAATGACAAGTTCTTAAGGTCTCTAACCAAAGATTGGGACACCAAGATCTGTGCCATAAGAGAAATGGCTAAGTTGGGGGAAATTCCTCCCCCTACACTGTTTGGCAAGTTATTGTCATATGAGATGCAGTTAACAGTGAGAAAAGAGGAGGAGAAATCAACAAGGACTGAGCACAAAGAGAGAACTGTTGCTTTCAAGACAGAAGTTCCCAAAAAGTGGAGGAATAAGTCTTCAACTCCACCTCCAGAGGTAGTTGATTCAGAGTTTGATGAGTCAGTCAGCACAAAGAGTGAGAGCAGTGAAAGTGATGAAGACTTTGCTGCCTTCACTAGACACTTTCAGAAGTTTTTGAAGAAGAAACAGTGGAGGTCAAGACCTTCTTCTTCAAAGGGAAAGGAAGTCTTTCATCAGGAGAAAAAGGCCTCAAAGAAAGACAGGAAGAGGACAAAGTCAAGCAAGGCAACTGGATCTAAGATAGTCTGCTATTGCTGCAATAGATAGGGACATGTTGTTGCAGATTGTCCAGAAAAGAGAAAGGAATCCAGTGACAGGAAAAAGACTCACTTCAAAGGCAAGAAGGAAAAGTCCTTTGTAGCCAAGAAAGAGAAGACTCTATCAGACATTTCTTCTTCAGAATCTGAGTCTGATGCTGAAGCCTACATAGGGCTGTTTGCTGAAGAAGAAGAGGAAGAATTCATGCAGATCTTGGAGTCAATTTATGAACAGGAAGACAGTCATTGCCAAGGGCTAATGGCTTTGACAGACAGTGCCAAAATCCTGGAGCAGCCAGGACCCAGTCAGGTACAAAGTTCAAGTATAAATTCAGATTCTTGTTCTAGTTTAGAATCAGATTCTTCTTCATCAAGTGATGAGAATGTATCTGAGTCTGAGGAAGATATTCATCAGCTTATAGATGAATATAAGGTGCTGTTGCAAGCCTACAAGAAATGCAAGACCCTAGTCAAAAGTCAGGCTAAGGAGATTGCTGATCTTAAAGCTGCTGCAACAGATTTTGAGAAACAATTTGATCAAAAACTGAATGAGGTAGCCAGGCTGAAACACATTACTGTGATTCAGATGGGAACTATCACTTTTAAGAATGATCAAATTAAGTGTCTGGAGAACAATCTTCAGAAAGAAAGAGAGCTTGTTGCTAGGTTTTCAAAACCTAAATCAATGCTACCTTTAATTGATGAATTTGTTCATCATAAAGGCAAGGCTGGACTGGGCTTTATTAGACCTGCAGGGACTGAGCAGTCCAAGTATAAGTCCAAGGGCAAAGCCCCAACATTCAACGGGTCTGCTGTAGATAAAACAGCAAAGGTTGTACCTAAGCAAAGGTACAACAAGTTTGAATGCTGGTGCTGTGGCAAGGTTGGCCACTTTGCAGTGGACTGTTGGCACAATGTCAGTGCCAAGGTGAGTAGCAAGCTACCTGGTGGAAAGCCAGTAGGTAGCTTTGTCAAGTTACAGACTAACAAGTACCAAGGACCCAAGATTGCTTTGGGTTCTAAGGTCCATTAATCTGTTTTGCAGGTAAGTCCAAGTGGCCATACCCCTACATGGTACTTGGACAGTGGATGTTCCAGACATATGACTGGAACTAGGGGACTACTGAAGGACTACATTCCAATCAAAAATGGTCCTAAAGTGACCTTTGGTGGTTCTGAAAATGGAATCATCAAAGGGTTTGGTAACATTTCTTCAAACCTTGTTACCATTACTCAAGTGGCTTATGTTAAAGGGTTGAAACACAACCTAATAAGTATAAGTCAGTTAAGTGATGTAGGGTATGACATCTCATTTGTTAAAAATGGTTGTCATATCAAGAGGTCAAGTGATCAAGAGATTATCTTGACAGGTTATAGGAAGAGGAATGTCTACTGTCTAGACATTATGATTGAGAACAATGGTTCTCCTGTTTGTCTTGTAGCTGATGAGACAGTCTCTCATTGTGTCAAATGGCACAAGAGGCTTGCCCATCTTAACTACAAGACTATTAGCAAACTCTTTAGCAAAGAGTTAGTGAGGAATGGTCCTCAAGTTAAGTGTGTTAAAGATGGCATTTGCTCAGCTTGTTAAAAGGGCAAGCAGACTAAATCCACTTTTAGAAGCATAGATAACAAAGATGCTGTGAGGTGTTTGTACCTCTTGCATTTGGATCTCTTTGGTCCAATGCCAGTTCACAGCTTAGGTAGGATGGTCTATACCCTTGTAGTTGTAGATGACTACTCAAGGTTTTCATGGGTGTTCTTCTTAAGACAGAAATCTGAAACACCTAGTGTCTTCTACAGCTTTGTCAAGCAAATTCAGAATGAACTTAATAGTACTGTGGTCAAAATAAGAAGTGACCATGGTACTGAGTTTCAATCTGAAAGCATGACAAAACTATGTGAAGACTTTGGGATATTTCAAGAATTCTCTTCACCTAGAACACCTCAGCAAAATGGCATTGCTGAAAGGAAAAATAGGACCTTGATAGAGGCTGGTAGAACCCTACTAAGTGATACATCACTACCAGAGTATTTCTGGGCTGAAGCAGTTAACACTGCATGCCATGTGATAAATAGGGCTACCATCACTAAAGGGCTAAACAAGACCCCCTATGAAGTAGTGAAAGGCAGGAAACCAAACCTATCCTATTTTAGGATCTTTGGTTGTAAATGCTACATACTTAACAATGGGAAGTCTTATATAACTAAGTTTGCTGCCAAGTCCCAAGAGAGAATTTTTGTTGGGTACAGCAATAATAGTAAGGCTTATAGAGTCTACAACTTGACTTCACAAGTTGTAGAAGAATCAGTGCATGTAGTTTTTGATGAGACTAAACTTATTAATAATGAGTTGTTTAGCAATGTATGCAGCCCCACAGGTTTGACAAAGACAATGGACAAGCTGACTATAGAAGAGGTGTCTGCTGCAAGACAGCAAGGAGAGGAGAGTAGCTGCTGTCCAGGGAGAGAACTACATGTGCCAGTTGCTGAAGAAATCCAAGGTATACAGCATGATGCAGATGCTGAAGTGGTTCAACCTGAAGTGAGGATGCCTCCAGCCCACAGGCATCTTAGAGATCATCCAGTAGAGCTGATCATTGGAGATCCAAGACAAGGAGTTCAAACAAGGAGCAGATATCAGAATGCTGCAATTTATTCCAGCTTTTTGTCTCAAGTTGAACCTAAAAGATTTGAAGAAGCAATACAAGATCCACAATGGACTGAAGCTATGCAAGAAGAGCTAAATCAGTTCAAGAGATGCAAGGTCTGGGAATTGGTTCCTAAACCTAAAGACCACAATGTAATAGGAGTTAAGTGGATCTACAGGAATAAGATGGATGAACAAGGGGTCATCATTAAGAATAAAGCTAGACTGGTTGCTAAAGGATATAGGCAAGAAGAAGGTATTGATTTTGATCAAACCTTTGCTCCAGTAGCCAGACTGGAAGCCATAAGAATGTTCTTGGCCTATGCAACCTATCAAGGATTCAAGGTATACCAAATGGATGTCAAGTCAGCATTCCTAAATGGTAATTTGAAAGAAGAAGTCTATGTGGAGCAGCCTTCAGGTTTTGTTGATCCAACTCTACCTCATTATGTCTATAGACTTAGGAAAGCTTTATATGGGTTAAAGCAAGCTCCTAGAGCTTGGTATGAAACCCTATCTAGTTTCCTCATTGAGAACAAGTTCTCAAGGGGGAAAATAGATAAGACTCTATTCCTTAGGGAATCTAGAGGCAAAATCATACTAGTCCAAATATATGTAGATGACATTATATTTGGGTCTACTGAAAGCAGCCTTTGCAAAAAGTTTGCAAAACTTATGCAAGGTCAGTTTGAAATGAGTAGTATGGGAGAGCTGAAGTTTTTCTTGGGTCTCCAAGTTAAACAGACTGAGAGTGGATTGTCCATTTGTCAGTCAAAGTTCACCCTAGAACTCATAAGGAAGTATGGTATGGATTGATCCAGTACCATGAAGGCTCCTATGGGGTCAAGTATGTCTCTTAGCAAGGATGATGCAGGGAAACCTGTAGATGAAACCTTGTATAGAGGGATAGTTGGCTCCCTATTATACTTGACTGCTAGTAGACCAGACATCATGTATGCTACATGTGTTTGTGCTAGGTATCAAGTCTGCCCTAAAGAGTCTCACTTGACTGCTGTCAAGAGAATTTTGAGATATCTAAAGGGCACTCCCTATCTAGGCCTCTGGTACCCTAGGAATGGAGACTTTGATCTAACAGGTTATTCAGATGCAGACTTTGCAGGATGCAAAGAGGATAGAAAGAGCACTACTGGAACCTGTCAATTCCTAGGTGGAAGACTAATTTCATGGAGCAGTAAAAAGCAGACTAGTGTGGCTATCTCCACAGCTGAGTCAGAGTATGTGGCTGCAGGTAGTTGCTGTGCTCAACTTCTGTGGATTCAACATCAGCTAGAGGACTATGGATTTCAGGTAAGTAGAACTCCACTTTACTGTGATTCTACAAGTGCTATTTCAATAGCTAATAACCCTGTATCTCATAGTAGAACAAAACATATTGAGATTAAATATCACTTTCTTAGAGAACATGTAGAAAGAGAAGATATTTCACTTGAATATGTTAAAACTGATGAACAAGTAGCTGATATGTTTACTAAGCCACTAGAAGAAGCTAAGTTCAATAGATTCAAAATTGAACTAGGAATGATAAACTTAGACTAAGTTTACAGATTAGAAAATTGGCTAAGTAAAAAGGTGTCGACTCATAGACAAGTCTATGTCGACACAGAATAGTGGTGTCGACA
This sequence comes from Platanthera guangdongensis, assembly GCA_039583875.1. NCBI lineage: Eukaryota > Viridiplantae > Streptophyta > Magnoliopsida > Asparagales > Orchidaceae > Platanthera > Platanthera guangdongensis. Next base: position 145,347,057 of record CM077156.1, on the reverse strand, counting down.
CTTCAAGAAAAATGTGTCGACACATCTAGGAATGTGGTGTCGACACTTCAGAATGTTAGTGTCGACACATGTCAAGTAGGTGTCGACACATCCTATATGGTGTCGACACTTATGTTTTACTCAGAATTCTCTAATTAAAGTCTCGACATTATGTGTCGAGTTATGTTGTGTCGACACATAACCAAGTGTCGACACATAATATCTGTTGACTAAACTTGTGTCGACACATGTGTGTCGAGACATTATAAGTCAGTGTCGACACTTATTGCCAGTGTCGACACATGTTTAGCTAGCTATCCCGCCTGTTCATCTTCAAAATCAGAAAGGTATAAATAGGGTTCTGTCTTTGTTTGTCGACACGCTTTCAAAGTTTCGAGACCATAACTTCTGTGTCGACACCTCTCTTTTCTCAAGACTAATTCTCCAAACCCTAATGGCTCCTAAGCTTGAGGAGAACGTGAACGAGGGCTATGAGCTAGTGCGCGGCGCGTTCGACGACGCAGATCAAGAAATCCAATCGGTGGTAACCCTAGTCAGCGATTTTGGACTAGAATATTTGGTTTCAGAACCAACCAAGATTTGGAAGAAGGAAGTGCTAGAATTCCTTACTGGAGCTGCAGTTGATGAATCTGGATACAGAATCAAATCCAGAGTTCATGGATCCAAGGTCAAGATTTCACCAAAAAGTCTGAGGAAGGTACTCCAGCTACCTAAGACTCAAGATGAAGAAGAAGTAACTGCCTCCAAGATTAGGGAAGCTTTAGTTTGGTGTGGACTTGATCCCAAACTGAAGAAAGGTTCTGTGTTTAATAGAAAAGACATGAATAACCAAGGAAAGTTCTTGTCAGAGATTGTGGGAAAGGTTATCCTCAGTAAGCCAGGAGGGCATGACAGGGTGTCAGCCTCCATGTTCAATGTCATGACCAGAATAATATTCACCCTAAGAACAGATTGGTCTATGATAGTTTATGAGAAAATAAAGGAAAGTCTGAAAAAGCCCAACCTGGGCAGGATTATCAGTCTCTACCTAGCTGGAACCATACCAGAGGTAATGAGCTCTGCTGCTGGAAGTAAGATCAATCACATGAGGAAGATGGATCAAAGGATCTTTTCTAGATGGGAAAGGGTGTTGTCAAAGGACATGCCTACCCCTGAGAAGCCAGTTACAGAGAAAGTCACTCCTCCTAGGAAGAAAAGGAAAACTGCTATTGAGGCACAAGAGTCCTCAAGTAGTTCTGAGAGTGAAGAACAGGTGGTGTTCACACCTGATGAGCAAGAGGAAGAGACAGTAGTAAAGACTCCTGCTCCTCAAGAGACTACTGAGATCCAGGGGGAGCTGCCTCCAGCTAGCCCCATCCATAGGGATCACAGTCAGGGGGAGCTTCCAGGTGTAGCAGAACCCTCTACACTGGAGAGTGAACAAGCCACCTCCATTATACAAGAGGTACTCTCTGAACTAAACACTTTAGATTTTTCTATAGTAGATTCTGATTTGTCTGATGTCCATCAGCAAACTCAGCTAACCAGTCAAGTACCAGATGTTGTTTTAGAAGACAAATCTGCTGAACAAGAAGTGGTACTTGAATCAGTGGCTGAAGAGCAAAGACTGTCTCCAGCTCCATCCCCTCATGAATTTACAATGGAAGATTTGTTTCTAAATCTGGATCAGGCAGATTTTGACAAAGAAATTAATGCTGAAGATAAGAGTGCTGCTGCTGAGGGGGAGCACATGGAAGTTCTGGAAGAGCCTATTAGGCTGGAAACTGAAAAGGCAACTGCTGTGCCAGCTGACAAACCTCAAAGCCCTAAGGACAGGGTTGATATTGCCAGCACTTCTGCCTCTGAGGATGAGGAGAGTGCTAGGGCCAAGAAGAAGAAACTCTATGTTTTTAAAAGAAGAATTCAGAGTTATAAAAAGGCCTTGCAATCCATTGCCCCACAGCCTATAGTTCAACAAGCTCCAACAGTTGATTATAGTGCTTTGATGATTGCCATGCAGATCAAGTTGGATGAGCAAAGGAAGGCAATAGAGGCTTATGTGGATGAAGGGCACAAGTCCCTACAATTTGATCTTGCACAGGACATAAAGTCTATAAGGTTTGAGATGAACCTTAATAAAAAGGAGATGAATGAATGCTTCCACAAGGGTGGAAATGCTGTGGTATATCTGGCTACACACCAAGAGAAGATCAAAGCACAGGTAGATGATACAGCATTGAAACAAGGATATGTACTGTAAAATCAGTTAAGGATGAATGATAACTTAACTGCTTCACACAATGCTATAGTCACTGAAATGAAGAATAAGACTGCTGAACCTTCTACATCTGCTGCTGTAGTTAAGGCTGATTTTGATAAGATCTTTCAAGCTGAGATTTCTGCTGTCAAGACTGCAATTCAAGATTCCCAGAAGGCCATCTCTGAACAGCTTACTAAGCTCAGACCTTACTTTAAAGAGGGCATCAGACACTTGGACAGTCAGATAAGGTTTCAAAAGGATGATGTTAGAGACCATATGGCCAGAGAAGTCATAAAGGGGGAGAGGGTATTAGTCAAAGCTAGCTCTGACCATGCCAAATGGATATCTAACTCCATCAGAGCTACACTGGGCTATCCTCCACTTTGTGATGATGATAATGTGGCTGAATCAGGAATACAAACTGCATATCTTGGAGGTGAGCAACAAGAAGTAGCTCAAGTAATATATCCACCTCCAGATTTTGACATGGTTCAAGCAGATGTCAGCACCATGTATAGCCCAACTGAGGGCAAGGCCAATGTTCATATTGAGAAGGTTGTTCAACCTATTTCTGAAGCTCTGCAGGAGGCCATGAACAAAGAAGAAGAGACAAGGTTGTCAAAGAAGAGGTTTAGGGAGCAAGCAGAACAAAAGCCAGATTTTGAACAATGGAGCCCTACCTCTAGAAATATAATTCTTACTGCCTGGAAAGCTGCAAAGGACAATTCTCATGAAAGGAACAAATGGTTCTCTGAGGCAGAATGGAGAAAGCATGAGATTAGGCAGGAGGCTGTAGTACAATTCAGAAGGAAGGCTAAGATGGGAAAGCTACCTCCAACTGCTGTGGAGCCTAGCAAGTACTTCCCCAAGCCATATCACTACTTTGAGAGGCAGAAAATCAAAGCAGAGGAGCTGAAAAAGAAGGACTTAAAAGGAAAGAAGCCTGCTATTGCTGAACCTGCTGAAGCCCCTGTCAAAGCTCAAGTTCAAGCTGGAAAGGGAATAGTTATCAAAGAACCTGATCAGAAATAGATTAGGAATTAAACTTGTAGCTTGTTGAAATCTGTTGAATGTAAAACATTTTTGTAAACCATTAAAGGTGTATTAAAAATGTTAGAACAATATATGATAAATATATTTCATGGTTGTTCTGAGAAGTATCTATTTCTTATTTGATTCTGCAATGCTGAATGTGTATACATGTGTGAATTTATTACATGTTTATGTTTACCCTGCTGTTTATAATCTGCTGTACATCATTTTGTAATTTTAATTATGGATGGTGTATATCATTGACTAAGGGTTATGACTTCTCCAAATAGGGGGAGATTGTTGGGTACATTGGTCAAATGTACCTGATTTGAAGAAGCCTCACCCAACTCAATTGTATACATCATAATGTATTTGATGTATGTTTGAGTTACTTGTGCAGGTTAAGAAAGAACTGGACTGAAGCAAAAAGTTTCTAAGTCCATGTGTCGACACCCAGAGGGAAAGTGTCGACACTTAAGAAGACTTGTGTCGACACCCAGACAAGATGTGTTGACACTTGGAGTCATTGTGTCGACACCTGGGAAGCAGAGTCGACACCAGACAGAAAGTGTCGACACTTGGAGCTGTGTCGACACTCAGTGAAGAAAAGTGCAGACAGAAAGTGTCGACACAAGGAGCTGTGTCGACACCCAGTGAAGCTGTGTCTACACCAGAAAGTGTCGACACTTGGAGCTGTGTCGACACTCAGCTAAAGTCTGCAGAGTCTAAGTACAAGTGTCGACACTCAACACAATGTGTCGACACTATGCAGAAGAGTCAGCATTTGAAGTAAGTGTCGACACTCAACACAATGTGTCGACACTCAACAAAAGACTCAACACTTGAAGAAAGTGTCGATACAAGGAGCTGTGTCGACACTTAGCAAAGAACAGAAAGAGCAGCAAATTATTCTAAGTACAAGTGTCGACACTAAGGGAATGTGTCGACACTCAGCTGAAGTCTCAACAACAAGAAGGTGTGTCGACACAAAGGAGCTGTGTCGACACTCAGCAAGTTTCAACATAGAAGACTATGTGTCGACACCAAGAAGAAGTGTCGATACTTGACAGATACACAAGAAGATGTGTCGACACAAAGAAGATGTGTCGACATATAGAAGAATTCAGCAAAAGCTTGAAGAACAAGTACTTGTGTCGACACTCAATTTCAGTGTCGACACATGCAGAAGAATCTGTGTCGAGACATACAAGGAATTGTGTCGACACCTTGTAGTCTTGTGTCGACACTTACACAACTTGTGTCGACACTTGGTCTATAAGTGTCGACACTTAAAGACAGAAAGTCTCGACACTATCAGACAGATAGAGATTTTCAAGAAGTGACTGGTTGACATGACAGCTGCCGTTCCAGCCGGTATACAGCAACTGTCAGAGATGTTAGAAGTCAGTTATGAACCGGACCAGCCGGTTACCATGAAGAAGGCCTATAAATAGGCATCCACAGTTTACAGAAACTGTTGTTGAAGTTGTTGAGATAAGTTGAAGTAATTGATCAGATTGCTGTCAAGGTTGATCAAATTGTTGAAGTGGTACCAAGGGTATCAACACAAGAAGATCTTGCAGTTCAACTGCTGATCTAAGAAGTTGGAGAGAGAGGGCTCCATCCAAGAAATCAGTCTCTGGAACTAGGCTGAGAAGAAGGATTCAGATTCAATTCTGATTCTTAAGTGGCAGAGGTCAAGGAACAACTGCAGAGGATTCAGCCTTATTCAGTTCTACTCAAGAAGCTTTGAAGAAAGCTAAGTCAGGGTGAATCCAGCTTGAGTTCTTCCAAGAACTCATCAAGAATCTCTCAACTCCTCTCTTATTATTCTGAGTTGTAGAGTTATATTTTGTAATATCTTTTTAACTTGTAGGATCCTTTGGATCTGAGTGATTGTAAGCCTATATTTATAAAGGCTGAGGGTAGGGCTTGTTTGCCTGAGTGTAGGAGATTGAGATCTCTGAGTGTAGGCCTTGGATTGGCTGAGTGTAGGCCTTGATTGGCTGAGTGTAGGCTTTGGGATAAAGCTGAGTTGTAAGGCTTTGGGCCTGAGGTAGGAACCAATTTGGGTTCTGAGACAGTGGAGAAGTTTGTCCGAATCTAGTACACTGCTAGATAGGCGAAGGGGGAAAGTGGATGTACCCATATCTTGGGGAACCACTATAAATCACTGTGTGCTATGCTGTGAATGTGCTGTGGATTAGCTGTATATGTTTGATTATTGCTGATTGCTGTAATAAACTAGTTAGAACTCTATGATTTAACTAAGTAGCTGCCAATAAAGTTAGAAAAGGATTAGGTCACCTATTCACCCCCCCCCCCTCTAGGTGTTTAGGTACCATATCGTTCAATGGTGGAGAGGGATGAAACTCCTCAGCAGGTGTGAGAGTGGCTTTAACAGCCCTCGTGCCTTCTAAAGCTGGGGTGGAAGAGGTAGAAGCCTTTGTGGGCTTGGTGATTGTCCTCTCCCACCTGCCAAATAAGGCACAGGTGAGCCTTTTACTGGCATTAATGAATATGATTGGGGAGACTAGGGATTCAACAGCCTTTTCCTTGAGAAAGATCCCTAGGATCCTTCCAAAACATACTTCCTTCTTGGAATTCTTCTTCTTAATCAAATCAAAAAGCAGTTGTGCCCAGTCTATTTGCTTCTTGTTGACAATGGCACACATAACCAGAAATTGATGTCTGGTGATCTAGTCGTGCGCTGTATGTTTCCCGAGTAGCACTTTACCAACCAGGTCTGCTAAGAATTTATATGGGGCAGACATGTTTCTTCAACAGTTTGTTAGGTTGTCACCAAAATAGCCCATAAGATTCAGCAACATAGTAAACTCTGCAGAATCAATCTCTAATTCCTCCTCTCTAGTTGTCAAACCAAATATTTCAGATAAAACGGCGGTGGTTAAGGATACGGTGTTACCGCCGATTGTTCCTGTCATAATATTGTCTTCAGAAATGGTTGAAGTATAGACCCATTCCCTTATTTCTGTTCCGGCCAACTTTATCCGGGTGGTCATCAGGTTCTTCAGATTCTGCTCTTCCAGAAGTTCTAGAATGTAGAGGAAGATTGGATCTGAGTGCTGGAATGAGTCGAAGTCGACATCAAAGCCAGTGTCAAACTTCATTGTGGCTAAAGCTCCTGCTGGAATCGCCATTGAGATCACTTGCAAGATAGACAGAGAAAACGACGATCAAGAGCAATGGAACAGAAAGCGCGGAATGGAGGTCGAAGAAAACCTAGATATAAGGTTTTCGAGAATATGAATCGACAATCTCCGTTCCACGAAAAAGAAATAGTTCTTCGAACTGAGGTCGACGAAATAAATTATAGACAAATAATTCGTCGATCTCATCCAGAAGAAACGAAAACAGTTCGTCGAACTCCGTTCGACGAAATATCTTCTGAAGCAAAGTTCGTCGATCTCCAGTCGACAAAAATTATTTCCACACAGAGAATTCGTCGATCTCCGTTCGACGAGCATCTCTCAAACTTTCCCTAATTCGTCGAACTCCGTTCGACGAACTCTGGAAAATTCATCGAATGCAGACAGAAATTAATTTAACTCTTCTCCATTGATCATTCCCAGTTGATTTATAAAGAACAGATGATTTTTCTCATCCAAGGGTTTGGTTAAAATGTCTGCTCTCTGTAAATCAGTAGAAATATGGATTAGGTTAATTTTCTTTTTGTGTACACTATCTCTAATGAAATGATGTCTTATATCAATTTTTTTAGTCCTACTATGGTGAACTGGATTTTGTGCTATAGTAATAGCACTAGTATTATCACAAAATAATGTTGAATTATTTAAGTTGACACCATAGTCTAAGAGTTAATTTTGTATCCATAACATTTGTGAACAGCAGCTATCAGCAGCCATATATTCTGCTTCTACAGTTAATGTAGACACAGATGTTTGCTTTTTACAAAACCAAGAGACAAGTCTCATACCTAGGAACTTGCAAGTTCTAGAGGTACTCTTCCTGTCCACTCTATATCCAACATAGTCAGCATCTGAGTATCCAGTTAACTCAAACTCTGACTCTACAGGATACCAGAGTCCTACATTAGGGCAACTCTTTATATATCTCAAAATTCGTTTTAAGAAAATAAGGTGAGATTCTTTGGGGTTCACTTGGAACCTAGCACAAAGGCATGTGGCAAACATGATATCAGGCCTGCTAGCTGTTAGGTATAATAGGGATCCAACAATTGCCCTATAAAGCTTCTGATCTACAGGTTTCCCTACTGCATCAGAATCCACAACAACATTAGTAGCCATATGTGTTTTCATTCCTGAAGCATCACCCATCCCAAACTTCTTAATAAGCTCTTTAGCATACTTAGCTTGGGAGAGGAAGATACCATCAGGGAGCTGCTTCACTTGGAGACCAAGGAAGTAGGAAAGCTCACCCATGCTACTCATCTCAAATTTGGAATGCATGAGGTCAGCAAACCTCTTGCATAATTTGGGATCAGTAGACCCAAAGATGATGTCATCCACATATATTTGCACTGCCAAAATTTGGCCTTATGATGTCTAGTGAAAAGAGTTTTATCTATAGTTTCTCTTGCAAATTTATGCTCTAAATAAAGCTTGCTAAGGTCTCATGCCAATCTCTTGGAGCTTGCTTTAAACCAGGGAGAGCTTTATGCAATTTAAACACAAAAGAGGGTTGAGTTAGAGAGATAAAACATGGAGGTTGTTCCACATAACCCTCTTCTTGAAGCACTCCATTCAAAAATGCACTCTTGACATCCATTTGGAAAACTTTGAATCTCCTGTGAGCTGCATAGGCAAGAAATATTCTTATGGCCTCTAATCTTGCAACAGGGGCAAAGGTTTGGTCATAGTCAATTCCTTCCTCTTGCCTGTAGCCTTGAGCAACAAGCTTAGCATTATTTCTCACAATGTTTACTTGAGCATCTAGCTTGTTCCTGTAGACCCATTTGGTTCCAATAACTGGGTAGTTATGAGGTCTTGGAACCAAATTCCAAACTCTACATCTCTCAAACTGATTTAGTTCCTCTTGCATTGCAATGATCCAGTGAGGATCTTGCTCAGCTTCATGGATGGAGAGAGGTTCAATCTGAGAGAGAAAACAGGCATGCATCAAGTCTTGGTTGAGTTGATGCCTTGTCTGAACAACTGCTGAAATGTCTCCAATCACTTGAGATCTGGGGTGATCTCTAAGTGTGACTAGATCAGTTGGCGGAGTTTATTCAGCAACAGCTTCTATAATTAATTCCTCTTGAGGAATGTTATTAGCTGTTGAGGGAAGTTCAGCCACTTCCACTTGAATTTCTTCTTCACTGTCTTCAGCAACCTGTGGTGAAGGATGGGTTAACACCTCTTGGGTAAGGTTTAGTCCATTCATAGACTCACACAGTTGTGGAACCTGCATAAAGCTATTGGTAGAAATCTCTTTCTCCTTATAAGACATGTTAGCTTCATCAAAAGATACATGGACTGACTCTTCAATTTTAAGAGTGGATTTATTAAAAACCCTATAGGCCTTGCTTACTTGAGAGTATCCTATAAAAATCCCTTCTTCAGCCTTAGCCTCAAACTTTCTAATGTATCTATTGTTGTTTGTGTGAATATAGCATATGCAACCAAAAACTTTAAAATATGTGATTTTAGGTTTCTTTCCTTTAAGCAATTCATAGGGGGTCTTATTTTTCAGCTTATGTATAAGGCATCTATTCAGGACATAGTAAGCAGTGTTTACAGCTTCTGCCCAAAAGGATAGAGGCATGTATGCATCTGCCAATAATGTGCCTGCAGCTTCAATGAGTGTCCTATTTTTCCTTTCAGCTACCCCATTTTGTTTGGGAGTTCTAGGAGCTGAGAAACACTGTCTGATACCTTCCTTCTCACAGAACTCATGCATAAGAAGAGACTCAAACTCTGTGTCATGATCACTTCTAATTAATGCAACATGAGTAGAGAACTCAATCTGTATGGTCCTGAGAAAATCTGTAAGAACCTTGAATGTATCTAACTTAGTTCTCAAAAAGGCCACCCAACTGAATCTGGAGAAGTCATCAATAATTACTAAAGTATAAGACTTCCCTACTAGGATTTGTACTGCAATGGGTCCAAATAGATCCACATGAAGCAAATACAAAATCCTAGGTGAATCACTTTTATTAATAGATTTGAAACTAGTTTTAGTTTGCTTGCCTAATTGACAAGCCCTACATAGGTTTTCTTTCTTGTAGGGGCCAGAAGGTAAACCTCTAACAAGGTTGTCTTTAGATAACCTAGCTATATTTTTAAGGTTTACATGACCTAATCTTTTATGCCACAACTCATTTTGGTTACTAGTGATATTGAGTAAACAAGCATCAGTTTTGGCAGAAATAAAATCTCTAGATAAATGTTACCTTGTCTAATTCCATTTAAAACAGTTTTGTTTTCATTATTAATAATAGAATAGGAGGTAGAGTTAAAGTGTACCTGATAACTTTCATCACATAATTGGCTTATGGATATTAGGTTATGTTTGAGTCCTCTTACATATGTTACTCTCTTGAAAGTGACTGTTCCAATCTTTACTGCTCCATATCCTTCAGACTGGCCACTATTTGAATCACCAAAGATCACCTTTGGTCCTAGCTTGGACTTGTAATTGGATAGATTGTCCTTGTTGCCCGTCATATGCTTGGAGCAACCACTGTCCAAGTACCAAGTCTGACTCACCCTTGGACAGCTCTTCACCTGTACCTGTAGTGAAAAAACAAAACTCAATTGTTCTTGACCCAGGTTACCTTGGGTCCTTTATTTGGTTGAAATGAAAAGTTGGATATAACTGACAAAGTAGGTTGAGATTTATAACCTAAGGAGTGATATCTCCTAGGTGGAATAACCCAATCAGCTACTGGATTGAATGATTTATTAGCTGGCTTAGAATTTCTGTAAGAGAAATAATTTATGTTTGGTCCTTCTGGGTTCGACGAATTCTTGTAAGTTCGTCGACCAGAGTTCGACGAATAGGGCTGAGATCGTCGATCTCTGCTCAGAGAATGACAATAGTCATTTTATGCGCCGCATGTTCGTCGACATCTGCTCGACAAACCATACAAAGTTTGTCGATCACAGTTAGACGAATTGTTATAACTGAAGTTTTCGTCCAGCGTTCGTCGATCTAGGTTCGATGAACGGGCCACATTTCGTCGATCTGAGTTCGACGAATGCTGCTGAACCTTGTTTTTATTAGCTGTTTTCTGATTTCTATTGCTCTTGTCTATGGGTTTTGGATTGTTTTCAGACATTAGTTTGTTTATTATCTTTTTTTCCCTTGGCAGAAACAAATTTAATGGGTGTGGTAAAAATATTTTTCTTAATTATGGGGGGCAAACCTGATGATGCACCCAAGCCCAGCTTGCCATTTAATCTGGCATTTACTGTGCTTGTTATGTCCATCAGCTTGAGACATCTTCCATTGAGAGATTGCTCAAGTTGTTTGGCCTCACATAAATCAGATTTTAATTTAATTATCTGTTCATTTCCTAAAGTTTGTTGATCTTTTAGTTTAAGATTTTCTGAGTTGACAAATTCAAGATTTCATAGTTTTTCTCTAAGGGTTTTTATTTCTTTTTCTGAACTAATTAAATCTAAACACATAGCATTGAATTTAATTTTAAATGAATCAGAATTAAAATTAAAACTTGAAAGAACCTGATCTGCCTCTAACTCTGAGGCTGCCTCATCTTCAGATTCTCCTTCTGATCCTGAACTGCTCCTGGAGGCATCAATTACCATAAGACAAACCTCCTTGGATCTTGCTTCTTCCTCTTCTTCACTTGAGCTAGAAGAGGATGATTCTTCTTCAGTATCACTCCATGTTTCAGCAACAAAGCCTTTGTCTCTCTTTTTGTACTTGCTGGAGGAGGGTCTACTGCTGTGTTTTCTCCTGGAGTCCTTTTCTCTGCTTTTCTCCTTCTTCTGGTTTTCTGGACATTCAGAGATGTAATGTCCAGGCTTTCTACATCCAAAGCACAGAACCTCCTTGGTTGGTGTCTTGTCAAATCTGGGCTTATCATCCTGCCTGGATGATTTTCTTCTGAAATCCTTTCTAGCCATCTTATAAAATATTTTTGCACAGAGGCTCATGAGTTCTTCATTGGATGTTGAGGTCTCACTTCCTCTAATGCTTTGAAAGCTATACTGTGATCTTTTCTAACTGGAGTTGTTGACTTCTGTTCAGCTGCTTCTCTTGATTTAATCAACTGCTCATAAGACTTTAATTTGCCTAGCAGAGATTCAGTTGATATCTCATTTAGGCTTCTGGCTTCTTTGATAGGACAGATTCTTGAGTCCCAAGAGCTAGGGAAGCACATCAAGATTTTGTCATTCACCTCTGTAAGGGTGATATCTTTATCCAGGGTTTTAAGCTCATTGATGATTGAGCTCAACCTATTGTACATTTCAGCGACTGATTCAGCCTCATCCTTCTTAAAATTCTCATACAGGGATATGAGATTTGATCTCCTGTCTTTCCTTTCATCAGCTGAAACAGCTACCATTTGGTTGAGGGAGTCCCAAATGGCCTTGGCTGAGGTGCACTCAGCCACCTTCTGAAATATGTCATCTGACATAGTCTTAGCCAACATGTTCATTGCTTTTGCATCTGCAATTTGGCTTTCTTGTAAGTATCATTATTATCTGGAGGAGGTACTGCAGTCATGTTTGTAGAGGTGCTTGGAGAAGCTATAGGTGCTGGAGGTACTCCTGACAAGATGGAAGCAAAAACATCTTCATTAATAGAATTCATGTACAGTTTGATTCATGCCTTCCAGATGGCAAATCTGTTAAGATTGCATACTGGAGGTCTGATGCTTGCCCGTGCATCCAATGTCGGGGTTGCTGATGCTTGCCCGTGCATACTGGAGTTAATAATGCCCGAAGAATGATTAAGTTCTCTGAGTTGTAGGCCTGGGAAAAGGCTGAGGTAGGGCTTGAGTGCCTGAGTTGTAGGCCTTGTGGAAGAGCTTGTGGTAGGGCTTAATTGCCTGAGTTGTAGTAGCATGGACTCACTCTGAGGTAGGATTCTTTGAGACAATCTGAGCTGTAGGACTTGCTTAAGTCTGAGTTGTAGGAACCATTCAGGGTTTTAAGTTGTAAGATCTGAGGATCTGAGAAGGAAGAAGGAAGTTAGGCCGAATCTAGTATATTATTACATAGGCGAAGGGGGAAAGTGGATGTACCCATAACTTGGGTAACCACTATAAAACTGTGTGTCTTCTGTGTTGGTATGTTGTTTAATCTGTGCTGTGAACTGTGCTATGTTACTTGCTGAATAATCTGTGATGTAACAGTAAAGAGAGTATCTGCCTTAAGGAAAAAGAATTGAACCTATTCATCCCACGCCCCCTCTAGGTGTTTAGGACATCTTGAAACCAATTCTTTCAATGCCTACAATCCATTAGCGGAAGAGTAGGAGACTCATAGACTCAACCCTTAAATCGATGACACGATTAGGATGAGATGACCATCATAGCAAATACCAAGGGTCAGATAAGAATTCAAGTTCAGAAGAGACCCATTCGGGACTGGGTCACATGTTGACCATGAGAGGATTGTCGTAAATGGTAACCTGGAGAGTATAAAGTATGGAGTATATCAACAAGTTTCAGGATGGAATCACAAGTCTAAGGTTGCATGCCCTAAGGATTGTGTGCATATCCAGGATGAATATAACGCAGTGATGTCAAAGATACTTAGCCCAAGATAGGCAGGGGCTTATCTTTTATTTGTTGGGGGCTTATCTACTATTTATTGGGCAAATTAGTTACTGACTTGGGTTTACTTAGACCTAATTTAGAAAATGTGGTGTCACAAACATAATGATGTTGAAGTTGATCTTATTCGACGCTTCTCAGGCAAAGTTACCAGGACAATAATTAGATATCGTTGATCGGACAAATACTTGACATTAATTAAACCATTGGATATTTTGGATTGAAATTAGGTCCTACAAGTTAGAATTATATTTGGAATTTCTTGTGTTCAGGGCATTCAGAAGTGATTAAGTTGTAATTTGTTTTATCACTCCCTTTGCAGTGGATTAATTTTTACTACAAAACATTCATTATATCTTGGGATCTAGTTGATGAATAATCAGAGATCCTAGACAAGGTCCTATTGGATTTAAAGTATAATGTTTAAGTTTTCTATGATTGGAATGACTTAATCCTATCTTACTTCAATCATACAAAAGTGACCAAGCCCGTCATATATTAAATGTTGGGAATTGATGAATTAAACATGAGGATTTATTAACCACTGATATCTATACTTACCTGACATACTCAAGTCATTAGGTTGAAAACTTGCGGTTTGGGATAGGGAGATGTCATGATAATAAGGAGGAGTAATTACGAGACTTAACTATTACAAGATATCATGTGAATTTGATGACGTGTAGTATGATTCAAGATATTTGTGAAGATAAGATTAAATCGATATGTTGTAACATCGGAAGTTTGATTTCTTTAGGAAATTTGAAATAAATTAGCAGACAATATATTGAAGACGTATACCTTAGGTATGACTCTGCAGACTTGTTTCGGATAGCATCAAGGACCGGAATATATACATTTAATGACATTATAGTCACGGTTAGTTAGATTCATGACTATGAAAAATGAATTTTGGATTATCTAGTGTAATTACGGCGAAATGGCATAAAAATTAATGGGTATTAGTGATAAACTCAAAAAATTCACTAGTAAACCATCTAAAATTTTGAGGATGATGGGTCACTTGACGAATTGATCATTCATGTTAATCGATTTGATTGGATAACTCGTAAAGTTGAGTTGATTGATTACTCGGGCGTACTCGAAGGAATAAGAACCTGATGGTATAGAGAAAGTTTATAGAGTCATTGTCTACACTCACAAACGAGAACTCAAATTACTGTAAGAAAATTGTGTTTATTAGAACGTATATTTCCCCGGAATAAAGAAAGACGTCATGGATTTTGTGACGCATGGTGAGTATTTTCGGCTAGAGAAGGTTAAGTGCCCAAGATGATCATGTCGGATCAGGATGGACGGTTTATGTCCAAGGAAAGAAGATCAGTTTAGGCTTATATAGGCTCTCGGTCGACATTCAACACAACTCTCCTCCCTCAGACGGACGGGTAGACGGGGCGTACCATCCTGATATTGAAGGATCTTTTACGCTTATGCATTTTAGATTGCGGAGAGACTGTTTTCGCTGATCGAGCTCTCTTATAACAATAATCAACAGTCCAGCATATGCATGACCCTTATGAGGCATTATACAGACGGAGGTGTAGGACTCCACCATCTTGGATCTAGGATGAGGATCCAAAAGCACTCGGCTCGGAATTTGTGGAGGACACAAATACCCAGGTGTGACTGATTCAAGATAGGATGTTGGAGCCCTAGAGCAGACCGGCCAAGTATTACGATGCACGAAATTGTCAAGTAGAGTTTTAGGATGGAGACCATGGCTTCCTAAAGATACGCTTGATGTATGGAGTCTTGCCGGTACACGGGCGGAAGAAGTTCAATCTGAGGAATAGGGGGCCCTACAGGATCCTGGAGCGGATTGGCCCATTGGCTTACAGACTAGAACTACTGTAGGAGTTAGCGGATTTTCACGATGTCTTCCACGTCTCCTCTCTTAGAAAGGCTCTACTATGGCCAAAGCAGCAGGTTCCTAGTATGTATGGCTCGGCAACTTCTGATCGATCGGTTCGCTTAGAGCTGGTCAGGATAGATGATACAACAGTGTGAGTCTTGCGGAGCGCGAAGGTTCTGGTGGTCAAGATCATGTGGGCAAATCATGGATAGGAGGAACATACCCGGGAGCCACTGGATTCAATGTAGCCGAAGTACCCAGAGCTTTTTGTGTCTGGTATAATGTCAATTTTTGAGGGATGTTATATTCAGTTACTCTTAGTAGAAACCCTGCAAGCCTAACCTGAATTTCGGGGACGAAATTATTTTTTGTTTATTGGGTTTGTAACATCCCTCAAACAACTAGACCCCTAAAAGTCATATTTTCATGACTAGGTCATGACAAAACCCTAGGAAGCTCAAGAAGACCAGGAAATCCAAGTCATGAAGGTGGAAATCACCTTGGTCTACAAATAGCTCATTTCAAGCACCACCCCTAGGGTTTGACTTTAATGCCTCAATCAAAGTGGTCAAGTTGACCAAAGTCAACCCTAACCCTAAATGGGTCAAACTAACCTACATAAGGTCAATTGACCTTCCCTTCGTCAAATTGACCCCGCCTAAACCTTCCTAACCCTTAAGGGAGATCAATGGGTCACCAAGACCCATTGGGGTCAACTAAAGAGGTCAAGTTGACCAAAGACAACTCTAGCCCTAAAATGATCAAAGAGCTCTAACTAAGGGTAAAGTGTCCTCCAAGGTGCCAAACCAACCCTACCCAACCCTTCCTATACCTTAGGGGAGGCCAATGGGTCACCAAGGACCCATGTGGGTCAACACAAAATGTCAATTTGACCAATGTCAACTCAACCCTAATTTAGGTCAAATTAACTCAAGTTGACATAACCTAGCCCAATCCACCTGGGCTAAGCCCAATTGGAGTGGCCCACTAGCTTTAGGAGGTTGATATATACCTCAATGCCACTGAAATTCTGGAGAGGGTGACTAGGAGAGAGAAACCTCACTTCCCCTTTAATGGAGGAGAGAGAGGTCATTCATGGCCAAGGGAGGCCAAGGGCATCTCTATTCATTTTCATTGTTGGAATCAACTCCCCTGTGGGACAGGAGAAGTTTCAAGCCATTTCTTGGCCTAGTTGAGCCTAGGTTCCTCCCCCCCACCCCCCCCCCCCCCCCCCCCCCACACACACACACACAAAAAGTCATGGCCAAAAGGAGCCTTCATGGCAATTAATTGTCATTGATGTCTTGGCCCTTCCCCTCCCCAACTGAGGCTTTAAACACACTCAGAGTACTCAGAGGACTCAAAGTACTCAGAGGAGTCATTTACACCCATTCAGGAGAAGAATTTGAGCCCTCTAGTATAGAATTTTCAGAGCACCCGAAACCACCGCCACCAGAAATGGCGTCACGACGATCGACAAGGCTTCAGCCACCCTAGAATGTCCACTTCTCCTCCTTTCCCCTTGTGTTAGTATCCTAGATCAATTATGAGAGAAATTGGGATCACTTGAGCCCGATCTAGTGAGGAGATTTGAAAAAATTCCATGAGAGTTTGAAGTTGCATGTTCGCCGGAAACTGCCCCTCCGGCGGCCGTGCTACCGCCCAGCGATAGCCACCTCCTTAACGGAGGTAATGGCAGCGGTGGCTAGCCACAGAGCTGGCCAGGTGGCCGAAAAATAAGACTAAAAGAGCTCCAAGTCAGGAGAATTGTGGCTGTTGGTGCAGTGAGGAAGACGAAAACACAGCCGTCGGTTTGATGATTATAGATGAATAGTGATTATGTATATTTTTTATAATATGTCAGAGTTTATGCAATGTTTTAAATTAAATATTAAAAATACTTAAGGCCCTCTACGGGGAAAGTAGCCAACATGAAAGTTGTAGCCCTTGAGGTCTACTATATTTTAAAATTAATTTTATCCCATTTGGGTTAGTTGTCTGACCACAACTCTCAAAATGGTGCAGTCTATACATAGGTTTAGCTAGAGACTAAATTGAGTGCCCCCCATCAATCCAGCCATTCAAATGACTTGAGATTTGGAATAGGGGCCACTCTTACCTATACCTATAACATATTCAACAATCGGAATTTTTGGAAAAAATGTTTCTATAGGTTTTTGTAAATATTTAATAATCCATATATGTGTTAATTAGAGGGACTAATTACCTCACATTTCCCAAACATTTTGGTGAATGACCCTTATGGTCATTATAGGTCACTGGTAAAAATCTCATCCCATTTGGGGTTGATTTGGTTAGGTATTGTTGTGACCAAAGTTTGGTCCCTAAGGGGGCAAATTAGGGCAAATGTTGTTTAATGGGTTGTGTGGCTAATCCTCACCCAAAAGGGATGGATCTTTGGCCACTGATTTATTATCATACAAAATACCCCCACACGAGAGTTTGGGTGATTTAGGGTTAGTGTGCCTTAGAACCTGGTGTTAACCCTAGGGTTGAGTTTTGAGCTCAATGAAGGACATGAGACCATCTGTCTTTTGAATGTCTTGGAAATTGGTAGATGAGTTCATAGGGTAGAAATAAGCCTTAGAAAATATTATTAGAATTTTTAGTAGCATATAACCCCTCTGAAATTATTTAGGACCAATTATGGTACTTTTACTTATAATTTAATTGGATGATTATATGATCTTGGATGTTCATGAAATTTATGCAGTATTCTTTTATTGATGTTAATGTTCTCTGAAAATTTTGCTATGAAATTTTGGATTAACATTTATAGTACTTCATTCACAAAATCTAAGTTTGCCTTGATCATATGATAATTATTGATGGGTTAATTATTCACTGGAAAATTATGAAATTTGGTCAGAGGACATTTTAGGGCATCATTATGTATTGTGAAGATTTATAAAATTATTGGAATCATTTTCATATAGGATGCTTCACAAAGTGTCCAATGCTGAATATCTTTAGATAAATTATTTAGGTGACCAAATTGATTTTGAAATTTATTATTTTTGGTAAGGTGTCTATTCTGGTGATTTCTAACCTCTGGTAATTTTTCCTATAATTTTTGGATGTGTACTTCTAATATTTCCTAATTTACCCATTGCTTGTAGTTAATTAATCAATAATTTGTTTGGAGTTAAATACTTTTTTCGGAAATTATAGATTTCAGTATTTTATATTATTTTGATGATATACACTTGTCATAATTTTTTTGAGACCACATCTTGTCAGGAAATTATACTTGGTGTTCAATAGCCTCGGTGGCTTGATTTTGCAGAAAATATAATAAATGTCAAATAAATTAGGAAAATTATAATCTTCTGGTTTTATTCATAAAGTACCATGGTAGACCCCCAATAATAATCTTACGCCATTTGGATAATTATTTGGAGTATCACCATTCATGCACACCATGTAGCTCACTGAGTCTGCACATAGTAAAAAATGTGGAATTAAGGAATCATATGAACCTTGGTATATGATAAAGGGGTAGTTGGCGCACCTAATCTAGTTGAGTATGAATGAGGTAACTAATGGAAGTCAAGCTTTGGGAGTCGGGTTGACTAGGGGCAAGGTTGTGCTCGGGATCGACGATGGATCGTCTTTCCCTTGGAGAAAGTCTAAATACACTTAGGGTTAGTACAAGTGTAATGCTAAGTTAATTGGACAAGGGTAATTACCAATAACATTAATTATATTGGAAAGGGAACTTTGGTATTCACCCTATCATAATTCCTTGTGCCGCTGTGAGCCCCTCACAGGGTAGACATCGGGAAGCCTAAGATTAACCCTAAACTGTAGGAATAAACTGTTATGCAAGATTTAACTCTAATAATCCACCTTCACACACCCCGTGGTCACGGGTGGCTTGTTTGGTTTAGACTCACGAGCGGTAGGCTTGGCAGTGGTAAAGATAGGCTAGTTAGTCTGGCAAGCCGGTGGCTCGAAAGGTAATTGTGACAGACGGGTTAGTCCGGGGAGCCGGTGGCACGGAAGGTGATTGTGATGGATGGGTTAGTCCAGGGAGCTGATGGCTCAGAGATTCAAATTTATCATAATTGCATGTGCATAAGGGTGGTGGGTCTTTGGTATTAGACTATCGTTCGCACCGACGTTAATACGTTGACTCGGCAAGTGTGGTTCTCACTTAGCCAAGGAAAAGACTGGTGGATTTGCCAGCATTAGTATGTGGTGACTCTGGTGTGTCCTTCAGAGGCATACGTAAGGGATAGGCCTGATAGTGTTGATACCCGCCTAGGAGTGGGGTGGCCCAACCCACTATCTCCGTTGGCTACTACGGAAGCTCCTGTGAGTGAAGCTAGCTTACAAAATCGGGGAACTAAAGGTCTGTGTGCATAAAGTCAGGTGTGTGTGTTGCACTTGTATGAATATAGCATTAAATCAGCATAACATAGCATATCATGTCATCATTGCATCTAAACCCCTACCCCTATCATATAAATTGGTATGAGACTATTTATACGATAGGCCTTGCAAAATGTCCCCTTAACTTATGAGTTTGTATGGGCATTGTTGTAAATTTAGGTTACTTTTAATATAGCTTGTTCACTTTACTATTTTTACTGCTCTGTACTTCACTTTGTTTGCATTACTGCTTCATTACTATAGTTTTTTGTACATACACCTGCTAGGGTAGTTATCACCTGCTCTTATTCATTCTCCACCTTAAATATCTTTCCTTTCCTCTTGCTCGCACGGTGCCTAAGAGTCACGGGGAGTGAGGCGAGGATGATAGTGGCTTATTCTTTTGACTAACGGTCGGTGGACCATATAATTTTAGGGGACCAAGCAGCAGGAGCATCAGTACAAGCAAGACAAGGAGGCAGGACATGAGGAGCAGTTGTTGCGCACTACCACTACTACACGGCGATAGGTCGAGGATGGATTTCCGTTTGCTTCCGCTTAGACATTGTGAGTTGTGAGAGAGAGATCATTTGTATTATACATGTACCGGGCTTAAGCACATTTTCTACTCTCTTTCATATTTTGTACTCATTGTGGACTATTGCTAAAATATATATTGTTAGTGAGTTGTGACCTGTGGACTTGTATTACTTACTTCTCTTCTGCTGATACACTATGATGTGATCGTTTTAGCCGAGAGATTGGCACCATGCGGTGGTGTCTAACTTAGTAGTTGGAGTTACCGTAAGGAGGCAGTTCTGTGTGTAAGACCCGGTGGTGAAGAAAATGAATGGGGTCTTACACAATCCTTGCCCCCTCGCTTCAACCCGAAGGTGACTGCTATTACTGAATCTTATGATATCAACACCCTGGAGATAGAGAGCCTAATCGGTAATATGAAGACACACGAACTTGAACTAAAGATTCAAGCAAAGGAGTTTCCCAGGGAATTAAAGAAGAAGGGACTGGTGCTGAAGGCCGCAAGTGAGAGAAAGGCTGCTGAAGAATCCAAGGAAGACGACGAGGAATGCCTCTATGTTCGGGAATTCAGAAAGTTCATGAAGAATCCCAAGAAGTAGGGACAATTCAAGAAATTCCTAAAGAGAGGAGCTAGTGATTCCAAAGGTGGAACAAGTCATCCAGGGTCACGAAAATTGATGATGAGAAGTCCTAACCCGAGTTATATCACTCCCACAAGCCTCGGTACTTAAAGAGGGAATGCCCAAGACTCCAGAAGGAGGAAAAAGAGAAGCAGAGCCGGCATAAAGAGAAGATGTAGGTGCTGAAGGCGCTGACTTGGGACGAGGATGGATCTAACAAGTCTAGCTCCTCAGACTGGAGATGTTAATATGAGGCAAATTTGTGCCTCATGGGAAGGAATCAAGAGGAATCTGACGACAAGCCTAGTGTCCAGAGTGACACTGACGTAACTCCACCCACCTATACTAAACTTCGTGAAATTTATGAACATTTGTGTGAGAAGTTAGATAGTGTTATATAGGAGAAGAAGTCCGTTCGAAGCGAAAATAAGAAAATCAAAAAGGACTTGGATAACTTAAAAATTGAATTAATAAAAAGTGGCAAAGAGAATATCGAGTGTCTAGAGTGTCCTCGCTTGATGACAATGATCGAAGAACTAAAAGCAGGTCTCTCCAATACATCATTGAGAACAACCAGTCTCATCAATGAAAAGAATGTCTTGGAGAAAAGACTTCAAATATCTCTTGCAAAGATAGAGGAAGGCAAAAAGCAATTTTCCAATCGGTGCGTAAAGCTAGTTACTGAAAACACTGCCTTAAAGGCGAGGATCCATGATGTCAACTGTGTTATCCAAAAATTTGGAATAGGCCAAAAATATCTGGATATGCTATTGGGAGCACACTATCATGGATCTAGGAAATTAGGACTAGGTTACGTGAGTCCAACATTACCACCAAGTGGAAATCACCATTATGCCAAACCTAGGACTAACATTACCAAATCTCAAAATAAGGTCAAAAATTCGGGAAGGCTATCCACATTCTCAAGCACAAGCTCTAGTAACACAATAAAGGCAGCATCAACTGCTTACACGTGGTGTGCATACTATCATAAGTTTGGTCAGGCATCTGGCTCGTGTTTGAGGAAAGGTGCCAAGAAAAATATGCAAGTCTGGCTACCAAAGTCTTCAAAAATCGTATGGGTGGGAAAACTTGGGTAACAAGATCTTTACCCTCATCTTATTTTAGGTGTGTTTGCAGGCTAGGGACAATATGAACATGTGGTACTTGGACTTTGGGTGTTCCAATCATATGATAGGAGATAAAGACAAGTTCCTTAGCCAGAGAAGAAGAAGGGAGCCATGGTGACATTTGGAGACAATAGGAAAGGACGCATACTTGGAGCCTGAACAATAGGTTACAAGACGTTTTCAATTTCCAATATTCTATTTGTAGATGGACTTAAGCACAACCTAACTTCTATTAGCCAACTTTGTGATAAGGGTCTAGATGTTATATTTGAATCTTCTACAAATACATGCAAAATCATTGATGCCAAAACTACATATCTTACTTGTTGCTTTTAGAACTCATAATACTTATACTGTTACCTTTGATGATATGTCTGTGTCTGATTTGAAATGCTTAATTACTAAGAATGAAGAATTAGATCTTTGGCATAGGAGACTAGGACATTATGGAAGCAAATTAATTGTTAAACTATCGCAAAACAAACTTGTGCGTCGACTTCCCAAACTAAGCGGTAGTTTAAACTCCTTGTGTGCTCCTTGTTAAATAGGTAAATTTACTAAAACTTCTTTCAAAAGCAAAAATGACGTTTCCACTACTAGACTACTTGAACTCATTCACATGGAGCTAAAAATAAACTGCATTAGGTTGGATCATGGAGGAGAGTTTGATAATGAGGACTTCACAAACCTGTGTGACACTTTAGGGATAAAGTACGAATTCTCTGCCCCTCGCACCCTACAATAGAACGGAGTTATAGAAAGAAAGAACCACACTCTTCAATAGTTAGCACGCACAATACTCGTCGAGTTCGGCTTGCCACATTATTTCTAGGCTGAAGCGGTTAACACGGCATGCTATGTGATGAACCGAGTCATGCTTCACCCCCTTATTAAGTGAAATCCGTATGAGCTATATTTTGATAAAAATCTGTCTGTGTCGTACTTTAGGGACTTCAGTTACCCATGTTTTGTACTAGACACTAAGGATCACTTACGGAAATTTGATGAAAAATCTGATCTAGGCATCTTCTTAGGATACTAGAGTAAGAGTCGTGCCTATAGGTTCTACAATATAAGAACCTTAGTTGTTGAAAAATGAAGAGGAAATTGTTTATGGTGCTCAGCTAGATGTTAGGAGTGAGGAGAGAGTAGTGTCAGATGACGTTTCAAATCATGCAAATGAATATAAGCCTCTGAGTACTCTAAATTTCTTAAAAGAGCATCCTCAAGAACTAGAAATAAGAGAGCCCTCTCATGGAGTTAGAACTTGATCTGCAATACATGAATTATTTTCAAACTTATGCTTCCTATCTAAAATTGAACCCAAGAATGTCTCGGAAGCCTTAAAGGATGAATCATGGTTCTTGACTATGAATGAGGAGTTAAATCAATCTATGAGGAGTAAAGTCTGTGTTTTAGTAGAGCGTCCAAATAGCCATCCAGTTATAGGTTTAAAATGGGTCTACAAAACTAAACTTGGTGGCGAATTTAGGATAACTATGAATAAAGCTAGGTTGGTGGCACAAGGGTATTCTCAGATAGAGGGCATGGATTTTGAGCAATCATTTGCACTGGTTGCACGTCTTGAGTCCATCCGTATGTTTTTGGCATTTGAAACTTATAAACAAATGAAATTATATCAAATGGATGTTAAGAGTGCATTCTTAAATGGATATATTAAGGAAGAGGTGTATGTGGAGCAACCACCCGGATTTAAGAATGCCGACGACCCAAACCACGTATATAAGTTGGTGAAAGCCTTATATGTATTGAAGCAAGCAGCCCGTGTTTGGTACGATAGACTCACGACCTTTTTACTATGACATGGGTTTAGGATGGGTAGGGCGTACACCACTCTACTTGTGTAGCACAAAAACATAGATATAATTATTTTATAAATTTATGTGGATGATATCATCTTTGGGGCCACAAATTAAAAGTTGCGTGAGGAGATTGTCACTCTAATGCAATACGAATTTGAAATGAGCCTAGTCGGAGAACACACTTATTTCTTAGGATTTCAGATTTCTCAACGCAATGACGGAATATTTATAAGTCAATAGAAATACATCAAAGATATGCTTGTGCGATTTTGCTTTGAGAATTTGAAACAAGTCAAAACTCCTATGAGTGCGTCTCTCAAGTTAGGGAAAAATGAAAGTGGTATTTCGGTTGATCAGACTGTCTTTAGAGGTATGATATGATCATTGTTGTATTTGAGTGCGTCTAGGCCTGATATCACATTTGCGGTGTGTCTCTATGCTAGGTACCAAGCCGACCCTAAGGAGTCATATCTGAAAGCAGTAATGCATATATTTAGGTATCTTATAGGCACCCAAACTTTTGGACTTTTGTTCCCACACACCACTTATTTTACACTGTACGGGTACCCTAATTCTGATTATGCTGGATGTTCACTTGATTGTAAGAGCACGAGTGGTACATGTCACTTCTTAGTCCATGCACCAATCACCTAGTCTAGTTGAAAACAGAACACAGTTTCGCTCTCTACCACTGAAGCCGAGTATATCGCCTTAGAAAGCTGTTGCGTACAAGCACTGTGGATGTCTCAAATGTTAGAAGACTTTGGCCTAACTTATAGGAACGTTACACTTAGGTGCGACAACAAGAGTGCCATAGACTTGACAAATAATCCAGTGCATCATTCAAGGTCAAAACATATTGACGTATGTCACCATTTCATTCGAGATCACATTAAAAAGGAGAACGTGAAAGCAAGCTTCATTGGCACCGATGACCAACTAGCTGACATATTCACAAAACCACTCCCAGATGGACGTTTCTCATTACTTCGACTCGAGCTAGACGTTTTGGACCTCTCTTCCTATTCATCATTTTTTTTATTGTTTGTTTTTTCTTTCTTTGGTTGTTTTGTCTATGATTCATTTTTTTTTCATTTATTACTTTATGTGTTATTTATTTGAGTTCCTTTGTCGAGTTTTTGCAAAAAAAACACAAAAAATTTATAAAAAACAAAACAATTGTGGATTGATCATGTTTTACGGGCACACATGACCTGAACTTAAGTTTTAATGAGTATATACAATGTTTGAATTAAGAGTGCTATTCCGTGTGAACATTGTCCCCGGTCATGGTGTGTCGAATCTACAGGTGCTTAGCTACTGAGTGCAACAATACATGTGAGTGTACGTTGACTATGCCTCTAGGTATGTGTGAGGACTTAGATAGGGGAATGACTTCACAATATTCATGCATCTCTAGATGAAGCACTCAGGTACAAATACTAGGCTTACATGCTATAACTCGTGACATTGTATATTAGCACGTTAGAAATACTTTGAATAATCAATGTCATGACATATATGTGCTTATATAAAGATTAAAACTTTGGGCCAAATCGCTTGTGCTAAAGTATGATGTATACAATTTAAAGTGTATCTATCTAAGTGGATAGTTTTTGATTGACTCGAGGTTCTTTGAACTCAAAAAATATATAAAAGCCATATCTCAAAGCAAACTAAAAAAAACTATGCAAGCTATCAAATGTCATGTTAAGGACCCCCAAGCACTACTCACTCCTCCTAATAAGTCTTTATGGGCATTGTGAGGATGAACACTTTGATTCAAAGAGTCATTTCGATCTTGTGCATAGACTCTAACTTAAGCTTAGTACCCCTAGTTTAAGTCTTGGTATGATATAGATAGATATATGATGAGATCATTCACTCTATTTCTCTTGTGTTAGCATTTTAAAAGATCGAGATAAAACATGTAACATATGCTTTTTCTACTTGGTGTTTTCTCCCTGTTGATGCTACACATACACGTCATTGCCTTATTTAATGCTTTCATGCATAAGAATTGGCCTAAAACTACACTATATGTTTTTCGCACATAGGTACTAGCACACGATTTATACATTTGATGTTTATAATGTTTAAATGTGATTAACTCTATAATTCTCATAGAATTATATTGTTCCTCGTTGTATGCTTTGTCTACTTTATGCTATCCAATCCATATAAATTCTGCAAAATGACTTATTTTATGTCTGTGCTCTCCGCTCTTATGTATGCCCATGTGCTTTATATTCTCTGATTTGCATTTTTTGGGTCACCCCTATGTTTCTCACTCCTTGCTCTACTAATTATGTGCATTGTCTGCTGTCTATATCATGCTCATTATTTATACTCACTCCACATGTCTGTTTGGTCTGGCCCTCCATTTAATACTATCAAAGAGGGAGAAGATATTGTTCATGAGTATGAGTCACGGGTTAGGAAGGATCACTTGTAGGGGTAGCTTTCCACAATGTGTACACGTAGATAGGGGGAGCGTGTGTGTAGGGGAGGTATATAGAGAACCTGAGACCTGAATGATCAAGATTATCTTTTATGTATATTCACTCTATCATGCACTTCTTTGTTATTTCTCATGAACGGGATTGGATATTATCAAACGGGGGAGTTTGTTGAAACCGATGTTTCACATTCCCTGTGTTTGATAATATCAAATCTCAGGTTATATTTGATCACGTCTTACGTTGATAGAGTGTGCAGGTTGATAGATTCACGCAAAGAAAAAGAAGTCTCCTATGGATACTAATGTCGAGCGATAGAAGTTACTGTCGAGCTGTAGCCGCAAATTAATTCGACGGAGAGCTCAGGAAACAATCGCACAGGCGTCAACTATTATCGCGATGTGCTAGGGTCATTAACGTCGGCACTAATGCCAGGTGATACCAGAGGCGATAGCTGGAGGAATTAATTAGACATAGCTCTTGGGAACCTACCATGTCGTGCTAGTCCTACCGCCCGCGCTAGCTCAAGGAATTATTTTAGCTAGACGCTCAGGAAACTACCGCCAAGCGATAGTGCTTACCGCAGTGCGCTAGCCACTCAATAATCGTCGAGACGAATTCGTCGAATTACTGACCTACCGTGTGGCTCTAACTTCTAACGTGGGGTGATAGCTCTATGAAAAGTAAAAGTATTCATTTTCGAATATTATTCCAAATTCGGAGGACGGATGGCACAACAAGCGCGTGAACCTACCGCCGGGCGCTAGTCTTACGCCGACGGTAGCTTATTTTCACGAAGACATATATAAAGCCGCCTAGGTTTTTATGATCATTACCTAAGATGAAAATAGACAAGTTCGTGCATTCTAAGGTTCGGCCACCTCTCTGCATTCTGTTCCAATCATCTTCGTCGAAGGAAAAGAACTTCGCCTCCCTCCCGTTCGTGAACAAAGATCTCCGACGATCCAAGGACTACATCAATTATGAAGAGACGACAGGTTACAAGGACACTGAGATCTCAAGCACCGGCTGCGAATCGCGATACAGAGAAATCATCAAGAGGGAGACTTTAATTTTAATTTCTTTAAACATTGTCTTTTTGTAATCTTCTTTTTTTGTTCATTCTTGTGGTGAGGAAAATCGACCGGTGATGGTCGTTGGAATCCGGGAAGGATTCTGTGGGAAATTGTCTATGGGTTGGGATGTCTAGATCGGGTGATCAAGCAGGGCTCCAAGACCCTTCGTGCATGGAGGTGAAGGGGTGGCTCGAAGACCTTTCTTGGAGGGAAAGGGAGAGAGCCAACCGGTCCATGGAGCGGGTCGGTATAGAAAACAAAAGAGTGTTTCTTTCTCACCGCCTTCGATCTCCGGTTTCACGGGGATCACGATTTTGTAATCGTTAAGAACTTATTGTTGATTCAATTTTAATAAAGTAAGTTTCTGTGTTTTTATTCTTCTGTACATGTACGATCAAATTCTCTCTAATGTGCGCAGTTCTCCAAAGGTTGATTTGCCCAGGAAAATGAGTTCCGTAACTTACTACATCGCGTTAGCTACCTAACACCCCATAGTAGCTTCCAAAACTAGTTTACCTTGACCAAAATAATTTGAATTTTCAAATAATGCTCGAAACCTTATTCACCAACCCCTAAGGTTGGTCACTGATGATGTCATTTGTTTGCTCTTATTTTCATTTTATTTACGGATGAAAACCAAGCAGTGGTTAGGTTCTTTACTTAGAGGATCCATCATTACTTGGGCTGAGATGACCAAAAATTCTTAACAAAGTATTTTCCGCCTACTAAAAAACTAAATTACATGCGGATATTTCTTCCTTTCTTCAGGGCGAGTCTGAGTCTCTCTATGAGACTTGGGAATGCTTTAAAGAATTTTTACATAAGTGTCCCCATCACACACTGCCGGCTTGGCTCCAAGTGCCGATATTTTATAATGGTCTTAGTTTTCAAACCAAACAAATGATTGATGCTGCCGATGGGGTAACACTAAATAATAAACCCTCCGAGGCCGCTGAATCATTGTTTGAGGAAATGGCCATGAATGCCTACCAATGGAACGTGCCTAGGTCATGCCCTAATAAACTCGGTGGGCTTTACGAGCTTGATGCTTCTTCTAATTTAGCACTGCAAGTAGAATATCTAACTCGGAAAGTAGTGGAGATGTCCACTTCCTCCACTGCCCCTACATGGAATTCAACACATAATATAATATAAGAACACGTTGATTATATGGGGAATCCATATCAACCGTCTTCCTATAACCCAAATATTAATAATAATGCTTACATTCCAGGGTTTAGGAACCATCCAAATTTATCATGGAGCAACCCCAATAATGCTCAGCATCCGCCTAATGCAAGTCCAATTGGATTTGCACAACCACCACCACCACAATCACAACCATTACGACCCGCACCAATAGAAGACATCTTTACAAAATACGTCGTTACAAATGAGTCCAATATCCAGAATCTGAACGGATCAAATAAAAAACTGGAAACTCAAATTGTACAGATTTCAAAGATGCTGTCGGAGCACCAACCTGAAGTTTTACTAGGAAACACGGTAAACAAAGCGCTTGTGGGAGACACCCCATAGTTATCTTTTTTTTACTTATCTTTTATTTTTATAGGTTTTTCTTACGGCCTCCCCGACCTCCAATCAGAAAAGCTTTTCTATTCTGTTTTATTTATTTTCAGTTTTGTATATATCGTCTTTTCTTCATAGTTATGCACAAAATAAGTATGGAGGTCCTTTTTCCTTGCAAAAAAAAAACAGATTTATACGTATAACTATTTTCCAAAATCCTCTTTTAAAAAATTAATAGCAATAATTAATAAAAAAAAATCTGTTTCTTATGTTATTTTCTTACAAATATTTATGTATATATTTGCTAAAATAATAATAAATAAAGAAAATATTAAAAAAATATAGATAAATAAATATAAATGATATATATATATATATATATATATATATATATATATATATATATATAAGGTCTTCTTGTGTATATAAGTTGCGTACTCAATTATCTAAAAATACAGTTTAAAACCGCTATTTCTTTTATCTATTTCCCAAAATAAAATAAAAAAAAATTGAGATGATATATAATAGTTATCCAGTTTTTCAATTTAATAGTCGTTTATTTATCATAAATATATAGATCTAAATATCTGGGGTTAAGTTTTATAGAATATCATGTGCATTTTATTTTTTAAGAGGATTTGGTTTGAGCACTACTTCTGGTTTATTATAAATAGAGGCATGTGTATTATGTTAGCTAAATATATGTATATTGTAAATAACTGAATATCACTCTTATCGAAATATGGGTATTTTCAAGCTATTATAAATTGCTCTCAAAAATTTTTATCAAAGTTTTTAAAAAAAATTAATTGCTTTTTGCTTTTTGCTACCTAATTGCTTTTTGCTTGCCATGTTTTCTTACGCAAGAAAGCATCTAGGAGTATGTGCTTCTAGAAAAAAAAGATCTTATATCAATGGGAATAAGATTTCATTCCGTAAACATAGTCATCAAATAATTATTAAAAGACTATATGAAATAGAGTATGTGCTCTTAAACATATACATTGGATTAAAATAAAATTTAATCCCGCTATGTTTTTTTGTTGCCTTGGAAAATATTTTCTTAAGCAGTTTTGACAAAGCAAGAATATTGAAAAAGGTGAGAGGATAAAACTTATCACCTTCTACATTATAGCCTACTTTATATGGGATCACCAAGTTTGTATCCCATAAAACCACTACAAAATGATCTAATTTTGCTTAAAATTTTGGGTGAGCATATTTAATAGGTTGTCTGTTTTCCTTCAAATCTCTTTCAAGGTACTGTTTTGATTATGCCAATCATATTAGTTACTAATGAGTGCCATGTTGCTTCCTATTTGATTTTCTCAAGAAGTCTTTTGGCTACGAACATTTATCTCTAACAAAATAATTTGTATAATATAGGACATCACGCTTTATACTCCAGATTTTTAATGTCTATTTTCACTTGATATAATAAACTGATAGTTAAATTAGAAATTTTATAACTATTAGTATATTCGACTCATACTTTTGCTCTGGAATAGTAAAACTTAAGTATGAGAGTGTTTGATGAGTAGCAATATATATATATATAGTATATTTTTTGTTTTATTTTAATAAAAATGTAATTATATTATGTACATATCTAAACAAATCGTTTCTTTTTTATTTTTAGTTCTAACTTAGTTTTTTTTGTGCCCGATATGTATTACTGGACAAAATGGGCATTTCGAGGAAATTTCCTATGTCACGGCCCAAGGTCACGCCCGTGACTTAGGGCGCGTAACTATTAAAATAGCAATTCCAAAGTTTCGGGAGATTTTGGCCAGCAAACTGAAGTCACGCCCATGAACATGCCCGTGTTCCACCTGTCGTGCCCGTGACCTCAACCGTGACCAAGCAAAGAACCCGCTGTCACGCTATGCCAAAGTATTAAAGCTAACATACATTAGTCATGCCCACAGTCACGCCCGTGTAGCACCTGTCACGCCTGTGACCTCACCCATGACCAAGCAGATCGCCAGCTGTCACGTCGTGCCGAAACTATGAAGCCAGCAAGCTCGAGTCATGCTTGAGCTACATGCCTGTATACCAGGTGGCATGCCAGTGACGTAAGTCGTGACCTAACAAAACTCTAGTCGTCATGCCCCAAAGAAGCAAGGCTGTCACGCCATGCAGACACGCCTCGATTACATGCCTGTGACCATCAAGTCACGCACGTGTACTTTCAACCCGATCCATAAATCAGCCGAAATTATGTCCAAAGCCGCCACGTCAGTGTTGCACCCAGGCGACACGCCCGAGCGGGGCATGTACTTCAGAAATTTCGGCTATAAATAGACCTACAGGGCTTATATTTAGAAATGAATTGGTAGAGTTCAACATATATAGTAGTTGTAAGTAAGGAACTGGTAGAGTTCCACATAGCTATACATAGTAGTTAGGAATAGCTTATGAATTTTATTTTCCTAAAACTAGTTTGGGTTTCCTAGTGTGTAATACTTTTTAAGTAATAAATTTCAGCTTTTAGTAACTTTTCAACTCTTATTGATTTATAACTTAGCGTTTATTTCTATTTAGAAAGGGTGTGTCTTTGTAAGTACTATTCATTTTTTTTCTTTCTTTTTGCTACCACCCCCATCCCGGATGAGAAGCTAAGAACTTTTTAGCGCTTGATTAAGATGGTTGGGATGGATATTATTTCTGCACCTTTATACATCTTTTACTTTTCTACTTCCACCGCCATCCCGATGAGAGGCTAAGAAATTTTTAGCACTCGATTGGGATGAACTTCGAGAAGGCTATTAATTCTGCATTTTAAAAACCCTATTTTCTAAATTAAAAACTTAAGATTTATCAGGAATGGATCATTCTCTGGTAAAGAGAAACAATGCCTCATTCTCGAAAGAGATGAACGTAAGCCTCCTGAGTTGAACATTCAAACATTAATAGGAGGTCAATAGCGGTGTTCACCACGTAAAGTGTTTATTAAGGTATATTTGATTAGATATGAAAGTTCAGTCAAAATACGTAATCACAGGTGGATGTATCCTTGATAGAAGTTCACTCATATAAATGGAACCTCCACAGCCAAGTATTTTAATTAATAAAGAAAAGTGAAGTTTTTATTATTTAAAAAGTATTTCCCAAAGTAAGTCAAAATCGAGGGCTCTCTACCTCATCTATTTTCAAAACTGCTACATATTACATTTATTTTTACTTTTAAGAATTATCAACTCTTTTCGATAAAATAATAGTTCCATTCCTTAAAGTGGAGTACTCGACACAAATCCATGGACAAATATGACCTTGATATTTAAAAAAAATAATATACTATGCGATTTGTGTGCTTGCCTTAGTCGAAGTATATAAGTAAAAAAGAGAGAAAACACAAATGCTAAATTTCCAAATCCAATTTACTTTTCAAAATTAAAACTATCTCCATATTTTACTTATCACCAGACGTCTAGCGTGTAACTTAGAAAAGTTTACACTCTGAAAGACAAAAATTAAGCTGTATATGAATTATATTGATGAAGGTATATTTGGTTCTATTTTGACAGGACCACATATGCGATGCAAAAAAGATGCAAGTGGGAACATCACCCAAGATCTAATACCAAGGCCAGACTAGACAGAAGAAGAGAAGAAGGTGAAGGACTGGGATGCAAAGGCCATGAACATCCTAGTCTCAGCCATGTCAGATGACATTTTTTAGAAGGTTGTTGATTGCCAATTAGTCAAGAAAATCTAAGATTCATTATCTAAGGTTATATATGGAAGCTCAGATGAAATGAAGGATAGGAGATCTCTTCTGATATCCCAATTCGAGAACTTTCAAAAGAAATTTGAAAAGACGGTGGTTGAAATGTATGAAAGATTCAATGTCATTGTTAATGAACAGAAAGGATTGGATATGAAAATCTCACACACTAAGATTAATGACAAGCTTCTTATGTAGTTCCCAAGCACTTGAGATTCAAGAATCTAGGCCATTGATGCCCTATTAGGCAAGCTTAAGTCCTATGAACTCCTATTAAAGAGTAAGGTTGAGACTGAAGAAAAGAAAAAACTCTCTACCCATAGAGAGAAGCCCATTTCTCTGAAAGTTTTTGATGAAGAACCATCTACTTATGAATAATAGATGTTTAATCTCCTAACAAAGAGGTTAAGGATCTGGGTAAAGGAAGAAGACTCAAGGAGAAGAGAAAGGGGCTTCAATAATCCCAAGTTTGATAAAACTCCAAAAATGCAGGTCATCTGCTTTGACTGCAGAAAGCCAGGCCATATTGCTCTTAAAAGTCCTGAAAAAAAGAAGGACAAGCCTAGTAAAAGGGAGCATAAGAAGTAATCTTTCAACACGAAGGACAAGACGAAAGAAAGAGGATTCATAGCAGAAACCTGGAGTGACTCTGGCTCAAAGTCAACCTCATCACCAGAAAGTGATGATGAAGATGATGTAGAAGAAGCATGTTTGATGGCTTTTGGAGACTATTCAGATGATCAAGAATACCAAGTATATTATTTTGATGATATTGATTTTTCATCTAAAGAATTTATGGAATGCTTTAAAAATTTCTATAAAGATCAGTTAGAAGCAGAAAAAAAATAAAACACCTTAGAAAAGAAATTGAATTAGTAAAGAGCTATTTACGTGATAATTAACAAACTCAACAAGATAATCTCCTAAAAATTGAAGTAGAAAATCTTAAAAACTAAGTAATAGAACTGAAAATAGAGAATACAATATTAAAAGAAGAGCTAACAAAGGAAAAAGCATTTAAAACTCCTTAAATGGAATGAGTCAACAGCTCAGGAACATTATAGAAAACCTAACAAAGAAATTTAGGCTTCATTTGGTTCGGCGGTGACGGGTCGATCTGGTGGGTGGAAACGGAGTGTTTGAATCGGAGGGGGGAGGTGGCTTCTCCAAACAGAGCTTTTTTGGGTGTTTCTCAAGGCGGGCGGGTGGAAACGGAGCAAACGCCGCCAGAGGATCATTTGTTTACCCGCCTTCCGCCGGCATTTGCCCCAAACATAGCGGCAAAATCGCCTAACCAAATAGAGCCTTAATCACCTAGGATTGGGAATTGACCCTACTAGATTAGTAAAATCCACCAACACACCTGCATGGAGGAATCCAGTATCCTTCATTAAGGCAAAAAAAAATCAAATTATCACTATGTCAAATGATGACCATGAAAGAATCACTATATTTAATAGAGTTCATATATCTAAATGTAAGAGTATTCTAGGGGAGAAACCTGTAGAAAATAATGTGCTAAAATCTATAGATCTTGTTAGCTGGGAACATGCGTCGACTTTGTATCGACTCAATCTTTGTCATATGTCATCATTAAATCGAAATAACTAGAAAGTTACGTTGAATGCCAGTCGACGCATCTCCCCAGATCATAGTTTGAAATCATTTTCTTATTATCATCCTTCTCATCTTATGTGTAAAAACTATTTTATAAGAGGTCATGAAGCTAGAAGTTGTTAGTTTAATAGACAAACACTCTTTTATCCCAAAAGGTGTCATGAAAGACTTTCTTATACTTTCATCACCCCTTATAATGGAAAAAAAGCAATGAGTCCAAGGTAACCTGGATCCAAACTAATATTTAGTTTTATGTGCAGAAAAAACTGTCCCTCCACAAACCAGTTATGGTACTTAGATAGTGGATTCTCCAGACATATGACTGGGCACAAAGAACAGTTGGAAAACTACAAGGCCAAAATGGCCCCAATGTAATTTTTGGTAACTCTAATTATGGTCAGCCCAAAGGCTATGGTCTGATCAAAATTGAAGATATCATCTTCTCTAGAGTAACTTATATTATAGGGCTTCAACAAAATCTAATTAGTATTAGTCAACTGTGTGATGATGAATACAAAGTTATTTTCACCATTAACTTATATAAAATTATCAAAACTAGAACATATGTAATTGTGCTATATGGGTCTAGAAATGAAATGTATATGTTGTTGACTTCAGCTTAAATGATAAGGAAATTTGTTTATCCAATGCTGATATAGACAGAAATGAGCTTTGGCATAGGATACTTGATCACCTTAATCATAAGACCATAGCCAAGCTTGCAAAGGATAGTCTGCTTACGGGCTTACTAAAAGGTAAGCATAGAATGTTAAATCCGTGAAGAGCATCATCAACTGGAAGGTACTGAAGCTAATTCTGATGATGAAGACCCTTCTAACATAATGATTTGTTCAACCATAAATCTAGAAAAAATAACAAAACAAGAATATGTAGAAGAAACTAATCTGGATGAAATTCAAGAAGAGATAATCCCTACTTTTGGGGTAGCAAGAATAAATCAAGAGAGGGTTATCCTTAGGGACCACCCCCAATCCCACGTGATAGGAGATATCAATTTGGGTATCATAACAAGGAATCAACTAACAACTGAGGCTATGTTACAATGTTTCCACTCATAATATGAACCCAAAAGTTTGAGGAAGCAGATAATAATCGCCACTAGATTGTTGTTATGTAGGAAGAGCAAGCTTAGTTTGAAAGGAATAAGGTCTAAATATTAGTGGAAAGACCTAAACATTACTCAATCATTAAAACAAAATGGGTATATAGAAATAAGTTGGATTCAAATGGGGTAATAGGCAGGAACAAGGTTAGATTAGTTGTTCAAGGGTATGGGTGGGAAGAATGAATAGGTTATAACCAAACCTTTGCACCGGTTGACAGACTGGAGGCAATTAAGTTTTTTCTTGCCTATGCTACTTACAAGAAAATATAGGTATATCAATTGGATGTCAAAAGTTTTTTCCTCAATGGAACCTTGCAAGAAGAGGTTTATGTTGAACAGTCTCTAGGTTTTGTCAATCCAACTTATCCATCTTATGTATTTAAATTAAATAAGGCACTATATGATCTTAAGAAAGCACTGAGAGCTTGTCATGAGACCTTGTCCATAATTCTCTTAGCATACTCATTCATAAGAGGAAATGTGGATAAAACACTTTTCACAATAACACAAAAAGATCAGTTGCTCATTGTCCAAATTTATGTGGATGATATTATATTTGGTTCCACAGATCCAGGACTTTTCAGAATGTTTGTTGACCTAATGTAGTCCAAATTTGAAATGAGTAGCATGGGGGAATTATCTTTTTTCTTTGGTCTTCAAGTGAAGTAAATTGATAAGAGCATTTTCATATCCCAATCAAAGTATGCAAAAGAACTGATAAAAAAGTTTTGAATGAAAAAATGTCTCCGCAATGAAAACCCCCATGACTATAAATGTTGTTATTGATAGTGATAAGCCAGGTCAATCCATTAAACAAAAAACTTAAGAGCAATCATTGGCTCTCTTCTCTACCTTATAGCCAATTAGCTAGATAAAATATTTGTCGCATGTGTATGTGCTAGATTTCAGGTTGATCCAAAGGAGTCACACCTAAGTTTTGTAAAAAGAATTTTAAGGTATCTTAAGGGTATACTTGAAATGGGGTTGTGGTATCCTACATAATTAGAATTTGAGTTATATGGATACTTAGATGTTGATTATGTTGAGTGTACATTGGACAGCAAGAGCACTTCAGGAACTTACGAATTCATGGGTGCTAGACTGATCTCTTGGTTTAACATGAAGCAAACTTTAGACTCAACTTCTACAACAAGGCTAAGTGCATTATTGCTGGTAATTGCTGCTTACAATTATTATGGATGCAAAATTAGTTGCTTTAATACAACAAGCATTTCTCAAAGTTCGTAATATATTGTGTCATTTCCAGTGCAATGTCAATTGCCTCCAATCCAGTACTACACAGTAGGACTATGTGTAACATCCCATGTTACTTTTAGACCCCTCAACTTAGATTGGGTTAGGCATGGGGTGGGTGATAAGGAAATTAGCTAGGTTTGACCCAAGGTAGTGGGTTGTAGCCATGTGGGCCCACTAAGGGGCCAAAGTCAAACTAGGTCAAACTAGCCTAAATAGGAACCCTAGCCACACCATGACCCCACCACATTGCCCTAACCCTAAAATAATCTAAGTGGATCCTAGGGCATGTCATTAGGTCAACCCTTTGACCCTAGCTGACCAAAGTCAACCATGACCCTAATTTGGTCAAACCTATACCTATAGGCCCAATTAGCCCAAGTAGGACACCACATTGACCCAACCCAAGTTACGTGGTGCCATTAGACCCATGACCACCAAGTGGGGTCAGCCCACTCATCATGGTTGACTAAGTCAACTCAAAGTCAACTTAGTCAACATAATTAACCTAAAGGAGAAAATGAGGGCTAAGCCCACTCCCCTTGGGCCAAGCCCACCAAACTTGGCCATGGCCAGCCCAAGTGGACAAAGACCAGACATACCCCTCTAGTTTTGGAGAGAGAGTGCATGCATGGTGGCATTTTGGAGAATTTACCCAAAATAGGAGAGAGAAGGTGAGTTTAAGGAAGTGGAGGCCACTTGGCCTTGGCTCCATCAGCCCAAAAGCTTGCTGGGCGGCCACCCAAGGAATTCTAGAGAATTTTGCAGCATGGGGGCCACTTGGAACCAAGGGTGAAGCCTCCAAAGCCCCAAACTGAGCTCACCTTGGTTATATCTCCCTATACAGTCACTTCCAGCTCAAACCGACCACAACACCAGCTTCAGTGAGTGTAATCCAGTGGAGAACGAGTCCTGGAGAAAAGCTTTTGGCGAAGAATCGGGATTTTGAGCAGGAGATCGTCAGAGCAGCTCAACCATGGCCAACCGCCACCAACCTCGCCGTCGTGCCGCCATTCGGGTCCGTTTCGCCTCCCCTCTACTCGTGCTAGATTTCTAGATCCTT
Organism: Platanthera guangdongensis; assembly: GCA_039583875.1. Lineage (NCBI taxonomy): Eukaryota > Viridiplantae > Streptophyta > Magnoliopsida > Asparagales > Orchidaceae > Platanthera > Platanthera guangdongensis. The sequence goes on along the minus strand of CM077156.1, from coordinate 145,309,799 downwards.
TAGTAGAGACATCGGGCTCAATCGAGCCCGATACCATGTGAGGAAAATGAGAATTTTCCGAGTTTTACTTCTTGCTCGGGTTCGCCGGAGGAGCCAATTCCGGCGGCCTCATCGCCAGGAATCGCTAGCCACCACCTCAGTGAAGGTGGTGGCGACATCCGCCAGCGGTGGTGGTGGCTTAGCTGGCCAGAAATATCCAGCAAAGGTGTCCAGCCAGAATCAATCAAGGCCGTTGGCTGTTTGGGGACGATGACCAGATCCCGTCCGTTCTTCGTCAAGATTCGTGCTAAATTGATTTTAAATTAATTAAAATAAAACTATAGTATTATGTATAATCTGTCACACTCTTTCAGTCATATTGCATAGCTATTTTAGGCCTCTTAGAGGCATTTCCAGGACATGAACCTTAAATGAAATTTGTAGCTTAACCTCTTCACTTTAATTTGCCACCTTAATATTGTAATTTGGAGCGGTATACTGCCCTGTAGAGCAGTTTTTCTAGGACTGGTCCTAGGCAAGGGCAGAATTTCAAATTGATGCACAAGCCAAACCATTAATCAAAATGTCCCCAAATTTTGGGTGCATGCATGAATAGGGCATATTTAGCCCCTGCCAAAAATTAAGAATTTTGGGAAAATTTTCTATAGTTTTATTCATAATACACAAAATTAAATAAATGAAATAATTGGAGTGTTATGACTCCAAATGACCCCAAATTTTGGTGGCATGTCCTTGGCAACTATTCATGTGCATGGTAAAAATTTCAGCACATTGGACCAATGTATGTTTGGTAAACTCACTTGCAAGTGTTGATAATGCATAGGCTTGGGGTGCAAATAGCCAATTTTGAAATATTGTGTATTAAGCCTATTTGGAACATCCAAAAATCATGGTATTGATTTCAGAGGCTCATTAGGGTGAATTATACCCCACATTGTAATAATGGGATTTTTGGAAGCAAAAATCCCATTATTTGGAATTTTTGGAATAATGGAACTTTTGAAAAATAAATGTAAAAATAGTTTCATCATTGAGATAAAATCCCCAATTTTTGTCAAGGTCAATATTATGTTAGATTTAACTCCTGAAAATTTTTATGTCTCTATTTGAAGAATTTTGTTAGGAGTTATGTGGAAATTACCTTTTTACCATCATTTTACTTAATTAGCAAATTGGTGAAAATACTTAGCAGAAAGTTTTGGAAAATGTCTTGGTGATATATCCTAGTATGAATAACCTTGTATAAGTTTCTCAGCATTTTTGGATGAATCAGTAATTTTTAAAACCTTATAATGGCATTTTGGTAAATTATTAAGAATTTAAAATGGTAGGCCATTACATTATAGAAGTTGATGAAACTCTGCCTTTAGCCTTAAATTCATGATATATATGCTCTGTAAGTTTCCTAGAATTTTTAGTAATGTATTCCTTATACTTCATTTGGAAAATTGCAATTGTATTAATTTGGTATTAATTAAGGAATAAATATAAATATTCAAAGGAAAATTATAAATTTTGGTAGACAGCTATATTTTACCAAGATACAACTCATGAAAAATTCATTAGGTCAGTGGATTATGATTTGTAATACTTCATGTATTAAATGACCTAGGAGAATTAATTAAATGATTTAATTAGAGGCCTTAATGACTTTAGAAAAATTATGAAAATCAATAGGCTCACTTCATTAGTCCATACCATACTAGGATAAATAATTAGGGGCAGGTGACCCAAGGAATTGGAAGATCCATTTCGGGGTGGTATTAGGTCATGGGTTGCGCATAGTGTAAGTAGGTCGTGTTATAAGGACCACCGGGGGATAGATCGATAAATGAGATAGAGACTTCTATTGGAATATGACCCTGGTGGGTAGAGTTGTCTTAGTTGCGAGAGTAAAGTGCAAGCCCTTGGATAGCAACTGGAGTGGAGGCCGGCGGAAGACCGTCGCCCTTCTGAGTACACCTTAAGTCTTTAGGATCACTCAAGAGTAATAACGAGAGCTGGGGGTAAAATTTGGGTAGTCATAAACTAAAGTAAATATCCTTGAGAAAGGGAGCTTTGGGCATAATCCCATCGTAGTTCCTAGTGCCCCCGAGAGCCCTTCACCGGGTATTAACCTTAAATCACTAAGTATAATAACCCGTAGACAAGAGTAGTCTAATAGGTTAAGACATTGTAGTTCATACTCACCCGTGTAGGGTTGGAGGGATTGTGATAAATGCTCACCCGTATAGGGTTGGAGGGATTGTGATAAATGCTCACTCGTGTAGGGTTTAAGGGATTCAGGACAGGTTGGTCCTACGAGCTGAAGGCTCGGGATGAAATACTTGCATGTGCATAATTATAGTGGCGGGTTATGCAGTACTGGCCGTTCGTCACACCGATGGCAGTACGGTGAACCAGTCGAGTGTGAGGGTTTGAGGGTCCAGTGGGTTGTTTTACACTGCGGTCTGCAGGACGATCCCCGATAACGCACACCCGACCCAACAAGACTGACGAGTTGTCAGCAAAGTACGTATGCATGGACTCTAGAGTGCACCTAGGACGTGTACAGAGGCGTATGAGAGGGGTCTAAGGTTTGGTAGTGTGCATACCGGCCTAGAAGTGGAGATGCCCGCTCCGATGTTGCCGTAGCCACGACGATGGTACCCGAGAGTGAAGCTAGATCTCAAAAAGTGGGAACTAAAGGTCTATGATCACAGAGTCGTTGTGTGTGAGTTGCACTTGCCTGTTCATAAATTGCATCATAAACATTCATTCATATTAGGTCATACGCTTCATAGATCCTTGTCATATAAATTAGTATGGGCTCTTTTATATGATAAGTTAAATTTCCTGGAAACCTTAACTTATAAATTTGTATGGGCATTTTTATAAGTTAAGGTACGTTTTGTGATGGTAGAGTAGTGGTAGCATAGTTTTACTTTCCTGCTCTTCCTTTCAGTTCTTTACTTACTTTACCATACTGTGTTTTACTTCACTTATCTTACTTAATTCAGTTTTATACTTTACTTACTGCACCTGTACTACTTACATAGAACCAGTAGAGTAGAACTACTATTACTCCTCATATACTTGTTTGTATAGTGCCACTGCCACCTAGTTCCACATGTTACCCCTTGATATCCTCCGCTTCGTCCTCCCGCACGGTGCCTAGGAGTTATGTGGCAAGGTGTGGAGGAAACGACTTAGTCTTTTTGACTAATGGTCGGTGACCAAACTATTTTTAGGAGCTTGAGGAGATGGAGCACCAGCACGACCGGCAGGACGAGATGACAGGATGTGAGGAGCTGATACCACCACCTACTACTACTACTACTGCAGAGTTGCCTCAGGTGGGATGACTTGGTGATGATAGATATATTCTGCTGTTTAGAGTTGAGAGTGAGAGATTTTCATATGATGTACTGGGCAAAAGCCCATTATTACTCTTATTATTATTTCTGTACTCATTTGGACTGATGTTTTCCTTTCATATATTTATATATATGTGCTGTGACTGTGGAGTAGCTGTGTTGTACTCTGCTATGTATTACTTCTTTTCTCATATTGGTCTACAAGTTTATGATCATATTAGCAGGCAGAAAAGGCGTGTTGCGGTGTCAACTAACTCGTGCGTTAGTGTCACCATAAGACAGCGGTTCTGGGCATAAGACCAGGTAGCCTCCTTGGTAAGGTGGGGGGGGGGGTCTTACACTATGCATATAGAGATCAGACATTATTTCCTCAGGAACAATATTAAAAAGGGGAAAATTTCCCGAGAATATGTGTCCACTAAAGATCAAAGGGCAGATATTTGCACTAAGCCTTTTGATGAGATCAAGCACAAATACTTCATCAATGCATTGGGCATGCTTTATGGATGTCAGTAAACCACATTCTGACAGGCACAAAGTACATCTTCTACATAGAACACATTATTGGGAAAACTAGCATGGGACTTCAAATATTTAAGTCTATATTCGACGTAACGTCGAGTACAAGTTGACGGAACATCGACTTCTACCCAACTCAACATCTAGGGCCAGTGATTATGAAGAGTTTGAACATACTTAACGCAACATCGACATATATCGATGCATACATCGATAGCTAAGCTGATATAATATGACTCAATGTAATGTAGAGTTCTATTCGAAGCACCATCGACTAAATAGCTCGCACTTAAAATGTTTTCCTAAAGTGTGTTGCTTTATGCCCTAGTTTATCAATATTTTGTCTACTTATAGTAGACTTATGTTATTATTCAATATTCTTTCTAACTCTTCATATTCACCTCTTTTTGCATCCTCGCTCTCTTTCAACTTGGTTTTTTAAGTGTCCTTATAGGTTGTAACACCCCAAAATTTGATAGAGGGTCGACCAGCATTTTCTGGACAAGTTTGGTTTCTGGCAGGGGGCACACGGCGTGGGACACGAGCGTGTCCCAGGGCGTGTCAGGCTCCAGTCGACGTTTTGGTCGAGAGGTCGACGAATTTTGCTCGACGATGTGTCGAGACAAGGCACACGTCCCAGGACACGGGCGTGTCCAAGGCCGTGTCAGTCAGTCGACGAACGTCTCTCGACGAAGTTCACTCGACGAGTGTCGAGTGTCGAGACAGGGGCACACGGCCTGTGACAAGGGCGTGTCACAGGTCGTGTCCCGCATGGTCGACGAACTTCGCTCGACGAAGTGTCGAGACATTGAACACGACCTGGAGCCCAGGCGTGTTGAGGTAGACACGGGAAAGGACACGGGCGTGTCCAGTACCCGTGTAGTTCTCGGGTTGATTTTGGGGCTGTGTCGATGGAGGCACACGGCCGACCACACGGTCGTGTCAGTTGGGATACGGGCATGTCAGGTATAACACAGGCGTGTTGGATGCCCGTGTATCGTTCCAGGCGCGTCGATTGGGACGACGAATGAGGGACACGGTCCTGGACACGGGCGTGTGCCAGGCCGTGTCCGGCCAAGGTGTTTTATTTTTCAGGCGGATCGTGGCCATTCTTTTCCTTATTTTGGGATCTGATGGTCCAGGACTGCTCTTGGGGAGTTAAGTCCGAGAATAGGGTTGGAAACCCTCATTCTTCTCCAAGCTTTCTCTTACTAAATTCTAGAGAGAAGGGAGAGCAAGGAAAAATGTTAAGGAGGGTTTGGGCTGTTGTAGAGGCTTCGGTGCTCCAAATCACGAGTCGAGTCCAGATCCGTGAAGGCTAGATCGTTCCGAAGGTTTTCATCCGGCTATTTTTCCATGGCTAGGAAGAGAAGTCGGAAGGTAACGACACTTCTCCTCTCGGTTTTAGGATGCATGTTTTAGCATCTCTTCTTTTCTAGTTTTTGGGCACCAAACACTTAAATGAGAGGGGTTTGGGTCGCCAAGGTTCAAGAGGAAACTCCGGGTCGATTGAGTCCATCCCCGGCATGTTTTTGCATTAGAGATCCGCTCCGTTAGTGGATTAGGCATGGTGTGTGAAGCCGTAGTCGCGACCGTTAGTCCGACTCGGTGATGTTGCATACGAGCTTTAAGGATTCGTAGAGATCCATTGCGCCAAGATGCTGTTTTGTGATGTGGTGATGTTTTCCCCTTTTTCTCGAGTGAGTACGTGTAGGCGGAACCGGACAAGGTTAGATCCTCAATGGTGGTAGATGGTTTCCTTGGTGGACAAGGTTAGCTCCGCATGAGTGGTAGATGTTTCCTTGGTGCGCGGGAACGCTGCAATACAAATGAGGGACTAGGGTGAAATTGTCTTGGTTTGTGATGTGCCAAGGCGTGGCTGTGTCTCCGTGTTTGGCTGTCTATCCCGTGACGTACACGTCATGTGTGGAGAGTGTCCCGGCGAGACTAGTCCCCTTCTGTGAGACTGACGAGAATGCCAAGCATGGGGGCAAGCCCGGGCAATGAGGCCATGAGAGGGTGGGGTCCAGCAAGGCTTCTTAGAATCGGTCAGTTTGTGTTTGTTGGAATCCTCACATGAGATGTCAGAGCTTGCAGGCAAGCCCGGGTCTAAGACCTTGAGTGGGTGGGGCCTTAGCAAGAGTTCCATAAGGCGGCCTGCGCGCCGTTGGGGGAGATTGTGTTACCCCCTTTTGTTTGTGGCTTTATGCCAATGGGGAAACGATGAGTACCCAATTGATGTGATGTTGTGCTAGATGCATACGCTATAGGGTGCCTTGGGTGAAACCCGGGTGGTTGCATACATGTTGCATAAGTAGGCCCCTTTTTATATCATATGCTCAACCCGTAGAGAACGTGTATGATGTTTGAGACATCCAAGCTTGTTCTTAATGCACTTCTTGTTTATATTTATATATTGCATACAAAGTGCTAACTTGCAGGTTGGAGGGTTCCCCGGGGTCCGTTAGGGGCGGCCGGGAGGAGATGTGTTGGTTACAGAGTTTGAGGTCAGCCTTTGCTGACCCACGTTACAAATAATTTCTACAGGGCAAGGATCGCAAGCAGGAGCTAGCTCGCCGTCCAGGAAGGCCTAAGCCTCATGAAGTGTCAACTTTTGTAGTAGCTCTACTCTTTATGACATTGTATGTTTTGATGCCCTTGGTGACCGGCTTGCATGCCGAGGTAGACTAGGACTGCTTATGCACTTTCTTGATTGTTGTATTATTTGAGTTTGGACTCTCTTATGTTGTAAGGCCATAAGGCCATCTTTTTATTACTCTTGTAGTGGTGGATAACTTCTTGTCTTTCTTATGTTTCCGCTGTGTTGTGCAAAGAGTTTTGAGTGTGGGTAGTTATATCATCTTTTAATACTAAAGCTGTGGCGTCCGTATGTTGTGGGGCCCCGGCTGGACCCATATAATCAGTTCATTACAGTGGAGGTGTTACAATTTGGTATCAGAGCGAGGTTAGATTCAAGGTCAATGCGTAGAGAAGTTATCCAAATAAGAGTAACGCGGGACCATGAGTGTCCTTATGTTTAAGTCTTGAGATTAGAGACTGATTCCTTGTTTCTTGTTTTCTTGAAGAGTGCAAGCAACGAGGCGGGAACGTCGAGAGCAAGAGAAGAACTCTCGGCGAGCAGTGCCACTGCTCCAGGTCTTTTGGGCACGGGTGTAAACCCGACCGATTTCTGCCGCATGCTTGTAGAAGTGATGGTGGCAGCCCAAGCAGCAGCGGCAGCTCAGGTAGCAACCCCTGCTACACTGGACACGGCAACGGCCGTGCCAAGCGGAGAAGCCAGGCGAGTGGAGCCTTTGGCGGAAAGGGTGGTTGTCGGACATGGAGAACGACACATGAAGTATTTCCTGAGCTTCCATCCCCCGTCATTCAAGGGAGTTTGTACGCCAACGGATGCGGAGGATTGGTGGGTTCGAATTCAAGAGCTTTTGAGGGCGGCAGAGACGCCAAAAGAAAAGAAATCTGATTATGCGGCATTCATGTTGGAAGGAGACGCCAAGTTATGGTGGGTGAGCCATAGCGGCCGCCAGTTCCCGGGACGCACCCCGTCAATGGAGGAATTTTGGGATGCTTTTCTAAAGAGGTACATTCCCATTTCTACACGGTTGGCCCTTCAGAGGCAGTTTCTGCACTTAATGCAGCGAGACAAGACGGTGGACGAGTATGTGCAGGAGTTCACCCGTTTGGGTCATTACGCGGGAACGACGATGGCAGATGATGTAGAGAGGGATAACCACTTCTACCAGGGGCTGAGGGAGAATCTGAGGCAACCCCTCATTTCCATGAAGAGAGCTGGTTTCAATGAGTTAGTTGAGGCTGCCAGGACATTGGAGAGTGATATGGAGCGAACCCAACGTCGTAAGGGTTTCACTCCAAAGCAAGGGGAAGGGAAGCCTCCCCAATCTCAGGGAAAGTCTGAACGGAGTAGGTGGAGGAAAAAGCCTCACACTTCCAGATCCAGTGAGAAGAGCAAGTGGACGCCTGGAGGTTCTCACTCTAGGGTACCACCGACATGCTACAACTGTGGTAAGGTGGGGCACATAGCTCGTGTTAGTCCTCAAGGAGGAGCGGCGCAAGAGGCAAGGCAGGAGCAGACTGTACGCTCCGACCCCAGTGCCGCGGAGAAAGGGAAGATGGCGGAGTCAAGCGCTTCTCGGTTCCAATCGGTGCAACCAAGGGCCTACAACCTTGGACAGTACGAAGCGATCCGCCAAACCGATGTGGTGACAGGTATGAAGAAAATTTAAGTTTAAATTTTGTGCTTCATACTTTTAGACTTTTTGTGTGATGTCTATGTTGTAGGCTTCGTATTAGTTTCTGGATACCCCGCTAGAGTATTGTTCGATACGGGAGCATCGCACTCCTTTCTTGCGGAGAGCTTCGTCCGGAGAATAGGAGTTGAGTCTTTCTCGACGGACGCGGAGTTGAAAGTGCGCATGCCTAATGGGTCATCCATGACCACCGGGGCCAAAGGGCGCATCTGTTGGGAGCTGGACGGAGTTGACTTCATTTTGGTCGCAGCGATATTACCATTGGTTGCGTTCGATGTTATTTTGGGCATGGACTGGCTTGCAGAGCAATGCGCCAGTATTGATTGCCTATCTAAGGTAGTGACCCTAAAGAGCAAAGGGCAGGTGGAAGTCAAATTTGAGGGCCTTTGTGGAGTGGCCTATTCCCTGATTTCGGCCATGTAGTTGATGCGGGCGGTTAACCAGGGTGGTGTAGCGCTGGTAGCGTTATTGGAGGTTCGTCTCTCTCACCTATCTATTGAGGAAGTACCCGTAGTGGCAGAGTTCAAGTATGTGTTTCCGGATGAACTTCCTGGAGCGCCTCCTCGGCGGGAGATTGATTTCTCGATCGAGTTAGTGCCGGAGGCTAGGCCGGTGTCACGTCCTCCATTTAGGATGGCACCAAAGGAATTGGCGGAACTCAAAGTACAGTTACAGGAACTGTTGGAGCAAGGGTATATCAGACCCAGTTCTTCGCCATGGAGCGCGCCGATATTGTTTGTAAAGAAGAAAGACGGTAGCATGTGGTTGTGCATAGACTACCGAGAGTTAAATAAACTGACTGTTAAGAATAAGTATCTGATTCCTCGGATAGACGACTTGTTCGACCTGTTGGTGGGGTCGGTGGTGTACTCAAAATTGGACTTGAAGTCAGGCTATTATCAGTTGCGAATTCGGAATGAGGACATACCCAAGACTGCCTTTGGTACGAGGTACAGGCACTTTGATTTTATGGTGATGCAGTTCGGGCTGACGAACGCGCCATCTGTGTTCATGGACCTTATAAACTGGGTATTTCGGGAATACTTGGATTCTTTTGTGGTTGTCTTCATCGATGACATCTTGGTGTATTCCAAATCGGAAGTGGAGCATGAGACCCACTTGAGAGTGGTCTTGCAAGTGTTGAGGGAGAATCAGTTGTATGCAAAGTTCTCCAAGTGCGAGTTCTGGTTAGAGAAGGTGACATTTCTGGGCCACGCGATTAGTGGGGATGGGGTGGGAGTGGATCCAACAAAAGTGGAAGCCATCAGAGATTGGCCGGTTTTGAGGTCCGTGGCAGAAGTTCGAAGTTTTCTTGGACTAGCCGGGTATTATAGGAGATTCGTGGAGAATTTTTCACGGATAGCTCTACCCCTCACCTCACTCACTCATAAAGATCATAAGTTTGTGTGGACTCAAGAGTGCAGTCAAGCATTCGAGGCACTGAAGGAGAGACTGATTATAGCTCCAATCCTAAGTCTACCGCAAGGGACCGAGGGATTTCAGATCTTCAGTGACACATCAGGATGTGGTTTGGGTTGCGTTTTGGTGCAACATGGAAAGGTGATAGCTTTTGGGTCTAGACAGCTGAAGCCTCATGAGAGGAATTACCCCGTCCATGACTTGGAGTTGGCGGCGGTAATTTTTGCGTTGAAAATTTGGCGACATTATGTGTATGGTGCAAAGGTGGAGATCTTCACAGATCATAAAAGCCTGAAGTATCTCTTGGATCAAAAGGACTTGAACATGCGGCAACGCAGGTGGGTTGAGTTTCTTGGAGACTACGAGGTGGCAATTCAGTATACGCCAGGTAAAGCCAACGTGGTGGCGGATGCCTTGAGTAGAAAGTACTCGGGGCAAGGGAATTGGATCGAAGCTCATGATGAGCGGTTGGTACGGGAATGGGAGTCCCTTGGTTTGGAATTTGTGGCAAGAGGCGAGTCCAGCGTGGCTCGATTGAACTGGATTGAAATGAAAAACGACTTGTCCGATCGCATTCGGGAAGCGACTCGGTTGGATGTGGAGTTTCAACCATTTGTGTTGGAGGCTCAAAAGGGCGAGAGCAGCGCCTGGGAGATGATTGATGGGATTCTGAGGAATGACGGAAGGGTTTGTATACCGCGGTTCGGCAAACTCCGTGAGGAGTTGATGTTTGAGGCTCACTTCACAAAGTACTCCATTCACCCGGGCAGTACAAAGATGTACTTGGATATGAAGAAATCCTTTTGGTGGCCGGGGCTGAAGCGGGACGTAGCTTTGTATATGAATCGTTGCCAAACTTGCGCCTTGGTGAAGGCCGAATGTCAGAAGCCGGGCGAGTTCCCAAATCCCCTTCCAATCCCTGAGTGGAAATTGGATGACATCTCCATGGATTTTGTAAATGGTTTGCCTAGATCGCAGCAGGGTAATGATGCTATTTGGGTGATCGTGGATCGCTTAACCAAGGTGTCCCACTTCATCCCAAATCAGAAGGAGGACAGCGTGGAGAAGCTGGTGGAATTGTATGTTCGCAACATTGTGCGACTGCATGGGATCCCTAAGAGCATAGTCATCGATCGAGATGGACGGTTTACGTCGAAGGACTGGAGATTGGTTCAGAAGAGTTTGGGCACGAAGCTAAAGTTTAGTACGTTGTTACATCCTCAAACTCACAGGCAAACTGAAAGGACGAACCGTACTATGGAGGATATGCTGAGAATGTGCGTTCTTGACTTCGGTAAGAAGTGGGAAGATCACCTCTTCATGGTGGAATTAGCGTACAATAACAATTATCAAGCAAGTATAAAAATGTCGCCATACGAAGCTTTGTATGGGAGACGGTGTCGAACACCGATGTCATGGATAGAGGCGGGAGACACCAAAATTTTGGGAAAGGAGGTGGTAGTTGACGCTTGTGAGTTGGTGCGAACCATTCAAGAGCGAATGAAGGTGGTGCAAGACCGGCAAGAAAAATACTTTAATGCTTGTCACCGGAAGTTGGAGTTTGCGGTAGGTGATTGGGTCTATTTGAAGATCAAACCGTTCAAAGGCGTCTCACGGATTCGCCGACTCAAGAAGTTGAGTCCAAGGTTTTTGGGGCCTTTTGAAGTTGTTGAACGGGTGGGAGATGCAGCCTATCGGTTGGCATTGTTTGCGAAGCTGAGTGGATTGCATGACGTCTTCCATGTCTCCATCTTGAGGAAAGCCTTGGTGGAGGCTAGTGTGGTGATCGAGCCGGCATTGGTGCCGATTGAGGAAGACTTGAGAACGCGGGTCCTTCCAATTGCTATAGAGGATTCGGAGACTCGGCAGTTGAGGAATAAAGAGGTTAAACTCGTGAAAGTCCGATGGGACAACTGCGGTCTTGAGGAGTTATCTTGGGAGCGAGAACAAGCCATGCGAGAAGAATATCCAGAGCTCTTCAAATCAGGTACCATTTAAGCGTTGTTTCCTTTTGCTTTGTAATTTCGGGACGAAATTATTTTAAGGGGGGAAGAGTTGTAGCACCCCAAAATTTGAGAGAGGGTCGACCAGCGTTTTCTGGCCAAGTTTGGTTTCTGGCAGGGGGCACACGGCCTGGGACACGGGCGTGTCCCAGGGCGTGTCAGGCTCCAGTCGACATTTTGGTCGAGAGGTCGACGAATTTTGCTCTACGATGTGTCGAGACAAGGCACACGGCCCAGGACACGGGCGTGTCCAAGGCCATGTCAGTTAGTCGACGAACTTCTCTCCGCGAAGTTCACTCGACAAGTGTCGAGTGTCGAGACAGGGGCACACGACCTGTGACACGGGCATGTCACAGGGCGTGTCCCGCATGGTCGACGAACTTCGCTCGACTTAATGTCGAGACAGTGAACACGGCCTGGAGCCCAGGCGTGTTGAGGTAGATACGGGAAAGGACACGGGCGTGTCCAGTACCCGTGTAGTTCTCGGGTTGATTTTGGGGCTGTGTCGATGGAGGCACACGGCCGACCACACGGCCGTGTCAGTTGGGACACGGGCATGTCAGGTAGAACACGGGCGTGTCAGATGCCCGTGTGTCGTTCCAGGCACGTCGATTGGGAGGACGAATGATGGACACAGCCCTGCACACGGGCGTGTGCCAGGCCGTGTCCGGCCCAGGTGTTTTATTTTTCAGGCAGATCGTGGCCATTCTTTCCCTTATTTTGGGATCTGATGGTCCAGGACTACTCTTGGGGAGTTAAGTCCGAGAATAGGGTTGGAAACCCTCATTCTTCTCTAAGCTTTCTCTTACTAAATTCTAGAGAGAAGGGAGAGCAAGGAAGAAGGTGAAGGAGGGTTTGGGCTGTTGTAGAGGCTTCGGTGCTCCAAATCGCGAGCCTAGTCCAGATCCGTGAAGGCTAGATCGTTGCGAAGGTTTTCATCCGGCTATTTTGCCATGGCTAAGAAGAGGAGTTGGAAGGTAAAGACACTTCTCCTCTCGGTTTTAGGATGCATGTTTTAACATCTCTTCTTTTCTAGTTTTTTGGCACCAAACACTCAAATGAGAGGGGTTTGGGTCGCCAAGGTTCAAGAGGAACCTCCGGGTCGATTGAGTCCGTCCTCGGCATGTTTTTGCATTAGAGATCCGCTCCGTTAGTGGATTAGGCATGGTGTGTGAAGCCGTAGTCGCGACCATTAGTCCGACTCGGTGATGTTGCATACGAGCTTTAAGGATTCGTAGAGATCCGTTGCGGCAAGATGTCGTTTTGTGATGTGGTGATGTTTTCCCTTTTTTCTCGAGTGAGTACGTGTAGGCGGAACCGGACAAGGTTAGCTCCTCAATGGTGGTAGATGGTTTCCTTGGTGGACAAGGTTAGCTCCGCATGATTGGTAGATGTTTCCTTGGTGCGCGGGAATGCTGCAGTACAAATGAGGGACTAGGGTGAAATTGTCTTGGTTTGTGATGTGCTAAGGCATGGCTGTGTCTCCATGGTCGGCTGGCTATCCCGTGACGTACACGTCATGTGTGGAGAGTGTCCCGGCGAGACTAGTCCCCTTCTGTGAGACTGACGAGAATGCCAAGCGTAGGGGCAAGCCCGGGCAATGAGGCCATGAGCGGGTGGGGTCCAGCAAGGCTTCTTAGAATCGGTCAGTTTGTGTTTGTTGGAATCCTGACATATGACGTCAGAGCTTGCAAGCAAGCCCGGGTCTAAGACCTTGAGCGGGTGGGGCCTTAGCAAGAGTTCCATGAGGCGGCCTGTGCACCGTTGGGGGAGATTGTGTTACCCCCTTTTGTTTGTGGCTTTATGCCAATGGGGAAACGATGAGTACCCAATTGATGTGATGTTGTGCTAGATGCATACTCTATACGATGCTTTGGGTGAAACCCGGGTGGTTGCATACATGTTGCATAAGTAGGCCCCTTTTTATATTATATGCTCAACCCGTAGAGAACGTGTATGATGTTTGAGACATCCAAGCTTGTTCTTAATGCACTTCTTGTTTATATTTATATATTGCATACGAAGTGCTGACTTGCAGGTTGGAGGGTTCCCTGAGGTCCGTTAGGGGCGGCCGGGAGGAGATGTGTTGGTTACACAGTTTGAGGTCAGCCTTTGCGGACCCACGTTACAAATAATTTCTACAGGGCAAGGATCTCAAGCAGGAGCTAGCTCGCCGCCAGGAAGGCCTAAGCGTCATGAAGTATCACAACCCGCATTTCCTCAACGAGTACCTCGTATCAGAGCAAGAGGAACTACGGGTTATGATGCCACGTCGTGCAGGGGATAACTGCACACGCTCAGGCAACCCTTGACGCTTCCTTTATGAGTTGAAATTCAACAGTTAAATGCAAGAAAACCTTTGGATTTATTGGCCGTATCCCTCGGCCTTAGGTATCAAAAACTGTGATTGTACGCGGCGGAAATAGTTTGTTTATTTATGACGATCTCCTATATGCAGTATATAGTGATACTACTATAAGAAATCATCTTTGTTTACGTCATTTGGAAAATACGTGTTTGGTAACCAAAACATGTTATGCATGGATACAATAATAGGTTTGTTTAGCTTAAAAATACCTAATGCAACCTACCATAAATCCTTCCCAAGAGCAAGAAGACATCATCTCATCCAAATGAGTCTCATTAGCAGTCTAGTATTCATATATCACAAGTAAAGAAAACCACCAATGGGCGCCAACAAGCTGACACAAACCCATTGGGGGGCAAGTATGTCTGTACAACAAAGAAAAGAACTACCTCGCTAAGTAAGCTCAGCTAGCTCCCAAGAAATGCCACTAACAAACCCAGCCGCTCAACCGGCTACAACCTGCACCTGAGGCATTCAAGAAAGAATACCTCAGCAATCCTCGAAGATACAATAAAAAGAAGAACAATATGTTTTTACAATATCATGAAGGGGCTTACCGACCCCATAGCAATGTTGCATATAAGTAAAATGAGTGAATAAAACAGGTGGAAACAAGTAGTAAACACTGTCAATCCAAAGTGCCAAACGCACCAAGTGCGTACACTTGTCATCAAGTCCTGCTCAACCCGCAAGAGCAAAAAGGTAAAACACATGCCCACTCCATCATCCATAGTACAAGAACTAACGATACGAGTGAAACATAAGCAGCGGTTAAATGCGATTTAGCAAGGGTCTTTCGGTGGCAGCCCTAAAGTGGAACGCACCAATAAAAGCCAGCCCAAATTGGGGCAAAATGGTGCTCTACACCACAAATCCAAACCCGGTGGCCACAAAGGCATAACCCACACCACCCCTTACCAAATCCGCACACACACGCTTCTACCATGGTTCACAATTCGCCTCGCAAAACTCACCATAAACGAGCCTAAGCGTAACACCACAAGCAAATCTCACCATTACCCAAGTACACACGTTCCCTTCCTTCATCCGCACACATGACTACAAATTGCCAACGTAGAGTTTGATGAACTTCATCACATGATAGAGTTTGATTAACTTAAGTACATAAATCACATGTTTGGAACAAGAATCACATGCGTTTGATATGAATAAGAAAGAAGCACATAAATTAGAATGGCTACATGAACATGAATCAAGAGAGCTACATGAATCACATGAACAAGATAAACGACATGAAGCAATCTAACATAGACTTGATAACTAAAGAAAACTAAGCATGAAAAATCATATTCATGGAGCATAGGGAAATTCAAAAGCATCATAAGGCTAGTGAGGAAAAACCCAAAACAAGAAGAACAAGCTAGGAAAAGTGAAAGAGAAACAACTAGCTAAGTTGGCACAATCAAAAGCAAGAAAGAAGATTGGCAAGGGTGAAGAACACCGCTTGCCTGACCCGAGACGATGCGGCAACGGCTGCTCCTTTCTTTCCTTGCCTTGCCTAAGCCTTGCTCCCTAGAGTTCCTTTTGGAATGAGGAAGAAGATGAAGAGAAGGTGAAATGAGGAGAAGAAACTCTGTTTCGGCCTTATTTCCTCCAGAACAGAGCTGGACTGTTAGATGCAGAACCAAGGAAATGAACGGCACAAAAAAACTGGAAAAAGTCGATTTTCGGGCCGGGCACGCCCTGTGTCACGCCCGTGATGCAGGGCGTGTACCTTCAGCGGCGCAGAAAGTCGGCAATTTCAAGTTTATCCAAACGGTACACGGCCGGGTACACGCCCGTGACGGGTCGGTCACGCCCGTGACCTAGGGCGTGTAGCCCGTGTCTCGACACCTCGTCGACACAAAGTGTCGACACTCGATACAGCTTGACACGCCCTGTGACACGCCCGTGTCACAGGCCGTGTGCCCTCTCTCGACACCCGACACTCGACACTCGACACTCGACACTCGACATTGCGGGACACGGCCCGTGACACGCCCGTGTCACGGGGCGTGTACCCCATTCGTCGAGCTCCACTCGACGCAAGAAAAATTTGTCGAGTCAAAGAGGTCACGCCCAGGTCACGCCCTGGGTCACGCCCGTGTCAGGGGGCGTGACACGCACAATAACGACCATTTTTCCCTGTTTTGAAAAGTGTTTCTGTGTCGTCCTAGACCATTTTTGCCTTAAGAACTTTTTACCCCTTTTTTTGTTTCCTGTACGAGCAACTCATTTTGAGCAACATTACCCGGGCGCGACAAAGTGCAAACATTCCCTAAGAGGCCTCACCGAGTTCCCACCTTGGACTCCGGTTTGCTGGGGAATCGTGCAACTCGGCTCTCAAAACAGCCACTCGCAAGCCCGCGGGAAAAACCATGCTCGAACAACGGTCAAAGCCAACGTAACGCCCATCACGCGTATGCAATCAAAAATCTGGGGTGTTACATGAAGTGTCAACTTTTGTAGTAGCTCTACTTTTTATGACATTGTATGTTTTGATGCCCTTGGTGACCGGCTTGCATGCCGAGGTAGACTAGGAGTGCTTATGCACTTTCTTGATTGTTGTATTATTTGAGTTTGGACTCTCTTATGTTGTAAGGCCATAAGACCATCTTTTTATTACTCTTGTAGTGGTGGATAACTTCTTGTCTTGCTTGTGTTTCCGATGTGTTGTGCAAAGAGTTTTGAGTGTGGGTAGTTATATCATCTTTTAATACTAAAGTTGTGGTGTCCGTATGTTGTGGGACCCCGGACGGACCCATATTATACGTTCATTATAGGGGAGGTGTAACATAGGTACCTCAATAGCCAACAAGATAACAAAATCAGAAATATGGGGTGCTCTTGATAAAGCATTAAATGTGCCAATTACAGAGTTTGCTAAGCACTTTCTGGTTTTGTCAAAAGGCTGCACCAACAAAATAACATCTCTTCAAGAATGAATAAATGAGCTATCAGCTCAGTACAATTTTAGGGACATTAGGTGTAACACCCCCACCATAGGATATAACAGAAGGTCCAGCCGGGACCCCACGCCATATTTTATGTACAGTTAGTGGAGTTACGCATTGAAACCATAAACCATAAACATGCATCCTAACTCATAGTGCATTCTAGCTGAAGTAAATTAATTGCTTAGAACCCAGCTATTTAAATGTCCACTATACCAAAAAGGAATGATAAGAACAATACAAAGAAATAGTAATGGCCTTAAGACCTTATAAGGTTTCCTGCAATAATATTGTCTTATATACTTCGGCATGCAGGTCGGCCGCACATTAGTAATAAAACCGAAACACATTTTGCTTTGGCCTTCAAAGGCCGGCTTAGCAACTGTTGCAGTATGGAGGCCGGGAGATCTGTTGTTGTTCGGAGGCCGGGCAGTCTAGCGGTTAATCTCATCGGCTTGTCTGCCGAGTTGTTGCTGTTTGGCATCTATTGCAGTACGAAGGTCGGGCGGTCTATTGTTGTTTGGTATTTGTGCGGTCTGGCGGTTTGTCTCAGGCGGCTTAGAGACTGGCGGTCTAGCGGTCTCCTCTGGTGGCTTGTTCTCTGTGGCTACTTGTTCTCTCCTTCTGGTGGTTGTTGAGTGGTTAGCCTAATCGTCTAACAATGCGACTTGTTTGGTCTGTTTATTTGTAAAGCCACATATACTTGTAATTATTTAGTCACACGCTACTTGGACGAAGAGCGGCGACCTCTACTTCCTCGACAATGCTTCTGCACTATCCGCCTTCTCCTCCTCTTCTACTGATCTTCTCCAATGGCACCTTCATCTTGGTCATGCTCCTCCAAGACTTCTTCATCAGCTTCTGCCACACCTTCCTCCACAGAGTCCTCTCAACTGTGATGCATGTCAGCTTGGCAAGCATCACCGCTCCTCCTTGCCACCAAAGTAAGGTTGTGGCTCTTCCCGACTATTTGATCTAGTTCACTCCGACATCTAGGGTCTTGCTCCTACACTAACCATTGGTCGGGGTAGTTCATATTTTGTAACCTTTATTGATGATTTCTCTCAATGTACGTGGGTGTATATTTTAAAGGATCGCTCCGAACTATTTTCTGTATGGACATCCTTCTATAATATGATTAAGACTCAGTTTGATGTATCCATTAAAATCTTTCGCTCTGACAATGCTAAGGAATATCTTAGTAATGATTTCTCTTCTTTCTATATGCAACATGGTATTATTCACCAAACTAGATGTGTTTATACCTCACAGCAAAATGGGGTAGCAGAACGTAAAAACCATCACCTCATCGATGTCGCTCACACTCTGATGACACAAATGTAGGTTCCTCACTCCAATTAGGGCTATGTTGTTCTCATCTCTTGCTATCTCATTAATCAAATTCCGTCTATGGTTCTCCATGATCATTCCCCATTCTCCATTCTCCATCCGGGCAAGGTTTCGTTTTATCTACCTCTACGTATCTTTGAGTGCATGACTTTTGTGCACGCTCCTTCCACCACTCATGACAAACTCGCCCGACGTGCCACCAAGTGTGTCTTTTTGGGTTACACTACTACTCAGAAAGGCTATTGTTGCTTTGACCCCGTTCTTTGTAAACAATACGTATCCGCAGCTGTGACCATCTTCGAAAATGCCTCCTATTTCTCTTATGAATCATCTCCCTCTCTAGTTATTTTTGCTCCTCCTGCCATCCCCACCACCACATCTACTCCCGTCGAGCTTTCTCCACCGTCATCTCCACCATCTCCTCCTTCTCTCTCTCCCTCTCCACCACTATTACCTACCTCCTCTCCACGACCATCTATCTCTACTCTCGGGCCAGCTCTCTCTGCAACGGATGCTCCAGTTCCTCCGGAACATGTCGATCTTGATATTCCCATTGCTCTTCACAAAGGGGTGCGGACGTGTACCCAGCACCCAGTGGCTGCTATTGTTTCTTATGATCATCTAAATCCTTATCGCAGAGCGTTTGCCTTGGCTATCTCCGCCACTGCCACTCCACGCTCCTACTAGGAAGCTCTTGTCGTTCCTTATTGGAAGGCCACCATGGATGAGGAAATTGCTACCCTCACTGAAAGGGGTACCTAGACCCTTGTTCCTCCTCCTTTGGGCACTGATGTTGTTGGATGCTGCTGGGTTATTGTTGTAACGTCCCCTGGGCCGTCCGTGGGCCTCTGCCCACTAGGCCTCCGTTAGACCATTACCGGGCTGCAGCCCAAGCACCCCAAAGCCTCTCCGCGCCTGTTTCTTGGCCGCGGTGCATTGTTGAGGCCAGGTCTTGAACCCGCAACCCCCTTGAAGCTCGGGCCGAGGGTCGTTACAATTGTTGTGAAGCTCCGTCCAGATGGCATCGTGGATCGATACAAGCCCTGCCTGGTAGCCAAAGGCTTCACTCAAACTTATGGTGTTGATTACTTTGACACCTTCTCTCTCGTTGCTCGTCTCAGCACCATTCAGGTCCTTCTCTCTGTGGCTGTCAACAAGGATTGGCCCATTTCACTGCTGGATGTTAAGAATGCCTTTTTCTATGGTGATCTTTAGGAAGATGTTTACATGGAGCAACCTCCGGGGTATGTTGCTCCGGGGGAGATACGAGTATGTCGGCTGAAGAAGGCCATGTATGGCCTAAAACAAAGCACTTGGGCATGGTTTGAGAAGTTTAGCGGCATTGTTACGGCCATTGATTTTGCAAGAAGTTCAGCTGATAACTCCTTATTCATTCGCAAAACATCCTCGGGTCTTATGGTTCTGGCTGTATATGTAGATGACATTCTTCTTTCTGGAGATGACCGGACTGGGGTAGCTTTGACAAAGAAACACCTCCGTCATCACCTGGTCACAAAGGATTTGGGCTCCCCAAAATACTTTCCGGGGATTGAAATCTCTAGGAAGCCCAACTCCATGGTTCTTTCCCAACAGAAGTATGCTCTTTATCTACTAAAAGAGGCATGGTTGACTGGTGCGAATCCTGCCCGATGTCCTATGGCTGCTAGAGAAGACAAAACTTGAACAGATGACCCGCCTCTTCTATCTGATCTTACGAGGTACCGGCGTCTGGTTGACAAACTCATTTATCTCATGGTAACCAGACCCGACATCTCCTATGTTGTAGGCAAGGTGAGCTAATTTATGCAAACTCCTAGGGAGTGCCATCTACAGTCTGTCCTGAGGATATTGGAGTATGTTAAAGCAACGTCAGGGAAAGGACTTCTTTTTCAGAAGAATGGTCACTTGAGGGTTGAAGCGTACTCAGATTCGAGCTATGCTGATGACAAAGGAGACTGCAAGTCAATGTCGGGCTTCTGAACATTTTTTGGAGGAAATCTTGTGAGTTGGAAGAGCAAGAAATAGTCTGAGGTCTCCAGGTCTAATGCTGAAGTGTAATATCGTAGTATGGCATCGACCACATGTGAGGTTAAATGGTTACGATCTCTCATGCTTAACTTAGGTGAGGTTTACAACTATCCTCTTCCTATGTTCTGTGACAACAAAGCCGCGATATACATCTCCAGAAATTCGGTCTTCCATGAGAGAACAAAACACATATAAGTCGACTGTCATTTTATTCGGGAAGAGATCTTGAAGAAATAGATTTGCACTCCGTTCGTCACTTCTGACAACGAGTTGACAGATATCTTCACCAAGCCAGTGTCCGCTTCCTTTTTTCCACATTTGTGACAAGCTGGGCATGATCGATATCTATGCTCAAGCTTGAGGGGGAGTGTTGCAGTATCGAGGCAGGGTGGTCTGTTGCTGTTCGGAGGCCGGGCGGTCTGGCGGTTTATCTCAGCGGCTTGTATGTCGGGATGTTACTGTTTGGCATTTGTTGTAGTACGAAGGTCGGGCGGTCTGTTGCTGTTTAGTATCCGTGCAGTCTGGTGGTTTATCTCAGGCGACTTGGAGACCGGCGGTCTAGCGGTCTCCTCTGGCGGCTTGTTCTCTGTGGCAACTTGTTCTGTCCTTCTGGTGGTGGTCGAGCGGTTAGCCTATGCTTATTTGTAATCTCTCTCATCTCCTCCATTCTATAAAAGGGAGGTTATACCTTTGTAATACTCACCTTTTTTGGATAATAAAGTTTTTGTTATTCCAATTTCCAGTTTCTTCTTGTATGTTCGAATAGTAACCATGGGTTTTAGCCTGCTATTTCTCGCTCGGCTCAGTTGCACCTGCACGAAGACATTCCACCCAAATTTTGGTAAATAAGGCAACAGTCAGCATTAGCTGACCAAATTATAACGACCCCACCCTACACTCGGGATGGCGGTATTCCTTCCCCGTAGACATAAGCATATATATATATATATATAAATACATATATATATACATATATTTATATTTATATATATATATATATTGGCAATCAGAACATGCAACTTAAGCACCACTCACCATAGACGTTGGCACGGCCATCCAACACCCCGTGCTCTCAGGGCACATTATCGGTTTACCAGAATTACCTAGGGTTCCACCTCCGTTCTCAGTGACCGTTAGCATAATTTGAGCATTTCTAGTCGTTTCAGCCCGAAGCCTAAGACTAACCCTACATTATGACAAAGGCATGCTAAGATTCAAGCCACCAACTCACTCCAAGCTAATCGTCATAAGGTTGGGTACAGTTCATCTCTTTACCGTTGCTCAAATTGTCGGGCGCAACAAGCCACGACGCGGGTCAGCCTCCCCTTTCCCATTCACAATAGTAGATAACACTTATATGTACATATTGGGTCTATTGATGCCAATTTCCCAGATTCGTAAGAAGTCAAACGGGTCAATGACATACACACATAATGTACTTGATGTGTGCTTTAGTTCATGCATGCAGGTTGTCCATGATTGGATAGGTGAAGAAAATGAGTTTAGTAGTAAACTCATATTTTATCGAGCTCAGCTCAAAGTTCGTCGAGCTCAGCACGCTGGTCGTCGAGCTCAACTCAACACTCTGTGGGATAAGCACAAGGGTTCAGGTTTCAACTTTCGTCGAGCTCAGCTTGAACTCAACTAATAAATCATCAAACGCAGCTCAACACTTGTTAAGCTAAAAGCCAAAAAAATCAACGAAGGCAAAAGGCATTGAGCCCGCTGAGAAGATTAAAGTTCGTCAAGCTCAGCCCATAGATCTTCGAACGCAACTAAAGCCAGAAAATTTGTCTAAGGCAAAAGCGCTGAGACCGCTAAGAAGAAGGCATTGAGACCGCTGAGACAGCAGAGAGCAGAGAAGGTAGCGCTGAGATCGCTGAGACAACTGAGACAGCTGAGATAGTAGAGACAAAATTGGTTGGTTTTCTCTAACTCTAGAAGAATTGAGTGAAGCAGATTCACTCAACACTTCTAATAAAGTAGGAAGAGCCGAGATAGTTAAGAGATAAACAACTAAGATAAACCTAGCTGGATTTTTTCTAAGTCCAGAAGCATTGAGTGAAGCGGGTACACTCAACGCTTCTAATGAAGAAGGAAGCGTTAAGACAGTTAAAAGCAAGAAACTGCTGAGACAGCTGTGAAGATACCGCTGAGACAGAAACTTGTTTGAGCTAAGAAGGAGAAGTCGCTGAGACAAAGGCATGTCTAAACTAATAATGAAAAACTGTTGAGAACGCTGACACAAAGCCAGGGAAATTTCTAAGTCCAGAGGCGCTGAGAGCCAAGGCTGATGGCATTGAGTATCTTAACATCACTCAACGCTTGATGGGATTCTAGAAAATTTTCTAAGTCCAGATGTTGATGACCACTGCTGACACCATCAAAGTCAAAATTACAAGAAGCCGTTGCGGGAAACCTGTTGTAGTATCAAAAGATGTTTTGTCCCTATCTAATGGAGATGGCGCTCAACAATCCTTGGTGGGCCCACATTCTATTATGTTGTTCATTCAAATCAATGCATATAAAAAAGAAACTGTAAAGGGATTACAGTTAATGAATACACAGGGATCAAATGTAGAATATACAGAAAGAGAAATTGAAAGAGGCGGATGGACATTTTCTTCCCATCAAGCTTTAAAGCTAAAGTCCAGTCAAGTTAGCCTAAAGGCAAAGAAAGATAGCTGAAGCACTTTAAAGTTTAGCAAGGGTGTCCTATTCAGAACAGTGTAGTTAATTCATCTCTTCAACAAGTTGGTAGCTGCTTTTCCGTGCAGCAGAATAGTGTGAGCTGTAGAAGAAGACTGATTCCTTCTACAACAAGTGGGTTGGCCTGATATCTGCTCAGTCTAGCAAAGTTGACTCAGAGATACTTCTCTGAGTCAGTTTTTTTTGTTTTTATTTAAACAATTTGTATTATCTTCCTGTAAGATTCAGTAGATCTGAATTTGTGTCTAGGGCACTTTATGCCTGAGGTAGGTAACAAATTTGTCACTGAGGTAGGAGCACTATTAGGGAACTGAGTTAGGATCCAAGTGAGGATCTGAGCTATAGGGCTTAAGTGCCTGAGGTAGGAGAGTGTTGCTCTCTAAGGTAGGATCCAAGTGTAGATCTGAGGTAGGGCTATCCTCCCAGCCTGAGTGTAGTGCCCTATGCCTGAGGTAGGTAACTGGAGAGTCACTGAGCTGTAGGTGACAAGTTTGTCACTGAGTTGTAGGCCTTGGAGGAGGCTGAGTTGTAGGTACCTGAAAGGGTACTGAGTTGTAGGAGTGCTACAACACTCTAAGAGTAAGGTTGTGTGCCTGAAGCTATATGGCTGAAGAGCCTGAGTGTAGGCCTTAGAAATAAGGCTGATTTAGGTAATCAGTGGATCACTGAGCTGTAGGAGTTCTGCAGAGCTCTGAGGTAGGAACCCTTGTGGTTCTGAGTTGGATTCTGTGAAGAATCTGTGTGTAAGGCTGAGGGCCTGAGGTGTAAGCTCTGAGGAGCATAGTGGAGAAGTTTGTGTCGAGTCCTACAAATAAGTTGGATAGGTGGGAGGGATAATGTATGTACCGAATTGGGGAACAACTATAAATCCTTGTGTTTGATGCGTGCTTGTTTTCTGTTTTAATTACAGGTGCTAAGGACAAGCTCTAGATAGTATAGATTGATTGAAAATAGTAAAAGAATTAAGAAAATATCAACGACCAATTCACCACCCCCCCTCTAGGTGATTACTAACCAGGAGTTAAATAACTTTCAAGTGGTATCAGTGGGAGGTTGATCAAAAAGGATTTAATAATCTGAGTATACCTCCAAGGTTAGCTAAAAGATAAGTAATTGGGTCTGGTGTAAACTACAAGGAATTGTGAGCCATGAAGTTACTAATCTGCAGAAAGGAAGGGTTTGGGTCTGGAAGGAAATGGTCAGGCTATTCATGGAAGCTGCTGACCCTAGGATCTACATCACAGTCCAAGAGGGACCATTCATCCTTGTGAAGATCTCTGTTCTAGATGCCAACATCCAGACTCCTAAATCATATGAAGAAATGAACAAAGATGAGCTCCTTCTTGCCTCCATGGACAAGAGAGCTCAAAATATCATTGCCAGTGCAGTAGATGATTCTACATTCCAGAATCCGGTGCACTGCAAGACCTACAAGGAGATGTGAGACACCCTAGTTATGTTCATGGAGGGTTTAGAAGAGTTAAGGGATGACAGAAAATCCATGCTCAACCAGGAGTATGAGGCCTTCAGACAAGGAAAGTCTGAAGGCATAGCTGAAAGTTTGAAAGATTTTTTAGAACTGTTAATGAACTGAGAACATATGAAAGGGTCTTCAGCACCTATGAGCTGAATGAAATATTTCTCAGGTCCCTCACAAAGGATTGGGACACAAAGATTTATTTCATCAGGGAGATGGCCAAGCTAGCAGACACACCACCTCCAACCCTATTTGGAAAGCTACTATCCTATGAGATGCAGCTTGCTGCAAGGAAGGAGAAGAAGAGAAGAGCGGCAAGTCATACAACAAGGAGAAATCTGTGGCTTTCAAAGCTGAGGCTTCACCGAGGAGCAGAAGGAAGATCTCTCTAGTGAGGAGAACTGCTGTGTCAGAATCTGAGAGCTCAAGGTCCAACTCATCTTACAGCCATACATCTGACGAGGACCTTTCTGCCTTCTCCATGTAGTTTAAGAAATTCATGAAGAAGGGGCATTGGAAGAACAGAAGGCCATCTTCCTCCTCTCAGCACAGAAGGAAATCCTCTAAGGAGGATAGGTATGCTCCAAAATCTAATAAACAATCTTCCTTTAATATTATTTGTTTTTGCTATAGCAAACCTGGGCATGTAGTTGTCGACTGCCCAGTGAAGAGGAAAGAAGGAGTGAAGAAGCACCATTAGAGAAAGAAGAAGGATAAGTCCCTTGTAGCCAAGAAGGAAAAGACCTGGTCTGACTCTTCCTCTGTATCAGACAGTGAAGAAGAAGAAGCCTACATTGGTCTTATTGCTAATGCTGAAGAAGTACCTGAAGAGTTCCCTGCTACTGGAATAGGGATCAGGGCCCCTCTGTCTCACTCAGATAGTGAATCAGAGGTGGATGAAGATGAAGAAGAAGATGCTCAGTGTCATGGATTCATGGCAATGACAGATGAAGAAAGCAACCAGGATCTGCCTGATCAGACTCAGGTAAATGCTGAATCACAATCTTTTATTTCAAGTCATGAGGCTAGCTCAGACTCTGAAGCTCAATCATCAAGAGGTGAAGGGGATTCAGACTCTGAGGATGATGTCAACTCCATAATTGCCAAGTGTGGAGAACTTCTAGAGGCATTCAAGAAATGCAAGCTACTTGCCAAGAGACAAGCAAAAGAGCTTCTAAGTCTTAAAAGCAAGTGTGAAGACCAAGAAACGGCCCTCACTGACATGAATGCTCAAGCAGGTCAACTCACGAAGATCATTGACAGTGAGCCTGTGGTAAGAGTCTCAAATGAGAAACTTATCCAGAAACTTGAAAATGATCTCTTAACTGAGAAATTGTTGGTGAGCAAATTTTCTAAGCCAAACATTATGCTGCCCTTAATTGATACCCACCTTACCCAAGTTGGTAAGAAAGGGTTAGGATTTAAGGGACCTGCTAGACCTTCCAATCCAAAAGGAAATCGAAAAGGGAAGGCACCTGATAAGTTGTAAATATACCTATTTTTGTGTACATTAATTTAGTTGTTTTCATTTATTTTTGTCGTTTTTACTTATTTTTATTCAATAAAATGCTCTTATTTTTGTAAATATTATACTAACTTAGTTTATTTTATTTTTCAGGAAAAAATGAAAATCTGCCAAAAAATTGACATGTCACGCCCGTGACATGTTGGTCACGCCCGTGACCAGGGCGTGACACGTCAAAAACCGAGAAATCAGCAAAATTTGAAGTGCAAAGCCTGACACGCCCGGGGTCACGCCCGTGTCACCCGACACGGGGCGTGACCCAAGCCCGTGACACTCCACTCGACGATTTCATCTCGACGATCGTCGAGTGTCGACACTAGCAGTCACGCCTAGAGTCACGCCCGTGACCTAGGGCGTGACACCTCTTTCCGCTCGACGATTTTCAACTCGACACTTTCAGCTCGACATTCGTCGAGTGTCGACACCAGCCGACACGCCCAGAGTCACGCCCGTGACCTGGGGCGTGACCTTTCCAGCTAGCCCGACAAGATCTGCCCGAAGACTTTTGGCGCGCACCACGCCCAGATCCACCTGCCTGTCACGCCCCCTGTCACGCCCGTGACCTAGGGCGTGACCACTGCGAGACCGCCACGTGTCCAGCCGAAGTCAACTTTCCCGTCAAATCGCCGGCCGCCTTCTCAAATAGTACTGTCACGCCCCCTGTCACGCCCGTGACCAAGGGCGTGACCCATGTAAATTTTTTTCTATAAATTCAGAGCTGCTGCTTAGGATTCCTGTTCCACTTTTTGAACCACTTTGCTTAGGGTAGGTGCTGCCGAAATGCTTTCTTATGCTATGTAAGGGATTCTCTTCCCCCTCTCTTAGTGTTTGTTTTTAGCTTTCTTGTAATCACTTTTTCATTAATAAAATGTGTTAGTTTTCTCTCTCTTTGCATAGCTTGGAATCCATTCATGCGCCCTACTCGAAGTGATTTTTAATGTTTATTTTTATTTTGTTTTTTCTTTATGTCTCCTAAAACCTTTGTAGCGTATAACTTTTGTCTAATTTCTAGCCGTTATAATCGCAATTTTATTTTCATGCAAATACTTGTTTAGGTTCACTTTATTATTTTTTTTTCTTGTTTTCATTCCTATAGGTTTATAAAACACGGTTATAAAAGTGGTTTTTAATTTCTTTTAAATTAGGCTCTTTAGGATTGTAAAACTTTTCGTTCTCTTTTAGTCTTATTTCCACTTTTTAGGCGTTTCTATAAAATTATAAGAATGAAAACATAATCGTTTTAATTTTTCAAGCATTTTCAATTTTGTTTTTATTTCAAAAACTTTTTCCTTATTTAATTTTTTCGCTCTCTTTTTATGCATTTCTACCGCATTTTAGCGGTAGAAATGTATTCGTTTTAATTTTTCGAGCACTTGCATTTTTTCGTTTATTTGCAAAACTTTCTTTCCGGTTAATTTTTATTTTTTCTTTTTATGCATTTCTACCGCATTCTAGCGGTAGAAATGCAGTTGTTTTCAATTTTAGATAACTTAGTTTTTTTTTACATTTTTTGTACTTGCGCATTTATTTCCGCCTACTCGTTAAGAGTTAAATGGCGCCTGCTTATTTTAATTCTGTAGAGTGCGTGAGTTTGTAATTTTCCTTTTTTCCGCCTACTCACTTGAGTTTAATGGCTGGATTTTATTTCGGTAGAGTGTGTGTGTTTTCATTTATGTCGAGAGAGAGTGTGCGTGCGTTGCATTTATTTTGTCCTACTCGTTTGAGTAGGACCCGTATTTATTTTCTCCTACTCATTTGAGTAGGACTTGCGTGTGTGCGTTTTACTGCTTTCTTTCTCCCGCCCACGCATTCGCGCCGGGACTCGCAATTTTCTGCTTTCTTCAGTCCTACTCGTTTGGGTAGGACTTGCAATTTTCTGCTTTCTTCAGTCCTACTCGTTTGGGTAGGACTTGCAATTTACAGCTTTATTTTCCTGCTTTCATTTACTGCTTTCTTTCCTGCTTTCTTTATTGCTTTCCTCGCAAGCCGTCCCCATTCCGATGAGTGGCTAATCGTTCTTAGCCCTCGGCATCGAAGAGCATTGGGACAGATAAAATAGCTTAAAATAACTAAAGGTCTAATTTTTCTAATTAATTAAAAGTACTTAAGGTTTGCCCGGGGTTAACGACGCGTAGGACCACATATCGATGTGTGGGCCCTATTTCCGTTTTCCATACGCTCGCCGAGAGGCCGTGCGTATGGACAGATCACCCCTTGGCAAAGAGAGTTCCGCACTAACCCTCGAGAGAGGACGCACGCCAACTCTACCGGATTGGGTTCCCCACCCAATAGCGGGGTTCTTAGCGTAATGCGGGCGTTAAGAGGAATCCTTCGTCGGACGAGAGCCCGGTCGAATAGTCTTAGCGTTCAGGTGAGCGATAGCCCTATAGCTAGGTGAGCTCATTTTAGTGGAACCTCCACGGCCAAGTCTCCGCCTTAATTAATTAGAAATTTAGGAGCTCTTTTTATTTAAAGTTTATTTTAGTTCAATTGTTTTTTCGGTGCCATCGAGCTAAGCTCTTCATCGGCACCACCTTATTGCCTTCTTTTCATGCTTTCATTTTTCTTTCTGCCATTTTCTGCTTTTTATTATATATAAATAACCCGACAAGTTAATTATCGGTAAAATAATAGTCCCCTACAGGGAAGAGTAGAAATAATCGAACCGGACCCGAGAACAATACGACCTCGATATTCCACCGGAATATCCTGTACTACTCACGGTAGGTGCACTTGCCTCCTTTCGTTAAAACTCGATTTCTAAACCTTTTTTATATCCAAAATAAATAAATAAATACGCGCGCCCCGTTTTCTTAAATAAATTCACTTCCGCCTTTTTTCGCAAATAAAACCGCCGGGTCGCCGCGTGACCGTAAATAATTTTGGAGTTTTAACCATCAAGTTTTTGGCGCCGTTGCCGGGGAGTTTTAGGTTCGTTATTTTAAACCCTGGAAATCTATTAATTTTACCTATATCTATATATAACAAAAATTAAAAATGGCCAACCAAAATATAATAATAATAATAATAATAAATACTAAAAAAATATATATATTTACAAATTTCTAAAACAAACAAAAATTTGAAAAACTTATAAAACAAAAAAAAACAAAAAAAAAACAAATTTTTGAAAAACCTTAAAAATTAACAATTTGAAAAAACTATAAAACTAAAAAAAATAAACAAAAAAAAAAAACAAAAAAAAAAAACTAAAAATCCAAAAAATGAAAAACAAAAAAAAAAAACTTAACAAAAAAATATTTTTATTTTCATTGTTGTTTTTGAAAAAAAAAACAAAAAAATAAATTAAAATACAACAAAAAAACTAAAAAATGACAAACTTAAAAAATATATATATATTTTACTTTAATTTAACTTATTATATTTTATTTTATTTTGATTCGGCGCGGTCCTCACTCTTATGCGCGCTAGGGGATCACATTTTTATCACGTAGTGGTCGCTAAGGCCTTAGCTACCTCCGACTCCCCCACGCACATCGCCCCCCTACCGCCCGCGATCTTTAGGCCGAGTTTATCTTTTTTATTCTTTCTGTTATCTTTTTGCTTTTCCTTCTAAATAATGCAGGGTTTCAACCTGCGCCCTCTCGCGCTCGTCTAAGGGAAGCTCCTTCCCTTCTCTTTTTCTTTTTGTACTTATTATATTTTGTATATTATCTGTTCCGCATACTTAGACTGCAACATTGGGGACAATGTTGGGATTAAGTATGGGGGTGTTTTCCTATTCTGCACTTTTTATATTCTGTACTCATCAAAAATACAAAAAAAAATTGCAAAACTTAAAACATAAAAATTTTTTTTCCTTGTTTTATATAAAAAAAAAAAAAAAAAAAAACTCAAAAAAAAAAAAATCATAAACCACAAACAAAAATCTCAAAAAAACAAACTTATAAAACATCAAAAAATTTTTTTTTTTTTACTTTGTAAATATTTTTCAAATCTCTCTCTTCCCCCCTCTTCTTCTTTTTTGTAAAAACTTGCGTCTTGCCTGCCCGCGACGGTCGACTCATCGAACCAACCATTCAAATAAGAGTCTGTTCGCGGGGCCGCAATCGAGTTTTTACTTTGCTTTTTTGTAAAAATCTCTCTTTCCCCCCTTATCTTCTTTGTAAATAACTCTTCTTTCTCTCCTCATTCTTGTAAATAATTTATCCTCAAAAACTAAAACATCAAAAAAAAAAAAAATTAGAAAAACCCAAAAACCCTAAAAAGATAAAAAAAAAATCTAAAAAATACTAAAAAGATAATAATTAAAACACAAAAAATGATAAAAACTCTAAAAATCCCAAAAAAAAAATGTGTTTTGTTAAATTATGTAACAAAATAATTCGAATATACCATTTCTTAACTCTTTTTGCTTTCCAAAAATCTAGTTTCGAGTTAATTTATATGCGAATTTTAGTTATTCTTTGCTTACTATTCGTTTATTAATTAAAGTTCGATAGATTTAAGTGTCTGGGGTTAAGATTTAAAGATTTTTTTAGGTCTTTTCCTTATAATAGGGAACTTGTTTTTCACCACCACTTCTAATTTTATAAATAGAAGCTCGTTTTTTATGTTAGAAAATAACATCTATGGATTTCAATTATTTCTACTTCATGCTTTTAGAAATATTGGAACGTTCATTTTAAAAAGGTTGCTCTCAAAACTTTTTTATTAAAATCTAGTTTTATTTTTGAGAAAAAATAAACCCACTTCCTTTTTTTTGTCTTAATTGACATGATTACCCCCTATCCCTTAAAAGATCCTATGTCAATGGGAATAAGATTTCGTTCCGTAAACATAGGCACCCAATAATTTTAAAAGATTATATATGGAGTAAGAGGATAAAATTCATTACTCCTACAAATATACATTGGGTTAATTTTATTTATTATGAAGAAAGAAAAAAAAAATTATTATGTGTTAGGAAAATAAGATTTTGTTTTCCTAACTATCCAAAAAGAAAAAAATTGGAGGTTCGAGAAAAAATTACCTCACCTCAATATCCAAGCCTTCTTCATAATCCACCAAACCACTTCGCCTATTTCAATGATTCTAGACTTAATTTAAAATTTTTTTGAGAGCATAATTTTTAAATTGCATTATTTCTTTTAACTTCTTTTAAGCTAAAGTTTTTTGTATAAATCCAATCCATCTTTGTTAAACTAACAAAAATAAAGTTTTGCTTTCTATTTTATTTTTTCTAGAAGTCTTTTTGAAACTGTTCCTCTATTCATAACATTTCATAAATTACGATTTAATTCTTTAACCCCAGATGTTTATTTTGATCTTCCTTTTAATTAAGTCAAGCGGTAGCTAAACTTAGGATTTCTTTTATTCCTTATAAGTTCATCTCCAACTTTTGCTCTGGAATAGCAAAAGCTTAAGTATGGGGGTATTTGATAAGTTGTAAATATACCTATTTTTGTGTACATTAATTTAGTTGTTTTCATTTATTTTTGTCGTTTTTACTTATTTTTATTCAATAAAATGCTCCTATTTTTGTAAATATTATACTAACTTAGTTTATTTTATTTTTCAGGAAAAAATGAAAATCTGCCAAAAAATTGACATGTCACGCCCGTGACATGTTGGTCACGCCCGTGACCAGGGCGTGACACGTCAAAAACCGAGAAATCAGCAAAATTTGAAGTGCAAAGCCTGACACGCCCGGGGTCACGCCCGTGTCACCCGACACGGGGCGTGACCCAAGCCCGTGACACTCCACTCGACGATTTCATCTCGACGATCGTCGAGTGTCGACACTAGCAGTCACGCCTAGAGTCACGCCCGTGACCTAGGGCATGACACCTCTTTCCGCTCGACGATTTTCAACTCGACACTTTCAGCTCGACATTCGTCGAGTGTCGACACCAGCCGACACGCCCAGAGTCACGCCCGTGACCTGGGGCGTGACCTTTCCAGCTAGCCCGACAAGACCTGCCCGAAGACTTTCGGCGCGCACCGCGCCCAGATCCACCTGCCTGTCACGCCCCCTGTCACGCCCGTGACCCAGGGCGTGACCACTGCGAGACCGCCACGTGTCCAGCCGAAGTCAACTTTCCCGTCAAATCGCCGGCCGCCTTCTCAAATAGTACTGTCACGCCCCCTGTCACGCCCGTGACCAAGGGCGTGACCCATGTAAATTTTTTTCTATAAATTCAGAGCTGCTGCTTAGGATTCCTGTTCCACTTTTTGAACCACTTTGCTTAGGGTAGGTGCTGCCGAAATGCTTTCTTATGCTATGTAAGGGATTCTCTTCCCCCTCTCTTAGTGTTTGTTTTTAGCTTTCTTGTAATCACTTTTTCATTAATAAAATGTGTTACTTTTCTCTCTCTTTGCGTAGCTTGGAATCCATTCATGCGCCCTACTCGAAGTGATTTTTAATGTTTATTTTTATTTTGTTTTTTCTTTATCATGAGAAAAATAACTCATAATAGTTTTGAAATACGAATTAATATTATCAAGAGAAGTTTGCAATTCAGAATACCCATTATCGATTGAATTAAAATTTAGAGGCACGGCGCTTTGCGTTGCAAAATCATGAGAAAAATAATACGGGTTCTCCACCTCCCAAGTAGGCTAAAAATTGGATTAAGAGTCAAATTGGTCACTTTGACCTGCTCCAGAAAAATTGAAATCAAAAGAGGGAGGGGTTCCCGAAAGACATTCATAATAAAAGTGGTCGGGCGACCCGCAAAAATTACAAAAAGTGACAAAATAAGACAATTCCATAAAAAAAATTGTTACCAAAAAGAAAGAGAAAATTTAAATTTTTTTTTTTGCAGAAGTAATAGCAAAAGTGTTTTTCGAATATTGACGAAAAAGTGTCCCCGGCAACGGGGCCAAAAACTTGGTGAATTGAATTCACTATCAACACGAA
Source organism: Platanthera guangdongensis (assembly GCA_039583875.1). NCBI lineage: Eukaryota > Viridiplantae > Streptophyta > Magnoliopsida > Asparagales > Orchidaceae > Platanthera > Platanthera guangdongensis. The sequence continues at coordinate 145,276,919 of CM077156.1, read as the reverse complement.
AAGGCAAGTGTAGCTATCGAATTGTAGTACCAAGGTCGTATTAAAACTCGGGGTTGTCAAGTACTATTACTCATGCTTCTACTATTATCCTACCGTACGATTGTTGGTTGTTTGGGAATTTAAAATTAAACTAAAGATAAAATTAAGACGAAAACTTCGGATAAAAAGATAGCATTCGATCAATGATTCACCATGAAAAAGATGTGAAGGTTAAAAATATAGTTTTATGATTGCAAATCAAACTCGACCGTGACGGATCCGAAAATAAGAAATAATCTCGCTAGAGCATTAAATCTCCTAACTTATAGACGTTTTGACCGAAATCTCTTTGCAAATCAAAAAGGCCTAAAGTTGCATTATCGAAGTGATCCGCACTATTGGATTTGACTCCAATCCGGAGGATTTACGTCATCCTTTCTCTAGGATTGCGTGCAACTCCTTCCTTCTTTGAGTGATCTTTCAGATCAACGAGTCTCTCGACTACTATGAAATGAGATCAAATTGCCTACTACTGTATACCGGAAATACAGAGTCGGCACGAGAAAAATCGAAAGAAGGATCGAGAATAAATTTGACAAAAATAAAACTAAGAAGTAAAAGGAAAACTCATCTCATTTCATGGATCCTCATGATCGAATGCTAACGGAAAATTAGCTACGCATAGTTAAGAAAGAAACCAGAAAAATAAGAGGAGAATAATTTTTCATTGCTTGATAAAAAGGGAAGTACAAAATAATAAAAGGGACAAGATTATGCTACAAAAGAAAAGATTACACTAACAAGAAAATGATTACACTAATAAAAACTCAACAACAACATACAAGAAAATAACTCTCTCTTGAATTAGCACTTCACTTGCTCTCCAAAATCCAACTCTTCCAAAGCTTGAGGCAATGGGCTCCTTTTATAGATGAGGGGGAAGGTTCTAGTGAGAAGTGGATATGAAGGGGGAAAAGGATGTGGCCGGCCATGTTGAATTCTGTGAAGTGAAAGTGGGTGAATGGAAGGCTTGGGAAACTTATCCGCGCGGACTACGCAGACTGGGTTGGCGGACTGCTAGGTCGGCAGGGATGTTGCAGGCGGTTTGCTCTGTGGCGGCCTGGGCGGTCTGTTCGCGCGGACTACGCGCATAGCAGCAGCGGTCTGACAGGCCAGTGTATGCTCAGCAGGTGGTTGACTTCCAGGAAGTAACCGGGCGGATAGGAATGCTATCCGCGGAGTCCGGCATGAAGCGGACTGAAGAACTGGAGCTCGGCAGACCGGTTTGGCAGTTGCCTTGGTCTTGCTCTAGTGAAGCGGCAAGTGGAAGCCGCGGAGACCGCCGGTCAGCGCGGACAGAAACTGGAGGTCGCCCGGTATGGCGGGCTAGATCCAGTGTCCGCTAGTAAGTGCAGACTGGCCCTTGCGGCCAGTGGACTAGACTTGGTGTGATCTGAACCAAGTCCAGGATGGCTCAGTCCGGGGAGATCGCGCAGTGGAGCGCGGGCTGGTTTCTCAGTCCGTCAAGCGTAGTAGAAGTGCGGTTGCCTTGTTTGCTAGCTTGGGGAAATGCGGACTGGAGAATTGCTTGTGCAGGAGCGTGCGGACTGGAGCCAGAGTCCGCTGAGTCCGGTTTAGCCTTGTGACGAGGTTATGGACTCAGGAGTTGCGGACTGGAGTCTGCTGTTAGCGGACTGGATTGGCGTGTCCGCTAAGTCCGGAGGTGCCTTGGAAATGAGGCAATGTACTTGGGATATGCGGACGGAAGCCGGGTGTCCGCTGAGTCCGGCAGGTGCCTTGATGGCGAGGCTGCGGGCTCGGGTTTTGCGGGCTGATGCCTTGTCCGCAGAATGGCGGACACGGCTATTGTGGAGTCCGGCTGTGGTGGTCCTGGCTTGGCCTCTGGCGGCAAGGCGGGCTGGATATTGGAGTCCGGCCTTGGAGAACCTGGGGCGGACTGGCTATCTGCACAGGAGCGGCGAACTGGAATGTGTGTCCGCGGGCTGGCGGACACACTTGTTCTAGCTGCAGGACGTGGCGGTGATCCTATCGGCTAGGGCGGTGACCATACTCATCGTCGTGCCTATAAATAGGACCCATGTCACATCAGGGAGAAAGTGAGAACCTAGACCGAAGTAAGTGAACAGTAATTGAGCTCGCGTAAGTTGCTGCGGTCTGGACTTTGGTGTCTGCGCGGATTGAGAGTTGACCCGGTTGTGCTGTGCAGGTTGTGCGGATAGCGCTGGAAAGCCAGGACTTGGCTCTGATTGCGGTCAGGGACAGTGCGGACTCTGCGGTTAAGCAACAGGCGGTAAACAGCAGGTCGCGGATAGCGACCAGGCGGTCTTCTCTTTGGCGACTTGGTTCGGGGTTCAGGAAGTCGCCTTCTTCAGGCGGACTGTTCCATTCGGTGACGCAGCTTGTGCGATCTGGCGGCTAGGCGACCTCGCGGTCAGGCGGCCTGCAGATCGGCGGTGAAGAGCTAAGCATTGGAATAAGGGTGAGTCCGCGCGGCTTGGGTTGCGGTCTGGCGACCTGGCGGACTGAGCGGACTCCACAGCAGTAGGTCGGCGGCTTGTTGATTGAGTCCGCGCGGCTTGTTTTTTGTTCTTGTCTTTGTAACTGTCTCTGCTCTCCCGGTGTTGGGTTTTGGTGAAGCATGTCTCGCCATGTATGTCTCTCCTTGTAAGAAGTTTGCTCTTGATCAATAAAGAAGCTTGTGCTGCATGTGTTGCTGGTTGTTACTGCTTTGTTGAGATAACCCCTGCTAACTCCACGATCCGGGAAAACTTTCAACATTATAAGTGGGCATATTCTCCTTTGGTTTGTTGAGTTTTCAACAGGGTATCCAAGGGGGCGTCTGCGGTTTGTTGAATTTTAACATGGTATCAGAGCCAGGTTGTTGGAGTGGTCAAGCAGTGCTCAATGGAAGTAGTTGCTCGTCTGTAGAGGAAACCAGTGGTAGAACCATGGCAGTGGAGGATGCAAGTTGTCTTGGTATTGATCTTCTTACAGAGACGAACTGTGAACGGTGGATGTCCTGTATGAAGAGCTTTCTTCTTGGCGAGGACCTTTGGGAGGTTGTATGCGGAGCAGGAAGACAAGAGGATACTGCTAGCAATGCTGAGGCGATGAGAGCTTAGAAGGAGGCAAATGCGAAAGCGGAGTCTATTCTCAAGCAGGTGATCTCATCGGAGCTCTTGGACCACATCAGTGGATGTCGATCAGCTGCGGAGGTCTGGACTTCCCTTGATGGGTTGTTCAGGAAGGAGGTGAAGGTTGCTGCGGAAGATGGTCCCTCTACTTCGTATCAGGAAGAAAGGAGTATTTCTCCTAGGCGTGATAGGAAGAGGAAGGAAGGACCAAGGTGCTATAAATGCAAGCAACAAGGTCATCTTCGGAAGGAGTGCAAGGTTGTCTTTCTCTCGGCGAACGTTGCTCAGGTAGGGAGGAAGGAGAAGAACGTAGTTGGGATTTCAACTAGTTCTGGAGCTGATCGGATGAATGCCAGTGATAGTGCAGCTATCTGGCATGAAAGACTGGGGCATGTAGGGATGGACAAGCTAAAAGCAATGGCGGAAAGAAGACTCGTAAGAGGCTTGCCTAGATTGTCATCCTATGGCGATGGTCGGGGGTGTGCGGGATGTCAGGAAAGTGGAGCCTATCGCTTCATGGTTGACAAAGCACAATCCAGATGTAATGCACCATTGGCGGTTGTCCATTGTGCTCTGGTGGGACCGACCGTCACGACCAGTCTTGGAGGCAGCAGGTTCATGCTGATATTGGTTGATGACTATTCTGGGTATACTTGGGTATACTTTATGAAGAAGAAGTCCAACATGGTACGCTTGTTTGTGGAGTTCAAGAAGCTTGTGGAAGGCCATCTTGGCCGGAGGATCAAGGTGTTGAGGACAAGTATCGGTGGTGAGTTTGGCTCAACCGAGTTCTCACGCTTTTGCAGGAAGCAAGGGATCCGGATGGAGCTTTCTTGTGGACATACTTTACAACAGGGTAGTATTGCAGCTCGGATGATCCGTTGGTTAACGGAGACCTGCAAGTGTTGGCTTCAGAGTAAAGGCGTTCCGAAGGCTCTTTGGGCGGAAGGAATAGCCTGTGCTGCTCAGGTCATCAACCGGATGTCTCTTAGTCCGATCATAATGAATACTCCTTATGAGCTGATGTTCGGAGTGAAACCCTCAGTGAAGCAACCTTCGGGTGTTTGGATCTACCTGCTATATACACTCTCCGGGTGCTCTCAAGACAATGCTAGTCTTTGTTGGGTATGATGAGTAGAGAAGAAGATGGAGGTGTATGGATCCTGCGACGAAGAAACTCATAGTGTCGAGAGACATTGTTTTTGATGAGTTGACGCCGTATTGGGGTAGCTCTTATGTGGAGCTAGAGATAAGCAGGTCAGATGGTGGGCTGAAGGAGGCTGCTGCTAAGGATGTGGAGTTGCCTGAGTCACCAGGTGCTCCAGGTTGTTCTAGCTCCGGGGCAAAGGCGTCAGAGTCGGGAAGAAGGGGGAGCGATGCTCCAGGTTCTTCTGGCTCGAAGGCGGAGGCTTCCGATTCAGGAAGCAAGGGGAGAGATGTTCCAGGCTGTTCTTGTTCAAGAGGGGAGTCTTCTGGTTCAGGTAGCAGGGGGAGCGTTGCTCCAGATGCTTTTGGTTCCAGTAAGGAGGCGTCTTGTTCAGGGAGCAAAGGGAGCATTGTTCCGGGTTTGCCCGGGAACGGAGCTGGTTCAATAGCAGTGGAGGTGGTTAGCCATGATCAGGTTCTTCGGAGATCGAAGAGGATCAGTAAGCCACCAGCTCGATATTGTGAAGGGAACACGGCGGACTTGGTCCCATGTTTCCTTGTTAGCCCTCAGGTCGAGCAAGGTACTTCTGGCTGTGATGACCCCACTAGAATCAAGGAGGTGGTTGACACCAAGTCTGAAGAGGTGACTTCTCTCAGAGGCAACGAGGCTTGGACTTCAGTATCCAAGAAAGTTGGTGATACTCCTGTGATGCAAGAGTGGAGGTTGAAGCTGAAGAAGGCAGAGGGAAGCATGACTCCTTTATGGAGATGCTGGAGGGCTCCCTCATGGTCCATGATATGCGGGGCGAGGACTATGTCTTGGACATCTCTTCGTAGATGCTATCGGAAGGACCAGGTGCAAGGTTACGGGAGCTGCTGGAGTTATTCACCATTTCTCACTTCAAGGGGGAGTGTTGAATTCTGTGAAGTGAAAGTGGGTGAATGGAAGGCTTGGGAAACCTATCCGCACAGACTACGCAGACTGGGTTGGCGGACTGCTAGGTCGGCAGGGATGTTGCAGGTGGTTTGCTCTATGGCGGCCTGGGCGGTCTGTTCGCGCGGACTACGCGGACAGCAGCAGCGGTCTGACAGGCAAGTGTATGCTCAACAGGTGGTTGACTTCCAGGAAGTAACCGGGCGGATAGGAATGCTATCCGCGGAGTCCGGCATGAAGCAGACTGAAGAACTGGAGCTCGGCAGACCGGTTTGCAGTTGCCTTGGTCTTGCTCTAGTGAAGCGGCAAGTGGAAGCCGCGGAGACCGCCGGTCAGCGCGGACAGAAACTGGAGGTCGCCCGGTATGGCGGGCTAGATCCAGTGTCCGCCAGTAAGTGCGGACTGGCCCTTGCGGCCAGTGGACTGGACTTGGTGTGATCTGAACCAAGTCCAGGATGGCTCAGTCCGGGGAGATCGCGCAGTGGAGCGCGGGCTGGTTTCTCAGTCCGTCAAGCGTAGTAGAAGTGCTGTTGCCTTGTTTGCTAGCTTGGGGAAATGCAGACTGGAGAATTGCTTGTGCAGGAGCGTGCGGACTGGAGCTAGAGTCCGCTGAGTCCGGTTTAGCCTTGTGACGAGGTTATGGACTCAGGAGTTGCGGACTGGAGTCTGCTGTTAGCGGACTGGATTGGCGTGTCCGCTAAGTTCGGAGGTGCCTTGGCAATGAGGCAATGGAATTGGGATATGCGGACGGAAGCCAGGTGTCCGCTGAGTCCGGCAGGTGCCTTGATGGCGAGGCTGCGGGCTCGGGTTTTGCGGGCTGATGCCTTGTCCGCAGAATGGCGGACACGGCTGTTGTGGAGTCCGGCTGTGGTGGTCCTGGCTTGGCCTCTGGCGGCAAGGCGGGCTGGATATTGGAGTCCGGCCTTGGAGAAGCTGGGGCGGACTAACTATCTGCACAGGAGCGGCGAACTGGAATGTGTGTCCGCGGGCTGGCGGACACACTTGTTCTAGCTGCAGGATGTGGCGGTGATCCTATCGGCTAGGGCAGTGACCATACTCATCGTCGTGCCTATAAATAGGACCCATGTCACAGCAGGGAGAAAGTGAGAACCTAGACCGAAGTAAGTGAACTGTAATTGAGCTCGCGTAAGTTGCTGCGGTCTGGACTTTGGTGTCCGCGCGGATTGAGAGTTGACCCGGTTGTGCTGTGCAGGTTGTGCGGATAGCGCTGGAAAGCCAGGACTTGGCTCTGATTTCGGTCAGGGACAGTGCGGACTCTGCGGTTAAGCAACAGGCGGTAAACAGCAGGTCGCGGATAGCGACCAGGCGGTCTTCTCTTTGGCGACTTGGTTCGGGGTTCAGGAAGTCACCTGCTTCAGGCGGACTGTTCCATTCGGTGACGCAGCTTGTGCGGTCTGGCGGCTAGGCGACCTCGCGGTCAGGCGGCCTGCAGATCGGCGGTGAAGAGCTAAGCATTGGAATAAGGGTGAGTTCGCGTGGCTTGGGTTGCGGTCTGGCGACCTAGCGGACTGAGCGGACTCCACAGTAGTAGGTCGGCGGCTTGTTGATTGAGTCCGCGCGGCTTGTTTTTTGTTCTTGTCTTTGTAACTATCTCTGCTCTCCCGGTGTTGGGTTTTGGTGAAGCATGTCTCGCCATGTATGTCTCGCCTTGTAAGAAGTTTGCTCTTGATCAATAAAGAAGCTTGTGCTGCATGTGTTGCTGGTTGTTACTGCTTTGTTGAGATAACCCCTGCTAACTCCACGATCCGGGAAAACTTTCAACATTATAAGTGGGCGTATTCTCCTTCGGTTTGTTGAGTTTTCAACAGGTTATCCAAGGGGGCGTCTGCGGTTTGTTGAATTTTAACAGGCCATGCATGTATGAAGAGGTGCATTAATGTCATTAATGGGGGAGAGAGGGAGGTTCATGCATGCATGTTCATTTTGGAAAATGAAAAAGAAACAAAATAAATATAAGAGGGGGATGGATGGGTTTAAATGAGAATGAGAGAAAGGGAAAGAGGGGTGAACGAGAAATAAATAAGAGAGAAGGAGTGAGTGGGGAGATGCATGAGGAATAAAGAAGAGAGAGGGGAGTGGTCGGCCATGCATCAAATAAGGGTGCTGCATGGAGTGGGCTGGCCGGCTGCACATGGAGGAGGCTTGGGCTGCACCATGTTGCATAAATGAAGTGGCTCGGGCTCACCAATGAAGGCCGGCCACATGAGAGGGCTGCACCATGTGGGCTCCAACCTACAAAACAAAAATAATAGAACATAATATTAGTTATGTTATATAACAAAACAAACATATAAAATAAGACAAACAACATAATAGAAAATTTTATAATTAAACCTAATAGGATGCATAATACGGGAGGCATACAAAACATAATAGGATGCATAAAATAAGGAATTAAAACATAACATCAAAGAAAATAAAAATTAAAACATAACAAACATAAAATACATGAAAATATAATTAATCCTAGGAATATTTATGCTAAACTATCCCAAAAACCGATGACTAAAACTAGTAATCAACATGCAGCTGGTGGTTCTCAGAAAAGTCCAGAACAGTCTGCAGAAAGACTGTCTTTTAGTCAAACAACTGCTGAAATAAGACAGAAGCATAGAGCAGCACATCTACCCACTGTTCAGGTAATAGTACATCCTAATGCTGGTCCCAAATAGAAAAGGAGATATAATATCTATGAGTGCTGGTGTTATGGCAAAGTGGGCCACTATGATATAGATTGCTGGCACAATCCATCAGTATCCAGAGGTTGCCAACCTGTCAGGAATTCTGCAGGAAGGCATGGTTATTTTAAGACTAATGTGAACCTAGCACCCAACAGAAATTGGGGTCCTAAGGTAAGGTGATTTGTATTCTTTTCAGGTTAGTTCAAGTACCAAATCCCTAAATGGTACTTGGACAGTGGTTGTTCCAGGCACATGACTGTAATAAAGGAGCTATTGAAGGAGTACACTCCAGTAAAGAATGGACCCAAGGTCATTTTTGGAGGCTCAAACAAGTGGATAACGAAAGGCTACGATAATATCTCAAATGGCATAATCACCATCACAAAGGTGGCTTATGTGGAGGGGTTGCAACACAACCTCATAAGCATAAGCCAACTATGTGATCTTGGTTCTAACATTTCCTTCCACAAGGATAAGTGCCACATCAAGAGGTTAAGTGACCAAAGTGTAATCTTAACAGGCACTTGGATTCTGAATGTTTACTGCTTAAATTTTTCTTGCTTAAATAATAGTTCCCCTATATGCCTAGTTGCAGATGAGAAAGTCTCATACTGTGTCCAGTAGAACAAGAGACTAGCTCATTTGAATTATAAGACCATTGGTCAGCTCTTTAGTGATGAGCTTGTTAGGAATGGTCCCAAAATAAAATGCTCCAAGGAGGGTATCTGTGCTGCTTGCCAAAAGGGTAAGCAGACTAAGACCTCTTTCAATGGCATTAGGGCTAAGGAATCAGTGAGATACTTGTATCTCCTGCATATGGACTTGTTTGTTCCTATGTTTGTTTATAGTCTAGGTAGGAAGGTCTACACCCTTGTGGTGGTTGATGACTATTCCAGGTTTACTTTGGTGTTCTTCCTTAGAAGAAAGGATGAAACCCTTGAAATCTTCACAAATTTTGTCAGGCAAATTCAGAATGAGCATGCATGCTTTGTGGTCAAAATGACAAATGACCATGGAACTGAGTTTCAGTCTGCTGCTATGACTACATCCTGTGAAGATCAAGGGATTCATCAAGAGTTCCCCTCTCCCAGAACATCCCAAAAAAATTGGTTAGCTGATAGGAAAAATAGAACTCTCATAGAAGCTGGGAGAACACTATTGAGTGACACTTCTCCTCCTGAATATTTTTGGGCTGAGGCAGTTAACACTGCATGTCATGTGCTCAATAGGGCTTCTATCACCAAAGGCCACAAGAAGACTCCCTATGAGATCTTAAAGGGCAGAAAACCAAACATATCCTATTTTAGGATCTTTGGTTGCAAGTGTTTTATCTTAGAGAATGGTAAGTAAAAAGTGACTAAGTTTGCTGCTAAATCCCATGAGGGGATATTTGTTGGGTACAACAATAATAGTATGGCATATAGAGTCTATAACTTGACAAATCAAGTTGCAGAAGAGTCTGTCCATGTAGTGTTTGATGAGTCATGCATGATTGACAGTGAGCTGTCAAGCTCTTTACCTAGCTCTGCGGGTATAGAAGTCATGATGGAAAAGCTCTCCATCAAAGATAAAGACCCGGCTTTGCAAGAAGATTGTGAAGAGGGATGCTGTCTAGAGGAAGCATGGGGCAGTCAAGCTGGAAATGAAGACCAACCTACTGAAGAAAATGGTAATCAGCAGGAAGCAGTCAGACTGCCACCAGCAGTCAGATATCTAAGAGATCATCCTCCAGATCAGATAATAGGTGAGGCTAGCCATGGAGTACAGACTAGAAGCAGGAGTATTAACATAGCTCTCTATTCCAGCTTCCTATCACAAGAAGAGCCCAAGACATTTCAAGAAGCCAATCAAGACTATTGCAGAATAGGGATCGGGCAGTCTGGCGGTCTGAATCTGGCGGATTACAGACCATGCGGTCTGTCAATTTCTCTCTAGTGGTTTGGTTGTCGGACTATTGTTGTTGGTGTCCTAGCAGTCTGTCGGTTAGTATCAGGCTACTTGGAGGCTGGGCGATCAAGCAGTCTCCCCTAGCGGCTTGTTCTCTCCTTTTGGTGGATGTCGGGCAGTTAGCCTATTCATCTAATAGTGCAGCTTGGTCGGCTTGTATTTATGTTAATCTGCCTGTACCTATAATTATTTAGTCCCACATTGTTTAATTATACTCTCTCTCATCTACTCCATTCTATAAAAGGGAGGTTATACCTTGTAATACACACCTTTTTTGGATAATAAAGATTTATATTATTCCATTTTCTAGTTAATACTTGTCTGTTCGCACATGGTATCAGAGGAGTCGATCTTTTTCTCCTGATAAGGTGCCTTCTCCTATCCGCACGGTTTGACCTTCTTCTTGCTGACTGTTCGCGCAACCTCTCTTCCCTTCTCTGCTTTGTCGCTGCTCTTTGTGTACTCGAGCCTCTTCTAGCTCCATCTCTCTCTCTCAATCCGCGACCTGCTTTCGCGGTTTCTCTATCTCCTGTTCACATGATTTTCTATCTACCCGCACGACTTCCTGTCCGTGCGGCCTTCTATCTACCCGCCCGACTCACACGTGGCGTACTCAAATTCGAGCTATGTTGATGAAAAAGGAGACCGCAAGTCAACATTGGGTTTTTGCACCTTCATAGGGGGAAACCTTGTGAGCTGGAAGAGCAAGAAATAGTCTGTCGTCTCCAAGTCCAGTGCAGAAGCAGAATATCAAAGTATGGTGTCGACCACGTATGAGTTGAAGTGGTTATGGGCTCTCATGCTTGACTTAGTAGAGGTCTACAACCGTCCTCTACCAATGTTTTGCGATAATAAGGCCTTTATATACATCTCCAAAAATTCGGTCTTACATGAGAGAACAAAGCATATTGAAGTTGACTGCCACTATATTCGGGAAGAAATTCTGAAGGAACAAATTTGTACTCTGTTTATCACCTCCGATAAAGAGTTGGCTGATATTTTCACCAAGCTGGTATCTGCCTCCTTTCATCACATTTGCGACAAGCTGGGCATGATCGATATATATGCTCCAGCTTGAGGGGGAGTGCTGCAGAATAGGGACAGGACAGTCTGGCAGTCTGAATCTGGCATATTACAGACCGTGTGGTCTGTCAGTTTCTCTCTAGTGGTTTGGTTGCCGGACTATTACTATTGGTGTCCTAGCGGTATGCCGGTTTGTCTCAGACGTCTTGGAGACCGGGCGATCAGGCGGTCTCCCCTGGCGTCTTGCTCTCTTCTTCTGGTGGATGTCGGGCGGTTAGCTTATTCATCTAACCGCGTGTCTTGGTCGGCTTGTATTTATGTTAAACCGCATGTACCTGTAATTATTTAGTACCACATTATTTAATTGTATTCTCTCTCATCTCCTCCATTCTATAAAAGGGAGGCTATACCTTATAATACACATCTTTTTTGGATAATAAAGATTTCTATTATTCTATTTTCCGGTTTATACTTGTCTGTTCACCCAAAGGCCAATTCTGGATTGGTGCAATGCAAGCAGAACTGAACTAGTTCAAAAGGTGCAAATCTGGAAGCTAGTTCCCATACCAGATGGACACAATGTCGTTAGAGTCAAGTGGATTTACAGAAATAAACTTGATGAAAATGGCATTGTAATATAGAATAAAGCTAGACTTGTGGACAAAGGCTATAGACAGAAAGAGGGGATTGATTATGACCAAATATTTGCCCCAGTTGCAAGATTGGAAGCAATCAGATTGTTCCTTGCATATGCAGCCTTCCAGGGATTCAAAGTATTTTAGATGGATCTCAAGTCTGCCTTCCTGAATGGAGATTTGAAGGAAGAGATTTATGTAGAGCAGCCTCTAGATTTTGTAGACTCCAACTCTCCTACTGCTGTATATAGACTTAGGAAAGCACTTTATGGGCTCAAGCAAGCCCCAAGAGCATGATATGAGGCATTATCTACCTTCCTCATTGAGAACAAATTCTCAAGGGAGAATATAGAAAAGACCTTATTCCTAAGAGAATCTATGGGCAAGATCATCCTAGTCTAGATTTATGTTGATGACATAATATTTGGCTCTACTGATGATAACCTCTACAGGAAGTTTGCTAAACATATGTAGGGGAAGTTTGAGATGATTAGTATGGGTGAATTGAAGTTTTTCTTGGGACTCCAAGTAAAACAGACTGATGATGGTCTATCCATATCCCAGTCAAAATTCATCAGGGAGATTATCAAGAAATATGGCATGGAGAATGCTTCCGCCATAACAACTCTCATGAGCTCAAGTATGCCTATAGGCAAAGATGATCCAGGGAATCTTGTTGATCAAACTCTGTATAGAGGTATAGTTGGCTCCCTTCTCTACCTCACTGCAAGTAGGCCTGATATTATGTATGCAACATGTGTTTGTGCTAGGTATCAGGACTGTCCTAAAGAGTCTCACGATACTACTGTGAAAAGAATCTTGAGATATCTTAAGGGCACCCCAGATCTTGGCCTATGGTACCCTAGAAATGGGGAATTTGAACTAACAAGGTATTTAGATGCTGATTTTGCAAGCTGCAAGGAGGACAGGAAGAGCACTTCAGGCTCTTATCAATTTCTAGGTGGAAGGCTTGTCTCTTGGAGCAGCAAGAAACAGACAAGTGTTCTAATCTCAACAACATAGTCAGAGTATATTTCAGCTGGAAGCTGCTGTGCTTAGTTGCTGTGGATTCAGCATCAACTTCAGGACTACAATGTTCAGATAAGTAGAACTCCACTCTTTTGTGATTCTACTAGTATAATTTCTATAGCTAGAAATCCTATCTCCCATAGCAGGACTAAGCATATAGAGATTAGGTATCATTTCATTAGAGAACATGTGGAAAGGGAAGACATCTCCCTTGAGTTTGTCTCCACAGACATGTAAGTGGATGATAACTTCACTAAGCCACTAGATGAAGCCAAGTTCAACACCTTCAAATTTGAATTGGTCATGTTGAATCTTGTGTAGCTTTGATTCTCTCCTCTACCATATGTTGCACTGTTCATTTTGCAGGTATTAAAGATAGTGTGCAACTGTTGAGGGGGAGATAGCCCAATAGCTGAACTAGTTTCAATCACAGTGAGATAAATAGGGGAGATAACCTATCAGTATACTCCCTAATGCAGAAGTCAAAAAGGGGGAGGATAGAAGTCAAGGGGATGAGAAATACAGACAAGTGGAAGAGTAAGGATGGCAGCATGCCAGGGAGAGTAAGTTATTCTCCACAGACTGGAGAAATGGTTACACTTCCACACTCTACTACTGTTAAATTTTGTTATGATGAAATGTTGTGTTGTCAATGACCTGTATTGTTTTGACTTCTTCAAATAGGGGGAGATTGTTGGGTCTATTGATCCTAATTTTCCAGATTTGTAAGAAGTCAAACGGGTCAATGACACACACATAATGTATTTGATGTGTGTTTTAGTTCATGCATGAAGGTTGTCCATGATTGGACAAGTGAAGAAAATGAGTTTTGTAGTAAACTCATATTTCGTCGAGCTCAGCTCGAAGTTCGTCGAACTCAGCACGCTGATCGTCGAGCTCAACTCAACACTCTGTAGGATAAGCACAAGAGTTCAGGTTTCAACTTTCATCGAGCTCTGCTTGGAGTTCGTCGAGCTCAGCTTACAAATCGTCGAACTCAGCTCAACACTTGTTATGCTAAAAGCCAGAAAAATCAACTAAGGTAAAAAGCGTTGAGACCACTGAGAATATTAAAGTTCGTCGAGCTTAGCCCACAGATCGTCGAAAGCAGCTAAAGCCAGAAAATCTGTCTAAGGCATAAGCGCTGAGACCGCTGAGAAGAAGGCGTTGAGACCGCTGAGACAACTGAGAATATAGCGTTGAGACCGCTGAGATAGCTGAGACAGCTGAGAAGATAGCATTGAGACCGCTGAGATAGAAGAGACAAAACTAGCTGGTTTTCTCTAGGTCTAAAAATGTTGAGTGAAGCAGATTCACTCAACGCTTCTAATAAAGCAGGAGGCACTAAGACAGTTAAGATGTAAACAGCTGAGAAAAACCAAGTTGGATTTTTTCCAAGTCCGGAAGTGTTAAGTGAAGCAGGTTCACTCAATGCTTCTAATGAAGAAGGAAGCGCCGAGATAGTTAAAAGCAAGAACCTGCTGAGACAGCTGTGAAGATACGCTGAGGAAGATACTTATATTAGATAAGAAGAAGAAACCGCTGAGACAAAGGCATGTCTCAGCTAATAATGAAAAACCACTGAGACCGCTGAGACAAAACTGTTGAGACAAAGCCAGGGAAATTTCTAAGTCCAGAAGCTCTGAGACCCAAGGCTGATGGCGTTGAGTGTCTTAACATCACTCAACGCTTGATGGCATTCTGGAAAATTTTCTAAGTCCAAATGTTGATAACCACTGCTGACGTCATCAAAGTCAAAATTTTAAGAAGTTGTATCGGGAAAGCTGCTGCAGCGCCAAAAGATGTTTTGTCCCTTTCTGATGGAGATGGCGCTCACAAATCCTTGGTAGTCCCATATTATATTATGCCATTGATTCAAATCACCGGATATAAAAAGGAAACTATAAAGAGTTTAGGGTTAACGAATACATGGGGATCAAACGTGGAATATACAGAAAGAAAAATTAAAAGAGGTAGCTGGACATTTTCTTCCCATCAAGCTTGAAAGCTAAAGTCCAGCCAAGTTAGCCTGAAGGCAAATAAAGATAGCTGAAGCACATCAAAGTTCAGCAAGGGTGTTCTATTAAGAACAGTGTAGCTGATTCATCTCTTCAGCAAGTTGGTAGCTGCTTTTTTGTGCAGCAGAATAGTGTGAGTTGTAGAAGAAGAATGATTTCTTCTACAGCAAGTGGGCTGGACTGATATATGCTCAGTCCAACAAAGTTGACTCAGAGATACTTCTCTGACTCAGTTGTTTTTATTTTTCTTTAAATAATTTGAATTATCTTCCTGTAGGATTCAGTAGATATGAATCTGTGTGTAGGGCACTTTGTACTTGAGGTAGGTGACAAATTTGTCACTTAGGTAGGTGCCCTGTTAGGGCACTGAGGTAGGATCCAAGTGAGAATCTGAGCTGTAGGGATTAAGTGCCTGAGGTAGGAGAGTGTTGCTCTCTGAGGTAGGATCCAAGTGTGGATTTGAGGTAGGGTTGTCCTCACTGCCTAAGTGTAGGGCCTTGTGCTTGAGGTAGGTGACTGGAGAGTCACTAAGCTGTAGGTGACAAGTTTGTCACTGAGTTGTAGGCCTTGGAGGAGGCTGAGATGTAGGTACCTAAAAGGGTACAGAGTTGTAGGAGGGATACATCACTCTAAGAGTAGGGCAGTGTGCCTAATGTTATAGGGCTGAAGAGCCTGAGTGTAGGCCTTAGAAATAAGGCTTAGGTAGGTGATTAGTAGATCACTGAGCTGTAGGAGTTCTGCAGAGCTCTGAGGTAGGAATCCTTGTGGTTCTGAGTTGGATTCTATGAAGAATCTGTGTGTAAGGCTGAGGACTTGAGGTGTAAGCTCTGAGGAACATAGTGGAGAAGTTTGTGTCGAGTCCAACAAATAAGTTGGATAGGTGGGAGAGAAAGTGGATGTACTGAATTTGGGAACCACTATAAATCCTTGTGTTTGATGTGTGCTTGTTTTTTGTTTTAATTACAGGTGCTAAGGACATGCTCTAGATAGTATAGATTGATTGAAAATAACAAAAGAATTAAGAAAATATCAAAGACCTATTCACCCCCTAGGTGATTAGCTAACCTTGAGTTATATAACTTTCAGTATATAGGCTAGCTATTACGACCACCTTAGCCTGGCCCTTTGGGCTCTCGACTCATCACATTGGCCCATCGGTATCCAAGAGATAGGCCTCATATTCACAATGGCCACTAGCTCTCCACGAGATAGGCCTCACAATCACAATGGCCATCGGGTCTCCACGAGCAGGCCTCAAAAACAAATTCTCACTGGGTGCTACCGTCGCGTGGTAGGGGACAGACTATCGTTTCTTCCCCTGAATGGGTGTTTTACTGGAGACCTACTCTAATAGTCTCATTCAGCCATCTGCTTACCCCGAGACTCTGAAATTTATACACTAACACGAAGTCTTCTCCATCATACAAACAATCATTACCAATCTAGACCAACCGATCTGGATGGGATTCACACAACATGCTTATTCCGTACCTTGATTCCGGATTCTAAATGCAAAGATAACAGGGATACACTGATCGACCCGTCGGGAGAATTGCTTCCACAAATTTGTGGAGAATCTACCTTGACATTCCAAAACAAAGGACTTCACATGTCAAAGGAAGAGGATCGTTACCCCTGAAGTTTGTTTCGGTGTCATGGGAGAGAATCTAGCCAGATGGAAATGACTGCTAAGGCTTTGCCTCCGTAGATCCGTACTCGGCTTGCATATTGGAGCTCTGAAGCTCCCACAATGGAGGCATCTCCTTCCTCTTCCTCTTCCTTAACTCTCCCTTCTCTCTAACCCTTAGAAAGAGAAAACCTTGGGATTAAATGAACAAGAAACACCCTAACCAGCCTTATACCGCCTGGTATGACACCCCGCCGCCGGATCTCTATTAAAAATCGACAAACGGACACGATTTACTCTAGATTTTGGTTTACGAGACTTATCATCGCGCGGTATGAAGTTACCTCCGCACGATAGGTTAAGCATTAGCTTATCCCGCAAGCCACCAATCAAAACCTCTGATCACATGCTGACATATATCCATGTCAGAACTTCTCTGCTACCGCCACGCGATATCTTACTATCGTCGGGCGATAGCTGGTTCATCTCGTAACCAGCACAGAAAAAACAAAAGCACAACTACCGCCAGCGCTAACCCTACCGCTAGGTAGTAGCTCACCGAGAGCTTTGACAAATAAATCAGCCCTGCTACCGCTGCGCGATAACACCCTACTTCCGCGTAGTTCCTTGCAGAGAGGTACTTCTGATAAAATAGCTTCGCTATCGCCGACATTAACCCTACCGCCGCACGGTTTCTTACAGAAGCTATTTCCTGCCTCAGGAAACTTGGGGTGTTACAAATCTTGTCCACTTAAAGAATTTCACCCCAAAATTACATATGGAATGAAAAAACTGGAGTATCAATACTACAAAAGTATACCATATAGAAATAGCCCGGGAAAGTCATCTCTCAGGGTTCGCTAGCACTCCCATGATAGCTCATCACAGCCACAATTGTCCCAACGTACTTTGACCATCCTCATAGATTTATTCCAAAGTTGATTGACTTCCAAGTCTTCGATACAAATTGGCTTGACCGTCATTGTCAGCCCACCATCAATCAGCACTTGATCCGCAGCAACCATCTGCATAGGCTCCATCACTACCTTCCGTAATACTGATATATGGAATACGTCGTGCAGACCACTTAGTTTTGTTGAAAGCTTCAGTCGGTTGCAGGCTTTACCAATGCGCTCCAATATCTCAAACAGCCCAAGATATCTCGGACTTAGATTTTTCAAGCATCGAATCCTCGATACGCCCTTGAACAGTTTGATCTTTAAATACACCCAATCGCCCATAATGAACTCGACAGTTTTGTGCTTGGCGTTATAATACTTATCCTGTCTATCCTAAGCGATCAACAATCGATCCCGAATTATACGAATAATCGAAGTTGCATCTTCAGCTTCCTTCCGCTTAAACAACTTTGATTAGCACGTCTCCAACCACAACAGGGGAGTACAACACTTCTTACCATAAAGGGCCTTAAAGGGCACCATTTGAATACTTGTCTAGTGGTTATTGTAGTAGGCGAACTCGATCATATATAGGTGATACTCCTACTTCTTACCAAAATCTAGGGAGCACATGTGAAGTATGTCCTCCATCGTCTTGTTTACCCTCTCGGTTTGATCATCCGTCTGCGGATGAAAGGTCTTACTGAACTTCAGCATGGTACCCAACAGTCGATGTACATGCCTCCAATCATTATACGTAAAGCACACATCTCGGTCACTAACGCTGCTAAGGGGCACACCATGAAATCGTATAATATTATCCAAGTAAGGCTTCGTCAGCTTTTCCACTAAATTGTCATTCCAATTCGGAATGAAGTGCGACACTTTCATTAAACAATCAACGATCACCAAGATGGTGTCGTTCCCCTTCTAAAATCTCAGCAAGCCATGCACGAAATCCATAGATATGTCGTCGAACTTACATTCTGGTATAGGCAATGACTTCAAAAATCCTCCGGGATTCTGACAATCGGCCTTCACTAAGGCACATGTCTGACACATCGCCACATATAGTGCAACGTCCTTTTTCAGTCTTGCCCACCAAATCAGCTTTTTCACTTCTTTAAATATTTTTTTGCTCCCCGAGTGAATCCAGTACTTGGTGAAATGTGCCTCGTACATCAAATCTTCCCGTAATTTGCCCACCTTTGGGAAACACAATTAACCGTTCTTCCATAATAGTCCATCATCAACAGTAAACTGTGCATTTGACCCATCAAAAGACTCAACCATGTAAGGTTTCATACTATCATCTAACTCCATCGCCTGCCGAATCCGGTCAGCGAGGTCATACTGCACCATAATCCAGTTCAAATGTGCTTCGGTACTACACATCTTATAAACACAAGAGATCTCCAAGGCATCTAAATCTCGAATAAGACACTTGTCATGCATCTATATCCAGTTGGCCTGTGTAGGAACCCTACGACTTAATGCATCTACAACAGCATTTCCCTTGTAAGGAACATAGTGTATCTTGAAGGTGTAGTCCCCAAGGAACTCCATCCACCTCCGTTGGAGCATATTCAAGTCATTCTGATCTAATAGATACTTTAGGCTCTTATTGTAACGACCTAGGGAGGACCCTTAGCGTCGCCCATCCCACCAGCAGCCCATGGAGTACCCATGGCACCACGATGGTACAGACAAAATCTACAAGTCATGCAGGTCGTACACCCCAACCAAATCTCCGTGCCTATTTCTCAATAGCGGAAGGTTGTTGGCACGGGGCTTCGAACACGCAACCCTTGATAAGCAACCTTCAACAGTTCTCATCACCAGCTGAGCTGTTGCAGCTCAGCTGGTGATGAGAAATTTTGAAGGTTGCTTATCAAGCGTTGCGGGTTTGAAGCCCCGTGCCAACAACCTTCCGCTGTTGAGAAATAGGCGCGGAGATTTGGTTGGGGTGTACAGCCTGCAGGCCTTGTAGATTCTGGCTGTACCACCGTGGTGCCATGGGTCCTCCATTGGCTGCTGGTGGGCCGGGCGATGCTAGGTGTCCTCCCTAGGTCATTACAAAAAAGTGTAGCTCAGCTGGTGATGAGTAGTGGTACTAAAGGCTACTTATCAAGGTCGCGGGTTCGAGACCTCATGGCAACAATGCACTGTACTGATAAACAAGCTGGAGATGCTTTGGGGTGTACGACCTGCTGGCCTTGTAGATTTCGGTTGTACCACCGTGGTGTCATGGGTCCTCCATGGGCTGCTGGTGGGCCGGGCGACACTAAGTGTCCTCCCTAGGTCGTTATACTTATGGTCTGTATAGATATCGACCTTTACGCCATACAAGTAGTTCATCCAAATCTTCAGAGAAAATATCACGGCCGCTAACTCCAAATCATGGACCAGATAATTCCTCTCGTGAACTTTTAACTAGCACGAGTTCTTAAGCTATCACCTTACCATGTTATAGCAAAAGGCAGACTAAGCCGCTCCCTGAGGCGTCACTGTATACTTCATAGCCTTCTGATCCACATGGTGAGCATAGAATAGGTGCCGAGGTTAGACAACTTTTCAACTCTTCAAAAAGTTGCACGCACTCTGGAGACCAAACAAACTTCTGATCCTTCCTCGTCAAGGTCATGAGGGGTAATGCTATCCGTGAGAAGTTCTCCACAAAGCACATGTAGTAGTCGGCAAGCCCCAGAAAACTTTGGACTTCCGCCATAGAAGACAACACAGGCCACTCATGTATCATAACAATCTCTGTTTGATTTACCGCGATTCCCTCTCCATTAACAATATGACCAAGGAATGCTACCAAAGATAGCGAAAACTCACACTTAGATAACTTGACATACAAATGATTGCTCCTCTAGGTCTCCAACACTATGCGTAAGTTATTTGCATGATCATCCTCAGAGTGGGAGTACACCAGGATATCATCGATGAAGACTATCATGAACTGGTCCAAACACTCCCTGGACGTCTGATTCATTAAGTCCATAAATACAGAAAACACATTCGTTAGCCCAAACGGCATGACAGTGAACTCATAGTGCCCGTAACATGCATTAAACGTCGTTTTGGGAATGTCACTTTCCCTGATTCTCAACTAATAAAAACCAGATATTAGATCTAGCTTTGAGTACACAGTCGATCCAACAATATGGTTGAACAGATCATCGATCCTCAAAATAGGATACTTATTGTTCTCCGTCAGCTTATTCAATTCCCGATAATCGATACACAGCCGCATGTTACCATCCTTTTTCTTCACAAAGAGGACCAGTGATGGAACCCTAGTTCTGATTTGGGCAAGGAACACTATTAGGAATATGAGATTGACCCAACATGTATAGTCATGGGTCATAGGATTATTTCCAGGATTGGTCATTCAGAAGGACTCTTTAGAATTGCAGAAAAGAAGTCCAAGAAATACAGTTAAGATAAAGGCAGAAAATCAGGTCGACGAACGTCGAACTCCGGTCGACGAACTCTGAGTTCCTTCCCTGAACTCAGGTCATCGAACTCTGATATCAAGCAAGAAGTTCAGCTCGACGAAATCTTGCTTAGCTCGACGAACCCCGAGCTCAGGTCGACGATCAACTCAATACAGATTTCCAGGTCGACGAACTAGAAGCTGAGCTCGACGATCTACAATCTCAGGTCGACGAATTCTATGCAATCAGTAACAGTTGGCAGAATTAATTGAGGATTAATTACAGTCAGCATTCCCAGAGAAAATAACCGTTCAAACGGTCAGTTATAGAAGATTTAAGTCAGGATCAATTTCCAAAGCATCTTCTACTCTCTTAAATGTTTTCTTCCGTCATAAAGACTAAGAAATTAAAATACAGAAAATACGAAGATTTGAAATATAGAGAATAGAATGACAGAAAAGGCTTTCCATATAGAGAAGGAAGAACTCTGCATCATCAATCAGATAATCATCATCAGAGTTCTTCATCGGCTCCAAGCTTTCAAGAGACAACTAATCAATATCAGTCTAAAAGCTTGCTGGAGACATCATCACTGTGAAGGCCTATCACCCTACAGCAAAGCTCCAGATCTTCCCCGAAACATTCTATATCTCAGGGAGAGCTTTTGCTAACATCAAAACCACTAGTCTTCTCAGTTGTTATTGAGAAAGAGAAGACACCATCACCTTTTTCATGCTCTTTACAGGGGTTTAAGTCCCTTCAAAATTATTCCTTGTTGCAAGTCTCCTACCAAAAGACTTGAGGTTTTGGTTTTTGAGCACCTGAACAAAAGCTCATTGGTGTCAGACAGCTGATCAAAAATCTGAGTGGATTCCTACCAGGGTGGTAGAAGAGTGGATGTACCCAGGTTGGGGAACCACTATAATTCCTTGTGTCTTCTGGTTGCTTGCTTTATTTCTTACTTTCTTCTTATTTGTGTTGTGACTTTCTATCTCTTAATTATAATTTAGAATAAATTAAGATCTATCACCTAACTTTCAGTTGGTATCAAAGCGAGGTTGGTTAAACTACCACACCTTAAGAGGTTAATTGGTTGTACAGGCTAACACCTGAACCAAAAGATCCTTTGATAGATCTTAATAATCTTTTGAGTTCTATCATGGCACAACTTGCAGATTTTTCAAGCACCAGACTGCCCATGTGCAATCTAGATAAGTTTGCACTATGGAAGACAAGGATTAGATTTTATATGGACTCCATTGATGAAAACATCTTTAAATCTATTTTGTCAGGTCCAGCTCAACCTCAAAAAACAATAAGTCCAAATGTTGTTCCATCATCCCAATGGACAAATGCCCATATAAGGATGAAGATTGTTGATGCACAAGCAATGAACATTCTGGCACAATCAATGTCTGATGATATTTTTGAGGAACTTGCTGAATGTTCATCTGCAAAAGAGATGTGCGACTCCATCACAGCAATGGCTACTGAATCAGCAAAAGAAGGAATAATTAAAGGTGTATCTTGGAGTGACTCAGATGCTTCATCTTGCACAACTGAAGTTGATGAAGAAGTAAGAGCAAGAGAGTTTTGCCTAATGGCAATAAATGCTTCTTGCAGCAGCAATGATGAAGAATCAGAATCAGATGAAGAATCAAAATCTGAATCAGAAGAAGATCAGGTAATCTCTTCTCTTGATTTTTCATCAGAACATTTTAACACTGATTTTAAAAATATGTGTAAAGATTTAATTAAATCTGAAAAGGAAATAAAATTTCTCAGAGAAAAAATAATTACTTTATCTTCTGAAAATTTAAAGCTTAAACAAGATTTACAAAATTCTTTTGAAAAAATAAAGCTTTTAGGATCATCTAAGCTAAAAGAAAAATTAGAATATCAATATAGAAATATTTCAGAAAATAAAACTTCTCAAAATATTTTAGTTCAACATAATTCGTCGAGCCGAGCTCGATGAAAGCAACATCATTCGTCGAACAAAGCTCGACGAATTATGATCAGAGATTTCGATCTCTACTGCTCAGGATTCTGTGCTCGACGAAACAGATATCATTCGTCGAACAGAGATCGACGAAAATGGTATACAGATAGTCATTCTGTGAACAGAGGTCGACGATCTCAATATCATTCGTCGAACTCAGCTCGACGAAAGTACTCTAATTCATCAAACTCAGAATTCAGAATAGATCTTTATTCTCTTCAACATTTTTATCAAAGTCAACATTTTAGGAATCCTTTCACTGAGTGGATCATCCCTCTTAGGAAATATCATCCACTTGGCTACAAGGATCAACCAAAATGTTCTTTTATTTCTAATTACTATAAAAGAGAACCAGGACCCAAGGTTATCTGGGTCTAGAACTCCTAACATTTCCTTGTAGGTAAAGGATTCTGTTCAGCCCACACATAGGATATCAGTGGCTGAACATTTTGAGCAAGGTCATGTATATAGGGGGAGTTTGGCTAGTTGCAGTAATTTAGTTCTTGTATTATTTGTTCTGTTTTAAAGCTTCCATGTACATCTGCTGATATCATATAAATCAAGAAGATTATTTTTGCTTTGCATTTTATTTGCTTTTGATGTAAATAGTGTCCTTACCCAAATAGGGGGAGATTGTTGGAACCCTATTTCTGATTTGGGCAAGGAACACTGTTAGGAATATGAGATTGACCCAACATGTATAGTCATGGGTCATAGGATTATTTCCAGGATTGGTCATTCAGAAGGACTCTCCAGAATTGCAGAAAAGAAGTCCAAGAAATGTAGTTAAGACAAAGGAAGAAAATCAGGTCGACGAACGTCGAACTCCAGTCGACGAACTCTGAGTTCCTTCCCTGAACTCAGGTCGACAAACTCTAATCTCAAGCAAGAAGTTCAGCTCGACGAAATCTTGCTGAGCTCGACGAATCCCGAGCTCAGGTCGACGATCAACTCAAGACAGATTTCCAGGTCGATGAACTAGCAGCTGAGCTCGACGATCTGCAAGCTCAGGTCGACGAATTCTATGCAATCAGTAACAGTTGGCAGAATTAATTGAGGATTAATTACAGTCAACATTTCCAGTGAAAATAGCCGTTCAAACGGACAGTTACAGAAGATTTAAGTCAGGATCAATTTCCAAAGCATCTTCTACTCTCGGGAATGTTTTCTTCTGCCATAAAGACTAAGGCATTAAAATACAAAAAATACGAAGATTTGAATATAGAGAATAGAATGACAGAAAAGGCTTTCCATATAGAGAAGGAAGAACTCTGCATCATCAATCAGATAATCATCATCAGAGTTCTTCATCGGCTCCAAGCTTTCAAGAGATAACTAATCAATATCAGTCGAAAAGCTTGCTGGAGACATCATCACTGTGAAGGTCTATCACCCTACAGCAAAGCTCCAGATCTTCCCTGAAACATTCTATATCTCAGGGGGAGCTTTTGCTAACATCAAATCCACTAGTCTTCTCAGTTGTTATTGAGAAAGAGAAGACACCATCACATTTTTCATCCTCTATACAGGGTTTTAAGTCCCTTCAAAATTATTCCTGTTTGCAAGTCTCCTACCAAAAGACTTGAGGTTTTGGTTTTTGAGCACCTGAACAAAAGCTCATTGGTGTCAGGAACCTGATCAAAAATCTGAGTGGATTCCTACCAGGGTGGTAGAAGTGTGGATGTACCCAGGTTGGGGAACCACTATAATTCCTTGTGTCTTCTGGTTGCTTGCTTTCTTTCTTACTTTCTTCTTATTTGTGCTGTGACTTTCTATCTCTTAATTCTAATTTAGAATAAATTAATATCTATCACCTAACTTTCAACCAGTGTGCTCTAAGGTGATGAACTTGGATGCACATACCCTTGCCCTAATAGTTCTTGAAGTTGTACCTTCAACTCTACCATTTCCCTCAGTGATAATCGTTACGGAGATCGCAATATAGGTTTGGCACCTTGCACCCACTCAATGGTGAAATCGATTTCGCTCTAAGGTGGAGCTCTAGAGAGATCTTCAGGGAAAATGTCTGCAAAATCTGACACCACGGGAATACTAACCAAAACAGGCTTGGGTTTCCAAGCCTCTAATAGAGTGAAGAACAACTCTGCACCCTCATGAACTGTTTTGACTACTTGGACAGCAGACATCAACGTCTTACCCGATCCCTTCATACCATAGAAAGTAGTTTCTTGACCTATATTCATACCCAGTTTGACTGTATTTAGACTACAATCGATGTATACACGTTGCTCCGAGAGCCAATCTATAGCAAAGATCACATCAAACTCTACTATCGGCAGTAGTGATTCTTCCAAGTCAAACTCTTGACTTCCTATCATTCCCTTAAGGCAACAGACTCTATCCACATGCATCAAACACCTGTTAGGCAGTAGCACATCCAGCCTATCCTTCGCTACGGAGGAAGGCAATCCAATACACATTTGAAATATTCGAACAAGAAGGAATGTGAAGCTCCTGTATCAAACAGTGTTCTCGTCGGACAGTCCAAGATAAAGACAGCCTAAAATACAACAATCATATGAACAATGCATAAGGCGTAAGGTATAGAAAGAATTAAAGATAAAATCTAACTCATACCTGTAACAACATCACCTTGCTTGATGCCCTCCTGCTGGCCAAGGTTATAGACTCTGGGTTAGACAAGAGCATGATGGGATGAGGTTGACTCCACCACCTTCCCTTTCTCAGCATAAGATGATCCTTCCTTATTCTCTGACTTGCCACTCCAACACTCATGGGCAACGTGTCGTGACTTATCATAATTATAAAAGTGAATTAGGCCTCCCCGCCCAAACGATGCCCTAGAAGTAATAGATGAAGAATTTGGTCCAGCTGACATAGGCTTCTTGTTCCATCTTAAATGCCCAGTCTTTGATGAACTTGGTACTTTAAATTCAGACCTCTTCGCATCCCAGTCCTTCTTACTTTGGACCCGCTTCAGATTCTGCTCTAGAGATCTGGCTATATTAACCAGGGTCAGAAAATCCTGTGTCATCGGACCTAAGAGCAACAACCTCCAATCTTTATGCAGTCCTTCGTAGAATCGTATCTTACTCTCCTCATAATTAAAGGTAGAGCTTGCATATCGCCACAAGCTCGTGAACTCATTCAAGTAGTCATCCACACTACTCTCACCCTGATATAATCACTGAAACTAATTTTCCGTAGCAATTTTCTGAGCTGATGGGATATATCGCTCCAGAAACCATCTCGAAAACTCAACCATCGAGATATTGTTGAGTTGTCCCCCAGTGAAGTGATGCAACTCTAATTCAACCCACCACAACCTTGCTTCTTCTTCCAAAAGGAATGTGTCTATATTAACCTTCTGCCACTCTTCCGTCTCCATTGCCGACATGACTCTCTTAACCCGAGAGAGCCAGTCCTCCGCTTACATTGGGGTTCCAGTCCCCATAAACACTGAAGGGTTAAAGCTCATCACATGCTTGAGCTGCTTTTCAGTTGCTCTTCTTTGCACTACGGGTTCTGCTGCTACTTGATCCACCACCTTAGGTTCGGCAACGCGAAGCGGCACTTGACCCAATTCAGGAGGAGGGGGTTGTACTTGCCTCCCTGGTTGAGAATTAATCATGGCGAACACCGCTTCAGCTACCAGACGTATGGTTTTGGCAGAAGGAGGGGTCGCATGCACGTCATTAGGCGAAATATGGAGTGCTGACGTTGGAACTGCTCAGCACCACTCCTAGTCATATATAATAGTGAAACATTCAATTAGGTGACCAAACATATTGACAAAAAGCAATAATAGGAACACGCAGGTTCTTTAAATATGTGTATTTTCATTCCTAAGTGGACATTCATGGGTTCTTTCAAGTTATAACTGTAACGCACATACATGTGCTCACCACCCCCTTAAAAGAATTTGCCTTCGAATTCTAATAAGAAAGACTGACACTTGCCTCTGATACCAAATTATAACACCCCCATCCGTCACATAGGAAATAACAGAAGGTCCGGTCGTGGCCCCATGCCATATTCTATGGACAGTTAGTGGAGTAATATATTGAAACCATAATCCATAAATGTGCATCCTAACTCAGAGTGCATTCTAGCGAAAGTAAATTAATTGCTTAAAACCCAGCTATTTTAATGTCCACTATACCAAAAAGAAATGATAAGAACAATACACAGAAAAAGTTATGGCCTTAAGACCTTATAGAATTTCCTCCAACAATATTATCTTGCATACTTCAGCACACAGGTTGGCCACACATGAGTAATAAAAAGGAAACACACTTCGCTTTGGCCTTCGAGGGCCGACTTAGCAACCATGGGATTTAGCCAGCTATTTCCCGCTCAGCTCAGCAACACGTGCACAAAGACATTCCACCAAAAAGGTGGAAAATAAGACAACAGTCAACATTAGTTGATCAAATTATAACGACCCCACCCCACACTCAGGGTGGCGGTGCTCCTTCCCTGCAGGCATAAGTTCATTTATATATATATTGGCAATCAGAACGTGCAACCTAAGCACCATTCCCCACAGACATTGGCACGTCCGTCCAACGCATCGTTCTATTAGGGCACATTATTGGTGTACCAGAATTACCTAGGGTCCCACCTCTGTTCTTAGCAACGGTTAACATAATTTGAGCATTTCTAGTCTTTCCGGACCAATGCCTAAGACTCACCCTATACTACGACAAAGTCATGCTGAGTTTCAAGCCATTGACTTACTCCAAGCCGGCCATCATAAGGTTGGGTATAGTTCAGCACTTTCCCATTGCTCAAATCGTCAAGTGCAACAAGCCAAGACGCGGGTTAGACTCCCCTTTCCTATTCACAACAATACATAACGCTTATATATACCTAGGCTGGCTCTCACAGCGACCTTAGTTGAGCCCCTTGGGCTCTCAGATCATCACATCGGCTCACTGCTCTCCAAGAGACATGCCTCAAGATCACAATGGCCCCCAGGTCTCCATAAGACATGCCTCACAATCAGAATAGTGTTGGTGCTATCATGGTGATCTAAAAGTGATCAAGCATGTGGAATCACTGCCAATGCAATATGTACCTATAGGGTCCCACATAAGATCTCTGGAGATGTTGGAAAGGTTTGTGTTAGCCTTTCTCATATGTGATATGAGTGAAGTACCAAGCCTATGACGTTCTAGACGTGGAGGAATTTCATTCCGGGACCTATATTATGAATATAGGTCATTAGTTAAGTGATCGTGAGATTCTAAGGGGAATTCGTCGAGTATGGCTAAGTCATTTCGTCAAATTGAATGAATTCGTCAAAAATCATCGTAACTACTCAACGCCTTCATCTTAGATTCATCTAGAATCATCGCGAGGTCTCAACAATTTGTCGAGTATCGTCGGGATGACTCAACGCCTCTGTCTTGGATTCGTCGAGTAACATTCCGATTTGTCGATTATCGGCTTAGCACTTGGATGATTTTTCCTGACTTAATTCGTCGAATATGTCCGTGATATCTCGACAAATAAATCCTATTAGTCAAATATCACAAGATACTCGATGAATTCTGTAACTGTCAGTTTTATTTTCTTTAAGTCCGGTTTGGCAGGGTCTGCGTGTATTGGGCTTCTTGGCTCTTTATATAAATTACCATTTTACTGTAGAACCGGATACACACTGTTCTCTCCCGACCTAATTTCCTGACGGCGATTTCTTCGTGATGGAAGTGTTCCGATTCCGCGACCGTAGTCGATCCTGCCGAATGTCGACCGTTGTCTTCCTTGCTGTCAACGAAAAGTGTTTCCAAGGCGTCATCTTTGTCATTGTTGCCTCTCCTTTAAAGGATCTAGCAATCCGTGGAGATGTTGAGGGCAAGCTTTCATCGGACCTAGATCTTCTGTGACAAGATTCTAGGGTTCTCCTTGCTCATGTGGATATCCGTAGAGGCGTGGACATTATTTTGTGCTTGGTGCTCTGGCCATCACCGTTCATAGGACTTCATCGGAGCACCTTGGTTGGGTATTGACTCAATCCCTCTAAATGAGAAACGTATATCCAAGCTCCATAGAGATGGACATTGGACTTATTCGATTATGAATCATTTGAGAGATGGGAATCTTGTTTGTTTGACAAGATGACTAAGGTCCCTTTCACTGGAAAAAATGAGAGGCCGATGATCTCTTGGGTTTAGTACATAGTGATGTATGTGGACCCATGAGTTCTATGGCTAGAGGTGGGTATTTCTACTTTGTTACATTTACTGATGATTTTAGTAGATACAGATACGTGTATCTTATAAAGTGTAAATTTGAGACCTTTGAAAGAGTTTAAAGCCCTCTGATCTGATCAAGGTGGCGAATACCTAAGTCATGAATTTCGTGATCATCTGAAAGAGTGTGGTTATCACAACTCACTCCACCTAGAACACCATAGCATAATGGTGTGTCTGAGTGGAGGAATTGTACTCTGTTAGACATGGTACAGCCGATGATGAGTCATGCAGATTTGCCTGTTTTTTTTTTGGGGGGGGGGGGGTTGCTCTAGAAAGTGATACTTTAACACTAAATCGTGCTCCAACGAAAGAGATTCTAAAGACACCATATGAGATATGAACTGGGAATCATCCTAGTATGTCGGTCATTAAGGTTTGGGGTTGTGAGGCTTACGTAAGACATCAAATGTCTGATAAGCTGGTACCTGAATCAGATATGTGTTATCTTGTAGGGTATCCTAAAGAAACCAAAGGGTACTATTTCTACCTACAGTCTGAGGGCAAAGTGTTTGTCACGAGGACTGGTGTCTTTCTTGAGAAGGAGTTCTTAAGTAAAAAAGATTGCCAGGGTAGACCTTAAAGAAGTTCAAGAACCACAAACTGTGAATAAACCAGAATTGGAACCTGAGCCAGGACTATAAGTTGTTGTAGCTGGAGAACCTGCTCAGGAAACACAAGTTCCACATAGATCTGGTAGACCAAGGTTTGAGCCTGATAGATATGGATTTCTCGTCTCTCAAATAGGTAATGTTTTGCTTACGGAACATAGTGATGAGCCTGCAACCTACTAGGAGGCTATGCGTGGACCAGACTGCGAGAAGTGTCCTGAGGCCATGAAATCCGAAATAGACTCCATGTACGAAAACCAAGTTTGTACCTTGGTGGAACCACCTGAAGGGGTAAGACCCATAGAGTGCAACTGGGTCTTTAAGAAGAAGGTTGACATGGATGGGAATGTACAGACATTCAATGGGCGACTTGTGCCTATAGGTTTCAAGTAAATTCATGGTATTGACTATGATGAGACTTTTTCTCCTATTGTCATGGTTAAGTACATTAGAATTCTGCTTGCTATTGTAGCATATTATGACTATGAGATTTGGCAGATGGATGTCAAAATGGTTTTCCTAAATGGAAACCTACTTGAGGAAGTGTATATGACACAACCCGAGGGTTTTGTATCTCCTGGTGAAGCCACTGAAATATGCAAGATGCAGAAATCTATTTATGGATTAAAATAGGCTTCTTGAAGTTGGAATCTTTGTTTTGATGAAAATATCAAAAAGTTTGATTTTATCAAAAATGAGGATGAACTCTGTGTTTACAAACGGATTAGTGGGAGCATAGTTATCTTTCTAATATTATATGTAGATGACATACTGCTTATCGGGAATGGCAAACCGATCCTGCAAGTTGTTAAGAACAACCTAGGGCACTGCTTTTCAGTTAAGGACTTGGGTGATGCGACTTATATACTAGGTATTAAGATCTATAGAGATAGATCGAAGAAGTTGTTGGATTTGACCAAAGTACCTACATTGACAAGGTGTTGAAGCGATTAAACATGCTTGAGTCCAAGAAAGGATTCTTACCCATATCTCATGGTGTGACTCTCTTTAAGGACCAGTGTCCTAAGTCCTATGAAGATAAGGACCACATGAAGTTGATTCCATATGCTTCGATAATTGGGTCAATCATGTATGTAATGATATGTACTAGACCCGATGTCTCTTATACCTTGAGCATGATTAGCATGTATCAGTCTGATCCCGATGAGAGTCACTGGATTGACGTCAAGAATATCCTGAAGTACTTGCAAAGGAGTGAGGATACGTTCTTGGTATTTTGTGGAGAGGAAGAGCTCGTTATAAGGGGTTACACGAATGCTAGCTTCCACACTGATTTGGATGACTCAAAGTCTCAGTCAGGTTTCATATTTTGCCTTAATAGAGGTGTTGTTATCCAGAAAAGTTCCAAGCAGGAGACAATTGCCTATTCTAAAACTTAGGCTGAGTATATCGCCGCTGCAAATACAACAAAAGAGGCTGTATGGATTAGAAAATTCATCGGCGAGTTAGATGTAATTTCTAGCATTGTTTGTCTTGTAGATCTCTACTGTGACAACAACTGTGCAATTGCACTTGCTTCAGAACCTAGATCATAACAGCGCTCCAAGCATATATTTTGGTGGTTCCATCTAATTCGAGAGATTGTCGGTAAAGGAGATGTGAGCATTAGCAGAGTGCTGACTGAATAAAACATTATGGATCCACTAACAAAGCCTCTAGCGTAGAGAAAGCATGATGGTCATGTTAGATCTATGGATAGACGATACCTTAATGATCAGCTCTAGTGTGAATCTTGTGGATTGTATGTTTGTTGGTTGTAATTATTTCATTTGATAAATAATGTACTATATGGATTTCATTTATATATTTTGGCAAGTTCTTTTATTGTGTTAGTATTTCTATTATGATAGAGTAGTTAAACTATATAAATGTCCTTAGAATGTTTGCTTCCATAGGTCAAGTAATGACTTGATTGTGAGAAAGTTTGATCCCAGAAGCTTCATTCATAAAGGTCTCTGGTCGTTGTATCATCTTAGAATATAAGGGCGATGATGATACCTTTAAGACTAGTATGTGCGTTGACTGATGACCCGTCCTCACAGGTCATGATAATGTGACATTAAGTCATCACATGGGTACTTGTTATGAACAAGTTGTACTGTACAAACCCACCATGAGAATACTTTGTGGATTGTTACATAAACGTGTCAAAAGTATGGCTCAAGTGGCAACGGTGTTTGTGGTCCTTTGACCTGAACTCACAGCATTTATCGAGTGAGGAAGAGCATGCTTTAATGTCATTTAAAGTTTAGTCTCGAGAAAGTTCGATGATAAATGTGGTTATTGGGCACGTTACAAATCATTTGGGTGTTTGCATGTGAACAGAGATGAGATTTGTCCTCTTATATGACAGGAGTTGCATCCATGGGCCCCCTGATGGAATGGGACTGAGAAATGCATGGCCATGCATGGTTGAGTCAATATATGATATTGGACTCACAAATTTTTGGAATTCCATTCTACATCGGGAAACTGGGATTGAACAATTATGTGGGTAACACAGTCTATAACTCTAGTTCACTTCGGATGTATGGGATGAAGGGACATACAACACTGATACATTGGTCACAATGACTTTCGGGTTTTAAACTCTTATTTCTTGGGGAGCAATGATGCATTGCTAGATGCTACTCATTAATAGTAAAGCTTTTGTTTGATACTTTCAAGATCAAGTGGGAGACTGCTGGTGCTACCATAGTGATCTGGAAGTTTTCAAGCATGTTGTCTCACTGCCAATGCAATATGATCCTATGGAGTCTCACATAAGAGCTCTGGAGAAGTTGGAAAAGTTTGTGTTGACCTTGCTCATATGTTATATGAGTGAAGGACCAAGCCTATGATGTTCTATACATGGAGGAATTTCATTTTGGGACCTATATTATGAATATGGGTCATCAGGTAAGTGATCAGTAGATTCTAAGGGGAATTCATCAAGTATGGCTAAGTCATTTCGTCGAATGGAATGAATTCATCGAATATTATCGTAACTACTCAACGCCTCCATCTTAGATTCGTTGAGTATCGTCGTGAGGTCTCTACGATTCGTTGAGTATCATCGGGATGACTCAACTCCTCTATTTTGGATTTGTCGAGTAGCATTTCGATTCATCGAGTATCGACTTGGCACTTGGACGATTTTTGCTGACTCAATTCATCGAATATGTCTGTGTTATCTCGACGAATAATTCCTATTCATCGAATATCACAGGATACTCGACGAATTCTGTAACTACCGGTTTTATTTTCTTTAAGCCTGGTTTGGCAGGGTCTGTGGGTATCGGGCTTCTTGGTTCTCTGTATAATACGATTTTACTATAAAACTAGATACACACTGTTCTCTCCCGACCTAATTTCCTGACGGCGATTTCTTCGCGACGGAAGTGTTCTGATTCTACAATCATCATCGATCCCGCCGACTACTGATCGCAATCCTCATTTTCATGTACGGAAAGTGTTTACAAGGTATCTTCTTTGTCGTTGTTGCCTCTCCTTTAACGGATCTAACAATCAGTGGAGACATTGAGGGCAAACTTTCATCCGACCTAGATCTTGTGTGACAAGATTCTAGGGTTCTCCTTGCTAGTGTGGATATCCATAGAGGCGTGTACATTATTCTATGCTTGGGACTCCGGCCATCACTATTCATAGGACTTCATCAGAGCACCTTGGTTGAGTATTGACTCAATTCCTCTAAGGTATAAATTTATTTATATTTGTTTTACTTCCTGATTAATGTTCATCGCAAGATCTGCATTTCCTTTTGGGTTTTTCTTGTTCTTATTTCCTCTGCGCGCACAAGTGTTGTGCCACCTCAGTAAAACCCAACAAATGGACCCCGGGTCTCCATGAGACAAGGCTCACAATCACAATGGCCACCAGGACTCCACGAGGCAGACCTCAAAAATAAATGCTTACAGGGATCTACCACTGGTGTAACATCCCATTTCCTTCTAGACCCCTTAACCTTAGATTAGGGTAGAACATGCGGTGAGTGAAAAAGGATTAAGCTATATTTGACCCAAGGAGTTAGGGTGGATTCACATAGGGCACACTAAAGGGTTGAAGTAAAACTTAGAAAAAATTATTCAGGATCAATAGGCATCGAGTGAACTCGAAGCAATTCGACGAAGCATCGAGTGCATCGAGTGAACTCAACGCCATTTGACAAAGCATCGAGTGTGTTGAGTGGACTCAACTCCATGCTCTTTAACTTAGAAAAATCATTCTGGATCAACAGGCATCGAGTGAACACGACTCCATTCGATGAAGCATCGAGTGTGTTGAGTAGACTCAATGTCATGCTCTTTAACGTAGAAAAATCATTCGGGATTAACAGGAGTCGAGTGAACATGATGCCATTCGACAAAGCGTTGAGTGAGTTGAGTGGACTCAACGCCATACTTTTTAACTTAGAAAAATCGTTATGGATCAACAAGCATCGAGTGAACATGACGTCATTCGACAAAGCATCGAGTGCGTTGAGTGGAATCAACGCCATGCTCTTTAACTTAGAAAACTCATTCTGGATCAACAGGATTCGAGTGAACTTGATGCCATTCGACAAAGCATCGAGTGTGTTAAGTGGACTCATTGTCATGCTCTTTAACTTAGAAAAATCTTTCTGAATCAACAGGTGTCGAGTGAACACGACACCATTCGACGAAGCGTCGAGTGCGTCGAGTGTTCTCGGAGCCATTCGACGAAGCGTGCAATGCATTGAATGAACTCGACATTATTAGACGAAGCATCAAGTTCATTGAGTGAACTTGACGGTATTCGAAGAAGCATCACATGATTTCGACGCTTTTGGACTTAGGATATTTTTCGGTCTGGTTCACCTATATGGCTGAACAAGGTTTTTAGGATAAAACAATGATAGTGTATTTGAACCTGGTCTCTTCAACAAACATATTTAATACAATCATCATCGCAAGAAGACCTATTTAAAGCAATGATTGGTGGTCCAATACAAGGGTGACATGTGGCAAGCAACTTAAACCATAATTCTTTTTATAAAAAGGGAAGAAACGAAACCTAACTATTACTCCCATTTATTCCAAGCCCGCCGTCACCATTTTTGAGCTAGAGGAGTGGGAAACAACTCTTAGAGATAATCTTTATCGAGCTTTTGAACTAAGTCATCGGAGTAAGGATCGCCATGGCTCACCACTACCGCACCCGCTGCCAAGCACGATTAAGGGTATGTTTCTCCTCCCCTCCCTCGATGCTAGTCTTCTAGATCCACTAGGAGAGATATAGGGCTCATTTGAGCCTGATGCCAAGAGAGAGGGAATATTCTGAGCTTT
Source organism: Platanthera guangdongensis (assembly GCA_039583875.1). NCBI lineage: Eukaryota > Viridiplantae > Streptophyta > Magnoliopsida > Asparagales > Orchidaceae > Platanthera > Platanthera guangdongensis. The sequence goes on along the minus strand of CM077156.1, from coordinate 145,242,203 downwards.
TCTTCTAGATCCCCGGGAAACGCCTGCCGCCACCTCAATGAAGGTGGTGGTGATAATCATCGGCGGTGGCAGCGTCCTAGGTGGACGGAAATGAGAGATCAACATTGCCCAACTCGGGATGATCTAGGTCGTCAGCTCAGTGAAGAAGGCAATGGGATGTTGTTGATTTAAGTTGAATTAAACTATAATGTTATTAATTATTTTTGTCTCATTTATTACAGTGTTTTGCATATTAATTTTAGCCCCATAGAGGCATATTCAGAGAAAGTAATCAACATGAAAAATATATCCCTAAACTTGTAATTTGGAGAAATTTAGCTCCTTGTAGTGCCAATTCCTAGGACTGCTCCTAGACTTGGGCAGAAATTCATATGGATGCCTAAGCTAAACTATATGTTCACATGCTGTGAAATTTAGGTCATGAATGTCTATATACTATACTTAGAATATGTTCAAAAATCAATTTTTTTGGAGTATAATGTTTTTTAGTTTTAATAGAAATATCAATTATTAAATAAATGGAATTTGAGGAGATTCTCAATCCCAAATGCACCTAAATTTTTGTGGCAAGACTCCAAGGTCATCCTATGGCCTTGGTAAACATTTGGAGCCATTTGGAACTTTATATGTTTAAAAATCCAACATGTATGGTGAAGGTAGATTTGTAAATAATGGGTAATGGTAAAATGGGAGTTTAGCCCATTTGGCCCAATGTATGTCCATTAAATTTTGGACAGAGACTTATGGAGGTAAAATACTCCTTTCTTGAGGAAATTGGGATTTTTGGAATCAAAAATCCCGTAAGTTGGAATTATTTCAAAAATAGCACATTTAGGTGTTAAAATGAAAAATAGGAATACTTAACTTAAAAAAATTCCAAATTGTTGATACAAGCCCTAATAGGTCATTTCACTTCTCTGAAAAAATTTATGAGCACTTTGGAGAATTATTCCATGAATAAATAGTGTAATTATGTTTTTACCCTATGGCACTTTGATCAAAAACATGAGCAGTGTTTCACGGTAAATTATGAGAAAATGTATACATCCTTATTTATTCATTATGTACCATTGTAAATGTTATCAAGATTTTTGGATGATTATTTATGGTGAATATTATAATAGTAGCATTTTTGTAATTATGTTAACATGTGAATATCTTAGGTCAAATCACTGACTAAGAGTATGAAAATCTATTTTGAAAATTACCTTGTTAATATTAGTGAGTAGGAATTTTCCCTGAATTTTTACATGATTATTTTTAGTTCTTCATTTGAAAAAAGAAGATAATGGGATTTCAATCATAAATGGAAAATAAGGGTCAAATCAAGATGCCAATTTAAGATATTTAGTTCACAGATATTTTTAACCTAGATGAACATCAGATAATTTATTTAGACATAAAGGACCACTGGTTATAGTAGCTCATGTTCAAAGTGACCTATCTCACTTAATTAATTAATTTAAATAATGGTCCAAAATAATTCGAAAAATGAAGAAATTCTGAATAATCAATATTATACGCAAGACAAACACATGATAAAAATTTGGAAGCCTATGGCCCAAGGAATTGAAAATCATCTCATATGGGTTAGAGTTAGATCATGGGTTGCGCTTAGTAAAAAGTGACGTGTAACACTAGGACCCACAGGGAAACGATAGGTGGTTGAACTGAGAGATGTATTGGGAAGTTGAAACCCTGCTAAAGTCACAAGTATATCACTTTATAGTAACGAGTGTTAGAGTGCAAACCGCAAGGAGAACAAATATGGTGGGGGCCCAGCGAAATATCGTCGCTTTCCAAATAAGTACTTTAAGTCATTAGGTTTACTCAAGAGAAACATCGAGATTTGAGGTATCAATTATGGGTAGTCACTAATAAAAGTAAGTGTCCTTGAGAAAGGGATCTTTGGGCTTCAGCCCATCGTAGGTCCTAGTGCCCCTGAGAGCCCTTCACCGGGCATGCCCTAGGAAGTCCCAAGATTAACCCTAAACTATTATGCATAACAAGAATTGGATAAGAGTAGTCTAATAGGTTAAGGGAATGATGTGACAAACTCACCCGCATAGGGTGGGAGGGATTCAGGACGGGTATAGTCATGCGAGCTGGAGGCTCGGGTGTTTAATATAGGACAGGTTTAGTCCTGCGAGCTTGAGGCTCTGGAGGTTTACTTCAGGATGAGTTGGTCACGTGAGCTAGAAGCTCGGGTTTGAAATAACTTACATGTGCATAGAATATATTAGTGGTGGGTCATGCAGTACTGGCCATTTGTCATACAGATGGTAGTACGGTGACTCTGGTGAGGTGTGTATGTTTGAGGGACTAGTAGGTTGTTTATACTACAGTCTCAAAGACAATCCCCGCAAATGCACTCCTGACCAAAAATACTGTTGGGGATTACCGGCAAATTAGTATGCAGAGACTCTAGAGTGCACCTCGAATGTTTACAGAGGCATACGAAGGACCTAGTCCTGGTAGTGTGTATACCTGCTTAGGAAGTGGAGATGCCCGCTCCACTGCTATCGTAGCCACAACAGTGGTACCAGAGAGTTTAGCTAACTCCAAATATGGGAATTAAATGTCTGTGATCACAGAGTCGTGTGTATGAGTGGCACTTGTATGAATCATAACCCGCATAATAGATCATAGTATACATGCATACTTAGGACATACGTACCGCAGATCCTTATTATATAAATTAGTATACGCTCTTTTATATGATATGTTGGGTACATTGGAATATATGTACCTGATTTGAAGAAGCCTCACCCTACTCAATGATATACATCAAGGTGTATTTGATGTGTTTTGAGTTTATGTGTGCAGGTTAAGTAATTGTAGGAAAGCATAAAAGATTCTAAGTCCATGTGTCGACACCTAGAAGAAAAGTGTCGACACTTAAGAAGGCTAGTGTCGACACCCAGAGAAGCTGTGTCGACACTTGGAGTAATTGTGTCGACACCAGGAATGCAGAGTCGACACCAGAAGGAAAGTGTCGACACATACAGGCAGTGTCGACACACAATGAAGAAATGTCTACATAATCAGTGTCGACACTTAGAAGCAGTGTCGACACTCAGAGGAACTTTGTCGACATCAAAAGTGTCGACACTAGGAGGCTGTGTCGACACTCAGCAAACTTCAACAAAGTTTAAGTGTCGACACTAGGAGGTTGTGTCGACACTCAGCAAAGTATCAACACATGAAGAAAGTGTCGACACTAGGAGGCTGTGTCGACACTCAAGCAAAGTTCAACACAAGAAGATGTGTCGACACAAAGGAGTTGTGTCGACACTTATCAGAAATCAACTAAGTATTGAAGAAGGACTTGTGTCGACACACAGGATCAGTGTCGACACATTCTGAAGAAGTTGTGTCGAGAAACAGTTACAATAACAAAAGGAGTTGTGTCGACACCAACAAGGCTAGTGTCGACACTTAGTCTACTTGTGTCGACACTTGGTCTATTTGTGTCGACACATAAAGACTATCTGTCTCGACACTTTCAGACAGTGACAGATAATTCAAGAAGTTACTGGATGACTTGACAGCTGCCATTTCAACCGGTCTACTGCAACTGTCAGAGCCGTCAGAAGATTGTTAGAAACCGGATCAGCCGGTCACCATGAAGAAAGCTTATATAAAGGCTTATTCCTTCAACAGAAGGGAATCAATCAATGAAGTGAAAAACAACACAACAAGAAGAGGACCTTCAAGTGAAGATCTAAGAAGTTGGAGAGAGAGAGCTCCTTCTAAGAATACCAGCTGTTGAACCAGGCTGAAAAGTTGATTCAGATTGAGATCTGATTCATAAGTCAGCAGTTGATTAAAGATCATGTGCATAGAGATACAACCGTACTATGTTCTAATTCAAGAAGCTTTGAAGAAAGCCAAGGGAGGTTGATCTCAGCCAAGTTCTTCCAAGAACTCATCAAGAAGCCAGTCAACTCATCTCTCTCTATCAGATTTGTGGTTATTAATCTTTGTACTCTTTATTTTCTGTAGGATCCTTAGGGATCTGAGCTGTAAGCCTATATTATAAAGGCTCAGTGTAGGAGACAGTGTGCTCTGAGTGTAGGTCTTGTTGAAGACTGAGGTAGGGCCTAGGGCCTGAGTTGTAGGAGACCTTGTTCTCTGAGTGTAAGTCTTGGTGAAGACTGAGTGGTAGGGCTATTGAGCCTGAGTTGTGGGAGTGGGATCACTCTGAGTTGTAGGAACATATTTGGGGTTCTGAGCTGTAAGATATGTGGATCTGAGAAGAAGTGGAGAAGTTAGGCCGAATCTAGTACAATACTAGATAGGCGAAGGGGGAAAGTGGATGTACCCAGACCTTAGGGAACCACTATAAATCCTGTGTGCACTATGTGAATGTATGCTTGTATGGTTGCTGTGATGTGATACTTGTTAAATTGCAATTACTGTACTGTATTTCTGCTTTTAAACTTAAAAATATATAGGTCACCTATTCACCCCCCCCCCTCTAGGTGTTTAGGCACTATTTCTTTCAAGTGGTATCAGAGGGAGGTTACTCAAAAAGGACATAACAGTCTGAGTAAAGATCTTGTATGCAGAATCAGAATAATCAAGAATCAAGCAAATGGGTTCAACTGAGAATCATAAAGAGCTAGGATCCATGAAGTTGCCAATCTGCAGAAAAGAGATTTTTGGCATTTGGAAAGAAAGGGTTAGACTTTTTATGGAAGCCTCTGACCCAAGAATATACATTACAGTTAAAGAAGGGCCATATATGCCAATGAAAGTATCTGTTCTGGATGCAAATCAGAGAACTCCCAAAGACTATTCAGAAATGACTAAGGATGAAATTATTCTGGCCACTATAGACAAGAGGGCTCAGAATATTATTGTAAGTGCAATTGATGATGCCACATTTCAGAACCTAAAACATTGTAAAACATCAAAAGAAATGTGGGACACACTGATAGTCTATATGGAGGGATCAGAAGAGGTAAGACAAGACAGGAAGTCTTTGTTAAACCAAGAGTATGAAAGCTTCAGACAAGGCAGGTCTGATAGCATAACTGAATGCTACAAGAAATTCTATAGGATAGTCAATGAATTGATGTCCTATGGAAGAGAGTTCAGCAATTATGAATTGAATGATAAGTTCTTGAGATCCCTGACAAAGGACTGGGACACCAAGATTTGTGCCATAAGGGAAATGTCCAAATTAGCAAACATTCCTCCTCCAACTTTGTTTGGAAAACTGTTATCTTATGAGATGCAGTTAATGGTTAGAAAGGAGGAAGAGAAGACTACAAGAGTTGAGCACAAGGAAAGAGCAGTGGCCTTCAAGACTGAAGCCACTAGGAAATATAAAAGCAAGTCTCCATCTCCACCTTAAAAAGATACTGAGGCTGAGAAAGATGAGTCAGATAATAAGAATTCAGAAAGCTGTGAGAGTGATGAAGACTTTGCAGCTTTCACTAGACATTTTCAGAAGTTTCTGAAGAAGAAGCAGTGGAGGTCCAAGCCATCCACTTCACAGACAAAAGATGACTATTATCAGAACAGGAAGTCATCAAGGAATGACAGGAGAAAGTCCAAGACTAGTAAAACTATATCCTCAAAGATAGTATGCTATTGTTGCAATAGACAAGGACATGTAGTAGCTGACTGTCCAGAAAAGAGGAAAGAGTCAACTAACAAGAAGAAGACTCAGTTTAAGGGCAAAAAGGAAAGGTCCTTTGTTGCTAAGAATGATAAAAGCCTGACTGATATATCATCTTTAGAAACAGATTCAGAAGCTGAAGCCTATATTAGCTTGTTTGCTGAAGAAGAAGAAAATGAGTTCATGCAGCTAATGAAATCAATATATGAGCATCAGGACAATCAGTGCAAGGGACTGATGGTCTTATCAGAAGGAGACAAAATCCAGGATCAGCCTTGACCAAGTCAGGTACAAAATTGTTCTTCTAGTTCAAGTTTGAGTGCTGGATCAGAATTAGATACATCGGCATCAAATTATGTGAGTGAATCTGAATCTGAAGGGGACATTCATCAGTTAATTGATGAATATAGAGTATTGTTGCAGGCTTTGAAGAAAAGCAAACTCTTGGCCAAAACTCAGGCTAAGGAGATTGCTAGTCTTAAAGTGGCTGCAATAGATTTTGACAAGTTATTAGATCAGAAATTAAATGAAATAGCCAGACTGAAGAATATTACAGTTATTCAGATGGGGACTATTACATTTAAAAATGATCAAATTAGAAATCTGGAGGTTAGATTTCAGAAGGAGAGAGATATTATTGCAAGTTTTTCTAAACCAAAATCTTTTCTACCTTTGATAGATGAGTTTGTACCTCATAAGGGTAAAACTGGATTGGGGTTTACAAAACCTGCCTGGACAGTAAAGTCCAAATCTAAGGACAAAGCCTCAGTACTCAACAAGAAGCCTGCTGTAGATAAAACAGCCAGGGTTGTACCGAAACAAAGGTACAACAGATTTGAGTGCTGGTGTTGTGGCAAGGTAGGCAACTTTGCCATAGATTGTTGGCATAATTCAAGTGCCAAGGTGAGTAGCAATCTGCCTGCTAGAAAAGCTACAGGTAGTTTTGTTAAGAGTCAGACTAACTTGCACCAAGGACCCAAGAATTATTTGGGTTCTAATGTTAAGTAATCAATTTTGCAGGTGATTCCAAGTGGCCATGCCCCAATATGGTACTTGGACAGTGGATGTTCCAGGCATATGACTGGAACTATGGGATTGCTGAAGGATTATACATCTATCAAAGATGGGCCTAAGGTTACCTTTGGTGGTTCAGAAAAAGGAATCATCAAAGGCTTTGGTAACATTTCTAGCAACCTAATTTCAATTACTCAAGTGGCTTATGTAAAGGGTTTGAAATATAACCTCATTAGCATAAGTCAGCTGAGTGATTTAGGATATGACATCTCATTTGTCAAGGATGGTTGTCATATCAGTAGGTCAAGTGATCAAAAGATCATTCTGACAGGATATAGGAAGAGAAATGTCTATTGTCTAGACATTATGTGTGAGAACAATATTTCTCCTATTTGTCTTGTAGCTGATGAGAAAGTCTCACATTGTGTTAAATGGCACAAGAGGCTGGCTCATCTTAACTATAATACAATTGGCCAACTCTTTAGTAAAGAGTTAGTGAGGAATGGTCCTCAAGTTAAGTGCATAAAGGATGGGATATGCTCAGCTTGTCAAAAGGGCAAGCAGACCAGATCCACCTTTAATAGCATTGAGAAAAAAGATGCTGTGAGGTGCCTATACCTCTTGCATAAGGATCTTTTTGGTCCTATGCCAGTTCACAGCCTAGGTAGGAAGGTCTACACATTTGTGGTTGTAGATGATTATTCAAGGTTTTCCTGGGTGTTCTTCCTAAGACAAAAATCTGAAACTCCTAGTATCTTTTATAGTTTTGTCAAACAAATTCATAATGAGTTAGAAAATACAGTGGTCAAAATAAGAAGTGACCATGGTACTGAATTCCAGTCTGATAGTATGACAAAGCTATGTGAAGAGTTTGGGATATTTCAGGAATTTTCCTCAGCAAGAACCCCTCAGCAAAATGGTATTGCTGAAAGGAAAAATAGAACATTGATAGAAGCTGGTAGAACCCTATTGAGTGACACTTCTCTCCCAGAATATTTCTGGGCTGAGGCAGTTAATACTGCATGTCATGTAATCAATAGGGCTACTATAACCAAAAGCCACAAGAAGACCCCCTATGAGATTGTGAAGGGCAGAAAACCAAATCTATCCTATTTCAGGATCTTTGGTTGTAAATGCTATATACTTAACAATGGTAAGTCTTATTTAACCAAGTTTGCTGCCAAATCCCAAGACGGGATCTTTGTTGGGTACAGCAACAACTGTAAGTCTTATAGGGTTTACAACTTGACTACTCAAGTTTTAGAGGAGTCTGTTCATGTAGTTTTTGATGAAGCTAGACTCATTAATAATGAATTGTCTAGAAGTGTTTGCAGCACTACAGGTGTAACTGAGAAGATGGACAAGCTTACCTTAATAGAAGGTCCTACTGCAAGTCAGCAAGTGGAAGATGGTGGCTGCTGTCCAGGGGGAGTACAAGATACTTCTGTTGCTGAAGAAGACCAAGAGGAGCTGCTGAATGAAGAAGCTGAAGGTGTACAACCTGAAGACAGGCTGCCTCCAGCAAACAGGCATTTAAAAGATCATCCAGCAAATCAAATAATTGGAGATCTCAGACAAGGGGTACAAACAAGGAGCAGGAATCTAAGTTCAGTTCTCTACTCCAGCTTTCTATCTCAAGTAGAGCCAAAGAAATTTGAAGAAGCCATCCTAGACCCTCATTGGATTGAGGCTATGCAAGAGGAGCTGAACCAGTTCAAAAGATGCAAAGTCTGGGAGCTAGTTCCTAAACCAAAGGACCACAACATTATTGGAACTAAGTGGATCTTTAGGAACAAGTTGGATGAGAATGGAATTATTATAAAGAATAAAGCTAGACTGGTTGCAAAAGGATATAGGCAGGAAGAAGGTATTGATTTTGATCAGACCTTTGCTCCAGTAGCAAGACTGGAAGCAATAAGAATGTTCCTTGCCTATGCAACATTTCAAGGGTTCAAGGTATACCAAATGGATGTTAAGTCAGCTTTTCTGAATGGAAATCTGAAGGAAGAAGTCTATGTAGAACAGTCATCAGGTTTTGTTGATTCTACTAAACCTAATTATGTTTATAGACTTAGGAAGGCTTTGTATGGGTTAAAACAAGCCCCTAGGGCTTGGTATGAAACCCTGTCTAGTTTCATCATTGAGAATAAATTCTCAAGGGGGAAAATAGACAAGACTCTATTCCTTAGGGAATCCAGAGGCAAGATCATCTTAGTCCAAATATATGTAGATGACATAATATTTGGGTCTACAGAAAATAGTCTTTGCAGAAAGTTTGCAAAACTAATGCAAGGACAATTTGAAATGAGCAGTATGGGGGAACTTAAGTTCTTCTTGGGTCTCCAAGTTAGACAAACTGAGGGTGGTTTATCCATATGCCAGTCTAAGTTCACCCTAGAATTGATAAGAAAGTATGGTATGGAATCATCCACTACCATGAAAACTCCTATGGGGTCAACAATGTCTTTATGCAAAGATGATGCAGGGAAACCTATAGATGAAACTTTGTATAGAGGGATAGTTGGATCCCTACTATATTTGGCTGCAAGTAGACCAGATATCATGTATGCTACATGTGTTTGTGCTAGGTACCAAGCTTGCCCTAAAGAATCTCATTTGACAGCAGTCAAAAGAATTTTGAGATATCTAAAGGGCACTCCTTATCTAGGCCTTTGGTACCCTAGGAATGGAGACTTTGTACTGACAGGTTATTTAGATGCAGAATTTGCAGGCTGCAAGGAAGATAGGAAGAGTACAACTGGAACCTGTCAATTTCTAGGTGGAAGGCTGGTGTCATGGAGTAGCAAGAAGCAGACCAGTGTGGCTATCTCCACAGCAGATTCAGAGTATGTTGCTGTAGGCAGTTGTTGTGCACAACTCTTATGGATATAACATCAACTAGAAGATTATGGTATTCAAGTAAGTAGAACACCTCTATTTTGTGATTCTACTAGTGCCATTTCTATTGCAAATAATCCTGTCTCCCATAGTAGGACTAAGCACATAGAAATAAAATACCATTTTCTAAGAGAACATATAGAAAAAGGAGACATTTCCTTAGATTATATAAATACAGATAATCAGTTAGCTGATATGTATACTAAGCCCTTAGATGAAATCAAATTCAATAAATTTAAAATTGAATCAGGGATGATAAACTTAGAATAGTTTACAAAATTGGCTAAGTAAAATAGTGTCGACACACAGAGTTGTCTTTGTCGACACATAGGAGTGGTGTCGACATTTCAGAGAAATGGTGTCGACACATCTAGGAGGTCTGTGTCGACACTTCAGAGAATTAGTGTCGACACATGCAGTATAGGTGTCGACACATCCAAGGTGGTGTCGACACTTAGGATCTATACAAAATTAGTCTAGTAGAGTCTCGACTAAGTGTCGAGCTGAGTGGTGTCGACACATATATAAGTGTAGACACATATATTCTGTCGACTATATTGGTGTCGACACATAGTTGTCGAGACATTAGAAGAAAGTGTGGACACTTTTCAACAGTGTCGACATAATTCAAGTACTTTGACGCGCCTTTTCATCTTCGATTCTAGAAAGGTATAAATAGGTTTTCGCCATTATTTGTCGACACGCTCACCAAAGTTTCGAGACCAAGCTTGTGTGTCGACATCTCTCTTCTCTAAATTCAAAATTTCTTCAAACCCTAATAGCGCCCAAGCTAGAAGAGAACATTAATGAAGCATATGAGCTCGTGCGTCATGCCTTTGATGACGTGGAACCTAAAATAAAAGGTGTGGTAACCCTAATTGTCGAGACTGGATTGGAATACCTTGTATCAGAACCAATCAAGATCTGGAAGAAAGAGGTCCTTGAATTTTTGAGTGCAGCTTCACTTGATGATACTGGACTCAAGATTAAGTCTAGAGTCATGGGACCAAAGTCAAGGTCACACAGAAAAGTCTCAGGAAGGTACTTCAACTACCAAGAACAAAAGAGGAAGAAGATGTATCTGCTTCTAAGACTAGAGAGGCATTGCGATGGTGTGGACTGAATTCAAACCTGAAAATTGGATCAGTTTTCAATAGAAAAGGGATGAACATCCAAGGAAAGTTTTTATCTGAAATAGTAGGAAAAGTTATACCGAGCAAGCCTGGTGGGCATGATAGAATATCTGCTCATATGTTCAGTCTGATGACAAGAATAATTTTCCAGCTTAAGACTGACTGGTCAGTTGTTCTGTTTGACAAGATAAAAGAGAGTATGAAGAAGCCCAATCTGGGAAGAATTCTGAGTCTATACCTAGCTGGAAGTATTCTTGAGGTGATGAATCAAGCTGCTGGTTCCAAGATAAACCACATGAGGAGAATGGATTTGAGAATTTTCTCTATGTGGGATAGAGTATTGATAAAAGAAATGCCTAGTCCAGAAAAGGACATACATCAGAAGAAGAAGAAGAAGACAGCCATTGTGGCTCAAGAATCCTCCAGTAGCTCTGAAGAGCAAGTGGTCTTTACTCCTTATTATGAAGAGACTGGAAATGCTGGACAGTCTCCAGCAACACAAGAAGATGCACAGAGGCAGGGGGATCTACCCTCAGCTAGCCCAATTCACCTGGATCCACTCCAAGGGGAGCCTCTACTTGTGGATGAGCCAACCCCATTAGAGAGTAAGAGGGCTACCCAAATCATTCTTGAGGTAATTACTGAAGTTAATCAATTAGATTTCCCTATTGAGGATGAAGTTTTGACTTATTCATTACCTGATGTTCATCAGCAAACACAGATACAACCTCAACCACAAGATGTTGTCATGGAGGACACATCTGTTGCTGATAAAGTGGTTGATGAGATCAGAGATTCTCCAGCCCCTTCTCAACAGGAATTCACCTTAGAGGAGCTATTCCCTGATCTTGTACAGACAGATCTTGAGAGAGAAATAGCTATTGTTGAGGGGGAGAAGGCAAATATTGAGGGGGAGCATATGGAAAATGTAGAGAAAACTGCTACACTAGAGACTGAGAAGCCAAGAAATGCTGAGGAGCTAATAAGGACTGAGAAGGATTCACATCCTAGTCCTAAGGATAGAGTGGATATTGTCAGTACTTCTGCTTCAGAGGATGAGGAGGCTGTTAGAGCCAAGAAGAGGAAGTTCTAGGTCTTCAAGAGAAGAAGCCAGAACTAAAAGAAAGCATTGCAAACAATTGCACCATAGCCTGCCCCAACTACTGATTACAGTTCTCTGTTGGTGGCATTGCAAATTAAGATGGATGAGCAAAGGCAAGCTCTAGAAAAGTATATGGATGAAGGGCATAAATCACTTCAATTTGATCTGGCACAAGAAATAAAGTCTATCAGATTTGAAATGAATCAAAACAAAAAGGAAATGACTGACTGCTTCCATAAAGGAGGAAATGCAGTAGTCTATTTATCCACTCATCAAGAAAAGATCAAAACTCAAGTGGATGACATGGCAGTAAAACAAGGATATGTACTGAAAAATCAAATAAGAATGAATGATAATCTGACAGCATCCCATAATGCCATTGTCACTGAACTGAAAACCATAGCCACTGCACAACCTGCAGAGAGTGCAACTGCCAAAGAAGATTTTGATAAGAAGTTACAAGAGAGCATTACTGCTTTTAAGACTGTGCTTGAAGATTCACAGAAGGCTATTACTGAACAGCTTCAGAAGTTTAAACCTTTCTATAAGGATGGAGTTAACTATCTGAATCATCAAATAAGATTCCAGAAAGATGATCTTAAGGATCATATAGTTAGAGAAGTCATAAAGGGGGAGAGGGTACTAGTCAAAGCAGGCTCTGATCATGCCAAATGGATTTCAAATTCCATCAGAGCCACTCTTAGATATCCACCTTTACGTGATGATGACAATGTGGTAGAGTCTAGAATAAATCCTACATACTTTGGAGGAGAATAGGCTGAAGTAGCTCAAGTAATATATCCTCCTACAGATTTTGACATGATACATCAGGAGGTACAGTCTATGTATAGTCCTCCTGAGGGTAATCAGAATATCTTTCTTGATAAAGTTGTCCAGCCTGTGCCAGAGGCAATCCTAAATGAGCAAGAAGCATTATTAAAAGAACAAGAGGCCCAATTATCTAAGAAAAGGTTCAGAGAGCAAGCTGAACTAAGGCCAGACTTTGAACAATAGAGCCCCACTTCCAGGAATATCATCTTGACTGCTTGGAAGGCTGCTAAGGACAATGTCCTGGATAGAGGCAAGTGGTATTCTGACCTGCAGTGGAGAAAACATGAGAATAGGCAAGAAGCCATTGTGCAATATAGAAGAAAGGCTAAGTTAGGGAAGCTACCTCCTAATGCACAGGAGCCTAGCAAGTATTTCCCTAAGCCTTATCACTATTTTGAAAGGCAGAAGATAAAGGCTGAAGAGCTGAAAAAGAAGGATCTCAAAGGGAAGAAGCCTGCTGCTGCTGATGATAATGAAGCTCCAGTTCAAGCAAAGATTCAATCTGGAAAGGGGATTGTAATCAAGGAACCAGAGCAGCCATCGGATAACATTTTCTTAAGTTTACAAATTGTAATCATTTGTATTAAATTCTATGTAAACTTTTGACTAATGAAAATATTGGAATTTGTAAGAACATTGTGTCATGGTTCAAATCTATTACATTAATTGTTTTGAGATAATTGTTTATACATGTTCTGTTCATGCATGTTTAAGTATATTCCCTGTCATTTAATATTGTTATACATCATAGTGAGTATTTGTTATGTATGGTGTGTATCATTGAATAAGGGTTATGACTTCTCCAAATAGGGGGAGATTGTTGGGTACATTGGAATATATGTACCTGATTTGAAGAAGCCTCACCCTACTCAATGATATACATCAAGGTGTATTTGATGTATTTTGAGTTTATGTGTGCAGGTTAAGTAATTGCAGGAAAGCATAAAAGATTCTAAGTCCATGTGTCGACACCTAGAAGAAAAGTGTCGACACTTAAGAAGGCTAGTGTCGACACCCAGAGAAGCTGTGTCGACACTTGGAGTAATTGTGTCGACACCAGGAATGCAGAGTTGACACCAGAAGGAAAGTGTCGACACATACAGGCAGTGTCGACACACAATGAAGAAATGTCTACATAATCAGTGTCGACACTTAGAAGCAGTGTCGACACCCAGAGGAACTTTGTCGACATCAAAAGTGTCGACACTAGGAGGCTGTGTCGACACTCAGCAAACTTCAACAAAGTTCAAGTACAAGTGTCGACACTAGGAGGCTGTGTCGACACTCAGCAAAGTTTCAACACATGAAAAAACTGTCGACACTAGGAGGCTGTGTCGACACTCAAGCAAAGTTCAACACAAGAAGATGTGTCGACATAAAGGAGTTGTGTCGACACTTATCAGAAATCAACTAAGTATTGAAGAAGGACTTGTGTCGACACACAGGATCAGTGTCGACACATTCTGAAGAAGCTGTGTCGAGAAACAGTTACAACAACACAAGGAGTTGTGTCGACACCAATAAGGCTAGTGTCGACACTTTGTCTACTTGTGTCGACACTTGGTCTATTTGTGTCGACACATAAAGACTATCTGTCTCGACACTTTCAGAGAGTGACAGAGAATTCAAGAAGTGACTGGATGACTTGACAGCTGCCATTTCAACCGGTCTACTGCAACTGTCAGAGCTGTCAGAAGATTGTTAGAAACCGGATCAGCCGGGCACCATGAAGAAAGCTTATATAAAAGGCTTATTCCTTCAACAGAAGGGAATCAATCAATGAAGTGAAAAACAACACAACAAGAAGAAGACCTTCAAGTGAAGATCTAAGAAGTTGGAGAGAGAGTGCTCCTTCTAAGAAGACCAGCTGTTGAACCAGGCTGAAAAGTTGTTTCAGATTGAGATCTGATTCACCAGTCAACAGTTGATTAAAGATCATCTGCATAGAGATACAACCCTACTGTGTTCTAATTCAAGAAGCTTTGAAGAAAGCCAATGGAGGTTGATCTTAGCCATGTTCTTCCAAGAACTCATCAAGAAGACAGTCAACTCATTTCTCTCTATCAGAGTTGTGGTTATTAATCTTTGTACTCTTTATTTTCTATAGGATCCTTAGGGATCTGAGCTGTAAGCCTATATTATAAAGGCTGAGTGTAGGAGACAGTGTTCTCTGAGTGTAGGTCTTGTTGAAGACTGAGGTACGGCCTAGGGCCTGAGTTGTAGGAGACCTTGTTCTCTGAGTTTAAGTCTTGGTGAAGACTGAGTGGTAGGGCTATTGAGCCTGAGTTGTAGGAGTGGGATCACTCTGAGTTGTAGGAACCTGTTTGGTGTTCTGAGCTGTAAGATCTGTGGATCTGAGAAGAAGTGGAGAAGTTAGGCCAAATCTAGTACACTACTAGATAGGCGAAGGGGGAAAGTGGATGTACCCAGACCTTGGGGAACCACTATAAATCCTGTGTGCACTCTGTGAATGTATGCTTGTATGGTTGTTGTGCTGTGATACTTGTTAAATTGCAATTACTGTACTGTATTTCTGCTTTAAAACTTAAAAAGATATAGGTCACCTATTCACCCCCCCCCCTCTAGGTGTTTAGGTACTATTTCTTTCATGATAAGTTATATTCCTAAAACCTCAACTTATAAGTTTGTATGGGTATTCATATATAAGTTAAATTACTCCTGTGATGATAGTATAGTGGTAGATAGTTTACATTTATACTTAGTACTTTGCCTTACTTACCATTCAGCACTTCTTTCCAGTAGTACTTTTCTTATTTTCTTACTTGTACTATATAGAACTGCTAGCGTATATACTATCATGTTAGAGTAGAACTATTTCCACCTGCTTCCATTTCGATACAGCTTTGTTGTCCTACACTTTAGTCCTCCCGCTCGGTGCCTAGGAGTTACGGGGGTGAGGCAAGGACAAAATGGCTTAGTATTTATGACTAACGGTCAATTGGGACCGTATCATTTTTGGAGCTCGAGGAGTTGGAGCGACAGCATGACCAGCAGGATGAGGTGGCAGGACCTGAGGAGCAGTTGGCATGCACTATTATTATTACTGTAGTTCAGCATCAGGTGATGACGAGTGTTTTAGTTACAGCTTTTGCTTAGTGTTTGTGTGTGAGAGAGACTATATACAATTTGGCATGTACTGGGCATAAGCCCTTCTCTCATTTTTGTACTCATTATGGACTGTTGTGCTTTTCATCTATATCTATTATGATGTTTCTACCATGACTTGTGGACTTACTAGTTATTTTATAACTGCTCGATGTACTTATATTCTCAATTGGCCTACAGGTAAATGATTGTACAAGCCGGCAGGATCGGTGTCTTGCGGTGTCGACTAGCCCATGTGTGCTAGTGTCACCGAAAGGTGGCGGTTCTGGGAATAAGACCGGGAAACCTCCAAAGTAAGGGGGGTCTTACAAACTGCTGTCACTTGATAAACGATCATATGAGAAAGGATTCCACAACACTGGGACACCCCGCTCAAGCATTAGTTTGCAGACAAACTATATAGCGGAAGCAATGGTGTGCCTATGTGTAAAAGTCACAAAAAATCGTCCATTTAAACAATGAGTTAGGCCAACCCAATTAGGACACTACTTTAGTTTGACTTACCAAGATGATTTTGAGTCGTATCCTAATCTAAAATCGACCTTGGATATTGATTAGTTAAGGTACGAGGACACCCAAATTGACTAAGGGAAGAATTTAAGGCAAGAGTCACAACGTAAGGCTTAAACTTCGATGTCCCTACTTCACCTATCGAGTGATATTATCATTTCTTACCCAAGCTGATTGATAGGGGTTAAAACTCCAAAAATTATTATGAAGCGCGGCGCCCCGGTCGGTTTTATTTAAGTTGGAAAGCGGGTTGGATTTTATTTAAGAAAACGGGGCGCGCGTATTTTATTTGGATATAAAACGGATGTGATCGAGTTTTAACGAAAGAAGGTAAGTGCACCTATCGTGAGTAGTACAGGATATTCTAGGTGGAATATCGAGGTCGTATTGTTCTCGGGGTCGGTTCGATTATTTCTACTCTTCCCTGGAGGGGACTATTATTTTACCGATAATTACCTGTCCGGTAATATTTTTTTATATATTTAAAAATGACAGAACAAGAAGCATAAAAAGAAAGAAATAAGGTGGTGCCGATGAAGAGCTTAGCTCGATTGCACCGAAAAAATAATTGAACCAAAATAGACATTAAATAAAAAGAGATCCTAAATTTCTAATTAATTAAGGCGGAGACTTGGCCGTGGAGGTTCCACTAGAATGAGCTCACTTATCTCTAGCACTATCGCTCACCTGAACGCTAAGACTATTCGAGCGAACGTTATGTTGGAACCTTAGGTTCTGATTTGGGTTAGGATCACTATTAGGCTGATTAGTTTGACCCAAAATATATAGTCTAAGGGTCATAGGGCTTTCCAAGTATTCCTCAGAAAGAATCCCAGAAGAAGTGCAGAAGAATTCCAGAGAAAATCAATTTTGAAGTTCAGAAATTTTAGCTCTCAGAAATAGTCGAACGGAGTTCAACTATTGCAGTCCAGAAATAGTCGAACGGAGTTCAACTATTGCAGTCCAGAAATAGTCGAAGGGAGTTCAACTATTGCAATCCAGAGATAGTCGAACGGAGTTCAACTATTGCAGTCCAGAGATAGTCGAACGGAGTTCAACTATTACAGTCCAGAGATAGTCGAACGGAGTTCAACTATTGCAGTCCAGAGATAGTCGAACGGAGTTCAACTATTGCAGTCCAGAGATAGTCGAACAGAGTTCAACTATTGCAGTCCAGAGATAGTCGAACGGAGTTCAACTATTGCAGTCCAGAAATAGTCGAATGGAGTTCAACTGTTGCAGTCCAGAAATAGTCGAACGGAGTTCAACTATAGTCGAACAGAGTTCAACTATAGTCGAACGGAGTTCAACTATTTCTTTGCTCAGCTCTAAGAGAACAGATAACTCAGATGCAGGTCAACTATAGTCGAACGGAGTTCAACGATAGTCGAACGGAGTTCAACTATAGTCGAACGCAGATTGGAGAAGCTTTTTAGATTAAATTTTGGTGATTTCCTGTGCAGTTATTGGAGACAGCTGGCTAGAGTTATTCAAGGCTTGAGTAAAGGAATTTACAGCTAATATATTTAATGCTAAATATTCTTATGAATATAGCCGTTGGGAGGCTGCATTAAATTTGAATCAATTCAGAGGTTTATTGTCAATTACCTTTCCAAGACAGTTTCCTTTCTTGAAAATGTCTCTGCCGCATCAGACAAGAATTCAAATGACTTTCCTCAGCCCAGCGGATACATATATATATATATTTTATACAGAAGATAGAAAAGATATACAACAGAGAGGCTCAGAAATAACAACAAGAGACAGAGAGAGAAAAAGTTTTCAAGAGACAACATATTCAGATTTGTCTACAGAGCTTGCTGGAGATTTTCATCTAGTTGAAGGCCTACACCCCGAAGCAAAGCTTCCACTCCTGAACTATTCTACATCTCAGGGGGAGCTTTGACAACATCACTGAATCCACATAGTCTTCTCAGTTGTTTGAGAAAAGAAGACTTCCATCACTCTCTCATCCCCACCTCTGTAAAGGGTTTTTCAAACTCCCTTCAAAAGTTTGAACCTGGTTTTTGAGCACCTTGTCAAAAGCTCATTGGTGGCAAGACACCTGATCAAAAAATCTGCTTTGGTTTTTGAGCACCTTATCAAAAGCTCATTGGTGCCCAGGACACCTGATCAACTCATCCTGCAGTGGATTCCTACCAGGGTGGTAGAAGAGTGGATGTACCCAAGTTTAGGGGAACCACTATAAATTCTTGTGTCGTCTGGTTTGCTTGCTCTGTTTTCTTCCTTATGTGCTGTGAATTTTATTTTGCTTTTTATTTTCTAAAAACTCTTAAGCATATCAGATCTAGTTGCACTTTCAATTGGTATCAGAGCCAGGTTGGTTAAACATACCACACCATGGTGGTTGTACAGGCTAACACCTGAATCAAAAGATCCTTGATAGATCTTATTGTTCTTAAGAGTTTTTCATGGCACAAAATGAAGAATGGTCAAGCACTGGACCTCCTAAGTGCAATCTGGACAAGCTTGCACTATGGAAGGCAAGGATTAGGCTTTTTATGAACTCTATTGATGAAGCCATTTATAATTCTATTTTGTCAGGTCCCTTTACACCATCTGCAGCTACAGAAGCTCAAAAACAGCATAAGATGGCTGATGCACAAGCAATGAATATTCTTGCAGAATCAATGTCTGATGACATTTTTAAAGAGATTGCTGAATGTTCATCTGCAAAGGAAATTTGGGACTCTCTCACAGTAATGGCTGCTGGATCAGCAAAAGAAAGAACATCAAATGATGATTCCTGGAGTAACTCTGAAGCTTCATCTTGCACAACTGAGGATGAAGAAGAAGCAAGAGCAAGAGAATTTTGTCTAATGGCAATAGATGCATCTTGCAAAAGGTATGATGAAGATAAAGAATCTGAATCAGATGATGATGAAGATCAGGTTATCTCTACCCTTGACTTTTCATCAGAAGGACTTAAAACAGATTTTAAATTATTATGTAAAGATCTGATTCAATCTAAGAAGGAAATAAAACTTCTTAAAGAGAAAGTAAATAAACTTCTTCTAAAAACATAAAATTCAATGAAGATTTAGAAATTACTTTAAATCATATAGCCTCATTAAAATCAGTTAAAGATTTTCAGAAAATCTGTGTTCAACATAATTCGTCGAACTCAGGTCGACGAACTCTGAATAGAGGTCAACGAAATTGGAACAGAGAAAACAACCTATATTATTCTCTGAACCGAGATCGATGATCTCACTTTAAATCGTCGAGCTCAGGTCGATGAAAATATTCTTCGTTGAGCTCAGATTTTCATAGCAAAGATTTTAAATCATTTCATAATCAAAAATTTAAAAATCCTTATACCCAGTGGTTCATCCCTTCTAGGAAACTTCATCCACTTGGCTATAAAGATTTCCCTGGATATTACTTTACTTCAAATTTTTATTGTGAAAGAAAAATAAGACCCAAGGCAAATCTGGGTCCAGAATTCCTAACATCTCCTTTCAGGAAAATTGTTCAGAAGGCTACAACTATAGGGGGAGATTATCAGAATCTCAGAATGAAAATGAACAAAAGTGCAGCTGTCACTTTATTAGATTCTATGCAGCTGCCCCTTAATTTCTGTTTGTATTTCTTTTATTTTGAATCCCTTTTTAACAAAGCACCCATGTACATCTGCTATTATATTATAATTCAGGCAGATCTTTTTGCTTTGTATTTTGTTTTTATATAAATAGTATCCTCACCCAAATAGGGGGAGATTGTTGGAACCTTAGGTTCTGATTTGGGTTAGGATCACTATTAGGCTGATTAGTTTGACCCAAAATGTATAGTCTAAGGGTCATAGGGCTTTCCAAGTATTCCTCAGAAAGAATCCCAGAAGAAGTGCAAAAGAATTCCAGAGAAAATCAATTTTGAAGTTCAGAAATTTTAGCTCTCAGAAATAGTCGAACGGAGTTCAACTATTGCAGTCCAGAAATAGTCGAACGGAGTTCAACTATTGCAGTCCAGAAATAGTCGAACGGAGTTCAACTATTGCAGTCCAGAGATAGTCGAACGGAGTTCAACTATTGCAGTCCAGAGATAGTCGAACGGAGTTCAACTATTGCAGTCCAGAGATAGTCGAACGGAGTTCAACTATTGCAGTCCAGAGATAGTCGAACGGAGTTCAACTATTGCAGTCCAGAGATAGTCGAACGGAGTTCAACTATTGCAGTCCAGAGATAGTCGAACGGAGTTCAACTATTGCAGTCCAGAAATAGTCGAACGGAGTTCAACTGTTGCAGTCCAGAAATAGTCGAACGGAGTTCAACTATAGTCGAACGGAGTTCAACTATAGTCGAACGGAGTTCAACTATTTCTGTGTTCAGCTCTAAGAGAACAGATAACTCAGATGCAGGTCAACTATAGTCGAACGGAGTTCAACGATAGTCGAACAGAGTTCAACTATAGTCGAACGCAGATTGGAGAAGCTTTTTAGATTAAATATTGGTGATTTCCTGTGCAGTTATTGGAGACAGCTGGCTAGAGTTATTCAAGGCTTAAGTAAAGGAATTTACAGCTAATATATTTAATGCTAAATATTCTTATGAATATAGCCGTTGGGAGGATGCATTAAATTTGAATCAATTCAGAGGTTTATTGTCAATTACCTTTCCAAGACAGTTTCCTTTCTTGAAAATGTCTCTGCCGCATCAGACAAGAATTCAAATGACTTTCCTCAGCCCAGTGGATACATATATATATATTTTATACAGAAGATAGAAAAGATATACAACAGAGAGGCTCAGAAATAACAACAAGAGACAGAGAGAGAAAAAGCTTTCAAGAGACAACATATTCAGATTTGTCTACAGAGCTTGCTGGAGATTTTCATCTAGTTGAAGGCCTACACCCCGAAGCAAAGCTTCCACTCCTGAACTATTCTATATCTTAGGGGGAGCTTTGACAACATCACTGAATCCACATAGTCTTCTCAGTTGTTTGAGAAAAGAAGACTTCCATCACTCTCTCATCCCCACCTCTGTAAAGGGTTTTTCAAACTCCCTTCAAAAGTTTGAACCTGGTTTTTGAGCACCTTGTCAAAAGCTCATTGGTGGCAAGACACCTGATCAAAAAATCTGCTTTGGTTTTTGAGCACCTTATCAAAAGCTCATTGGTGCCCAGGACACCTGATCAACTCATCCTGCAGTGGATTCCTACCAGGGTGGTAGAAGAGTGGATGTACCCAAGTTTAGGGGAACCACTATAAATTCTTGTGTCGTCTGGTTTGCTTGCTCTGTTTTCTTCCTTATGTGCTGTGAATTTTATTTTGTTTTTTATTTTCTAAAAACTCTTAAGCATATCAGATCTAGTTGCACTTTCACGTTAGTCCGACGAAGGATTCCTCTTAATGCCCGCATTACGCTAAGAACCCCACTATTGGGTGGGGAACCCAATCCGGTAGAGTTGGCGCGCCTCCTCTCTCGAGGGTTAGTGCGGAACACTCTTTGCCAAGGGGTGATCTGTCCATACGCACGACCTCTCGGCGAGCGTATGGAAAATGGAAATAGGGCCCACACATCGATATGTGGTCCTACGCGTCGTTAACCCCGGTCAAACCGTAAGTACTTTTAATTAATTAGAAAAATTAGACCTTTAATTATTTTAAGCTATTTTATCTGTTCCAATGCTCTTCGATACCGAGGACTAAGAACAGTTAGCCACTCACCGGAATGGGGACGGCTTGCGAGGAAAGCAATAAAGAAAGCAGTAAAGAAAGCTGAAAATGAAAGCAGTAAAATAAAGCAGTAAAGGAAAGCAGAAAATTGCAAGTCCTACTCAAACGAGTAGGACTGAAGAAAGCTGTAAATTGCGAGTCCCGGTGCAAATGCGTTGGCGGGAGAAAGAAAGCAGGGTCCTACTCAAATGAGTAGGACTAAATAAATGCAAAACACGCACACACTCGACAGAAAGTAAAACTCACGCACGCACACTCTCGACTTAAAGTAAAACACACGCACTCTACAAGAAAGTAAAACACACGCACTCTACAGGAAATTAAACACACGCACACACTCGACAGAATTGAAATAAAGCAAAGTGCCATTTAACTCTTAACAAGTAGGCGGAAATAAATGCGCACACAACAGAAATTGAAAAAAACTAAGTTATCTGAAAATTAAAACGACTGCATTTCTACCGCTAGAATGCGGTAGAAATGCATAAAAAGTGAAAATAAAAATAAAACGAACGAAAAAGTTTGCAAATAAATGCAAATTGCAAGTGCTCGGAAAATGAAAATAAATACATTTCTACCGCTAGAATGCAGTAGAAATGCGTAAAAAGAAGACGAAAAAATTAAACGGACAAAAAATTAAAATGAAAATGCAAGTGCACGAAAAATTAAAACAACTATAAAATCATTCCTATAACTCCGCAAAAATGCTTAAAAAGTGAAAATAAAACTAAAAGAACGAAAAAGTTTTACAACCAAAAAAGATAAATCTAAGTTAAAAGAAATGAAAATTACTTTGAAAACATTTTTGACGGATCTATAGGAATAAAAATAAAGCTATAACAATCCTAATCTAAACAAGTCTAAGTAACGAGATTATGAAAACATAAAAGTAACATTTACACTCATACACACACACACCCATTTAAAAGAACGAAAAAGAAAAGCTAAAGCAATATAAGATTGCATAAGTAAGGGCGTTCTGATGCATTCCAAAGTCATATAAAGAGAAGAAAAGGCATATTTTATTACATAAAAGAACAAATTACAAAGATACGAAAATAAAAGTTAAGGAGAGGGGGAGAAAATTCCCTTACATAGACTTGGAAGCATCCCAACAGCACTTCCACTATACAAAATGGATCCAAAAAGGGAACAGAAATCCTTACAGAACACAGCTATTTATAGACAGAAATTTTCATGTGACACGCCCTCTAACACGGGCGTGTCAGGGGGCGTGTCGACACTATTCATGATGTCGGCCGTCGATTTGAAGGGAAAGTGGACTTCGGGCTGTACACGTGTCGGTCTCTCGTTGGTCACGCCCCAGGTCACGGGCGTGACTCTGGGCATGTTGAGGAGGTGGATCTGGGCACGGTGCGTCAAACGTCGCGGGTGCAGTCACATCGGCCAGGTGGAGAAGTCACGCCCCAGGTCACGGGCGTGACTCTGGGCGTGTCGGGGAGGTGGATCTGGGCGCGGTGCGTCAAAAGGTCGCGGGTGCAGTCACATCGGCCAGGTGGAGAGGTCACGCCCCAGGTCACGGGCGTGACTCTGGGCGTGTCGGGGGGGGGGGGGGGGGGTCGACGAACGTCAAGATGAAAACGTCGAGCGGGTGGACACGGGCTTGGGTCACGCCCCGTGTCGGATTGACACGGGCGTGACCTCGGGCATGTCAGGCTTTTCTTCTCGAAAATTGCTGATTTCACGGTCTTTGCATTGTCACGCCCTGGTCACGGGTGTGACCAGTAAGTCACGGGCGTGACTTGACTATTTTTGGCAGATTTTTGTTTTTTTCCTGAAAAAATAAAATAAAATAAGTTAGTATAATATTTACAATAA
This sequence comes from Platanthera guangdongensis, assembly GCA_039583875.1. Taxonomy (NCBI): domain Eukaryota; kingdom Viridiplantae; phylum Streptophyta; class Magnoliopsida; order Asparagales; family Orchidaceae; genus Platanthera; species Platanthera guangdongensis. Next base: position 145,218,423 of record CM077156.1, on the reverse strand, counting down.
AAGGAGCAATTTATTGAATAAAAATAAGTAAAAATGACAAAAATAAATGAAAACAAGTAAATTAATGTACAGAAAAATAGGTATATTTACAATTCATCAAATACCCCCATAATTAAGCTTTTGCTAATCCAGAGCAAATGTTAGAGATGAACTTATAAGAAATAAAATAAATCCTAAGTTTAACAATCGCTTGACTTAATTAAAAAGAAAGATCGAAATAAATATCCGAGGTACTAGAGTTAAATCATAATTTATGAAAATATTATAAATAGAGGAACAGTTTCAAAAAGACTTCTAGATAAAATAAAATAAAAAGCAAAAATTTATTTTTGTTAGGTTAACAAAGATGGATTGAAATTATATAAAAAACCTTGGCTTAAAGGAAGTTAAAGGAACTAATGCAATTTAAAAATTATGCTCTCAAAAAAATTTTAAATTAAGTCTAGAATCATCGAAATGAGTTAAGTGGTTTGGTGGTTTATGAAGAAGACTTGGATATTGAGGTGAGGTAATTTTTTCTCGAATCTCCAATTTTTTTCTTTTGGATAGTTAGGAAAATGAAATTTTATTTTCCTTTTACAAAATAATTTTTTTTCTTCATAAATAATAAATAACCCAATGTATATGTGTAGCAGTAATGAATTTTATCCACTTACTCCATAACATATAATCTTTTTAAATATTAGGTGCCTATGTTTACGGAATGAAATCTTATTTCCATTGACATAAGATCTTTTAAGGGATAGGGGTAAACATGTCAAGTAAGACATGAAAAAAATGGAAGTGGGTTTATTTTTTTTCAAAAAGAAAACTAGACTTTAATAAAAAAGTTTTGAGAGCAACCTTTTTAAAATGAACATTCCTATGTTTCTAAAAGCATGAAGTAGAAATAATTGAAATCCATGGATGTTACTTTCTAACATAAAAAACAAGCTTCTATTTAAAAATTAGAATTGGTGGTGAAAAATAAGTTCCCTATTATAAGGATAAGACATAAAAAATTCTTTAAAACTTAACCCCAGACACTTAAATCTATCGAAATTTAATTAATAAACGAATAGTAAACAAAGAATAAGTAAAATTCGCTTATAAATTAACTCGAAAGTAGATTTTTGGAAAGCAAAAAAGGTTAAGAAATGGTATATTCGATTTATTTTGTTACATAACCTAACAAAATATTTTTTTAATTTTTAGAGGTTTTATCATTTTTTTTGAATTTTGATTATCGTCTTTTTTTTTGAATTTTTGTTTATCATCTTTTTAGGATTTTTGATTTTTATCTTTTTAGGGTTTTTGGATTTTCAAATTTTTTTGATTTTTAGTTTTTGTAGATAAGCTATTTACAAGAAAGAGGAGAAAAAGAAATGTTATTTACAAAGAAGATAGGGGGAAAGAGAAATAAATTTTTTTTGTTTTTAAATAATATACAAAGTAAAAACTCGATGGAGGCCCGCGAACATTCTCTATTTGGGTGGTTGGTTCGATGAGTCGACCGCCGCGGCAAGCAAAATGCGAGTTTTTACAAAAAAAGAAAAGAAGAGGGGGGAAGAGAGATTCATTTATTTTAAAACATATTTAAAAGTAAAATAAAATTTTTAACTTTTTGTTTTATAATTTTTTTGAATTTTGTGGTTTTTTGAATTTTTTTTGGAAGTTTTTGATTATTATAAAAAACAAAAATATTACTTTTTTTTCTTTGAGATTTGAAATTTTTTTGCATTGTTTTTGTATTATTTGTTTTTGCTAAGTACAGAATATAAAAAGTGCAGAATAGGAAAACACCCTCATATTTAAACCTAACATTGTCCCCAATGTTGGAATCTAAGTATGCGGAACAGATAATATACAAAATATAATAAGTACAGAAAGAAAAAGGGAGGGTAGAAGCTTCCCTTAGACTAGTGTGGGAGGCCTGGGTTGAAACCCTGCATTATTGTTAGAAGAAGTAGCAAAAATATAACGAAAAAAAGAGAAAAGAGAAAGTCGGTCAAAAGGTATGCGGGCGGTAGGGGGGTGCGTGTGGGAGTCGAAGGTAGCTAAGGCCTTAGCTACGCGAGTGTGATTGAAAGGCGTACCCCTATCGCGCACAAGAGTGAAAAGCGCGCCGAAGCGAAATAAAACGAAAGAAAAGAAATAAATTAAAATTAAAGAAGTTAAATAAAACATATATACATTTGTTAATATCAAAATATTATATTTTTTTTGGTGTTTTAAGTAGATTTTTTTATTTTTTAGTTGGTTTTTAGATTTTTTTTCATTTTTTAAGTGTTTAGATTTTTAGGTTTTTGGTTTTAGATTTTTTTGGGATTTTTTAGGTTTTAGATTTTTTAGATTTTTGATTTTTAGAATTTTTAGGTTTTTTATAGTTTTTAGATTTTTTAAGTTTTATAATTTTTCAAGTTTTTAGAGTGTTTTGTTTTTAAGTTAGTTTTTTTTTTGTTTTTTGGTGTTAGTAGAAAACGACGTCATTTCAAAAAAATATTTTAGAAATAATAATAATATGATAATATATATATATATATATATATATATATATATTTTGTTTTTTTAAGTAGTTTATTATTATTATTATTATTATGTTTTTGTTGGCCATTTTTAATTTTTATTATAATTATAATATAGGTAAAATTAATAGATTTCCAGGGATCAAAATAACGACTCGAAAAATTCCCCGGCAACGGCGCCAAAAACTTGATACGGGTTAAAACTCCAAAAATTATTATGAAGCGCGGCGCCCCGGGCGGTTTTATTTAAGTTGGAAAGCGGGTTGGATTTTATTTAAGAAAACGGGGCGCACGTATTTTATTTGGATATAAAACGGATGTGATCGAGTTTTAACGAAAGGAGGCAAGTGCACCTATCGTGAGTAGTACAGGATATTCCGGGTGGAATATCGAGGTCGTATTGTTCTCGGGGTCGGTTCGATTATTTCTACTCTTCCCTGGAGGGGACTATTATTTTTCAGATAATTACTTGTCGGGTAATATTTTTTTATATAATTAAAAATGACAGAACAAGAAAGCATAAAAAGAAAGCAATAAGGTGGTGCCGATGAAGAGCTTAGCTCAATGGCACCGAAAAAACAATTTAACCAAAATAGACATTAAATAAAAAGAGATCATAAATTTCTAATTAATTAAGGCGGAGACTTGGCCGTGGAGATTCCACTAGAATGAGCTCACCTATCTCTAGGACTATCGCTCACCTGAACGATAAGACTATTCGACAGAATGTTAGTCCGACGAAGGATTCCTCTTAACGCCCGCATTACGCTAAGAACCCCGCTATTGGGTGGGGAACCCAATCCGTTAGAGTTAGCGCGCCTCCTCTCTCGAGGGTTAGTGCGGAACTCTCTTTGCCAAGGGGTGATCTGTCCATACGCACGACCTCTCGGCGAGCGTATGGAAAACGAAAATAGGGCCCACACATCGATATATGGTCCTACGCGTCGTTAACCCCGGGCAAACCTTAAGTACTTTTAATTAATTAGAAAAATTAGACCTTTAATTATTTTAATCTATTTTATCTGTCCCAATGCTCTTCGATACCAAGTGCTAAGAACGGTTAGCCACTCATCGGAATGTGGACGACTTGCGAGGAAAGCAATAAAGAAAGCAGTAAAGAAAGCTGAAAATGAAAGCAGTAAAATAAAGCAGTAAAGGAAAGCAGAAAATTGCAAGTCCTACTCAAATGAGTGTGACTGAAGAAAGCTGTAAATTGCGAGTCCCGGCGCAAATGCGTTCGCGGGAGAAAGAAATCGGGTCCTACTCAAACGAGTAGGACTAAATAAATACAACACGCGCACACACTCGACTGAAAGTAAAACGCACGCACACACACTCTCGACATATAGTAAAACACACGCACTCTACAAGAAAGTAAAACACACGCACTCTTCAGGAAATTAAACACATGCACACACTCGACAGAATTGAAATAAAGCAAAGCGTCATTTAACTCTTAACGAGTAGGTGGAAATAAATGCGCACACAAAAAAAATTGAAAAAAACTAAGTTATCTGAAAATTAAAACGACTGAATTTCTACCGCTAGAATGCGGTAGAAATGCATAAAAAGTGAAAATAAAAATAAAACGAGCGAAAAAGTTGGCCAATAAACGCAAATTGCAAGTGCTCGGAAAATGAAAATAAATACATTTCTACCGCTAGAATGCGGCAGAAATGCATAAAAAGAAGACGAAAAAATTAAACAGACAAAAAATTAAAATGAAAATGCAAGTGCACGAAAAATTAAAACAACTATAAAATCATTCCTATAACTCCGCAAAAATGCTTAAAAAGTGAAAATAAAACTAAAAGAACGAAAAAGTTTTACAACCAAAAAAGAAAAATCTAAGTTAAAAAAATGAAAATTACTTTGAAAACATTTTTGACGGATCTATAGGAATGCAAATAAAGCTATAACAATCCTAATCTAAACAAGTCTAAGTAACAAAATTATGAGAACATAAAAGTAACATTTACACTCATACACACACACACCCATTTAAAAGAACGAAAAACAAAAGCTAAAGCAAAATAAGATTGAATAAGTAAGGGCGTTCCGATGCATTCCAAAGTCATATAAAGAGAAGAAAAGACATATTTTATTACATAAAAGAACAAATTACAAAGATACGAAAATAAAAGTTAAGGAGAGGGGGAGAAAATTCCCTTTCATAGACTTAGAAGCATCCCAACAGCACTTCCCCTATACAAAATGGATCCAAAAGGGGAACAGAAATCCTTACAGAACACAGCTATTTATAGACAGAAATTTTCATGTGACACGCCCTCTGACACGGGCGTGTCAGGGGGCGTGTCGACACTATTCATGATGTAGGCCGTCGATTTGACGGGAAAGTGGACTTCGGGCTAGACACGTGTCGGTCTCGCGTTGGTCATGCCCCAGGTCACGGGCGTGACTCTGGGCGTGTCGAGGAGGTGGATCTGGGCACGGTGCATCAAACGTCACAGGTGCAGTCACATCGGCCAGGTGGAGAAGTCACGCCCCAGGTCATGGGCTTGACTCTGGGCGTGTCGGGGAGGTGGATCTAGGCGCGGTGCGTCAAAAAGTCGTGGGTGCAGTCACATCGGCCAGGTGGAGAGGTCACGACCCAGGTCACGGGCGTGACTCTGGGCGTGTCGGTGGGGGGGGGGGGGGGGGGTCGACGAACATCGAGCTGAAATCGTGTAGCGGGTGGACACGGGCTTGGGTCACGCCGCGTGTCGGATTGACACGGGCGTGACCCCGGGCGTGTCAGGCTTTTCTTCTCAAAAATTGCTGATTTCACGGTTTTTGCATTGTCACGCCCTGCTCACGGGCGTAACCAGTAAGTCATGGGCGTGACTTGACTATTTTTGGCAGATTTTTGTTTTTTTTTCCTGAAAAATAAAATAAAATAAGTTAGTATAATATTTACAATAAAAGGAGAAATTTATTGAATAAAAATAAGTAAAAATGACAAAAATAAAAGAAAACAAGTAAATTAATGTACAGAAAAATAGGTATATTTACAATTCATCACTGATAGGACTGCCTCAAGGAGAATTGATTCATATAATCTATTAGTGAAATAGTAGGGTACTCGGAAACTTAACCCTCACACCGATAACTCAATTACGTTGAGACAACCACCATAACAAATACCAAAGGTCGAATAAGAATTCAAGTTTCAGAAGAGACCCATTTTTTTTTTGGGTCACATGTTGACCTTGAAAGATTGTCATAAATTGTAACCTTAACGGCCTAAGGTATATAGCACATCAATAAGTCTCAAGGTGTAACTCCAAGTCTATGATTGTTAGCCCTAAGGATTGAGGCATATATAGATATTAAAGAAATTTAGCCTAAAATGTATGGGGGCTTATCCTTTTATTTATTAGGCTAAATTGATAATGACTTGGATTTCCCTAGATCTTGTTTAGAAAATGTTGAGTCACAAACATAGTAATTTGGAAGACTTGAATTATTCAAAGGTTGCTCAAGTAAAGATGAGGTTTTGTATACACATAATCGGCAAGATGATCAACCCTTCCTAGAAGTTTGGGATATACATAAAGGATGCCTACTTATATACATTACAATCTTAGAACAAGGAAAGTCAGCATGAGTCGTTAGAAATTTTCTCAGGCTTGTGAATCGGATGATTACTTGGCATAACTTAAATAAAGATCGTAATTTCATCAGTGCATTATGGTATACCATATTCAAAGAACGAAACAAGTTGTGTATAATCCACAAGAATTCGAACAAATTGCTTTTCGATAAACTAAAATCAAAACAGTAATGACGACACAAATGTTTTATGTATAATTAAAGGATTGTGTTACCTCAACAAAGCACGGTCTTAGATGCCCTAACACCTTAACCCAATTGACGTGACATGCGATTAATGATTATATCGTCGGTTAAGGATTTGATTAATGAACTCAGATATATCGCAAGAGAGATCCAATGTGAATTTAGAATTAAGTACAAGTCAGAAGGATAATTGGAAATTTTGCATAGCTAGGGCTAATAGAAAAGTGACCATGACTATCACATATTAAATGGGTAGAATTGGGAGAAGTGAAAATGATGATTGATCACTGCTATCCGCGCCTACCTGACATTCACGGGTCATTACGTTGGAAACATAAAGTGAGAATTCAAAATATTTTGAATGATTATGTCTATAATAATAGGAGTATAACGACCCCAGGAAACGTAAAGTCAAGTGAAGAATCATATAAAAATTGGAAGATGTATATTCTAGGTATGATCTTTGGGATGAGGCTCAGATGATCTCAAGAATCAAAACAAAAGTTTTTGATGATATAGTAATCGCCTTCAGAAAGATCCAGGATTTTGAGAGCAACTTATGATTACGAACATGATATTATACTTAGAATCAAACATTATAATAATTTAGAGGATTTAAAATGCCCTCTTTATGGCTTACAAACGCATTATCATACTTAGTGAACTTAGAAAATTTGATCATGAGTAGAAAATGCAAGCCTATCCTACGCACAAAGGAACAAATAAAATCAACCATGCATATATTAGATAGTGTGAATAATATATTTTTGGTATATGTAAGTGGTTATAATTCATAAACTTAGAGAAATGATAGTCTCTACCATGCCATAATTTTTTGGAGGTTAGATTGAAGATTAATTATACTTATTCCACACACAGTTGAGCTAACCTCATCAGTATAATGGCTTTGGATAAGGATTCACCCATGCTTTCCTATTAAAGATAACTATATGAACATGTATAGGCAGGTTACTATGAGCATACCTAAGCTGAGCTTCGAGCAAATAAAAGATTAATTTGTCAATGCATGACATTGAAAATGTAACGACAAAGCAAATTGAAAAGGGGTGGATGATTAGTTGAAGTGTACGCGTAGGTATGACCCATTGATTATGATAGCATTAAGAACCGAGACACATACATTTATAACATCATGATCACCTTAGGAAAATTCATGACTATGAAGAGATGAATTTTGATTTGTAAATGTGTATATGGCAAGATCACTCAAGATATACATGATAAGTTTTATTGAGATCTTACTTATGTTGAAGTTGACTTGTTGTTTCGAACGGATTTTACACTTATTTTTTATAAATCAAGCTCCATGGGAAAAATGATTGGGAATCAATTTTATGAACATCATTATAATAATAATCACTTGATGTACGCTTGAAAGGTAAACACTCTATGAATTATGTATTATTGTTTATGTAGAGTTGTAATAAGTAATGAATTTGGAAGAAACAAAACGATGATCTCTTGATCACATAAAAATCTTGGAAGTTAGTTAATTACAATACATAATAGTGTTGGTCTCATGAGTATGATAATTTTAGTGATTATAAATTCACGATGGGTGGTAAGTAATAATCTATATGGATATGAATAAAAAAGATTTCTACATGCATACATATGTTCGATATTCGTCGTAAATAAAACTACGATAACTTATATTTGAAAAATCGATATGGTATAAGCTATAAGACATGATGCAATTCTGGAAGAGAAATCTAAGATTTGGGTGCACAATTCTACATATATGATTATATATTTTCATGTGCTTAGTGATCATTGTTCATAAAGGACTCCAAATCCAACGTGTAACATCCCATTTCCTACTAGACCCCTAAACTTAGATTATGGTAGGACATGTGGTGAGTGAATAGGGTTACGCTAGGTTTGACCCAAGGAGTTGGGGTGGATTCACTAGGGCCCACTATAAGGTTCAAATGAACTTAGGTCAAAATAGCCCAAAATGGAAACATAGGTACACATTGACCCTACCACTATACCCCTAACCCTAAAAGCAATCTAAGTGAAACAAAAGTCACATCATTGGGTCACCTATTGACCCAAGTTGACCCAAGTCAACCCTAAACCCTAAATTGGTCAAATCTACATATATGGGCCCAGTTAGCCCAAGTGGGGCACCACCATGGCACAATCCATGTTGGGTGGTGCCATAGGGTCCATAACCAACAAGTGGGGTGAGAGCACTCATCAAGTAGACCAAGTCAACCCTAAAAGTCAACAAAGTCAACATGAAGTCTAAAGGAAGAAAAAGGAAGGCCAAGCCCATTCCCAATGGGCAAAGACAATGAGCCAAGGCCCATGACCAGCCTAAATGGTCAATGACAGCCCCTACCCCCCTGAAATTTGAGAGAGATTGCATGCAAGGGGATAGTTTTGTAAATTTGTGGAAAAAGAGGAGAAAGAAGAGAGGGAGATAAGGGATGGAGGTCATGTGGCCCTCCTACTCTCTTCCCAAGCCAACATCTGAACCCACACATCAATTTTCAACCTTTCCAACCCAATTTCATGCCACTTGGAGCTTAAGGTGAAGCATCCAATGCATGACTGAAATTCACATAGAAATATCTCCTTATACAGCCCATATCAGCCAAACCCAACCCTCCAATTAGCTTCAGAAGGTTGAGAGGAGTTGAATTCGATATCTGGATCGAAGCTTTTGGTTGAGAAATGAGTTCGGGAGCAAGCTTGCTGGAGAGGATAAATTCCATGACCAACCTCTGCCGCCGCCACCGTCGGGCTCCGATTAAGGTCTGTTTCTCCTCCTCTCCCTCTGTGCTAGCCTCCTAGATCATTTAGGAGAGATTTCGAGCTAAATTAAGCTTGGCTCCATGTGAGGTGTGGAAGAAAATCTAAAGCTTTTGAGCTTGCTTGGGATCGCCGGAGAGGCGGTTTCCGGTCACCATTTCGTCGTCAAACGTTGGCCACCACCTCAATGGAGGTGGTGATGGTGGTAGCCGGTTGTGGTGGCTAAGGGGTGGCCGGGAAATGAGGTTTGAAGAGGCTCCAGGTCGGACCAATCTCGGCCCTTGGCTGGAGGAGGAAGATGAATGGATGCCCTCCATTATTGCATTGAGATTCCTGCTGTATTAATATATCAAACTTTAGTATTCTGTCACACTTTATTCTGTACCTTGTAGGCTAATTTTAGTCCTCTTAGATGCAGATTCAGAAAATATGTTCAACATATAAAATGTAACCCTAGGTCATAACTTTAAAATTACACCTTAAAGTTGTAATTTGGAGCATTGCAATTCCTTGTAGGGCCATTCTACCAAGACTGGTCCTAGGCTAGGGCAGAGCTTTAAATGATTGCAAAAGCCAAACCTTAAGTCCACAAGACCAAATATTTTGGTCATGCATGTGATTAGGTCATACTTAGGTACTGACAAAAAATTTGAATTTTTGGAAAGAATTTTCCATAGTTTTTGGAGAAATATCATTTATTAAATTAATTGAATTTTTGGAGATCTACAACTCCAAATGCCGCCAAATTTGGGTGGCATTGCCATTGGGTCGTTATATGACCATGGTAAAAAAGTTTGGCCATTTTGAGCTCTGCATGTTTGGGAAATCCAACATGCATGATGAAGTTATATTGAATTTTGGTGTGCCTATAGTAGAAATGGGAAAAATGGGAATTTAGCCCATTTGGCAAAATGCATGTCCATGAAACTCTGGAAAGTGGCTTATAAGGATGCATTACACCTCACATAGGAAGGATGGGATTTTTGGGATCAAAAATCCCATTAAATAGATTTATTGGAAATTAGGTCCATTTGGAAATATAAATTTGAAAATAGGGAAATTAGTTTATTAAATTCTAAAACTCTGTCACAAGTCCTAGTGGGATATTATAAACCTCTGGAAATTTTTATAAGCTTGTTTGGAAAATTTATCTTGGGTTTTTAGTAGAATTACCATATTGCCCTATTTGGAAATTAATTAAGAGAAATTTTTGCTGACAAATTATGGGAAAATTCATAGCATTTTAATTCTATGATTAGAAGAATGTGTAATTATTTTATAATTTATGGGTTATTATATATTTCGAAAACTCAAGTAGTGGCATTTTGGTAATATAATCTTTATTTAATTTTGCTAGGTCAAATCACTGGTTAGGATCACCAAATTCTGTATGTTATTTTATTATATCAATATTGACCTCCAGTAAATTTCCTAGAATTTTTGGTTATATAATGGATGTACTTCATTTGTAAAATGGTTTAATTATGATTTTAATCTTAAATGGAAATTATATAGAAATTTAAATGGTAAAATTATGACTCCTGCTAGGAATTAATATTTAACCTATTTGAACACCAGCACAATTTCTTAGGTATGTGTACTCATTGGATATAGTACATCATGCACAAAGTGACTTAGGTCAATTAAAAGATTTAATTTAGGGACTTAATTACTTAGAAAAATGGTGAAATCATAAATGGTCAACATCATACACCAAACCAATCCATGATAATTAATTAGGGGGATTTGGCCCAAGGAATTGGAAGTCCTATTATACGGGTTAGTATTAGGTCATGGGCTACGCTTAGCAAAAGTAACAGGTTTTACTGGGACCCATAGGGGATACAATAGAAGGTTGAGTTAATAATTATATTAGGAAGATAAACACTGGTTGGTATCTAGTAGGTCACTTCATAGTATCGAGTGATAGAGTGCAAATCCCAAAGGACAGTAGCTAGAACGGAGACCGGCGGAAGACCGCCGATTCCCCAAAAATATCCTAAGTCATTAGGTTCGTCTAGAGTAACAACGAGAGCTGGGTATGGATCATGGGTAGACATTAATAAAAGTAAGTATCATTGTGAAAGGGAACTTTGGGCTTTCAATCTCATCTTGGTTCCTAGTGCCCTCGAGACCCCTTTATTGGCAATACCCTGGGCAGTCCTGGGATTAACCCTAAATTACTAGGTATAACAAACATTAGGCAAGAGTAGTCTAATAGGCTAAGAGAACATGGTAACATTCTCACACGTGAAGGGTTAGAGTGATTCAAATCTAAGGCACTGATATGCAATCTCACCCGTGAAGGGTTGGAGTGATTCAAAACTAAGGCACTGATGTGCAATCTCACCCGTGATGGGTTGGAGGGTTTCAGGAGGGGTTGGTCCTGCGAGCTGGAGGCTCGGGAGTTTGATATCAGGACAGGTTTGGTCCTACAAGCTGGAGGCTCGGGTTGGAATATCTTGCATGTCATAAAAATAAACTTGTGGCAGGTCATGCGGTACTGGGTCAATCATCACACAGATGGCAGTACGGTGACTCTAGCGAGGTGTGATGGTTTGTGGGGCCAGTGGGTTGTTTTACACTGTGGTCTGGAGGACGATCTCCAAAAACGCACACTCGACCAAACAAAAGACTAGTAGGTAGCCAGCAAATAGTACGCAGAGACTCTAGAGTGCACCTAGGACGTGTATAGAGGGATATGGGAGGTCTAGGCCTAGTAGTGTGTATACCCGCCTAGGAGTGGAGACGCCTGCTCCACTACTTTCGTAGCCACAACGGTGGTAACAAAGAGTGATGCTAGCTCCAAAAAGCAGGAACTAAAGATTTGTGATCACAGAGTCGTGTGTGTGAGTTGCATTTGCATGAATCATAACCTGCATACATAACATACATATATATTTAGGTCATACGCACCATGGATTCTTATCATATAAATTAGTATTGGCTCTTTTATATGATAAGTTATATTTCTGAAACCTTAACTTATAAGTTTGTATGGGCATTCATATAAGCTAAGGTACTCTTGTGATGTTAGTATAGCGGTAGATAGTTTATTTCTGCTCTTTCTTTACTTTACTTACTGCACTTTTCTTTCAGTACTGCGTACTTACTTTACATGTGCTATATATATTGAACTGCTAATGTAATGACATAATTATTAGAAATATATCCATGATAGAATATATCCACCTTCACCTGCTTCTATTTTGATACTACTTTGTTGTTCTACGCTCTTGTCCTCCCGCTCGATGCCTAGGAGTCGCGGGGGTGAGACGAGGACGATAATGGCTTAGTCTTTATGACTAACGGTCGGTTGTGACCGTATCATTTTAGGAGCTCGAGGAGCTGGAGAACTAGTATGACCAATAGGATGAGGTGGCAGGACATGAAGAGTAGATACCATGTGCTACTACCGTAGCTTAGTGTCAGGTGATGACGAGTGAGCTTATTTAGAGATTGCTTCCGCATAGTATTATAGTGAGAGAGAGAGAGAGAGCTTTACTATTCATTTTTGGCATGTACAGACATAAGCCCTTCTCTCCTTTTGTACTCATTATGGACTGTTGTACCTTTTCATTATATATATGATGTTATTATTGTGACTTGTGGACTTGCTAGTTTTCTTTTTGTTGTACTTATATTCTCAATTGGCTTACAGGTAAATGATCGTACTACCTGGCAGGATCGGCGTCTTCCAGTGTCGACTAGACAGTGTGTTAGGGTCACCGTAAGGCGGTAGTTCTGGGCATAAGACCGGGTTAACTCCTTGGTAAGGGGAGAAGGGTCTTACAAACTAGTATCACTTGAACAAATGATCATATGAGAAAGAAGTCCACAACATTGGGTGACCCCGCTTGAGCAATAGTTTGCGGACAAACTATAAAGCGGAAGCAATGGTGTGCCCATGTGTAAAAAGTCACAAAAAATTGTCCATTTATACAATGAGTTAGGCCAATCCAATTAGGACACAACCTTAGTCTTACTTACCAAGTGGATTTTGTAGCGTATCCTAATCTAAAATCGACCTCGTATATAGATTGATTAAGGTTTGAGGATACCCAAATATACTAGGGGGAGAATTTAATACAAGCGTCACTACTTAAGGCTTAAATTCCGATGTCCCTACTCCACCTATTAAGTAATATTATCACTTCTTACCCAAGCTGATAGAATGCCTCAAGGAGAATTGATGTCTATAGTGTATTAGTGGAATAGTAGGGTACTCGTAAACTTAACCCTCATACCGATGACTTGATTACGTTAAGACAACCACAGTGACAAATACCAAAGGTCGAATTAAAAAAAATCAAGTTTCAGAAGAGCCCCATTTTTGTTTGGGTCACATGTTGATCTTGAGAAGATTATCATAAATAGTAATCTTAAGGGCATAAGATATGTAGCATATCAATAGGTCTCAAGGTGGAACTCTAAGTTTAAGAATGTTTGCTATAAGGATTGAGTGCATGTCTAGGATGAATGTATCATAGGTATTAAAGAAATTTAGCCCAAAATATATGGGGGCTTATCCTTTTGTTTATTGGGCTAAATTGGTAATGATTTGGATTTCCCAAGACCCTGTTTATAAAACGTTGTGTCGCAAACATAATGATCTTGGAGAATTGGTATATGAACACTACACGTATGAAAATCGAGACTTATGTACGAATAATTAGTAAGATTATCAACCCTCCCTCGAAGTTGGTATATACGTAGAAGGTTGCCCGCTTGGATATATCACAACCCTAGAATAAGGAAAGTCTTCATGATACGTTAGAAACCTTTTTGGGCTTGTTAATCAGATGATTTCTTAACAAAACTTAAAAGAAATTGTAATTTCATCAATGCATAATGACATACTATAATCAAAGAATGAAACAAGTTGCGTATAATCAACAAGAATTCGAACAAATGGCATTTCGATAAACTAAAATCAAGTAGTAACGATGATATATAGGTTTTATGTATAATTAAAGTAGTGTGTTACCTCAATAAAGCACGTTAATAGATGCCCTAATAATTTAACCCAATTGACGTGACACAAGATTAATGATTATATCGTCGGTTAAGGATTTGATATATTACAAGAGAAAGCGAAGGTGAAATGAGAATTCAGTACAAGTAAAAAGGATAACCGAAATTTTTGCATAACTAAGGCTCATGATAATCTCAAATGTAATGGGTACAATTGGGAGAAGTAAACACGATGATTGATCACTGCTACCTACGCCTACCGAACATAACCAGGTCATTAGATTGGAAACATACAGATTAGGATAGGGTAACATCATTATAATATGAAGGAGTGATCACGGGTCATAAGTGTTATATGATTAGAATCCATAAGTGAGAATTCAAAGTTTTGAATAATTTTTTTTATGACATTGAGAGTATAACAACCCAAAAAAATTAAAGTAAAGTGAAAAATGAAAATTGAAAAACGTATATTATAGGTATGATCCTTTGTATATGACACTGATGATAACAAGAATCTAAACAAAAGTGTTCGATGATATAATAATCGCCTTCAGAAAGATTATGTATTTTGACAACAAACTCATGAATATGTTATTATCCATAGAATCAGGTATTATAATAATTCGGAAGATTTGAAATGCCCACATTGCGGATAGCAAATGCACTATTATGACTAGTGAACTTAGAAAAATTTGATCATGAGTAGACAATGCAACCATATCTTTTGCACCAAGGAATGAATAAATTCAACCTTGTATATATTGGATAGTGTGAATTATATTATTTCTTTTGGTGTTTGTAAGTGATGATAACTCATGAACTTAGAGAAATGATAGTCTCTACCATGAAATAATTTTTGGAGGTAGATTGAAGGTTAGATATACATATTCCACACATGGTTGAGCTAATCTCATGAATATAATGGCTTTAGATGAGTATTCACACACGCTTGCCTAATAAAGACAATTATATGAACATATATAGGAAAGTTAGTACGAGCATACCTGTGTTGAAACTTCGAGCACATAAAATATTAATTTGTCAAGGCATGACATTGAAAATGTAATGACTCGGCCAATGGGAATGGAGTAGATGATTATTTGAAGCGTACGCATAGGTATGACCCCTCAATTATGATAGCATCAAGAACAAGGACGTGTATGTTGATAACATCATGATCACCTTAGGAAAATTCAAGACTAAAAAGTTCAATTTTGATTTGCAAAGGTCTATACCGTGAAATTACATACGGAGTAATGAGTGTTTAATAAGATTCTCTTTATAATGAAATTGATTTGTGTCAGACCTCATCATTTTTGAAAAGATATGCTTATAGATTTATGAATTAGATTATATGTGAAAAGAGATTGGGAGTCATCTTTTCAACATCAATATCAATAATGATTGTTTGATGTAACCTTAAAAGGTTAACACTCTATGAATTATGTATTACTCTTTATGTAGAGATATGGTAAGTCTTGAATTTGGGAGAAACAAAATGACGAACGTTTTGTCACATCATGATCTCGGAAGTTAGTTAACTACTATACAAAATAATGTTGGCCTAATGTGCATGATATTTTAGGGGTGATTGTAAGTTCACGCTGGGTAATGAGTAATAATCTAGGTGGACATGAATAGAAAAGATTTTTACTTATGAGTTTGTTGATTTTCACGTACTTGGTGATCATTGCTCGTAAGAGACTCTGAACCAACATATGATTAAGTTTTATTTAATGAAAATATTTCGGAAGACTTAGAAATATGCCCACGTAATCTTGATTATGAACATCACGAAGTATAATGAAAATACACTTGGAGGGGACTGTTACCTCTGATAGAGTTTTATTATAAAGAACAACCACAAGGCAAGCATTGGAATGAGTCCTTATGGAGCTCTATATGAGAAGGAGTGTCGGACGCCACTATCTTTGGTTCAGGATGTGGACCATACGGCACTTAGATCAGAATATATTGAGAATATGGATGCTAAGATACGACCGATTAGGGATCGGATGTTGGAGACATAGAGTAGGCAGGCAAAGTACTAAGATGCAAGGCATCAGAAGGTGGAGTTCCAGATGGGGACATAGTGTTTTTGGAGATACGTCCGGTGTAAGGTACCTCCCGGGTGCTAAAGCACAAGAAGCTCAGCCCTCAATCTATGGGACCATACTTGATCCTGGAGCGGATCAGTCCATTTGGAGCCGGTCCGGATCGATTATGCAGCGATTCGATTGCTGCGGAAGAAGAAGGTTCCCTTGGAAATGGAGTTGTGGTCCAATCACAGGAGGGAGGAGCACATCTAGGAGCCGATGGATCTGATGCACGAACTATACACAGAGCTTTTCGCCCCAGGAGTATTTTAATTTATATTGAAAGTTTCTTGAAATTCTTGTGCACAGAAATCCTGTAGACCCAAACTTGAATTTCGGGGACGAAATTATTTTTTTGTTTATTGGGATTTATAACATCTCATTTCCTACTAGACCCCTAAACTTAGATTAGTGTAGGACATGTGGTCAGTGAATAGGGTTAGGCTAGGTTTGACCCAAGGAGTTAGGGTGGATTCACATAGGGCCCACTATAAGGTTCTGTTGAGTACATTGGTCCCAATATACTTGATTTAAAGAAGTCTTCTCAGCTCAATGATATACATATTATTGTATTTAATGGCTGTTAAGTTTATTTGTGCAGATTGATAAAGCTAAGACAAATGTGTCGACGCATAGGACTAGTGTCGACATACATTGAACAAGTTCTGTCGAGACAAAGAAAAGTTGTGTCGACACTAAGGATAAATGTGTTGACACATTGTGTCGAGACTGAAGACAATTGTGTCGACACTCAGGACTAGTGTCGACACACTGTATACACACTGTGTCGAGACTGAAGACAACTGTGTTGACACTCAATACTAGTGTTGACACACTCTATACACATTGTGTTGAGACTGAAGACAACTATGTAGACACTCAGGACTATTGTCGACACACTCTATACACATTATACAAGACTCAATACAACTTTGTTGACACTCAGGACTAGTGTCGACACACTCTATTCAAGCTGTGTCGAGACTAAAGACAACTGTGTCGACACTCAGGACTAGTGTCGACACACTATAATCAAGTTGTAACAATACTGAAGAAAACTATGTCGACACACAGGTCTTGTGTCGACACATTCCACAGAAGTCGTGTCGAGACAAGTTGAAGAGATTTGTCGACACATTCAGAAGTGTGTCGACACCACTACAGTATTATGTCGACACCCAGGACTTATGTCAACGCACTTCACTGCCAAGTCTCAAAACTTCAGCAGACTTATTTCCAAAATACAGATATCAAGACTGAGGTACTGACAGCTGTCAGAACTGTCAGTTATTAACCGGATTAGGTAGTTACTCCTGTCAGAGCTTATTTAAAGCGATGTAGTCTCCAGAAGAAAAAGAGAACACACACACACACAGAGAGAGAGAGAGAGAGAGAGATAGAAAAATAGAAGAAGCAGCACAGCCTTGAAGCTTTAGCTATAATTAAGAAGGTGGAGAAAGGTTTGATCAAGAATCATCTACAACATCTCTCCATCCTAGATCAACCCTAATTTCCACTTCAAGAAGCTTTGAAAAGCTAAGAAGGGTTTGATCAGATCTATCTTGTCAGAATCAAAGGAAGCATAATTATCAAGATCAGATCAAGAAGCAGTTACTCAGATCTCATACTGGGTGGCATATTCTGATTTCATATCTCTGTTAATTTTAGTTTGTAAGATCTGTATATAGATCTGAGTTGAGGAGTTTTGTTCTCTTGTTATTGTAAGCCTGTGTTATAAAAGCTTAGGTAGGGATATGATTTTTTGAGGTTGGAGAAGTTGAAAATTTTCTGAGTTATAGGGCATTTGTTGTCTGAGAAGTAGGAGTGAGGATTCATTCTGAGGTAGAGTTCTTGGGAAGAACTTAAGGTGTAGGATCTTGGTGATCTGAGTGGTAAGACTTGTGAAGTCTGAGTTGTAGGAAGCCGGGTGGGCTCTGAGCTGTAAGATTTATTGATCTGAGTAAAGGAAAGAGGAGGATTTTGGGCGAATCTAGTTCATTGCTAGATAGGATAAGGGGGAAAGTGGATGTACCCATAAATTGGGGAACCACTATAAAACTGTATGCATTGTGCTGTGTGTGCTGATGTGCTGTGTTATGTTAATTCAGTTGATTGCTATTTAGTTTTTGTTGATTATCAGATTTTAGATAATCATTTCAATTAGAGTAGTACTCTGATTAAAGAAAAGGGGGACCTTATTTAAATGGTACCTATTCACCCCCCTCTAAGTCACTTTCAATCCTAAAGTAAACATTTACAATTGGTATCAGAGCGAGGTTCACTGAAAAAAGGCATAACAGCCTAGTGAGAATCCAAAAGGATTGCAAAGAAAGAAACATCATGGCATAGATGGAAAATAATTCCATTAAGCTCCCTGTCTGCTCTAAAGAAAACTTCGAAATTTGAAAAGAAATAGTCAGATTATTCATGGAGGCAGCAGATCTAAGAATATATATTACTGTGGTTGAAGGACCATTCATACCCATGAAAGTGTCAGTTCTTGATGCAAACATCAAGACACCCAAGATTTATATGGAAATGGATAAGGATGAAATCATACTGGCCTCATGGACAAAAGAGATCAGAATATCATAGTTAGTGCAATTGATGATTCAACTTTTCAAAATCTAATTCATTGTAGAACAGCCAAAGAAATGTGGGAGTCCTTGTTAGTTTACATGGAAGGTTCTAAAGAAATTAGAGATGATAGAAAATCTCTGCTAAATCAATAGTATGAAGCCTTCAGACAAGATAAAAAGGATTCAGTGTCTGAGTGTTTTGAAAAATTCTTCAGAATAGTAAACAACCTGAGGACTTATGGCAAAATTTTCACTAATTATGAACTAAATGACAAGTTCTTGAGGTCCCTGAACAAGGAATGGAACATCAAGATCTGTGTCATAAGAGAAATGGGAAATTTTGCCAACATAGACCCTCAAGCCCTATTTGGAAAGATATTGTCACATGAGTTATAACTTAACCTGAGAATGTCTGAAGAAGAATTAGTCAGGGCACTCAATAGAGAAAACAACCATGGCTCTAAAGGCTGAGTCATCCAGAAAAGTCAGAGAAAAGTCAATACTCACAGAAAAACCGGAAACTGCCTCTGAGTGCTCAAAATCATCCTCAATTGAAGGAGAAATAGCTGAAGAGTAACTATCACTCTTCTCTAGACAATTCAAGAAGATGTTAAGGAGAAGAAAACAAGGAAGATGGAAGGGTTCAGCAGGAGACTTTTCTAACAAAAAGATCAATCATCCAGAGAAACCTAGGAAGAAGAATTCTGGGGACAGGTATGACTCTTCTCAGAATAAATATATTAAATCTAATATAGTGTGATATTGTTGTAACAGAAAAGGGCATGTCATAGATGATTGCCCAACAAAAAGGAAGGAGAAAAAGTCTGAGATCCTGAAGGATGGATAATACAAGAAGTCTTACAAAAGCCTATTGACAAAAAGACAGTTAATACTGTCTGACAGTGAGTCTAATTCATCTCAATCAGAAGAGGAGGAGGCTCTTATGGGCCTAATGGCCATTGAGAAAACTCAACCAGGAGAATAAGATCAGGATTGTTCAGATCCTACAAAGGTAAAATCAATCTCTAATAGTTTTTCCTCAGATTCAATTTCTGCATCAGAAAATGAATCATGTTCATATAGTAAAGAACATGATTCAGACATTGAAGCAGATTTCAACTCCCTTATCAACAGATATGGGAAGGTACTAAAGGCCTTAATTGCAAGCAAACAGCTTATTAAGGATCAGGCCAAAGAGTTAGATTCCTTGAGTGGAGTATCTTCTCAATTGATAAGTGCCAACACAAAGTCGGATTTATAAAAACAAAAACTAATTGAATTTACTAACAAGATAGATAGCCAGGCAGAAGTGATAATTGAACAGGTCAAGACTGTCAAAGACGTGGAAGCAAAGCTTGCTCAGGAAAGACAGCTCCTGACTCAGTTCTCAAAACCTAAGTCAGTGCTACCTATCATAGATACCTTTTTTGCACCATTTAGAAGTTGTGTAGGGTTTTGTATGAATAAAAAATCTAAAAAGAAGTTTGTATCTAAAGATAAAAGTCCAAGTTGTGCAGATAGGCAACCTGTCAAGTATCTGCCTTCTAACACATTCTTGAGATCATGTGTTCCTGGACACATGATGTCTGAGTGCTCTACCAGCAAGGTCAATAAAGAGACTTGTTGGAAGGATTAGATGATAAAAGGTAATAAAGGCCAAGAACCACCACAAAAAGTGATCAATCCAAGAAGCCAAGGAATTCTTGGGGCTGATCACAGTGTAGCTCACTCAAATCTGAAAGGTAAGGATGTGAATTATGCACCTTTACCTTGGAAATTGGATGAGAATTCTATGTTGCACAAGAAAATAACTTCAAATATGCAACCAAAGAGAAGATACAATAGATATGAGTGTTGGTGTTGTGGGAAGGTTGGGCATTTTGCCTTAGATTGTTGGTATAATCCAATAGGTCCTTCATATAGATTTCAACCACCTCTATTTAGAAAGTCTGTTGTGTTTCACACAGCAAAGCCTAACGGGAACCAAGGCCCCAAAACTTTTTTGGTGCATAAGGTGAAATAAATTTGTGTTTGCAGGTGGAGTCAAGTACCAATAATAGGCCAATATGGTACTTGGATAGTGGATGTTCCAGGCATATGACTGGATCAAGGAGTTTACTAAGAGACTACACTCCAGTTAAGAATGGACCAAAAGTCATCTTTGGATGTTCAGAGAAAGGACTCACCAAGGGATATGGTAACATTTCTAATGACCTAGTTAACATCACTAAAGTTACTTATGTAGAAGGATTAAACCACAATCTGATAAGCATAAGTCAGCTTTGTGATACATGTTATGAAATTGTCTTCCACAATGACAAGTGTCTGATAAGGAATTCAAGTGATCAAGAGATCATCTTGTCAGGCACTAGGAGTGAGAACATTTATTTTCTAAATTTCCTTAGTATAAATGAACAATCATCATATGTCTTGTAGCAAGTGAGAAAGACATTTTATGTGTACAGTGGCATAAGAGGCTGGCTCACCTAAACTACAAAGCTATGAGTAAACTATTTTCTTTGGACTTAGTTAGAAATATCCCAAAACTAAAATGTTCCAAAGAAGGCATATGTTCTGCTTATCAAAAATGCAAACAAACAAGTCTCTTTTAAGAGCATTCAGTCCAAAGACACTGAAAGGTGTCTGTACTTACTTCATATGGATTTATTTGGTCCTATACAAGTTATTAGTTTGGGAAGGAAGTCTTATACCTACGTTATTGTGGATGATCACTCCAGGTTTGCTTAGGTGTTCTTCTTAAGGAAAAAGTCTGAAACATTAGGCATCCTTGCTGATTTTGTCAAACAAATTCAGAATGAGATGGGATGTACAGTGGTCAAACTTAGAAGTCACCATGGTATAGAATTTCAATCTGAAAAGGATGACATATTTCTGTAAGGAACTTAGGATCCTTCAGGAGTTCTCCTCTCCTAGAACACCACAGCAAAATGGAGTTGCTAAGAGAAAAAATAGAACTCTTATTGAGGCAGCTAGAACCATGCTGAGTGATACATCTCTCCTAGAATATTTCTGGGCAGAGGGTGTAAACACAGCATGCCATGTTCAAAATAGAGCATTGATCAACAAGTATCACAATAAGACTCCCTATGAACTAATGAAAGGCAGAAAACCAAATCTGTCCTACTTCAAAATTTTTGGAAGCAAGTGCTATGTCTTGGACAATGGGAAATCTTATCTAACCAAGTTCTTATAGAAATCCTATGAAGGAATCTTTGTAGGGTATAGTCTTCATAGTAAAGCATATAGGATCTACAACTTGAAACATCAAGTTGTAGAAGAATTTATTAATGTAGTATTTGATGAATCATCTATTTTTTGTAATGATATCTCTAACAGTTCTAGTCTAGGTGATGTAAAGTATAGAATGGAAAACTAAGAATAAGTGACTCACCTAATATAAAGTTAGACATTAGGGACAATATAGAAGTTCCTATAGAAGATACTACATCAGCTCAGGGGGTGGAAGTGAATCACCCTAATCCTCCTGCAGCACTAGATGATAATAGACACCTTCCTGTAGTTATTAGACATCTTAGAGATCATCCTATAGATCAAATTATAGGTGTTGCCAGATTAGGTGTGACTACTAGAAGTAGGCATCACAATGAGGTTCTATACACTAGTTTTATCTCACAGGTAGAACCTAAAAGGTTTGAAGATGCCAATTCAGATCCCAACTGGATTATGGCTATATAAGAAGAGTTAAATCAATTTAAGAGATGCAAAGTCTGGTGTCTAGTTCATAGACCTAGTGATTACAATATTATATGCACTAAGTGGATCTATAGAAATAAACGAGATGAGTATGTGGTTATAATCAAGAACAAAGCTAGATTAGTGGCTAAAGGATATAGGCAAGAGGAAGGATTAGATTATGACCAAACCTTTGCACATATAGCTAGGCTAGAAGCCATTAGATTGTTTTTATCTCATGTAGCATTCAAAGGATACAAGGTCTACCAAATGGATGTAAAGTCAGTATTCCTAAATGGTACACTAAAGGAAGAAGTCTATGTAGAGTAGCCACCAGGTTTTGTTGGCCCTAAACACAAAAACTATATTTTCAGATTACACAAGGCTTTGTATGGGTTAAAATAGGCACCTAGAGCCTAGTATGAAACCCTATCTATCTTTCTTATAGAGAACAAGTTCTCTACAGGAAAGATAGCCAAGACACTATTCCTTAGAAACATCAAAGGTTCAAGCATATTAGTCCAGATCTATGTAGATGACATAATTTTTCTGTCTACCAATGAGATGCTGTGTAGCAAATTTTCAAGGCTTATGCAAGGCAAGTTTGAGATGAGCAGCATGGGTGAGCTAAAGTTCTTCTTGGGATTCCAAATTAGACTATTTGAGGATGGAATATCCGTCTCTCAATCTAAGTTCACTAAGGAGTTGATTAAGAGATATGGTATGGAGAATTCTTCTACCATGAGAACTGCAATGGCTTCTATAGTGTCACTACACATGGATGAATCTAGAAAACCAGTTGATGAAACCTTATATAAAGGCATAATTGGATCACTCATGTATTTAACTGCTAGTAGGCCAGATATTATGTTCTCAATATGTGTCTATGCTAGGTACCAAGCTTGCCCCTAAAGAGTCTCATTATATTGTTGTTAAGAGAATTTTGAGATATCTTAAGGGCACACCCAATCTTGAGCATTGGTATACTAGGGATAGTGATTTTGAACTTACTAGATACATAGATGTAGATTTTGTAGGGTGTAAAGAAGATAGAAAAAGCACTTCTGGAACCTGCCAGTTTTTAGGGAAAAGACTCATCAGTTGGAGTAGTAAGAAGCAAACAATTCTTGCTATCTCTACAGCAGAATCAGAGTACATATCTGCTGGAAGTTGTTGTGCACAGCAGTTGTGGATTCAATATCAACTACTAGACTAAAGTATTTAGCTAAGCAAATCTATTAAGTTCTGTGATTCTACTAGTACAATTTCTATTGCCAATAATTATGTTTCACATAGTAGAACTAAACATATTGAAATTAGATATCACTTTCTCAGAGAGAATGTAGAAAAAGAAAATATTAGCCTACAACATATTCCAACTGAAAGATAAATTGTTGATATCTTTACAAAACCCCTAGATGAAAGTAATTTCAATTATTTTAAGTTTGAACTAGGTATGTTGAATATTGAATAAATATTTACATTTAAAAGTATGACTAATTAGAAATGCAAATAGTTTAAAATTTTTTACTTTAATAAGTCAGGACATATAAGTCAGAACACAAAATTTGTTTAAGTCACGGAATTGTGTCGAGACACCAGTGTGTGTGTCGACACTATTAGTTCAAGTGTATCGAGACACAACAGCGTGTGTCGACACTAGTAGAAAAGGTGTGTTGACACACGTGACTGTGTGTCGACACTGATTAGCGGATGTATGTCGACACAAATAAAAGGATGTTTGTCGAGACATTATAAGTTTTTTTCGAGATGTTTAGATCTTTGTCGAGAAACATAAACCTTGTGTCGACACATGTCGACACATCTCAACAGCTTAGGTTTTCTTTGTCGACTCTAGAAAATACCCAATTTTGAGAAAATCACTAAATGCAGCGAGCCTTTTCACCTTCAAAAGACTGATGTTATAAAGAGTAGATATTAGGTTTTGTCGACTTCACTCGCCAGTAATCTTGAGAGACTAATCGTTGTGTGTCGAGACCTAGAAATCCATAGTCGACACCCTTCTAACTCAAGATCTTTTAACTAGAATGGCACCAAAGATGGACGATCACATCAACGAGGGATATGAATTGTGCGTGATGCATTTGACACCGCATCTACAGATATCAAGAAAGTAATTGACCTTCTGAATGTGGCATGGTTGGAGTATCTTCTTTCAGAACCAACCAAGATCTGGAAGAGAGAGGTATCTGAATTTTTCTCTAATGTCTCCTTAAACTTTAACTCTGATAAGATAAAATTCAGCGTCAATGGAGTAAGGATAAAGGTAAATACCAAAAGATTGGTTAAAGTCTTTAAGATCCCAAGAATTTCACAAGATAATGACCGGGATTCAACCCATACAACTGAGGCACTAGTTTGGTGTAGACTACCTCCAACCACTTGTATTGGACATTCTTTCAACAGAAAGGGAATGAATTCCTAAGGAAAATTCCTGTTTGAAATTATAGGAATGGTGCTCCTCTACAAGACTGGAGCACATGACAGAATTTCCAATGTCATGTTTAATCTGATGACTAGAATTTTCATCAAAATTAGCACTGACTGGAATAGAGTGCTATTTGATAAAATTGTTGAAGGAATTCAGAAGCCCAATATGGGCAGAATAATTAGCTTGTATCTGGTAAAGGTAATTCCAGATTGCGTCAATCTTAAACTTGGAACTAAGATTAATCATATGAGGAAAATGGATCTAAGAATCTTGTCTAGGTGGGACAGAGTTTTAACTAAGGAATCTCCTACACCAAAGTAGAAAAAGGAAATAAAATGTAAGAAAACAGTGGTAGAGGAAGTAGTATCCTCCAGTGATTCTGAAGAAGAAGTGAACTTCAGTTCAGATTAAAATCTAGAGGAAATCCGAGGCAGGTTTCCTAGGCAATTCCCTGAGACCAGTGCAAAAGTGTAGGGGGAGATCATGCCAGAAAAAGAATTAGCTGGGGTGGGGGGAACCTCACAGAATTACCAATGGATAAAGCCACAACAATCATCATGGATGTAGTTCAAGACCTAGAAAAGGCACAACGTACTACACATGAAATATCTGATCATGTAATGGAAGAAGAAACTCTACAAGAGACTGAAGAAGTAGTTCCAAAGACAAAGGATACTAATATTCAGGAAGAGAGAATTGCAGATTCTCAGATTAACATATTTGATGCTGAAGTTCAGCATGCAGATATTACAGTGGATAATATTCCAATTCTTCAAGAAGATACAAGAATTGAGGGGGAGTTGGCCCCTATTACTGAGAAAAATTAAGAGACACCTCCAGTTGAAGAGGTTAGTTCTTCTAACTCTGAGGATTCAGATGCTTCTCAACAGAAGAAAAGAAAACTTTCTGCAATGAAGAAGAAGTGCAAGAGCTACAAACAATATCTTCACTCTGGACCACAAGCTACTACTACAATAGATCACAGCTCTTTGCTTGTGAAACTACAACTCATGCTTTATAAGAAAAGGGAAGATTTAGAGAAGTATGTGGATGAAAGCAACAATGAGTTGCAATTTCAGCTAGCCCAAGAGATCAAGTCAATAAGATTTGAAGTAAATCTTCTGAAAACTGAAATGACTACATCCTTTTAGAAAGGGGCTCATGTAGTCGTTTATCTGGGAAAGCAACAACAGGATGTTAAGCAAATCCAGGATGATGTGGCAATCAAGTAAGGATGTGTCCTTGAAAATCAGAATACACTGAATGAGAATCTGATAGTCATGTATGAAACTACCTTGGGTGAAATTAAGACTCAATCTACTGCTTTGGAAAGCAAAATAGATTCTACTGGCATAGAGATTAATGCCAAACTGCAAAGTCATTCTGAATCTATCCTTAAGTATATCAAAGATTCTTACAAAACTTTGGACAATAATTTACTGAGGGTTAAGAATATAGTGACTACAGGTATCAATTATGTTGAAGGACAAGTCATATTTCAAAAGAATGATCTCAGAGATCACATTAAGAGAGAATTCATAAAGGGGGAGAGAGTCAAGATTTTGGCAAGTGTTGAACAAGCTACCTGGATTGCAAACAATATCAAAGATACTTTAGGCTTTCCTCCACTACGGTATGAGGGTGATCAAACAGCTGAATCTGGTTTTCAACAACCACCTCTACTTCAAGCACATTCTTGCTGAATTATTTACTCATGCAGCCCCAACCAACTTTGAGTCTGTTCAAGTACTTGTTCACCATATGTATAGTCCTCCTCAAGGCATAAATAAGAATGTGATATTTGAGAAAGTGGACAGTCCTGTTACTGCTCCAGAGACTGAGGCTCAGTTATCAAAGAAAAGGTTTAGAGAACAGGCTGAGACTAAACCTGATTTTGAGCAATGAAGTCCAACCTCTAGATCAATCATTCTTATTACATGGAAAGCTATGAAGGCCAATATTACTGACAGAGGGAAATGGTATTCTGAACAGGAATGGGCTAAACACCTAAAACAGTAAGATGTGATTCAAAAATTCAGGCAAGATTTGAACAGAGGAAAGCTTCAAGCTAATTCCATAGAGCCCAGTAAATATTTCCCAGAGCCAAATAATTATTTTGAGAGGCAAAGGCTAAAGGAAGAAGCAATAGCTAAAGCTAAAACTAAGGAAGTCAAAGGTAAGGAAGTTGTTGTGGATAAGGAGCCTGAAATGAAGCCAAGATATAATTAGGAAAGGGCATAGTGATTAAGGAACCTGAGCTGCCTTAGGATTTTCTTTGCTTTATATTTTTGATGGCATTTTGATCTGTATCTATTAAAAAAACTTGTATTAGAAAATTTTATGATAAAATATTAATTAAAATCAAGGCTCATTCTTCATTTCATGTGTTGATTAAATAAGACTGAAATTGTTTGTCTTATACTCTACTAAGCATTATTATTAAGTTTTTATGTTTATCTGTGTTAATTCACTTACTAAACTGCATTATATATTTAAATGTCTTTATTTTTATTATTCTGGTATCTTGTTGTATATCATTGTTTTGGGGTTATGACTTCTCCAAATATGGGGAGATTGTTGAGTACATTGGTCTTAATATACTTGATTTGAAGAAGTCTTCGTAGCTCAATGATATACGCATTATTATATTTGATGGCTGTTAAGTTTATTTGTGCAAATTGATAAAGCTAAGACAAATATGTCGACACTTAGGACTAGTGTCGACACACATTGAATAAGTTGTGTCGAGACAAAGAAAAGCTGTGTCGACACTAAGGACAACTATGTCGACACACTGTGTCGAGACTGAAGACAACTGTATCGACACTCAGGACTAGTGTCGACACACTCTATAAACACTGTGTCGAGACCGAAGACAATTGTGTCGACACTCATGACTAGTGTCGACACACTCTATACACATTATACAAGACTGAAGATAACTGTGTCGACACTCAGGACTAGTGTCGACACACTCTATTCAAGCTGTGTCGAGATGAAAGACAACTGTGTCGACACTCAGGACTAGTTTCAACACACTATAATCAAGTTGTAACAACACTAAAGAAAACTATGTCGACACACAGGACTTGTGTCGACAAATTCCACAAAAGTTCTGTCAAGATAAGTTGAAGAGCTTTGTCGACACATTCAGAAGTGTGTCGACACCACTACAGTGCTGTGTCGACACCCAGGACTTATGTCAACACATTTCACAGCCAAGTCTCAACACTTCAGTAGACTTATTTCACAAATACAAATATCAAGACTGAGGTACTGATAGCTGTCAGAACTATCAGTTATTAACCGGATCAGCCAGTTACTCCTGTCAGAGCTTATTTAAAGGGATGCAGTCTTCAGGAGAAAATGAGAACACAGAGAGAGAGAGAGAGATAGAAAAATAGAAGAAGCAGCACAACCTTGAAGCTTCAGCTACAATTACGAAGGTGGAGAAAGGTCTGATCAAGAATCATCTACAATATCTCTCCAGCCTAGATCAACCCTAATTTCCACTTCAAGAAGTTTTGAAAAGCTAAGAAGGGTTTGATCAGATATATCTTGTCAGAATCAAAGAAAGCATAATTATCAAGATCAGATCAAGAAACAGTTACTCAGATCTCATACTGGGTGACATATTCTGATCTCATTTCTCTGTTAATTTCAGTTTATAAGATCTGTCTTTAGATTTGAGTGGAGGAGATTTATTCTCTTGATATTATAAGCTTGTGTTATAAAGGCTGAGGTTGGGCTAGGATTGCCTTAGGTAGGAGAAGTTGAAAATTCTCTGAGTTGTAGGGCATTTATTGTCTGGGAAGAAGGAGTGAGGATTCATTCTGAGGTAGAGTTCTTAGGAAGAACTTGAGGTGTAGGATCTTAATGATCTGAGTGGTAAGACTTGTGATGTCTGAGTTATAGGATCCAGGTGGGCTCTGAGATATAAGATCTATTGATCTGAGTAAAGGAAAGAGGAGGAGTTTGGGCGAATCTAGTTCATTGCTAGATAAGAGAAGGGGGAAAGTGGATGTACCCATAAATTGGGGAACCACTATAAAACTGTGTGCATTGTGCTGTCTGTGCCGATGTGCTGTGGTGTGTTAATTCAGTTGATTGCTATTTAGTTTTTGTTGATTATCAGATTTTAGTTAATTATTTTAATTAGAGTAGTACTCGGATTAAAGAAAACGGGGACCATATTTAAATTGGATCTATTCACCCCCATCTAGGTCACTTTCAATCCTAAAGTAAACATTTATAGGTTCAAGTGAACTTAGGTCAAACTAGCCCAAATTAGAATCATAGGTACACATTGACCCTACCACTATGCCCCTAACCCTAAGAGCAATCTAAGTGAAATAAAAGTCACACCATTGGGTCACCTATTGACCCAAGTTGACCCAAGTCAACCATAAACCCTAAATTGGTCAAATCCATACATTTGGGCCCAATTAGCAGAAGGGGGCACCACCATGGCCAAATCCATGTTGGGTGGTGTCATAGGGTCCATAACTATCAAGTGGGGATAGCTCACACATCAAATTGACGAAGTCAACCCTAAAAGTCAACAAAGTCAACATGAAGCCAAAAGGAAGAAAAAGGAAGGCCAAGCCCATTCCCAATGGGCAAAGCCCATGAGCCAAGGCCCATGACTAGCCTAAATGGTCAATGACAGCCCCTACCCCCTGAAATTGGAGAAAGATTGCATGTAAGGGGATAGTTTTGGAAATTTTGGGAAACAGAGGAGAGAGAAGAGAGGGAGATAAGGGATGGAGGCCATGTGGCCCTCCTCCTCTCTTCCCAAGGCTACATCTGAACCCACAAATCAATTTTCAGCCTTTGCTAACCCAATTTCATGCCACTTGGAGCTCAAGGTGAAGCATCTAAGGCATGGCCGAAATTCCCATAGTAGTATCTCCTTATACAGCCCATATCAGACAAAACCAACCCTCTCATTAGCTTCAGAAGGTTGAGAGGAGTTGAATTCGATATCTGGATCGAAGCTTTTGGTGGAGAAGTGAGTTCGGGAGCAAGCTCGCCGGAGAGGAGAAATTCCATTGCCAACCGCCGCCGCCGCCGCCGTCGGGCTCTGATTAAGGTTAGTTTCTCCTCCTCTCCCTCTATGCTGGCCTCCTAGATCCTTTAGGAGAGATTTCGAGCTCAATTGAACTTGGATCCATGTGAGGTGTGGAAGAAAATCTCAAGCTTTTGAGCTTGCTCGGGATCGCCGGAGAGGCGGTTTCCGGCCACCATTTCGCCGCCAAACGTTGGCCACCACCTCAATGGATGTGGTGGTTGTGCTAGCCGGTCGTTGAGGCTAAGGGGTGGCCGGGAAATGAGGTTCAAAGAGGGTTCAAGTCAGGGCAATCTCGGCCCTTGGCTAGAGGAGGAAGATGAACGGATGCCCTCCATTATTGCTTTAAGATTCGTGATGTATTAATATATCAAACTTTAGTATCATGTCACACTTTATTTTGTACCTTCCATGCTAATTGTATTCCTCTTCGAGTCAGATTCAGAAAATATGTTCAACATATAAAATGTATCCCTAGATCTTACCTTTAAAATGACACCCTAAAGTTGTAATTTGGAGAAAGATAACTCCTGGTATGGCCATTCTACCAAGTCTGGTCCTAGGCTAGGGCAGAGCTTTAAATGAGTGCCCTAGCCAAACTCTAAGTCCACATGACCTAATATTTTTTGTCATGCATGTAATTAGGTCATACTTAGGTACTGACCAAAAATGGGAATTTTTGGAAAGTATTTTTCGATAGTTTTTGGAGAAATATCATTTATTAAATTAATTGAATTTTTGGAGATCTACAACTCCAAATGCACCCAAATTTGGGTGGCATGGCCATTGGGTCACTATATGGCCATGGTAAACAATTTAGGCCATTTTGACCTCTGCATGTTTGGGAAATCCAACATGCATGATGAAGGTATATTGAAATTTGGTGTGCCTATAGTAGAAATGGGAAAATGAGAATTTAGCCCATTTGGAAAAATGCATGTCCATGAAACTCTGGATAAAGGCTTATAAGGATGCATTACACCACCCATAGGAAGGATGGGATTTTTGGGATCAAAAATCTCATTAAATAGATTTATTGGAAATTAGTTCCATTTGGAAATATAAATTTGAAAATAGGGCAATTACTTTATTAAATTCTGAACCTCTGTCACAAGCCCTAGTGGGATATTATAAACCTCTGGAAATTTTTATAAGCTTATTTGGAAAATTTATCTTGTGTTTTTAGTATAATTACCATATTGCCCTTTTTGGAAATTAATTAAAAGAAAAATAAATTTTTGCTAAAACATTATGGGAAAATTCATAGCATTTTAATTCTATGATTAGAACCATGTGAAATTATTTTATAATTTATGAGTGATAATGTAGTTTGAAAACTAAAATAGAGGCATTTTTGTAATATTATCATTATGGAATTTTACTAGGTCAAATCACTAGTTAGGATCACCAAATTCTGTATGTTGTTTTATTATACCAATATTGACCTCTAGTAATTTTCCTAGAAGTTTTGGTTATATAATGGATGTACTTTATTTGGAAAATGGTTTAATTATGATTGTAATCTTAAATGAAAATTATATAGAAATTTAAATGGAAAAATTATGATCCCTGGTAGGAAGTCATATTTAACCTATTTGAACACCAGCAAAATTTCTTAGGTATGTGGAATCATTGGATATAGTACATCATGCACAAAATGACTTAGGTCACTTAATTAAAAGATTTAATTTAGGGAATTAATCACTTAGAAAAATGGTGAAATCCTAAATGGTCAACGCCATACACCATACAAATCCATGATAATTAATTAGGGGCATTTGGCCCAAGGAATTGGAAGTCTAATTATACGGGTTAGTATTAGGTCATGGGTTACGCTTAGCAAAAGTAACAGGTTTTACTGGGACCCACAGGGGATACGATAGAAGGTTGAGTTAATAACTATATTGGGAAGATAAACCCGGGTTGGTGTCTAATAGGTCACTTCATAGTATCGAGTGATAGAGTGCAAATCCCCAAGGACAGTAGCTAGAACGGAGACCGGTGGAAGCCCGCTGATTCCCCAATAATATCCTAAGTCATTAGGTTCGTTCCAGAGTAACAACGAGAGCTGGGTATGAATCATGGGTAGACATTAATAAAATTAAGTATCCTTACGAAAGGGAACTTTGGTCTTTCAATCCCATCTTGGTTCCTAGTGCCCCGAGACCCCTTCATTGGGCATACCCTGGGCAGTCCTGGGATTAACCCTAAATTACTAGGTATAACAAATATTAGGCAAGAGTAGTCTAATAGGATAAGAGAACATGGTAACATTCTCACCCGTGAAGGGTTGGAGGGATTCAGATCTAAGGCACTGATGTGCAATCTCACCCGTGAAGGATTGGAGGGATTCAGAACTAAGGCATTGATGTACAATCTCACCCGTGAAGGGTTGGAGGGTTTCAAGATGGGTTGGTCCTGCGAGTTGGAGGCTCGGGATTTTGATAACAGGACAGGTTTGGTCCTGTAAGCTGGAGGCTCGGGTTGGAATATCTAACATGTGCATAGAAATAAACTTGTGGCGGGTCATGAGGTACTGGGCCAATCATCACAGTGATGGCAGTACGGTGACTCTAGCGAGGTATGATGGTTTGTGGGGCTAGTGGGTTGTTTTACTCTACGGTCTGGAGGACGATCCCCAAAAATGCACACTCGACCAAAAAAGGACTGGTAGGTAGCCAGAAAATAGTACGCAGAGACTCTATAGTGCACCTAGGATCTGTAGAGATGCGTATGGGATATCTTGGCCTGGTTGTGTGTATACCCGCCTAGGAGTGGAGACGCCTTTTCCACTGCTTTTGTAGCCACAACGGTGGTACCAGAGAGTGATGCTAGCTCCAGAAAGCGGGATCTAAAGGTTTGTGATCACAGAGTCATGTGTGTGAGTGGCATTTGCATGAATCATAACCTGCATACATAACATACATATATATTTAGGTCATACGCACCATGGATTCTTATCATATAAATTAGTATGGGCTCTTTTATATGATAAGTTATATTTCTGAAACCTTAACTTATAAGTTTGTATGGGTATTCATATAAGTTAAGGTACTCTTGTGATGTTAGTGTAGCGGCAGATAGTTTATTTCTGCTCTTTCTTTACTTTACTTACTGCACTTTTCTTTCAGTACTGCTTACTTACTTTACATGTGCTATATATATAGAACTGCTAATGTAATGACATAACTGTTAGAAATATATCCATGATAGAATTGATCCACCATCACCTGCTTCTATTTTGATACTGCTTTGTTGTCCTCCGCTTTCGTCCTCCCGCTCGGTGCCTAGGAGTCGCGGGGGTGAGGAGAGTACGATAATGGCTTAGTCTTTATGACTAACGGTCGATTGTGACTGTATCATTTTAGGAGCTCGAGGAGCTGGAGCACCAGTACGACCAGCAGGATGAGGTGGCAGGACTTGAAGAGCAGATACCATGTGCTACTACCGTAGCTCAGCATCAGGTTATCACAAGTGTGCTTGTTTAGAGTTTGCTTCCGCATAGTGTTATAGTGAGAGAGAGAGAGTGAGAGAGCTTTACTATTCATTTTTGGCATGTACGGGCATAAGCCCTTTTTTCTTTTTGTACTCATTTTGGACTGTTGTACCTTTTCATGATATATATGATGTTATTGCTGTGACTTATGGACTTGCTAGTTTTCTTTTTGTTGTACTTTTATTCTCAATTGTCCTACAGGTAAATGATCGTACTAGCCGGCAGGATTGATGTCTTCCGGTGTCAACTAGCCCATGTGTTAGTGTCACCGTAAAGCGGCGATTCTAGGTATAAGACCGGGTTAACTCCTTGGTAAGGGGAGAATGGTCTTACAAACTGGTATCACTTGAACAAACGATCATATGAGAAAGAATTCCACAACACGGGGTCACCTCGCTCGAGTTATAGTTTGCGGACAAACTATGCAGTGGAAGCAATTGTGTGCCAATGTGTAAAAATTCTCAGAAAATAGTCCATTTAAACATTGAGTTAGGCCAATCCAATTAGGACACCACCTTAGTCTTACTTACCAAGAGGATTTTGTAGCGTATCCTAATCTAAAATTGACCTCGTATATAGATTGATTAAGGTTCGAGGATACCCAAATATACTAGGGGAGAATTTAATACAAGCGTCACTACTTAAGGCTTAAATTCCGATGTCCCTACTCCACCTATTAAGTGATATTATCACTTCTTACCCAAGCTGATAGAATGCCTCAAGGAGAATTGATGTCTATAGTATATTAGTGGAATAGTAGGGTACTCGTAAACTTAACTCTCGTACCGATGACTTGATTACGTTGAGACAACCACAGTGACAATACCAAAGGTCAAATTAAAAAAAATCAAGTTTCAGAAGAGACACATTTTTGTTTGGGTCAAACGTTGATCTTGAGAAGATTATTGTAAATAGTAATCTTAAGGGCTTAAGATATGTAGCATATCAATAAGTCTCAAGGTGGAACTCCAAGTCTAAGATTGTTAGCTCTAAGGATTGAGTGCATGTCTAGGATGAATGTATCATAGGTATTAAAGAAATTTATCCCAAAATCTATGGGGGCTTATCCTTTTATTTATTGGACTAAATTGGTAATGACTTGGATTTCCTTATACCCTGTTTATAAAACATTGTGTCGCAAACATAGTGATCTTGGAGAATTGATATTTAAAACCTACCCGTATGAAAATCGAGACTTATGTACGAATAATTGGTAAGATTATCAACCCTCCCTCGAAGTTGGTATATACGTAGAGGGTTGCACGCTTGGATATATCACAACCCTAGAACAAGGAAAATCATTGAAAGATAATAGTTGTCAACCTAAATCACCTAGAGGGGGGTGAATAGGTGAGTTGTGCGTCTTTTGCGGAATAAAAAATCTAAGAACACATCACAGATCTATCTACCAAATTATCATAGACGAGACAAGATTTATAGTGGTTCCCCGATCTTGGGTACATCCACTTTCCCTCACCGATCTAGCAATATACTAGACTTGGCTACTCCACTATCTCGGATTGAAAATCAATCCTACCCTCGGAACAGAGTTCCTACAATCTCAATTCAACCAACTGGATCTACAACTTGGAAGGTAAAACTTCCTACAAACTCGGAGTTGAAAACTCCTACACTCGGAGAAAACTTCTCCTACAAGAATGAAAGTTGTTTAAGAAAATACAAACAATAATTTTCTGTCAGATCTGCAAGCAAGCAACCAGGATCTTCTTCTTGTAAGCTTTGCGGCACTATCAGGAAGATGAAGAAAATCTCGGCAATAGATCTGGAATCTTCTTTGTCTTACACGATCGGAAAGGAAATAAACAGTTGAGAAACGGTCTCGATCTATAAAACTTCTTCAGTCTATTTCCTATGAAAATCGAAGCCCTTGCAGGAGAAGAACAGCGATGGCGGCGGCTTTCGTTCCGTGAGGAGAGAGAGAGGAAATAGCGACTTAGAGAGAGAGACGACTGCAGAAAACTTTCCAAATAAAATCTTATCGTAAAAGCTTGTATTCTTGTTAGGGTTTGTCGATTAGACATACCTTTATATAATAATGCTAATAACGGTCATAATTGGTCTTAATGACATACACGTGGACCAATCATGTCACGGGATTTGAAAATCTGTCAAATATGGACTTAGAAGAATTTCCTGAGAAAAAGAGGTGATATACACGAGTAGGAGTATAACTACTCGAGTAGGTAAGGGACTACTCGAGTAAGTGAAGAGAAGTTACTCGGGTATAAAACTCATGACTACTCGAGTAGGTTTGAAGACAACTACTCGAGTACATATAATCAACTACTCGAGTACTTAGAAGATCTACTCGAGTATGCAGAAAGTCTCACGGGAAGTGGAGAGGAACTACTCGAGTAGGTAAGTAAAACTACTCGAGTGGTTTGATGAACTACTCGAGTGATAGGACTTAGAAAACTTTAGGAAAAGAGAAATTCAGTTTACTCGAGTATGAAGCTTGAGCTACTCGAGTGATAAGAGAACTACTCGAGTATATAACTTATACTACTCGAGTATGGAAAATTTATTCTTGAGATAGAACAGTTACACAAGTCAGAATCTATAACCACTTGAGTATATATACATACCTACTCGAGTATTTTACTTAGAAAAAATTTGTAGAGGAAATCTGTATTACTCGAGTAAGAAGAAGTATCTACTCGAGTATAGGAATTCTGACTCGAGTAAAGGCAAGTAATCTACTCGAGTAGTTGATGACCTACACGAGTAGAATACTTAGAAAAATTTTAAGGTGAGAATCTTTTCTTCTTTGGAGAAATCAGCATCCAACTTTATGCACATAGTCCAAGTACTTGAATATGAAGTGTATCCCAATAGAGAGGCTACACATGAGTCAACACCTTGGGTCATACAATAAGGGATTACATTGTATGGTCCTGTGTTTGGTGACCCATTATAGACTGACATTGGTCTACACTTCCCATTGAAATCCTGCAACCACATAACTCAAATAAAGCATCAAATACAACCTAATTCATCTTAGTTCCAGGATGACTTCATCAAATCTGGGTTAATGTCGACATAGATCCCAACAATCTACCCCTATTTGTTGAAGTCAGAACCCTTTACACTAAGGTGAATTAAGCACATAAAAAGAAGCTAAGTAGAAAGATTAGTGCAAGCAAGCTATAGACTATGACAAAAGATAATAAGAGCAAAAACTCAGAATTATATAAATAAGAATATCCAAGATTATCAATTCTACAGTAAATCATTTCACAATCTCAAAAATCCTTGAAAACCAGCCTTGATGCTGTTGTCTACCCAATTCCTCTTGTTGTCTTCTCTGATAGCAGTAGGGTTTAGGATAATACTTGGGAGGTCTAGGAGGGGCAGCAGGGTTGTTCCTCCCGTACTCTCTGTCATAAATTCTTCTCTTTGTCATGGAATTCTC
This sequence comes from Platanthera guangdongensis, assembly GCA_039583875.1. Lineage (NCBI taxonomy): Eukaryota > Viridiplantae > Streptophyta > Magnoliopsida > Asparagales > Orchidaceae > Platanthera > Platanthera guangdongensis. The sequence goes on along the minus strand of CM077156.1, from coordinate 145,181,525 downwards.
ATAAAGTTCCCATTCATATGAGCTGTAATGAATATTCCTGCTCTCATGGAAATCCATAACTAGTCTGAGAGTTTCCAGAATCAGGGACTTGGAGGTTGGAGACCAAACTTCACCATGTTCAGTAGCTTTAGTAGGAACAGTCTTGCTAGAAGAGGGGCCTTCACCATATTTCCTTTTCTTCTTGGAGGTTTGAATTTCTGGAGGAGCTTTGAGGAATATATCTGCAGGATCTTCTTCCCAGCCTTGAACATAGGTGTCTGGAGGAGCAACTGTGTCCCCAGGCCTGGGAGAGAATGTGGGTTGCAGAGGAGCAGTTGGGGCAGAGACATCTGCAGCTAGAGGATTTAAATGATGGGGAATGATGTTGGGGTCAGCAACAAACTCTGGTATAATCTGGTTATGCATCCAGACAGTAATGTCATAGGTATGAAATTTGACACTCTGGATCTGGGCTAACACATCAGCCTTGACGTCCTTCACATTGGTTTCCCATAGATCCTTTTGGAGAGCAGTAGATTTTTCTACATATTCTTTCACTAATTCCTCCCCCTTTCTGACTTCGACAGATAGCTTCTCTATGGCAGTATCTTTGAATAGACCAACTTCCTCACAAATTTTCATTTTGTTAGCTTCATTCCTCTTGTCCAGTTCTATCTGATTATTTGCAAGGGTAACACCCTATTCCATAAGCTTGCCAACACTAGTGATAGTGTGATCGAGGGATTTTCCACCAAGTTGAAATAATTACTTGAGTTTGTCAGTGTTATGCTGGATTACAGCAAAGCCTCTGCTCATCTCAGTCTCGAGAGCAGTTACCTTGTCAGTTACAGTTTTTAGACAAGTATCAAAATAAGTTCTTTGGTCTAGAAGAAGCAGTGTAATCTGTTGTAGCAAAACTGAGGAGGAAGAATCTGTAGCAGCAGCAGTAGAAGGAGCAGTAGTTGTAGGAAGAGCAGAAGGGAGAGGAGGAGCTACCCATGGAGCAAGTTCTTCAATAATCACAGAGCTGTGAGCTCTTATTGTATGAGTTATAACATCCCTTTCTTCTGGATCATAAGGGAGAGAGAAATCTAGGCTTCTGAGAGGAGCCTCTGCTGGCACAGGAGAGGGCTCATTAGAAATTAGAATTTTGTCTTGCTGGTCTTTGAGGGCATTAGGAGATTGGGCTGGAGTCTTGGATGGAGAATGTTCCAGAGATTGTTCAGGAGTTGAGTCCTTGTGACATTCAGAGGATAGAGCTGGAGGAGATAGAGGAGGAGGAGGAATAGGCAGTACTTCTTCAGTGAGTTCTGCAATCATTGCATTTATAGCAGCAGCTGTTGAGAGAAGAGATTCTTGAGGTATCTGATCTGAAGGTGTTGCTGGAGTTTGAGGTGTATGAGGTATGGAAGAAATTGCTGGCTGAGGAGAGGGCTTCCAAACTTGGATAAAAGAAGCAGGCTCCGCCTCACTTAGTGCATAGAGGAGCTGGACACATGATGAGGAGAGGGTGATGGAGTCCTTTCCTCTAGAGCTGGAACCTCTGGAACTTCTGAAATCTTTACAGCTTGGGCAGGATTCTTCAGCTTGAGCTCCCATCTCTGAATAGAAGAAATAGAGACCTTCTTCATGTGATGAAGAGAGGTCCCTTTGGAGAAGTCGAATACCTGAGGATTGATTTCATGGAGGAGCAGGGAGATAATTCTGGCGAAGTTGGTGGATTGTAAGCTGTCTTTGATTTTGTCCAGAATCAGCATGCCAAACTGATATTTCTCGCGGCAGACAATGGCTTGCATTATGTCGAAGAAATACAATGGAATGTCTCTTATGGAGTTGGTCTTGCACAGCAAAATCTTGCCAATAACATCAACCAGAAATTTTACTTCTGCGTTCATGTCAGACCTTTTGATATACTGAGCATCAGCCGAAATGCCACAGAATAGGGCTGTTCTGTCAGATTCTTCGTCGTCTAGATCATCTTCTTCATCTACGATCGGTAATCGGAGAAGTTGGGAGACAATGGTCTTGGTAAGTTTGATCTTCAAACCTTTCACCTTAGATTTCAGAACCTGTCCATGTCGTTTGACCTTTAGATTGGAGAAGAATTCGGCTACCTCAGGGATGAGGATCCGGCAGGGTTCTTGCAGGACGAAGGAAAGCCCTGCGGTGTCTAGAAGAATCAGCAAGTTGTGAAAATCATCTGAAAGCTCGGCAATCCCGACGGTAACAAGTTTCGAGCCCACACCAATCTTGGAGACGGCGGCCATGATCCAGAAATGGAGAAAACTCTGTCGGGGGGGGGGGGGAAGAGGAAAAGTCGCGGCTCTGCAACTTCTTCACGGAAGATGAAGCGGTAGACGGGTACTCGAGTGATTGAAAGTGATTTCGTGTAGAATGAATTTTGGAATTTCGAACTTATAAACCCTAGGTTTAAGTCTAATTATCGTAAAAAGAAGGAAATAACTTAAAGGTAAAGGCGGTATAAGCCTGGTTTGGCGTATAAGAAGATTTTGAAAAATCCAAAGAGACATACACGAGAGATAAAGAGGTACTCGAGTAGGTGAGTCGACTTACTCGAGTAGATGAAGAGTTACTCGAGTGGGTCTATATAAGGTACTCGAGTAGGTGAATTGCCTTACTCGAGTAAGTTGAATGGACTACTCGAGTAGGTCCTTTAATGTCTCGAGTAGGTCAGGTTTTATAAAGTAAATGAAATGTCAAGTTGACTAACCCTTTCTTTTCCTTTGCTTTCTTGAAATCCAAACTTCGCTAATCCTTTTTGTTGAGCATCCCAAGTTCTGTTTTGAAGAATGAGAACTTGGTCTTGTCCAGCGGCTTCGTGAAAATATCTGCGACTTGCCTGTCTGTGGAGACATATTGGAGATCTATGTCCCCATACTCTACATGCTCCCGGATGAAATGATACCTTAGCTCGATATGCTTTATCCGGCTGTGCGAGATTGGATTATTGGCTATTGCAATTGCGCTGGAAGAGTCGCAAAATAATGGGACATTCTTGAACTTGAGGTTGTAATCCTCAAATTGATTCTTTATCCATAGTAACTGTGCGCAGCAACTGCCTGCAGAGATGTACTCGGACTCGACCGTTGAGATTGTGACACAGTTCTGCTTCTTACTACTCCAAGAGATTAGCCTTCTTCCAAAGAATTGGCAAGTCCCTGAAGTGCTTTTCCTGTCGTCTTTGCTACCTGTGAAATCTGCATCTGAAAAACCAATTAGTTCACTGTCATTACTTCTTGGGTACCATAAGCCAAGATTTGGTGTACCTTTAAGGTATCTCAAGATCCGCTGTGCAGCAGCGTAGTGAGATTCCTTAGAGTTCACCTGAAATCTAGCACAGACACATGTTGAAAACATTATGTCAGGTCTACTGGCAGTAAGGTAGAGCAAGGAACCAATTATGCTTCTGTACTTGGTTTCATCAAAAGGTTTCCCTTTTGAATCCTTGTCCAGAGACATAGTTGAGCCCATTGGAGTCCTCATAGAGGTTGCGTTCTCCATTCTGAATTTCTTAATTAGTTCTTTGGTGAACTTGGTCTGCGAGATGAAAATTCCATCTTCAGATTACTTCACCTGAAGCCCTAAGAAATACTTCAGCTCGCCCATACTGCTCATTTCAAACTTCCCTTGCATAAGTTTTGCGAACATTTTGCAGAGGTTGTCGTCTGTAGAGCCAAAAATAATGTCGTCGACATAGATTTGCACTAGCAAAATCTTGCCTTTAATTTCCCTAAGAAATAATGTCTTGTCTATCCTTCCCCTTGTGAACTTGTTCTCAAGTAGAAAGCTAGACAGCATCTCATACCAAGCTCTAGGAGCTTGTTTCAGACCATATATGGCCTTGTGCAGTAAATAAACGTAATTAGGAAAGTTAGGATGAACGAAACCTGGAGGTTGTTCCACATATACTTCCTCCTTTATGTTACCATTTAGGAAGGCAGACTTCACGTCCATCTGATAGACGGTGAAGCCTTTGAATGCAGCATATGCAAGGAACAACCTTATTGCTTCCAGCCTTGCCACTGCAGCATATGTCTGGTCGAAGTCGATTCCTTCTTCTTGACGATAGCCTTTAGCGACAAGTCTAACCTTATTCTTTATGATCGTCCCGTCTTCGTCCATCTTGTTCCTGTTGACCCATTTTGTTCCAATGACATTCTTTCCTTTGGGTCTTGGAACAAGCTTCCATACATTGCAACGCTTGAACTGATTTAGCTCTTCTTCCATTGTCATTATCCACGATGCGTCCAAGTTTGCTTCCTCGAACTTCTTTGGTTCAACCTGTGAGAGAAAACTCAAATATAAATTCTCATTAGTTGTACCTCTTCGAGTACTGACACTGTCCCTGGGATCTCCTATGATTTGGTCCATGGGGCGATCCTTCAGATGTCTGAGCTCTAAAGATCTTGCATCTGGATTATCTTCAATCACTGGAGTGATTTCTTCATCTTGGATGACTTCTTCAGCTTGATCATCAGCCTCTCCAATAGGGGTTGGAGTGGTGATCTTGATGAACTTTTCGCCTTTGTCTTCGGACGGTTCATCCAATATAGTTTCTTTTAGCTTTGCACCTGCATCTTCAATAAGCACACTAAACGGATTGCTTTGCAGCAAGCTCGTCTCATCAAATACAACATGTATCGATTCTTCTACCACCAGTGTTTTTCTATTAAATATTCTATATGCCTTACTATGGCTACTATAACCTACGAAAATACCTTCAAAACTCTTTTCGCTGAACTTGGTGGTATGATACTTACCATTGTTAAGTACGAAGCATTTACAGCCAAAGATTCTAGAGTATGAGACTGTTGGTTTCCTGCCTTTCAGAAGTTCATAAGGTGTCTTATCGTGGTCTTTATTTATGAGTGCTCGATTTTGCACGTGGCATGCAGTGTTGACGGCTTCAACCCAGAAATACTCCGGAAGTGAAGCATCACTCAACATTGTCATGCAGGCCTCTATGAGTGTTCTGTTCCTTCTCTCAGCCACTCCGTTCTGTTGTGGAGTACGAGTAGAGGAAAACTCATGAAAGATACCTAAGCGTTCACAGAATTCTGTCATGGCCCCAGATTTGAACTCTATTCCATTGTCACTTCTGATTTTGACTACGGAGCAGTTGTACTCATTCTGGACTTGCCTGACAAAATTAGTAAAGATTTCGAAGGTATCTGACTTGTGTTTTAGAAAGAACACCCACGCAAAGCGCGAGTAATCATCAACAATTACCAACGTGTAATCCTTACCTCCCAAACTTCTAATTTGCAGTGGACCAAACAAGTCCATGTACAGTAGATGAAGACATCTATTAGAGTCTTTGCCAATAATGCTTTTAAAGGTAGCCCTTGTTTGCTTGCCTTTGACACATGCATGATAAGGTCTATCTTTGACGCACTTGGCATTTGGGGCATCACGTACTAAGTTCATTGAAAATAATTTATTAATAGTTTTGAAATTAATATGTGCTAGTCTTTTGTGTCATTGGTCACCAAGAGACACACTATCTTTTGTTAAAAGGCATACTGGTGTAGAGGAATCTATACAAATGAAATTTAAACAGAAAATATTCCTACTTCGAGTGCCGGATAGAATCGTTTCCATATTGTCAATGGATTTTATCAAGCACTTATCAGCATGGAATTCAACTATGTATCCTTTATCGCAGAGTTGACTTATGCTTATGAGATTGTGTTCCAATCCTTCGACATAAGCCACATCCGAGAAGGATATATTGTCGTTAGTGATCATACCATAGCCTCTAGTAATTCCACGGTCAGAGCCTCCAAAGATGACCTTTGGTCCGTTCACGACTGGAGTAAAGTTCTGAATAAGGATTCTAGACCCGGTCATATGCCGAGAGCATCCGCTGTCCAAATACCAGATAGGCGTTTTGTTGGCCTTTGGACATACCTGCAATCATAACCAGTTTGCCTTAGGAGCCCAAACACGTTTGGGTCCTTGGTCTCGGGTTATAGTACTCCCCCTACGAGTGTTAGCATTATGAACGGTCTTTCTCATAATGCTGACAAGAGGGGTTGCAGCATTTCTGGGATTGAACTAGCAATCTATGGCGAAGTGACCAACCTTGCCACAGCACCAACAGTCAAATCTGTTGTATCTTTGCCTCATGATCTCCTGCTTGACCTTTTGGAATTGTGGTTTAGCAGAGGCAGCATTCTTGGAGGAGGAAGCTTCGTGATAATGACAATCACATGTCTTCTTCTCCATAGGAGGCCTTTCTACAACAGGCTTTGTCTTTGGTGCCTTCTTGAAGTTATGATCATGATTGAAAGGGTCATAGCTCTTAAGAACAACTTCTTCATAAGGAGCCTTAAAGACACTTTCGCAAAAGTTTATGGGTCGAGTCCATCCTTGATAGCGGGACTTTGGCTCTACATAGGTAGGCCTGGCAAAGTGCCCGTAGGATGAGTCAAGATCAAACTCATTTGATGGAAAGATGACTTTCTTGAATGTAGTCTGATCTTGAGAGCCTTTCCCTTTCTCTTTGGCTAAGGCCTTTTTAGCGGCCTTATTCTTCCGTTGAGACTTATTTCTCCTAGAGGATTTACTAGGAGCTTCTTCATGGCCTAATCAGGCACCCTTGGCATTGGATGAGAATTCAGCAATGAATGGAAAAACCGTCTTGGGCTTCGAGAAACTTTCAACCAGTTTCTTTTCAGGTTCAAGTTGGGCTTCCAATTCCTTGATGATATTCTCTTTGAGGTCAAGGTGCTCAAGAGCTTTGTTATACTCTTCAATAGCATTATGGAAGTTTTCTTCGAGGGAGTCAGTCTTTGCGACTTTCTCTCTCAAGATGCTCTCTTCGGCTTTTAGAGATTTGATCTCTTTAGCCTGAGTCTTCACGACTCGACAACATTTGTCGTAAGCCATGTTTAACTCCTTGTACTGGGCCATTAGTTCTGACTGATCGTCAGAGGAGCTATCCTCACAATCATGTTCAGATACTTCAGAATCTTAAAGAGGTGTATGAGAGTTTACCTTCCCAGTGAACTGGGGCTCTTGATCATCATCTGTTTGAACCATTAGCCCAAAATAAGCTTCTTCTTCTTCACTTGACTCAGATGAGTCGGAGTCACTGAGAGTCTTGCTCTTTTGGGCTATTAGGCACTTCTCTTTCCTCTTCTTGTTGTATGAGGATTTCTTTTCTTCTCTTCTACCACCCTCCTTCTTCTTGTGAGGGCAGTCGGCGATGATGTGACCTGGCTTATTACAACAATAGCAAATAATGTCAGTCGAAACATATTTGTTCTGTTTGGAGGAATACCTGCCATGGCTACTTGAGCCTTTTCTTTGCCGATCACCATCATGTCGTGATCTTTTATAGGAGGCATCCTTGCCTTTCCATTGCTTCTTCTTGTTTAAGAATTTCTTGAACTGACGTGAGAGCAGTGAGAACTCTCCTTCTGATAGCTCAGAGCCTGAGGTGCTCGGCTCTGAAGTTTCTTCTTCTTCATTGATTTCTGGAGCTTGAGCAGGGGGGCAGCCTTTGTCTTTCTAGAGGTGTGCCTTTAGAGAAACAGACTTTTCTTTGAGAGCAGACCTGCTCTTCTCTTCTTCAGCTTTCCTGGTGTTGAGTTGAAGCTCATATGACATAAGCTTTCCGAAGAGATTTTGCGGGTCTGTCTCAGCCATCTTCCCAAACTCCCTGATGGCACAGACCTTGTTGTCCCATTCTTTGGTCAGGGGTCTCAGGAACTTGTCATTCAGTTCTCCATTAGTGAATACTCTGCCATAGACTCTTAGGCCATTCACTATCTTGAAGAAGTTCTCAAATGTATCAGCAATGGTCTCTTTGCTTCCCTGTCGGAAGGCTTCATACTTCTGATTGAGGAGGGATCTCTAATCATCCCTCACTTCTTCTGTACCTTCCATCAAGGTAACCAAGGACTGCCACATCTCCTTTGCAGATTGGCAGTGGATTAAGTTCTGCAGCATGGAGTCATCAACTGCACTTGCTATAATGTTTTTAGCTTTCTTATCTAGTGAGACAAGTGCAATCTTATCCTTGTCTAAATCCATCAGCTTTTTTGGAACCTTCTTGGTAGGATCTATAGTGGAGACAGTCATAGGGATATAAGGACCTTCTTCAACTATCATGAAGATCCTCGGATCCACAACTTCCATAAAGAATTTAATCCTTTCTTTCCACATGGGAAAGTTGTTCTTGTTGCATAGGGGAAGCTTGGCAAAATCCTTTGCCTTGTCCATAATAGGTAGATCTCCAATGATAATTATTGCAGGAACTGATCAAGGTGTTAACCTTTTAACGATCAACCTCGCTTTGATACCAATTGAAAGATAATAGTTGTCTACCTAAATCACCTAGAGGGGGGTGAATAGGTGAGTTGTGCGTCTTTTGCGGAATAAAAAATCTAAGAACACAGCACAGATCTATCTACCAAATTATCACAGACGAGAAAAGATTTATAGTGGTTCCCCGATCTTGGGTACATCCACTTTCCCTCACCGATCTAGCAATATACTACACTCGGCTACTCCACTATCTCGGATTGAAAATCAATCCTACCCTCGGAACAAAGTCCCAACAATCTCAATCCAACCAACTGGATCTACAACTCGGAAGGCAAAACTTCCTACAAACTCGGAGTTGAAAACTCCTACACTCGGAGAAAACTTCTCCAACAAGAATGAAAGTTGTTTAAGAAAATACAAATAATAATTTTCTGTCAGATCTGCAAGCAAGCAACCAGGATCTTCTTCTTGTAAGCTTTGCAGCACTATCAGGAAGATGAATAAAATCCCGGCAACAGATCTGGAATCTTCTTTGTCTTACACGATCGGAAAGGAGATGAACAATTGAGAAACGGTCTCGATCTGTAAAACTTCTTCAGTCTATTTCCTCTGAAAATCGAAGCCCTTGCCGGAAAAGAACAGCGGCGGCGGCGGCTTTCGTTCCGTGAGGAGAGAGAGAGGAAATAATGACTTAGAGAGAGAGAGACGGCAGCATAAAACTTTCCAAATAAAATCTTATCATAAAAGCTTATATTCTTGTTAGGGTTTGTCGATTAGATAGGCCAGATATAATAATGCTAATAACGGTCATAATTTTTCTTAATGACATACACGTGGACCAATCATGTCACGGGATTTGAAAATCTATCAAATCTGGACTTAGAAGAATTTCCTGAGAAAAAGAGGTGATATACACGAGTAGGAGTATAACTACTCGAGTAGGTAAGGGACTACTCGAGTAAGTGAAGAGAAGTTACTCGGGTATAAAACTCATGACTACTCGAGTAGGTTTGAAGACAACTTCTCGAGTACATATAATAAACAACTCGAGTACTTAGAAGATCTACTCGAGTATGCAGAAAGTCTCACGGGAAGTGGAGAGGAACTACTCGAGTACAAGATGTACTACTCGAGTAGGTAAGAAAAACTACTCGAGTGGTTTGATGAACTACTCGAGTGATAGGACTTAGAAAAATTTAGGAAAAGAGAAATTCAGTTTACTCGAGTATGAAGCTTGAGCTACTCGAGTTATAAGAGAACTACTCGAGTATATAACTTATACTACTCGAGTATGGAAAATTTATTCTTGAGATAGAACAGTTACACGAGTCAGAATCTATAACCACTCGAGTATATATACATACCTACTCGAGTATTTTACTTAGAAAAAATTTGGAGAGGAAATCTGTATTACTCGAGTAAGAAGAAGTATCTACTCGAGTATAGGAATTCTGACTCGAGTAAAGGCAAGTAATATACTCGAGTAGTTGATGACCTACACGACTAGAATACTTAGAAAAATTTTAAGGTGAGAATCCTTTCTTCTTTGGAGAAATCAGCATCCAACTTTATGCACATAGTCCAAGTGCTTGAATATGAAGTGTATCACAATAGAGAGGCTACACATGAGTCAACACCTTCGGTCATACAATGAGGGATTACATTGTATGGTCCTGTGTTTGGTGACCCATTGTAGACTGACATTGGTCTACACTTTCCATTGGAATCCTACAACCACATAACTCAAACAAAGCATCAAATACAACCTAATTCATCTTAGTTCCAGGATGACTTCATCAAATCTGGGTTAATGTGGACATAGATCCCAACAATCATCATGATACGTTAGAAACCTTTTCGGGCTTGTGAATCAGATGATTTCTTTACACAACTTAAAAGAAATTGTAATTTCATCAATGCATAATGACATACTATAATTAAAGAATGAAACAAGTTGTGTATAATCCACAAGAATTCGAACAAATGGCTTTTCGTTTAACAAAAATTAAGCAATAACAGCGATACAAAGGTTTTATGTATAATTAAAGTAGTGTGTTACCTCAATAAAGCATGTTCCTAGATGCCCTAACACTTTAACCCAATTGACATGACACACAATTAATGATTATATCGTCGGTTAAGGATTTGATATATTGCAAGAGAAAGCCAAGGTGAATTAAGAATTCAGTATAAGTAAAAAGGATAACTGGAATTTTTGCATAACTAAGGCTCATGATTATCTCAAATTTAATGGGTACAATTGGGAGAAGTAAACACGATGATTGATTATTGCTACCTGTGCCTACCTAACATAACCAGGTCATTAAATTGGAAACATACAGATTAGGATAGGGTAACATCATTGTAATATGAAGGAGTGATCACGGGTCTTAAGTGTTATATGATTAGAATCCATAAGTGAGAATTCAAAGTTTTGAATAATTTTGTTTATGACATTGAGAGTATAACGACCCGGAAAAATTAAAGTCAAGTGAAAAATAAAAATTGGAAAATGTATATTATAGGTATGATCCTTTGGATATGACTATGATGATTACAAGAATCTAAACAAAAGTGTTCGATGATATAATAATCGCCTTCAGAAAGATTATGTATTTTGAGAACAAACTCATGAATATGCTATTATCCTTAGAATCAAGTATTATAATAATTCGGAGGATTTGAAATGCCAACATTGCGGATAGCAAATGCACTATTATGACTAGTGAACATATAAAAATTTGATCATGAGTAGACAATGTAAGCATATCTTATGCACCAAGGAACGAATAAATTCAACCTTGCATATATTGGATAGTGCGAATTATATTTTTTTTTGTGTTTGTAAGTGATGATAACTCATGAACTTAGAGAAATGATAGTCTCTACCATGACATAATTTTTGTAGGTTAGATTGAAGGTTACTCATACATATTCCACACATGCTTGAGCTAATCTCATGAATATAATGGCTTTAGATGAGTATTTACACACGCTTTCCTAATAAAGACAACTATATGAACATGTATAGGAAAGTTAGTACGAGCATACCTGTGTTTAAACTTCGAGCACATAAAATATTAATTTGTCAAGGCATGACATTGAAAATATAATGACTCAGCAAATGGGAATGGGGTGGATGATTAGTTGAAGCATACGCACAGGTATGACCCCTCAATTATGATAGCATCAAGAACAAGGATATGTATGTTGATAACATCATGATCACCTTAGGAAAATTCAAGACTGAAAAGATCAATTTTGTTTTGCAACAGTGTATACCGTGAAATTACATAAGGAGTAATGAGTGTTTAATAAGATTCTCTTTATTATGAAATCGATTTGTGTCAGACCTCATCATTTTTGAAAAGATACGCTTATAGATTTTTGAATTAGACTATATGTGAAAAGCGATTGGGAGTCATCTTATCAACATCAATATCAATAATGATCGTTTTATGTGTGCTTAAAAGGTGAACACTATATGAATTATGTGTTACTATTTATGTAGAGATATGGTAAGTCTTGAATTTGGGAGAAACAAAATGATGATCTTTTCGTCACATCTTGATCTCGGAAGTTAGTTAACTACTATACATAATAATGTTGGTCTAATGTGCATGATGTTTTAGGGGTGATTTTAATTTCACGCTGGGTAATGAGTAATAATCTAGGTGGACATGAATAAAAAAGATTTCTACTTATGAGATTGTTGATTTTCACGTACTTGGTGATCATTGCTCATAAGAGACTCCGAACTAACATATAATTAAGGTTCATTTAATGATAATGTGTTGGAAGACTTAGAAATATTCTCGCGTTTTCTTGATAATGAATATCACGAAGTATAATGAAAATACACTTGGAGGGGACTGTTACCTCTGACAGAGTTTTCTTATAAAGAACAACCACAAGGCACGCATTGGAATGAGTCCTTATGGAGCTTTATATGAGAAGGAGTTTCAGATGCCGCTATCTTTGGTTCAGGATGAGGACCCCGGGTCACTTGGATCGGAATATATTGAGAATATGGATGCTAAGATACGACTTATTAGGGATCTGATGTTGGAGACATAGAGTAGGCAGACCAAGTACTACGATGCGAGGCATCGTAAGGTGGAGTTACAGATGAGGGACAGAGTGCTTTTGGAGATACGTCCGGTGCAAGGTGGCTCGTTGGTGCGGAAGCATAAGAAGCTTAGCCCTCAATTTATGGGACCATACTTGATCCTGGAGCAGATCGGTCCTTTGGACTGGAGCTACCCCCAGAGTTAGGGACTTTGCACGATGTCTTCCACGTCTCCTCGCTTCAGAGAGCTCTCCTTCGGCGAGCAGCAAATTACCACTACAGTAGGCCTGATAGCACCTGTTAGATCAGTCCATTTGGAGCCGGTCCGGATCGATGAGGTAGCTATTCGAGTGATGCAGAGGAAGAAGGTTTCCTTGGTATAGGCATTGTGGTCCAATCACAGGCGGGAGGAGCACACCTGTGAGCCGATGGATCTGATGCGTGAACTATACCCAGAGCTTTTCGCCCCAGGTGTATTTTAATTTATATTGAAAGTTTCTTGAAATTCTTGTGCACAAAAATCTCGTAAACCCAAACTTGAATTTCGGGGACAAAATTATGTTTTTTGTTTATTAGGATTTGTAACATCCCATTTCCTACTAGACCCCTAAACTTAGATTAGGGTAGGACATGTGGTGAGTGAATAGGGTTAGGCTAGGTTTGACCCAAGGAGTTAGGGTGGAATCACATAGGGCCCACTATAAGGTTCAAGTGAACTTAGGTCAAACTAGCCCAAATTGGAATCATAGGTACACATTGACCCTACTAATATGCCCCTAACCCTAAAAGCAATCTAAGTGAAACAAAAGTCACAAGATTGGATCGCCTATTGACCCAAGTTGACAAAAATCAACCCTAAACTGTAAATTGGTCAAATCCACATATTTGGGCCCAATTAGCCCAAGTGCGGCACAACTGTAACACCCCCTATCCGTCGCATAGCATATAGCAGTAGGTCCGGCTGGCGCCCGACGTTGTATGCCACAGACAGACCGGGTGGTTACTCATGGAAACCATACAACCAATCATAACGTCCTACACAGAGCATTCTAGCGGAAGCAGTTTATAAACGTTGCAATAAAGAACCCAGCACTAAAGCATGAATGTCCACTAATACCAAAATACGAATGTTATACAAAAATACCAACACAAGCCTTAAGGCCTTACAAAATGTTTCACTTGATATTACATGATTTACAAACCACGGCACGCAGGCCGGTCATACATGAGTAAAACAGTAAACACTTCCAATTAGGCCTTCGAGGGCCGGCTTCGCACTTGGGCTTTAGCCCGCAATTGACCGCTTGGTCCAGCAGCACCTGCAAGCAATAAACCACCGCACGGTGGCAAAACAAGGCAACGGTCAGCAATGCTGACCAAATTATAACGATCCCGCCCGCAACTCGGGGCGGCGATGCTCCTTCCCTGCATTTCATTAGCATAAGCGAGCAAAATAACAACTCAATGCATCATAGGCATTAGCACGCATGGCCACACGCCCCGTGCTCTCAGGGCACATTCTCGGTGATCGCAGTCTAAGCCGCTAACTCACCACCATCTCCAGGACGTCAATAACTCGTGAGCAAAATGGTCTTTTAGGCAAACGTTACGACACTTTAATGTCATAAACAGCCTATGTCACGACACTTTAATGTCATCGACAGAAAGACCCGACCTCTATGCCCTCGGCATAATGCAGGAACGGTTCCCACTCAACCTGTTGCTCACTTGCCACGACACTTAAATATCATCGGCACGGGTTAAGTTTCCCCGAAGCCCGTGAATCGAACGTACAATATTACATAACCCAGTTATGTACTAGTTGGCTCCTAGGCCCACAAGTTGGCAAGATCACGCATCCGCCCAGTTTTCCGAGTGCATCTTTGGGTTAATCCCATAGGCTCCCTGTTGCAATCTACCGCGTAGAAAAACCCGAAAACAACCAATCGCGTGAAGTCTTCTCCGGAATTTATGCAATGCAACATTACCGATCCAGACCAACGTGACCGGATAGGCTTCACACATCATGCCTATGTCCGTTCTCGCTTACGGACTCTAAACAACGGGGACTTCACATATCTACCCGAAGGAACGCCTCCAACTCATCGCAAACTCGCGAGAGCGGGCTTCCTATGCAATGAAGGAGAGCTACTCATGCTCAAGAAGAGAATCGTTACCCTAGAATTCCTCTTTGGCGCCATGGAAAAGTAAGCGGATGAAAAGCACCGCACTAGCTTTGACTACATGGATCCGGAGTCGGCTCGCGATTCGGAGCTTCGAAGCTCCTCCAATTGCCGGATCTAGCTCCTTCTTCCTTCCTTGGCTCTCCTCTCTCTCTAAGCTTTTAGAAAGATAACAACTTATGAAAAGTGAGGGTTTCCAAGTCCAATCCCGGGTATATCCCTTCAGGAACAACCCCCAGTCATTGGATCATCAATTAAAGAAATGAACGGCTTTGATTCGGGACTGAAATGCCCAATCTGGACCGCACACGGCCTGGCACACGCCCGTGTCCAGGGCCGTGTGCCTCATTCGCCGTCAAAATCGGATCGCCTGGAACAACACACGGGTATCGAACACGCCCGTGTTCGACCTGACATGCCCGTGTTCCACCTGACACGGTCGTGTGGCCGGCCGTGTACCCCCATCATTTTTCCCCGAAAACAACTCGAGCACTGCACGGGTTCTAGGACACGCCTGTGTCCTTGCCAGTGTCACCTCAACACGCCTGGGCTCCAGGCCGTGTACATGGTCTCGACACTTCGTCGAGTGAAGATCGTCGACCTGATGACACGGCCTTGGACACGCCCGTGTCCTAGGTCGTGTGCCTGCTCTCGACACAATGTCGAGAGCAAAGTGTTGACTTCCCGGGACGAGTGTCGACACAGGTCGACACGCCCTGCGACACGCCCGTGTCGCAGGCCGTGTGCCATGTCTCGACACTTCGTCGAACGCAGAGTGTCGACTGCGCGGGCTAAGTATCGACACGGGTCGACACGCCCTGCGACACACCCGTGTCGCAGGCCGTGTGCCCAGTCTCGACACAATGTCGAGACCAAAATGTCGACTTCACGGCTGAGTGTCGACACAAACTTGATATGCCCTGGGACACGCCCGTGTCCCAGGCCGTGTGCCTGCAGCCAGAACCCAAAACTGGCCCAAAACGTCCCACGTCGCTCTTTTGAGTTTCAGGGCGTTACAACTCTCCCTCTCTTAAAATAATTTCGTCCCCGAAATTATATAAAGGAAAGACATGTACAAAACCAAAATTTGTACCTGAGCGGAACAACTCCGGGTACTCGTCAAGCATAGTCTGCTCTCGCTCCAAAGAGAGCTCCTCACGACCGCAATTGTCCCACCGGACCTTGACCATCCTGATCTCTTTATTGCGTAGCCGCTTGACCTCTGAGTCCTCAATCCGCACGGGCTTGACCTTTGTCGTCAGCCTACTATCCACCGGCACTTGATCAACCGCGATCACTTGCGTAGGCTCTTGCACCGCCTTCCGAAGTACTGAGATATGGAATACATCATGTAAACCATTAAGCTCCACTGAAAGCTTCAACCAATAGGCCGCTTCACCAACTCGCTCCAGAACCTCAAACGGACCAAGGTACCTCGGGCTTAACTTTTTCAATCGCCGCACCCGCGAGACACCCTTGAACGGCTTGATCTTTAAGTATACATAGTCGCCCACAGCGAACTCCACGTTCCTGTGCTTGGCATTATAGTACTTTGCTTGCCGGTCATGAGCGATAAGCAACCTCTCCCGAATGGTTCTCACCAAAGAAGTAGCATCCTCCACTTCCGATCGCTTATACAACTTTGACTCACCCGTTTCTAACCAAGACAACGGCGTGTGACATTTTCTACCATATAGGGCCTCGAAAGGCGCCATCAGAATACTCGCTTGGTAGCTATTGTTGTATGCGAACTCCACCAAATAAAGGTGGTCTTCCCATTGCTTTCCAAAATCCAAGACACACATGCGGAGCATGTCTTCCATGGTTCTATTGACCCTCTCGGTCTGCCCATCCGTTTGCGGATGGAAGGCTGTGCTGAATTTCAACTTTGTTCCAAACATTTGTTGCACAAGCCTCCAATCATTAGACGTGAACCGCCCATCTCGGTCACTCACGATGCTGCGGGGCATACCATGAAGCCGCACTATGTTATCCACATAAAGCTTTGCCAACTTCTCCACCGGATCATCCTTACTATGCGGAATAAAATGCGACACCTTCGTTAACCGATCCACGACCACCCAAATGGCGTCGTTCCCCTTTTGCGACCTTGGCAAACCGTGCACAAAGTCCATAGAGATGTCGTCAATTTTCCACTCTGGAATAGGCAAGGACTTAAGAAATCCTCCCGGCTTTTGGCACTCCGCCTTCACCAAGGCGCAAGTTTGGCACTTCGCTACATATAGCGCCACATCCTTCTTCAAACCCGGCCACCAAAACAGTTTCTTCACATCACGGTACATCTTCGTGCTCCCCGGGTGAATCGAGTAATTGGTATGGTGTGCCTCGTACACCAACTCCACCCGCAAATTGCCCACGCTTGGGATGCATAGACGACCGTCTTTCCAAAGTAATCCATCCTCCACGACGAATTGGGAATTTGACCCATCCAGAGCCTCTACCATGAACTGCTTCATATGAGCATCCATATCCAAAGCCTGCCAAATACGATCAGCCAGGTAATATTGGACTTCAGTCCAATTCAGAACTGCTTCAGCACTTGATTGCCTGTCCGCGCAAACAATCTCCAATGCCTCCAACTCCCGCACTAACCGCTCATCATGCACCGATAGCCAATTGGCTTGAGCTGGGGCTCGGTGACTCAACACGTCCGCAACCGCATTCCCTTTACCAGGCACGTAGTGGATCTTGAATGTATAGTCCCCCAGGAACTCCATCCATCTACGCTGCCGCATATTCAGGTCCTTCTGATCAATAAGATACTTCAGGCTCTTGTTATCGGTGTAGATATCAATCTTCACACCGTACAAATAGTGTCTCCACAGCTTCAAGGCAAAAATCACGGCCGCTAACTCCAAGTCATGGACCGGATAATTCCTCTCGTGCACTTTTAGTTGTCTCGAGCCATAAGCTATTACACTTCCGTGTTACAGCAGCACGCAACCCAAACCGCTTCCCGAAGCATCACTATAAATCTCATAGCCCTCGGTCCCACATGGCGAACTCAGCACAGGCGTCGTGGTCAACCGACACTTCAACTTCTCAAAAGCTCGTGTGCACTCCGGCGTCCAAACGAACTTATGCTCCTTCCTCGTCAAAGTAGTGAGAGGTAACGCTATCCGCGAGAAGTTCTCTACGAAGCGCCTATAATAGCCGGCAAGCCCCAGAAAGCTCCGGACTTCCGCTACTGTAGCAAGCTCAGTCCACTCCCGTATCGCAACAATCTTCGCCGGATCCACAGAAACACCCTCTCCACTCACTATATGCCTGAGGAACGCCACTGAGGACAACCAAAACTCGCACTTCGAGAACTTGGCATACAACTGATTTCTCCTTAGTGTTAACCCAGAAATCGGCGATCCTTCCCAAGGTGGCCAGCTGCCTAGTCGCGACCCTTAGATTCTCCCTTTCGATCGCGACAAGTCCCAGCGTAGGTGGACAATTTTCCCTGTCCGCCTAGGTCTCTTAGCAACCGCGTGCCCTGCGGGACGGCGGGCTATTCCTATGGCTCACCCTCGCGGGACATGCGCTTAGGTCCACTAATCGTGCAGTACTTTTCATTGCAGGAGTCCGCCAACAGCACCACCGGGAGCGACCTCCTAGTCAGCCCAAGGGGCGGCGGTCTCCTGCCGCCGTCCGCCGAGGCCGCCCACCAGGGGCGGCCTCCCTGCTGCCCGAGGGGCGGCGGCCTCCTACCGCCATCTGCCGAGGCCGCCCACCCGGGGCGGCCTCTGCCCGCCAGCCGGGCGGACTCCTCCCGGAGTGTGCCCAGGACGCCCGCTAGGGGGCGGCCCCGGCATCCGTCGGGCGGGCTCCTCCCGGAGTCCGCCCTGGCTGCCCGCTAGGGGGCGGCCCCGGAGTCCGCCCAGGCCGCCCGCTAGGGGCGGCCCCGGCATCTGCCGGGCGGACTCCTCCCGGAGTCCGCCCAGGCCGCCCGCTAGGTGGCAGCCCCGGCATCCGGACTTCTACCGGAGTCCGCCCAGGCCGCCCGCTAGGGGGCGGCCCCGGCATCCGCCGGGCGGACTCCTCCCGGAGTCCCCCCAGGCCGCCCGCTAGGGGGCGGCCCCGGCAACCGCCGGGCGGACTCCACCCGGAGTCCGCCCAGGCCTCCCGCTAGGGGGCGGCCTCCGGCCTGCCGGGCGGACTCCTCCCGGAGTCCGCCCAGGCTGCCCGCAAGGGGGCGGCCTCCAGTTCTCTCCAGGGCCTCCTGCAGCTTGCTTCGCTCAACAATGGCGGACGGAAAGTTCCAGTCTGCGGAATCCACGCAGGTTGTCATGCTGATGTTACTGGGCCCCGCTCTTTGAAGAACTTCCCTGGGCCTATAAATAGCCCCTGGAGCCTCTCATTCAGGGATCCTAGAGGTGGAGACAAGTCTTGCCAGCAGCCCCTGCGGACTCCGTTTCCCAGTCCGCGCAGTCCGTCATTAGCCTTCCAGCAGACCCTCCGGACTCCGTTTTCCAGTCCGCGCAGTCTGTCATCGACCTTCCAGCAAGCTCTGCGGACTCAGTTTCCTGTCCGCTCAGTCCTCCACAGCACTTCCAGTAGCTTGCCAGCAGACTCTACAGACTCAGTTTCCCAGTCCTCCAGCAGCTGGCAGACTCTTTTACTTAGTCTCTAGCAGCTTCTCCTCTCTGCTTTCTGGCAATTTCTTCTCCCTCAGCCGCCAGCTTCTCCTTGTACCCCTTTAGTGATTTGTAGTAAAGGTGTTTGTAAGCTTGTAATCTCTAGCTATTAATCAAAGGAAAGCCCGTCGCAAGAGTGGCATTTAGGCTGCGGCGGGCGAAGTGTGTTGTTGCCGCTGCTAGCTGCCCCCCCTCCTCTCTCCTCTGCTCAGCAAGCCTTACTCCTCTGCTCAGCAAGCCTTGCTCCTCTGCTCAGCAAGCCTTGCTCCTCTGCTCAGCAAGCCTTGCTCCTCTGCTCAGCAAGCCTTGCTCCTCTGCTCAACAAGCCTTGCTCCTCTCCTCAGCAAGTCTTGCCCTCAGCTCAGCTCAGCTCTTCTCGGTAACCAACCTGCAAGCGCAACCATTGCGGTTACTGTCTGCTCGCCAGCTCCTGCTCAACCTCCTCTTCCTCCCTTAATCAACCCTCTCTGTTGATCAAGGCTTGCCTCTACTCTCTCAAGCCTCTCCCATACCCCCGCAACCCTCCTTGAACAAGTTGTTTGCTCCCTCTCGAGCACTCAGAAGCTTCCTTCTCCTCTACCCCCGCAACCTTCTCCTTCCTCCTCACCTAGCCTGTGAGCCCAAACACCCCCCTTGGTGATAGCTGTGCCCCCGGTGTCATTTCCGCGCATCAACAGTTTTGGTGCAGTGAGCGTGGATGCCAGCTCACACGCAGACCTTCAGATCAGAACAGGGAGTGAAAGCAACAGTTAACCATGTCAGACCATCAATCAGCCGAGAACCATTCTCCAAGTCCCAGTGAAGATCCCCTCTGGGAAGCCTTTGAGCAGTCGCATCGTGAGAATGCTCAACAGTTTCAGGCTATCAACAAAGTTCTTGCTGCAATCACGCAGCGATTGGACGCTCATCCAGCAGCTGCTCCAGCTGCTCCAATCAACCCAACCCCAACATCAGAGCATCAGCAAGCTTACTCTCAAGCTTGCCCTCCGTTCTATCCTTCGGACACCCCAACCTTTCCGCAAGGGCCTGCAGCTCCTTTGCGAACTCAAGATGAAGAGTTTGCTGCTCGCCATAACTTCTTCCAGGAAGCAGCCCGGGGAAGTCCTGCTAGAGTTCTCAATTTTCAGGGAAGTCATCCCTACCCTTCAGCTCCTGCCCCTGCACCTCCTGCAGCAACTTTTCCTTGTTATCCTCCTGCTCCTTTTACAGCTGCAGCTTATGCTCCTTTTTATCCCTATGCTGTAGGAGAGCAAGAAGAACCTTCAACATTCGCGGAGAATGTCCGCCATGAGCCAACTCCAGCAAACTTCAGAGAGCCTCGATTACCAATCTACACTGGAGAGACAGATCCAGTGAAGCATCTCCAAGCTTTTGAGTCAGCCGTTGCTCTCAAGACCCTTTCAGATGCAACCAAGTGCAAACTCCTTATCACCTCTTTTGATGGGCAAGTGAGGGACTGGTTCTATGGCCTCCATCCTCACTCCATCACTTCCTTCCTTGATCTTCGAAGGGAGTTTCTTCTCAGATTCTCTACATCAACCAAGAGAAAGGGCGGTCCTGAAGCCCTCTTTGAGATCAAGCAGCGCGGAAATGAGACTTGATCTCAGTTTTTTGATCGATTCCAAAGAGAGATTTTAGACATCGAAGTTTCTGATCAAGAGATGTACAGAGTGGCTCTCATCCACGGTCTTCATGAAGGGCCTCTCAAATTTGAAGCCAATGTCCGTGCTCCAAGGACATATCAAGA
Organism: Platanthera guangdongensis; assembly: GCA_039583875.1. Classification (NCBI taxonomy): domain Eukaryota; kingdom Viridiplantae; phylum Streptophyta; class Magnoliopsida; order Asparagales; family Orchidaceae; genus Platanthera; species Platanthera guangdongensis. The sequence continues at coordinate 145,160,609 of CM077156.1, read as the reverse complement.
GTTGATTGCTCTAGCCAACTCGTATATCCGAGGTGAAAAGAGCAATCCAGGCTTCTTCTCCAAGCTTTTGTCCGAGGAGGATCTCTCTCGCAAGCATCCTCCAAGGTCTCCTCGCAATCACTTCCCAACTCACTCAAAGAAAGAGAGAAGGATTCATCGCCATCGATACTCCTTCCCGAGTCGTGATCATGCTCAAGACCCATTGCTGCCGCTAGATCCGTCTTTGCAAACAGCAGCTGTTCAACAACAGCAGGATGATGACTTGCATGAGTCTGATCTCGATGACGTCGTGCAAGAAGTAATCCAGATCATGAAAGATAGGGCAAGCTACAAGAAGCCCTATCGGCCGACCGATCAGAGGTCTAGAAACTCAGAACCTTTCTGCGAATTTCACAAAGAGTCAGCCCATCGAATAGAAGACTGCCGAGCATTCCGCCAGCTTGTGCAAAAGATGCTCCGGCAGGGCAAGATACATGACCTGCTTCCTAAAGAAGATCGCCCTGATCCATCAACTTCAAAGGGCAAAGAAATTTTAGATGTTCCTTGCTCCTCAAGGGGAGTGAATCACGTCGAAGAGCCTCCTCTCCTCGTTGTTAACCCAACCATCGAATGCTTCGATGCCGATGACGAGGGTGTGCTGGGAAGGTTATTCTAAGCTAGCAAGGACTCGCAGTCCTCCAAAGCGATGGACTTCGCAGTCCTCCAAAGCGATGGACTTCACAGTCCTCCAGATCTCCTTATAACCTTCAGGGGTTATCTCAACCCTTACTCTCTCTCCCTTTCAAACATTTTCATTACAACACTTCTCAGTGTTCTTTACTTGCTTTCCAGCAAAGCTTTTATTCAGGGATCCCGTACTGACACAGTTCCCTTCTTGTGATGCCCCTTTCTCTCTCTCTCCCTCTCTTAGGATCGTTACACCAATGAGATATCGCCGAGTCTGAAACGTTCCCTCCGTAGTTTGTTCATGCACAACCGCTACGACCACACATGGCGGGAGAATACCCATGTGTGCAGTGGGAGCAGATCAATCGCGAGAATGGGCTTCAGACTTAGGATCCTAGCCGGCATCTAACACAGAGTGTGTGCTAGGGGAGCCCCATGTGTTAGCTCTACTGTGCGTCGTATATGATACATTATGGTTAGGATGATCTTTGCTGGACAAGCAATGGCGATCAAGCGTAGCCTTGTCTCTTTGATCATCCTTCAACTGTGGTGGCCGAACACTCTCCGGTATCCTCGATCCGTGCCTTCTCGGGTTCGCAACTCCACTGATCAATACACAGACAAGCTAGGCCTCTTGGCGCAACCCGTCTCGTGGATCAGTGATACTCGTACCCAAGGCGAGAGAGCGGTGCTACCAGCGGTCCTTCTCAGGACCTTTCCCTTGCTTTTCTCTTTTGTGCCCTCCTTGAGGATGCGCGGCCAGCCCGCTTTGAGCAGGACCATACTCGGGATGATTTTATCAGGCCAGTGATGCATAAGGCCCACGGGGAACACCTGTGGCAGCATTCAACCTTCTTTAGTCATTCCGAATATGGACCTCCTTTTCATTTTTCCCCTCCTTGAGGATGCGCGGCCAGCCCGCTTTGGGTAGGATTATACTCGGGATGATTTTTTCGGGCAAGTGATGCATAAGGCCCATGGGGAACACCTGTGGCAGCATTCAACCCTCTTTAGTCATTCCGAGTGTAGACCTCCTTTTCTCTCTTCCCTCCTTTCACAGGTGAACAGGTTAATCCAACCTACCAAAGGGATTTCCAGCAATCACTTTGCTTATGCTCATCTCATATACTTTGCCTGATAAAGCTCTATCATATGGAGATTCACAGAGCTACTCATTATTCTCGTCAAAATCCAATGGAAACAAACATTAATCGAATCATATCAACAGTTTTGGTATGATTCTGGTGCGGTTATCCTCGCGTCTTGTTTGCTTCTAATCTCTCTCTCCACAGAGGTTAGAGAACACTTGCAAGCCCTCTCCACAGGTACTTACAAGCTCCTTTCATATGAATATTGTCTGCTTCTAACTTTTTTCTTTGTAGAGAACAACAGACACCTGCAAACCTCGTCCAGGTACTTGCAGTTTAAATTATTATTTTATCTCTGCTGCTCACTCTTCACTTTGCAGTGGATAGCAGACACCTGCAAACCTCATTCAGGTACTTGCATCTTATCTTTATATACAATATCTGCCTCTAACTCTCTCCTTGCAGAGGTCACCGACACTTGCAAGCTCCATTCAGGTATTTGCAAGTTACTTTCATGCACTATGCGTACTCTTAACTCTTCTCTTGCAGAGACCACCAAAGATTTGCAAGTTCCTTTCAGGTACTTGTAACTCATTTTTCTGTCCTTGTATACTCTTCTCCCTTCTCTTTTTGCAAAGAATAACAGGTGCTTGCAAGCCTCTATCAGGTACTTGCAAGTTATTATGCCTTTCTGTTTTCCCTCACTTTTGTTTTGCAGAACTTAACGGAAGACACGCCTTCTTCATTTTGCAAAAGCAAACTCAGGTACACACTCGATGTGCCACCCATACATGCTTACCCTAATTTTCCTCTTGCAGGAAAATAGACATGAAACACCAAGCTTGTAAGGAGAGTCTTCAGGTTAAATCTCTCCTTACCTGTCTTTCCCTTTCCTTTGGGGTGGATCACGATTTTCGTGGGTCTCCAACTTTTTCGAAGTCCCCTTCGGAACTTGAAAAAGTGCTGGATTATGTTAACCCAGAAATCGGCGATCCTTCCCAAGGTGGCCAGCTGCCTAGTCGCGACCCTTAGATTCTCCCTTTCGATCGCGACAAGTCCCAGCGTAGGTGGACAGTTTTCCCTGTCCGCCTAGGTCTCTTAGCAACCGCGTGCCCTGCGGGACGACGGGCTATTCCCATGGCTCACCCTCGCGGGACATGCGGTTAGGTCCGCTAATCGTGAAGTGCTTTTCCTTGCAGGAGTCCGCCAACAGCACCACCGGGAGCGACCTCCTAGTCAGCCTAAGTGGCGGCGGTCTCCTGCCGCCGTCCGCCGAGGCCGCCAACCAGGGGCGGCCTCCCTGCTGCCCAAGGGGCAGCGGCCTCCTGCCGCCATCCGCCGAGGCCGCCCACCCGGGGCGGCCTCTGCCCGCCAGCCGGGCGGACTCCTCCCGGAGTCCGCCCAGGCCGCCCGCTAGGGGGCGGCCCCGGCATCCGCCGGGCAGACTCCTCCCGGAGTCCGCCCAGGCCGCCCGCTAGGGGGCGGCCCCGGCATCCGCCGGGCGGACTCCTCCCGGAGTCCGCCCCGGCCGCCCGCTAGGGGGCGGCCCCGGCATCCGCCGGGCGGACTCCTCCCGGAGTCCGCCCGGGCCGCCCACTAGGGGGCGGCCCCGGCATACGCCGGGCAGACTCCTCCTGGAGTCCGCCCTGGCCGCCCGCTAGGGGGCGGCCCCGGCATCCGCCGGGCGGACTCCTCCCGGAGTCCGCCCAGGCCGCCCGCTAGGGGGTGGCCCCGGCATCCGCCGGGCGGACTCCTAGCGGAGTCCGCCCAGGCCGCCCGCTAGGGGGCGGCCCCGGCATCCGCCGGGCGGACTCCACCCGGAGTCCGCCCAGGCCGCCCGCTAGGGGCGGCCTCCGGCGTGCCGGGAGGACTCCTCCCGGAGTCCACCCAGGCCGCCCGCAAGGGGGCGACCTCCAGTTCTCTCCAGGTCCTCCTGCAGCTTGCTTCGCTCAACAATAGCGGACGCAAAGTTCCAGTTCGCGGAGTCCGCGCAGGTCGTCATGCTGATGTCACTGGGCCCCGCTCTTTGAAGAACTTCCCTGGGCCTATAAATAGCCCCTGGAGCCTCTCATTCAGGGATCCTGGAGGTGGAGACAAGTCTTGCCAGCAGCCCCTGCGGACTCCGTTTCCCAGTCCGCGCAGTTCGTCATCAGCCTTCCAGCAGACCCTGCGGACTCCGTTTTCCAGTCCGCGTAGTCCATCATCACCCTTCCAGCAAGCTCTGCGGACTCAGTTTCCTGTCCGCGCAGTCCTCCACAGCACTTCCAGCAGCTTGCCAGCAGACTCTACAGGCTCAGTTTCCCAGTCCTCCAGCAGCTGGCAGACTCTTTTACTTAGTCTCTGGCAGCTTCTCCTCTTTGCTTTCTGGCAATTTCTTCTCCCTCAGCCGCCAGCTTCTCCTTGTACCCCTTTAGTGATTTGTGGTAATGGTGTACTTGTAAGCTTGTAATCTTTAGTTATTAATTAAAGGAAAGCCCGTCACAAGAGTGGCATTTAGGCTGCGGTGGGCGAAGTGTGTTGTTGCCGCTGCTAGCGCCCCCCCCCCCCTCTTCTTTCCTCTGCTCAGCAAGCCTTGCTCCTCTGCTCAACAAGCCTTGCTCCTCTGCTCAGCAAGCCTTGCTCCTCTGCTCAGCAAGCCTTGCTCCTCTCCTCAGCAAGCCTTGCTCCTCTCCTCAGCAAGTCTTGCCCTCACCTCAGCTCAGCTCTTCTCGGCAACCAACCTGCAAGCGCAACCGTTGCGGTTACTGTCTGCTCGCCAGCTCCTGCTCAACCTCCTCTTCCTCCCTTGATCAACCCTCTCTGTTGATCAAGGCTTGCCTCTGCTCTCGCAAGCCTCTCCCATACCCCTGCAACCCTCCTTGAACAAGCTGTTTGCTCCCTCTCAAGCACTCAGAAGCTTCCTTCTCCTCTACCCCCGCAACCTTCTCCTTCCTCCTCACCTAGCCTGTGAGCCCAAACACCCCCCCTTGGTGATAGTTGTGCCCCCGGTGCCGTTTCCGCGCATCAACACTTAGCGTCTCCAGAACCAAATGAAGATGCTTGAAGTGATCTTCCTTACTTTGCGAGTACACCAAAATATCGTCGATGAAGACGATCACGAAATGGTCTAAGTACTCCCTGAAAGTCCTGTTCATCAAATCCATGAATACTGACGGCGCATTAGTCAGCCCAAATGGCATGACCGTAAACTCATAATGCCCGTATCTCGTACTAAACGCTGTCTTCGAGATATCACTCTCCCTTATTCGCAGCTGATAGTACCCAGCCTTGAGATCCAACTTCGAGTGCACCGTCGACCCGACTAACTGATCAAAAAGATCATCAATCCGGGGGATCGGGTACTTGTTCTTCTCCGTCAGCCTGTTGAGCTCCCGATAATCAATACTTAGCATCAAGCTTCCGTTCTTCTTCTTAACAAAGAGGACCGGTGCGCTCCAAGGCAAAGAACTCGGGCGCACATACCCTTGCTCCAACAACTCTTGCAGTTGAACTTTCAGCTCCGCCATTTCCTTAGGCGCTAGCCGATAAGGAGATCGTGACACAGGCTTTGCACCTGGCACTAGCTCGATCGTAAAATCTATCTCCCGCTGAGGCGGGGCTCCAGGAAGATTTGCGGGGAACACATCAGGGTATTCAGATACCACTGAAATACAATCCAACGCGGGCTTCGGCTTCGTAACCTCCACTAGTGTAAAGAACAGTTCTGCACCGGCACGAACCACCTTCACCACCTAAAGAGCAGACATCAACGTCTTGCTCGACCCCTTTAAGCCCGTAAAAGTCGTTTCATGACTTGCTCCCAATTTGACTTCCTTGCTACCACAATCTATATGGGCCTGCTACTCCGAGAGCCAGTCCATGCCAAATATGACGTCGAACTCCACTAACGGAAGCAAAGATGCCTGCAGATCGAACTCCTGATTCCCAATACGAATCTTAACATCGCAGATCCTATCCGCGTGCATCGAACACCCATTGGACAACAACACATCCAACTTATCCTTCGCCATCGAAGAAGGGACTCCGATGCGTGATATAAATACTTCGGACAAGAAGGAGTGTGAAGCTCCCGTATCGAAGAGTGCTCGTGCCGGATTTTCACAAATCAATACAAATCCTAAACAAGCAGGGGTAAGGTAACATGTGCATACCAAGTATTTAAAGAAATTGACTTGCTATAAATTAAACCGTACCTGTCACCACATAAGCCTGTTTGATGGCCTCCTGTTGGCCAAGATTATACACCCTTGGTTGGGCCGGAGCATAGTGGGACGCGGTCGACTCCACAGCCTTTCCCTTCTATTCATAAGTAGCTCCCGGCCTCCTTTCGGACTTGGGACGTCCGCTCCGGCACTCACGGGCATAATGCCCCAACTTCCCACATTTGTAACATGCGCCCGGGGTCCGACCCGTAGTCGCCCCCGAAGCACCAGCAGAGAGGGCTAGACTCGAAGTCTTAGCTTTCTTGTTCCACTTTCGGAACACAGATTTTGAGGTGTTCGGCCCTCTGGACTCCGACCTCTTCTCGCCCAAGCTTTTCTTTGCCTGCACATTCTTCATGTCCTTCTCCAAGGACCGGGCAGTATTGACCAAGGTTAAGAAACCCTGCGTCATCGGCCCTGAGAGTAGTAACCTCAACTCATCTCTCAATCCTTCATAGAAGCGATTAGTCTTGCGCTCCACATCCATGATGGTGGAGCTAGCATAACGACTCAGACGAGTAAACTCGTGGAGATATTCATCCACGCTCCTCTCACCCTGAACCAACTTCAGAAACTCATTCTCCAATGTTATCTTCTGCGTCGAAGGGAGGTATCTAGCCAAGAACAATCTCGAGAACTCCTCCATCGAGACATCAGCAAGTTGCCTACCTTTCAGTAAGTGCAGCTCCAATCCTTCCCACCACATCCTCGCTTCACCGTCCAGAAGGAATGTAGCGATGGTGGTCATTTGCCACTCCTCTGTCTCCGTTGCCGTCATGACTCTCTTCACCCTGGAGAGCCAGTCTTCAGCCTGAGATGGGGTTCCCAACCCCGAGAATACCGGAGAGTTAAAGTTCATAACATGCTTAAGCTGCCTCTCGGTTGCCCTCCTTGGCACCACCGGTTCCACAACCACTTGCTCCACTCTCCTCGGCTCAGCCACTTGAAGAGGTACCTGCTCCATCACAGGAGCGGGCTGCTACGTTTGCCTTGCAGGCTGCGCATTTATCACGGCCAACACCGCTTCAGCCACCAATCGTATGTTCTTAGCCGACAGAGGTGTTGCAGGAGCAACGTCCGGTGCACTACTAGCCTCAGAAACTCGGTGTTCTGACGGCCCAACACCACTTCTGGTCACCTATAGTGGTACAAAACACCGTTAAGCGACCAAATAAAATTGCAAACAACAATTATAGGAACACGTAGGTTCCTCAAACTCGCGTATTTTCATTCCTAAGTGGACATTCATGGGTTCTTTTACTATTATAACGATGACGCACACAATGTCCTCACCACCCCATAAAAAGACTTCGACCCCAAATTCATTTTAAGCCCGACCAAAACCAGTAGTCTGATACCAAATTGTAACACCCCCTATCCGTCGCATAGCATATAGCAGTAGGTCTGGCCAGGGCCCGACGCTGTATGCCACAGACAGACCGGGTGGTTACTCATGGAAACCATCCAACCAATCATAACGTCCTACACAGAGCATTCTAGCGGAAGCAGTTTATAAAAGTTGTAATAAAGAACTCATCACTAAAGCATGAATGTCCACTAATACCAAAATAGGAATGTTATACAAAAATACCAACACAAGCCTTAAGGCCTTACAAAATGTTTCACTTGATATTACATGATTTACAAACCACGGCACGCAGGCCGGTCATACATGAGTAAAACAGTAAACACTTCCAATTAGGCCTTCGAGGGCCGGCTTCGCACTTGGGATTTAGCCCGCTATTGACCGCTTGGTCCAGCAGCACCTGCAAGCAACAAACCACCGCACGGTGGCAAAAAAAGGCAACGGTCAGCAATGCTGACCAAATTATAACGATCCCGCCCCCAATTCAGGGCGGCGATGCTCCTTCCCTGCATTTCATTAGCATAAGCGAGCAAAATAACAACTCAATGCATCAAAGGCGTTGGCACGCATGGCCACACGCCCCGTGCTCTCAGGGCACATTCTCGGTGATCGCAGTCTAAGCCGCTAACTCACCACCATCTCCAGGACGGCAATAACTCGTGAGCAAAATGGTCTTTTAGGCAAACGTTACGACACTTTAATGTCATCAACAGCCTATGTCACGATACTTTAATGTCATCGACAGAAAGAACCGACCTTTATACCCTCGGCATAACGCAGGAACGGTTCCCACTCAACCCGTTGCTCACTTGCCACGACACTTAAATATCATCGGCACGGGTTAAGTTTCCCCGAAGCCCGTGAATCGAACGTACAATATTACATAACCCAGTTATGTATTAGTTGGCTCCTAGGCCCACAAGTTGGCAAGATCACGCATCCGCCCAATTTTCCGGGTGCACCTTTGGGTTAATCCCCTAGGCTCCCTGTTGCAATCTACCGCGTAGAAAAACCCGAAAACAACCAATCGCGCGGAGTCTTCTCCGGCATTTATGCAATGCAACATCATCGATCCAGACCAACGTGTCCGGATAGGCTTCACATATCATGCCTATGTCCGTTCTCTCTTACGGACTCTAAACAACGGGGACTTCACATATCTACCCGAAGGAACGCCTCCAACTCACCGCAAACTCGCTAGATCGGGCTTCCTATGCAAAGAAGGAGAGCTACTCATGCTCAAGAAGAGAATCGTAACCCTAGCATTCCTCTTTGGCGCCATGGAAAAGTAAGCGGATGAAAAGCACCGCACTAGCTTTGCCTCCGTGGATCCGGAGTCGGCTCGCGATTCGGAGCTTCGAAGCTCCTCCAATGGCCGGATCTAGCTCCTTCTTCCTTCCTTGGCTCTCCTCTCTCTCTCTAAGCTTTTAGAAAGATAACAACTTATGAAAAGTGACGGTTTCCAAGTCCAATCCCGGGTATATCCCTTCAAGAACAACCCCCAGCCATTGGATCATCAATTAAAGAAATGAACGGCTTTGATTCGAGACTGAAATGCCCAATCTGGACCGCACACGGCCTGGCACACGCCCGTGTCCAGGGCCGTGTGCCTCATTCGCCGTCAAAATCAGATCGCCTGGAACAACACACGGGTATCGAACACGCTCGTGTTCGACCTGACACGCCCGTGTTCCACCTGACACGGCCGTGTGGCCGGCCGTGTACCCCCATCATTTTCCCCCGAAAATAACCCGAGCACTGCACGGGTTCTAGGACACGCCCGTGTCCTTGCCCGTGTCACCTCAACACGCCTGGGCTCCAGGCCGTGTAGACGGTCTCGACACTCGACACTTCGTCGAGTGAAGATCGTCGACCTGATGACACAGTCTTGGACACGCCCGTGTACTAGGCCGTGTGCCTTCTCTCGACAAAATGTCAAGAGCAAAGTGTCGACTTCCCGGGACGAGTGTCTACACGGGTCGACACGCCCTGCGACATGCCCGTGTCGCAGGCCGTGTGCCATGTCTCGACACTTCGTCGAACGCAGAGTGTCGACTTCGCGGGCTAAGTGTCGACACGGGTCGACACTCCCTGCGACACGCCCGTGTCGCAGGCCATGTGCCCAGTCTCGACACAATGTCAAGACCAAAATGTCGACTTCCCGGCTGAGTGTCGACACAAGCTTGACACGCCCTGGGACACGCCCGTGTCCCAGGCCGTGTGCCTGCATCCAGAACCAAAAACTGGCCCAAAACGTCCCCCGTCGCTCTTTTGAGTTTCGGGGCGTTACAACAACTATGTCTCAATCCATGTTGGGTGGTGTCATAGGGTCCATAACCATCAAGTGGGCTAAGCCCACTCATTAAGTTGACCAAGTCAACCCTAAAAGTCAACAAAGTCAATATGAAGCCTAAAGGAAGAAAAAGGAAGGCCAAGCTCACTCCCAATAGGCAAAGCCCATGAGCCAAGGCCCATGACTAGCCTAAATGGTCAATGACAGCCCCTACACCCAATGAAATTGGAGAGAGATTGCATGCAAGGGGATAGTTTTGGAAATTTGAGAAAAAAGAGGAGAGAGAAGAGAGGGAGATAAGGGATGGAGGCCATGTGGCCCTCCTCCTCTTTTCCCAAGACTACATCTGAACACACACATCAATTTTCAGCCTTTCCAACCCATTTGCATGCCACTTGGAGCTCAAGGGTTAGCATCCAAGGCATGGCCAAAATTCCAATAGTAATATCTCCTTATACAGCCCATATCAGCCAAAACAAACACTCCCATTAGCTTCAGAAGGATGCGATGAGTTGAATTCGATATCTGGATCGAAGCTTTTGGTGGAAAAATGAGTTCGGGAGCAAGCTCACCGGAGAGGAGAAATTCCATGTCCAATCGCCACCGCCGCCACCGTCGGGCTCCGATTGAGGTCAGTTTCTCCTCCTCTCCCTCTGTGCTAGCCTCCTACATCATTTAGGAGAGATTTCAAGCTCAATTGAGCTTGTATTCATTTGAGGTGTGGAAGAAAAACTCAAGCTTTTGAGCTTGCTCGGGATCGCTGGAGAGGCGGTTTCCGGCCACAATTTCGCCGCCAAACGTTGGCCACCACCTCAATGGAGGTGGTGGTGGTGGTAGTTGGCCGTGGAGGCTAAGGGGTGGCTAGGAAATGAGGTTTAAAGAGGCTCTAGGTCGGAGCAATCGCTGCCCTTGGCTGGAGGAGGAAGATGAACGGATGCCCTCCATTATTGTTTTGAGATTCGTGTTGTATTAATATATCAAACTTTAGAATTCTATCACACTTTATCCTGTACCTTGTAGGCTAGTTTTAGGCCTCTTAGATGTAGATTCAGAAAATATGTTCAACATATAATATGTAGCCCTAGTTCTTACCTTTAAAATGACACCCTAAAGTTGTAATTTGGAGGACTACAGCTCCCTATACGGCCATTCTACCAAAACTGATCCTAGGCTAGGGCAGAGATTTAAATGAGTGCCCAAGCCCAACCCTAAGTCCACATGACCTAATATTTTGGTCATGCATGTGATTAGGTCATACTTAGGTACTCACCAAAAATGGGAATTTTTGGAAAGTATTTTCCATAGTTTTTGGAGAAATATCATTTATTAAATTAATTGAATTTTTGGAGATCTACAACTCCAAATGACCCCGAATTTGGGTGACAGGGCCATTGGGTCATTATATGACCATGCTAAACAATTTAGGCCATTTTGTCCTCTGCATGTTTGGGAAATCCAACATGCATGATGAAGGTATATTGAAATTTGGTGTGCCTATAGTAGAAATGAGAAAATGGGAATTTAGCCCATTTGGCAAACTGCATGTCCATGAAACTCTCACAGAGGCTTATAAGGATGCATTACACCTCTCATAGTAAGGATGGGATTTTTGGGATCAAAAATCCCATTAAATAGATTTATTGAAAATTAGGTCTATTTGGAAATATAAATTTGAAAATAGGGCAATTACTTTATTAAATTCTGAAACTTTATCACAAGCCCTAGTGGGATATTATAAACCTCTAAAAAGTTTTATAAGCTTGTTTGGAAAATTTATCTTGGGTTTTTAGTAGAATTACAATATTGCCCTTTTTGAAAATTAATTAAAAGAAAAATAAATTTTTACTAAACAATTATGGGAAAATTCAAAACATTTTAATTATATGATTAGAACCCTGTGTAATTATTTTATAATTTATGGGTGAATATGTAGGTTGAACACTCAAGTTGTGGCATTTTGGTAATATTATCATTATGGAATTTTGCTAGACCAAATCACTGGTTAGGATCACTAAATTGTGTATGTTGTTTTATTATATTAATATTCACCTCCAGTAATTTTCCTAGAATATTTGGTTATATAATGGATGTACTTCATTTGGAAAATGATTTAATTATGATTTTAATCTTAAATGGAAATTATATAGATATTTAAATGGAAAAATTATGATCCATGGTAGGAAGTCATATTTAACCTATTTGAACACCAATTAAATTTCTTAGGTATGTGGACTCATTGGATATAGTACATCATGCACAAAGTGAATTAGGTCACTTAATTAAAAGATTTAATTTAGGGACTTAATTACTTAGAAAAATGGTGAAATCCTAAATGGTCAACACCATACACCATACCAACAAATGATAATTAATTAGGGGCATTTGGCCCCAGGAATTGGAAGTCCTACTATACATGTTGTATTAGGTCATGGGTTACGCTTAGCAAAAGTAACCAGTTTTATTGGGACCCACAGGGGATACGATAGAAGGTTGAGTTAATAACTATATTGGGAAGAAAAATCCTGGTTGGTGTCTATTAGGTCACTTCATAGTATCGAGTGATATAATGCAAATCCTTAAGGACAGTAGCAATAACGGAGACCGGCGGAAGACTGTCGATTCCCTAATAATATCCTAAGTCATTAGGTTTGTTCTAGAGTAACAACGAGAGGTGGGTATGGATCATGGATAGACATTAATAAAAGTAAGTATCCTTGTGAAAGGGAACTTTGGGCTTTCAATCCCATCTTGGTTCCTAGTCCCCCGAAATCCCTTCATTGGGCATACCCTAGGCAGTCCTGGGATTAACCCTAAATTACTAGGTATAACAAACATTAGGGAAGAGTAGTCTAATAGGATAAGAGAACATGGTAACATTCTCACCCGTGAAGGGTTGGAGGGATTTAGAACTAAGGCACTGATGTGCAATCTCACCCGTGAAGGGTTGGAGGGATTCAGAACTAAGGCACTGATGTCCAAACTCACCCGTGATGGGTTGGAGGGTTCCAGGACGGGTTGGTCCTATGAGTTGGAGGCTCCGTTGTTTGATATCAGGACATGCTTGGTCCTGTGATCTGGAGGCATGGGTTGGAATATCTTGCATGTGCATAGAAATAAACATGTGGCTGGTCATGCGGTACTGGGCCAATCTTCACACAGGTGGCAGTACGGTGACTCTAGTGAGGTGTGATGGTTTGAGAGGCCAGTGGGTTGTTTTACACTGTGGTCTGGAGGACGATCCCCAAAAATGCACACTCGACCAAAAAATACTGGTAGATAACCAACAAATAGTACGTAGAGACTCTAGAGTGCATCTAGGATGTGTACAGAGGCGTATGGGAGGTCTAGGCCTGGTAGTGTGTATACCTGCCTAGGAGTGGAGAAGCCCGCTCCACTACTGTCGTAGCCATAATGGTGGTACCAGAGAGTGATGCTAGCTCCAAAAAGTGGGAACTAAAGGTCTGTGATCACAGAGTCGTGTGTGTGAGTTGCACTTGCATGAATCATAACCTGCATACATAACATACATACATATTTAGGTTATACGCACCATTGATCCTTATCATATAAAATAGTGTGGGCTCTTTTATATGATAAGTTATATTTCTGAAACCTTAACTTATAAGTTTGTTTATGCATGCATATAAGTTAAGGTACTCTTGTGATGTTTGGGTAGCGGTAGATAGTTTACTTTCTACTCTTTCTTTACGTTACTTACTGCACTCTTCTTTCATCACTGCTTACTTTACATGTGCTATATATAGAACTGCTAATGTAATGACATAACTGTTAGAAATATATCCATGATAGAATAGATCCACCGTCACCTGCTTCTATTTTGATACTACTTTTTTATCATCCACTTTCGTCCTCCCGCTCGTTTCCTAGGAGTTATGGGGATGAGGCGAGGACGATAATGGCTTAGTCTTTATGATTAACGTCCAGTTGTGACCGTATCATTGTAGGATCTCGAGGAGCTGGAGCACTAGTACGACCAGTAGGACGAGGTGGCAGGACTTGAAGGGCAGATATCATGTGTTACTACTGTAGCTCAGGATCAGGTGATGACGAATGTGCTTGTTTAGAGTGTGCTTCCGCATAGTGTTATAGTGAGAGAGAGCATTACTATTTATTTTTAGCATGTACGGGAATAAGCCCTTCTCTATTTTTGTACTCATTGTGGACTGTTGTAGCTTTTCATTATATATATGATGTTATTGCTGTGACTTGTGAACTTGCTAGTTTTCTTTCTGTTGTACTTCTATTCTCATTGGACTACAGATAAATGATCTTACTAGCTGGCAGGATTGGCGCCTTCCGGTGTCGACTAGCATGTGTGTTACTGTCACCGTAAGCTGGCGGTTCTAGGTATAAGACCGGGTTAACTCCTTGGTAAGGGGAGAAGGGTCTTACACAACGAGTGACTAAGGTTTATTTTAATGATAATATGTCGGAAGACTTGGAAATACACCCACATAATTTTGATTGTGAGTATCCTGAAGCATAACAAAATACACTTGGAAGGGGACTGTTACCTCTGATAGAGTCTTCTTATAACAACAGCCACGAGGCCTATATGGTAGTAAGTGTCGTATGCCGCTATCTTAAGTCCAGGATGAGGACCCACGGGCACTCAGATCATATTATATTGAGATTATAAACACGCACAAATGGCTGATCAGGGATCGGATGCTGGAGCCACAGAGCAGATAGGCCAAGTATTATGATGCGAGGCATCAGAAGGTGGAGTTTCAGGTGGGAGACAGAGTATTCTTGAAGATACGTCTAGTGCATGGTGTTTCCCGAGTGTAGAGGCACAAAATGCTCAACCCTCGATTTATGGGACCATACTTGATCCTGAAGCGGATCGGTACTTTGGCTTACCAACTGGAGCTGCCGCCAGAATTAGGGAACATGCACGACGTCTTCCACGTCTCCTCGCTTCAGAGGGAACTACTTAGGCCATAGAAGCATATCACCACTACAGCAGGCCCAATGGCTACTGATAGATCAGATAGTTTGGAGCTGGTCTGGATCAATGACACGGCGAGAAGAGTGTTGCGGAAGAAGAAGGTTGCCTTGGTCAAGGTGTTGTGGTCCAACCATGGAAGGGAGGAGCACACTGGAAGCCGATGGAACGGATGCAGTAACAATACCTGGGACTCTTCACCTCACGTATATCATAAGTATTTTTGAAAAGTTCTTAAATTCTTGTGCATAGGAACCACGTAGACCTGAAATTGAACTTTGAGGACGAAATTATTTTTTGTTTTTCGGGATTTATAACATCCTATTTCCTTCTAGACCCCTTAACCTTAGATTAGGGTAAAACATGTGGTGAGTGAAAAAGGATTAGGCTAGATTTGACACAAGGAGTTAGGGTGGATTCACATAGGGCCCATTAAAGGGTTCAAGTCAAACTTAGAAAAATTTGTTTAGTATCAATAGGCGTCGAGTGAACTCAAAGCCATTCGACGAAGCGTCGAGCGAACTCAAAGCCATTCGACGAAGCATCGAGTGTATCGAGTGAACTTGACGCCAATCGACAAAGTGTCGAGTGCGTTTAGTAGACTCAATGTCATGCTCTTTACCTTAGAAAAATCGTTCTAGATCAACAGGCATCGAGTGAACACGACGCCATTCGACAATGCGTCGAGTGCGTTGAGTGGACTCAACGCCATGCTCATTAACTGGGGAAAATCGTTCTGGATCTACAAGCATCGAGTGAACATGACGCCATTCAACAAAGCATCGAGTGCGTTGAGTGGACTCAATGCCATGCTTTTTAACTTAGAAAAATCGTTCTGGATCAACAAGCATCGAGTGAACACGATGCCATTCAGCAAAGCGTCGAGTGCGTTAAGTGGACTCAACGCCATGCTCTTTAACTTAGAAAAATTGTTCTAGATCAACAGACGTCGAGTGAACTCGACACCATTCGACAAAGCATCGAGTGCGTTGAGTGTACTCAATGCCATGCTCTTTAACTTAGAAAAATCGTTCTGAATCAACATGCGTCGAGTGAACATGATGCCATTTGACGAAGTGTCGAGTGCATGGAGTGAACTCGACTCCATTTGACCAAGCATCGAGTGCGTTGAATGGACTTGATGCTATTATATGAAGCGTTGGGTTCGTCGAGTGAAGTTGATGTCATTCGAAGAAGCGTCGAGTGATCTTGACGCTTTTGGACTTATGATATTTTTCGGTCTGGTTCACCTGTATGGCTGAACCGGGTTTTCAGGATAAAACAATGATAGCGTATTTGAACCTGATCTCTTCAATAAACCTATTTAATAAAATTATAATCCCAAGAAGACTTATTTAAAGCAATGATTGGCAGTCCAATACAAGGGTGACACGTGGAAAGCAACATAAACCCTAATTCTTTTTTATAAAAATGGAATAAACAAAACCTAACTGTTACTCCAATTTATGTCAAGCCCGTCATCACCATTCTTGAGCTAGAGGAGTGGGAAACGACTCCCGGAGTTAAGCTTTAGCTGGAGAATTCAGCTTTCGAGCTAACTCGTTGGAGCAAGTATCGGTCATGGCTCACAACTACTACACCTGCCGCCAAGCACCATTAAGGGTCTGTTTCTCCTCCCCTCCCTCGGTGCTAGTCTTTTAGATCCACTAGGAGAGATATTTTGCTCAAATGAGCCTGATGCCATGAGAGAGGGAATATTCTCAGCTTTTCTTCTTGCTCGGGCTCGCCGAAGGAGCCGTCTCCGGCACCCATGTCGCCGGGAAATGCCAGCCGCCACCTCAACGGAGGTGGTGGGGATAATCGCCACCGGTGGCAGCAACCCAGGTGGCCGAAAATGAGATATTAACATTGCCTAGCTCGGGATGATCTGGGTTGTCGGCTCCGTGAAGAAGACAATGGGAAGCCGTTGATTAAAAGTTGAATTAAACTGTAGTGTTATAAATTATTTCTATCTCATTTATTATAGTGTTTTGCATATTAATTTTAGACCCCTTAGAGGCATATTCAGAGAAAGCCATCAACATGAAATATGTAGCCCTATGTCTTACTTTAATTTGACATCCTAAACTTGTAATTTGGAGAACTGTAGATTCTTGTAGGGCCACTCTCCTAGGACTACTCCTAGACTAGGGCAAAACTTCAAATGGATGCCTAGGCTAAACTATATATCCACATGTTGTGAAATTTAGGTCATGTGTGTCTGTATACCATACTTAGACTATGTCCAAAAATCATAATTTTTGAAGAATGATTTTCTATAGTTTTAATAGAAATATGAATTATTAAAAAATGGAATTTATGGAGATTCCCAATTCAAAAATGCACCCAAATTTGGGTGGCAAGGCTCTAAGGTCATCATATGGCCTTGGTAAAAATTTGGAGCCATTTGGATATCTGTATGTTTAAAGATCCAACATGTATGGTGAAGGTAGACTTGTAAATGATGTGTAAATGGTAAAATGAGAGTTTAGCCCATTTGGCCCAATGTATGTCCATGAGATTTTAGACAGAGACTTATGGAGGTAAAATATTCCTTTCATGAGAAAATTAAGATTTTTAGAATCAAAAATCCCATAAATTGGAATTATTTCAAAATTAGCACATTTAGGTGTTAAAATGAAAAATAGGGCTAATGAACTTAGAAAATTCCAAATTATTGATCCAAGCCCTAATAGATCATTTCACTTCTCTGGAAAAATTTATGAGCACATTGGAGAATTATTGCATGAATAAATAGTGTAATTACATTTTTACACTTATGGGTCTTTGATCAAAAACATGAGCAGTATTTCATGGAAAATTATGAGAAAATGGATAGGTTCTTATTTATTCATTATGAACCCCTGAAAATTTTATCTAGATTTTTGGATGATTATTTATGGTGAATAATATAATAGTGGCATTTCTGTAATTATGTTAATAAGTGAATATCTTAGGTCAAATCACTGACTAAGAGTATAAAAATCTATTTTGAACATTACCTTATTAATATTAGTAAATAGGAATTTTATCTGAATTTTTACATGATTATTTTTAGTACTTCATTTGAAAAATGAAGATAATGAGATTTTAATCATAAATGGAAAATAAGGGTCAAATCAAGATGGAAAATTAAGATATTTGGTTCACAGATATTTTTAACCTAAATGAATATCAGATAATTTATTTAGACCTAAAGGACCACTAGTTATGGTAGCTCATGTTCAAAGTGACCTAGCTCACTTAATTAATTAATTTAAATTATGGTCCAGGATAATTAGAAAAATGATGAAATTCTAAATGATTAATATTATACACATGATAAAAATTTGGAGTACTATGGCCCAAGGAATTGGAATTCATCTCATATGGGTTAGAATTAGGTCATGGGCTGCGCTTTGTAAAAAGTGACGTGTAACACTAGGACCCACATGGAAATTATAGGTGGTTGAATTGAGAGATGTATTGGGAATTTGAAACCCTGCTTGGAGTCATAAGTATGTCATTACATAGTAACGAGTGTTAGACTGCAAGCCACAAGGAGAACAAATATGACGGCGGCCCGGCGAAATATAGTCGCTTCCCCAATAAGTACTTTAAGTAATTAGGTTCACTCAAGATCAACATCGAGATTTGAGGTATCAATTATGGGTCGTCACTAATAAGAGTGTCCTTGAAAAGGGAGCTTTGGGTTTCAGCCCATCGTAGGTCCTGGTGCCCCCGAGAGCCCTTCACCAAGCATGCCCTGGGCAGTCCAAGGATTGACCCTAAAATGTTACGTATAAAAAGAATTAGACAAGAATAGTCTAATAGGTTAAGGGAATGATGTGAAAAACTCACCTGTATAGGGTTGGAGGGATTCAGGATGGGTTTAGTCCTACAAGCTGGAGGCTCAGGTGTTTGATACAAGACGGGTTTAGTCCTGTGAGTTGGAGGCTCGGGAGGTTTACTTCAGGACGGGTTGGTCCTGCGAGCTGGAAGCTCGGGTTTTAAATAAATTGCATGTGCATAGAACATATTAGTGGAGAGTCATGTGGTACTGGCCAGTCATCACACCAATGGCAGTACGGTGACTCTGGTGAGGTGTGTTGGTTTGAGGGGCCAATAGGTTATTTATACTACGGTCTGAAAGACAATCCCCACAAATATACACCTAACCAAAAAGACTCGTGGGGATTACTAGCAATTTAGTATGCAGAGACTCTATAGTGCACCTCGGACATGTACAGAGGTGTACGAAGGGTCTAGGCCTGGTAGTGTGTATACCTGCCTAGGAAGTGGAGACACCCGCTCCACTGTTGTCGTAGCCCCAATGGTAGTACCAGGGAGTTTAGCTAACTCCAAATATGGGAACTAAATTTCTGTGATCACAGAGTCGTGTGTGTGAGTGGCATTTGTATGAATCATAACCCGCATAATAGATAATAGTATACATATATACTTAGGACATACGTACCGCAGATCCTTATCATATAAATTAGTATGAGCTCTTTTATATGATAAGTTATATTCCTGAAACCTCAACTTTTAAGTTCGTATGAGTATTCATATAAGTTAAGTTACTCCTGTGATGATAGTATAGTGGTAGAGAGTTTACATTTCTGCTCAGTACTTTACCTTACTTACCTTTCAGCACTTCTTTCCAGTACTACTTTTCTTACTACCTTACTTTCTCTATATAGAACTACTAGCGTATATACTGTCATGTTATAGTAGAACTATTGTCACTTGCTTCCATTTTTATACTATTTTGTTGTCCTCCGCTTTCATCCTCCCGCTCGTTGCCTAGGAGTCACGGGAGTGAGGCAAGGACAAAATGGCTTAGTCTTTATGACTAACGGTCAGTTGTGACCGTATCATTTTAGGAGCTCGAGGAGTTGGACAGCCAGTACAACCAGCAGGACGAGGTGGCAGGACCTGAGGAGCAGTTGCCATGCACTATTACTATAGTTTAGTGTCAGTAGTGACAAGTGTTTTAGTTACAGCTTCCGCTTAGTGTTTGTGTGTGAGAGAGAGAGGGACTTGATACTATTTGACTTGTACTGCACATTAGCTCTTCTCTCATTTTTGGACTCATTGTGGACTGTTGTACTTTTCATCTATATCTATTATGATGTTTCTACTGTGACTTGTGAACTTGCTAGTTATCTTATAACTACTCGATGTACTTATATTCTCAATTGACCTACAAGTAAATGATTGTACAAGCTGGCAGGATCGACATCTTACAGTGTTGACTAGCCTGTGTGTACTAGTATCACTGAAAGGCGGCGGTTCTGGGCATAAGATTGGGTAAACTTAAGGGGAGGGGGGTCTTACAGCCGGCGGTAGTGCTACCGCCGCACAGTAGGGGACAGACTATCATTTCTTCCTCTGAATGGGTGTTTTCCTGGAGTCCAGCTCCAGTACTCTCATAGAGCCATCTGCACACCCCGAGACTCTGAAATTTATACGCTAACACGGAGTCTTCTCCGGCAGACAAACTGTCATCAACAATCCAGACCAACCCGTCCGGATGGGCTTCACACAGCATGCCTATTCCTTACCTCGATTCTGGATTATAAATGCAATGATAACGGGGAAAAACTGATCGACCCGTCGGGAGAATCGGTTTCACGAATTTGTGAAGCATCTACCCTCACATGCCAAAACAAATGACTTCACATGTCTGTTGGGTATTGTATCCACAATAACCCTGATTTGAAGAAGGGTCCAGTTAAACTAAGATGAATTAAGATTCTATTTGATGTTGTATTTTAAGTTATGTACTTACATGTCTACTTTGCTAAGTACACACTAATGTCAGGTTACGGTGGGTCAGTAAACATAGGACTATACAATGTAATCCTTCATTGTATAGGCCAATGTGTTGACTCACATGTAATCTCTTTATTGGGGTGTACTTATATCCCAAGCGCATGAGAAGGATCCAGGATGGAGAAGGACTTGGAATCAGAAAACGTAAATTTTACCCAAGTAAAATTCGTCATGTATTGTAAGGGATATTCGTCGAATTCGTCGAATTCGTCGTGTATACTTACCAACACTCGTCGAATTAATCATATTGTACTTGAGGTAAAATCTCTGAGAGTTGGAAAATCCGCCAAGTAAAAATCGCCGAGTATTCTCATGTATACTCATCAAATTCGTCGAATGTATCTAACGATACTTACCAAATTCGTCGAATATACTAGTCGATACCCAAAAAGTTCGTCGAGTCAATTTGATTTTATTTCTCTGGATTTTTTAAGTCAAATTCGTCGACTATCACTGGATCAGGCGTCGAGTGTGTCGAGTGAGCTCGTCGATACTCGTCGAGTGCGTCTAGTGCATCGAGTGAGTTCGTCGATACTCATCGAGTGCATCGAGTGAGCTCGTCGATACTCATCGAGTGTGTCGATTGAGCTATTTGATACTCGTCGAGTGCGTCGAGTACGTCGAGTGAGCTAGCCAATACTCGTCGAATTCGGCGAGTATACTAGCTGATACTCGTCAAATTTGGCGAGTATGACTTATGCACGGTGTCGAGTGGAAAATTGGAACGAGCTAAATTTCTCTAAGTAAATTTCATCAAATTTCACTACTAGTTCGGCGACAACGATACTCGACGAAAATGACTTTTGTTATTTTTTAGTCTGTTTTTAAAATCTCGGCTCGGATTGAATGACGGCCAAGCACAGTAATTTCAAAGGTCTTGTTTTGGAAGTTCTTTTATAGTTTTTGCAATTGAGGATCTCTATAAATACCTAGGGTGGATTTTTCATCAACCCTAATCGTGCTATCACACTTAAATTTCAAATCGAGAAAGTTTCTGAAATTGTACCGTCAGCTCCCACACGTTCTCAATACCTCTAATCGGTCGACGTAAGCTCTGCACAATTCGATCTTCATCTTCATATTTGACCGGATCTTTGCAATCTAAAGGTTATTCAAGTTCAACCTAATCTAAGAACGACGGATATAAGACTTCAGATCTTGTCAAGATTGTTTATAATACTTTAGTGTAATAATCTTTTACATTTGTAGGAGATTTTATCTCCGAATTGTAGATTCGTTTGTGGATCGAATTGTAGATCCATTTATGGATTGAGTTGCAGATCCGTTTGTGGATCGAGTTGTAGGAGAGGTTGTTCTCCGAGTGGTGGGAGTGTCGTCTCCGAGTTGTAGGAGTTGCGGCTCCGAGGTGTAAGATTTGTTGAAATCTGAGAAAGGTGAAGTAGCAGAATTTATCACTTCGTGGTAGATAGGCGAGGGGGTACAGTGGACATACCCAACTTGGGGAACCACTATAAATCTTTGTGTTCTGTGTGCTCTCATCTTTTTAGAAGTTTTTTTATTCCGCGAAAAGACGCAGACATCTCCTATTCACACCCCCTCCAGGTGATTTAGGTAGACACTAAATACTTTCAATTGGTATCAGAGGGGTGTTGTTTGACATAAGGTTAGCACCTTAAACCAGATCTCCCATCCAGTGTCAAGAGATTCCGCTTCATCGTTATGGATAAGAGCAAGGACATGTCTTCTATGAAGTTACCTGTGTGCATCAAAGAGAACTTCCCTATGTAGAAAGAGAGTGTCAGATTCTTCATGGAAGCAACAGATCTGAGGATATTTCAGATTGTGGAAGAAGGACCTCATATTCCTACACAAACCTCTACTTTGAACCTTGTAGTTATGATCCCTAAGAAAATGATGGATCTAACCAAAGATGAAATTTCTTTGGTCTCCTTGGATAAGAAAGCAAAGAATATTATAAGCAGTTCAGTGGACGATTCAATGCTTCAAAAATTATTCCACTGCAAATCTGCCAGGGAGATGTGGGACTATCTGGTTATGCTCATGGAAGGTATCGAATGTTGGGTCCATTGTCCATAATGTTCCCTAGATTGGAGTTGAAGATTCATCTTCATCAACATTAAGAGCATAGTTGTATTTGATGTTGTTTAAGCTCATCATGTGCAGGATGTTCCATGGAACAAGTCTAGACAAATTATCTAAGTGATGTGACAGGTGATCACAAAGTGAAGATGTTGGAAATGCAGGAATTTGCCTAAGTCCACAGGCATTGAGTGAGGTAAGCTCACTCAATGCTAGAAGTTAAGGAGCAATTAAACATGCAGCTAAGTCCACAGGCGTTGAGTGGAGCAAACTCACTCAACGCCAGAGGTAAGGAAGAATGTTGGCATGCTGGAAAAGTGGCCAAGTCCACAGGCGTTGAGTGAAGTCAACTCACTCAACGCCATACAGCTAAAGGAAAAAATGGCCAAGTAGTTTGGCGTTGAGTGATGAAGACACACTCAACGCCATACATCAAAAAGTTGTTCGTTGAACTGAGTTCAGAATTAATCGAACAGAGTTTAGTGTTTGTCGAGTTGAGCTCAGCTCGACGAACTAATCTCAGAGTTTGAGGTTCTGAGTTAGTCAAACCAAGTTCGGAATTCGTCGAACTGAGTTGAGAGTTTGTCGAGCTGAGCTCATCGTTCGTCGAACTAAGCTCAGATTTTGAGAATCTGAGGCAGAAAATTGGCCAAGGCAAAAAATATTGAGTGAGGCGTGCTCACTCAACGCTCTCAATGCCTAAGATGCAGAAAGCTTTTTCAAGACAAAAAACATTGAGTGATGAAGACACACTCAACTCTCTCGATGCCAGATAAGCAGGAAGATTTTGCTAATGCAAAAAGCATTGAGTGAAGCTTGTTATCTCAATGCCCTCAATGCCCAGAGACTGAAAAATAAGCTAAGGCAAAAAACCATTGAGTGAGGCTTGCTCAGTCAACGCTGTCAATGCCTAAAGGCAGAAAATTTGCCTAAGTGTTTTGGCATTGAGTGTAGCTTACTCACTCAACGCCTAGATAGACATAAATTTGTCTAAGTGTTTTGGCGCTGAGTGAGGCTTGCTCATTCAACGCCTATACTAATGTTGGTTGATTTTTGGCTAATTACACAGCTGGTGATTTCAGCAAATCAACTAGTCAACAAGACTTAAATTAATGGCGGGATGGCTACAGTACGCGATAATTGTGGTCGGAGACCTACGGTACAACAGTTGGAATTAAAGTAAGGTTGTTGCAACCATTAAATGTATGGGGCCTACTGCTCAAAGAGTCATTGGGTCATGATCAATAAAAGAGAATGGCTTTACAGAGGGAGACAACCTTTGAGAGGAACCATTAGGTCGCTCTTCCTCACTGCCATTGTTGCTATGCTAAAGAACAAGAAGCTTAAGTCAGCAAGACGAAGAGCAAAAATAAGTTAGCTGATAGTCTTCTTCATCGACAATCAGCAAGTTCAGAGTTAAACTCTGAGGAAAAGAAAGCAGCTAGGGCCTAACCCCGCTGCAGGATCTGTGATCTCAAGAAGGATAACTAGTGTCATTCTCACCTGCACCAACAAGCAAGTTCAGAGTATTTCTCTGAGGAAATAGGAAGCAACAAAGGGTCGACCCTTATTGCAGGTCCTTCACAGTTCTAGATATACAAGCAATAATCTGAAGATCTTTATCTAGAAGCTATGAAGATAAGAAAGCTAAAATAAGCAAAGATCTGAAAAAGGCTCAGGGGACTATTCCTCCGGAGTCAAAGTTAGGGTTGAATTACCTCAGCCCAGGAGAGAAAGAAGGGGCAGAACAGGGTTCTGCAAGTTGCTTCCAGCACAAGTATCCTTGTTGATGTGAAGAATTTGAGTTAAGAGACCTCCAACTCAGTTACAGTTAGTATTATTGCAGCAACTTCACAGCTCCAGCTGTAAATATCCCTGGTACTGTGAAGAAGAAGTTAGGACTAATTATTTCTTAGTTCAGTAAAGGTAGACTCGGGAAATAATTTCTTGTAGTCATAGTTGGGCCGATTTTATCTCAGTCAAGAAGCTTGACACAGAGAAATATCTCTTGTGTCAAGAGTAACCACATAACCCACTTCCATCCTGTAGGATCCTGTTGGATCTGAGCTCTAGGGCTTAACAGCCTGAGGTAGGTGATTAATTAATCCCTGAGCTGTAGGTGCCTGAAAGGGCACTAAGGTAGGTAACTGCTGGGTACTGAGCTGTAGGAGTGCTGCAACACTCTGAGAGTAGGACTATATGCCTAAAACTGTAGGGCTGAAGTGCCTGAGCTGTAGGCCTTTATGTAAGGCTGAGGTAGGTGTCTTGAGGGTCACTGAGTGTAGGAGCACTACAGAGCTCTGAGGTAGGAACCTGTTGGTTTTGAGGTAGGTGTCCTGAAAAGGATTCTAAGTGTAGGAAATTGCTGAAGTTCTGAGTGTAAGGCTGAGGGCCTGAGGTGTAAGCTTAGAGGAGCATATTTGGATGAATTTGGCCTTGTCTAACAAGAGTTAGAAAGGTGGGAGGGATAGTGGATGTACCCTTATTAGGGGAACCATTATAAATCTGTGCGTGTCGTTCTATGTTTTTTTCTTTATTGCAGGTTTCATGTCTTGAAACCTTCATAAGGTAATCCTCCCTTCTAACAGGTATGAAAAGGAGTGCATGTATGGTCACTGTAAGAATGGAAACTCTTCTTGTAAGAATGCAAGTGTATCTTATATTGGGAGAAGAAAGGGTAGGGGAATGAGTGCCTTTAAGGCTCCCCATGAAGAAGTACAGATGGCTCATTCTAGACCATTTGTATTTGGTGCCTCAGCCCCAACTCACAAGGATAAGGGAGTGGCTTTCACACAAGCCCATCCAGTAAGGACTCAAACCAAGGGTCTGTCTACCAGTAAGCTTATCATGGCTAGTTCTTATGATATAAACAGCATGTCATCTGCAAAGAAGACAGATGTAAATACGATTCAGGGCAAGCAAAGGAAGCCCGTTAGAAGAATACCCTTCAGTCAGATCCTTGCTGAAAGGAACCTGAAGAAAGTTGTTGCTCCTCTTCCTTCTATTCAGTCATCAGTTAACCACACTGCAAGACCTACTCAGAAAATAAGATATAATATCCATGAGTGTTGGTGCTATGGTAAGGTGGGTCATTTTGCCCTAGATTGCTGACACAATCCTCCTGTGCCTAGAGCAAGAGTTAGCCGACCTATCAGAAATGCTGCAGGTAGGCAAGTCAGATTTTATACTAATAAGAACCTAGGACCCAATACCTATTAGGGTCCTAAGGTAAAGTAATTTGTTTTGCAGGTCAGTTTAAGTGCCCATCCCCATATAGTACTAGGACAGAAGATGTTCCAGAACTTGGAATGGAATAAGTAATTTGGCCTATGGATCATTCTCTAAGGATAAGGATGTTGTATGCATTCCTGAAGAAGGTTACAAGTGGTATCAAGTGGCATAGGAGAGTTGGGTCAGTTGTATTAACTCTAGAGAAATGCTCTCTAGTCAAGTGGTATAATCACAGCTGATCAGCAGGTCCTCAGGACTATGCACAGTCTGAGGGGGAGATCAACCCTAGTAGATTTCTACTACTGCACAGTCAATACTGCTCCTATAACAATATATTGTTGCAGGACAAGAGTAAAAGGCCGGCATATCCTACAAATGCATGAGGCCTTAACTGGTGGAAAATACCTTCAGTGGTTTGAAGACTTTTCAAGAGGCATACCTTAATTAGTATCAAGGCTAACAAATTTATCAACTGGTATTAGGGCCAATTCAGTATAGTTCAGTCTAGAAAGCATAAAAGTCTAATCTAAAGAATTGGTGTCTGAGAATCTCCAGCTCCAAAGAGATCAGAAGAATACTTCTTAAATTCAGATTGTCTCTATGGACAATACTGAGGATGAGAGAGACTATCCAGATGATTTTAACTGCTGTAAGTGAGCAAGTTCACAAGAACTACTGAATTGCTCCAGCCTTTGTGATACAAGTCAGCATATTCCTATGGGAATAACAGTGTAAAGAAAGATTTGGAACCAGAATGAAAGGATGGTTCAAGAAAAGATCATTCAAGTTTCAAGTGGCATCCACTCAAAAGAGTTGGCATACAAAACCTTACCACACTGTCTAAGTGGTATTCAGCTAACTCAAACAGTCAGGTAGCTTGGGCAGATGCATATCTGTTGCTGAAGGAGTGAAAGCAGTGAAAGAACAATTCTTCCACCACTTCACAGTTCAAAGAAGAACACAACAACTCTGCGATGATACTCTCCAAAGGAGACAGGTAATGATCCTAAACCCAGAGAACATATTTTCCTAACACTATATGTTGTTGTTGTAGCAAGGCTGGGCTTATTAGAGCTGACTATCCAGTCAGATGAAAGGAGAATAGGTGAGAAGATGCACCTCCACCACAGGGTGTAAGGTAGATAGGATAAGCAAAGATGGAACCTATCAAATCCTATGAAGAAGACTGACTACTTAGAGCTACAAGAAAGAAACCAGTCTTGTAATATCAGCTCCATAGACTATGCATATGTAGATTAAGTATCAGTTTGTTATGGAGCATATGGAAAAACTCAATCCTGAGTTTATCCTCACTGACAAGTGGCTAACATGTTTATCATGTCACTATATGAAGTCAAGTTCAACACCCTCCAGGTAGATAAGTCCTTGATATGACATCAAGACTATAAAGACCATTAAGTGGTGTCAAGACTAAGATGGACTCAAGTGCCCAGCAGAGGGAATGGCAGTGATTCTCCTGTTGAGGGGGAGCAAGTACAGCACCTGTAGAAATGATGAAAGGAAATGCTCTTATTTAGGGGTAGCATGTCCGGCACTTGCTGAAACAGGATCACCCTCATATTGAGAAGGTGCAGACAGATGCTGCAGCAGATCAGCTATCACAACTGTTGGTCAGCTTATCCTAAGGACAATGCACAGACAAGTGTAATAGCCCAAATCTCGAGGATGAATGTGCTGAGTAGGGTGGGCAACATGGCCTGGGACACGGGCGTGTCCAAGGTCGTGTCCTACTATATGTGAGGCAACACGGGCAGGGACACGGGCGTGTCCATGGCTGTGTCCTACACTCAAGTGCTGGCAGGGTGTTCTCGAGTGAGCTCGACGAAATGTACGTAGTTGACGATCCTCGAGTTTGGTACACGACCTGTGACAAGGGCGTATCCAGGGCCGTGTCCTGCTATGCGCTCGACGTGTTCTCGAGTAAGCTCGATGAAATGCACTCGACGATCCTCGAGTGGGGCACACGGCCTATGACACGGGCGTGTCAATGTCCATGTCCTTCTCTGTGCTTGATCAGGATTGTAAGGACTGATGAACACGGGCTGGACACGAGCGTTTCTGAAGCCGTGTCTAGCACACTGCCTGTGACACGGGCGTGTCACAGGGCAGTGTCCTGGTCGGGTCAAGTCGGTTTCTTTGTCGCTTAAGGAATACGGCCTATGACACGGGTGTGTCACAAGCCGTGTTCAGCCCAGGAAAGTTTTTTTCAGGGCTTTTCGTGGCCTTTCATTCCTTTCAACTAGGATCCTATGGCACTGAGATCTCCCTGCTCTTATAAGTTCATGAGTTGAGGATAACTCTCATTATCAAAGGCTTTTCTCTTTCTTTGTAAAGAGGTGGAGAGTGGGGAGAGCAAGGGAGGAGGAGGACGAATCTGGCTGCTAGTGGAGTTTTAGAGCCCCAAATCGCGTGCCGAGTCCAGATTACTGGAGGCAAGGTCGTTGTGGTGCTTTTCATCCAGCTAGGTTTCCATGGCTCCAAAGCGATCGTCAAGGGTAACGATCTTTCTTCCTTGGACATGTGATGTCCTTAATATGGTATATGCATGGGTTTCCCCCACCAAAAGGTGGATTCTTGAGCGATTCCCCTTGGGTTGATTCTGGATATCCCCAAGATGTCTTGCATGTAGATCCGGAAATGTGTAGTACGGAATAGACATACTGTGTGAAGCTCATCTGAACAGGTTGGTCTGGATTGGTGATGTTTTATTTTGTGTACCGGAGAAGACTCCGCATATAAAGTATGTTTGCATATTCGGTGGGTTGTGCCTATGAAGGGTAGTAGCAAAACGTACTGGAATGAAAGTTCAGGAAAATACCCGCAAAGTGATTGTGCTATATGGTTGAATGACCAGTGTTTTCGGCACTACATGTGGCTGTAGGGATTGCTGGTTGGTTGATCCAGATAAATTTAGGGCTAGGGACGGAAAGTGAGTTCTGTCGCTAACGCCGGGCGATAGTGACTGTCGCTGGTGATGGATCCTAGCTAACCTGTAATTATGAAGCCAGTCCTTAGGGGACAGTGTGGCTATTTATGAGCTATGGGAGCTCTTGAAAAGGCTTCATGCCGAACGTATAAGGGGAGGCCGACCCGCATCAATGAACTAAAGATTTGAGCAACGGGAAATAGCTTAACTGTCTCCACGTTATGGTTGTCCGCCATGAGTGCCTGGGCGATTGGCATTCGGTAGAAATGCATAATGATTGTCTTAGGCCTATGCGCCATCCGGTAGCGATGCCATGAGGGGATATGGGCCAAATCCCGGGTCGTTACAACAAGACTAAAGTCTCTTGCTGAAGGTCATGGAGCGAAATGCTCAAGTTTATCGTTGGGCTTTGGACCTTCGAATGGCTGTGGGACCTGATATTTCCGGTACACCAAACATGTGCCTCCAAATGTTGGTGGGACCCTGGCATTTCTGGTACACCAAGCATGTGCCTTTGAATGGCGGTGGGACCATGGTATTTCCGGTACACCAAGAATGTACCGTGAACGGCGGTGGGACCCTAGTATTTCCGGTACACCAAGAATGTGCCCAGAGTGCACGGAGCGTCGGGCCACGTGGTCGACGTTTGTGATATGTTTATTGTGCGTGAGGGCACACTGTATGATATATCTGCTTGTAAAATGTTATGCCTGTATGGAAGGAATACCAATGCCCCGGGTAAGGTATAGGGTCGTTATAGATTGGTCAGTTGAATGCTCATCGTTGCTTTATTTGCCACCACTGCGGTGGATTGTCCCGTGCAGGTGCAGGTAAGCCGAGCAGAAAATAGGGGGCTGAAGCCATTATTGTTGTTGTTGCTGCTGCTGCTATGCTGCCCCTTGAAGGCCAAAGAAGATGTTAATTTCATGTGTGGCCGACCTGCGTGCCGATGTATGAAATTCATTAATATAAAGCTTAACTGTAAGGCCATAAGGCCAGACTTGTTGTGTATTTGGAGAACATTCCTTCGTGTTGTTATATATATAAATGATGGTTTATATATTATGGACATTCAGATGAATTGAGTTCAAACAACTTAAAATCTTCTGCTAGAATGCTCTGAGTTAAGATATGAATAGTTTTTTATATTAACCCGTAACTTCGCCGCCTGTTTGTGGCATATGGTGTGGGGACCCGACCGGACCATCTATTATATGTCATGTAACGTGTGGAGGTGTTACATTTTGGTAACAGAGCCTCTCGGTCTTCCTCTTTTGAATTCGTGGTCGAATTCTTTCGTGGAGTGGCGAGCACGTGTAAGTGCGACCCACTATAACATTAATTAACTCAAGAATGTCCACTAAGGAATGCAAATACACCTGCTTGAGGAACTTGCGCATTCCTATATTGCTGTTATTGCTTGTGCAAGGATGCTAATGTGTGTCTTGTCCACCTCTAGGTGACTCGTAGTGGTGTTGGGCCGTCTGAGCCCCAGTATTCTGATGAGAGTGTGGCACCAGCTGAGGTGCCTACACCTCCTCCTTCTACGGAAACAGTACGCTTAGTTGCTGAGGCATTGTTTGCAATGATTCATGTACAGCCTACTGGGCAGGCACAGCCGGCATTGGTGCCAGAATGGGTTGGTGTAAGGCCAGAACCTGTTGAGGCTGTTGATCCTCGGGCAGCTGAACGACAGTTGAAGCAGTTTATGAGCTTCAATCCTCCTACGTTTACGGGTGTGGGATCCCCAACGCAGGCGGAAGATTGGTTATCATGCGTCAATCGACTATTGACGGCGATAAGGACGGAAAAAGATCAGAAGTTCACCTTGGCCACCTTCTTATTGGAAGGAGAAGCTCGGATATGGTGGGACGAGATAGAGTTACACCACTTAGTGGGCAGGCAACTAACAGAAGTCTCGATTGAGGAGATTTCGCGAGTGTTCTTGGCAAAACACTTGCCAGCGGCACAACGCATCGTGATGGAAAATGAGTTCTAGCGTCTAACTCAGGGAGAGAGTAGTGTTGATACCTACTTGCATGAGTATACTTGATTGGGACGCTATGCGGGTCTATCTTCGCTGATGAACAACGAAAAACCAATCGGTTCTACGAAGGATTATGGGATAAGTTGAGATTCCTGCTATCAAGTTCGGTGAACCAAGGGTTTCAGGCGTTGGTAGATACGGCGTGTGCGTTGGGGAAGGATATTAAGTGGGTGTAGGGAAAATGGGACTTGGCTGTGACAAAGTCCGAGATCAAAGTGCCGCACCAGGGGAAATCAAAGTACTGAAGGAAATGGGGTAAGAGATTCAAGTCTTCTTCACAGGCTCCCTCGAGTGTTGCATCGGGAGCAACTTTGAGGCAGGAGTCTCGGACCTGCTATACATGTGGTCGAGTGGCGTATATAGCTCGTAAATGTCAGGTTGGTCCACCAAAGGTTGAAAAGAAGACAGGAGTGTCATATGCTGAAAAGGGAAAGACAGTGGTGGAGTCCTCTGCATCCCAGGCGCATCCCTGAGTGTATAATCTTGGCCAGCAAGAGGCCATAAAGCAAAGTGATGTTGTCACTGGTACGCGGTACCATATTTGATTACTGCTTTTGTTATTTCATACCTTGTTTGTAGCTTATGTACGATGTGTTTGTATTAGGCTTTGTCCTGATTCGAGATTGTCCGATGAGAGCACTATTTGATACTGGTGCTTCTCATTCATTTCTATCTATGGACTTCGTGTCACGGATCGGTGTACCGATTCGTATGGTGGTAGATAGTGTGAAGGTGTTATTACCCAATGGATGTATAATGCAGGCAGATAGGTCTTGCTTTGTGGAGGTATGATGAATAGGAAGTTGGGATTTTGGGTTGGAAGCATCAGTGCTGTCGATATCAAAATTTGATGTAATCTTCGGCATGGACTGGCTCTCGGAGCAGCGTGCCTATATAGATTGCAAATCAAAGGAAGTCACACTGGGGCAGAATACCGAACGAGAAACGAAGTTCACTGGTATGCGAGGGTCGAGCATGACATTGATGTCTGCTCTTCAAGTGGTTAAGGTAGTTCGGAAAGGCGCGGAGTTGTTCTTCATGCTTGTTGAGGTTGTTGAGCCAAAGGCCAGTGTGTATGATGTTCTGATTATTTCAGAGTTTGCTGATGTGTTTTCGAAGGACCTTCTGGGATTACCTCCACATCGAGTGATTGATTTCTCGATTGAGTTGGTGCCAGGTGCAAAACCTGTGGCCCGCTCACCATATCGAGTAGCAACAAAGGAAATGGCCGAACTAAAAGTTCAACTGCAAGAATTGTTGGAACAGGGATACATACGCCCAAGTATGTCACCTTGGAGCGCACCTGTTCTTTTAGTGAAAAAGAAGGACAGTAGCCTCCGATTGTGTATTGATTATCGTGAATTGAATAAGTTGATGGAGAAAAATAAATATCTGATTCCACTGATAGATGACTTGTTTGATCAATTGGCGGGATCGACAGTATACTCAAAACTGGATTTGAAATCAGGTTACTACCAGTTGTGAATTCGGGAAGGTAACATTCCCAAGACAGCATTTGGAACACGCTAAGGTCATTACGAGTTTACTGTAATGTCGTTTGGACTATGTAATGTGCCATCAGTGTTTATGGATCTAATGCACCGAATGTTCCGAGAGTACTTGGACCTATTTGTGATTGTCTTTATTGATGATATCTTGGTGTACTCTCAATCTAAAGAAGACCATGCGAACTATTTATGGTTGGTGTTGCATACCCTGCGAATAAATAAGCTCTACGCCAAGTTATCAAAGTGTGAGTTTTGGCTGTCGTTATTGGCTTTTCTTGGCCATGTGGTGAGTCGAGCGGGCATTGTGGTGGATCCGTCAAAGATAAGAGCCTTCCAGGAGTGGTCAATATTGTCTTCGGTGGCCGAAGTCAGGAGTTTCCTTGGACTGGCAGGTTACTACAGACATTTTCTAGAAAACTTCTCATGGATCGCTTTGCCTCTTACCACATTAACGAGGAAGGATTAGAAGTCTTTTTGGATGCCGGAGTGCGCGCCAGATTTTGAAGAGCTAAAGAGTTGTTTGACCACGACACCCATTTTGACGTCGCCATGTGGTACAGATGGCTATGAGATTTATAGTGATGCTTCAGGGAGCGGCTTAGGCTACGTTCTTCTTCAAATTGGAAAGGTGATCTCTTATGGCTCACGTCATATGAAAGTGTATGAGCGAAACTATCCCTTCTACGACTTGGAGTTGGCGGCAGTAATATTTGCACTTAAACTGTGGCGTCATTATTTATATGGCGTGAAGGTGGATATATTCACGGACCATAAGAGCCTAAAGTACTTATTGGACCAGGAGGTTCTCAATATGGGACAACGAAGGGGATGGAGTTCCTTGGGGACTACACCTTTGATATTCAATACACTCCCGGGAAAGGAAATGTGGTCGCAGATGCCTTGGGTCGTAGGACTCTAGCAAGGGAAAATTGGTTGCAGATGCATAATGAGCATCTAATCCAGGAGTTGGAAACGTTAGAGATTTCTTGTGTTAACAAGAATTACACAGCATGTGCGTGCTTGCACTGGACGGAGGTATAGTGTGACCTTGCGGACAGGGTTCGGTGGGCAACGGAACTTGACGAAAGTCTGCATTGCTATGCAGTGGATGGGTCGAAGGACCAATTCTCTTGGGATGACGGCCTTTTACAGAAAAAGGGTCATTTGTGCGTTCCAAGTACGGGTAAGCTAAGAGAAGAATTGATGTATGAGGCTCACTTTACAAAATACTTAATTCACCCAGGGAGCAAAAAGATGTACAAAGACATGAAAAAGTTATTCTGGTGGCCAGGGTTAAAGAAAGACATAGCACATTATATGGCTAAATGTCAAACCTGTGCCTTAGTGAAAGCTAAATGTCAGAAGCCTGAAGGTTTCCAGAAGTCGCTACCTATTCCAGAGTGGAAGATTGATGATATTTCAATGGATTTCATGCATGGTTTGCCAAGGTCACAACGCGGTAATGATTCAATTTGGGTGATCGTAGACCGGTTGACTAAAGTTTCTCACTTCCTTCCGAACAAGAGGGACGATTTAGTGGAAGTCTTGGCAAAACTCTATATTGAGAAATCGTACGATTACACGGTGTTCCCTGTAGCATCGTAAGTGATCGTGATGGGCGATTCACATTGAATGATTGGAGGTTAATCCATCAACTATTGGGAACAAAGTTAATGTTCAGTACGTTCTTTCATTCCCAAACTGATAGCCAGACTGAGAGGACCAACAGAATGATGGAGGACATGCTCTGAATGTGCGCCTTGGATTTTGGTAAGAGGTGGGAAGATCATCTCTATATGGTAGAGTTTGCCTATAATAATAGCAACCAGGCGAGCATAAGTATGTCACCGTTTGAAGCTTTGTATGGTCAAAAATGTCGTACACCATTAGCTTGGGCGGAAGCAGGCGAATCTAAACTATATAAGCATAAGGAATCGAAGAAGCAAAGTCGACGATATGCTCTATTCGGGAGAGACTACTGATAGCCCAAGATAGATAAGCCAAATATTACAACGCCAAGCACCGAAATGTTGAGTTTGTGATTGGCGATTGGTATATTTGAAAATCAAACCCTTCAAAGGCGTGTCCAGGATTCGGTGCTTGAAAAAGTTAAGTCTGAGATATCTTCATCCATTTGTAGTGGTGGAAAGAGTTGGTGAAGTTGCTTATCAGCTAGCTCTTTCAGATGAGTTGAGTGGATTGCATGATGTGTTCCACATCTCAGTACTTTGAAAAGTCCGTAAAAGATCCAGCTCAAGTGATTGTGAATGATCGCGTTCCGATCGAATTTGGGCTAACGACGAAGGTTAAGCCCATTCGAATCGAGGATAAAGCCGATAAACAGTTGCGAAACAAAACAATCGGGATGGTCCAGGTTCGATGGGACAACTGTGGTCGTGAGGAGCTAACATGGGAGCGGGAGCAGACCATGCATGCGGAGTTTACCAAACTATTTGGTTAAACTTGTATACCAACTTGTATAGTACAGAACATAAAATGTTGTAACACATTTTGTTGAAGAGTTTCCTGAGTACTGTATGCAAATTTTGGGACGAAATTTCTTGTAAGAAAGGTAGGATTGTAACGCCCCAAATCTCGAGGATGAATGGCTGAGTAGGGTGGTCAACACGGCCTGGGACACAGGCGTGTCCAAGGTCGTGTCCTACTCTATATGAGGCAACACGACCAGGGACACGGGCATGTCCATGGCCGTGTCCTGCACTTGAGTGCTGGCAGGGTGTTCTCGAGTGAGCTCGACGAAATGTAGTAGACGATCCTCGAGTTGGGTACACGACCTGTGACACGGGCATGTCGAGGGCCATGTCCTGCTATGCGCTCGACGTGTTCTCAAATAAGCTCGACGAAATTCACTCGACGATCCTCGAGTGGGGCACACGGCCTGTGATACAGGCATGTCAATGGTCATGTCCTTCTCTATGCTTGATTAGGATTGTGAGGAATGATTAACACGGGTTGGACATGTGCGTGTCCGAAGCCATGTCTAGCACACGGCCTGTGACACGGGCGTGTCACAGGGCCATGTCTTGGTCGGGACAAGTCGGTTTCTCTGCCACTTAAGGAACACGGCCTATGACACGGGCATGTCACAAGCCGTGTTCAGCCCAGGAAAGTGTTTTTCAGGGCTCTTTGTGGCCGTTCATTCCTTTCACCTAGGATCCAACGGCCCTGAGATCTCCTTACTGTTATAAGTCCATAAGTTGAGGATAACTCTCTCATTATCAAAGGATTTTCTCTTTCTTTGTATAGAGGTGGAGAGTGTGAAGAGCAAGGGAGGAGGAGGAATCCGGCTGCTGGTGGAGTTTTAGAGCCCCTAATTACGTGTCGAGTCCAGATTCGTGGAGGCAAGACTGTTGTGGTGCTTTTCATCCAGCTAGGTTTCCATGGCTTCAAAGCGATCGTCAAGGGTAACAATGTTTCTTCCTTGGACATGTGAAGTCCTTAATATGGCATATGCGTGGGTTTCCCCCACCAAAAGGTGGATTCTTGAGGGATTCCCCTTGGGTTGATTCTGGATATCCCTAAGATGTCTTGCATGTAGATCCGGAATTGTATAGTACGGAATAAGCATACTGTGTGAAGCCCATCTAGACAGGTTGGTCTGGATTGGTGATGTTTTATTTTGTGCACCAGAGAAGACTCTGCATATAAATGAGTATGTTTGCAGATTCGGTGGGTTGTGCCTGTGAAGGGTAGTAGCAATAAGTACTGGAGTGAAAGTCCAGGAAAATACCCGCAAAGTGCTTGTGTTATATGCTTGAAAGACCAGTGTTTCTAGCACTACAGGTGGCTGCAGGGATTGCTGGATGGTTGATCCATATAAGGTTAGGGCTGGGGACGAAAAGTGAGTTCTGTCGCTAACGCCGGGCAATAGTGAGTGTCACTGGATATGGCTCTTAGCTAACCTGTGATTGTGAAGCCAGTCCTTAGGGGATAGTGTGGCTATTTGTGAGCTATGGGAGTTATTGAAAAGGCTTCATGCCGAATGGACAAGGGGAGGCCGACCCGCATCACTGAACTGACGATTTGAGCAACGGGAAACGGCTGAACTGTCTCCGCATTATGGGTGTCCGCAATGTGTACCTGGCCGATTAGCATTCGGCAAAAATGCATAATGAGAGTGTTAGTCCTGCGCGCCATCCGGTAACGATGTCATGGGGGGCTATGGGCCAAATCCCGGGTCGTTACAACAAGACTAAAGTCTCTGGCTGAAGGCCGTGGAGCGAAATGCTGAAATTTGTCGTTGGTCTTCGGACCTTCGAACGGCGGTGGGACCCTGGTATTTCTGGTACACCAAACATATGCCTCTGAATGGTGGTGGGACCATGGCATTTCCGATACACCAAGCATGTGCCTTCGAACGGTGTTGGGACCCTGGTATTTCCGGTACACCAAGAATGTGCCCTGAACGGCGTGGTACCCTGGTATTTCCGGTACACCAAGAATATGCCCTAAGTGCAGGCAGCGTCGGGCCACGTGGTCTACGTTTGTGATATGTTAATTATGCGTGAGTGCACACTGTGTGATATATATGCTTGTAAAATGCTATGCCTACAGGGAAGGAATACCGCTGTCCCGGGTAAGGGGTAGGGTCGTTATAAATTGGTCAGCTGAATGTTGATCATTGCATTATTTGCCACCACTGCGGTGGATTGTCCTGTGCAGGTGTAGGTGAGCCGAGCGGAAAATAGTTGGTTGAAGCCCTTGTTGTTGTTGTTGTTGCTGCTATGCTGGCCCTCGAAGGCCAAAGAAGATGTTAATTTCATGTGTGGACGGCCTATGTACTGATGTATGAAATTCATAGTTATAAAGCTTAACTGTAAGGCCATAAGGCCAGACTTGTTGTGTATTTGGAGAACATTTCTTCGTGTTGTTATATATATAAATGTTGGTTTATATATTATGGACATTCAGATGAATTGAGTTCAAACAACTTAAAAGTTTCCGCTAGAATGCTCTGAGTTAGGATGCGAATAGTTTTTTTATATTAATCTGTAACTTTGCCGCCTATTTATGGCATATGGTGTGGGGCCCCAGCCGGACCTTTTATTATATATCATGTAATGGGTGGAGGTGTTACAAATAGGAACAGCTAGCAGCCATCTCAAGTGGATCCATGGTTCACTCAAGAGTCAAGGGGCTGCAATGATGTGGTGTATCAATGATATCACCATAAGTGGATGTTGATTCTAAAGATACAACATCATCAAGTGGAACTATGTGTGTTGCAAGTTCAAGTGATACAGTGTTGTGTTGTTTCAATATATCAACACAAAAGGTATGACCCCTAATCAAGTGGTGTGATTACTAGGCTAATTTCCTTAGTAGTATCAACAAAGGACCTTGACTGGGATCAAGAGATAATCTCTCCCATGATCCTTTCTCCTCCCTCAATAGATATATCAATTGAAGAAGCCAGAAAGGGGGAGATGTGTGGCCATACTGGAGAGGAGAGGTGTGGCAACACTTCTAATGGGGGAGATTAGAGATGTAGATGTAATAATATAGAAGCAATACTTGACATGACTAAGTCATGTTGAGTCAGTCCATATTACTTGAAAAGATTCAAGTAGTATGAGAAATGCAATGACTGACTACATGTTGAGCCATGATTGTGTCAGTGCATATTATGAGGTAAGTACTTCTAGTAGTGCTTCATTTAAGTATTAAATGGTATAAAGGAGTGTGCATTCTACTTGAGCAGTTATTCAAGTGGTATGAAGATGCATTGACTTGACTTGTTGAGTCAATGCAATTAAATGGAGTACAGTAAATTGATATGCTAAAACTCGGAGAGCATAAGCTAGCAGTTATAGCAGTTATAATCTATAGCTACATGAAATTATTCTGCTTATTAGGTTAATGCCTCTTAGTATTGTTGGATGTTCTGCCTTCTTCAAATATGGGGAGATTGTTGGGTCCATTGCCCGCAATGTTCCCTAGATTGGATTTGAAGAGGCATCTTCATCAACACTAAGAGCATAGTTGTATTTGATGTTGTTTAAGCTCATCATGTGTAGGATGTTCCATGGAACAAGTCTAGACAGATTGTCTAAGTGATATGACAGGTGGTCACAAAGTGAAGATGCTGGAAAGGCAGGAATTTTCCTAAGTCCACAGGCGTTGAGTGAGGTAATCTCACTCATCGCCAGAAGTGAAGGAGCAATTGAAAATACTGCTAAGTCCATAGGCGTTGAGTGTAGCAAGCTCACTCAATGCCAGAGGTAAGGAAGAATGTTGGCAAGCTGGAAAAGTGGCCAAGTCCACAGGCGTTGAGTGAAGTCAACTCACTCAATGCCATACATCTAAAGGAAAAAATGGCCAAGTAGTTTGGGGTTGAGTGATGAAGACACACTCAACTCCATACAGCAAAAAGTTGTTCATCGAACTGAGTTCAGAATTCGTCGAATTGAGTTCAGAGTTCGTCGAGCTGAGCTCAGCTCGACGAACTAATCTCAGAGTTTGAGAATCTGAGTTTGTCGAACTGAGTTTAGAGTTCGTCGAGATAAGCTCATCATTCGTCGAACTAAGCTCAGAGTTTGAGAATCTGAGGCAGAAAAATGGCCAAGGCAAAAAGCGTTGAGTAAGGCATGCTCACTCAATACTCTCAACGCCTAAGATGCAGAATGCTTTTTCAAGGCAAAAAGCATTGAGTGATGAAGACACGCTCAATTCTCTCGATGCCAGAGAAGCAGAAAGATTTTGCTAATGCAAAAAAGCATTGAGTGAGGCTTGTTCTCTCAACGCTCTCAACGCCAAGAGGCTGTAAAATAAGCTAAAGCAAAAAGCATTGAGTGAGGCTTGCTCACACAACGCTGTTATCGCCTAAAGGTAGAAAAGTTTCCTAAGTGTTATGGCGTTGAGTGTTGCTTACTCACTCAACGTC
The DNA here is from genome assembly GCA_039583875.1 of Platanthera guangdongensis. Classification (NCBI taxonomy): domain Eukaryota; kingdom Viridiplantae; phylum Streptophyta; class Magnoliopsida; order Asparagales; family Orchidaceae; genus Platanthera; species Platanthera guangdongensis. Next base: position 145,121,510 of record CM077156.1, on the reverse strand, counting down.
TAGATAGATAGAAATTTGTTTAAGTGTTTTGGTGATGAGTGAGGCTTGCTCATTCAATGCCTATACTAATGTTGGTTTATTTTTGGCTAAGTCCACAGCTGGTGATGTCAGCAAGTCAACTAGTCAACAAGATTCAAATTAGTGGTAGGATGGCTACAGTACGCGACAATTGTGGCCGTAGACCTACTGTACAACAGTTGGCATTAAAGCAAGGTTGTTGGAGCCATTAAATGTGTGGGGCCCACCGCTCAAAGAGTCGTTGGGTCATAATCAATAAAATAGAAAGGCTTTTCAGAGGGAGACTGTAACATCCCATTTCCAACTAGACTCCTAAGAGTGGTTTTGGTCATGATTAGGTCATCACAAAACCCTAGGAAGCCCAAAGGACCAAGTGAACAAGGGCCAAGGTGAAAATCACGTTCGCCTGCCTATAGCACAGCCTCACCACCAAACTTACGGTTTGACCTTAGGGCTTCAACTTGACTTCATGACCCCACCACAACACCCTAAACCCCCTTGGGTGGTCCATAGGGTCACTAAGCACCCAATGGGGACAAGCAAAGTGGTCATGTTGACCTAGGTCCACCCTAACCCCAAATGGGTCAAACTGGCCTATTTAGGGTCAATTGACCTTCCCTTAGCTAAGTGAACCCCACACATGCCTTCCTAACCCTAAAGATAGGTCAATGGGTCATCAAGGACCCATTGGGGTCAATCCAAGAGTCTAGGTTGACCAAAGTCAACCCTAACACTAATTTGGTCAAAGTACCCTTCCTAAGGGCAGGTGACCTCCAAAGTGCCAAGACAACCCTACCCAACCCTTCCTAGATCTTAGGAAAGGCCAATGGGTCACCAGGGACCCATTGAGGTCAACCAAAGAGGCTAAGTTGACCCAAGTCAACCCTAGCTCCAAAAAGGTCAAAGTGCTCTAACTAAGGGTCAAGTGACCACCAAGATGCCCAACCAACCCTACACAAGTCTTCCTAGACCTTGGGGAAGGACAATGGGTCACCAAGGACCCATTGGGGTCAACCAAAATGGTCATGTTGACCAAGGTCAACTCTATTCAAGTGTTATGTCAAACTTAGCTCAAATGGGCTAACTCAAGCTCAAGCCATATCCACTTGGGTTAACCTCATGTTAATTATCTAATATTATGAGTTGGTGGGGTGACAATAGGCTGGAGGAGAGATCAAAATCGTCCATGATGACTAGGAGAGAGAAAACTTCATTTTGCCTTTAATGGAGGAGAGATAAAATGAGGGAGAAGGCCATCCATGGCATAGGGAGGCCAAGGGCCACCCTTTATTACTGGATTCAACTCCTTTGGTGAAGACGAGGAGTTTCCAGCCATTTTCTAGCCAGATTGAGCCCAGGTTCACCCCTCACCGCAATGGCCGAAATTTCTCATTCATGGCCATTAATGGCCATTGATTCTACACCCTTCCCCTCCCCCATTTGATTGTTTTAAAAGCTTCCTTAGGACCAGAGGAGTCGTTTCCACATCTTTCCTGAAGATTTCGAGCCATTTGGTAATTCTATTGCAGAACACCCGAAGCACCAAAATCCAGCCATGGCGCACCACCATCAAACCTGTCGGCAAGCACGACTGCAGGTCCTCCTCTACTCCTCTCTTCGTGGGCTAGATCTTTAAATCTTTTAGGAGAGAAATCGGGCTCAATTTATCCGGGTCGGGTGAGAGATTTTCAGAAATTTCCATGGTTTTTCAACCACTCGGGTTCGCCGGAATCCGCCCATCCGGCGGCTGTGCCGCCTCCCTGCCATAGCTCGCACCTCAACGAAGGTGGTGGCGGTGGTGGCCGGCCAGGGAGGTGGTCGTGTGGCCGGGAAAATGGCTTGGAAGTTGCTCCAGGTTTGGAAAATCCCAGACCTTGGCTGGAGGAAGAAGATGACTAGGAGGCGTCGGATGTGCGTCAGGATTCGGGCTGGATCTTATATATTTATTTTGATTTTTTTTGTATTTCTGTCCTGTTTACTGGGCTGTCTTAAATTAAATATTAAAAATACCTAGGTTCCCCTATAGAAAGAGTTGTCAACATGAAAATTGTAGCTCTATGGGTCTAGCGTAATTTAAAATTGATTTGAACCAATTTGGATAAGTGGTTTGACCACAACACTCATTTTGGTGAGGTTTATACCTAGGCTAGATTGGAGACTATTTTGAGTGCCCCCATCAATCCAGCTATCCAAATGACTTGAAATTTTGGATGATGGCTATTATTGTCGTTTCCTAGAACATATCCAAAAATGGCAATTTTTGAAAAAACTTCCTAAAGTTTTTGTAGGAATTTAATAATTAATGTATGAATTATTTAAAGGACCTAATTACCTCCAAACCCTCACAAATTTTGGTGGGTGGTCCTTTGGGTTAATATAGGACTCTGTATAAAATTTCATTTAATTTGGCTAAGATTTGGTCAACCCTAGCTTAGGCCAAAAAGGGGTAATTAGGACAAAGTGTCCCTTGTGGGCTTAAGGGGCCAAATCACTTCAACAGAGGTTGATACTTGGTCCTCTGATGTGGTATGCCAGTAAACACCCTCCCATGGATTATGGAGTGGATTAGTGTGGATTTTCCCTAGGATACTAGTTCAAACCCTAAGGTTGAACTTTGGGGGTTTGTGAAGGACATAGGGTGTTATGTCCTTGTATGGGCTTGGTGTTTAGTACATGTGATTCTAGGGTGCTGAAATGTCCTATGGAAGAATTTGATGAAATTTATACCTAGACACATAACTTAAACCGACTAGTGTTTGTTTAGGCCTTTACATTTTAGGAAAATATTGAAGGGGCATATGACCTTGGATCCTTAGAAAATTTTGGCAGGAAGGTTTTTATAACAATATGAGTCCCTAAACATTATTTTGGGATGTTTGGAAGACAGTAAATTGTACTTGTAGTTTTAATCCTTGTGTTGCCCCTATTGATGATTTTGATAAAATAGTGGTTAAAATAACTTAGAATGTTATGAAACATAATAAGTAATGTTTTGTGATCATATTAAATCTCTGATATATATTTTTATAATTTTTTGATTAAGTTTAATGATGCTTTCTTCTTTACATCTATTTATTGGTTATATCTTGGATTAATTAATTACAGGTTGATTCTTTTATAAAAATTAGTGAAATTTGGTGCTCTCTGATATTTTAGCATCTTGTAGTGTTCATAAATTTTGGGTGGCCATAACTTAAGAAAATCTAGTACTTCATGTTCAAATTACCCATGGACAAATTTTTGGGAAAATTAAATAAATATTAAATTTAATTAGAAAAATTCCAAGTTTCTGGATTTAGGCTAAATGTGTCATGATAGACCCACAATAATTATCTTAGGATATTTGGAAGAAAATTTGGAGTACCGTCTATCATGTACATCATATATCTTAGGTTGGTCTGCATTTAGTAAAACTACAGAAATTGTGATAACATGGGATATCATAGGAAGTGGGGAGAAATGAATGCTAATTTGGTAAGATGAAATAGAGCTTCATTAGAAACCATGATGAGGAGAGTGTTGGGTTGGCTAGAGTTAAGAGGTGCTCGGGATCGACGAAAGATCGTCCTTCCTATGGAGGGAGGGAGGGAGGGAGAGAGAGAGAGTCAAAACACACAAGGGTTAGATCCAGAGTAATATTAAAAAGGGATCAGTAATCGGGTGTTAACCAATAACAGTAAGTGCCTTGCGAAAGGGAGTTTTGGGCTTCAGCCCATCGTAGTTCCTATTGCCCTTGAGAGCTCTTCACGGGAAATACCTTGGGCAGTCCTGGGCTAACCTAAACCGTAAGTAAAATCAATGCTTAAACGAGAAATTAGTATAAGTAGGGATTCACAATTCACACACCCCGGTAGCTCGGGAGGTTGGTTAGGTTAGTTTGATTAGTCATCTGAACGGTAGGTTCAGAAGGTAGATGTAACGTATGGGATAGTCCGGGGAGCCGGTGGCTTGGAAGGATTTGGATACATAAATAAGGTGGTGGGTCTTCGGTATTGGATGCTCGTTCACACCGACGTCGATACGTTGACTCGGTGGGTGTGGTATCGGAATACCCTGATGTGTTCCCCGCGGATCTTCCTGGAGCCCCGCCTCAGCGGGAGATAGATTTTAAGATCGAGCTAGTGCCAGGTGCAAATCCTGTGTCACAATCTCCGTATCGGCTAGTGCCTAAGGAAATGACGGAGCTGAAAGTTCAACTGCAAGAGTTGTTGGAGCAAGGGTATGTGTGCCCGAGTTCTTCGCCTTGGAGCGCACCGGTCCTCTTTGTTAAGAAGAAGGACGGAAGCTTGAGGCTATGTATTGATTATCGGGAGCTAAACAAGCTGACGGAGAAGAACAAGTACCCGATCCCCCGGATTGATGATCTCCTTGATCAGTTAGTCGGGTCGACGGTGTACTCGAAGTTGGATCTCAAGGCTAGGTACTATCAGCTGCTAATAAGGGAGAGTGATATCCCGAAGACAGCGTTTAGTATGAGATACGGGCATTATGAGTTTACAGTCAAGCCGTTTGGGCTGACTAATGCGCCGTCAGTATTCATGGATTTGATGAACAGGACGTTCAGGGAGTACTTGGACCATTTCGTGATCATCTTCATCGATGATATTTTGGTGTACTCGCAAAGTGAGGAAGATCACTTCAAGCATCTTCATTTGGTGTTGGAAACGCTAAGGAGAAATCAGTTGTATGCCAAGTTCTCGAAGTGCGAGTTTTGGCTATCCTCAGTGGCGTTCCTTGGTCATATAGTGAGTGGAGAAGGTATTGAAGTGGATCCGACGAAGTTTGTTGCGATACGGGAGTGGCCTGAGCTTTCTACGTTCGCGGAAGTCCGGAGCTTTCTGGGGATGGCCGGCTATTATAGGCGCTTCGTAGAGAACTTCTTGCGGAAAGAGTTACCCCTCACTACTTTGACGAGGAAGGAGCAGAAGTTCATTTGGACGTCGAAGTGCACGCGAGCTTTTGAGGAGTGGAAATGTCGGTTGACCACGACGCCTGTGCTGAGTTCGCCGAGTGGGACCAAAGGTTATGAGATTTATAGCGATGCTTCGGGCAACGGTTTGAGTTGCGTCCTACTGCAACATGGAAGTGTGATCTCTTATGGCTCGAGACAACTGAAAGTGCACGAGAGGAATTATCTGGTCTATGACTTGGAGTTAGCGGCCGTGATTTTTGCCTTGCAGCTGTGGAGACATTATTTGTACGGTGTGCAAATTGATATCTACACCGATATTAAGAGTCTGAAGTATCTGATTGATCAGAAAGATCTGAATTTGCGGCAGCATAGATGGATGGAGTTCCTAGGAGACTGTACATTTAAGATCCATTACGTGCCTGGTAAAGGTAATGTGGTTGCGGACGCGTTGAGTGGTCGGGCCCCAGCTCAAGTCGATTGGCTGTCGATCCATGACGAGCGGTTGGTTCGGGAGTTGGAGGCTTTGGAGATTGTTTGTGTAGATAAGCAGTCGAGTGTTGAAGCAGTGCTGAATTGGACTGAAGTCCAATATGACTTGGCTGATCGGATTCAGCAGGCTTTGGATTTGGATGTCCATATGAAGCAGTTTATGGTAGAGGCTCTGGATGGGTCAAATTCGCAATTTGTTGTGGAGGACGGATTACTTTGGAAAGACGGTCGTCTGTACGTCCCAAGTGTGGGCAATTTGCGGGTGGAATTATTGTGCGAGGCACACCATACCAAGTACTCAATTCACGCGGGGAGCATGAAGATGTACCGCGATGTAAAGAAACTATTTTGGTGGTCGGGTTTGAAGAAGGATGTGGCACTCTACGTAGTGAAGTGCCAAACATGCGCCTTGGTGAAGGCGGAATGCCAAAAGCCGGGAGGATTTCTGAAGTCCTTGCCTATTCCAGAGTGGAAATTCGACGACATCTTTATGCACTTTGTGCACTATTTGTCAAGGTCGCAAAAGGGGAACGACGTCATCTGGGTGGTCGTAGATCGGCGAACGAAGGTGTCGCATTTCATTCCGCATAGGAAGGATGATCCGGTGGAGAAGTTGGCAAAACTATAGGTGGATAATATGGTACAGCTTCATGGTGTGCCCCGGAGCATCGTGAGTGACCGAGATGGGCGGTTCACGTCCAATGATTGGAGGCTAGTACAGCAAATGTTGGGAACAAAGTTAAAATTCAGCACAGCCTTCCATCCGCAAACAGATGGGCAGACCGAGAGGGTCAATAGAACTATGGAAGACATGCTCTGCATGTGTGTCTTGGACTTTGGAAAGCAATGGGAAGACCATCTTTATTTGGTGAAGCAGCCTATCGGTTGAAGCTTTCAATGGAGCTTGGTGGTTTACATGATGTATTCCATATTTTGGTGCTTCAGAAGGCGGTGCAAGATCCTACGCAAGTGATGGAGGATGATCAAATGCCGATTGTTAGTGGGTTGACGACAAAAGTCAAGCCCGTGCGGATTGAGGACTCGGAGGTCAAGCGGCTATGCCATAAAGAGATCAGGATGGTCAATGTCCGATGGGAGGAATACGGTCGTGAGGAGCTCTCTTGGGAGCAAGAGCAGGCTATGCTTGACGAGTATCCGAAGTTGTTCCGCTCAGGTACAATTTAATTTTGGTACTCGTCTTTCCTTTATATAATTTCGTGGATGAAATTCTTTTAAGAGCGGGAGAGTTGTAACACCCCGAAACTCAGAAGAGCGACGGGAGACGTTTTGGGCCAGAGTTGGAATCTGGCAGGAGGCACACGGCCTAGGACACGGGCGTGTCCCAGGGCGTGTCAGGCTTGAGTCGATGACTTGGCCCGAAGTCGACGAATTTTACTCGACAATATGTCGAGACAGGGCACACAGCCTGAGACACGGGCGTGTCTCAGGGCGTATCGAGCCCATGTCGACTATCGGCCCGGGTGTCGACGAATTTCGCTCGATGAAGTGTCGAGACAAGGCACACGGCCTAGGATACGGGAGTGTCCATAGCCGTGTCGTGCAGTCGACGATTTTCGGTCGATGAAGTGTCGAGAGAAGGCACGCGGCCTAGGACACGGGCGTGTCCAAGGCCGTGTCGGGTGGTAGATGAACTTCACTCGACGAAGTATCGAGACCGTGAACACGGCCTGGAGCCCAGGCATGTTCGAGTGGACACAGGTTAGGATACGGGCATGTCCAAGAACCCGTGTGACTCTCGGGTTATTTTCGGGCTGTGTCGATGGGGGCACACGGCCGACAACACGGCCGTGTCAGGTGGAACACGGGCGTGTCAGGTCGAACACGAGCGTGTCGGATACCCGTGTGTTATTCCAGGCGCGTCGATTTTGACGGCGAATTAGGGACACGGCCCTGGACACGGGCGTGTGCCAGGCTGTGTTCGGTCCAGATTGTACATTTCAGGCCCAAATCAAAGCCGTTCGTTTCTTTAATTTAGGATCCAACGGCTGGGGGTTGTTCCTGATGGAATATACACGGGATTGGACCCTTGAAACCCTCATTTCTTTTGAGTGGTTATCTTTCTAAAGTCTAGAGAGAGGAGAGCCAAAGGAGGAAGAAGAAGCTAGATCCGTCCATTGGAGGAGCTTCGAAGCTCCAAATCGCGAGCCGACTCCGGATCTACGGAGGCAAAGAGAGTGCGGTGCTTTTCATTTGCTTACTTTTCCATGGCACCAAAGAGGAACGCTAGGGTAACGATTCTCTTCTTGAGCACGTGAAGCTCTCCTTATTTTGCATAGGAAGCCCGCTCTCGCGAGTGTGCGGGGAGTTTGAGGCGTTCCTACGGGTAGACATGAATAGTCCCCATTGTTTAGAGTCCGTATTCGAGAACGGACATAGGCATGATGTGTGAAGCCTACCCGGACATGTTGGTCTGGATCGGTGATGTTGCATTGCATAAATGCCGGAGAAGACTTCGTGCGATTGTTTTTTTTCGGGTTTTCTATGTGGTAGATTGCAACATGGAGCCTTGGGGATTAACCCTAAGGTGCACTCGGAAAACTGGGCGGATGCGTGATCTTTCCAACTTGGTGGCCTGAGAGCCAACTTGAACATAACCGGATTATGTGATGTGTGATGGAAACGGGACTCGGGAGAAGTTTGACCTGCGTATATGGCTTAAATTGTCGTTGTAATGTGAGCACGGGTTAGATGGAACCGTACACGTTCTATGTCGTTCGGTTAAAGAGACCTAAGGTTACGTGGAATTTACCGTTGGCACAGATTAGGTTCTTTAGCGGTCTATGGCTTAAATTGACGTGACCCATACCAGGAAGACAAAATGCTCATAGGTTTGGCCGTCATAGTGGCGGTGGTGAGTCCGGAATGTCTATGGCTTTAAATGACGTGTCATAGGCCGGTTCACCGAGAATGTGCCCTCAGAGCACGGGGCGTGTGGCCGTTCGAGCCAACGCCTGTGATGCAATGTATATTGAAATACTGCTTGGTTATGCTAATAAATGCAGGGAATGAGCATCGCAGCCCCAAGTTAGGGGCGGGATCGTTATAATTTGGTCAGCATTGCTGACCGTTGCCTTGTGTGCCACCGTGCGGTGGTTTTGTTGCTTGCAGGTGCTGCTGGACCATGCAGTCAATAGCGGGCTAAAGCCCAAATCGCGAAGCCGGCCCTCGAAGGCCTAATTGGAGTGTTTACTGCTTTTATTCATGTACGACCGGCTTGCGTGCCGTGGTATGTAACACATGTAATATCAAGAAAACCATTTTGTAAGGCCTTAAGGCATGTACTTGTTTATGTACAACATTCCTATTTGGTATTAGTGGACATTCATGCTTTTGTGCTAGGTTTTTTATTGCAACTAATTAAATTGCTTCCGCTAGAATGCTCTATGTAGTACGTTGGATTAGTTGGATGGTTTCCATGAGTAACCACCCGGTCTGTCTGTGGTATATGGCGTCACGCCCCGGCCGGACCTACTGCTATATGTTATGTGACGGATAGGGGGTGTTACAGGCTATACCTTTTTAATACTCACCTTTTTGATAATAAAGTTTTTTGTTATTCCAATTTTTGGTTTCTTCTTGTCTATTCGAACATGGTATTAGAGGACCTGATCTTTTCTGCCAGATTCTGTGCCTTCTTCTGCCTGCGTGATTTTCCCTTCTTCTTATACTATGTTCGCGGCTTCTATTCTCTTCTTTATCGCTCCCCTTTGTGTGTGTGGCCTCTCTTCTCGCTCTGTCTCTCTATCCGCAACCTATTTTTGCGGTTTCTCTGCCTCTTTTCTCTCCGCAAACTCCTTTCAGTTCATGCGGTCTTCTCCCTCTCCTATTCGCGCGACCTTCTTTTTAGCCGCCCGACTTCATTCCCTCTGCTTTGTTGTGCTTCTTGGTCGTGGCCTTCCTTACCGCTGGTATATTGACACTGTGACCGCTGCAGACCCTCGTCTTCTGTCCATTGCGGCCTTCCTTGCCGCATGTCTTGTCTTCTCCCCTTCTTATTGTTCGTATGGCCTGTCTCTCTCACGCAGATTATGTGAGCTATCTCTGTCTACACGACCTGTCCGAACAGCTTCCTCCTTTCTTCTCGCTACCTCTCTAATTCGACCTGTTCTTCTTGTTGCGACCTGTGTTTTGTCGCTGCGCCCTCCTTTTCTAATTGCTCTTCTTCTTAAGTCACTGCGACCTGTTGTTAAGACATCGCGACATGTTCTTCTTGTCGCACCCTGTGCCTTGTCTCCGCGCCCTCCTTAACAAGCCTCGAATTATTCTCTCTCTGCTCTCTTCTATGGCCGCCTCTTCTTCGAAACTGTTTGCCTCCATGGTCATGTCTTCTGGTCTTGCCCACGTCGCTACTCAAGGAAAATGGCTGATCGACTCTGGTGCTACCAATCATATGACTGGAAATCCGTAATATTTTTCTCTCCTTGACTAGCATGATTGGTTGCCACCGATCCTTATTATGGATGTCTCTCCCTCATCGATCTATGGAACGGAGTGGTTCAAGTCACTCTGTCTCTTCTCTTGGCGGACACCCTCTACGTGCCCACTTTCCCTTGCAATTTGTTATCTGTTACTTCTCTTTGCAAGCAACTACAGTGCTCCGTCACATTCACTTCTACTACTTGTTCTTTTCAGGATCCGGGCTCCAAACGGACGATTGCTACTTGGACGGAGAGAGGCGACCTCTACTTCCTCGACAACGCTTCTGCACTATCCGCCTTCTCCTCTTCTTCTACTGATCTTCTCTAATGGCACCTTCATCTTGGTCATGCTCCTCCAAGACTTCTTCATCAGCTTCTGCCCGACCTTCCTCCGCAGTGTCCTCTCAACTGTGATGCATGTCAGCTTGGCAAGCATCACCGCTCCTCCTTCCAACCAAAGCAAGGTCGTGGCTCTTCCCGACCATTTGATCTAGTTCACTCCGACATCTGGGTCCTGCTCCTACACTCACCATTGGTCGAGGTAGTTCATATTTTGTAACCTTTATTGATGATTTCTCTCAATGTACGTGGGTGTATCTTTTAAAGGATCGCTCCGAACTATTTTCTGTATGGACAACCTTCTATAATATAATTGAGACTCAGTTTGATGTATCTATTAAAATCTTTCGCTCTGACAATGCTAAGGAATATCTTAGTAATGATTTCTCTTCTTTCTGTATGCAATATAGTATTATTCATCAAACTAGATGTGTTTATACCTCACAGCAAAATGGGGTAGCAGAACGTAAAAACTGTCACCTCATCGATGTTGCTCACACTCTGATGACACAAATGTATGTTCCTCACTCCTATTAGGGCTATGTTGTTCTCAGCTCTTGCTATCTCATTAATCAAATTCCGTCTACGGTTCTCCATTATCATACCCTATTCTCCATTCTCTATCCGGGTAAGGATTCGTTTCCTCTACCTCTACGTATCTTTGGGTGCATGACTTTTGTGCACGCTCCTTCCACCACTCATGACAAACTCGCCCCACGTGCCACCAAGTGTGTCTTTTTGGGTTACTCTACTACTCAGAAAGACTATTATTGCTTTGACCCCATTCTTCGTAAACAATACGTATCCGCAGATGTGACCTTATTCGAAAATGCCTCCTATTTCTCTTATGAATCCTCTCCCTCTCCAGATATGTTTGCTCCTCCTGCCATTCCCACCACCACATATACTCCCATCGAGCTTTCTCCACCGTCATCTCCACCATCTCCTCCTTCACTCTCTCCCTCTCCACCACTGTCATCTCCCTCCTCTCCGCAACCATCTCCCTCTACTCCCGGGCCAGCTCTCTCCGCCACGAATGCTCCAGTTCCTGCGGAACATGTCGATCTTGATCTTCTCATTGCTCTTCGCAAAGGGGTGCGGACGTGTGCCCAGCACCCAGTGGCTGCTGTTGTTTCCTATGATCATCTAACTCCTTATCGCAGAGCATTTTCCTTGGCTATCTCCGCCACTGCCACTCCCCGCACCTACCAGGAAGCTCTTGTCGTTTCTCATTGTAAGGCCGCCATGGATGGGGAATTGCTACCCTCACTGAAAGGGGTACCTAGACCCTTGTTCCTCCTCCTTTGGGCACTGATGTTGTTGGTTGTTGCTGGGTTTTTGTTGTAAAGTTCCATCTAGACGGCATCATGGATCAATACAAGCCCTGCCTGGTAGCCAAAGTCTTCGCTCAGACTTATGGTGTTGATTACTTTGACACCTTCTCTCCCGTTGCTCATCTCAGCACCATTCTGGTCCTTCTCTCTATAGTATTCAACAGGGATTGGCCCATTTCACTGCTGGATGTTAAGAATGCCTCTCTCTATGGTGATACTCAGGAAGATGTTTACGTGGAGCAACCTCCGGGGTATGTTGCTCTGGGGGAGATACGAGTATGTCGGCTGAAGAAGGTCATCTATGGCCTAAAACAAAGCTCTCAGGCATGGTTTGAGAAGTTTAGCGACATTGTTACGACCATTGATTTTGCAAGAAGTTCAGCCGATAACTCCTTATTCATTTACAAAACATCCTCGGGTCTGGTGGTTCTGGCTGTATATGTAGATGACATTCTTCTTACTGGAGATGACTGGGCTGGGGTAGCTTTGACAAAGAAACACCTCCATCAACACCTGGTCACAAAGGATTTGGGCTCTGCAAAATACTTCCTGGGGATTGAAATCTCTAGGAAGCCCAAATCCATGGTTCTTTCCCAATAGAAGTATGCTCTTGATCTACTAAAAGAGGCAGGGTTGACTGGTGTGAATCCTGCCCGATGTCCTATGGCTGCTGGAGAAGACAAAACTTGAATAGATGACTCGCTTCTACTATCTGATCTTACGAGGTACCGGCGTCTGGTTGACAAACTCATTTATCTCATGGTAACCAGACCCGAGATCTCCTATATTGTAGGCAAGGTGAGCCAATTTATGCAAGCTCCTTGGGAGTACCATCTATAGTCTGCCCTGAGGATATTGGAGTATGTTAAAGCAACGTCAGGGAAAGGACTTCTTTTTCAGAATAATGGTCACTTGAGGGTTGAAGCGTACTCAGATTCGAGTTATGCTGATGACAAAGGAGACTGCAAGTCAATGTCGGGCTTCTGCACATTTTTTGGAGGAAATCTTGTGAGTTGGAAGAGCAAGAAATAGTCTGTGGTCTCCAGGTCTAATGTTGAAGTGTAATATCGTAGTATGGCATCGACCACATGTGAGTTAAATGGTTACGAGCTCTCATGCTTGACTTAGGATAGGTTTACAACTATCCTCTTCCTATGTTCTGTGACAACAAGGCCGCGATATACATCTCCAGTAATCTGGTCTTCCATGAGAGAACAAAACACATAGAAGTCGACTATCATTTTATTCGGGAAGAGATCTTGAAGAAATAGATTTGTACTCTGTTCATCACTTCTGACAACGAGTTGGCAGATATCTTCACCAAGCCAGTGTCCGCTTCCTTTTTTCCACATTTGTGACAAGCTGGGCATGATCGATATCTATGCTCCAGCTTGAGGGGGAGTGTTGCAGTATGGAGGCAGGGTGGTATGTTGTTGTTCGGAGGCCAGGCGGTCTGGCAGTTTATCTCAGCGGCTTGTCTGCCGGGCTGTTGCTGTTTGGCATTTGTTGCAGTACGAAGGTCGAGCGGTCTGTTGCTGTTTAGTATCTGTGCAGTCTGGCGGTTTATCTCAGGTGACTCGGAGACCGGCGGTCTAGTGGTCTCCTCTAGCGGCTTGTTCTCTGTGGCAACTTGTTCTCTCCTTCTTATGGTTGTCGAGCGGTTAGCCTACTTGTCTAACCGCACTAATTTTTCGGTCTGTTTATTTGTAAAGCCGCATATACTTGTAATTATTTAGTCCCACATTGCTTATTTGTAATCTCTCTTATCTCCTCCATTCTATAAAAGGGAGGTTATACCTTTGTAATACTCACCTTTTTTGGATAATAAAGTTTTTTGTTATTCCAATTTCCGGTTTCTTCTTGTCTGTTCGAACAGTAACCATGGGCTTTAGCTTGCTATTTCTCGCTCGGCTCTGTTGCACCTGCATGAAGACATTCCACCCAAAATGTGGTAAATAAGGCAACAGTCCGCATTAGCTGACCAAATTATAACGACCCCACCCCACACTCGGGATGGCGGTATTCCTTCCCTGTAGACATAAGCATATATATATATAAATACATATATATATATATATATATATATATATATATATATATATATATATATATATATATATATATATATATATATATATATATATTGGCAATCAGAATGTGCAACTTAAGCACCATTCACCACAGACGTTGGCACGGCCGTCCAACACCGCGTGCTCTCAGGGCACATTATCGGTGTACTAGAATTACCCAGGGTTCCACCTCCGTTCTCAGCGACCGTTAGCATAATTTGAGCATTTCTAGTCTTTTCGGCCCGAAGCCTAAGACTAACCCTACGTTATGACAAAGGCGTGCTAAGATTCAAGCCACTGACTCACTCCAAGCCGATCGTCATAAGGTTGGGTATAGTTCATCTCTTTACCGTTGCTCAAATTGTCAGGCGCAACAAGCCACGACGCGGGTCAGCCTCCCCTTTCCTATTCACAATAGTAGATAACACTTATATGTACCTGTTGGGTCTATTGATGCCAATTTCCCAGATTTGTAAGAAGTCAAACGGGTCAATGACATACACACATAATGTACTTGATGTGTGCTTTAGTTCATGCATGCAGATTGTCCATGATTGGACAGGTGAAGAAAATGAGTTTGGTAGTAAACTCATATTTATCGAGCTCATCTCAAAGTTCATCGAGCTCAGTACGCTGGTCGTCGAGCTCAACTCAACACTCCGTGGGATAATCACAAGAGTTCAGGTTTCAACTTTCGTCGAGCTCAGCTTCAAGTTTCTCGAGCTCAGCTAATAAATCGTCGAACTCAGCTCAACACTTGTTAAGCTAAAAGCCAAAAAATCAACGAAGGCAAAAGGCATTGAGATCGCTGAGAAGATTAAAGTTCGTCAAGCTCATCCCATAGATCGTCGAACGCAACTAAGGCCAGAAAATTTGTCTAAGGTAAAAGCGCTGAGAACGCTGAGAAGAAGGCATTGAGACCACTGAGACAGCAGAGAGCAGAGAAGATAGCACTGAGATCGCTGAGACAGCTGAGAAGATAGTGTTGAGACTGCTGACACAGCAGAGACAAAATTGGTTGGTTTTTTATAAGTCTAGAAGCATTGAGTGAAGCAGATTCACTCAACGCTTCAAATAATGCAGGAAGAGCTGAGACAGTTAAGAGATAAACAGCTAAGATAAACCTAGCTGGATTTTTTCTAAGTCCAGAAGCATTGAATGAAGTAGGTACACTCAATGCTTCTAATGAAGAAGGAAGCGCTGAGACAGTTAAAAGCAAGAAACCGCTGAGACAGCTGTGAAGATACTGCTGAGACAGAAACTTGTCTGAGCTAAGAAGAAGAAAGCGCTGAGACAAAGGCATGTCTAAGCTAATAATGAAAAACTGCTGAGACCGCTGAGACAAAACCGTTGAGACAAAGCCAGGGAAATTTCTAAGTCCAGAAGCGCTGAGAGCTGATGCGTAAGATCACGACAGTGAACCGGTCGCACAAGTAATATAAAATGGGCGAGTTTTCCCAAGTATCGATCTCTCAAGGAACACAGTAAGGTGGAGTTAATTTCGAGGAGGACTTGAGATTGAAGTCCTTAGGCCGGAGGTAACGATGGGGGTTTTTGTATTTGCGGACAAAGAAAATAAAACACTATCAACTACTCCTATGCAACGCCGCTATGCGATGCTTCGCCAGGCGGGATGGAAGACTAGTCGGGCCGCTATGCACCGAATCGTTGGGCGGATGGATGAGTAGGCTTGCAGATGAGGTGATGAGAATGGCGGAATGAGGGTCGTGATCACCTCTTCGCTATGCACGCAACTAGCAATTGCTAGTGCGGCAAGGGTGGATGGTGGTGGATGGAATATGGCGCACCTCAAGAAAATAACAGAAATAAGAAATCACATAGACATGATTTGATACAAATGTATATCAAAATAAGTACAACTTCATCATAAACAAGAGATCAACTATACTATTCAACAACAAGAGAAGAAAAGTGTGCGAAATCGACCGGATTTGAAGCCTTGCTGAGGATTCACGGTTGGAATCGTCGGGTTGTCAATCCGCGTTGAAGCTCGGTCCGCAACTGCGTCCGGGGTAGAGAAGGGCTGTCACCACCATCCAATGGCCCGTCTTCTTCGTGTCACGATCCGGTGGAGGATGGCACAACTTCCCCTAGCTTGATGGAGAAAGCTAGGTCAAGCTCTTCTTATAGCTCAAGGATGAAGGAGGAGGCCGAGAGGAAGCTCCGGCTTGGATTTGGCGGTGAAATCTTGCCCGGAGCACCTCCCTAGGGTGGAGATTGTAGGAGGACGGCGGAATCCCTCCTCGGAGACGAAAACAGCGGAGGAAAAATGAGCGATGGATCCTCTCCCGAATTAGTGCGAGACCTGCACTATTTATACAAAGCAGAAATGAACAATGAGCACGATCACAGGCGCACGACCAGTGGTCGTGCGCACTATGTCTGGTGCTCGCGCACACTGGCATGGAAGATCAGGAAGAAGAACTGGGATAACGCGCACGGGCAGTGGCGCACGACCAGTGGTCGTGCGCACTAAGTCCAATGGTCGTGTGATTACCCTAGACAGGACTCCAGAAAAGAGGAATCAATGCACACGATCAGTGGCGCACGACCGGTGGTCGTGCGCATTATGTCCAGTGGTCGTGCGCTTACCCCTGTTAAATTTTCTCAAGCGTGGTCAGCAAGGTAGCCCAAACACCAAATTAATATCTTCGGAACTACCCAGTTCTCACGTTGAACCAGCGGAAAACCAAGGAACAAAGGTTAATCCCAACAAACAATGGAAGCACAAGCAGATCTTTTATACATTCACTTCTTTGCAACACGAGGCATACATAGCGAGACATGATTTCGCTAGTATAACAGCTGTAAACAGAAAGCACCCAAAATCAAGTCGGGCGGACAGCACCGGAGTCCGTCGAGACCGCCGAGGTCGCTGAGGTCGCCGAGTCCGCGAGCTCGCCCGAACTAAGCTGCAATCCGCCGAATAGCCACGGAGTCCGCCAAAGCCGCGAGGCCGCGCGGACACACCGTTATTTGTCTCCTGCTGAAGCTGAACTGAGGAACACCCCCTACCCGCCTGAAGCCGGCGGACAGGTTATTGAAGCTGGCAAAGATGAAACAGAGCTGACAAGCAGCAGAGCGACCTCCTGCTGAATCCGCAGAGACCGCACACTTCCAAGTACTTGACCAAAGTCAAAGCCAAACTCCTGGCTCCTTGAAGCTAACCGCGCGACCTACACACAGCAAACGTCAGCACTGAAACAATCCGCGCGGACAGACAAACTGAGACCGCAACTCCTTGCCCAACCCAACTTACTGTTCACTCAAGTTACTGTATACCTGCCAGGGGGTCCTATTTATAGGCGAGGTGAGGAGTGTGGTCACCGCCTCGAGATAGCGACACCTCCCTAGCCCGCACGATAGCAAAACACCGTCCGCCGTGTCTGCAAGGACTTAGCCGGATACCAAGGAAAACCTCCAGGAGCAAGGCAATCATTGGCGAACCCTCTCCAGTCCGCCTAAGCTATGCGGACAAGGCATCAGCCCGCAAAGCTTCCGACCACTGCAGGACAGCAACCCCCTTCAATGGCTGTCCGCACCAACCCGAGGCAGTCTGCAAGACTCAAGCCTCAATCCGCCACAAGTCTACGACCAAAGGCAGATAGCAACAGTCCGCCCAGTCACAGCGTACTTGGCGGATACGACGGACACCATGGTCTTAGCACAGAGTGTGACCAAGTCCAAAACCATCAAAGGCCAATGCGAGCATGGCGGACATAAACTCCCGTCCGCCAAACAACAAGCACACAGACCGCCAGCAGTCCGCAGGATACTCGCACACCTGCCCCAACGCAGCAGCCTCCTCCCGGACTCCAAACACAGTCCGCTAAAGACCTCCACAGCAAACACCTGCTGTAACACCAGAGCTCGACAAGGCCTCAGCCAAGCTCTAAGCCCAGTCTGCAACAGCCCATACCGCGGACACGCCAGTCCGCAAGCTTCCGCAAACATGAGCCAAACCGCCAAACAGCACAAGCTTACACCACGGCCACTGAGCAAAGCATCAGTCTGCAAGCCTCTCTATCCGCAGATACCAGGCCGCATAGTCCGCGGACTCCATGCAAACAACCCGCTCAGAAGACAGCCGGCTTCCACTAAACTTTCCACCAGGCCGCACATCACAGTCCGCCCAGTCCGCCTAGTCCGCCAAAGCTGTCCGCCCAGGCCACCCGGCCTGTCCCGTCAACCACTTCCACTTCACAAATTGCAACACTCCCCCTTGAAGTGGGAAGTGGTGACCAAGCCCAACAAGATGCGCAAGCGTTCAAAGGGCCCCTTCGACAGTGGCTTCGTGAAGATGTCAGCAAGATTATCTTCACTCCGAACATGCCCGACCAGTAGAGATCCTTCCAACACCTTCTCCCTGATGAAATGGTGATCAATCTCTATATGCTTGGTCCTGGCATGACACACTGGATTATTAACCAGTTTGAGAGCACTCTCATTGTCATCCCGGAGTAAAGTAGGCCCTTGCACTTCTTCATGAACATCCTTTATAAGCCTCCTCAACCAAACGGCTTCCCGAGCAGCCAAGGCCTGTTGAAATTTGTGAAGTGGAAGTGGGTGACGGGACAGGCCGCGCGGACTGTGGCAGACAGCTTTGGCGGACTGGGCGGACTGGGCGGACTGGGTGGACTGCGATGTGCGGCCTGGTGGAAGGTCTAGTGGGAAGCCAGTTGTTCTTCTGAGCTGTTTGCACGGGTTGAGTCCGCGGACTATGCGGCCTGGTTTCTGCGGATTGGGTGTTTGCTGATTGGCTTTGCCAAGGAGCGGCCTGTGCGGATGAAGGTTGCGGACTGGTGCATAGCTCAGTGGCCGCGGGTGCAAGCTTGTGTTGATAGGCGGTTTGGCTCGTGTCCGCGGGTAGCTTGCGGACTGGAGTGTCCGCGGTGTGGGATGTTGCGAACTAAGCTTAGAGCTTGGCGGAGGCCTTGTCGAGCTCTGGTGGCACAGCAGGGAGTTGCTGTGGAGATCGTTGTGGCGGCCTGGTTTTGGAGTCCAGGATTAGATCGCTGTGATAGGGCAGGAGTGCGAGGAGCTCGCGGACTGTGGCGGTCTGCGCTGTGGTGTTTTGGCGGACTGGAGTTTTGCGTCCGCCAAGCTCGCATTAGCCCCTTATGGTTTTGGGCTTGGTCACACTCGGTGCTGAGTTTAGTGTGTCCGCCGTATCCGCCGAGTCCGCTGTGACCGGGCTGTCTGTCTTTAGCTGCCTTTGGTCGTGGACTTGTGGCGGATTGAGGTGTGTGTCTTGCGGACTGCCTCGGGTTGGTGCGGACAGCCATTGAAGGGGGCTTGCTGTCCTGAAGCGGTTGGAGCTTTGCGGGCTGATGCCTTGTCCGCATAGCTTGTGCGGACTGGAGAGGGTTCGCCAATGTTTGCCTAGCTCCTGGCGGTTTTCCTTGGTGTCGGCTAAGTCCACGCGGACTCAGCGGACGGTGGTTTGTATTCGCGCGGGCTAGGGCGGTGTCGCTATCTCTTGGGCGGTGACCACACTCCTCACCCGGCCTATAAATAGGACCCCCCTGGCACATCTACAGTAACTTGAGTGAACAGTAAGTTGGGGTGTGCGAAGTGCTGCAGTCTGTGTTTGCCAGTCCGCACGGTTTGTTTCAGGCTGACGGTTTGCTGTGTGCAGGTCGCGCGGATAACTACAAGGAGCCAGGAGTTTGGCTGTGACTTTGGTGAAGTGCTTGGAAGTGTGCGGTCTCTGCGGACTCAGCAGGAGGTCGCTCTGCGGCTTGTCAGTTCTGTTTCATCTTTTCCAGCTTCAATAACCTGTCCGCCGGCTACAGGCGGGTAGGGGTGCTCCTCAGTTCGGGTTCAGCAGGAGGCGAATAACTGTGTGTCCGCGCGGCCTCGCGGCTTCGGCGAACTCCGTGGTATTCGGCAGATTGTAGCATAGTTCGGGCGGCTTCGGCGACCTCGGCGACCTCGCGGTCTCGGCGGACTCGGGTTCTGTCCGCCCGGCTTGTTTTTTGGTGCTTCTGTTTTTCAGCTGTTATACTAGCGAAATCATGTCTCGCTATGTATGCCTCGCATTGTAAAGAAGTGAATGAATATAAGACCTGCTTGTGCTTCCGTTGTTTGTTGTGATTTACCTCTGTACCTCTAGTCCTTGGTTTCCGCTGGTTCAACGTGCGAACTGGGTAGTTCTGAAGATATTAATTTGGCGTTTGGGCTATCTTGCTGACCACGTTGAGAAAATTTTAACATGGTATCAAAGCCAGGTTTCTGAGGTTGCTGAGGTTCAGTTGCGTGAGCGGAAGTCAGCCAGTGTTGTTACTCTGTGATTGAGTGGTGATCAACCTGTGTTGTTGCTCGGAGCTGCTGAAAGGTTGCCAATAGGTGTTGCAATGGAAGGGAGCTTAGCAAGAGGTCTGGGCATTGAACTCTTAACGCCGACTAACTTTAAGAAGTGGAAGTCGTGCATGAAGAGTTATCTTCTGGGCGAGGAGCTGTGGGATGTCGTTGGTGGAGACGACAGGCAGGAAGTCACTGCTGCTTTCGGTACTGCTGAGCAGGTGAGGCTCTGGAGAAGAACAAATGCTAAGGCGGAGTTCGTTCTGAAGAGAGCTGTGTCTCCAGAATTGTTTGATCACATCATTGGATGTGAGTCGGCTGCTGATATTTGGACAACCATTGATGAGTTGTTCAATAGGAAGAATGTGGCGCGGCTTCAGTTCCTGGAGAATGAGTTGGCCAGGGCAACTCAGGGAGACCTTTCCATTTCCAAGTACTTCTTAAAGATGAAGAGCTTGTGTGCTGAGCTGTCGGCACTGGATCCTGATGAGCCTATCTCTGAGGTAAAGATGAAAAGGCACATTATCCGCGGCTTGCGGAAGGAGTATGTGGCCTTTGTCACATCTGTTCAAGGGTGGGCTACTCAGCCGTCTTTGCTGGAGCTGGAGAATCAGCTTGCCTTGCAGGAGAGCTTAGCAAGGCAGATGGCTGGAGTGAACCTGAATCAGGAAGGCAGCGAAGCTCTCTTCTCAGGAAAGAAGAAAGGATGGGAAGGGAAGAAGAAGAAGGTGCAGGCCGCTGTTGAGAAGGAGACTTCAACTTCATATCCGCCGGAGAGGAGCAATGCTCCTAAGGACTGGAAGAAGAATCTGAAGTGCTACCGGTGTCATCAGCGTGGGCACTTCAAGCGGGACTGCAAGGTCAAACTGCAGCCTGGGCATGCTGCGGGAAAGGAGGAAGCTTGTTCGAGAAGTGTAGAAGCAGAATGGGGCGGAGCTTTCTTGACGGGCACTTGTGTCCGGGCCATGTCTGCTGAGGACTTCAACGACGAGTGGATCGTGGACTCCGGGTGTGGTCATCACCTCACCGGAGACAAATCGAAGTTCACCTCCATGCAGCCTTACTCAGGTAATGAAGCTATTATCACTGCTGATAATACTGTTTATGCAGTAGAGAAAGAGGGGGTCGTGTCATTGGGTAG
The DNA here is from genome assembly GCA_039583875.1 of Platanthera guangdongensis. NCBI lineage: Eukaryota > Viridiplantae > Streptophyta > Magnoliopsida > Asparagales > Orchidaceae > Platanthera > Platanthera guangdongensis. The sequence goes on along the minus strand of CM077156.1, from coordinate 145,100,445 downwards.
TGATCAGGGGCCACTTACGTTAAGGAGTGTGTATCACGTACCGGGCATGAAGAAGAACCTCTTCTCGGTGACCAATGCGGTGGACGCTGGGTATCACGTTTTGTTTGGGCCAACAGACGTGAGGTTCCTTCGCAACATATCAGCGGTAAAGGCTGATGTTGCTCATGTTGGGAGGAGGGTGAAGAGCTTGTATGTTCTTTCCACCAGTGCTTATGTTGATAGAATGAGGGCCAATGATAGTGCGGCTATCTGGAATGAGAGGCTGGGGCATGTTGGCATGGACAAGCTAAAGGCAATGGCGAGTAGAAGTCTGGTGAGGGGGTTGCCGAAGTTGTCCTCCTTTGGTGATGGGCATGTTTGTGCGGGCTGTCAATACGGTAAGGCACATCGCCTTCCGTTTGATAAATCACAAACAAGGAGCAAGAAACCATTGGAGTGTATTCATGGCGACCTGATGGGACCGACGGTTACTGCCAGCCTTGGTGGAAGCAGATACATGCTTGTCTTGGTTGATGACTACTCAAGGTATACTTGGGTGTACTTCTTAAAGGAGAAGTCAGAAGCCTTCCGTTTGTTCGTGGAGTTCAAGGAGTTGGTAGAAGGCCGGCTTGGCTTGCGGATTAAGAAGTTTAGAACTGATAACGGAGGGGAGTTTGTCTCTTCCGAGTTTTCTAACTTTTGCAGGAAGCACGGGATCCAACGGGAGCTTACTTATGCTCACACTCCACAACAAAATGGGGTAGCGGAGCGGAAGATCCGTCATCTGACGGAGACCTGCAAATGCTGGCTTCATGCGAAAGATATCCCAAGGTCCTTTTGGGCGGAGGGAATGTCTTGTGCTGCTTATGTTATCAACCGGATGCCACTCAGCCCTATCAACATGAAGACTCCTGTTGAGCTGTTGCTGAAGGAGAAGCCGAGTGTTGGACACCTTAGGGTGTTCGGTTCAACTTGCTACGTGCATGTCCCGGATGCTTCACGGACAAAGCTGGATGCGAAGGCAAGGAAACTTGTCTTTGTTGGCTATGATGAGCGGAAGAAGGGATGGAAGTGCATGGACCCTGTGACGAAGAAGTTCGTGGTGTCAAGAGACGTTGTCTTCGACGAGCTGACGTCATATGGAGGTGGCTCGGTGGAGCTAACCGGAAGTAGCAAGGATGATGAAGCACCGGTGGAGGCTGCTGAAGGCTTGGAAGAGGAGCTTGCTGTTTCACCAGCAGCTCCTGTTGCTTCGAATTCCGAGGCTGAGCCTTCTGGCTCAGGAAGCAGGGGGAGCACTACTCAATGCTTGCCCCAGGTAGGAGTGGAGCCTGAAGAAGCAACGGAAGCCGTGAGCAAGGAGCCATGTCTTCGGAGATCGAAGAGGGTGGTTAAGCCACCGGCTCGGTACTGTGATGGGAATGCAGTGAGCTTTGTCTCCTGCTTCTTTGCAGGTCCTCTGGATGAGCGAGAGCCTGCAAACTTCAACGAGACCACTGGAGTGAAGGAGTGGGATGATGCCATGAAGGAAGAGATTGATGCTCTGAAGAAAAATGAAACCTGGGACCTTGTGCCCAAGGTTGATGGCGTTACTCCGGTTACTTGCAAGTGGGTGTATAAGTTGAAGAAGAAGGCTGATGGGAGCATTGATCGGTTCAAGGCTCGCCTGGTCGCTAGAGGATTCTCACAGCAGTATGGAGAAGACTATGAGGAGACATTCAGTCCAGTTGCGAAGATGACTTCTGTAAGAGTGGTGATCGCCTTGGCTGCTAGCAAGGGATGGAGGTTGTGGCAACTCGATGTGAAGAATGTCTTTCTTTTCGGAGAGATTGACAAGGACATCTTCATGGATCAGCCGCTTGGTTTTGTCTCTGAGAAGCATCCGGACTATGTCTGCAAACTCAGGAAGGCTCTCTATGGGTTGAAGCAAGCTCCTCGAGCGTGGTATGGGAAGATTGCAGAGTACTTGCAATTCTGTGGATACCTGGCTTCTAACTCGGATTCAAGCTTGTTCGTCAAGAAGAAGGGAGAGCTAAGAGTCTTGGTCCTACTGTATGTGGATGACATGATCATCACAGGGAACTCGGAGGAGGAAGTAGCAAGGCTCAGGGCAGAGCTTGCTATACGCTTCGAGATAAAAGACTTGGGAGAGTTGCATCACTTTCTTGGTCTGGAAGTGGAGAGGAAGGAGTGCGGGGTTCTCATTAGCCAGAAAGGGTATGCTGATCGCATTGTGAAGCGGTTTGGCATGGGCGAAGGGAAGAAGTGCTCTACTCCACTGGAATCTGGGCTGAAGCTTCGACGAGATGAGGGAAGGGTTCTTCATGATCCCTTGGTGTTCAGGGCTCTTGTTGGGAGCTTGATTTATCTGACGATTACAAGGCCGGATATAGCTTATGCTGTTGGCCGAGTAAGTCGGTATATGGCTGAACCAAGGCAATCTCATCTAGTGGCAGCGAAGGGAATTCTGAAGTATGTCAAGGCTTCTTCTGACATGGGACTCCTCTATAAAAGGGACGCGGAGGTTGCATTGCTCGGGTACACGGATGCTGACTATGGCGGTGATTCGGATGATCGAAGGTCTACTTCAGGTTATGTGTTCACTTGCGGTTCAGCTAGCATCTCGTGGTGTAGCAAGAAGCAGGACTCGGTGTCGGTTTCAACTACGGAGGCGGAGTATAAGGCTTCGGCCTTGTTAAAATTTTCTCAACGGAGTAATGCCATCAACCTTGGGCACAAGGTCCCAGGTTTCATTCTTCTTCAGAGCATCAATCTCTTCTTTCATGGCACCTTCCCACTCCTTCACTCCAGTGGCCTCGTTGAAGTTTGCAGGCTCTCACTCATCCAGAGGACCTGCAAAGAAGCAGGAGACAAAGCTCACTGCATTCCCATCACAGTACAAAGCCGGAGGCTTAACAACCCTCTTTGATCTCCGAAGGGTCGGCTCCTTGCTCACTGCTTCTGTTGCTTCTTCGGGCTCCACTCCTACCTGGGGCAAGCATTGAGCAGTGCTCCCCCTGCTTCCTGAGCCAGAAGGCTCAGCCTCGGAGTTCGAAGCAACAGGAGCTACTGGTGAAACAGCAAGCTCCTCTTCCAAGCCTTCAGCAGCCACCACCGGTGCTTCATCAACCTTGCTACTTCCGGTTAGCTCATCCGAGCCACCTCCATATGACGTCAGCTCATCAAAGACAACGTCTCTTGACACCACGAACTTCTTCGTCACAGGGTCCATGCATTTCCATCCCTTCTTCCGCTCATCGTAGCCAACAAAGACAAGCTTCCTTGCCTTCGCATCCAGCTTAATCCGTGAAGCATCCGGATCATGCACGTAGTAAGTTGAACCGAACACCCGAAGGTGTCCAACACTCGGCTTCTCCTTCAGCAACAGCTCAATAGGAGTCTTCATTTTGATAGGGCTGAGTGGCATCCGGTTGATGACATAAGCAGCACAAGACATCCCCTCCGCCCAAAAGGACCTTGGGATATCTTTCGCATGAAGCCAGCATTTGCAGATCTCTGTCAGATGACGGATCTTCCACTCCGCTACCCCATTTTGTTGTGGAGTGTGAGCACAAGTAAGCTCTCGTTGGATCTCGTGCTTCCTGCAGAAGTTAGAAAACTCGGAGGAGACAAACTCACCTCCATTATCAGTTCTAAGCTTCTTAATTCGCAAGTCAAGCCGGCCTTCTACCAACTCCTTAAAATCCACAAACAAACGGAAGGCTTCCGACTTCTCCTTTAAGAAGTACACCCAAGTATACCTTGAGTAGTCATCAACCAAGACAAGAATGTATCTGCTTCCACCAAGGCTGACAGTAACCGTCGGTCCCATCAGGTCTCCATGAATGCACTCCAATGGTTTCTTGCTCCTTGTTTGTGATTTATCAAACTGAAGGCGATGTGCCTTACCGTATTGACAGCCCGCGCAAACATGCCCGTCACCAAAGGAAGACAACTTAGGCAACCCCTTCACCAAACTTCTACTAGCCATCGCCTTTAGCTTGTCCATGCCAATATGCCCCAGCCTCTCATGCCAGATAGCAGCACTATCATTGGCCCTCATCCGATCAACATAAGAATTGGTGGCAAGAAAAAACAAGTTCTTCACCCTCCTCCCTACATGAGCAACATCAGCCTTCACCGCTGATACGTTTTGAAGGAACCTCACGTCTGTTGGCCAAAACAGAACGTGATAACCAGCGTCCACCGCATTGGTCACCGAGAAGAGGTTCTTCTTCATGCCCGGCACGTGATACACACTCCTTAATGTGAGTGGCCCCTGATCACTACCCAAAGACACGACCCCCTCTTTCTCTACTGCATAAACAATATTATCAGCAGTGATAATAGCTTCATTACCTGAGTATGCCTGCATGGAGGTGAACTTCGACTTGTCTCCGGTGAGGTGATGACCACACCCGGAGTCCACGATCCACTCGTCGTTGAAGTCCTCAGCAGACAAGGCCCAGACACAAGTGCCCGTCATGAAAGCTCCGCCCCATCCTGCTTCTTCACTTCTTGAGCAAGCTTCCTCCTTTCCCGCAGCATGCCCAGGCTGCAGTTTGACCTTGCAGTCCCGCTTGAAGTGCCCTCGCTGATGACACCGATAGCACTTCAGATTATTCTTCCAGTCCTTAGGAGCATTGCTCCTCTCCGGCTGATATGAAGTTGAACTCTCCTTCTCACCAGTGACCTGCACCTTCTACTTCTTCTTCCCTTCCCATCCTTTCTTCTTTCCTGAGAAGAGAGCTTCGATGCCTTTTTGATTCAGGTTCACACCAGCCATCTGCCTTGCCAAGCTCTCCTGCGATGCAAGCTGATTCTCCAGCTCCAGCAAAGACGGCTGAGTAGCCCACCCTTGAACAGATGTTACAAAGGCCACATACTCCTTCCGCAAACCGCGGATAATGTGTCTTTTCATCTTAGCCTCAGAGATAGGCTCATCAGAATCCAGTGCCGACAGCTCAGCACACAAGCTCTTCATCTTTAAGAAGTACTTCGAGATGGAAAGGTCTCCCTGAGTTGCACTGGCCAACTCATTCTCCAGGAACTGAAGCCGCGCCACATTCTTCCTATTGAACAACTCATCAATGGTTGTCCAAATATCAGCAGCCGACTCACACACAATGATGTGATCAAACAGTTCCGGAGATACGGCCCTCTTCAGAGTGAACTCCGCCTTAGCATTTGTTCTTCTCCAGAGCCTAACCTGCTCAGCAGTACCGAATGCAGCAGTGACTTCCTGTCTGTCGTCACCACCGACGACTTCCCACAGCTCCTCGCCAAGAAGATAACTCTTCATGCACGACTTCCACTTCTTGAAGTTAGTCGGCGTTAAGAGTTTAATGCCCAGGCCCCTTGCAAAACTCCCTTCCATTGCAATACCTGTTGGCAACCTTTCAGAAGCTCCGAGCAACAACACAGGTTGAGCACCACTCAATCACTGAGTAACAACACTGGTTGACTTCCGCTCACGCAACCTAACCTCGCTCTGATACCATGTTAAATTTTCTCAAGCGTTGTCAGCAAGGTAGCCCAAACGCCAAATTAATATCTTCGGAACTACCCAGTTCTCAGGTTGAACCAGCGGAAAACCAAGGAACAAAGGTTAATCCCAACAAACAATGGAAGCACAAGCAGATCTTTTATACATTCACTTCTTTACAACACGAGGCATACATAGCGAGGCATGATTTCGCTAGTATAACAGCTGTAAACAGAAAGCACCCAAAACCAAGTCGGGAGGACAGCACCGGAGTCCGCCGAGACCGCCAAGGTTGCCGAGGTCGCCGAGTCCGCTGAGCTCGCCCGAACTAAGCTGCAATCCGCCGAATAGCCACGGAGTCCGCCGAAGCCGCGAGGCCGCGCGGACACACCGTTATTCGTCTCCTGCTGAAGCTGAACTGAGGAACACCCCCTACCCGCCTCAAGCCGGCGGACAGGTTATTGAAGCTGGAAATGATGAAACAGAGCTGACAAGCCGCAGAGCAACCTCCTGCTGAATCCGCAGAGACCGCACACTTCCAAGTACTTGACCAAAGTCAAAGCCAAACTCCTGGCTCCTTGAAGCTAACCGCGCGACCTGCACACAGCAAACGTCGGCACTGAAACAATCCGCGCGGACAGACAAACTGAGACCGCAGCTCCTTGCCCAACCCAACTTACTGTTCAATCAAGTTACTGTAGACCTGCCAGGGGGTCCTATTTATAGGCGAGGTGAGGAGTGTGGTCACCACCCTAGAGATAGCGACACCGCCCTAGCCCGCGCGATAGCAAAACACCGTCCGCCGAGTCCGCAAGGACTTAGCCGGATACCAAGGAAAACCTCCAGGAGCAAGGCAATCATTGGCGAACCCTATCCAGTCCGCCTAAGCTATGCGGACAAGGCATCAGCCCGCAAAGCTTCCGACCACTGCAGGACAGCAACCCCCTTCAATGGTTGTCCGCACCAACCCGAGGCAGTCCGCAAGACTCAAGCCTCAATCCGCCACAAGTCCACGACCAAAGGCAGATAGCAACATTCCGCCTGGTCACAGCGGACTTGGAGGATATGGCGGACACCATGGTCTTGGCACAGAGTGTGACCAAGTCCAAAACCATCAAAGGCCAATGCGAGTATGGCGGACATAAACACCCGTCCGCCAAACAACAAGCACACATACCGCCAGCAGTCCGCAGGCTACTCGCACACCTGCCCCAACGCAGCAGCCTCCTCCCGGACTCCAAACATAGTTCGCTAAAGACCTCCACAGCAAACACCTGCTGTAACACCAGAGCTCGACAAGGGCTCAGCCAAGCTCTAAGCCCAGTCCGCAACAGCCCATACCGCGTACACGCCAGTCCGCAAGCTTCCGCGAACATGAGCCAAACCGCCAAACAGCACAAGCTTGCACCACGGCCACTGAGCAAAGCATCAGTCCGCAAGCCTCTCTATCCGCAGATACCAGGCCGCGTAGTCCGCGGACTCCATGCAAACAACCCGCTCAGAAGACAGCCGGCTTCCACTAGACTTTCCACCAGGCCTCACATCACAGTCCGCCCAGTCCGCCTAGTCCGCCAAAGCTGTCCGCCCAGGCTGCCCGGCCTGTCCCGTCAACCACTTCCACTTCACAAATTTCAACAACCCCAGGTTGATTCTGGAAAATGAAGAATAGTGCGCACGATCCGGGGCGCACGACCAGTGGTCGTGCGCATTAGATCCCATGATCGTGCGCGGTATTCCTGTTTCACAACCATCCCAGAACACGCACACGACCCATGTACCGATAGGAAAAACAAATCACTAATCTGTGCAGACATTCCAGGCAATCACAAAAAGGAGTACAAACAAAGAAAGTAACAAAATACACAACCACGGGCATAAATGTGCACTTCCTATAAAAATAAAGATAAGATGAAATATGAATGATATAGAACTAAAAGTGAAGTGCAAACGCGTTAAAACTAACCTAGATGAGTCCGAAAATAGGTATAAAAAGTGGACTCATCACACCCCCAAACTTAACGGTTTGCGCGTCCCGAGCAAACAAAATCTAAGCAGATAGGGAAAAATACTAGTTAACAAAGAAATTGCGATACGAAGTACCATGCGAAGTCGCATGCTCGCACGCGTAAAAATATAATAAAAGAAATTTCTAAGTATGCAAAATAGTTTATATTTTTCACAATGCGTATCAACATTTTATTATTACTCGAAAATGGAATCACGGTGAATCATCCGGTCACGCGTAGGGAGAAAGTAGACTAATCACTAGGCGAGCATTACCAAAGATCAGGGCTCAGGATAACCTCCAAAGGAATCCACCAATGTCGGTGATCATATGCTTGCCCTTTCGCATTCTCTCAACGGCACTGGTTTGGTTCACAGACGAATCAGTAGGACTTTAGGTGAAGAGATGGGGCTCGGGTTTCGGTGAGGTAAACAATGATAAATAAGAATGGCTATGCACCAAACCCAAATGAGCTAGTATAAAATGAATCCATCAGCTAACCAAAATACATGCGGGTACACCACACCCCCAAACTTAACTTTTAACATATGGGTGTGTGCACCGCCTACTCCAAATATAATCACATTTCCAAAAAGATTTTCAATTTAAACTTTATCTTTTCACTTTTTTGTTTTCTTTACGAATATTTTTCTTCCTTTTTTTCTTCATTTTATTTTCACAATTCAGCAGATATAAACTTGCGAGCACTTCCACATTTTCATAAGTAATAACACCACATCACATCCCAACATTAAAATGTAAAACTCTGAAGCTCGACTTGGGTGTGTGACTAGGATTGGATATGAGGCTTTGGTGAAATCATGGTGGAGCTGAATGAAAAGGAGGGGTAGGCACAACGGGGTTAGGGAGGATAAGACGTTAGGAATGGTACAAAGCTCAACCGGGCCAAAATGATGGCCTACATCACACTCATGCATGACTAACCTATACCCATGCTTCAAGAATAGCTTGGGGAAAGTTCTTAGCCAACGAGAAAGACTATCCATCCTCCTGACTCGAGCAATACAAAACTAACGGCCGTCTACACACATCCCTAATCTACCGTCGGATTCACACCGGATTCACCAATTTTTGAGTAGAATAAAAAGTATTTACGCAATTAGAAAAATATAAAACTAAAAGCATACAGAAAAATTAAATCTACTCCAATTTCTACACGAGACGAGAGCAGTTGAATAGGAGCACAGCAAGGTCAACATTTTACTCTGTATCACAATCCTAAGCCAGCACCATAATTTTCCCAAATCTAACGAAGAAATGAGTTTAACTCGCAGCACACTAACATCTAAGCATGCGCTCAAGTGGGTGCAGTGCAATGAACTAATCAAAATAAAACTATAAAAGCTTCTAGTATGCACATGAGATGTGCACGTGCAATAGGTAACAGATCTCTCCCCCAGACTTAAACTAAACTACACAGCATATGATAGAGAAATTAAGATCATAAAGAGCTAAGGGAAGAGGTTACCCAATGCTCAGCTAGTGAGCATACCAGAAGATGCGTGGAAATCTGAAGCCGGCCCGCCATACGAAGAATCACAACCCCGCCAATGCGATTTTTCATGAATACCTGCAGGGGTGAGCTCCGCAAAAACAAAACAAAAATATACAAACTACAAAGAAATACTAAAACTAAATAGACATGAAAAACAAAATGCAGAAAATGAAAGATAAGTACTGGGGTTATTGTCATCCCAGCACGACTTATTCGGCTACAAAAAGGTTCTAGCTAATGGGCCTATAAAAAGAAAAATGCACAGGTAACTGTCCCAATATCCGTTTCGGTAACGGGTACCGATACGGCAATACAACAGTTACCCCTCTACCTAAATAGTAATACCTGCCCAACACAGGTAGAGGAAATAAGAAATAAGAAGAGGAGGAGCACTGGTCCTCGCTCATCTTATCACAAAAGAAATCCTTGCCTAGAAAGGTATTGTCTACAGGGAGTCTGCAGGAGGAGAAAGCAATGAATGGAGTTTCCTCAACAGAGGAGGAATCAACCTCCTCGCAAAAGAGGATGCTATCATCCATGACTCGAGCTGAAAGCTCCAAGTCCTCCTGAAGCACCTGCGAAGACTCAACCCGCACAGGCTCAGATACAGAAATGGGATAAAGAAATAAAGGAGATGAATAACTAAAAGAATCAGAAATAGGGGGAGTGGTCCTGGTCTCACTCCCAGCAGGATCCCGACATAGATCATTGACGCCGTCATATGAGTCATGGCGAGGGGAATCCGCGAGCTCGAGGTCCTCGGTGGTGGTTTGGACCTCCTCATCTATCAAGGAAGTGGAAACTTCCTCAACAAAGAGGATCTCCTCATCAACACACCTCGGTGCGTCCACATGTTCCAAGACGTAATACTATTCATTAATGAAAATAATATCCTCGTCAAACATGGGCACATCCGCAGGCTCAGAATCACAATCCGACCGAACATCATCAACCGACTCACTAAAAATAGGGATAAATAATTCTTGCAAAGAAGGCGGAGGAACAACAGCATCAGAGAAAATATGTGCAGGTTCCTCCGGGGGGTGAATCAACAAGAGGGGAAGAGTGCATGGGGAGAGACGGTGCCATAATGTCGTCATACCGATCAGCAGAAAGTCTGATAGGTATATCCGCAGCAGTCCCCCATAAACAAGGTGGTGCTGCGAACATATCATCAGAATCAGAAGGGGCAGCCGATTGAGAGGTGAATGGAATGAATCGGATACCCGGTTCATCATCCTCCTCCAACTGGCGCTGAAATTCTGCGCAATCTTTCAACACGTGGTCGGTGCTACGACAACACAAACATTGGTTTCCATTACTCCTCGGTACAGGTGGGACCGGCGAGGAATAAGAAAAAGATGAAGGTGTAGAAGAGGAGTGACCATAAGACCTGGGTTGGGTGTATGAAGTACCACAAGAAGACGGTGCTCCATACACAGAACCACGAGAATTATGCTCCCATTCTTCAGTGGGGCACTCATCACTACCATGCCTATAATCCCCGCACCATCGGCAATGGATATTCATATAAGAATACATGGTGCAACGGATATAATTCACCAACAGAAAGTTTCTAAGCAACAATTAACTACACAGCACAAATAAAAGAATAGGAAAACATGCTACAGCAAAATTAAAACTAGAATAGGAACAAATAAAAACAAACACAAATGCTAAAAACTAAAACAAAGAAGATAGTGATATGAACAAATGAAAAAGGGCTTCTATCTCTAATCTTCCTCTACAAAAACTCACACGACTGTGTTCCCCGGCAACTGCGCCAAAAACTTGATGCGTAAGATCACAACAGTGAACCGGTCGCACAAGTAATATAAAATGGGCGAGTTTTCCAAAGTATCGATCTCTCAAGGAACACAGTAAGGTGGAGTTAATTTCGAGGAGGACTTGAGATTGAAGTCCTTAGGTCGGAGGTAACGATGGGGGTTTTTGTATTTGCGGACAAAGAAAATAAAACACTATCAACTACTCTTATGCAACGCCGCTATGCGATGCTTCGCCAGGCGGGATGGAAGACTAGTCGGCCCGCTATGCACCGAATCGTTGGGCGGATGGATGAGTAGGCTTACGGATGAGGTGATGAGAATGGTGGAATGAGGGTCGTGATCACCTCTTCGCTATGCACGCAACTAGCAATTGCTAGTGCGGCAAGGGTGGATGGTGGTGGATGGAATATGGCGCACCTCAAGAAAATAACAGAAATAAGAAATCACATAGACATGATTTGATACAAATGTATATCAAAATAAGTATAACTTCATCATAAACAAGAGATCAACTATACTATTCAACAACAAGAGAAGAAAAGTGTGCGAAATCGACCGGATCTGAAGCCTTGCTGAGGATTCACGGTTAGAATCGTCGGGTTGTCAATCCGCGTCCAAGCTCGGTCCGCAACTGCGTCCGGGGTAGAGAAGGGCTGTCACCACCTTCCAATGGCCCATCTTCTTCGTGTCATGATCCGGTGGAGGATGGCACAACTTCCCCTAGCTTGATGGAGAAAGCTAGGTCAAGCTCTTCTTATAGCTCAAGGATGAAGGAGGAGGCCGAGAGGAAGCTCCGGCTTGGATTTGGCGGTGAAAGCTTGCCCGAAGCACCTCCCTAGGGTGGAGATTGAAGGAGGACGGCAGAATCCATCCTCGGAGAAGAAAACGACGGAGGAAAAATGAGCGATGGATCCTCTCCCGAATTAGGGCGAGACCTGCACTATTTATACAAAGCAGAAATAAACAATGCGCACGATCACAGGCGCACGACCAGTGGTCGTGTGCACTATGTCTGGTGCTCGTGCGCACTGGAATGGAAGATCAGGAAGAAGAACTGGGATAACGCGCACGAGCAGTGGCGCACGACCAGTGGTCGTGCGCACTAAGTCCAATGGTCGTGCGATTTCCCCAGACAGGACTACAGAAAAGAGGAATCAATGCACATGATCAGTGGCGCACGACCGGTGATCGTGCGCATTATGTCCAGTGGTCGTGCGCTTACCCCAGGCTGATTCTGGAAAACGAAGAATAGTGCGCATGATCCGGGGCGCACGACCAGTGGTCGTGCGCATTAGATCCCATGATCGTGCGCAGTATTCCTGTTTCACAACCATCCCGGAACACGCACATGACCCCTGTACCGATAGGAAAAACAAATCACTAATCTGTGCAGACATTCCAGGCAATCACAAAAACGAGTACAAACAAAGAAAGTAACAAAATACACAACCACGGGCATAAATGTGCACTTCCTATAGAAATAAAGATAAGATGAAATATGAACGACATAGAACTAAAAGTGAAGTGCAAACTCGTTAAAACTAACCCAGATGAGTCCGAAAATAGGTATAAAAAGTGGTCTCATCACACCCCTAGACTTAACTGTTTGCGCGTCCCGAGCAAACAAAATCTAAGCAGATAGGGAAAAATACAAGTTAACAAAGAAATTGCGATACGAAGTACCATGCGAAGTCGCATGCTCGCACGCGTAAAAATATAATAGAAGAAATTTCTAAGTATGCAAAATAGTTTATATTTTTCACAATGCGTATCAACATTTTATTATTACTCAAAAATGGAATCACGGTGAATCATCCGGTCACGCGTAGGGAGAGAGTAGACTAATCACTAGGCGAGCATTGCCAAAGATCAGGGCTCAGGATAACCTCAAAAGGAATCCACCAATGTCGGTGACCATATGCTTGCCCTTTCGCATTCTCTCAACGGCACTGGTTTGTTTCACACACGAATCAGTATGACTTAGGTGAAGAGATGGGGCTTGGGTTTCGGTGAGGTAAACAATGATAAATAAGAATGGCTATGCACCAAACCCAAATGAGCTAGTATAAAATGAATCCATCAGCTAACCAAAATACATGAGGGTACACCACACCCCCAAACTTAACTTTTAACATATGAGTGTGTGCACCGCCTACTCCAAATATAATCACATTTCCAAAATGATTTTCAATTTAAACTTTATCTTTTCAATTTTTTTTCTCTAAGAATATATTTCTTCCTTTTTTTTCTTCATTTTATTTTCACAATTCAGCAGATATAAACTTGGGAGCTCTTCCACATTTTCACAAGTAATAACACCACATGACATCCCAACATTAAAATGTAAAACTCTGAAGCTCAACTTGGGTGTGCGACTAGGATTGGATATGAGGCTTTGGTGAAATCATGGTGGAGCTGAATCAAAAGGAGGGGTAGGCACAACGGGGCTAGCGAGGATAAGACGTTAGGAATTGTACAAAGCTCAACCGGGCCAAAATGATGGCCTACATCACACTCATGCATGACTAACCTATACCCATGCTTCAAGAATAGTTGGGGCAAGTTCTTAGCCAACGAGAAAGACTATCCATCCTCCTGACTCGAGCAATACAAAACTGACGGCCGTCTACACACATCCCTAAGCTACCGTCGGATTCACACCGGATTCACCAATTTTTGAGTAGAATAAAAAGTATTTACGCAATTAGAAAAATGTAAAACTAAAAGCATACAGAAAAATTAAATCTACTCCAATTTTTACACGAGACGAGAGCAGTTGACTAGGAGCACAGCAAGGTCAACATTTTACTCTGTCTAACAATCCTAAGCCAGCACCATAATTTTCCCAAATCTAACGAAGAAATGAGTTTAACTCGCAGCACACTAACATCTAAGCACGCGCTCAAGTGGGTGCAGTGGTGTGCAGTGCAATGAACTAATCAAAATAAAACTATAAAATCTTCTAGTATGCACATGAGATGTGCACGTGCAATAGGTAACAGATCTCTCCCCCAGACTTAAACTAAACTACACAGCATATGATAGAGAAATTAAGATCATAAAGAGCTAAGGGAAGAGGTTACCCAATGCTCAACTAGTGAGCATAACAGAAGATGCGTGGAAATCTGAAGCAGGCCCGCCATACGAAGAATCACAACCCCGCCAATGCGATTTGTCATGAATACCTGCAGGGGTGAGCTCCGCAAAAACAAAACAAAAATATACAAACTACAAAGAAATACTAAAACTAAATAGACATGAAAAATAAAATGTAGAAAATGAAAGATAAGTACTGGGGTTATTGTCATCCCAGCACGACTTATTCGGCTACAAAAAGGTTCTAGCTAATGGGCCTATGAAAAGAAAAATGCACAGGTAACTGTCCCAATATCCGTTTCGGTAACGGGTACCGATACGGCGATAAAATAGTTACCCCTCTACCTAAATAGTAATACCTGCCCAACACAGGTAGAGGAAATAAGAAATAAGAAGAGGAGGAGCACTGGTCTTACCTCATCTTATCACAAAAGAAATCCTTGCCTAGCAAGGTATTGTCTACAGGGAGTCTGCAGGAGGAGAAAGCGATGAATGGAGCTTCCTCAACAGAGGAGGAATCAACCTCCTCGCAAAAGAGGATGCTATCATCCATGACTCGAGCTGAAAGCTCCAAGTCCTCCTGAAGCACCTGCGAAGACTCAACCCATGCAGGCTCAGATACAGAAATGGGATCAAGAAATAAAGGAGATGAATAACTAAAAGAATCAGAAATAGGGGGAGTGGTCCGGGTCTCACTCCCAGCAAGATCCCGAAATAGATCATCGACGGTGTCATATGAGTCATGGCGAGGGGAATCCGCGAGCTCGAGGTCCTCCGTGGTGTTTTGGACCTCCTCATCCATCAAGGAAGTGGAAACTTACTCAACAAAGAGGATCTCCTCATCAACACACCTCGGTGCGTCCACATGTTCCAAGACGTAATACTATCCATTAATGAAAATAATATCCTCGTCAAACATGGGCACATCCTCAGTCTCAGAATCACAATCCGGCTGAACATCATCAACCGACTCACTAAAAATAGGGATAGATAATTCTTGCAAAGAAGGCGGAGGAACAACAGCATCAGAGAAAATATGTGCAGGTTCCTCCGGGGGTGAATCAACAAGAGGGGAAGAGTGCATGGGGAGAGACGGTGCCATAATGTCATCACACAGATCAGCAGAAAGTCTGTTGGGTATATCCACACCAGTCCCCCATAGACAAGGTGGTGCTGCGAACATATCATCAGAATCAAAAGGGGCAGCCGATTGAGAGGTGGATGGAATGAATCGAATACCCGGTTCATCATCCTCCTCCAACTGGCGCTGAAATTCTGCGCAATCTTTCAACACGTGGTCGGTGCTACGACAACACAAACATCGTTTTCCATTACTCCTCGGTACAGGTGGGACCGGAGAGGAATAAGAAAAAGATGAATGCGTAGAAGAGGAGTGACCATAAGACCTGGGTTGGGTGTATGAAGTACCACAAGAAGACGGTGCTCCATACACAGAACCACGAGAATTATGCTCCCATTCTTCAGTGGGGCACTCATCACTACCATGCCTATAATCCCCGCACCATCGGCAATGGATATTCATATAAGAATACATGGTGCAACGGATATAATTCACCAACAGAAAGTTTCTAAGCAACAATTAACTACACAGCACAAATAAATGAATAGGAAAACCTGCTACAGCAAAATTAAAACTAGAATAGGAACAAATAAAAACAAACACAAATGCTAAAAACTAAAACAAAGAAGATAGTGATATTAACAAATGAAAAAGGGCTTCTATCTCTTATCTTCCTCTACAAAACTTCACACGACTGTGTTCCCCGACAACGGTGCCAAAAATTTGATGCGTAAGATCACGGCAGTGAACCGGTCGCACAAGTAATATAAAATGGGCGAGTTTTCCCAAGTATCGATCTCTCAAGGAACACAGTAAGGTGGAGTTAATTTCGAGGAGGACTTGAGATTGAAGTCCTTAGGTCGGAGGTAACGATGGGGGTTTTTGTATTTGCGGACAAAGAAAATAAAACACTATCAACTACTCCTATGCAACGCCGCTATGCGATGCTTCGCCAGGCGGGATGGAAGACTAGTCGGGCCGCTATGCACCGAATCGTTGGGCGGATGGATGAGTAGGCTTGCGGATGAGGTGATGAGAATGGCGGAATGAGGGTCGTGATCACCTCTTCGCTATGCACGCAACTAGCAATTGCTAGTGCGGCAAGGGTGGATGGTGGTGGATGGAATATGGCGCACCTCAAGAAAATAACAGAAATAAGAAATCACATAGACATGATTTGATACAAATGTATATCAAAATAAGTACAACTTCATCATAAACAAGAGATCAACTATACTATTCAACAACAAGAGAAGAAAAGTGTGCGAAATCGACTGGATCCAAAGCCTTGCTGAGGATTCACGGTTGGAATCGTCGGGTTGTCAATCCGCGTCCAAGCTCGGTCCGCAACTGCGTCCGGGGTAGAGAAGGGATGTCACCACCTTCCAATGGGTCGTCTTCTTCGTGTCACGATCCGATGGAGGATGGCACAACTTCCCCTAGCTTGATGGAGAAAGCTAGGTCAAGCTCTTCTTATAGCTCGAGGATGAAGGAGGAGGCCGAGAGTAAGCTCCGGCTTGGATTTGGCAGTGAAAGCTTGCCCGGAGCACCTCCCTAGGGTGGAGATTGAAGGAGAACGGCGTAATCCCTCCTCGGAGACGAAAACGGCGGAGGAAAAATGAGCGATGGATCCTCTCCCGAATTAGGGCGAGACCTGCACTATTTATACAAAGCAGAAATGAACAATGCACAAGATCACAGGCGCACGACCAGTGGTCGTGCACACTATGTCCGGTGCTCGTGCGCACTGGCATGAAAGATCAGGAAGAAGAACTGGGATAACGCGCACGAGCAGTGGCGCACGACCAGTGGTCGTGCGCACTAAGTCCAATGGTCGTGCGATTACCCCAGACAGGACTCCAGAAAAGAGGAATCAATACACACGATCAGTGGCGCATGACCGATGGTCGTGCGCATTATGTCCAGTGGTCGTTCGCTTACCCCAGGCTGATTCTGTAAATCGAAGAATAGTGTGCACGATACGTGTAGCACGACCAGTGGTCGTGCGTATTAGATCCCATGATCGTGCGCAGTATTCCTATTTCACAACCATCCCGGAACACGCACACGACCCCTGTACCGATAGGAAAAACAAATCACTAATCTGTGCAGACATTGCAGGCAATCACAAAAAGGAGTACAAACAAAGAAAGTAACAAAATACACAACCACGCGCATAAATGTGCACTTCCTATAGAAATAAAGATAAGATGAAATATGAACGATATAGAACTAAAAGTGAAGTGCAAGCGCGTTAAAACTAACCCAGATGAGTCCGAAAATAGGTATAAAAAGTGGACTCATCAAGAGCCAAGGCTGATGGCATTGAGTGTCTTAACATCACTCAATGCTTGATGGGATTCTTGAAAATTTTCAAAGTCCAAATGTTGATGACCACTGCTGACGTCATCAAAGTCAAAATTGCAGGAAGCCGTTGCGAGAAAGCTGTTGTAGTATCGAAAGATGTTTTATCCCTTTCTGATGGAGATGGCGCTCACCAATCCTTGGTGGGCACACATTCTATTATGCCGTTCATTCAAATCAATGCATATTAAAAGGAAACTATAAAGGGATTACGGTTAACGAATACACAGGGATCAAATACAAAATATACATAAAGAGAAATTGAAAGAGGCGGATGGACATTTTCGTCCCATCAAGCTTGAAAGCTAAAGTCTAGTCAAGTTAGCCTGAAGGTAAAGAAAGATAGCTGAAGCACTTTAAAGTTTAGCAAGGGTTTCCTATTCAGAACAGTGTAGTTAATTCATATCTTCAGCAAGTTGGTAGCTGCTTTTCCATGCAGCAGAATAGTGTGAGCTATAGAAGAAGACTGATTCCTTCTACAGCAAGTGGGTTGGACTGATATCTGCTCAGTCCAGCAAAGTTGACTCAGAGATACTTCTCTGAGTCATTTTTTTTGTTTTTCTTTAAACAATTTGTATTATCTTCTTGTAGGATTCAGTAGATCTGAATTTGTGTCTAGGGAACTTTATGCCTGAGGTAGGTGACAAATTTGTCACTGAGGTAGATGCACTGTTAGGGCACTGAGGTAGGATCTAAGTGAGTATCTGAGTTATAGGGCTTAAGTGCCTGAGGTAGGAGAGTATTGCTCTCTGAGGTAGGATCTATGTGTGGATCTGAGGTAGGGCTGTCCTCCCAGCCTGAGTGTAGTGCCCTATGCCTGAGGTAGGTAATTGGAGAGTCACTGAGATGTAGGTGACAAGTTTGTCACTGAGTTATAGGCCTTGGAGGAGGCTGAGTTGTAGGTACCTGAAAGGGTACTGAGTAGTAGGAGTGTTGCAGCACTCTGAGAGTAGGGTTGCGTGCCAGAAGCTATAGGGTTGAAGAGCCTGAGTGTAGGCCTTAGAAATAAGGCAGAGGTAGGTAATCAGTGGATCATTGAGTTGTAGGAGTTATGTAGAGCTCTGAGGTAGGAACCCTTGTGGTTCTGAGTTGGATTCTGTGAAGAATCTATGTGTAAGGCTGAGGGCCTGAGGTGTAAGCTCTGAGGAGCATCGTGGAGAAGTTTGTGTCGAGTCCTACAAATAAGGTGGATAGGTGGGAGGATAGTGTATGTACCCAATTGGGGAACCACTATAAATCCTTGTGTTTGATGCGTGCTTGTTTTCTGTTTTAATTACAGGTGCTAAGGACAAGTTCTAGATAGTATAGATTGATTGAAAATAGAAAAAGAATTAAGAAAATATCAACGACCTATTCACCCCCCCCCCCTCTAGGTGATTCTCTAACTAGGAGTTAAATAACTTTCAAGTGGTATCAGTGGGAGGTTGCTCACAAAGGATTTAATAATCTGAGTATACCTCCAAGGTTAGCTAAAAGATAAGTAATTGGGTCTGGTGTAAACTACAAGGAATTGGGAGCCATGAAGTTAACAATCTGCAGAAAGGAAGGGTTTGGGTCTGGAAGTAAATGGTCAGGCTATTCATGGAAGCTGCTGACCCTAGGATCTACAACACAGTCCAAGAGGGACCCTTCATCCCCGTGAAGATCTCTATTCTAGATGCCAACATCCAGACTCCTAAATCATATAAAGAAATGAACAAAGATGAGCTCCTTCTTGCCTTCATGGACAAGAGAGCTCAAAATATCATTGCCAGTACAGTAGATGATTCTACATTCCAGAATCTGGTGCACTACAAGACCTATAGGAGATGTGGGACACCCTAGTTATGTTCATGGAGGGTTCATAAGAGGTGAGGGATGACAAAAAATCCATGCTCAACCAGGAGTATGAGGCTTCAGACAAGGAAAGTCTGAGGGCATTGCTGAAAGTTTTGAAAGATTGTTTAGAACAGTTAATGAACTGAGAACATATGGAAGGGTCTTCAGCACCTATGAGCTGAATGACAAATTTCTCAGGTCCCTCACAAAGGATTGGGACACAAAGATTTGTGTCATCAGGGAGATGGCCAAGCTAGCAGACACACCACCTCCAACCCTATTTGGAAAGCTACTGTCCTATGAGATGCAGCTTGCTGCAAGGAAGGAGAAGAAGAGAAGAGCAGCAAGTCACGCAGCAAGGAGAAATCTGTGGCTTTCAAAGCTGAGGCTTCAACCAGGAGCAGAAGGAAGATCTCTCTAGTGAGGAGAACTGCTGTGTCAGAATCTGAGAGCTCAAGGTCCAACTCATCTGACAGCCATACATCTGACGAGGACCTTACTGCCTTCTCCATGCAGTTTCAGAAATTCATGAAGAAGGGGCATTGGAAGAACAGAAGGCCATCTTCCTCCTCTCAGCATAGAAGGAAATCCTCTAAGGAGGATTGGTATGCTCCAAACTCTAATAAACAATCTTCCTCTAATATTATTTGCTTTTGTTGTAGCAAACCTGGGCATGTAGTTGTCGACTGCCCAGTGAAGAGGAAAGAAGGAGTGAAGAAGCACCATAAGGGAAAGAATAAGGAGAAGTCCCTTGTAGCCAAGAAGGAAAAGACCTGGTCTGACTCTTCCTCTATGTCAGACAGTGAAGAAGAAGAAGCCTACATTGGTCTTATTGCTACTGCTGAAGAAGTACCTAAAGAGTTCCCTGCTGCTAGAATAGGGATCATGGCCCCTCTGTCTCACTCAGATAGTGACTAAGAGGTGGATGAATATGAAGAATAAGATGCTCAGTGTCATGGATTGATGTCAATGACAGATGAAGAAAGCGGCCAGGATCTGCCTGATCAGACTCAGGTAAATGCTGAATCATAATATTTTATTTCAAGTCATGAGGCTAGCTCAGCCTCTGAAGCTCAATCATCAATAGATGAAGGGGATTCAGACTCTGAGGATGATGTTCACTCCATAATTGCCAAGTATAGAGAACTTCTTGAGGCATTCAAGAAATGCAAGCTACTTGCCAAGAGACAGGCAAAGGAGCTTCTAAGTCTTAAAAGCAAGTGTGTAGACCAAGAAAAGGCCCTCACTGACATGACTGCTCAAGCAGCTCAACTCAAGGAGATCATTGACAGTGAGTCTGTGGTAAGAGTCTCAAATGAGAAACTTATCCAGAAACTTGAAAATGATCTCTTAACTGAGAAATTGCTGGTGAGCAAATTTTCTAAGCCAAACATTATGTTGCCCTTAATTGATACCCACCTTACCCAAGCTGGTAAGAAAGGGTTAGGATTTAAGGTACCTTCTAGACCTTCCAATCCAAAAGGAAAGGGAAAAGAGAAGGCACCCGTTGTGCCTCTAACCTCACTGCCTTATATTCCTTTTCAGGGAGTGTTCTTGACTTCGAATTGGTATGACCATGAAAGCTATTATGGTCAATGGGATAATGGCAGATCCAAAGGTATGGACCAATGTGGCCCTAGCCAAGGTGGAAGATACAGCCATGTGATAGCCTTTAAGGCTGCACATGAGGAAATTCAAATGGCCCATCCTGGAGCATTTATTTTTGGTTCCCCAGCCCGAAAACTCAAACATAATGCTGTCGCTGTGAATCTAAATCATCCAGCAAAAGTAGTGACACAAGCAGAGTCTTCTAGCATGGCTGTAATGGCAATCTCATATGGTATCAGGTGCATGTTGGCTGAAAAGAGACATGTGGTGAATTGAATTCACTATCAACCTGAAAAGGCATGCGTACCTATCGAATTGTAGTACCAAGGTCATATTAAAACTTGGGGTTGTAAAGTACTGTTGGGTACATTGGTTTAAATGTACCTGATTTGAAGAAGACTCACCCAACTCAATGATATACAACAAAATGTATTTGATGAATTTTGAGTTACATGTGCAGGTTAAGTATTTGCAGGAAATGATGAAAAAGTTTCTAAGTCCATGTGTCGACACCCAGAGGGAAAGTGTCGACACTGAAGAAGACTTGTGTCGACACCCAGGAAAGCAGTGTCGACACTTGGAGTCATTGTGTCGACACCTGGGATGCAGAGTCGACACCAGACAGAAAGTGTCGACACAAGGAGCTGTGTCGACACCCAGTGAAGAAAAGTGCAGACAGAAAGTGTCGACACAAGGAGCAGTGTCGACACCTTGAAGAACTGTGTCTACACCAGAAAGTGTCGACACTTGGAGCAGTGTCGACACTCAGCAAAAGTCTGCAGAAACTAAGTATAAGTGTCGACACCCAGAACAATGTGTCGACACTCAATAGAAGAGTCAGCACTTGAAGTAAGTGTCGACACTCAAAACAATGTGTCGACACTCAACAGGAGAGTCAACACATGAAGTAAGTGTCGACACCTAGAACAATGTGTCGACACTCATCTGAAGACTCTACACTTGAAGAATGTGTCGACACATGGAGCTGTGTCGACACTTAGCAAAGAACAGCAAGATCAACAAATTATTCTAAGTACAAGTGTCGACACTAATGGAATGTGTCTACACTCAGCTGAAGTCTCAACAGAAGAATCAAGTGTCGACACAAGGAGCTATGTCGACACTCAGCAAGAATCAACATAGTAGACTATGTGTCGACACCAAGAAGCAGTGTCGACACTTAACAGATTCAACACAATAAGTTGTGTCGACACAAAGGAGATGTGTCGACACTTAGAAGAATTCAGCAAAAGATAGAAGATCAAGTACTTGTGTCGACACTCAATTTCAGTGTCGACACATGCAGAAGAATCTGTGTCGAGACATAGTATCTACAACACAAGGAGTTGTGTCGACACCTTATAGACTCGTGTCGACACTTACACAACTTGTGTCGACACTTGGTCTATAAGTGTCGACACTTAAAGACAGAAAGTCTCGACACTTTGAGACAGTTAGAGATTTTTAAGAATTGACTGGATGACTTGACAGCTGCCGTTCTAGCCGGTCTACAGCACCTGTCAGAGACGTCAGAATTCAGTTATGGACCGGACCAGCTGGTTACCATGAAGAAGGCCTATAAATAGGCACATACAGTCTACAGAAATAGTAGTTAATGAAGTTGTTCAAGTGGTTCATATCATTGATCAAGTATCATATCAAGAAGATCTAGCCGTCCAAGTGCAGATCTAAGAAGTTGGAGAGAGAGGGCTCCATCCAAGAAATCAGCCATTGGAACTAGGCTGAGAAGAAGGATTCAGATTCATTCTGGATCTTAAGAAGCAGAGGTCAAGGATCAACTGCAGAAGGAATCAGTCTTATTCAGTTCTACTTTCAAGAAGCTTTGAAGAAAGCTAAGTCAGATTGAATCCAGCTGAGTTCTTCCAAGAACTCATCAAGAAACTCACAACTCCCCTCTCTTGTCTTTGGGTTGTTGAGTTAATATTTGTAAAATCATTTTTATCTTGTAGGATCCTTTGGATCTGAGTGATTGTAATCCTGAAATTATAAAGGCTGAGGGTAGGGCTTGAGAGCCTGAGTGTAGGAGATTGAAATCTCTGAGTGTAGGCCTTGTTGGCTGAGTGTAGGCCTTGTTGGCTGAGTGTAGGCCTTTGTGGCTGAGTGTAGGCTTTGGGATAAAGCTGAGTTGTAGGGCCTTGGGCCTGAGGTGTAGGAACCAGTTTGGGTTCTGAGACAGTGGTGAAGTTTGGCCGAATCTAGTACACTGCTAGATAGGCGAAAGGGGAAAGTGGATGTACCCAAAGCTTGGGGAACCACTATAAAACTTTGTGTCTGCTGTGATTGTGCTGTGATTGTGAATGCTTGTGTGATTGTTGTGCAAAAGTAGTATAGATTCTGTGATATAACTGATTGCTGCCATTAAAGACTTAAAAAGAATTAGGTCACCTATTCACCCCCCCCCCCCTCTAGGTGTTTAGGTACCATATCTTTCAAGTGGTATCAGAGCCAGGTTCCTCAAAAAGGACTAATAGTCTGAGGAGATCCTGATTGGCAGATTCAGTCTAAGTCAAAATACAGATTCAAGAAAATAAAGAACCATGGGTTCCTCTGAAAATCACAAGGAATTGGGTTCCATGAAATTGCACATATGCAGGAAAGAGATCTTTGGGATCTGGAAGGAAAGGGTAAGACTGTTTATGGAAGCCTCAGACCCTAGGATCTACATCACAGTAAAAGAGGGGCCATATGTACCCATGAAGATATCAGTTCTAGATGCAAATCAGAGAACTCCAAAGGATTTCTCTGAAACGACTAAGGATGAGATTGTCCTAGCCACCATGGACAAGAGGGCACAAAACATTATAGTAAGTGCCATAGATGATGCAACATTTCAGAATCTTATACACTGTAAGACAGCCAAAGAGATGTGGGACACTCTTATTGTGTATATGGAGGGTTCTGAAGAAGTTAGACAAGATAGAAAATTCTTGCTAAATCAGGAGTATGAGAGTTTTAGACAAGGAAAGGGTGATAGCATAACTGAGTGTTACAAGAAGTTCTACAGAATAGTGAATGAACTCATGTCTTATGGAAGAGAGTTCAGCAATTATGAACTAAATGACAAGTTCCTAAGGTCCCTAACTAAAGATTGGGACACAAAGATCTGTGTCATTAGAGAAATGGCTAAGTTGGGAGAAATTCCTCCACCTACACTGTTTGGCAAGTTATTGTCTTATGAAATTCAATTGACAGTGAGGAAAGAGGAGGAGAAATCAACAAGAACTGAACACAAGGAAAGAACAGTAGCCTTCAAGACAGAAGCCTCCAGAAAGTGCAGGAATAAGTCATCAACTCCACCTCCAAAGGTAGTTGAATCAGAGTCAGATGAGTCAGTCAGCACAACGTCTGAAAGCAGTGAAAGTGATGAAGACTTTGCTGCCTTCACAAGACATTTTCAGAAATTCTTGAAGAAGAAACAGTGGAGGACAAGGCCCTCTACTTCACAAGGAAAAGAAGACTTCTATCAGAACAAAAAGTCTTCAAAGAAAGACAGGAAGAGGACAAAATCTAGCAAGGCAACTGGTTCAAAGATAATATGCTATTGCTGCAATAGACAAGGCCATGTTATTGCAGATTGTCCTAAAAAGAGAAAGGAGTCTAGTGACAGGAAAAAGACTCATTTTAAAGGCAAGAAAGAAAAGTCTTTTGTTGCCAAGAAGGAGAAGACTCTATCAGATATCTCTTCTTCAGAAACTGAGTCTGATGATGAGGCATACATAGGGCTGTTTGCTGAAGAAGAAGAAGAAGAATTCATGCAGATCATGGAGTCTATTTATGAACAAGAAGACAGTCAATGCCAAGGGTTAATGGATTTGACAGAAAATGACAAAATCCTGGAGCAGCCAGGACCCAGTAAGGTACAAAATTCAACTTTAAGTTCAGTTTCTTGTTCTAGTATAGAATCAGATTCATCTTCATCAAGTGATGGAAGTATATCTGAGTCTGAGGATGATATTCATCAGCTTATAGATGAATATAAAGTGCTGTTGCAAGCTTACAAGAAAAGCAAGTCCCTAGCCAAAAGTCAGGCAAAGGAAATTGCTGATCTTAAAGCTGCTGCAACAGATTCTGAGAAGCAATTTGATCAAAAGCTTAATGAGATAGCCAGGCTGAAACACATAACAGTGATTCAGATGGGGACTATCACCTTTAAGAATGATCAAATCAAGAGTCTGGAGATCAATCTTCAGAAAGAGAGAGAGCTTGTTGCTAGGTTTTCTAAACCTAAATCAGTGCTACCTTTAATTGATGAATTTGTTCATCATAAAGGCAAGGCTGGACTGGGTTTTATTAAACCTGCAAGGACTGAGCAGTCCAAGCCCAAGTCCAAGGGCAAAGCCCCAACATTCAACAAGTCTGTTGTAGATAAGACAGCAAAGACTGTACCTAAGCAAAGGTACAATAAGTTTGAATGTTGGTGCTGTGGCAAGGTTGGCCACTTTGCAGTGGACTGTTGGCACAATGCTAGTGCCAAAGTGAGTACCAAACTACCTGTTGGAAAGCCAGTAGGTAGCTTTGTCAGATTGCAAACTAACAAGTACCAAGGACCCAAGAATTCTTTGGGTTCTAAGGTTCATTAATCTGTTTTGCAGGTGAGTCCAAGTGGCCATACCCCAACATGGTACTTGGACAGTGGATGTTCCAGACATATGACTGGAACTAGAGGATTACTAAAGGACTATATTCCAATAAAAGATGGTCCAAAAGTCACCTTTGGTGGTTCTGAAAAAGGAATCATCAAAGGGTTTGGTAACATTTCTAGCAACTTGGTTACCATTACTCAAGTGGCTTATGTTAAAGGGTTGAAACACAACCTAATAAGTATAAGTCAATTAAGTGATGTAGGGTATGACATCTCATTTGTTAAAAATGGTTGTCATATCAAGAGGTCAAGTGATCAAGAGATCATTTTGACAGGTTATAGGAAAAGGAATGTCTACTGTTTAGACATTATGGTTGAGAACAGTGGTTCTCCAGTATGTCTTGTAGCTGATGAGACAGTCTCTCATTGTGTCAAATGGCACAAGATACTTGCCCATCTTAACTACAAGACTATTAGCAAACTCTTCTGCAAAGAGTTAGTGAGGAATGGTCCTCAAGTTAAGTGTGTTAAAGATGGTATTTGCTCAGCTTGTCAAAAGGGCAAGCAGACTAAATCCACCTTTAGAAGCATAGAAAACAAAGATGCTGTGAGGTGTTTATACCTCTTGCATATGGATCTCTTTGGTCCAATGCCAGTTCACAGCTTAGGTAGGAAGGTCTATACCTTTGTAGTTGTAGATGACTACTCAAGGTTTTCCTGGGTGTTCTTCTTAAGACAGAAATCTGAAACTCCTAGTGTCTTCCACAGCTTTGTCAAGCAAATTCAGAATGAACTAGACAGTACAGTGGTCAAGATTAGAAGTGACCATGGTACTGAATTTCAGTCTGAAAGCATGACAAAACTATGTGAAGAATTTGGGATATTTCAAGAATTCTCTTCACCTAGAACACCTCAGCAAAATGGCATTGCTGAGAGGAAGAATAGGACCTTGATAGAGGCTGGTAGGACCCTATTAAGTGATACATCACTGCCAGAATATTTCTGGGCTGAAGCAGTTAATACTACATGCCATGTTATAAATAGGGCTACCATCATTAAAAGGCTCAACAAGATCCCCTATGAGGTTGTGAAAGGCAGGAAACCAAACCTATCCTACTTTAGGATCTTTGGTTGCAAATGCTTCATACTTAATAATGGAAAGTCTTACTTAACTAAGTTTGCTGCCAAGTCCCAAGAGGGAATTTTTGTTGGGTACAGCAACAACAGTAAGCCTTATAGATTCTACAACTTGACTACACAAGTTGTAGAAGAATCTGTGCATGTAGTTTTTGATGAGACTAAACTTATTAACAATGAGTTGTTTAGTAGTGTATGCAGCCCCACAGGTTTAACAAAGAAGATGGACAAACTTACTATAGAAGAAATAGCTGCTGCAAGACAGCAAGTAGAAGACAGTAGCTATTGTCCAGTGGGAGAACTACATGTACCAATTACTGATGAAGTTCAAGGAATACAGCATGATGGAGATGCTGAAGAGGTTCAACCAGAAGTTAGGATGCCTCCAGCCAATAGGCATCTTAGAGATCATCCAGTAGAGCAGATAATTGGAGATCCAAGACAAGGAGTACAAACCAGGAGCAGAAACATGAATGCAGCAATCTACTCCAGTTTTCTATCTCAGGTTGAACCTAAGAAGTTTGAAGAAGCAATACAAGATCCACAATGGACTGAAGCAATGCAAGAAGAGCTTAATCAGTTCAAGAGGTGCAAGGTCTGGGAACTTGTTCCTAAACCTAAAGACCATAATATAATAGGAACCAAGTGGATCTACAGGAATAAGATGGATGAACAAGGGGTCATCATTAAGAATAAAGCAAGACTGGTTGCTAAAGGATATAGGCAAGAAGAAGGTATTGACTTTGATCAAACCTTTGCTCCAGTAGCCAGACTGGAAGCCATAAGAATGTTCTTGGCCTATGCAACCTATCAAGGATTCAAGGTTTACCAAATGGATGTCAAGTCAGCATTCCTGAATGGTAATCTTAAGGAAGAAGTCTATGTGGAACAGCCTTCAGGTTTTGTTGATTCAACTCTACCTCATCATGTCTATAGACTTAGGAAAGCTTTATATGGGTTAGAGCAAGCCCCTAGGGCTTGGTATGAAACCCTATCTAGTTTCCTCATTGAGAACAAGTTCTCAAGGGGGAAAATAGATAAGACTCTATTCCTTAGGGAATCTAGAGGCAAAGTTATACTAGTCCAAATATATGTACATGACATTATATTTGGGTCTACTGAAAGCAGCCTTTGCAAAAAGTTTGCAAAACTGATGCAAGGTCAATTTGAGATGAGTAGTATGGGAGAGCTGAAGTTTTTCTTGGGTCTACAAGTTAAACAGACTGAAAGTGGTTTATCCATATGTCAGTCCAAGTTCACCCTAGAACTCATAAGGAAGTATGGTATGGATTCATCCAGTACCATGAAGACTCCTATGGGGTCAAGTATGTCTCTCTGCAAGGATGATGCAGGGAAACCTGTAGATGAAACCTTGTATAGAGGGATAGTTGGCTCCCTATTATATTGACTGCTAGTAGACCAGATATCATGTATGCTACATGTGTCTGTGCAAGGTATCAAGCCTGCCCTAAAGAGTCTCATTTAACAGCAGTCAAAAGAATATTGAGATATCTAAAGGGCACTCCCTATCTAGGCCTCTGGTACCCTAGGAATGGGGATTTTGATCTAACAGGTTATTCAGATGCAGACTTTGCAGGATGCAAAGAAGATAGAAAAAGCACTACTGGAACCTGTCAATTCCTAGGTGGGAGACTAATTTCATGGAGTAGCAAAAAGCAAACCAGTGTGGCTATCTCCACTGCAGAGTCAGAGTATGTGGCTGCAGGAAGTTGCTGTGCTCAACTTCTGTGGATACAACATCAGCTAGAGGACTATGGATTTCAGGTAAGTAGAACTCCACTTTTCTGTGATTCTACAAGTGCTATTTCAATAGCTAATAATCCTGTATCCCATAATAGAACAAAACATATTGAAATTAAATATCATTTTCTTAGGGAGCATGTAGAAAGAGAAGATATTTTATTAGAATATGTTGAAACTGATAATCAAGCAGCTGATATGTTTACTAAGCCCCTAGAAGAAGCTAAGTTCAATAGATTCAAAATTGAACTAGGAATGATAAACTTAGAGTAAGTTTACAGAATTGAAATTGGCTAAGTAAAAAGGTGTCGACACATAGACAAGTCTATGTCGACACAGAATAGTGGTGTCGACACTTCAGGAAAAAGGTGTCGACACATCTAGGAAGTTGGTGTCGACACTTCAGAATACTAGTGTCGACACATGTCAAGTAGGTGTCGACACATCCAAAGTGGTGTCGACACTTAAGTTTTACTCAGGATTTTTTAAGTAAAGTCTCGACAATGTGTCGAGTTATGTTGTGTCGACACATAAACAAGTGTCGACACATAAAATCTGTTGACTAAACTTGTGTCGACACATATGTGTCGAGACATTATAAGTCAGTGTCGACACTTTTTGCCAGTGTCGACACATTTTAAGTTAGCTGTCCCGCCTGTTCATCTTCAAAATCAGAAAGGTATAAATAGGGTTTTGTCTTAGTTTGTCGACACGCTTTCAAAGTTTCGAGACTAAAACTTCTGTGTCGACACCTCTCTTCTCTCAAGACAAATTCTACAAACCCTAATGGCGCCTAAGCTAGAGGAGAATGTCAACGAAGGATACGAGCTGGTGCGCGGCGCTTTCACTGATGCTGATCAAGAAATCCAGGCGGTCGTAACCCTAGTTGCCGATTCTGGATTAGAATATTTAGTTTCTGAACCTACAAAGGTATGGAAGAAAGAGGTACTTGAATTCCTCAATGGAGCAAAGGTGGATGAATCTGGATACAAGATCAAATCCAGAGTTCATGGAACAAGGGTTAAGGTATCCCCTAAAAGTCTGAGGAAGATTCTCCAGCTACCAAGAACTCAGGAAGAAGATGAAGTTACTGTTACAAAGACCAGGGAAGCTCTAACCTGGTGTGGCCTTGATCCTAAAATGAAGATTGGTTCTGTTTTCAACAGGAAAGGCATGAACAGTCAAGGAAAATTCCTCTCTGAGATTGTTGGAAAGGTACTACTCAGTAAGCCAGGAGGGCATGACAGAGTGTCTGCCTCTATGTTTAGCATAATGACAAGGATTATCTTCTCTCTAAACACTGACTGGTCTATGATAGTCTATGAGAAGATTAAGGAAAGCTTGAAGAAGCCCAATCTGGGCAGAATTATAAGTCTATACCTAGCTGGTACCATACCAGAGGTAATGCAACAAGCTGCAGGAAGCAAGATAAATCATATGAGAAGGATGGATCTGAGGATCTTTTCTAGATGGGGCAGGGTGCTGTCAAAGGAAATGCCAACCCCTGAGAAGACAGTTACTGAGAAAGAAATTCCTCCCAAGAAGAAAATGAAGACTGCTCCAGTGGTACAAGAGTCCACTAGCAATTCTGATAGTGAAGAACAGGTTGTCTTCACTCCAGATGAGCATGAGGAAGAGCCTGCTGTAAAGACTCCTGCTCCTCAAGTTGGTGCTGAGATCCAGAGGGAGCTACCACAAGCAAGCCCCATCCACAAGGATCAAAGCCAGGGGGAGCTTCCAGTTATAGAAGAACCCTCTACACTGGAAAGTGAACAAGCCACCAACACCATACTAGAGGTACTTACTGACCTAAATACTTTAGAATTTCTTATAGAAGATGCTGATTTGTCTGATGTTCATCAACAAACTTAGCTAGATAGTCAAGATCCAGATGCTGTTATAAAAGACACATCTGCTGCAGCTCAGTATGTATCTGATTCAGTGGTTGAAGAGCCCAGAGTTTCTCCGGCTCATTCTCCACAAGAGTTTACAATGGAAGATTTGTTTCTAAATCTGGATCAAGAGGATTTTGATAAAGACACTGCTGCTGAAAGAGAGAATGATGCTGTTGAGGGGGAGCAGATGGAAATTCTGGAAGAGCATGTGACGAAAGAAACTGAGAAGGCACAAAATGTCTAAACTGAGAATCCCCCTAGCCCTAAGGAGAGGGTTGACATAGCCAGCTCCTCAGAATCTGAAGATGAGGAGGCTGCAAGGGCTAAGCAAAAGAAACTCTATGTATTCAAAAGAAGAAGCCAAAGTTATAAAAAGGCTTTACTATCTATTGCACCACATCCTATAGTTCAGCAAGCTCCAACTGTTGATTATAGTGCTTTAATGGTTGCACTGCAGATAAAACTGGATGAACATAGAAAAACAATAGAGACTTATGTGGATGAAGGACAGAAGTCATTGCAATTTGATCTGGCCCAAGACATCAAGTCTATCAGGTTTGAGATGAACCTCAACAAGAAGGAAATGACTGAATGTTTCCACAAGGGTGGAAATGCAGTGGTGTACTTAGCTACACACCAGGAAAAGATAAAGGCACAGGTGGATGACATAGCATTGAAGCAAGGGTATGTTCTTGAAAATCAGCTAAGGATGAATGACAATTTAACTGCTTCCCATAATGCTATTGTCACTGAGTTAAAGAACAAGGCTGCTGAACCTTCTACCTCTTCTGCTACTATTAAAGCTGATTTTGACAAAGCCTTTCAAGAAGAAATCTCTGCTGTTAAGACTGCTATCCAAGCTTCCCAGAAAGCCCTATCTGAACAACTTCAAAAGCTCAAACCATTCTTTAAAGATGGAATCCGATACTTGGATAATCAAATCAGATTCCAGAAGGATGATGTCAGAGATCATATGGCTAGAAAAGTTATAAAGGGGAAGAGAGTTTTAGTCAAAGCTAGCTCTGATCATGCCAAATGGATATCTAATTCCATCAGAGCTACACTGGGATATCTTCCACTTTGTGATGATGACAATGTTGCTGAATCTGGAATTCAACCTGCATATCTTGGAGGTGAGCAACCAGAGGTAGCTCAAGTGATCTATCCTCCACCAGATTTTGAAATGGTGCAAGCAGATATTCATCACATGTATAGCCCAACTGAAGGGAAGTCTAATGTTATTCTGGAGAAAGTGGTTCAGACTATTTCTGAAGCCATGCAAGTGGCTCTACAGAAAGAAGAAGAGACAAGGTTGTCTAAGAAGAGGTTTAGGGAACAAGCAGAACAAAGGCCAGACTTTGAACAGTGGAGCCTTACCTCTAGGAATATTATATTAACTGCCTGGAAAGCTGCCAAGGATAACATTCATGACAGGAACAAATGGTTCTCTGAAGCTGAATGGAGGAAACATGAGACCAGACAAGAGGCAATTGTTCAATATAGAGGAAGGCAAAGATGGGAAAGCTACCTCCTACTGCCCAGGAGCCTAGCAAGTACTTTCCAAAGCCATACCATTACTTTGAGAGGCAGAAGATCAAAGCTGAAGAGCTTAAAAAGAAAGATCTGAAAGGCAAGAAGCCTGCTGATGCTGAAACTGCTGATGCTCCTGTCCAAGCTAAAGTCCAAGCTGGCAAAGGCATAGTTATTAAGGAGCCTGAACAAAAATAGATTTAGAATTTTCTTGTAGTCTATTTTGTAATCTTTTGAATGTAAAACATTTTTGTTAACTACTGAAAATGTATAAGACAGATATTAGAACAATATATGATCAATATATTTCATGTTTGTTCTGTGAATATGTCTATTTCTTATTTGTTCTGTGTTGTTGTATTTGTATACATATAAAATTGATACATGTTTATGTTTACCCTGCTGTACATAATCCTGCTTTACATCATTTTGTAATTTTAATTATGAATGGTGTATATCATTGACTAAGGGTTATGACTTCTCCAAATAGGGGGAGATTGTTGGGTACATTGGTTTAAATGTACCTGATTTGAAGAAGCCTCACCCAACTCAATGATATACATCAAAATGTATTTGATGAATTTTGAGTTACATGTGCAGGTTAAGTATTTGCAGGAAATGATGAAAAAGTTTCTAAGTCCATGTGTCGACACCCAGAGGGAAAGTGTCGACACTGAAGAAGACTTGTGTCGACACCCATGCAAGCAGTGTCGACACTTGGAGTCATTGTGTCGACACCTGGGATGCAGAGTCGACACCAGACAGAAAGTGTCGACACAAGGAGCTGTGTCGACACCCAGTGAAGAAAAGTGCAGACAGAAAGTGTCGACACAAGGAGCAGTGTCGACACCTTGAAGAACTGTATCTACACCAGAAAGTGTCTACACTTAGAGCAGTGTCGACACTCAGCAAAAGTCTGCAGAAACTAAGTATAAGTGTCGACACCCAGAACAATGTGTCGACACTCAATAGAAGAGTCAGCACTTGAAGTAAGTGTCTACACTCAAAACAATGTGTCGACACTCAACAGGAGAGTCAACACATGAAGTAAGTGTCGACACCTAGAACAATGTGTCGACACTCAGCTGAAGACTCTACACTTGAAGAAAGTGTCGACACATGGAGCTGTGTCGACACTTAGCAAAGAACAGCAAGATCAACAAATTATTCTAAGTACAAGTGTCGACACTAAGGGAATGTGTCGACACTCAGCTGAAGTCTCAACAGAAGAATCAAGTGTCGACACAAGGAGCTATGTCGACACTCAGCAAGAATCAACATAGTAGACTATGTGTCGACACCAAGAAGCAGTGTCGACACTTAACAGATTCAACACAAGAAGTTGTGTCGACATAAAGGAGATGTGTCGACACTTAGAAGAATTCAGCAAAAGATAGAAGATCAAGTACTTGTGTCGACACTCAATTTCAGTGTCGACACATGCAGAAGAATCTATGTCGAGACATAGTATCTACAACACAAGGAGTTGTGTCGACACCTTGTAGACTTGTGTCGACACTTACACAACTTGTGTCGACACTTGGTCTATAAGTGTCGACACTTAAAGACAGAAAGTCTCGACACTTTCAGACAGTTAGAGATTTTCAAGAATTGACTGGATGACTTGACAGCTGCCATTCCAGTCGGTCTACAGCACCTGTCAGAGATGTCAGAATTCAGTTATGGACCGGACCAGCCGGTTACCATGAAGAAGGCCTATAAATAGGCACATACAGTCTACAGAAATAGTAGTTGATGAAGTTGTTCAAGTGGTTCATATCATTGATCAAGTATCATATCAAGAAGATCTAGCTGTCCAAGTGCAGATCTAAGAAGTTGGAGAGAGAGGGCTCCATCCAAGAAATCAGCCATTGGAACTAGGCTGAGAAGAAGGATTCAGATTCATTCTGGATCTTAAGAAGCAGAGGTCAAGGATCAACTGCAGAAGGAATCAGTCTTATTCAGTTCTACTTTCAAGAAGCTTTGAAGAAAGCTAAGTCAGATTGAATCCAGCTGAGTTCTTCCAAGAACTCATCAAGAAACTCACAACTCCCCTCTCTTGTCTTTGGGGTGTTGAGTTAATATTTGTAAAATCATTTTTATCTTGTAGGATCCTTTGGATCTGAGTGATTGTAAGCCTGAAATTATAAAGGCTGAGGGTAGGGCTTGAGAGCCTGAGTGTAGGAGATTGAAATCTCTGAGTGTAGGCCTTGTTGGCTGAGTGTAGGCCTTGTTGGCTGAGTGTAGGCCTTTGTGGCTGAGTGTAGGCTTTGGGATAAAGCTGAGTTGTAGGGCCTTGGGCCTGAGGTGTAGGAACCAGTTTGGGTTCTGAGACAGTGGTGAAGTTTGGCCGATTCTAGTACACTGCTAAATAGGTGAAGGGGGAAAGTGGATGTACCCAAAGCTTGGGGAACCACTATAAAACTTTGTGTCTGTTGTGATTGTGCTGTGATTGTGAATGCTTGTGTGATTGCTGTGCAAAAGTAGTATAGATTCTGTGATATAACTGATTGCTGCCATTAAAGACTTAAAAAGAATTAGGTCACCTATTCACCCCACCCCTCTAGGTGTTTAGGTACCATATCTTTCAAGTACTAATACTCATGCTTCTACTATTATCCTACCGTACGATTGTTGGTTGTTTGAGAATTTAAAATTAAACTAAAGAAAATTAAGACAAAAACTTGGGATAAAAAGATAGCATTTGATCAATGATTCACCATGAAAAAGATGAGAAGGATAAAAATGTAGTTTTATGATTGCAAATCAAACTCAACCGTGACGGATCCGAAAATAAGAAATAATCTTGCTAGAGCATTAAATCTCCTAACTTATAGACGTTTTGACCGAAATCTCTTTGAAAATCAAAAAGGCCTAAAGTTGCATTATCGAAGTGATCCACACTATTGGATTTGACTCTAATCTGGAGGATTTACGTCGTCCTATCTCTAGGATTGCATGCAACTCCTTCCTTCTTTGAGTGATCTTTCAAATCAACGAGTCTCTCGGCTACTATGAAATGAGATCAAATTGCCTACTACCATATATCGGAAATACGGAGTCGACACAAGATAAATCAAAGAAGGATCGAGAATAAATTTGACAAAAATAAAACTAAGAAGTAAAAGGAAAACTCATCTCTTTTCACGGATCCTCATGATCGAATGCTAACGGAAAATTAGCTACGCATAGTTAAGAAAGAAACCAGAAAAATAAGAGGAGAATAATTTTTCATTGCTTGATAAAAAGGGAAGTACAAAATAAAAAAAGGGTCAAGATTATGCTACAAAAGAAAAGATTACACTAATAAGAAAATGATTACACTAATAAAAACTCAACAACAACATGTAAGAAAATAACTCTCTCTTGAACTAGCACTTCACTTGCTCTCCAAAATACAACTCTTCCAAAGCTTGAGGCAAGGGCTCCTTTTATAGATGAGGGGGAAGGTTCTAGAGAGAAGTGGATATGAAGGGGGAGAAGGATGTGGCCGGCCATACATGTATGAAGAGGTGCATGAATGTCATTAATGGGGAGAGAGGGAGGTTAATGCATGCATGTTCATTTTGGAAAATGAAAAAGAAACAAAATAAATATAAGAGGGGGGATTGATGGGTTCAAATGAGAATGAGAGAAAGGGAAAGTGGGGTGAATGAGAAATAAATAAGAGAGAAGGAGTGAGTGGGGAGATGCATGAGGAATAAAGAAGAGAGAGGGGAGTGGCCGGCCATCCATGAATGGAGTGGGCTGCATGGTTGAAGAGGGCCAGGCTGTATGCATCTTTGAAGTGGGCTGCTTCATTGAAGTGGGCTGCTTCACTTGGAGTAGGGAGAAGGTCGGGCTGCACCAAGGAGTTGCATGGGCTCGGGTTCATCATGGAGTAGGGGCTCGGGCTGCATCAAATAAGGAGGCTGCATGGAGTGGGCTGGCCGGCTTCACTTGGAGGAGGCTTGGGCTGCACCATGTTGCATAAATGAAGTGTCTCGGGCTCACCAATGAAGGCCGGCCACATGAGAGGGCTGCACCATGTAGGCTACAACCTACAAAACAAAAATAATAGAACATAATATTAGTTATGTTATATAACAAAACAAACATATAAAATAAGACAAACAACATAATAGAAAATTTTATAATTAAACATAATAGGATGCATAATAGGAGGCATACAAAACATAATAGGATGCATAAAATAAGGAATTAAAACATAACATCAAAGAAAATAAAAATTAAAACATAACAAACATAAAATACATGAAAATATAATTAATCCTAGGAATATTTATGCTAAACTATCCCAAAAACCGATGACTAAAACTAGTCATCGAATTCCCCCATGCTTAAGTATTTGCTTGCCCTCATGTAAATGAAATTTAAAAAATAGGGAAGAGGAAGCAAAGAAAACAAATTTAAGTTTCATACTTAAGAAAATCAAAATATGAAAAATTAGACTATCCTAACTTTTATATTAACAAATAGTGGGGTAAGAAGTGCATAATAGAAAACTTGAAAATGGAGGCCTAAAAATATCATTAGAACATAAAGAAGAATTACACATTTCTAAATCCCTAAAACAAGGCATCCAAAATTTAGGAAAATAAGAAAAACAAAAGTAGAGATTCTAAATAAATGGCGCATTAAACGAACTACTAGGTTGCTAGAATAACAATTACCCTAAATCACCTCAAAATAACTTCCAAAGAAATCCATCAATGATGGTGGCCATAGGCTTGTCCGTTCACACTCTCTCCACTACGCAGGTTCACGTTCTAAAGATCAAATGGACTTTTATAGGCGTAAAGACTTGGCTTAGGTACATGATTAGGAATAGAAAATCAAGGATAAAACGGCGGTTAAAACACACTAAACCAAGGATGAGCTTTAAATAAACATAAAAAACACAACAAGTACATCATTTTCTCAAATCAAACTAAAGAAAAGAACAAGGCCATGTATTTTTTTTTCTTTTCACTTAATTGGCCAAAAGTAAACTTCTTTTTTTTATTGATTTCACATTTTGATAATAATTTTTTTTCTTTTCATAGGAGAGCTCCAAATGTAAGCTTAAGACTTCCTTTTCATTTTTCAAAGATGATAACCCATCACAAAAATAATATTTAAGTAAAGCTCAAATCTAGTGTGATATAGGAGGGACATTTTGGCTTTGGTGAAAAATAATTAAAGGTGGAGCTAAACAAAGAAAAAATTGGAAAAAGGCCCAAAATTGTTTTAGCAAAGGTGAAATATTTTGGTGGGCAAAAAGGCTCAAACGGATCAACGGGTGGCCTAAATCATTTCTAAAGTACGTGAAAAACGGCGCAAATACTTCGAGAGTAGCTAGAGACAAGTTCTAAACACCAAGAAAGTATTACCACACAAATGAAAAAGTGATAATGTTATCTAGCAATCATTCATACGCAACTAACCGAATAAAAAGAACAACTACTGTTTGCTAACTTACAATGTTAAAAAAACGATGCCTATATTTAAGAGCTAGAAACTAGTAAGACTAAGCTATGTTAAAATGATAAATTTAGAAAACTGATTCAAAGAAATCTACTTAGAACTAAAAAACCGCATGTGCCTACACATCACTAGAAGAAACATAAAAATAAAGATAGAAAATAATTTTTGATTTTATTTTTCAAATAGATTTTAGCAATTTTTTGGATTTTTTGAATTTTTTGGGTTTTTGCATTGTCTATTTTTTTGGATTTTTGATGAAGTTAAAGAAAAAAAACAGTACTCCTAAGAGGCTTAATATAACTATAATAATTTTTTTTTGTTTTTGTTGAAATTTAAAACATTTTTTCTAGAAAGGAAAGAAGAAAGAAAACAACTAAACCCTAAAACAACTAAACCCTCCCCATGCTTGGATTTTTCATTT
Organism: Platanthera guangdongensis; assembly: GCA_039583875.1. Classification (NCBI taxonomy): domain Eukaryota; kingdom Viridiplantae; phylum Streptophyta; class Magnoliopsida; order Asparagales; family Orchidaceae; genus Platanthera; species Platanthera guangdongensis. The sequence continues at coordinate 145,062,893 of CM077156.1, read as the reverse complement.
CCCTCAATGAAAAACAAAAAAGAGAAAGAGAAGAAGAAGAGGGAGGGATAGAAAATGCAGTAAAGTAAATACTTAAAAAGAAAACGACTTCCCCGGATTTGTAAGGACGAATGCAGATGTCGCTCCCCCATGCTTGAGCTGGACACCGGCGCAGGCCTAAGGAAGAGAGGAAAGGATGGAGCCAAACGAACCGTCGGGGGCATTATTCCTGCAAAACAAAAGAAGCAAACAAAAAGAAAACGAAAGAACAAAAAGTGATGAGCAAGGGGTGCCTCCCAAGAGCGCTCTTTGTTTAACGTCGTCTGAGCCCGACGTTATTGGTTAGCTAAATGGATAATAAAAAGTAAAGTGAAGTGTTAACTCCCTAAGTATGCGCTTAGGAGAGTAAATTAAAAAAAAAGAAGTGAAGAATTTCGCTGACATGCGGTGGAATTTTCAAGGGAATGACTCCCAAAAAGGAACATATGGAGTTATAGAAGAACTCTGCCGTAAAGAAGGGGTCGTCAAAAGAAGAAGAGGAAAAAGAAAAAGAAATATAAAGTGGAATAAAAGACGGCGAAAAAGAAGTTTCATTAACGGAAATTTCACAAGGAGAAGGAGAATCTTGTGAAATTTCGGGAGAAGGAGGGGTAGAAAGAACGAAAGAAGAATTATCTAAAATAAAAGAAGATGATTCGCTAAAAATAAAAAAATTTGGAACAGTTGAAATTGAGATTGAAATGGAATCACAAACGTCTTCAGAAGGAGAATTAAGAGAGATCTCGTCATCCTCAAAGAGTAAGAAGCACGCCGGAATATCCATAGGGGTGTCATCCAAAGGAGGAAGGAAATAATCCGGAATATCCGAATAGTTATCCTCCTCGAGAGGAAAAAGACAAGCCGGGATATCCGGTGACTCATTATAGGAAGAAATTGAAGGAGACGGAGATGGAGAAGAAGACGAAGAAAACGATGCGGCCTCATGAGAAAAATAACCCATAATAGTTTTGAAATACGAATTAATATTATCAAGAGAAGTTTGCAATTCAAAATACCCATTATCGATTGAATTAAAATTTAGAGGCACGGCGCTTTGCGTGACAAAATCATGAGAAAAATAATACGGGTTCCTCACCTCCCAAGTAGGATAAAAATTGGAGTAAGGGTCAAATTGGCCACTTTGACCTGCACCAGAAAAATTGAAATCAAAAGAGGTAGGCGTTCCCGAAAGACATTCAGAATAAAAGTGGTCGGGCGACCCGCAAAAATTACAAAAAATTACAAAAGAAGACAATTCCATAAAAAAATTGTTACCAAAAAGAAAGAGAAATTTTTTTTTTTTGCAGAAGTAATAGCAAAAGCATTTTCCGAATATTGACGAAAAAGCGTCCCTGACAACGGGGCCAAAAACTTGGTGAATTTGATTCACTATCAACCCGAAAAGGGAAGTGTACATATCGAATTGTAGTACCAAGGTCGTATTAAAAATCGGGGTTGTCAAATACTATTACTCACACTTCTACTATTATCCTACCGTACGATTGTTGGTTGTTTGAGAATTTAAAATTAAACTAAAGATAAAATTAAGACGAAAACATCGGATAAAAAGATAGCATTCGATCAATGATTCACCATGAAAAAGATGAGAAGGATAAAAATATAGTTTTATGATTGCAAATCAAACTCGGCCGTGACGGATCCGAAAATAGGAAATAATCTCGCTAGAGCATTAAATCTCCTAACTTATAGACGTTTTGACCAAAATCTTTTTGCAAATCAAAAAGGCCTAAAGTTGCATTATCAAAGTGATCCGCACTATTGGATTTGACTCCAATCCGAAGGATTTACGTCGTCCTATCTCTAGGATTGCGTGCAACTCCTTCCTTCTTTGACTGATCTTTCAAATCAACGAGTCTCTCGACTACTATGAAATGAGATCAAATTGCCTACTACTGTATACCGGAAATACGGAGTCGGCACGAGAAAAATCAAAGAATGATCGAGAATAAATTTGACAAAAATAAAACTAAGAAGTAAAAGTAAAACTCATCTCATTTCATGGATCCTCATGATCGAATGCTAACGGAAAATTAGCTACGCATAGTTAAGAAAGAAACCAGAAAAATAAGAGGAGAATAATTTTGCATTGCTTGATAAAAAGGGAATTACAAAATAATAAAAGGGATAAGATTATACTACAAAAGAAAAGATTACACTAACAAGAAAATGATTACACTAATAAAAACTCAACAACAACATGTAAGAAAATAACTCTCTCTTGAACTAGCACTTCACTTGCTCTCCAAAATCCAACTCTTCCAATGCTTGAGGCAAGGGCTCCTTTTATAGATGAGGGGGAAGGTTCTAGTGAGAAGTGGATATGAAGGGGGAGAAGGATGTGGCCGACCATGCATGTATGAAGAGGTGCATGAATGTCATTAATGGGGGAGAGAGGGAGGTTCATGCATGCATGTTCATTTTGGAAAATGAAAAAAAAACAAAATAAATATAAGAGGGGGATGGATGGGTTTAAATGAGAATGAGAGAAAGTGAAAGAGGGGTGAATGAGAAATAAATAAGAGAGGAGTGAGTGTGGAGATGCATGAGGAATAATCAGAGGGTGGAGTGGCCGGCCATGCATCAAATAAGGGGGTTGCATGGCGTGGGTTGACCGGCTGCACTTGGAGGAGGCTTGGGCTGCACCATGTTGCATAAATGAAGTGGCTCGGGCTCACCAATGAAGGCCGGCCACATGAGAGGGCTGCACCATGTGGGCTCCAACCTACAAAACAAAAATAATAGAACATAATATTAGTTATGTTATATAACAAAACAAACATATAAAATAAGACAAGCAACATAATAGACAATTTTATAATTAAACCTAATAGGATGCATAATAGGAGGCATACAAAACATAATAGGATGCATAAAATAAGGAATTAAAACATAACATCAAAGAAAATAAAAATTAAACCATAATAAACATAAAATACATGAAAATAGAATTAATCCTAGGAATATTTATGCTAAACTATCACAAAAATCAATGACTAAAACTAGTCATCAACATGCAGCTGGTGGTTCTCAGAAAAGTCCAGAACAGTCTGCAGAAAGACTGTCTTTCAGTCAAACAACTGCTGAAAGAAGACAGAAGCATAGAGCAGCACATCTCCCCACTCTTCAGGAAATAGTACAGCCTAATGCTGGTCACAAATAGAAAAGGAGATATAATATCTATGAGTGTTGGTGTTATGGCAAAGTGGGCCACTATGATATAGATTGCTGGCACAATCCATCAGTATGCAGAGGTTGCCAACCTGTCAGGAATTCTGCAGGAAGGCATGGTTATTTTAAGACTAATGTGAACCTAGCACCCAACAGAAATTGGGGTCCTAAGGTAAGGTGATTTGTATTCTTTTCAGGTTAGTTCAAGTACCAAATCCCTAAATGGTACTTGGACAGTGGTTGTTCCAGGCACATGACTGGAACAAAGGAGCTATTGAAGGAGTACACTCCAGTAAAGAATGGACCCAAGGTCATTTTTGGAGGCTCAAACAAGGGGATAACCAAAGGCTACGGTAATATCTCAAATGGCATAATCACCATCATAAAGGTGGCTTATGTGGAGCCGTTGTAACACAACCTCATAAGCATAAGCCAACTATGTGATCTTGGTTATAACATTTCCTTCCACAAGGATAAGTGGCACATCAAGAGGTTAAGTGACCAAAGTGTAATCTTAACAGGCACTAGGAGTCGAAATGTTTACTGCTTAAATTTTTCTTGCTTAGATAATAGTTCCCATATATGCCTAGTTGCAGATGAGAAAGTCTCATACTGTGTCCAGCAGTACAAGAGACTAGCTTATTTGATTTATAAGACCATTGGTCAGCTCTTTAGTGTTGAGCTTGTTAGGAATGGTCCCAAAATAAAATGCTCCAAGGATAGTATATGTGCTGCTTGCCAAAAGTGTAAGCAAACTAAGACCTCTTTCAAGAGCATTAGGGCTAAGGAATTATTGAGATGCTTGTATCTCCTGCATATGGACTTGTTTGGTCCTATGTCTGTTCATATTCTAGGTAGGAAGGTCTACAACCTTGTGGTGGTTGATGACTATTCCAGGTTTACTTGGGTGTTCTTCCTTAGAAGATAGGATGAAACCACCCGCTTTCGCAGTTTCTCTATCTCCTGTTCGCATGATTTTCTATCTACCCACCCGACTTCCTATTCGTGCGGCCTTCTATCTACCCGCCCAACTCACACGTGGCATACTCAAATTCGAGCTATGTCGATGACAAAGGAGCCCGCAAGTCAACATCGGGTTTTTGCACCTTCATAGGGGGAAACCTTGTGAGCTGGAAGAGCAAGAAACAGTCTGTCGTCTCCAAGTACAATGCAAAAGCAGAATATCAAAGTATGGCGTCGACCACGTATGAGTTGAAGTGGTTACGGGCTCTCATGCTTCACTTAGGAGAGGTCTACAACCATCCTCTACCTATGTTTTGTGATAACAAGGCAGCTATATACATCTCCAAAAATTTGGTCTTCCATGAGAGAACAAAGCATATTGAAGTTGACGGCCACTTTATTTGGGAAGAAATTCTGAAGAAACAAATTTGTACTCTGTTTGTCACCTCTGATAAAGAGTTGGATGATATTTTCACCAAGCTGCTATCCACCTCCTTTCATCACATTTGCGACAAGCTGGGCATGATTGATATATATGCTCCAGCTTGAGGGGGAGTGCTGTAGAATAGGGACAGGGCGGTCTGGCAGTCTGACTCTTGCATATTACAGACTGTGTGGTCTGTCGGTTTCTCTCCAGCGGTTTAGTTGTCGGACTGTTACTATTGGTGTCCTGGCGGTATGCCGGTTTGTCTCAAACGACTTGGAGACCGGTCGATCAGGCGGTCTCCACTGGTGGCTTGTTCTCTTCTTCTGGTGGATGCCAGGCAGTTAGCTTATTCATCTAACCACGTGGCTTGGTCGGCTTGTATTTATGTTAAACCGCATGTACCTGTAATTATTTAGTCCCTCATTGTTTAATTATATTCTCTCTCATCTCCTCCATTCTATAAAAGGGAGACTATACCTTGTAATACACACCTTTTTTGGATAATAAAGATTTCTATTATTCCACTTTCCGGTTTATACTTGTCTATTCGCCCAAAGTCCAATTCTGGATTGGTGCAATGCAAGAAGAACTGAACTAGTTCAAAAGGTGCAAAGTCTAGAATCTAGTTCCCATACCAGATGGACACAACGTCATTGGAGTCAAGTGGATTTACAGAAATAAACTTCATGAAAATGGCATTGTAATAAAGAATAAAGCTAGACTTGTGGACAAAGGCTATAGACAGGAAGAGGGGATTGATTATGACCACACATTTGCCCCAGTTGCAAGATTGGAAGCAATCACACTGTTCCTTGCATATGCAACCTTCCAGGGATTTAAAGTATTTTAGATGGATGTCAAGTCTGCCTTCCTGAATGGAGATTTGAAGGAAGAGATTTATGTAGAGCAGCCTCCAGGTTTTGTAGACTCTAACTCTCCTACTGCTGCATATAGACTTAGGAAAGCTCTTTATGGGCTCAAGCAAGCCCCAAGAGCATGATATGAGACATTATCTACCTTCCTCATTGAGAACAAATTCTCAAGGGAGAATATAGACATGACCTTATTCCTAAGAGAATCTATGGGCAAGATCATCCCAGTCTAAATTTATGTTGATGATATAGTATTTGACTCTACTGATGATAACCTCTGCAGGAAGTTTGCTAAACATATGCAGAGGAAGTTTGATATGAGTAGTATGGGTGAATTGAAGTTTTTCTTGCAACTCCAAGTAAAATAGACTGATGATGGTCTATCCATATCCTAGTCAAAATTCATCAAGGAGATTATCAAGAAATATGGCATGGAGAATGTTTCCACCATAAGAACTCCCATGAACTCAAGTATGCCTATAGGCAAAGATGATCTAGGGAATCTTGTTGATCAAACTCTGTATAGAGGTATAGTTGGCTCCCTTCTCTACCTCACTGCAAGTAGGCATGACATTATGTATGCAACATGTGTTTGTGCTAGTTATCAGGCATGTCCTAAAGAGTCTCACTATACTGATGTGAAAAGAATCTTGAGATATCTTAAGGACACCCCAGATCTTGGCCTATGGTACCCCAAAAATGGGGAATTTGAACTAACAGGGTATTCAGAAGCAGATTTTGCAGGCTGAAAGGAGGACAGGAAGAGCACTTCAGGCTCCTATCAATTTCTAGGTGGAAGGCTTGTCTCTTGGAGCAGCAAGAAATAGACAAGTGTTCCAATCTCAATAGCATAGTCAGAGTATATTTCAGCTGGAAGCTGCTGTACTCAGTTGTTGTGGATTAAGCATCAACTTCAGGACTACAATGTTCAGATAAGTAGAACTCCACTCTTTTGTGATTCTAGTAGTATAATTTCTATAGCTAGAAATCATGTCTCCCATAGCAGGACTAAGCATATAAAAATTAGGTATCATTTCATTAGAGAACATGTGGAAAGGGAAGACATCTCCCTTGAGTTTGTCTCCACAGACAAGGAAGTCGCTGATATCTTCACTAAGACACTAGATGAAGCCAAGTTCAACACCTTCAAATTTAAATTGGTCATGTTGAATCTTGTGTAGCTTTGATTCTCTCCTCTACCATATGCTGCACTGTTCATTTTGCAGGTATTTAAGATAGTGTGCAACTATTGAGGGGGAGATAGCCCAATAGCTGAACTAGTTTCAGTCACAGTGAGAAAGATAGGGGAGAAAAACCAATTAGTATGCTCCCTATTACAGAAGTCAAAAAGGGGGAGGATAGAAGTCAAGGGGCTGAGAAGTATAGACAAGTGGAACAGTAAGGATGGCAGCATGCCAGGGAGAGTATGTTATTCTCCACAGACTGGAGAAATGGTAACACTTCCACACTCTACTACTTTTAAAATTTGTTATGATTAAATGTTGTGTTGTCAATGACCTGTATTGTTTTGACTTCTTCAAATAGGGGGAGATTATTGGGTCTATTGATCCCAATTTTCCAGATTTGTAAGAAGTCAAACGGGTCAATGACACACACATAATGTATTTGATGTGTGTTTTAGTTTATGCATGCAGGTTGTCCATGATTGGACAAGTGAAGAAAATGAGTTTGGTAGTAAACTCATATTTCGTCGAGCTCAGCTCGAAGTTCATCGAGCTCAGCACGCTGGTCGTCGAGCTCACCTCAACACTCTGTGGGAAAAGCACAAGAGTTCAGGTTTCAACTTTCATTGAGCTCAGCTTGAAGTTCGTCGAGCTCAGCTTACAAATCGTAAAACTCAGCACAACACTTGTTGTGCGAAAAGCCAGAAAAATCAACTAAGGGAAAAGGCATTGAGACCGCTGAGAATATTAAAGTTCGTCGAGCTTAGCCCACAGATCGTCAAACGCAGCTAAAGGCAGAAAATCTGTCTAAGGCAAAAGCGCTAAGACCGCTGAGAAGAAGGTATTGAGACCGCTGAGATAGCTGAGAAGATAGCATTGAGACAACTGAGACAGCTGAGATAGCTGAGGAGATAGCATTGAGACCGCTGAGACAGAAGAGACAAAACTAGTTGGTTCTCTCTAGGTCCTGAAGCGTTGAGTGAAGCAGATTCACTCAACGCTTCTAATAAAGCAGGAAGCACTAAGACAGTTAAGATGTAAACAGCTGAGAAAGACCAAGCCGAATTTTTTCCAAGTCCAGAAGCGTTGAGTGAAGCAGTTTCACTCAATACTTCTAATGAAGAAGGAAGTGTCGAGATAGTTAAAAGCAAGAACCCACTGAGACAGCTGTGATGAAAGGAGAAACTAGATCTGATATACTCTAGAGGGGGGTGAATAGAGTATATGGTGCTTTTAAAACACAAAGAAAAACTTTTGCAAAGCTTTACAACAATTGTTGTAATGAGTGTGAGCAGGGAAGCAGAAGTAAAACTAATCACAAAACTAAGCTATGCAGAGATTAAGCACAAGAAAATCTAGGCCAGAAACAAAAAGAAAACATGCAGAACCAGATGACACAAGGAATTATAGTGGTTCCCCAACTTGGGTACATCCACTCTTCTACCACCCTAGGTAGGAATCCACTGCAGGATGAGTTGATCAGGTGTCCTGGGCACCAATGAGCTTTTGATAAGGTGCTCAAAAACCAAATCAGATTTTTTGATCAGGTGTCTTGCCACCAATGAGCTTTTGACAAGGTGCTCAAAAACCAGATTCAAACTTTTGAAGGGAGTTTGAAAAACCCTTTACAGAATGGGGGTGAGAGAGTGATGGCAGTCTTCTCTTTCTCAAGCAACTGAGAAGACTATGTGGATTCAGTGATGTTGTCAAAGCTCCCCCTGAGTCCTTGAAATCTTCAGGAAGATGAGCTTTGCTGAGGGTGATAGGCCTTCAAAGATAGATCTCCAGCAAAAGATGATTTCAGCAAGCTGAAATGTTGAGAGTCTGGAGTCTTGAAATGATGTTGGCCTTGAACACTTGAGAGCTGAAGAGATCTGAAGACTTTTGAAAGCTTGATCTCTCTGATGAGTGTTCTTCAGAATTCTTGTTGACAGAAGATTGAGAGAGTCTCTGTGTATTGAGTTGTGTGTGCTCTACTTGTCAATCTCTGTATTTCTTCTCTTCTCTATTTCATTCAAAAACATTCTGTCAATTATTCTCTGTGTCTGAATAGGATATTACTCTGTCTAAGATAGCCGTTGGTCTGCATTGATTGCAGCCTTAATTGCATAATTTCTTCTAAAAGAAAGTCCACTGAATTGTTCCTTGAAAAATCCCTTGAAACTTGCTCCAGGAGTAAATGAAAACGGCTGGCAGATCTTCTGAATTAAATGCAGAATAACTTCTATCTGATTTGAATTTGAATTCTGAAAGATAACTGAAATCGTCGAACTGAGCTCTGTGTAACACCCCATCCGTCGCATGGCATATAACAGAAGGTCCAGCTGGAACCCGACGCCATATACCACAGACAGTCGGAAGGGTTACTAAATGAATAAATCAAACCATCTAATTAAGACTACTCGTCCTAATCACAGAGCATTCTAGCGGAAGATTTTTAAAGTTGAAAGAACCCAAAAATAAATCCATCAATATGAATGTCCACAGTTACAACAATAGGAAAGAAACCCCAAATACACAGAAACGGGTACATGGCCTTATGGCCTTACAAATGTTCACTTCATAAATAGTGTTTTACGTACATCGGCTTGCAGGCCGGCCACACATGAAATATATAAAAACAGCTATTCTACGGCCTTCTAGGGCCAGCACAGCAACATGGGCTCCAGCCCGCTATTTGGCGCTCGGCTCCGCAGCACCTGCAAGCACATACCACCGTACGGTGGCAAATAAAGCAACAGTCAGCTAAAAGCCGACCAAATTGTAACGACCCCGCCCCTTACTCGGGACGGCGGTGCTCTTTCCCTGCAAGACATTAGCCCAACAATATATATATATCGCAATTATAATTCGCCACAGGCGTAGGCTCGCACGGCCAAACACCCCGTGCACTCAGGGCACATTCATGGTGAACCCTGACAAATCAGTGCATTCACCACCATCCCCAGGATGGCAACAACATGTGAGCATTTAGCCTTTCTGACCACAGTCTAAGGCTCTGACTATGCCAACGGCCAGTCCCCGTCTTCGGGTCTCTCGCACCGAACCACATAGCCTAGGTCCAATTCCACTTGCCCGTTGCTCACGCCGCATGTCCAATTTAAGGAACTTTGCGCGGGCTAAGCTTCTCTCGGATCCCAAATTTTCCAAAACAGTCTCATAACCCAGTTATGATCAAGGCCGGTTCCCAGACCGCCAAGTTAGCAGAACACGTTTCCGCTCAATTTTCCGGGTGCGCCTTGAAGCTAACCTTCAAGGATCCCTGCTGCAATCTACCGCGTGGAAACCCGAAAAATCCAAAGCACGGAGTCTTCTCCGGCAAAACCACATCAAATGCAACATCACCGATCCAGACAAAACACGTCCGGGTAGGCTTCACACACAATGCCTATGCCCGTACTTACGATTCCGGGCTCTACATGCAACACAAGGGGGACTATTCCCGTCAACCCCAAGGAACACCACGCACTCACCGCATACTCGCGGGAGCGGGATTCCTTATGCAGAAAGAAAGAGATTCAAGCGCTCGAGTTGAGAATCGTTACCCTTGTAGTCCGTTTTGGCGCCATGGAAAAACTACGCGGTTAGAACTCTTCGCAATGACCTTCCCTCCACGGATCCGCTCTCCGATTTCGAAATGGTGCTCCGATGCTCCGCCGGCGGCCGGAAACTTCCTTCTTCTTCCTCTCCTCTCTCACTTTGGAAGGGGAGAACTTTGGAGAGAAAATGAGGGAATAACTCCCTAATCCCGGCCTTAACAGAGCAGGATCTCATCTGGGCCATTGGATCCTAATTTAAGAAAATGAACGGCTCGGATCTGCACAAAATTCCCCAGACCTGGGCCGCACACGGCTTGGCACACGGCCGTGTCCAAGGCCGTGTGCCTCGATCCAGGCACGATCGTCGAACTGAGAAATGCACACGGGCCAAGACACGCCCGTGTCTGACCTGACACGCCCATGTCGGGTTCCTCGACACGCCCGTGTTCGTGGGCGTGTCACGCATAACCGCCACGGCAACGGACACGACCCATCAGGACACGGGTAGGGACACTGGTTGGCACACGCCCGTGTCGGATGACACGCCCGTATCATCCGGCCGTGTTCCTGGCCGTGTCCTTCTCGGGTTGGAAACGGCCAAAAAAATCACCAGCCAGACACGGCCTTGGACACGCCCGTGTCCTAGGCCGTGTACCCCTACAGGCACCAAAAACTCTTTTTCCGCGACCGACTCGCACACAAAATTCGGGGCGTTACAAATCTCCCCCACTTAAGGAATTTCGTCCCGAAATTAAGCAAAGGTACAAAAGCTAAATGATACCTGAGTGGAATAACTCGGGGTATTCCTCCAACATAGCTTGCTCTCGTTCCCAAGAAAGCTCCTCACGTCCGCAATTATCCCAACGGACTTTAACCATTCTGACCTCCTTGTTGCGGAGTCGTTTGACCGCAACATCTTCAATTCGTACTGGTCTGACCCTTGTTGTTAACTCATAATCAACCGGTACCTGATCGTCTGCAATGATCTGCGAAGCCTCTTGAACTGCCTTACGCAACACCGATACGTGGAATACATCATGCAGCCCACTCAACTCCGTCGACAGCTTTAATCTATACGCCGCCTCGCCAACACGCTCCAGGATTTCAAATGGTCCAAGGTATCTCGGACTCAGCTTCTTCAAGCGTCGAACCCGCGATACACCCTTGAACGGCTTGATTTTTAAATATACCATGTCGCCAACGTTGAACTCCACATTTCTATGTTTGGCATTGTAGTACTTTGACTGTCTATCCTGAGCAATCTTCAGCCTTTCCTGAATTGTCCGTATCATTGAAGTGACATCTTCCACCGCTTGACGTTTATACAATTTTGATTCGCCTGCCTCCAACCAAGACAACGGCGTACGGCACTTCCTCCCATACAAAGCTTCGAAAGGCGCCATTCCAATGCTTGCCTGAAAGCTATTGTTGTACGCAAACTCCACCATGTACAGGTGATCCTCCCAATGTTTCCCGAAATCTAGGACGCACATGCGAAGCATGTCCTCCATAGTTCTGTTGACTCTCTCGGTTTGGCCATCTGTCTGCGGGTGAAAGGCTGTGCTGAACTTTAGCTTAGTACCCAACAAACCATGCACCAACCTCCAGTCATTTGACGTGAAGCGTCCATCACGATCACTAACAATACTGCGAGGCACACCATGCAGTCGTACAATATTATCCACGTAGAGTTTGGCTAACCTTTCTACTGGATATTCCTTTCTCATTGGGATAAAGTGCGACACCTTTGTCAATCTATCTACGACCACCCAAATGGCGTCATTTCCTTTCTGCGACTTCGGCAAACCGTGCACAAAATCCATAGATATATCGTCAAACTTCCATTCTGGGATAGGAAGTGATTTCAAGAAACCTCCGGGCTTCTGGCATTCCGCCTTCACCAATGCACAAGTACGGCACTTGGCCACATAAAGCGCCACATCCTTCTTCAAACCCGGCCACCAGAATAATTTCTTCATGTCTCTATACATCTTCGTGCTTCCCGGGTGGATTGAGTATTTGGTATGATGAGCCTCATACATCAACTCCTCCCGAATATTATCCGCACTAGGAACGCATAGACGACCGTCCTTCCTTAGCAACCCATCTTCAACCACAAACTGGGAATTTGACCCATCCAAAGATCCATCTAGTATTTGCTTCATGCTGCTATCCTGAACCAAAGCCCTCCGAACTCTATCCGCTAGGTCACACTGCACCTCTGTCCAAAACAGTTTCGCCTCAGCACTAGACTGCTTGTCAACGCAAGATATCTCCAATGCCTCCAACTCTTGGACCAATCTCTTATCATGCACTGATAACCAGTTGGCTTGTGCGGGAATCTTACGACTCAACGCATCCGCCACTACATTCCCCTTCCCAGGCACATAGTGAATCTTGAAGGTGTAGTCCCCTAAGAACTCCATCCACCTCCTCTGCCTCATGTTCAGATCCTTTTGGTCCAATAGGTACTTCAAACTCTTATGATCGGTGTAAATATCTACCTTCACACCGTACAGATAGTGCCTCCAAAGCTTTAGAGCAAAAATCACGGCCGCTAACTCTAAGTCGTGGACCGGATAATTCCTCTCGTGAACCTTCAATTGTCGTGAACCATAAGCTATCACTCTCCCATGCTGTAGCAGAACACAGCCCAAACCACTGCCTGAAGCATCACTATAAATCTCGAACCCTTCGGTACCACTTGGCGAACATAAAATAGGCGTCGTGGTTAACCGCCTCTTCAACTCTACAAAAGCCTGTTCGCACTCCGAAGACCACACAAACTTCTGATCCTTCCTTGTCAACGTCGTGAGTGGTAGTGCTATCCGCGAGAAGTTCTCTACGAAGCGCCTGTAGTAGCCAGCAAGCCCCAGAAAACTCCGGACCTCTGCCACTGTAGTCAAAGTAGGCCACTCCCGTATCGCCACTATCTTCGCCGGATCCACAGCTATTCCTTCTCCACTGACAACATGACCAAGGAACGCTATCGAGGATAACCAGAATTCACACTTGGAGAACTTTGCATATAACTGACTTTTCCTCAATGTTTCCAACACCATGTGTAAATGCTTGTAGTGATCCTCCTCGCACCGCGAATATACCAGGATATCATCAATAAATACTATCACGAACTGATCCAAGTATTCTCTGAACGTCCTATTCATCAGATCCATAAACACGGATGGAGCATTCGTCAACCCAAACGGCATGACTGTGAACTCAAAATGCCCAAACCGCGTACTGAATGCTGTCTTTGGAATGTCGCTCTCCCTTATCCTCAACTGATAGTAACCAGACTTCAAATCTAACTTCGAATATACAGTTGACCCAACCAACTGATCAAATAGATCGTCAATCCTCGGGATTGGATATTTGTTCTTCTCCGTAAGTTTGTTCAATTCCCGATAATCGATACAAAGCCGCAAGCTCCCATCTTTCTTCTTAACAAAGAGAACCGGTGCGCTCCAAGGCGACGAACTTGGACGCACATAACCTTGCTCTAGCAACTCCTGCAGGTGCACCTTCAACTCTGCCATTTCTCTCGGGGCTATCCGATAGGGGGAGCGTGACACCGGTTTGGCACCCGGTACCAGCTCTATAGTAAAGTCTATCTCCCGCTGAGGAGGGGCTCCTGGGAGATCATCTGGAAACACATCAGGATACTCGGACACAACTGGGATGTTGCCCAAACTAGGTTTAGGTGTCGAAGTCTGCACTAGAGTGACATACAGTTCTGCCCCATACCGAACTGCCTTAAACACCTGAAGGGCCGATATCAGAACTTTCCTTGACCCCTTCATGCCCGCAAAAGTAGTCTCCCGATCAGTGTCCAGACCCAACTTGACTTCTTTACGGTTGCAATCAATGCATGCACTCTGCTCCGAGAGCCAATCCATACCGAAGATTACATCGAACTCCACTAATGGTAGAACCAACGCACGCAAATCAAACTCCCGGTCTCCAATCCGAATCTTTACAACACAGATCCTATCCACACGCATTGAGCACCCATTAGGCAACAACACATCCAACTTGTTTTCTGCCATCGAGAATGGAACTTCGATGCGCGATATAAACTTTTCAGACAAGAAGGAATGTGATGCTCCCGTATCAAAAAGGGCTCTCGCCGGAAACCCAAAGATCAACACAAAGCCTAGCACTAACAAACGTAAGCTAACAAGTACAAAAGTAACAACTATAAAAGTTAAACCACTATAATTTAACTCATACCTGTCACCACGTCTGCTTGCTTTATGGCCTCCTGTAGACCAAGGTTGTAGACTCTAGGCTGGGCTGGAGCATGATGGGATGCGGTTGACTCCACCGCCTTCCCTTTCTCCTCATAAGTCGCTCCAGGTCTCCTCTCGGACTTTGAACGTCCGCTCCAACACTCCCGAGCAAAATGCCCCGTCTTCCCGCAGTTGTAGCAAGCTCCGGGGACTCGACTTGTAGTTGCCCCCGATGTATCAGCCGAAGGGGCTGAGTTTGAAGTCCTCCGCTTCTTGTTCCATCTGCGGAAACCTGTCTTGTTACTTGGCACCTTGAACTCGGTCTTCCTTTCTCCTGGGTCCCTCTTCTCTTGAACTTTCTTCGCAACCTTTTCCAACGATCGGGCCGAATTGACCAAGGCTAGGAATCCCTGCGCCTTAGGCCCAGCAAGGAGTAACTGTAAATCGCCACGAAGACCCTCATAGAATCGGTTGGTCTTCCTCTCTTCTTCAGAAAACATAGCACCAGCATAACGACCCAACCGTGTGAATTCATGCAGATATTCGTCCACGCTTCTGGATCCCTGAGTCAACCCAAGAAATTGATTCTCCATTTCCAACTTCTGAGCAGAAGGTACAAATCTGGCCAGGAACAATCTTGAAAATTCTTCCATCGGCACATCCGCAAGTTGCCTTCCCACTAGAAGATGAAACTCCAACTCGTCCCACCACAGCCTCGCCTCATGTTGGAACCGGCTTTCCGGTCCCTCCTAGAGTTCGAAGCAGAATGCAACCCACACGTACTCTCCTTGCGCTACCGCCCTGACGAGAGTCAGCGACCTGGAAACAGACCGAAGGGACTCAACTTGGAGGTCCCACCTCTTACCCGGAAGAACTGTTAGTCTCCCCCTCCCTAGCCAGTGTTGAGCTAGGTGCCTGAGAGGGAAAAAGTGGGAAGGTTCAACAACAACCTTTTCTCAGGCACCTTATCGGTCTATTTATAGGTTTCTGAATCTGCTCTGCAAATATCATTTCCAAGCCGTCTCAAAATGACCAAAACACCCTGGACCGGGTCTGCTAATAGCCCAACTCCGCTGTTCTGGAGAGCTATACGCAGGCCTCCAGGGGTAAAAGAGTAAAAAACATCTGGGGCCCAAAGGTAAAAATCCCCCTTATGGGTCAAAATAGATAAAGAGCTGTTAGTCTCCTGCGGCGAGTTGGGGAGGTACTGCCGGGCGAGACGGCCGCCATGCCCGTCTCGCCGCCTTTCCGGCATGTGAGCTCTCTCGCCCTGCAGGGTGATTTCGCCCACTAAAAGGTCTCGCCCCTCCAGAGGATCCCCCGTCTCGCCTCCTGTAGGTGGGCATCCTGCTCTCGCCAGTCATCTCTTCGCCCGCTGGACCGTCTCTCGCGAGCCCCCAGGTTGTACACAATCCCCACTCTTTTCGAGGTTGCCCTAACCTCGGAAAGATAAGTCCAACCGCGGCTCGCGATGCTAAGGTTCCTCTGTGGGAATCTTGGGTGGGCCCCTCTTCCCCAGACTGCCTATAAATATGAGGAGGAAGCCTTCATTTGGGAACTCTTTTTGTCTTCGTCCTTTCTTCCGGAATGTCTCATAGTCAAAGTTTTCGTGAGCGTCTTGCGATTGTGCGAAGGCAGAACAAAGCCGGCACAGATGCCCTTTTCCCAGATCTGGGGCGTACTCCCCCCGCAGCCTCTCCGTCCTCTCGCACCAAGAAAGCGAAAGCCGTCTGCGCTCCTCTCTCGGCAGGCGCAACCTCTTCGGCCGCTCCGATAGACGCCCCGTTCTCTTCCTCAGGGGAGAGACAGGTGATTACGTTATTTTTCCTCTCCCCTGTCTCGCCTGTCTGATTATGCTTTCGCAGGGAAGTCCTGCTGATTCGCCGGTGCCTGCCGATCCTCATGACAATGTAAGTCAAGTCCCTCAGCGCACGGACTCGCCCAAGGTGGCCTCCCCACCTCTCTCGCGGAGAGAAAATCTCTCGCGAGTGGTGGGGAATCCTCGAATCCCAAGTAAGATCTTTTTCCGTTTTCCTTCTCGCCTTTTGGTTGATTTGCCTTCTTCTGCTCGGCTTGCGCGGGTTCTCCCTTGTTTGTAACCTTTCACTATTTTCGCAGGCATCCACTTTGATTCTGATACTGAGGAAGCTCCCGGGTCTCCCCCCCTCTCGCCCCTTCCTCATCCAAGCGAGATCGAGGACTACCTGGGTGATCCCACGGACCCTCTGGAGTTGAAACGGAGGACTGCCCGGATGTTCCGCAAATACACCCACATAATCCGCGAGATGGAGCTCGAGAAGCAAGCCTCCGACCGGCGCATGGAGTGGATGGAAGCAGATCATCACCGTCTTTCCACGATGGTGGAGGCGGACGGGGTGTTGGACGGGACTGACCCCCAGGCTATACTGAACGAGACGGATGAACATCTCCGTCTCGCGCGCCGCGGCGTGATCGCCGCTCGCGCCTTTCACCTCCCTGGCCGCCCGCCATGCGCGGGAGGTAAGGATGGCCGCTGGCGGTGGGTGCGGAACTAGGCAGTCTCAGCCCGTCTCGCCCCCCCCGGATCTCGTTTTTTTGTTAATGTCGTTGTTTCATTACTGCTATGTTGTACAAACTTATTCGGACGAGACGCCCCCTTCTGCGGGACGGTTTCATTTTTTGGCTCTGGGTCACGCAATGGTCGTATCGTGCCGTCTTTTCATTATTGCAGTCTTTTCATTAGATGTGATATTATTTTATTTTATTATTCTATTAACCCTGCAATGATGGCTTGCCTCGAAAGGGTGCCTGCGGCGCCTCCGTCTCTTGAGTTCTAGAGAGAGAGTGAGAGGGGAAATGAAATTAAGAGAGAGAGAGAGAGAGAGAGAGAGAGAGGGGGGAGGGAACGAGGCGTCGGGACGTCCCCTCATGTCCCGCCGCCTTACTTTCCCGCCCTTTTCTCTGCCCCTTATAAATATCTTCAACCACCACTGTTCCCCCTCACTACTCTAAGCTGTTCTTCTGACCCCGGCTCCCGTTCCTTGTTCATCGTCTCGCGCCTCTCTTTCTGGGCCATCCCTTTCTGCTTTTCCCGCTTTCTCGCCAGTCATGGGGAAGAAGAAGATCGAAGAGGGCGAGGGCCGCAGCCGTTGTGGGAAACGTTTCGTCGACCACGACTTCCCTCTTGGCCGACTGCCGGAGGAAGACCACGCCCGTTTTGCTCGCGAGTACCTCTCCGATTGCTACCCGTCTCGCCCGCCTAAGGTGGGCGAGTGCATCAACACCTTCTATCCCAATGAGCTGGCTTTCCCGATCTCGCACTTTGAGGCGGGACTGAGGCTCCCCCTCTGGCCAGAGGTTAAGTTGGTGCTGAAGTATTTTGGGGTCGTCCCGGCCCAGTTCAACCCCAATGCTATCTCCATGCTGGTCGCCTTCGCTTGCTACCTGCGGCGAGAGTGCGTCGAGTTCAGTCTAACCGCCTTCCGCAAGCTGTTTGTCTACCACGCCAAGGACGACGGCATTTCTTACATCACAGGTCAAGGCCTCAAAGTATGCGAGACCCCGAACAAGAACCATCATTGGTTGACACGGTTTGTCTTCATACGCGGGGATCTAGGAGGCATCCCCCTCGCACCGGTATCCCCTGCCGAGTGCTATTACGATACCCCCAAGGTGGGGGGCGCCGAGAAGGAACTCTGTGACTTTTTCGTGGGAAAGAATTTTGAAGTTCAATACCTGCGGCGAGACCTGGACTCGCTACCTGCCGTCTTTCCGGGCGAAGGTAAACCTCCATTCCCTTCTGTCCCTGTAAAAATTTTTTCTCCTGCTCACTGTGACCATTTCTAGGAGAAAGGACCGTTCCCGTCAATCCCCCCTACCAGAGCAATCGAGCTCTCGCTTTAGCGAATATGGCGGCGGAGGCTGCGAAAGATACGCTAACCCCTGTCGCCAAGAAGAGGCCTGCAGGCGAGGGAACCTCCCGCCTCAGCCCCAAGAAGAAGAAAAAGACTGTGTCCTTCGAGAAGGAAAAGCCGGCCAAGAGAAGAGAAGAGCTCGAGGGGTCTCTTTCACCTATCACCTTATCCTCTCCCTCGCCTCCTCGTCAGCCCGTCTCGCCAACCCGCGAGACGATTTCTGCAGAACCAGCCCCCCACGGTCGTGCTCAGCCTCCTCCGCCTTCTCCTGGCTCATCTAGTCGCCCGGCTCCCGCCTCGCACCCCAACTACAACATGGGGCCCGTGATGGAGGATGACGCCGGCGAGCCGGTTATAAAATGGGAGCAGGATTCTAACCGAGTGTCGGTGTCCACCCTTCTCCCTTCCTGGAAGGAACAGGACCGTCCCACCGGCCACGCCTTTTCGCTAGGCTTCGGGCTTTATGGCGGTCTTGGCTCCGAACCCGCTGACAACGAGGCCTCGCGGGACCTCATTCTGAGAAGCGTCCACTCGCAATTTCGCTCCCTGGAGCTCGCGCACCGCGTCTCGCGCCGTCTGGTCTTTAATAATAGGAAATGGAAAGAGGCGGAGACCGGTCTCGCCGCGGAGCGAGAGAAGTCTATTGACTTGGAGAAGCGGTTGAATGTTGCTGACAAACTCCTTGCACAGAGCCAGGGTGGCGTGGTAAGTTTCCTTATCCTTGCCTCGCCCGCCTAGCCCTTGCCCCTAATGGCTCTCTCACTTCTCCCCCCCTCTCGCAGGATGCCGAGACGGCGAATAGGATGCGCTCGCGCATCGAGGAGCTGGAGGGAGAGATCGAGAAGCTGAAAGCCGAGAACCTTCGCATTCAGAGCCGCGCGGCGCCCCCCACGGATCCGTTTCCCGATTCTTCCCGATATTCTGTGGATGAGGTGGAGGCCATCTGCCGGGACTCGAACATCAAGACAGCGGAGGTCGTCCTTAAGATGATGAAGGAGCTGGGGGTGGTGTGCGCCGACGCGGAGGCGGTGACCGTCCGCGACCTGTTCCCGCATTTGTTCGACGAGTCGGACGGCAGCGCCTCCTCTGACAATGAGTAGTGCACCATCCCTCTCAACATTTTCTTCTCGCCCTCATCTTTTTGTTTAACATTTATGGTCCTTGTTTCCTTTCTTAAAGGGAGAGCGAGGTGTCTCTGCCTCACTAATTTTTTGTTTAAAAACTCTTTATATGCTGATGGCCGTTTCCCCTTTTGGGGTGCTGCGCAATAGTCATTTAGGAGTTACTTTATTTTAATTGCTAGTTTGATTTTCCATCCTCTCGCCTAGCTTCTAGTCCAAAGGATAGGGCTATTTTTTGGGACGTCGTTTAATTATTATTGTTATTGCCTTCCATTTCGCTTAAAAACCCGCGCGAGGCATCCTGTATTGCTTTTTACCTGTCTTGATAACCTCCGCCGGCGCTGCACTGCGAGATCATCTAGCCACAAAGTTTCGGGGTCCAGTCGTCTCGCCAGCCGGTTTCGGCCACTTCAGCTCTCTTGATCCTGGGACGGGGAAAACCCTCCCTCCCGTGGCGAGACTCCCTATGGCGAGTGCCGGCCAGGGATTTTCATCCCTGGCCCTATTCCTGGTCACCCTTTGTTTCAGGGACTATCCCTCTCTTGCCGAGTCATGGTTTTTTCTCCACGCGAATTCTTACCCTCAGACTTGTCTCCTCAAGTGAGTACCGTCCTCCCGAAACACCCTCAACCACCGAGTGAGCCTACAGCCCTGCCAGCTGGGTGGGAGCCTGGTCAGCGGGTCTGCTCGGGGTCTCTTCTCCAAGACACCACCAACCACCGAGTGAGCCTACAGCCCTGCCAGCTAGATGGGAGCCTGGCCAGCGGGTCTGCTCGGGGTCTCCTCTTCAAAACACCACCAACCACCGAGTGAGCCTACAGCCCTGCCAGCTAGATGGGAGCCTGGTCAGCGGGTCTGCTCGGGGTCTCCTCTCCAAAACACCACCAACCACCGAGTGAGCCTACAGCCCTGCCAGCTAGATGGGAGCCTGGTCAGCGGGTCTGCTCGGGGTCTCCTCTCCAAAACACCACCAACCACCGAGTGAGCCTACAGCCCTGCCAGCTAGATGGGAGCCTGGTCAGCGGGTCTGCTCGGGGTCTCCTCTCCAAAACACCACCAACCACCGAGTGAGCCTACAGCCCTGCCAGCTAGATGGGAGCCTGGTCAGCGGGTCTGCTCGGGGTCTCCTCTCCAAAACACCACCAACCACCGAGTGAGCCTACAGCCCTGCCAGCTAGATGGGAGCCTGGTCAGCGGGTCTGCTCGGGGTCTCCTCTCCAAAACACCACCAACCACCGAGTGAGCCTACAGCCCTGCCAGCTAGATGGGAGCCTGGTCAGCGGGTCTGCTCGGGGTCTCCTCTCCAAAACACCACCAACCACCGAGTGAGCCTACAGCCCTGCCAGCTAAATGGGAGCCTGGTCAGCGGGTCTGCTCGGGGTCTCCTCTCCAAAACACCACCAACCACCGAGTGAGCCTACAGCCCTGCCAGCTAGATGGGAGCCTGGTCAGCGGGTCTGCTCGGGGTCTCCTCTCCAAAACACCACCAACCACCGAGTGAGCCTACAACCCTGCCAGCTAGATGGGAGCCTGGTCAGCGGGTCTGCTCGGGGTCTCCTCTCCAAAACACCACCAACCACCGAGTGAGCCTACAGCCCTGCCAGCTAGATGGGAGCCTGGTCAGCGGGTCTGCTCGGGGTCTCCTCTCCAAAACACCACCAACCACCGAGTGAGCCTACAACCCTGCCAGCTAGATGGGAGCCTGGTCAGCGGGTCTGCTCGGGGTCTCCTCTCCAAAACACCACCAACCACCGAGTGAGCCTACAGCCCTGCCAGCTAGATGGGAGCCTGGTCAGCGGGTCTGCTCGGGGTCGTTTCTACAAAGCATCACCAACCACCGAGTGAGCCTACAGCCCTGCCAGCTAGATGGGAGCCTGGTCAGCGGGTCTGCTCGGGGTTTCCTCTCCAAAACACCACCAACCACCGAGTGAGCCTACAGCCCTGTCAGCTAGATGGGAGCCTGGTCAGCGGGTCTGCTCGGGGGGTCGTTTCTACAAAGCATCTCGCTCCCAGTGCCTCACAGAGGTCACCCCCCCTTCCACCAAGAGAGCACATCGGGATGACAAGCATTACAAAATAAAAATAACAATAAAAAGATATTGTGAAGTAGAGTGCTACGGGTAAAATCTCTTCAAATCATCTCCACTCCGGGCTCTCTCGAGGGATACCCCGTCCACATTCTGGAGGTGGTACCCTCCTGACTTTAAGACTTCTTTTATTACAAAAGGACCCTCCCAATTTGGGTTAAGTTTCCCTACCGGGGCTCCCCTACCCGCCGCGTCAACCTTTTTTAGGACCAAATCTCCTTTCGCAAATTGTTTAACCCTTACATGCTTGTCGAAATACCTCGCCATTCGGCGCTTGACTTCCTCCTGCCGGACCACCGCTAAATCTCGGAGCTCCTCCACGAGATCCAACGAAAGTCTCTGCTCTTCTTCGTTCTCGGTCCTCCATCCTTCGGCTCCTTCCCTTGCAACCACTATTCTTGGCGATGCGACCTCGAACTCGACAGGTATGACGGCCTCTGAGCCGTGAGAGAGCTTAAACGGGGTTTCTCCCGTGGCTGTGTTTGGTGTGGTTCTCAAGGCCCACAGCACGGAAGGTAATTGTTCCACCCAGCTTCCTCTCAAATTCTCCACCTTCTTCTTCAACAGATTGACGATGACCTTGTTGGCCGCTTCGACCTGTCCGTTACTCCGCGGATGATGAACAGAGGCAAAGCGGAGATCTATCCCCAAACGAATGCAGAAATCCACGAACTCCCTGCTTGCAAACTGGGGTCCATTATCCGTCACAATGGCTAGGGGCAACCCATGCCGGCAGACGATCTCCCCCCAAACGAAGTTCTTGACCACCTGCGAGGTTACCTTAGCCAGTGCTTTCACCTCCAACCACTTTGAAAAGTAATCCACCATGACTATTAGGAACTTCCTTTGGCCACTTGCTTGGGGAAAGGGGCCTACCAGATCTAGCCCCCATATAGCGAATGGCCAGGGAGCTGTGATGGTCCGCAACCTCTGGGCCGGGAGGAGCTGAAGAGGGGCGAACTCCTGGCACTTCTGGCACTTTTTGGCAAATTCCTCCGCATCTCTCCTAAGGGTAGGCCAAAAGTACCCCTGCCTCAGCACCCTTCCTTCTAAAGTTCGGCTCCCCGAGTGACTTCCACATTCCCCGGAGTGGATCTCTTGCAGAACCCTGGGAGCCTCTTCCTCCGACACACACCTGGCTAGCAATCCTGTCAAGGTCTTGCGATATAAAACTCCATCCTTCAATATGTAGTATGCCGACTTGTATCTGGTGCGCTTCTTGTCGTGCTCCGTCGCAGGTAACTGTCCTGATGCCAAAAAGGTGATAAAGGGGTCCATCCACGACCTTTGTTGGCACACTTCCATAAGTTCTCCTTCCTTTATGGACGGCCTGAAGAGCTCCGTTACTGTTCCCCCGGCCCGAGGGCCGTGCTTGGCGAGTTGGTCGGCCTGGGTGCTCTCCACTCTCGGGACGTGTTGAATTGAGAAACTTCGGAACTGTCCTATGATGTCCTTGACCTTTCCAAAATACAGCTGGAGGGCTGGCTCCCTTGCCTCGAACTCCCCTTTGATCTGACCTGCCACCACCATGGAGTCCGTCGAGGCCTCAATGTCCTGTATGCCCAGCTCCCGGGCTAACTTCAGCCCTGCAATGACCGCCTCATATTCCGCCTGGTTGTTGGTGACTGCAAAATGAATCTTCAAGGCTTGCTCAATACGAGTCCCCTCCGGACTGGTCAAGACCACTCCTCCCCCAAAAGAGTTTCTTCCTGACGCTCCGTCCACTAACATTTTCCAAGCTGCTCGAGGGGGCGTCTCCGCTTCTCGGACCTCGACTACATAGTCTGCTAAGAAATCGGCCACCGCCTGCGCCTTGATGGAGAGCCGTGGAACGAAGACGAGGTCAAATTCGCTGAGCTCTATTGACCATTTTGCCAGCCTCCCTGAATGCTCTACCCCACTCAGGATGTTACGGAGAGGGTGGTCAGTCACCACTCGGATGGAATGTGCCTGGAAATACGGTCTGAGCTTTCGGGCCGAGACGATGAGGGCAAATGCTAATTTTTCCAGGATGGGGTACCCGAGTTCCGCCTTCTTCAGGACCCTGCTCACGTAATAAATTGGGAATTGTTTCTTTCCTTCTTCACGTACAAGAACTGAGCTTACCGCCTCCATCCCTACCCCCAAATATAGGAACAGGTCTTCGGCTTCCCTTGGTCCCTGGAGTAAAGGTGTCTGGGTAAGCTGCTGCTTTATGGACTGAAAGGCCGTCTCGCACTCCGCGGTCCACTCGAAACCCTTACCCCCTCGCAGCGTTCGAAAGAAGGGTGAGCATCTCTCCCCCGCCCGAGAAAGGAACCTGCTCAGCCCGGCCAACTTTCCTGTGAGACGCTGGACTTCCTTCGCATTCCGAGGCGACTCCAGTTCTAGGATTGCTCTTACTTTTTCGGGGTTGGGCTCCACCCCAGATGGAGTGAGTAGATGCCCCAGGAATCTCCCTCTGCTAGCGCCGAAAACGCACTTCAGGGGGTTAAGCCTCATTTTATACTTCCTCAAGGTTTTAAAGGTTTCCTCCAGATCTAGGACATGAGCCCCGAGGTCCTTGCTTTTGATCATCAAGTCGTCTACGTAAACCTCGAGGTTCCTTCCTTTCTGTTCTCGGAAAATTCGATCCATCATCCTTTGATAGGTTGCGCCCGCATTTTTCAAACCGAAGGGCATCATGTTAAAGCAGAAGCACCCATCCTCCGTGACGAAGGTGACGTCCTTAACGTCCGGAGGATGCATGCGTATTTGATGGTACCCAGAAAACGCGTCCAAGAAACTCATAAAAGGGAAACCGACGGCTGAGTCAACCAGCGCGTCGATTCGGGGCAGCGGATAACAATCCTTAGGGCATGCTTTATTTAAAAGAGAAAAATCTACGCACATCCTCCACTTACCCTCCCCTTTTTGGACCATTACAACATTACTCACCCACCCCGGATACTTACAGGCGGACACAAACCCCGCCTTAAGCAATTTTTCCACTTCCTCTCTAATAGGTCCGGCCATCTTCGAGGCGATGGCCCTCTTCTTTTGTTGTATGGGGCGGGTGTTGGGGTCCAGATTGAGGCGGTGACAGGCGACGTCTGCATCGACCCCCGGCATGTCCGCGGCGCTCCACGCGAAGACGTCAATATTGTCTTGTACGCAGGTCCTGACCTTCTCCCGGTCCTCTGGGTTGAGCTCGCCACTGATCTTTATCCTTTCTACTCGGCCTTCCTTGGTGCGTATTTCTACCTCCAGGACCTCCACCGCAGCTTTCAGCCTGGATGGTTCCTCCTCTTCTTCCTGTTCTGCCTGCTTACCCTGCTGCTGGGCTTTGTCTTCTACGTTGGCCACCATTCCCTCTTCCCCTGGCTGCTCCGCCTCCCACCTGCTCGCGCCCTCTTTTTCCTGCCAGGAGGCTCTTCTCTTTTCTGGACGGGTCCCCTCTCCGGTGATCCGCCCACCTTTTCCGTCTTCCTCTTCTCCTTTCTCCCTTCCTCTTCTCTTTGCCCCACTTCCCCTGCCGCTCCCGTCTCTCCTCCCTCTGCTCCGGCCATCTCTAGCTCCTTCCGCATACCCTTGCTCCCTGCCACTCCTCCCTCACCTCTAGCTCTTCCCCTCTCCCTTTCTTCTTCCATCTCCGTCTCCCCGAACTCCTCTCCCGCCATCGCTGGCTCCCCCGCAATGCCTCCAACCGCTACTGCTTCTCCCTCTCCTCCAGCACCTTCCTCCACCCTTTCCTCTGTCACCCCCGTCTCCCAGAACTTCTCTCCCGCCATCGCTGGCTCCCCCGCAATGCCTCCAACCGCTACTGCTTCTCCCTCTCCTCCAGCACCTTCCTCTCCTCGCTCTTCTTCGCCTCCCTGCTCTTGTTGCAATCGCTCCATCCTCTTTTCCAGCTCCTCTGCGTCCCCCTGCCAGGAGATTGTGTTTACCGCCGTCACGTAGCATTCCCTTGCGGCCTTCGGATCTCCTCGTACCCTGATTTGAGTACCTCCAGAATTCAGCTTCAAGCATTGGTGAAACGACGACGGAACGCATCTGAAAGCGCTGATCAAGGGGCGCCCAAAGATAGCGTTGTAGCTACTTGGGGCGTCCACTATGACAAAACGGCAGTTTCGGGATAGTCCTCCCAGAGTTACTTGAAGTCCTACACCCCCCTCAACCTCTTTCCTCTCTCCTGAGAATCCAAACAATGGTCCATCCGCTGCCAGTACCCTCCGTGCCTCTACCCTCATTGCATTGAATGCCTTCTTAAAAATCACGTTCACCGAGCTTCCATTGTCGACCAGGATCCGCGACACCGTGAAGTTCTCGATGGCGGTCCGTATCACTAACGCGTCACAAAAGGGGTCCTCATGGTCGGGCATGTCTTTTCTTGAAAACGTGATCTTCTCATCGGGAGGAGGGGATTGTGACGTCGAGGCGACACTTCGGCGGTACATAGTGTGAAGGCTCGCCTTTCGGGCCGCCTCTATCCCCACTCCCCCATTGATCACCCCAACCAGCCCGCGGTCCCCTTCATCCGCACGATCCACACACCGATCCTCTTCCCCTGTAATCGTTACTTCCTCTATCCGCACTGGCCTTGGCTGTTCCCCAGCTCCTCGAGTCCTCCTTAACTCCAAGAAATCCGGGCAGGTAGCCGTTGCGTGACCTTCCTCCTCGTGGAAGTCACAGTAAGGCAACGCCACCCCCCCCCCCTCCGGTCTCCCTTCCTGAGGGTCCCTCCTTCTCCCTGCTCCTGCTCCTCTTCCTCTTGCCCGGCCCCTTCCTCTACCTCGGCCGATGGCCATGGCCTGCTGCGGAGGAGGTAGGGGCGGTCTATGGCCATACCCCCACCCCATCTGATTGAACCTTCCTGGTCCTCCTTGTTGATTTCTTCCCCCTTGGGGAAGTCCTCTTCCTTGCCCGGGGGCCGTCCCCCCCTGCTGCCTCCATCCCAGCTCTGGATACGCCGGCGCCCTCGGCTCGTCTCTTCTCCTCGCTTCCTGCTGCCTCCCCCCTGTCTCCCTCGACTCTATCTCGGTCAGCCTCGCCAACTTTTTCGCAAAAGCTGGGTTCGCCTCCTCCATCGCTATTTCCTTGGCCGCCTTCTCCATCAAGCCCTCAAAGGAGAGCGGAGCCTTCCGGGTGAGGCTCATCTTGAAGAATCCTTCCCGCAGTCCCACTGTGAAAGCCATCTGGAGGGCGAAGCCCGGTACCTCCTGTATATCCAGAATCTCCTCTTGGAACCTATCCACGTACTGGGCCAGGGATTCATCCGCCTTCTGCTTGATCAAAAAGATCGATTCCGGGTTCTTCTTCCTCTTCTTGGATGTGGAGAATCGAAGTTGGAAACTTCTACTCAAGTCCTCGAAACAATATATCGAGCCTGCCGGGAGTTGATGGAACCAGTCCCTAGCTTTGTCTTTCAGAGTGATCGCGAAGAGGCGACACTTAAACGCGTCCGTCATGGGCCTGATTGAGACAGCGTCTTCGAACCACTGCAGATGATGGAGGGGATCGTCCTTCCCTACATAGTAATTCATCTCGGGCTCCCTGAAGCCCTCCGGGACCGAAGCAGACAGGACTAGCTCGCAAAAGGGGGACCCTCGCGCCGCCGGCCTCGCCACCCCTACTCGCGCGATGACCTCCCCTGGCGCGATGGTACTCGTCGGACTTGGGAACAGCTCCCTTCCCGCCATGTCCCTCCCGGTCCCTTCCAGCATCACCTCCTTTCCCGGCCTTCTCCCCGGGGCGTCTTCTCCTACTCGCACCGAGACGAGTTCCTCCTGATTCGCGAGAGCTGGCACTGTGGGCAGTGGAGTTGAACAGTCTCCCTGCCGCGAGATCCCTTGCAATAGATCCATGATCCCCTTGATCGAAGCCAGGAACTCCGTTCTCCCTACATATCCCCCCTGATTATCTGACTCCCCTCCTTCTCCTTCTCCATGATCTCCCGCCATGTTGGTTGCTCAAGGTTCTTCTCTGAGGGCTGCGCTCCACGCTCACCGCACCAAAAATGTTGGAACCGGCTTTCCGGTCCCTCCTAGAGTTCGAAGCAGAATGCAACCCACACGTACTCTCCTTGCGCTACCGCCCTGACGAGAGTCAGCGACCTGGAAACAGACCGAAGGGACTCAACTTGGAGGTCCCACCTCTTACCCGGAAGAACTGTTAGTCTCCCCCTCCCTAGCCAGTGTTGAGCTAGGTGCCTGAGAGGGAAAAAGTGGGAAGGTTCAACAACAACCTTTTCTCAGGCACCTTATCGGTCTATTTATAGGTTTCTGAATCTGCTCTGCAAATATCATTTCCAAGCCGTCTCAAAATGACCAAAACACCCTGGACCGGGTCTGCTAATAGCCCAACTCCGCTGTTCTGGAGAGCTATACGCAGGCCTCCAGGGGTAAAAGAGTAAAAAACATCTGGGGCCCAAAGGTAAAAATCCCCCTTATGGGTCAAAATAGATAAAGAGCTGTTAGTCTCCTGCGGCGAGTGGGGGAGGTACTGCCGGGCGAGACGGCCGCCATGCCCGTCTCGCCGCCTTTCCGGCATGTGAGCTCTCTCGCCCTGCAGGGTGATTTTGCCCACTAAAAGGTCTCGCCCCTCCAGAGGATCCCCCGTCTCGCCTCCTGTAGGTGGGCATCCTGCTCTCGCCAGTCATCTCTTCGCCCGCTGGACCGTCTCTCGCGAGCCCCCAGGTTGTACACCTCACCTTCCAAAAGAAAAGTCGCTATGGTGGTCTTCTGCCACTCCTCAGTCATTGTGGTCGTCAACACCCTCTTTATGGAAGAGAGCCAGTCCTCAGCTTGAGTTGGCGTTCCAACCCCATTAAACCTCGGAGGATTAAAGCCCATCACGTGCTTTAGCTGCCGCTCCGTAGTTCTCCTCGGCTCTACTAACTCAACTGCTGCGCGTTCCACCACTCTCGGCTCTGCCGCCCTAACCGGTTCTTGCTCATCCGCAGGAGGTGCGCGATGCATTTGCCCTGCAGGTTGGGCATTTATCATTGCGAACACGGCTTCAGCCACCATCCTGATGGTTTCCGCTGAAGGAGGTGTAGCAGGCACGTCCCTTGGTGCACTACTTTCCGCTGACTGCGGACGCTCTGACTGACCAGCACCGCTCCTAGCTGCCTATAAAAGCAAAGACACACGATTAGGCGACAAACAAATTGCTAAAAGCAATCATTGGAACACTCAGGTTCCACAAAACAAGTGTATTTTCATTCCTAAGTGGACATTCATGGGTTCTTTTTAATGTTATAACGATGACGCACACATGTGCTCACCACCCCTTAAAAGAATTCGCCCACGAATTCATTTAAGCATGACCGTAACCAGAAGTCTGATACCAAATTGTAACACCCCCATCCGTCGCATGGCATATAACAGAAGGTCCAGCTGGAACCCGACGCCATATACCACAGACAGTCGGAAGGGTTACTAAATGAATAAATCAAACCATCTAATTAAGACTACTCGTCCTAATCACAGAGCATTCTAGCGGAAGATTTTTAAAGTTGAAAGAACCCAAAAATAAATCCATCAATATGAATGTCCACAGTTACAACAATAGGAAAGAAACCCCAAATACACAGAAACGGGTACATGGCCTTATGGCCTTACAAATGTTCACTTCATAAATAGTGTTTTACGTACATCGGCTCGCAGGCCGGCCACACATGAAATATATAAAAACAGCTATTCTACGGCCTTCTAGGGCCAGCACAGCAACATGGGCTCCAGCCCGCTATTTGGCGCTCGGCTCCGCAGCACCTGCAAGCACATACCACCGCACGGTGGCAAATAAAGCAACGGTCAGCTAAAAGCCGACCAAATTGTAACGACCCCGCCCCTTACTCGGGACGGCGGTGCTCTTTCCCTGCAAGACATTAGCCCAACAATATATATATATCGCAATTATAATTCGCCACAGGCGTAGGCTCGCACGGCCAAACACCCCGTGCACTCAGGGCACATTCATGGTGAACCCTGACAAATCAGTGCATTCACCACCATCCCCAGGATGGCAACAACATGTGAGCATTTAGCCTTTCTGACCACCGTCTAAGGCTCCGACTATGCCAACGGCCAGTCCCCGTCTTCGGGTCTCTCGCACCGAACCACATAGCCTAGGTCCAATTCCACTTGCCCGTTGCTCACGCCGCATGTCCAATTTAAGGAACTTTGCGCGGGCTAAGCTTCTCTCGGATCCCAAATTTTCCAAAACAGTCTCATAACCCAGTTATGATCAAGGCCGGTTCCCAGACCGCCAAGTTAGCAGAACACGTTTCCGCTCAATTTTCCGGGTGCGCCTTGAAGCTAACCTTCAAGGATCCCTGCTGCAATCTACCGCGTGGAAACCCGAAAAATCCAAAGCACGGAGTCTTCTCCGGCAAAACCACATCAAATGCAACATCACCGATCCAGACAAAACACGTCCGGGTAGGCTTCACACACAATGCCTATGCCCGTACTTACGATTCTGGGCTCTACATGCAACACAAGGGGGACTATTCCCGTCAACCCCAAGGAACACCACGCACTCACCGCATACTCGCGGGAGCGGGATTCCTTATGCAGAAAGAAAGAGATTCAAGCGCTCGAGTTGAGAATCGTTACCCTTGTAGTCCGTTTTGGCGCCATGGAAAAACTACGCGGTTAGAACTCTTCGCAATGACCTTCCCTCCACGGATCCGCTCTCCGATTTCGAAATGGTGCTCCGATGCTCCGCCGGCGGCCGGAAACTTCCTTCTTCTTCCTCTCCTCTCTCACTTTGGAAGGGGAGAACTTTGGAGAGAAAATGAGGGAATAACTCCCTAATCCCGGCCTTAACAGAGCAGGATCTCATCTGGGCCATTGGATCCTAATTTAAGAAAATGAACGGCTCGGATCTGCACAAAATTCCCCAGACCTGGGCCGCACACGGCTTGGCACACGGCCGTGTCCAAGGCCGTGTGCCTCGATCCAGGCACGATCGTCGAACTGAGAAATGCACACGGGCCAAGACACGCCCATGTCTGACCTGACACGCCCGTGTTCGTGGGCGTGTCACGCATAACCGCCACGGCAACGGACACGACCCATCAGGACACGGGTAGGGACACGGGTTGGCACACGCCCGTGTCGGATGACACGCCCGTGTCATCCGGCCGTGTTCCTGGCCGTGTCCTTCTCGGGTTGGAAACGGCCAAAAAAATCACCAGCCAGACACGGCCTTGGACACGCCCGTGTCCTAGGCCGTGTACCCCTACAGGCACCAAAAACTCTTTTTCCGCGACCGACTCGCACACAAAATTCGGGGCGTTACACTCTGCTATCGTCGAGCTGAGCTCAGCGAACTGGAAAATCCAAGCAGCAAAGAGATCGTCGACCTGAGCTCAAAGATCGTCGAACTGAGCTCAGAGATAAGGATCTAATGCAGAGTCAAAATCGTCGACCTGAGCTCAGCGATCGTCGAATGGAGTTCGACGATATTGCGAAGTTGAGCTCAGCGATCGTCGAGTGGAGCTCGACGATATTATGAGGTTGAGCTCAGCGATCGTCGAATGGAGTTCGACGATATTGCGAAGTTGAGCTAGACGATCGTCGACCGGAGTTCGACGAAACGTCGTGCTGAGCTCGACGATTTGGACTTAGTCTCCAGAAAAACTTGGTCTTCAGGGCAGCTTCCAAACCTAGACTCCTGATCCCTTAGACTCAATTCTAATTGACCTATTAAGCTATACAGAAGGTCAAACACAGATTCCTAGAGACATAGTGATCCTGACCCAAATTAGTAATAGGGTGTTCCAACAATCTCCCCCTATTTGGGTTAGGATTACTATTTACAGATTTTGGAAATTCAAATAACAACATATAAACAGAAAAATAAAAAAACAACAGAAGCTAGACATTACAGAACCATCACAGAGATATATATATATATGATCCAGATATCAGTCAGAAAAACCAAGAATTATCACCTTACAGAGTTACTTTTTCTCTTTGCCTTTTACCATCTTGATTTCTCTGTTAGGATCTAAAGCTTGTTGTTTGGATCTGGTATCATCAGCTGCACCCAAATAAATTTGCTTTGATGTCCTGGGAACCATTGCAGCTGGATGCAACTCCATGTACCTGTCTGCATCAAAGAACTTACTGGAGGCATATCTTTCTAGTTCTTTCTGTCTTTGTTCTGACATTGTAGATATATTGGAGGTGTCCAGGCCTTGCTCTTTGGCTTTCTTTATTTGATCTAATGCATCCAACTCTTTCATTCTAGCAGTCCAAGCAACAGGATTCTTCTCAGGGTCCTCAAATGGAACAGGTGGCTCATACCTGTTGGAAGAAGTATCTTGAGGAGTCCTGGCAGTCACAGTTTCTCTGAGCTTATAAGGGAATGGACCTGAAGTTGTATCAGAAGGAACATGTCCTCCCCTGGAATAAGGGTGCTGCCTGGAATGCCCTTTGGAGTAAACCTGAGTCTCTCTTTGATTTCCCCTATATCCTCCCCTTCTAGAGTAAGAGCCCCTAGACTGGCTTTCCCTTTGATATGTTCTAGCATGAGGTTGGTAGGGAGCCTGGCTTCTAGCTGGGCCTGAACTTGCAGAGCTGCCACCTGCACCTGCTTCAGGTGGAGGTGGTGGAGGAGGATGAGGGTGCTTGAACTGAGTGGAACCTTTCTCATACTTCCTTTTCTTCTTCATAGCCTTTAGCTGATTCTTAGAGAACTGCATCCAATGCTCAGAAATTGGGCAGTTGTGCAGAATATAGTAAGGAACATCATTATCATCTCTAACTTTGGCAGGTGGAACCCTCTTCAATGCCTTACTTCTTGCCTTCCTTTTCCTTACAATGGTGGCAGAGGAATCATCAGAAGCAGTGTTGTAATCCTCAGATTCAGAACTCTGTGCATCATATAAGGCATCAATCCTTTTCATCAAATTTTCTTTCAGTTGAACAGCAGCAGATGGAGCAGAAGCAGAAGCAGAAGGAGCAACAGAGACAGATACATCAGCAGATATAACAACAGGTACTGGAGCAGCAGTAGAAGCAACAGAGGTTATTTCAGGAATTATGGCAGCAGCAGGTTCAGAAACAACAACAACATCTACAGCAGGCTCAAAAACAACAGCCTCTGTCATCAGAGAATCCTGGGAAATGAACTCATCAACAGCAGTTGGAACATTGTCTTCTTCAGCAACAACAACAATTTCAGAAGTAGATACAGCCTTGTCTTCAGCAGCAGCAGCAGTAACATCATCAGAAGCAACAGTCACTGAATGAATAAAAGCAGAAATGATACTGGGGTCATAGCCTGAGAAGGGCACCAGAGCCTTGGACAGATCTTCAGGGGGCTGGACAGCATTGGGCTCTGGGAGGTAGCTGAAGTGAGCAGTATCAAATGCAGAGAGCAAAGACCCTAGGTCAATTGCTAAGACTGCAGTAGGAGCCTGAACTGGAGTAACAACAACAGTAGCAGAAGCAGACACAAAAACAGCAGCAGTAGCAGCAGAATCAACAGTAGGAGCAGAAGCAGCAGTAACAGCAGCATGAAGGCTGGCTTCATAAGGCATCTCCCCCTGCCTGGATGCAGATACCTCTGTATCAAGGCACACTGCTGGTGGGGCTGCTGGAGGGAGGAGAGAAGAGAGCCTGGCAGAGAGGGCTGCCACTGATAAGTGGAGAGGAGCCAAAGAGGTCTCCAAGAGGAGGGAGAGCCTGGGGGCAATGAGCTCATACAGCTTATCAGCAAGGGCTGAAAGATCTACTTGCTCAAGAAGAGGAGTAGAGGTAGAGGGTACAGGGATGGCTGAAGAAGCTGGAGGAGGAGGGCTGAATGGTGGAATGAATGGCTCAGGAGAGGGGATTGTGGAGATGGAGGACAATGGGATGGATATGGAGGGAGTGAAAGTGGGTTGGGCAATGATGTGGTGGAGAAGGTCTTGGAAGGATGTTGAAGAGGATGGTAAGTCTGGAGGAGAGGAGGGGGAATCATCCATGTAGGATTCATCCAGAAGTGTGAATGATGGTATGGATGGAGATGAGGTGACATCTGGTGGTGGATATGAGAATAAAGGGTGGAATTAGTCTAATGGAGGGGATGAAGTGGTTGCTGGGGATGGAATTGTTGTTGGAGATGGGCTGGATATGGTAATGGGGGATGAGGTTGGAATGGAGGATGGAGCTGGAGGTAGGGTTGGACTTGGAGGAGGAGGAGAAGCAGCACTAGCAGCAGGCAGGTCTTCTGCAGGTGCAGAGACCTGGGGGGGAGTGACTCTTGGAGTCCTGGTGCCTGAAGGGGCAGATGAAGAGGGCCTGCTTGGCTTGCTAATCTGCCTGTCCCATTTCCCAAATAGGGCACAGGTGAGTCTCTTGGAGGCATTGATGTGCACTCCAGAGGAGACCAGCAGAGTAGGGCACTTTGCCTGAAGGAAGACTCCCAGAATTCTTCCAAAATTCACAAAGGTTTTATTAATCTTTTTCTTTATCAGGTCAAAGAAGACCTCTCCCCAATTAAGATTTTTCTTATCTACCAGAGCTCCCATGAGGCAGAGCTGATGTCTGGAGATGGTGTCATGTGCAGAATGTTTGGCCAACAGGACCTTGCCTACAATATCTGCCAGAAACCTGTATTCAACTGACAGGTTTCTCTTAAACAATTTGCTAGGGTTTCCCTCAGGATGACCCATCCTGGCAAGTATATCAGTAAACTCTTCTCCAGAAAGTTCAGCAGAGTCATCTCCATTTCTAAAACCAAAAACCTCTGTTAAGACTGTTGGGGTCAGAGGTACCTGGGTGCCAGCAATAGATCCAACAATGGTGTTGTTGTCAAGGTTGTGTGCAGTATATACCCATTCTTTTATCTCATCTGAAGCAAGTTTTATTCTTGTGGTCATGAGGGCAGACAAATGCTGATCTCTGAATAAACTCAGGATGTCCTGGAAGACTTGATCAGTGGTGTTGAAGGAGTCCAAATCGATGTCAAACCCTGCATCAAACTTCATGGCGGCAAGGACAGCAACTGAGACGGCCATGGTACCTGCAAAAACTTAACAAACAAAACGACCAAGGTAGAACTGTTTGGAGGGAAGAAAATTTCTGCAGAGAAATTGAAAGCGCAAGAGAGAACGACGGCGAAAAATGAGTTTTATATTAGGGTTCGACGCAGAATTGGAAAGATCGTTGAACTCAGTTCGACGATCGAGGCTTCTAAAGGAATCTGAAGAGACTCCAACATCGTCGATCTCCGTTCGACGATCTGGAAAGGCGTCGAGCTCCGTTCGACGATCGTTCAGGGAACAAAATCGTCGAGCGCCGTTCGACGATCATTGACCGAAGGAGACAGTTCATGCTGTCTGAGGGGCGCTGAACTCAGTTCGACGATTCTGGAAATCGTCGATCTCCGTTCGACGATCTTTGGGAAAATCGTCGAGCGCAGTTCAGAGATCAGAAAATTCTAGACACTAAGGAAAATCAGAATTTTTGCCTAGTCTTGGTCAATTTTTAGCTTTCAAAATCTTGGATATTATTTAAGACTTCCTCCATCTAACATTCCTAACTGATTTAGGAAGAAGGTGTGTTTCTTTTCATCCAAAGGCTTGGTGAAAATATCTCCCCTTTGTAAATCAGTTGGGATATATTGCAGTTCAATTTTGTTCTTTTCAACATTGTCCCTTAAGAAATGATGCCTAATCTCTATGTGTTTTGTCCTACTATGGAGGACTGGATTTTGAGCTATGGAAATAGCACTTGTATTGTCACAAAAGATTTTTGACTTCTCTAAGTTGTAACCATAGTCTAGGAGTTGATTTTGAATCCACAATATTTGTGAACAACAACTACCTGCAGCCATATATTCAGCTTCAGCAGTTGAAGTTGACACAGATGTTTGTTTCTTACAAAACCAGGAGACAAGTCTATCACCAAGGAACTGACAAGTTCCACTGGTGCTTTTTCTGTCAATTCTGCATCCAGCATAATCAGCATCAGAGAATCCAGTTAACTCAAATGCTGAATCTTTTGGATACCAGAGACCTAGATTTGGACAACTTTTAACATACCTAAGAATCCTCTTTACTAATGTGAGGTGTGACTCTCTAGGGCTTACTTGGAACCTAGTACATATACATGTAGCAAACATTATATCTGGCCTACTGGCTGTAAGATACAATAAAGAGCCAATCATTGCTCTATATGTTGTCTGATCAACAGGTTTCCCATGTTCATCAGCATCCAATACAACATTGGTAGGCATGGGTGTTTTCATACAAGATGCCTCAGACATGCCAAATTTCTTAACCAGCTCATTAGCATATTTGGTTTGAGAAATAAAGATGCCTTCAGCATGTTGTTTGACTTGCAATCCTAGGAAGAAGGATAGCTCACCCATGCTACTCATCTCAAATTTAGAATGCATTAGGTTAGAAAACCTTCTGCACAATTTTGAGTCAGTAGAACCAAAAATGATATCGTCTACATAAATTTGCACTAGTAGGGTGTGGGACTTATGGGTTCTAATAAAAAGAGTTTGGTCTACTCTACCCCTTATAAAACCATTTTCCAAGAGAAAGCATGCTAGGGTCTCATACCATGCTCTAGGAGCTTGCTTGAGACCATATAATGCTTTATGTAGTTTGAAAACATAATCAGGGTGAGTTGGAGAGATAAAACCTGGAGGTTGTCTGACATAGACTTCCTCTTTGATGTCTCCATTCAAGAAGGCACTCTTGACATCCATCTGATAAACCTTGAAGCCTTTGTGAGCTGCATAAGCTAGAAAAATTCTGATGGCTTCCAATCTTGCAACAGGTGCAAAGGTCTGGTCGTAGTCAATTCCTTCTTCTTGAGAATATCCCTGGGCAACTAGCCTTGCCTTATTCCTTATTATTACTCCTTGATCATCCAGTTTATTTCTGAATACCCATTTTGTTCCAACAATGGAATGATCCTTTGGCTTTGGCACTAGTTCCCATACTTTGTTCCTCTCAAATTGATGCAACTCCTCTTGCATTGCAATGATCCAGTGTGGATCTTGCTCTGCATCTTGAATGGACTGAGGTTCAATTTGAGAAAGGAAGCAGGTGTGCAACAGGTTTTGGTTCACCTGATTTCTGGTTTGCACACCAGCTGAGAGTTCTCCAATTATTTGGGTAATTGGATGGTCTCTTGATGTTACTAAATCAACAGGGGGTGTTGATTGTTCACCAACCTGTGTTGTTGTTTCCTCTTGTGGTACAACAACTGGCTCTTCAAATGGAGCTTCAATGTGTTGAGCATTGCTTTCATCTTCACTGCTTTCTTCTTCTTGAGCAACCTGTAGCTTGTTCATATCTTCAACTAGAGAGTGTTCCTGCAAAGGTTCTATGGTAGAAGAAATCTTCTCCTTGAAAGACATGTTAGTTTCATCAAAAGAAACATGAACAGATTCCTCAATTTTCAATGATGATTTATTATATACCCTATAGGCCTTGCTGATCATGGAGTATCCCAGAAACACTCCTTCATCAGCTTTGGCTTGAAATTTTGCTAAATATTTCTTATCATTATTGTGAATATAGCAAGTGCAGCCAAAATTTCTGAAATAGTTAACTTTAGGTTTCTTCCCTTTGAGTAATTCATAGGGAGCCTTTCCCTTTAGTTTATGTATCAAACTCCTGTTCAGCACATAGTTGGAGGTGTTCACTGCCTCTGCCCAAAAGGATAAAGGTAGATGAGCATCTGACAACAATGTAGTGGCAGATTCAATAAGGGTTCTATTTTTCCTTTCAGCTACCCCATTTTGTTGAGGAGTTCTAGGAGCTGAGAAAGTATGCCTGATCCCTTCACTCTGACAGAACTCTTGCATAAGAAGAGAATCAAACTCTGTCCCATGATCACTTCTGATCAGGGCAATGTGAGTATTGAACTCAATCTTTACACATTTGAGAAACTCTGTCAGACACTTAAAGTTATCAGACTTCTTCCTTAGAAAGAACACCCAAGTGAATCTAGAGAAGTCATCTACAATCACCAAAGTGTAGGATTTCCCTCCTAGGCTTTGTACTGTGATGGGTCCAAATAGATCCATGTGTAACAGATACAATATCCTAGGTGAATCACTCTTATTAAGTGACTTGAAACTGTTTTTAGTTTGCTTGCCTAATTGACAAGCCTTGCAGAGTCCTTCCTTCTTGTAGGGGCCAGAAGGTAGTCCTCTAACAAGATTGTCCTTGGATAGCCTAGCAATAGTTCTAAGGTTTAGGTGTCCTAGTCTCTTATGTCATAAAACATTTGGTCTACAAACTGAATTGAATAAACAGATATCTATAGTAGTTGAAAGAAAATCTACTAGGTAGATGTTACCTTTCCTTTTACCTGTCAACACAGTTGTGTTGTCCTCTGACTTGATTTTGCATAAGGTTTTGCTGAAGGTCACCTGGTAGCCTTCATCACATAGCTGACTGATGCTGATTAGGTTGTGCTTCAGTCCTTCAACATATGCTACTTTCTTGAAGGTTACAGAACCAATCTGGACTGCACCATATCCTTTAGTTTGTCCAAAGTTGGAATCACCAAAGATAACTTTGGGTCCATGCTTGGCTCTAAAGGAATTGAGGTTGTCCTTGTTCCCTGTCATGTGCTTAGAGCACCCACTATCCAAATACCATTGCTGGTTAGATGTTGGATAGGTCTTCACCTGCACATGAAATAATTTACTTGTTTTTGACCCAGTTTACCTTGGGCCTAGGTTGATAACCTTTAAATTCAAAAATGAAGGACATCCCTGGCTGACTCTTATATCCTTCAGGATGATATCTCCTTGGAGGTAAAATCCATTCAGTATAAGGGTTGAAGGTTTGGGATGAAGAACCCTCAGGATTCAATTTTGACTTGCCTTTGAAAAAATTCCAGAGCTCTGACCTCTGTTCGATGATCTTGGAGCTGAGTTCGACGATCTTGGGTCAGATCGTCGAGCTCCGTTCGACGGTCGACTATGGCTGAGGTCAGGTATATGGGATCGTCGACCAGCGTTCGACGATCTTGGCTGAGATCGTCGACCAGCGTTCGACGATTTGTCCTGAGATCGTCGAGCTACGTTCGGCGATCGTCGATCTCCGTTCGGCGATCGTCGATCTCCGTTCGACGATTTGTGCTGGACTTTAGTTTTCTGAGGCAGATCAGAATTTTTCCTGGCAACCTCTACAACTCCCTTTCCCTTGGTAGAAATGAACTTGATGGGAGTTGTTAGGACTATAGGTTGGCTGGATGAAGCACCCAAGCTTAGTGTG
Source organism: Platanthera guangdongensis (assembly GCA_039583875.1). Taxonomy (NCBI): domain Eukaryota; kingdom Viridiplantae; phylum Streptophyta; class Magnoliopsida; order Asparagales; family Orchidaceae; genus Platanthera; species Platanthera guangdongensis. Next base: position 145,024,162 of record CM077156.1, on the reverse strand, counting down.
CTGTTAAGTCTAGAGTTCACTGTTCTTGTGATGTCCATCAGCTTGATGCTTCTCCCATTAAGGGATTCTTCAAGCTTCTTGGCCTCAGAGAGCTCACTTTTCAGTGTAGCTATCTATTCTCTATAGTTCTCCAACTCCTGAGAGAGTTTGAGGTTTTCTGACTTTAAGCCATTGTGTTCAGATAATTGATTTCTGAGAGAGATAATCTCTTTCTCATACTTTAACAGATCTAAACACAATGCTTTAAATTCAGATTTAAAATCTTCTGAAGTAAAATCAAAAGAACTGATTACCTGATCTTCTTCAGGTTGAATCTCTGAGTCTGAATCTGACTCTTCTTCCTCTGAGTTGTGCTGTGAGGCATTAATTGCCATCATGCAGAATTCCTTTTCTTCTGCATCATCCTCATCATCACTTGAGCTGGAGGAGGCTTCTGACTCCTCTTCAGTCTCACTCCAGGATTCAGCAACAAATCCTTTCCTTGTGTGCTTATTTCTGCTGGAGGAAGGTTTGCTACTTCCATTCCTTTTGGAGTCCTTCTCCTTTCTTCTTTCTTTTCTGTCCCTTCTGTCCTTGTTCTTGTTCTCTGGACAGTCAGGAACCATATGCCCTGGTTTCCTGCAACCAAAGCAAATAATGTCTTTGTTATTGCCAATGGACTTGTCATACCTTGGCTTATCCTGCTCCTTGTATGATCTTCTTCTGAAGTCCTTTCTGGCCATCTTATAGAATCTTTTGGCCAGCAAGCTGAGAAGTTCATCATTGCCTGTTCCTTTTTCTTCAGGCAGATCTTCAGTTACCTTGAATGCTATAGTCTTCTCCTTTCTTGTGGCTGGTGAAGCAGCCTTCTGTTCTTCCTCTCTGTTCTTGATGAGTAGCTCATAAGATTTGAGCTTACCCAACAAGGCTTCAGTGGTGATCTCATTTAGACTTCTGGCATCTTTGATTGGCCAGATTCTTGAATCCCAAGTGCTGGGGAAGCACATTAGGATCTTGTCATTAAGTTCTGTCAGTGAGATCTCTTTGTCTAATGTCCTCAGTTCACTGACAATTAAACTCAGTCTGTTGTACATGTCTCCCACTGACTCTGTTTCTCCCTTCTTGAAGTTCTCATATTGGGAGATGAGATGGGATCTTCTGTCCTTTCTCTCATCAGCTGAGCCAGAGACAATTTCTGAGAGCTTGTCCCAAATCTCCTTGGCTGAGTTGCATTCAGCTACTTTTTGAAAAATGTCATCTGACATTGTCTGAGCTAAAATGTTCATTGCCTTGGCATCAGCTACTTTCCACTTTTTGATGTCAACATCTGTTCCTGATGGAGGTGGAACAGCATTTGTGCTTGTGCCCTCTGGAGGTCTTGGACACACTGTCAAAACAGAATTAAAAATGTCTTCGTCAATAGAATTCATGTAGAGTCTAATCCTTGCTTTCCAAAGTGCAAACTTTGACAGATTGCACACTGGAGGTCTAGTGCTAGCATAATCTTTTTTTGGGCCATGACTTGTGCAAGCTAAAACTGATAATGAAATATAAAAGAAGGATCTAGATTGGGATCTTGGGGTTCAGGTGTTAGCCTGTACAACCAAACAGATATGGTATGTTTAACCAACCTCCCTCTGATACCAATTGAAAGGGGAAACTAAATCTGATATACTCTAGAGGGGGGGGGGTGAATAGAGTATATGGTGCTTTTAAAACACAAAGAAAAACTTTTGCAAAGCTTTACAATAATTGTTGTAATGAGTGTGAGCAGGGAAGCAGAAGTAAAACTAATCACAAAACTAAGCTATGTAGAGATTAAGCACAAGAAAATCTAGGCCAGAAACAAAAAGAAAACATGCAGAACCAGATGACACAAGGAATTATAGTGGTTCCCCAACTTGGGTACATCCACTCTTCTACCACCCTAGGTAGGAATCCACTGCAGGATGAGTTGATCAGGTGTCCTGGGCACCAATGATCTTTTGATAAGGTGCTCAAAAACCAAATCAGATTTTTTGATCAGGTGTCTTGCCACCAATGAGCTTTTGACAAGGTGCTCAAAAACCAGATTCAAACTTTTGAAGGGAGTTTGAAAAACCCTTTACAGAATGGGGGTGAGAGAGTGATGGCAGTCTTCTCTTTCTCAAGCAACTGAGAAGACTATGTGGATTCAGTGATGTTGTCAAAGCTCCCCCTGAGTCCTTGAAATCTTCAGGAAGATGAGCTTTGCTGAGGTTGATAGGCCTTCAAAGATAGATCTCCAGCAAAAGATGATTTCAGCAAGCTGAAATGTTGAGAGTCTGGAGTCTTGAAATAATGTTGGCCTTGAACACTTGAGAGCTGAAGAGATCTGAAGACTTTTGAAAGCTTGATCTCTCTGATGAGTGTTCTTCAGAATTCTTGTTGACAGAAGATTGAGAGAGTCTCTGTGTATTGAGTTGTGTGTGCTCTACTTGTCAATCTCTGTATTTCTTCTCTTCTCTATTTCATTCAAAAACATTCTGTCAATTATTCTCTGTGTCTGAATAGGATATTACTCTGTCTAAGATAGCCGTTGGTCTGCATTGATTGCAGCCTTAATTGCATAATTTCTTCTAAAAGAAAGTCCACTGAATTGTTCCTTGAAAAATCCCTTGAAACTTGCTCCAGGAGTAAATGAAAATGGCTGGCAGATCTTCTGAATTAAATGCAGAATAACTTCTATCTGATTTGAATTTGAATTCTGAAAGATAACTGAAATCGTCGAACTGAGCTCTGCTATCGTCGAGCTGAGCTCAGCGAACTGGAAAATCCAAGCAGCAAAGAGATCGTCGATCTGAGCTCAAAGATCGTCGAACTGAGCTCAGAGATAAGGATCTAATGCAGAGTCAAAATCGTCGACCTGAGCTCAGCGATCGTCGAATGGAGTTCGACGATATTGCGAAGTTGAGCTCAGCGATCGTCGAGTGGAGCTCGACGATATTATGAGGTTGAGCTCAGCGATCGTCGAATGGAGTTCGATGATATTGCGAAGTTGAGCTAGACGATCGTCGACCGGAGTTCGACGAAACGTCGTGCTGAGCTCGACGATTTGGACTTAGTCTCCAGAAAAACTTGGTCTTCAGGGCAGCTTCCAAACCTAGACTCTTGATCCCTTAGACTCAATTCTAATTGACCTATTAAGCTATACAGAAGGTCAAACACAGATTCCTAGAGACATAGTGATCCTGACCCAAATTAGTAATAGGGTGTTCCAACATGTGAAGATACTGCTGAGGCAGAAACTTATCTCAGCTAAGAAGAAGAATGCGCTGAGATAAAGGCATGTCTCAGCTAATAATGAAAAACCACTGAGACCGCTGAGACAAAACTATTGAGATAAAGCCAGGGAAATTTCTAAGTCCAAAAGTGTTGAGACACAAGGCTGATGGCGTTGAGTGTCTTAACATCACTCAACGCTTGATGGGATTCTGAAAAATTTTCTAAGTCCAAATGTTGATAACCACTGCTGACGTCATTAAAGTCAAAATTGCAAGAAGCCGTTGCGGGAAAGCTGCTGCAGCGCCAAAAGATGTTTTGTCCCTTTCTGATGGAGATGGCGCTCACCAATCCTTGGTAGTCCCACATTCTATTACGCCGTTGATTCAAATCACCGGATATAAAAAGGAAACTGTAAAGAGATTAGGGTTAACGAATACACGGGGATCAAACGCAGAATATACAGAAAGAAAAATTAAAAGAGGTAGCTGGACCTTTTCTTCTCATCAAGCTTGAAAGCTAAAGTCCAGCCAAGTTAGCCTGAAGGCAAAGAAAGATAGTTGAAGCACTTCAAAGTTCAGCAAGGCTGTTCTATTAAGAACAGTGTAGCTGATTCATCTCTTCAGCAAGTTGGTAGCTGCTTTTTTGTGCAGCAGAATAGTGTGAGTTGTAGAAGAAGAATGATTTCTTCTACAGCAAGTGGGCTGGATTGATATCTGCTCAGTGCAGCAAAGTTGACTCAGAGATACTTCTCTGAGTCAGTTATTTTTGTTTTTCTTTAAATAATTTGTATTATCTTCCTGTAGGATTCAGTAGATCTGAATCTGTATGTATGGCACTTTGTGCTTGAGGTAGGTGACAAATTTGTTACTAAGGTAGGTGCCCTGTTAGGGCACTGAGGTAGGATCCAAGTGAGAATCTGAGCTATAGGGCTTAGGTGCCTGAGGTAGGAGAGTGTTGCTCTCTGAGGTAGGATCCAAGTGTGGATCTGAGGTAGGGTTGTCCTCACAGCCAGAGTATAGGGCCTTGTGCTTGAGGTAGGTGACTGGAGAGTCACTAAGCTGTAGGTGACAATTTTGTCACTGAGTTGTAGGCCTTGGAGGAGGCTGAGCTGTAGTTACCTAAAAGGGTACAGAGTTGTAGGAGTGTTACAGCACTCTGAGAGTAGGGTGGTGTGCCTAATGTTCTAGGGCTGAAGAGCCTGAGTGTAGGCCTTATAAATAAGGCTGAGGTAGGTGATTAGTAGATCAATGAGCTGTAGGAGTTCTGCAGAGCTCTGAGTTAGGAAGCCTTGTGGTTCTGAGTTGGATTCTGTGAAGAATCTGTGTGTAAGGCTGAGGGCTTAAGGTGTAAGCTCTGAGGAACATAGTGGAGAAGTTTGTGCTGAGTCCAACAAATAAGTTGGATTGGTGGGAGAGAAAGTGGATGTACCTAATTTGGGAACCACTATAAATCCATGTGTTTGATGTGTGGTTGTTTTTTTTTTAATTATAGGTGCTAAGGACAATCTCTAGATAGTATAGATTGATTGAAAATAGCAAAAGAATTAAGAAAATATCAAAGACCTATTCCCCCCCCCCCTCTAGGTGATTAGCTAACCTTGAGTAATATAACTTTCAATATATAGGCTGGCTCTTACGGCCACCTTAGCCTGGCCCTTTGGGCTCTCGGCTCATCACATTGGCCCACCGGTATCCAAGAGATAGGCCTCATAATCACAATGGCCCCCAGCTCTCCACGAGATAGGCCTCACAATCACAATAGCCCTCGGGTCTCCACGAGCAGGCCTCAAAAACAAATTCTCACTGGGGGCTACCGTCGCGCGGTAGGGGACAGACTATCGTTTCTTCCCCTGAATGGGTGTTTTCCTGGAGACCTACTCCAATAGTCTCATGCAGCCATCTGCGTACCTCGAGACTCTGAAATTTATACACTAACACGGAGTCTTCTTCATCATACAAACAATCATTACCAATCTAGACCAACACATCCGGATGGGCTTCACACAACATGCTTATTCCGTACCTTGATTCCGGATTCTAAATGCAAAGATAACAGGGATACACCGATCGACCCGTCGGGAGAATTGCTTCCACAAATTTGTGGAGCATCTACCCTCACATTCCAAAACAAAGGACTTCACATGTCAAAGGTGTTAAAATTCAACAAACCCGCAGAGGCCTCCTCGGATACCCTGTTGAAACTAAACAACCGGCGGAGAACACCCCACTTATATTGTTGAAAGTTTTCCCGGATCGTGGAGTTAGCAGGGGTTATCTCAACAAAGCAGTAATAACCAGCAACACATGCAGCACAAGCTTCTTATTGATCAAGAGCAAACTTCTTTACAAGGCGAGACATACATGGTGAGACATGCTTCACCAAAACCCAAACCAGGAGAGCAGAGACAGTTACAAAGACAAGAAACAAAAAATCAGGCCGCGCGGACTCAACTACCAAGCCGCTGGTCTACTGCTGTGGAGTCCGCTCAGTCCGCCAGGTCGCCAGACCGCAACCCAAGCCGCGCGGACTACCCCTTATTCCAATGCTTAGCTCTTCACCGCCGATCTGCAGGCCGCCTGACCACGAGGTCGCCTAGCCGCCAGACCGCACAAGCTGCGTCACCGAATGGAACAGTCCTCCTGAAGCAGGCGACTTCCTGAACTCCGAACCAAGTTGCCAAAGAGGAGACCGCCTGGTCGCTATCCGCGACCTGCTGTTTACCGCCTGTTGCTTAACCGCAGAGTCCGCACTATCCCTGACCGCAATCAGAGCCAAGTCCTGGCTTTCCAGCGCTATCCACACAACCTGCACAGCACAACCGGGTCAACTCTCTATCTGCGTGGACACCAAAGTTCAGACCGCAGCAACTTACGCGAGCTCAATTACTGTTCACTTACTTCGGTTCAGGTTACATTGGTTGCACCCCCCCCCCCCCCCCTGATGTGACATGGGTCCTATTTATAGGCACGATGATGAGTATGGTCACCGCCCTAGCCGATAGGAACACCGCCACAACCCGCAGCAAGAACAAGTGTGTCCGCCAGCCCGCGGACACACATTCCAGTTCGCCACTCCTGTGCAGATAGCAAGTCCGCCCCAGCTTCTCCAAGGCCGGACTCCAATATCCAGCCCGCCTTGCCGCCAGAGGCCAAGCCAGGACCACCACAGTCAGACTCCACAACAGCTATGTTCGCCAATCCGCGGACACAGCACCAGTCCGCATAACCCGAGCCCGCAGTCTCGCCATCAAGGCACCTGCCGGACTCAGCGGACACTCCGCTTCCATCCGCACTTCCCGAGTTCATTGCCTCAATCTCCAAGGCACCGCCGGACTCAGCGGACACGCCGATTCCGTCTGCTTTCGCAGCAAACTCCAGTCCGCATTACCTAAGTTCATAACCTCATCACAAGGCTAAACCGAACTCAGCGGACTCCAGCTCCAGTCCGCACGTTCTTGCCCAAGCAATCCTCCAGTCTGCATACCCCCAAGCTAGCAAACAAGGCAACAGCACTTCTACTAGGCTTGGCGGACTGAGAAAGCAGCCTGCGCTCCACTGCGCGATCTCCCCGGACTAAGCCATCCTGGACTTGGTTCAGATCACACCAAGTCCAGTCCACTGGCCACGAGGGCCAGTCCGCACTTACTGGCGGATACTGGATCTAGTCCGCCATACCGGGCGACCTCCAGCTTCTGTCCGCACTGACCAGCGATCTCCGCGGCTTCCACTTGCCGCTTCACTAGAGCAAGACCAAGGCAACTGCCAAACCGGTCTGCCGAGCTCCAGTTCATCAGTCCGCTTCATGCCGGACTCCGCGGATATGATTGCTATCCGCCCGGTTACTTCCTGGGAAACCAACTGCTTGCTGAGTAATCCCCGGCCTGACAGACCGCCGCTGCTGTCCGCGTAGTCCGCGCGAACAGATCACCCAGGCCGCCACAGAGCAAACCGCCTGCAACATCCCTGCCGACTTAGCAGTCCGCAAACCCTGTCCGCGTAGTCCGCGCAGATAGGTTGCCCAAGCCTTCCATTCACCCACTTTCACTTCACAAGTTTCAACACTCCCCCTTGAAGTGAGAAGTGGTGAATAACTCCAGCAGCTCCCGTAACCTTGCACCTGGTCCCTCCGATAGCATCTACGAAGAGATGTCCAAGACATAATCCTCGCCCCGCATATCATGGACCATGAGGGAGCCCTCCAGCATCTCCCAAAAAGAGCCATGCTTCCCTCTGCCTTCTTCAGCTTCAACCTCCACTCATGCATCATAGGAGTATCACCAACTTCCTTGGGCACAAAAGCCCAAGCCTTATTACCTCTGAGAGAAGTCACCTCATCAGCCTTGGTATCAACCACCTCCTTGATTCTAGTGGGGTCATCACATCCAGAAGTACCTTGCTCGACTTGATGGATAACAAGGAAACACGGGACCAAGTCCGTCGTGTTCCCTTCGCTATATCGAGCTGGTGGCTTACTGATCCTCTTCGATCTCTGAAGAACCTGATCATGGCTATCCACCTCCGCTGCTTCTGAACCAGCTCCATTCCCGGGCAAACCCGGAACAATGCTCCCCTTGATTCCTGAACAAGACGTCTCCTCACTGGAACCAAGAGCACCTGGAGTAACGCTCCCCCTACTACCTGAACCAGAAGACTCCCCTCTTGAACAAGAACTACTTGGAACATCGCTCCCCTTGCTTCCTGAACCGGAAAGCTCCACCTTCGAGCCAGAAGATCCTGGAGCATCGCTCCCCCTTCTTCCCGACTCTGACGCCTTTGCCCCGGAGCTAGAACAACCTGGAACACCTGGTGCCTCAGGTAACTCCACTTCCTTAGCAGCAGCCTCCTTCAGCCCACCATCTGACCTGCTTATCTCTAGCTCCACATGAGAGCTACCCCAAAACGGCGTCAACTCGTCGAAGACAATGTCTCTCTACACTATGAGTTTCTTCGTCGCAGGATCCATACACCTCCATCTTCTTCTCTGCTCATCATAACCAACAAAGACTAGCTTTGTCTTGAGAGCACCCGAAGAGTGTATGTAGTAGGTAAATCCAAACACCCGAAGGTGCTTCACTGAGGGCTTCACTCCGAACATCAGCTCATAAGGAGTCTTCACTATGATCGGACTAAGAGGCATTCGGTTGATGACATGAGCAGCACAGTCCATCCCTTCCGCCCAAAGAGCCTTCAGAACGCCTTTACTCTGAAGCCAACACTTGCAGGTCGTCGTTAACCAACGAATCATCTGAGCTGCAATACTACCTTGCTGTGAAGTATGTCCACAACAAAGCTCCTTCTGGATCCCTTGCTTCCTGCAAAAGTGTGAAAACTCGGTTGAGCCAAACTCACCACCGATACTTGTCCTCAACACCTTGATCCTCCGGCCAAGCTGGCCTTCCACAAGCTTCTTGAACTCCACAAACAAGCGTACCATGTTGGACTTCTTCTTCATGAAGTATACCCATGTATACCTAGAATAGTCATCAACCAATATCAGCATGAACCTGCTGCCTCCAAGACTGGCCGTGACGGTCGGTCCCACCAGAGCACAATGGACAACCTCCAATGGTGCTTTACATCTGGATTGTGCTTTATCAACCATGAAGCAATAGGCTCCACTTTCCTGACATCCCGCACACCCCCGACCATCGACATAGGATGACAATCTAGGCAAGCCTCTTACGAGTCTTCTTTCCGCCATTGCTTTCAGCTTGTCCATCCATACATGCCCCAGTCTTTCATGCCAGATAGCAGCACTATCACTGGCATTCCTCCGATCAGATCCAGAACTTGTTGATAACCCAACAAGGTTCTTCTCCTTCCTCCCTACCTGAGCAACGTTCACCGAGAGCAAGACAACCTTGCACTCCTTCCGAAGATGACCTTGCTGCTTGCATTTATAGCACCGTGGTCCTTCCTTCCTCTTCCTATCACGCCTAGGAGAAACACTCCTTTCTTCTTGATATGAAGTAGAGAGACCATCTTCAGCAGCAACCTTCACCTTCTTCCTGAACAACCCATCAAGGGAAGTCCAAACCTCCGCAGCTGACCGACATCCACTGATGTAGTCCAAGAGCTCTGATGAGATCACCTGCTTGAGAATAGACTCCGCTTTCGCATTTGTCTCCTTCCAAGCTCTCATTGCCTCAGCATTGCCAGCAGTATCCTCTTGTCTTCCTGCTCCACATACAACCTCCCAAAGGTCCTCGCCAAGAAGAAAGCTCCTCATACAGGACTTCCACCTTTCAAAGTTCGTCTCTGTAAGGAGATCAATTCCAAGACAACTTGCATCCTCCACTGTCATGGTTGTACCACTGGTTTCCTCTACAGAAGAGCAACTACTTCCGTTGAGCACTGCTTGACCACTCCAACAACCTGGCTCTGATACCATGTTAAAATTCAACAAACCCGCAGAGGCCTCCTCGGATACCCTATTGAAACTCAACCGGCGGAGAACACCCCACTTATATTGTTGAAAGTTTTCCCGGATCGTGGAGTTAGCAGGGGTTATCTCAACAAAGTAGTAACAACCAGCAACATATGCAGCACAAGCTTCTTATTGATCAAGAGCAAACTTCTTTACAAGGCGAGACATACATGGGGAGACATGCTTCACCAAAACCCAAACCAGGAGAGCAGAGACAGTTACAAAGACAAGAAACAAAAAACCAGGCCGCGCGGACTCAACTACCAAGCCGCCGGTCTACTGCTGTGGAGTCCGCTAAGTCCGCCAGGTCGCCAGACCGCAACCCAAGCCGCGCGGACTACCCCATATTCCAATGCTTAGCTCTTCACCGCCGATCTGCAGGCCGCCTGACCGCGAGGTCGCCTAGCCGCCAGACCGCACAAGCTGCGTCACCGAATGGAACAGTCCGCCTGAAGCAGGCGACTTCCTGAACCCCGAACCAAGTTGCCAAAGAGGAGACTGCCTGGTCGCTATCCGCGACCTGCTGTTTACCGCCTGTTGCTTAACTGCAGAGTCCACACTGTCCCTGACCGCAATCAGAGCCAAGTCCTGGCTTTCCAGCACTATTCGCACAAGCTGCACAGCACAACCAGGTCAACTCTCTATCCGTGCAGACACCAAAGTCCAGACCGCAGCAACTTACGCGAGCTCAATTACTGTTCACTTACTTCGGTTCAGGTTACATTGGTTGCCCCCCCCCCTGATGTGACATGGGTCCTATTTATAGGCACGATGATGAGTATGGTCACCGCCCTAGCTGATATGAACACCGCCACAACCCGCAGCAAGAACAAGTGTGTCCGCCAGCCCGCGGACACACATTCCAGTTCGCCGCTCCTGTGCAGATAGCCAGTCCGCCCCAGCTTCTCCAAGGCCGGACTCCAATATCCAGCCCGCCTTGCCGCCAGAGGCCAAGCCAGGACCACCACAGCCGGACTCCACAACAGCTATGTCCGCCAATCCGCGGACACAGCACCAGTCCGCATAACCCGAGCCCGCAGCCTCGCCATCAAGGCACCTGCCGGACTCAGCGGACACTCGACTTCCGTCCGCACTTCCCGAGTCCATTGCCTCAATCTCCAAGGCACCGCCGGAATCAGCGGACACGCCGATTCCGTCTGCTTTTGCAGCAAACTCTAGTCCGCATTCCTGAGTTCATAACCTCATCACAAGGCTAAACCGAACTCAGCGGACTCCAGCTCCAGTCCGCACGCTCTTGCCCAGGCAATCCTCCAGTCCGCATACCCCCAAGCTAGCAAATAAGGCAACAGCACTTCTACTAGGCTTGGCGGACTGAGAAAGCAGCCCGCGCTCCACTGCGCGATCTCCCCGGACTGAGCCATCCTGGACTTGGTTCAGATCACACCAAGTCCAGTCCACTGGCCACGAGGGCTAGTCCGCACTTACTGGCGGATACTGGATCTAGTCCGCCATACCGGGCGACCTCCAGCTTCTGTCCGCACTGACCAGCGATCTCTGCGGCTTCCACTTGCCGCTTCACTAGAGCAAGACCAAGGAAACTGCCAAATCGGTCTGTCGAGCTCCAGTTCATCAGTCCGCTTCATACCGGACTCCGCGGATAGGATTGCTATCCGCTCGGTTACTTCCTGGGAACCAACTGCCTGCTGAGTAATCCCCGGCCTGACAGACCGCCACTGCTGTCCGCGTAGTTCGCGCGAACAGATCGCTCACGCCGCCACAGAGCAAACCGCCTGCAACATCCCTGCCGACTTAGCAGTCCGCAAACCCTGTCCGAGTAGTCCGCGCGGATAGGTTGCCCAAGCCTTCCATTCTCCCACTTTCACTTCACAAGTTTCAACAAAAGGAAGAGGATCGTTACCCTTGAAGTTTGTTTCGGTGTCATGGGAGAGAATCTAGCTAGATGGAAATGACCGCTAAGGCTTTGCCTCCGTAGATCCATACTCAGCTCGCATATTGGAGCTCTAAAGCTCCCACAATGGAGGAATCTCCTTCCTTTTCCTCTTCCTTAACTCTCCCTTCTCTCTAACCCTTAGAAAGAGAAAACCTTGGGATCAAATGAAGAAGAAACGCCCTAACCAGCCTTATACCGCCTGGGATGACACCCCGCCGCCGGATCTCTATTAAAAATCGACAAACGGACACGATTTACTCTAGATTTTGGTTTACGAGACTTATCATCGCGCGGTATGATGTTATCTCCGCACGGTAGTTCAAGCGTTAGCTTATCCCGCAAGCCACCAATCAAAACCTCTGATCACATGTTGACACATATCCATGTCATAACTTCTCTGCTACCACCACGCTATATCTTACTATCGTCGGGCGATAGCTGGTTCATATCATAACCAGCGCAGAAACAACAAAAGCACAGCTACCGCCAGTGCTAACCCTACCGCTAGGTAGTAGCTCATCGAGAACTTCGACAAATAAATCAGCCCTGCTACCGCTGCGCGATAACACCCTACTGCCGTGCAATTCCTTGCAGAGAGGTACTTCTGATAAAATAGCTTTGCTATCGCCGACATTAACCCGACCACCGAACGGTATCTTACAGAAGCCATTTCCTGCCTCAGGAAACTTGGGGTGTTACAAATCTCCCCCACTTAAAGAATTTCACCCCAAAATTACATATGGAATGAAAAAACTGGAGTATCAATACTACAAAAGTATACCATATAGAAATAGCCCAAGAAGGTCATCTCTCAGGGTTTGCTAGCACTCCCATGATAGCTCATCACAGCCATAATTGTCCCAACGGACTTTGACCATCCTCATAGATTTATTCCAAAGTTACTTAACTTCCAAGTCTTCGATACAAATTGGCTTGACCGTCATTGTCAACCCACCATCAATCAGCACCTGATCTGCCGCAACCATCTGTATAGGCTCCATCACTGCCTTCTGTAATACTGATATATGGAATACATCGTGCAGACCACTTAGTTTTGTTGAAAGCTTCAGTCAGTTGGAGGCTTTACCAATGCGCTCCAAAATCTCAAACGGCCCAAGATATCTCAGACTTAGATTTTTCAAGCATCGAATCCTCGATAAGCCCTTGAACGGTTTTATCTTTAAATACACCCAATCGCCCATAATGAACTCGACATTTTTATGCTCGGCGTTATAATACTTATCCTGTCTATCCTAAGCGATCAACAATCGATCCCAGATTGTACGAATAATCGAAGTCTCATCTTCAGCTTCCTTCCGCTTAAACAACTTTGATTAGCACATCTCCAACCACGACAGGGGAGTACGACACTTCTTACCATAAAGGGCCTCAAAGGGCACCATTTGAATACTTGTCTAGTAGCTATTGTTGTAGGCGAACTCGATCATATAGAGGTGATCCTCCCACTTCTTACCAAAATATAGGGAGCACATGTGAAGTATGTCCTCCATCGTCATGTTTACCCTCTCGGTTTGACCATCCGTCTGCAGATGAAAGGTCTTACTGAACTTCAACATGGTACCCAACAGTCGATGTACACGCCTCCAATCATTAGACGTAAAGTACACATCGCGGTCACTAACGATGTTAAGGGGCACACCGTGCAATCGTATAATATTATCCAAGTAAGGCTTCGTCAACTTTTCCACTAAATCGTCCTTCCAATTTAGAATGAAGTGCGACACTTTCGTTAAACAATCAACGATCACCCAGATGGTAACATTCCCCTTCTACAATCTCAGCAAACCATACACGAAATCCATAGATATGTCGTCGAACTTCCATTCTGGTATAGGCAATGACTTCAAAAATCCTCCGGGCTTCTGACAATCGGCCTTCACTATGGCACATGTCTGACACTTCGCCACATATAGTGCAACGTCCTTTTCAGTCTTGCCCACCAAAAAAGCTTTTTCACGTCTTTAAACATTTTTGTGCTCCCCGGGTGAATCATGTACTTGGTGAAATGTGACTCGTACATCAACTCTTCCCGTAATTTTCCCACCTTTGGGAAACACAATTAACCGTTCTTCCATAATAGTCCATCATCAACAGTAAACTGTGCATTTGACCCATCAAAAGACTCAACCATGTAGGGTTTCATACTATCATCTAGCTCCATCGCCTGCCGAATTCGGTCAGTGAGGTCATACTGCACCTTTATCCAGTTCAAATGTGCTTCAGTACTACACATCTTATCAACACAAGAGATCTCCAAGGCCTCTAAATCTCAAATAAGACGCTTGTCATGCATCTATATCTAGTTGGCCTGTGCAGGAACCCTACGACTTAATACATCTATAACAGTGTTTCCCTTGTCAGGAACGTAGTGTATCTTGAAAGTGTAGTCCCCAAGGAACTCCATCCACCTCCGTTGGATCATATTCAAGTCCTTCTGATCTAATAGATACTTTAGGCTCTTATTGTAACGACCTAGGGAGGACCCTTAGCGCCGCCCAACCCACCAGCAGCCCATGGAGAACCCATGGCACCACGGTGGTACAGCCGAAATCTACAAGGCATGCAGGTCATACACCCCAACAAAATCTTCGTGCTTGTTTCTCAGTAGCGAAAGGTTGTTGGCACGGGGCTTCGAACCCGCAACCCTTGATAAGCAACCTTCAACAGTTCTCATCACCAGGTGAGCTGCAGCTCAGTTGGTGATGAGAACTGTTGAAGGCTGCTTATCAAGGGTTGCGGGTTCGAAGCCCCGTGCCAACAACCATCCGCTGTTGAGAAATAGGCGCGGAGATTTGGTTGGGGTGTACGTCCTGCAGGCCTTGTGGATTCATGCTATACCACCGTGGTGCCATGGGTCTTCCATTGGCTGCTGGTGGGCCGGGCGGCGCTAGGTGTCCTCCCTAGGTCATTACAAAAAAGTGTAGCTCAGTTGGTGATGAGTAGTGGTACTAAAGGCTACTTGTCAAGGTTACGGGTTCGAGACCCCGTGGCAACATTGCACTGTACTGATAAATAGGTCGGAGATGCTTTGGGGTGTACGACCTGCTGGACATGTAGATTCTGGTTGTACCACCGTGGTGTCATGGGTCCTCCATGGGCTGCTGGTGGGCCGGGTGGCGCTAAGTGTCCTCCCTAGGTCGTTATACTTATGGTTTGTATAGATATCGACCTTCACGCCATACAAGTAGTGCCTCCAAATCTTCAGAGCAAATATCACGGCCGCTAACTCCAAATCATGTACCAGATAGTTCCTCTCGTGAACTTTTAACTAGCACGAGTCGTAAGCTATCACCTTACCATGTTGTAGCAAAAGGCAGACTAAGCCGCTCCCTGAGGCGTCACTGTATACTTCATAGCCTTCTGATCCACATGTTGAGCACAGAATAGATGTCGTGGTCAGACAACTTTTCAACTCTTCAAAAAGTTGCATGCACTCTGGCGACCAAACAAACTTCTGATCCTTCCTCGTCAAGGTCATGAGGGGTAACGCTATCCGCGAGAAGTTCTCCACAAAGCGCATGTAGTAGCCGGCAAGCCCCAGAAAACTTTGGACTTCCGCCATAGAAGACAACACAGGCCACTCATGTATCATAACAATCTCTGTTGGATCTACCGCGATTCCCTCTCCATTAACAATATGACCAAGGAATGCTACCGAAGACAGCCAAAACTCACACTTAGAGAACTTGATATACAGATGATTGCTCCTCTAGGCCTCCAACACTATGCGTAAGTTATTAGCATGGTCGTCCTCAGAGTGGGAGTACACCAGGATATCATCAATGAAGACTATCATGAACTGCTCCAAACACTCCATAGACGTCTGATTCATTAAGTCCATAAATACAGACGGCGCATTCGTTAGCCCAAACGGCTTGACAGTGAACTCATAGTGCCCATAACATGTACTAAACGTCATTTTGGGAATGAAACTTTCCCTGATTCTCAACTAATAGAAACCAGATATTAGATCTAGCTTTGAGTACACAGTCGATCCAACAATATGGTCGAACAGATCATCGATCCTCGAAATCGGGTACTTATTCTTCTCTCTCAGCTTATTCAATTCCCGATAATCGATACACAGCCGCATGCTACCATCCTTTTTCTTCACGAAGAGGACCAGTGTGCTCCAAGGTGATGAACTTGGATGCACATACCCTTGCCCTAATAGTTCTTGAAGTTGTACCTTCAACTCTACCATTTCCCTCGGTGATAATCGGTACGGAGATCGCAATATAGGTTTGGCACCTTGCACCCACTCAATGGTGAAATCGATTTCTCTCTGAGGTGGAGCTCTAGAGAGATCTTTAAGGAAAATGTCTGCAAACTCCGACACCACGGGAATACTGACCAAACCAGGCTTGGGCTTCCAAGCCTCTAATAGAGTGAAGAACAACTCCGCACCCTCATGAACTATTTTGACTACTTGGACAGCAAACATCAACATCTTACCCGATCCCTTCATACCATAGAAAGTTGTTTCTTGACCTATATTCAGACCCAGTTTGACTGTATTTAGACTACAATCGATGTATACACATTGCTCCGAGAGCCAATCCATACCAAAGATCACATCAAACTCTACTATCGGCAGTAGTGATTCTTACAAGTCAAACTCTTGACTTACTATCATTACCTTAATGCAACAGACTCTATCCACGTGCATCAAACACTGTTAGGCAATAGCACATCCAGCTTATCCTTCGCCATGGAGGAAGGCAATCTGTTACACATTTTGAAATATTCGAACAAAAAGGAATGTGAAGCTCCTGTATCAAACAGTGTTCTCGTCGGACAGTCCAAGATTAAGACAAAGCCTAAAATACAACAACCATATGAACAATGCATAAGGCGTAAGGTATAGAAAGAATTAAAGATAAAATCTAACTCATACCTGTAACAACATCGCCTTGCTTGATGGCCTCCTGCTGACCAAGGTTATAGACTTTGGGTTAGACTAGAGCATGATGGGATGAGGTTGACTCCACCGCCTTCCCTTTCTCAGCATAAGATGATCCTTCCTTATTCTCCGACTTTCCACTCCAACACTCACAGGCAATGTGTCGTGGCATGTCACAATTATAATAGTGGATTAGGCCTCCTCGCCCAAACGATGCCCTAGAAGTAATAGATGAAGAAGTTGGTCCAGCTGACATAGGCTTCTTGTTCCATCTTCGATGCCCAGTCTTTGATGAACTTGGTACTTTAGATTCTGACCTCTTCGCATCCCAGTCCTTCTTACTTTGGACCCTCTTCAGATCCTGCTCTAGAGATCGGGCTATATTAACCAGGGTCAGAAAATCCTACGTCATCGGACCTGAGATCAACAACCTCAGATCTTTATGCAGTCCTTCGTAGAACCGTATCTTACTCTCCTCATCATTAAAGGTAGAGCTTGCATATCACCACAACCTCGTAAACTCATGTAAGTAGTCGTCCACACTACTCTCACCCTGAGATAATCACTGAAACTAATTTTCCATATCAATTTTCTGAGCTGATGGGATATATCGCTCTAGAAACCATCTCGAAAACTCAACCATCAAGATATTGGTGAGTTGTCCAATGGTAAAGTGATACAACTATAATTCAACCCACCACAACCTTGCTTCTTCTTCCAAAAGTAATGTGTCTATAGTAACCTTCTTCCACTCTTCCGTCTCCATTGCCGACTTGACTCTCTTAACCCGAGAGAGCCAGTCCTCAGCTTATATTGGGGTTTCAGTCCCCATAAACACTGAAGGGTTAAAGCTCATCACATTCTTGAGCTGCTTTTCAGTTGCTCTTCTTTGCACTACGGGTTCTGCTGCTACTTGATCCGCCACTATAGGTTCGGCAACGCGAAGCGGTACTTGACCCAATTCAGGAGCAAGGGGTTGTCCTTGACTCCCTGGTTGAGAATTAATCATGGTGGACACCGCTTCAACTACCATACGTATGGTTTCGGCAGAAGGAGGGGTCGCAGGAACATCATTAGGCGAACTATGGAGTGGTGACGTTGGAACTGCTCAGCACCACTCCTAGTCATATATAATAGTGAAACATTCAATTAGGTGACCAAACATATTGACAAAAAGCCATTATAGGAAAACGCAGGTTCTTCAAATATGTGTATTTTCATTCCTAAGTGGACATTCATGGGTTCTTTCAAGTTATAACTGTAACACACATACATGTGCTCACCACCCCCTTAAAAGAATTTTCCTGCGAATTCTAATAAGAAAGACTGACACTTGCCTCTGATACCAAATTATAACACCCCCATCCTCACATAGGATATAACAGAAGGTCCGGTCGTGGCCCCATGCCTTATTCTATGGACAATTAGTGGAGTAATATATTGAAACCATAATCCATAAACACGCATCCTAACTCAGAGTGTATTCTAGCGAAAGTAAAGTAATTGCTTAAAACCCAGCTATTTTAATGTCCACTATACCAAAACGAAATGATAAGAACAATACACAAAAATAGTTATGGCCTTAAGACCTTACAGGATTTCCTCCAATAATATTATCTTGCATACTTCGGCACACAGGTTGGCCACACATGAGTAATAAAAAGGAAACACACTTCGCTTTGGCCTTCGAGGGCCGACTTAGCAACCATGGGCTTTAGCCAGCTATTTCCCGCTCGGCTCAGCTACACCTGCACAATGACATTCCACCCAAAAGGTGGAAAATAAGACAACAGTCAGCATTAGTTGATCAAATTATAACGACCCCACCCCACACTCGGGGTAGCGGTGCTCCTTCCCTGCAGGCATAAGTACATTTATATATATTGGCAATCAGACCGTGGAACCTAAGCACCATTCCCCACAGACATTGGCACGTCCGTCCAACGTATCGTGCTTTCAAGGCACATTATCGGTGTAACAGAATTACCCAGGGTCCCACCTTCATTCTTAGCAACGGTTAACATAATTTGAGCATTTCTACTCTTTCTGGACCAAATCCTAAGACTCACCATATGCTACGGCAAAGTCATGCTGAGTTTCTAGCCACCGAATTACTCCAAGCCGGCCATCATAAGGTTGGGTATAGTTCAGCACTTTCCCATTGCTCGAATTGTCGAGTGCAACAAGCCAAGATGCGGGTTAGCCTCCCCTTTCCCATTCACAACAATACATAATGCTTATGTGTACCTAAGCTCGCTCTCACGGCCACCTTAGTTGAGCCCCTTGGGCTCCCAGATCATCACATCGGCTCACTGGTCTCCAAGAGATAGGCCTCACGATTATAATGGCCCCCAAGTCTCCATGAGATAGGCCTCACAATCACAATAGTGTTGGTGCTACCATGGTGATCTGGAAGTGATCAAGCATGTGGACTCACTGCCAACGCAATATGTGCATATAGGGTCGCACATAAGATCTCTGGAGTGGAAAGGTTTGTGTTAGCCTTGCTCATATGTGATATGAGTGAAGGGCCAAGCATATGACGTTCTAGACGTGGAGGAATTTCATTCCGGGACCTATATTATGAATATAGGTCATCAGGTAAGTGATCAGTAGATTCTAAGGGGAATTCGTCGAGTATGGCTAAGTCATTTCATCAAATTGAATGAATTCGTCGAAAATCGTCGTAACTACTCAATGCCTCCATCTTAGATTCATCGAGTATCATCGCGAGGTCTCAACGATTCATCGAGTATCGTCGGGATGACTCAACACCTCTATCTTGGATTCGTCGAGTAGCATTCTGATTCGTCGATTATCGGCTTGGCACTTGGACGATTTTTCCTGACTCGATTCGTCGAATATGTCCGTGTTATCTCGACAAATAATTCTTATTAGTCAAATATCACAGGATACTCGACGAATTCTGTAACTGTCAGTTTTATTTTCCTTAAGCTTGGTTTGGCAGGGTCTGCGGGTATTGGGCTTCTTGTCTCTTTGTATAAATTACCATTTTACTGTAGAACCGGATACACACTGTTCTCTCCCGACCTAATTTCCTAACGGAGATTTCTTCACGACGGAAGTGTTCCGATTTCGCGACCGTAGTCGATCCCGCTGAATGTCGACCATTGTCCTCCTTGCTGTCAACGGAAAGTGTTTCTAAGGCATCATCTTTGTCATTGTCGTCTCTCCTTTAAAGGATCTAGCAATCCCTGGAGATATTGAGGGCAAGCTTTCATCAGACCTAGATCTTCTGTGACAAGATTCTATGGTTCCCCTTGCTCAAGTGGATATCCGTAGAGGCGTGGACATTATTTTGTGCTTGGGACTCCGGCCATCACCGTTCATAGGACTTCAAAGGAGCACCTTGGTTGGGTATTGACTCAATCCCTCTAAGGTGTAAATTTATTTATAGCCATTTTACTTCTTAATTAATGTTCATCGCAAGATCCGCATTTCCTTTTAGGTTTTTATTGTTCTTATTTCCACTGCGCGCACAAGTGTTGTGCCGCCCCAGTAAAACCCAACAGTGGTATCAAAGCCAGGTTGTGCGATGATCATTATTTCGGAAGTTGTTAAATCCATTGCATGTAGATCTAGAAATTTTAGAAGTGTTCTAAATGACTAGATCATTTCCTATTTACATCAAGTGTTGATGGATTTTGTGTGGATACGGTGGTAGTTTTTCAAAAATTGGTTGGGGCGCTGCCCCGCACCCCGCAGAGGCTCTGCCCCTTGACCCTTCTCGCTGATCGGTCAACGAGACCACCACCAGGGGCGCTGACCCTTGGAACCGTGCAAGGAGATCATGTGATTTTGTTTTGGTATTTTTGTTTCTCCTTAATAGTAACAGTCCCTCTTGTTGGTTTGTGAAACCAAGTGTGTTAGATTTTGAATCACACTGAGATACGAGCTTGTCAACTATGTAAGTGGAGTTGGTTTTGCTCATGTTCGATGCATGTAAATATGAAGATTTAGAAGTGTTCTAGATGTTCAGACTTAGCCCAGTTCATCAAGTGTTGATGATGATCCTTGTGCACATCTGGGATTCATTTGGATTATGATTGATGTTAGTGTTTTGAAGGATGTGCACATTGGTTAATTGTTAAATATAATTAACGTGTTGATTAAGTATCTAAAAATCTCTTAAGTAATATTAAGTATTTGGATGCCTTCCTATGTATGACACTCTTCCTGCCTCGATCGATGAAGTGTGGGCTTGCCAAAATAAGGTGCATTAATCTATCTTTGTAAGGGTGCTAGTGGATAATTGTGATATCCCACTGTCGACATCGGTTCAAGCTTAACTACGTGACCTCAAAGGTTGAGTGTCCAGAGGCATAGGGTTGACATGCATCATATGATGGATGCAAATAAAGAGTTATTCACCAGCCATACAAGAGTTGCATTGTAATGCAATTGGCAAGCATTGTCTACCTAAATAGCTACATTGTGAGAGAAAAGCCAAAGCTGACTTATAGTGCTAGTGTAATATGGATCTTGTCCACTAAGAGAGTTGTTGGGTACATTGGAAAATGTGTACCAGATTTGAAGAAGCCTCACCCTACTCAATGATATGAAACAAGGTGTATTTGATGTGTTTTGAGTTTATATGTGCAGGTTAAGTAAATGCAGGAATGCAGAAAAATTTCTAAGTCCATGTGTCGACACCTAGATAAGCTGTGTCGACACTTATGAAGGCTTGTGTCAACACTGGAGAAAAGCTGTGTCGACACTTGGAGTTAATTATGTCGACATTTGGAAAGGCTTAGTCGACAACGGAAGAAATTGTGTCGACACACAGAGGCAGTGTCGACACACAGTGAAGATTAGTTGACATAAACTGCGTCGACACCAAGAGGCAGTGTCGACACACAGAGATGCTTAGTGGACATCAATTGTATCGACACCAAGAGGCAGTGTCGACACACTGAAGACTTTGTCGACATCAGCTGTGTCGACACACAGGACTTGTGTCGACACACACTGTAGAGATTCAACAAAGTTAAAGAGAAGTATTTGTGTCGACACACAGAATCAGTGTCGACACATTCTACAGAAGGCTGTGTCGAGAAGCAGTAACAACAACAAAGGAGCTGTGTCGACACCACCAAGGCTTGTGTCGACACTTATTCCACTTGTGTCGACACTTTGTCTACTTGTGTCGACACATGATGAAGTTCAGTCTCGACACTTTCAGACAGAGACAGTATTTCAAGAAGTGACCGGATGACTTGACAGCTGTCATTTCTAACCGGTCTACTGCAACTATCAAAGCTGTCAGAAGTTTGTTAGAAACCAGTTCAGCCGGTTACCATGGAGGAAGACTATATAAAGGCTTTCTCCATCAACAGAAAGTGAGGATAAATGATTGATTACATATTAGAGAAACAGTTACAAAAGAAGACAAAAGAAGATTTTCATCAGAAAATCTAAGAAGAAGGAGAGAGAGAGAGAGCTCCGTCTACTCAAGTGCAGTTGCTGAACCAGGCTTCCAAGAAAGATTCAGATTGAGATCTGAATCTCAAGTCAGAAGCTGATTGAATATCAACTTCACAGGAGATTCAACCCTACTGAGTTAAGATTCAAGAAGCTTTGAAGAAAGCTAAGAGTGGTTGTTATCTGCCATCAGATTCTTTCAAGAACTGATCAAGAAGCCATCCATCCATTCTCTCTCTTTATGGGTGGTGGCAATATACTTTGTTAAATCAAATTTCTGTAGGATCTTTATAGATTTGAGTTGTAAGCATGTGTTTATAAAGGCTGAGTGTAGGAGATTTAGATCTCTGAGTGGTAGGCCTTGTTGAAGACTTAGGTAGGGCTATAAGCCTGAGTTGTAGGAGATTGATATCTCTGAGTTGTAGGCCTTGTTGAAGGCTGAGGTAGGGTAGTTTGCCTGAGCTGTAGGAGTGTGGACTCACTCTGAGTTGTAGGAACCTTGTTGGGTTCTGAGTTGTAAGATCTGAGGATCTGAGGTGAAGAGCAGAAGTTAGGCCGAATCTAGCACATTGCTAGATAGGCGAAGGGGGATAGTGGATGTACCCAGACCGTGGGGAACCACTATAAAAACTGTGTGCACTCTGTGATTGAATGTTTCTGTGAATGTTTCTGTGATAGCTGCAGAATTTGCAATTTCTGCTTAAATAACAGAACAAATATTCTGCCTTAAAGAAAAAGAGAATTACACATATTCACCCCCCCCCCCTCTAGGTGGTTAGACATTAATTCTTTCAAGTGGTATCAGAGGGAGCTTATCAAAGTTAGACTTAACAGTCTGAGTGAGATCCATAAGGCAGATTCATGATCAAGAAAATGGGTTCAGGAGAAAATCATAAGGAACTAGGTTCTATGAAAATACCCATATGCAGAAAAGAGATATTTGGAATATGGAAAGAAAGGGTCAGGCTATTTATGGAGGCTTCTGATCCAAGGATCTACATTACAGTAAAGGAAGGTCCTTATATTCCAATGAAGTTGTCAGTTCTAGATGCAAACCAAAGAATTCCCAAGGATTTTTCAGAGATGACTAAGGATGAGATCATCCTGGCAACTATGAATAAAAGAGCCCAGAATATCATAGTAAGTGCCATAGATGATTCAACCTTTCAAAATTTGATTCACTGCAAGACCTCAAAGAAAATGTGGGATACTTTGATAGTCTACATGGAGGGTTCTGAAGAAGTCAAACAAGATAGAAAATCTATGTTGAACCAGGAATATGAGAGTTTCAGACAAGGAAAGCCTGACAGTATAACTGAGTGTTATAAAAAGTTCTATATAATAGTAAATGAGCTGATGTCCTGTGGAAGAATCTTCAGTACATATGAACTGAATGATAAATTCCTAAGATCCTTGACAAAGGATTGGGATACTAAGATTTGTGTCATAAGGGAAGTGGCCAAACTAGCAGATATCTCTCCTCCAACTTTGTTTGGAAAATTGCTGTCATATGAGATGCAGCTGATGGCTAGGAAAGAGGAAGAGAAAAGTACAAAAGGGGAGCATAGATAAAAGTCTGTGGCTTTCAAGGTTGAAGCCACTTGGAAGAATAGGAGGTTGTCTCCATCACCTCCTAAGATAGTTGCTGAAATTGCTTCAGATAATTCAGACAACCAAAGTTCAGATAGCAGTGACTCAGATAAAGACTTTGCTGCCTTTACAAGGCAGTTTCAGAGGTTCCTGAAGAAGAAGTAGTGGAAGTCTAGGCCCTCAACATCTCAGCCTAAGGATGACTATTATCAAAAGAGAAAGTCATCCAGGAAGGACAGGAGCAGGTCTAAGCCAAGCAAATCTACAACATCAAAGATAGTTTGCTACTGCTGTAATAGGACTGGACATGTTGTGGCTGAGTGTCTAGACAAGAGAAAAGAGTCTGCTGATAAAAAGAAGATTCAACACCAGAGCAAGAAGGAGAAATCCTGATGCAGTGACCCAGAGCCGACCCGCTCTGTCGACCAGGCCTCGCACCTAGCCTAGCCAGAGGCCCACGTCTGGCGGACCACTACCGGGCCCACCAAGGCGCCACACCATGGCGTCCCTTTTATCAGGCCCGCGGTCCGTACACCCCAACCCATCTTCGGGCCCAACCACAGGCGCACGGTAGGTTGTTGAGGTCAGGTCTCGATCCCCTGACCTCCTTGATAAAGAGCTTTCAGGCAAGCTCTCATCAACCAACTGATCCGCGGATCAGTTGGTTGATGAGAGCTTGCCTGAAAGCTCTTTATCAAGGAGGTCAGGGGATCGAGACCTGGCCTCAACAACCTACCGTGCGCCTGTGGTTGGGCCCCGAGATGGGTTGGGGTGTACGGCCCGCGGGCCTGATAAAAGGGACGTCATGGTGTGACGCCTTGGTGGGCCCAGCAGTGGGCCGCCAGACGTGGGCCTCTGTCTAGGCTAGGTGTGAGGCCTAGTCGACAGAGCGGGTCGGCTCTGGGTCACTGCATCATAAAAGTGCACTTTTATGATGCAGTGACCCAGAGCCGACCCGCTCTGTCGACCAGGCCTCACACCTAGCCTAGCCAGAGGCCCACGTCTGGCGGCCCACTGCCGGACCCACCAAGGCGTCACACCATGGCGTCCCTTTTATCAGGCCCGCGGGCCGTACACCCCAACCCATCTCCAGGTCCAACCACAAGCGCACGGTAGGTTGTTGAGGCCAGGTCTCGATCCCCTAACCTCCTTGATAAAGAGCTTTCAGGCAAGCTCTCATCAACCAACTGATCTGCACTTTTATGATGACGTTTGGGCATCGCACCCGCACGCCACCCTGCCTAGCGTCACACCAGCCCAGGGGTCCACCATGGAGTCACACCATGGGGCCATTATCAGGACTGCGGTCCGTACACCCCAACCCATCTCCGGGCCCAACCACAGGCACACGATAGGTTGTTGAGGCAAGGTTTCGATCCCCTGACCTCCTTGATAAAGGGCTTTCAGGCAAGCCCTCATCAACCAACTGATCCGCGGATCAGTTGGTTGATGAGGGCTTGCCTGAAAGCCCTTTATCAAGGAGGTCAGGGGATCGAAACCTTGCCTCAACAACCTATCGTGTGCCTGTGGTTGGGCCCGGAGATGGGTTGGGGTGTACGGACCGTGGTCCTGATAATGGCCCCATGGTGTGACGCCATGGTGGACCCCTGGGCTGGTGTGACGCTAGGCAGGGTGGCGTGCGAGTGCGATACCCAAATGTCATCAAATCCTTTATTGCTAAGAAGGAGAAGAGCTTGACAGACCAATCATCTTCAGAGTCAGAATCTGAAGCTGAGGCATACATTGGTCTATATGCAGCAGATGAAGAAGAAGAGTTTCTCCAAGTGCTGAACTCTATCTATGAACAAGAAGACCATCAGTGCAAGGGACTGATGGCTGTGTCAGAAGAAGACAAGTGATGGGATCAGCCTGGTCCTAGTAAGGTATAATATTTTTCTATAAATTCAGATTGTAGTACTGGGTCAGAGTCAGCAACATCTGCATCAAGTGATGTGGATGGGTCTGAGTCTGAAGGTGATATTCATCAGCTGATAGATGAATATGGAGACTTGTTGCAGGCACTAAAGAAAAGCAAAAACCTGGTCAAAACTCTGGCTAAGGAAATTGCAGATCTTAAGATGGCTGCATCTTCTTCAGAAAAGATGTTGGATCAAAAGTTGAACGAGATTGCCAGATTGAAAAACATAACTGTTATTCAAATGGGAACAATCACATTTAAGAATGATCAGATTAAAAGTCTGGAAGTCAGACTTCAAAAAGAAAAAGATTTGGTGGCTAATTACTCCAAGCCAAAATCAGTTTTACCCTTGATTGATGAGTTTGTGTCTCAAAAGGGTAAAGTAGGATTAGGGTTTAAGAGAACTGCATGGACTGCTAAGTCCAATAAAAAAGGCAAAGCTCTTGCTCAAAACAAGAGACCTGCTGTATACAATTCAGCTAAGGTTGTACCTAAACAAAGGTATAACAAGTTTGAGTGCTGCTACTGTGGCAAGATAGGCCACTTTGCCTTAGATTGTTGGCACAATACCAGTGTCAAGGAGAGTAGCAATCTGCCTGTTAGAAAAGCTGCAGGCAGATTTGTTAAAGTTCAGACTAACTTGAACCAAGGACCTAAAAGTTATTTGGGTTCTAAGGTTAAGTAATCTTTATTGCAGGTGAGTCCAAGTTGTCATGCCCCTATATGGTACTTGGACAGTGGATGTTCCAGGCACATGACTGGAATAAGGGGATTGCTCAAGGACTACTCACCTATCATGAATGGGCCTAAAGTAACCTTTGGTGGTTCTGAAAAAGGAATCATCAAAGGATTTGGTAACATTTATAGGAACTAGATTACTATCACTCAAGTGTCCTATGTGAAGGGTTTGAAACATAACCTTATTAGCATAAGTCAGCTGAGTGATTTAGGATATGACATTTCATTTATTAATAATGGATGTCATATCAAAAGGTCAAGTGATCAAAAGGTCATATTGACAGGATATAGAAAAAGGAATGTGTACTGTCTTAACTTTGAGTGTGAGAACAATGTTTCTCCTATTTGTCTTGTAGCTGATAAGAGAGCCTCTCATTGTGTTAAATGGCACAAGAGGCTGGCACATCTTAACTACAAGACTATTGGCCAACTCTTTAGCAAAGAGTTAGTGAGGAATGGTCCTCAAGTTAAGTGTATAAAGGATGGTATATGCTCTGCTTGTCAAAAAGGCAAGCAGACCAAATCTTCCTTTCATAGCCTTGAAAACAAGGATTCAGTGAGGTGTTTATACCTCTTGCATATGGATCTATTTGGTCCTATGTCAGTTCATAGTCTAGGTAGGAAGGTCTACACTTTTGTGGTGGTAGATGACTATTCTAGATATTCATGAGTGTTCTTTCTGAGACAAAAATCAGAAACCCCAAGTGTTTTATATAGCTTTGTCAAATAAATTCAGAATGAGCTGAACAGTACAGTGGTCAAAATCAGAAGTGACCATGGCACTGAATTTCAATCTGAGAGTATGACAAGACTATGTGAAGAATTTGGGATTTTTCAAGAATTCTCCTCACCTAGAACAACTCAGCAAAATAGTATTGCTGAAAGGAAGAATAGAACACTAATTGAGGCTGGTAGAACTCTATTGAGTGACACTTCTCTCCCAGAATATTTCTGGGCTGAGGCAGTAAACACTGCATGTCATGTGATCAATAGGGCTTCTATCACCAAAAGACACAAAAAGACTCCCTATGAGATTATGAAGGGCAAAAAACCAAACTTATCTTATTTTAGGATATTTGGTTGCAAGTGTTATGTCCTTAACAATGGCAAGTCTTATCTAACCAAGTTTGCTGCCAAATCCCAAGAGGAGATATTTGTTGGGTACAACAACAATAGTAAGGCTTATAGGGTCTACAACTTGATTACTCAAGTTGTAGAAGAGTCTGTACATGTTGTCTTTGATGAAACAAGACTGATTAACAGTAAGTTGCCAAGTAGTGCTTGCAGTTCTACAGGTATAAATGAGAGAATAGACAAGCTTACCATTACAGAAGATTCAACTGCAAATCAGGAAGTGTAAAATGGTGGATGTTGTCCAGGGGGAGTACAAGACTCTCCAGATGCTGATGAAAACCAAGAGGTGCAGCATAATGAAGAGACTGGAGGTGTTCAACCTAAAGATAGACTACCTCCAGCTATTAGACACTTAAAAGATCATCCAGCAAATCAGATAATTGGTGATCCAAGACAAGGAGTACAAAAAAGGAGCAGGAATCTAAATACAGTTCTTTGCTCTAGCTTCTTATCTCAAGTGGAACCCAAGAAATTTGAAGAAGCTGTTCTAGACCCACATTGGATTGATGTCATGCAAGAGGAGCTGAATTAGTTCAGAAGGTGCAAGGTCTGGAAGTTAGTTCCTAAACCAAAAGACCACAACATCATTGGGACAAAGTGGATCTTTAGGAACAAACTGGATGAGAATGGGATCATTGTGAAGAATAAAGCAAGACTTGTTGCAAAAGGATACATGCAGGAACAGGGTATTGATTTTGATCAAACCTTTGCCTCAGTAGCAAGACTGGAAGCAATTAGGATGTTCCTAGCCTATGCAGCATATCAAGGCTTCAAGGTATTCCAAATAGATGTAAAATCAACATTCCTAAATGGAAATCTAAAAGAAGAAGTCTATGTAGAGCAACCCTCGGGTTTTGTTGATTCTCTCAAACCTGATTATGTTTATATACTTAGGAAAGCTTTGTATGGGTTGAAACAAGACCCAAGGGCCTGGTATGAAACCCTATCTACTTTCCTCATTGAGAACAAATTCTCACGGGGGAAAATAGATAAGACTTTATTCCTTAGGGAATCCAAAGGAAAGATAATCCTAGTCCAAATATATGTTGATGATATTAAATTTGGTTCTATTGAGAGTAACCTTTGTAGAAAGTTTGCAAAACTTATGCAAGGGAAATTTGAAATTAGCAGTATAGGAGAACATAAGTTTTTCTTGGGTCTCCAAGTAAGACAGACTGGAGATGGCTTGTCCATAACTCAGTCTAAGTTCACCCTGGAGTTAATTAAGAAGTATGGTATGGAATCATCCACTACCATGAGAACTCCAATGGGGACAAGTGTATCTCTAAGCAAAGATGATGCAGGGAAACCTGTAGATGAAACTTTCTATAGAGGGATAGTTGGCTCCCTCCTATATCTGACTGATAGTAGACCAGATATCATGTATGCTACATGTGTCTGTGCTAGGTACCAATCCTGCCCTAAAGAATCTAATCTTACTGCAGTAAAAAGGATTTTGAGATATCTTAAGGGCACACCTAATCTAGGCCTTTGGTACCCTAGGAATGGAGATTTTCTACTGACAGTCTATTCAGATTCAGACTTTGCAGGTTGCAAAGAAAATAGAAAGAGTACTACAGGCACCTGTCAATTTCTAGGAGGAAGATTGGTGTTTTGGAGTAGTAAGTAGCAGACTAGTGTGGCAATTTCCACAGCTGAGTCTGAATATGTGGCAGCAGGAAGTTGTTGTGCACAGCTGTTGTGGATTCAGCACCGGCTAGAAGACTATGGTATTCAGGTAAGTAGAACACCTTTGCTTTGTGATTCTACAAGTGCTATTTCTATTGATAATAATCATGTCTCACATAGTAGGACTAAGAATATAGAAATTAGATACCATTTTCTTAGAGAACATGTAGAGAAAGAGGACATCTCACTAGAATTTGTCAAAACTGATAATCAAATTGCAGATATGTTTACTAAGCCTCTCGATGAAACTAAATTCAATAAGTTTAAAATTGAATTAGGAATGTTGAACATATCTTAGTATAACAAAATTGGCTAAGTAAAATAGTGTCGACACAAGAAGTTGTCTGTGTCGACACATAGAAGTGGTGTCGACATTCCAGGAAAGTGATGTCGACACATCTAGAAAATTGGTGTCGACACTTCAGAGAATTGGTGTCGACACATCCAGTAGTGGTGTCGGCACATCTAGGAGTGGTGTCGACACTTAGGATCAATACAGATTTCGTCGAGTGAAGAATCGACTGATCGTCGAGCGCAAAGGAATAAGTGTCGACACATAGAAGTCAACACTTATGTCGAGACATTGGAAGTAAGTGTCGACACTTTTCAACAGTGTAGACACATTTAGAGGATTTTGACGAGCCTTTTGACCTTCCTTATTCAGAAGGGTATAAATAGGTCAACGACTTAGTCTGTCAACACACTCCATAGTTTCGAGACCAAAACCTTGTGTCGACAACTTCTCTCTTCTTAATCCAAGCTTTCTCTCAACCGTAATGGCGCCCAAGCTTGAAGACAATGTCAATGAAGGATATGAGCTGGTACACAATGCCTTTGACCATGCGGACCCTGAAATTAAAGCTGTTGTAACCCTAATTGCTGAAAATGGGTTGGAATTTCTGGTAATAGAACCATCAAATATTTGGAAGAAGGAAATACTAGAATTCTTTGGTGTTGCTACCCTAGATCAAACTGGACTCAAAATTAGATCCACAGTCCGAGTAAAGTGAAAATCACCCAGAAGAGTCTAAGGAAAGTTCTTCACCTGCCAAGAACACAAGAAGAAGAAGATGTACCATCATCTAAGCTAAGGGAAGCACTTCAATGGTGTGGACTGGATTCCACAATGAAGATTTGCTCAGCTTTGAACAGGAAAGGCATGAATATGCAAGGGAAGTTCTTGTCAGAAGTTGTAGGAAAAGTGATTCTCTGTAAGCCAGGGGCATGATAGGATTTCTGCCTATATGTTCAACCTTATGACCAAAATCATCTATAGACTAAACACAGATTGGTCAGCAGTCATCTTTGAAAAGATTAAGGAAAGTATGAAGAAGCCAAATCTGGGCAGGATCATAAGTCTATACTTGGCTAGAACCATTCCTGAAGTAATGGAACAAGCAGCTGGTTCTAAAATTAACCACATGAGGAGAATGGACATAAGGATTATCTCAAGATGGGATAGGGTCCTAATTAAGGACATGCCTGATGAGGAGAGGCAAGAGGTTCCTGAAAAATCTACAGCACAAGAAATTCCTGCACAAGACCCTACAGATGGTGCACAAGTGCAGGGGGAGCCTCATATTGTGGAAGAGCCAACTCATTTGGAACGTGAAATGGCTACACAAATAATTCTTGAGGTAATGCATGAAGTTAATCAATCAATTTTCCATATTGAGGATGAAATATTAACTGAGTCTTTGATTGATGATGACCAGACAACACAACTACACAGTTAAGCTCAAGATGTTATCATGGAGGATACATCTGCTGCTGCTGATGCTCCAGAGATAAGAGATTCTCCAGTCCCTACTCAACATGAGTTTACACTTGAAGAGTTGTTTCCTGATTTAGTGCAAGCTAACATTGAAGGGGAGCAAGGTGGTAATGAGGGGGAGAAAACTAAGTTTAAGGGGGAGAAAGTAGATGTTGAGGGGGAGCAAGTTACCCTTGAGGAAGAGCATGTAAGTCCTGCAAGGGAGGAGCAAAGGACTCAGGGGGAGCAACCTATGACTGCACATGTATTGCCTCCTAGTCCTAAAGATAGAGTTGATATAGCTAGTACCTCAGCATCTGAGGATTAAGAAGCTACAAGAGCTAAGAAGAGGAAGCTAATGGTCTTCAAAATAAGAAGCCAAAGCTACAAGAAGGCATTACAATCTACTGCTCCACAACCTGCCCCAACAGCTGATTACAGCTCATTGTTGGTGGCCTTGCAGATCAAAATGGATGAGCAAAGGTTGGCTCTAAAAAAGTATATGGATGAAGGCCATAAGTCACTTCAATTTGATCTGGCTCGGGATATAAAATCAATAATGAAAGTCCACCTAGTGTCAACAAAGTTCACCTATGGGGGGGGAATAGGTGACGAGCAATGCTTTTGCGGAATTTACGAATGTACCTGCACAATAAAAATAAAAAGCACAGCACACAGAATACACAGGCAATTTATAGTGGTTCCCCGACTTGGGTACATCCACTTTCCCCCTTCGACCTATCTCCCAACAAGGGACGACTCGGTCACTTCTCCAACAGGATTGAAATCCAATCCTTGCACTAACGGAAGGAACCCTTCCACACGTAGGAGTCAACACTCTGACAAACCGGGTTGCACCCAACCCTTACAACACGGAACAATCGTTCCTTTACAACAAAAGTAAAATAGAATGTACACGAGATACAAACTTCGTTTGGAGACTACGGTGTTCCTCTTCGTTCGACGACGTGTTCGTGAAGTCAACGAAGAGTCTACAACCTTGGTCTCTCTTGGAAAGGATCTCCCGGAACCGGCGGTGGCAAGACGAGCGGCGGCGGCGGCAAGACGAGCGGCGGCTTGCTTCGGGATCGGCGGCTATAATGATGAGCGGCTGCTGAACTTAGAGATCCAATCTTCGTAGCGAAGCTAGCTTGGTCTTCCAACGGTCACACGAGGATCGGTCGTCTTGATCGATTCGGACGGGGAAGTTATTCCCGATCAACAAATCGAGAGATAAGAGATCTCTGGATAGACACGTGAGACTCAAAGCTTTGCTAAGCTTCTGTCACCGGAGATCGAGAGGAAACGCGATCAACAGCGGCGTCCAAATAGCACGAGCGGCGACGGCGGCGGAGGAGCGATTTCGCGATTTTAGGGTTTTCTCTTGCTCGGCTTCTTTCTGTCTAAGTATTCCGTTCAAAATACCCGAATATATATACTGTATACAACTTGAATAAGACCGTTGTGGGACCCACAAGAAGAATCCCAAAGTCCCGGTCCAGAACATTGACAGCGGCAGAATCCGGTTCAGAAAGATCCAGAAAAAAGCCCAAGTCAAAATCGACGAGAATCGAAAGTGATTCTCGCCGAGTCGCCGAGAATCAAAGGTGATTCTCGACGATTCAGCGAGAATCAAGGATGATTCTCGTCGAATTTGCCTTGGTTGCACGCACTGCTTTAGGCCAGTTCGAGACGGCGAGAATCAACCAGTGATTCTCGACGATTCGACGAGAATCACTAGTGATTCTCGCCGAATCGGCGAGAATCACTTGGTGATTCTCGTCGATTCTTACTTAGAAGCAGAGGTGCTTGCTTAGAAGTGGCTGGATCGAGTTCGGCGAGAATCAACCACTGATTCTCGACGAATCGGCGAGAATCACTAGTGATTCTCGCCGAATCGACGAGAATCACTTGGTGATTCTCGTAGATTTACACTTAGACGAATTTTCGTCTTTCCACCCATGAGGTGCTCCTTGACCCATCCTTGCTCCTTGTCAGCTCCTGCATAGTTATAGCCCTGTGCTTGAAAGTAAGTGCACTCCAATAGAGAGAGTACACGTAGGCCAACACACTGATCTGCTCAACGAGGGATTACGTCGTGCAGACCCGTGTATATTGACCTACTGCACCCTGACATTGGTGTTCACTTAGCGTGGAAGAACTGCAAGCACAACTTGAAAGAGTTTATCAAATACATTGTCTATTGACCTTAGCTTGTCCAGGAGCTTCTTCAAATCAGGTACATTGTGGATACAATACCCAACAATCTCCCCCTATTTGAATAAGCCTAAACCCTACAAGCTAAGGTGAATAGAGCATATGGGAATGAAAACAAACCATAAACTTGAAATTGAGTTGAGTGAGTTACCAATACCAATTTCTTGGGAGCAAGCTTGGAAGCTTGGAGCCACCTTAGCCTTAGCCGCGAGGGTAATCTCCCCCTTTTCGGCTTCTGCAAATCAGGGTCGGAGCATTGGACCCCTTGCTCCCCCTCAGTTCTTGCGTCTGTGCTCACACTTGAGGTCCTTGCTCCCCCTCAGATCGTGCACGAGCCTGGAGCTTCTGTAGTCTTCATTCCTCATATTTGAGCATCCCCAATTCAGTCTTGAAAAGATTGAACTTGGCCTCGTCTAAGGGCTTTGTGAATATATCAGCAATCTGCTTGTCCGTGGGGACATAACAGAGAGAGATGTCCTGGTTTTCCACGTGCTCCCGAATGAAGTGGTAGCGCACTTCAATATGCTTCGTTCTGCTGTGCGAGACCGGATTGTTGGCAATGGCAATTGCACTGGAGGAGTCGCAGTACAATGGTATGTCTTTGAACTGAAGGTCGTAGTCGGCTAACTGGTTTCTGATCCATAGGAGTTGTGCGCAACAGCTGCCTGCCGAGATGTATTCAGACTCTGCTGTGGAGGTTGCGACACAATTCTGTTTCTTGCTGTTCCATGAGATAAGCCTCCTGCCGAGGAATTGACATGTCCCGGAGGTGCTTTTCCTGTCATCCCTACTCCCTGCAAAATCAGCATCAGAAAAACCTATTAGCTCGACATCATTGTTTCTCGGGTACCACAAGCCAAGATTGGGAGTACCTTTAAGGTATCTTAGAATTCGCTTTGCAGCGACATAGTGAGATTCCTTAGTGTTCACCTGATATCTGGCACAGACACATGTGGAGAACATGATATCCGGTCTACTGGCAGTAAGGTAGAGCAGGGATCCAATGATGCTTCTGTATTTGGTTTCATCGAAAGGTTTACCTTTCTCATCCTTATCCAGAGACATGGTGGATCCCATTGGAGTCCTCATAGAGGTTGCACTCTCCATACCGAATTTCTTAAGGAGTTCATTTGTGAACTTCGTCTGAGAGATGAAGATTCCATCCTCATACTGTTTCACTTGAAGTCCTAAGAAATACTTGAGTCCTCCCATACTGCTCATTTCAAACTTTCCTTGCATAAGTTTAGAAAACTTTTTGCAAAGATTGTTGTCCGTTGAGCCGAATATTATGTCATCGACATAGATTTGCACCAGCAAAATCTTGCCTTTGACTTCCCTGAGAAACAATGTTTTATCTATTTTACCTCTAGAGAACTTGTTCTCAAGAAGAAAACTAGATAAAGTCTCATACCAAGCTCGTGGAGCTTTTTTCAACCCATATAAGGCTTTATTAAGAAAATAAACATGATTAGGATAAGTAGGATCGACAAAACCTGGGGGTTGAGCGACGTATACTTCCTCTTTCAGGTCTCCGTTCAAGAATGCTGATTTCACATCCATTTGATAGACTGTGAATCCTTTGTGTGAAGCATACGCCAGGAACAATCTGATTGCCTCGAGCCTTGCTACTGGTGCGAAGGTCTGGTCGAAGTCAATCCCCTCCTCCTGTCTGTAACCTTGAGCCACCAGCCTTGCCTTGTTCTTTATGATGACACCATGTTCATCTAGCTTGTTTCTGAAGATCCACTTGGTGCCAATCACATTCTGCTTGTATGGTCTGGGAACTAGCGTCCAAACGTTGCAACGTTCGAATTGATGTAGCTCATCTTGCATGGCCAGAATCCATGCCGCATCCTTGTTCGCCTCGTCGAACTTCTTTGGCTCAACCTGTGACAGGAAGCTAAGATGCAATACTTCGTTAATAGTACCTCTTCGAGTTCTGACACCGACACGAGGATCTCCGATGATCTGATCTCTAGGATGATCCCTCACGTGCCGGAGCTCTAGAAGTCTGGCGTCTGGAGCTTCAACTACTTCTTGGGCTTCTCTTTCTTCCAAGAGATTTGTTCCATTTTGATCTTCAACATTTTCAGATGACGTGGAGGTGGAGACTTTGACGTACTTAGGAGTGTCATCTTTAGCGGTCTCATCCAGACTCAGCTGTTCCAGTCGTGCACCTGCATCTTCAAGAATACCACTGGAAGAGTTGCTGTTAAGCAAACTTCCTTCATCAAATACAACATTTATTGATTCTTCTACCACTAGGGTCTTCTTATTGAAGACCCTATATGCCCGACTGTGGGAACAATAGCCCATGAATATGCCTTCGAAGCATTTTTCACCAAATTTAGTACGCGGGTACTTCCCATTATTCAGTACATAGCATCTGCAACCAAACATCCTCAAGTAGGACATGGTTGGTTTCCTGCCTTTCAGTAGCTCGTAAGGCGTCTTACGATGATGCTTGTTGATCAATGCTCGGTTTTGTACATGACAAGCTGTATTGACAGCCTCTGCCCAGAAGTATTCCGGGAGAGAAGCGTCTTTCAACATTGTCGTGCAGGCTTCAATGAGAGTTCTATTTCTCCTCTCCGCAACTCCATTTTGCTGAGGAGTGCGCGGGGAGGAAAACTCATGAAAGATACCTTGTTCTTCACAAAACTCTGTCATAGCACCAGATTCGAATTCTGTTCCATGGTCACTTCTGATTTTGACCACAGAGCAGTTAAATTCGTTCTGAACCTGCTTGACAAAACTAGTGAAGATGTCAAACGTATCTGACTTTCGTTTCAAAAAGAACACCCAAGTAAACCGAGAATGATCATCAACTATCACTAGCGTATAGGACTTGCCTCCCAAGCTATGAACTTGCATTGGACCAAACAAGTCCATATGTAAAAGATAAAGACATCGGGAAGAGTCTTTGTCTGCAATGCTCTTAAAGGTAGCCCGAGTCTGTTTGCCCATCTGGCATGCAGGACAGGGGCTATCTTTGATGCACTTGATACTGGGAGCATCCCTTACTAAGTTCTTAGAAAACAGCATACTAATTGTCTTGAAATTAATATGTGCCAATCTCTTGCGCCATTGTTCACACAGAGATGCACTGCCTGTTGCCACAAGGCATACGGGGGTAGAGGAATCTAAACTGAGAAAATCTAAGCAGAAGATATTTCTGCTCCTAATGCCTGATAATACCGTCTCAGAAGAGGTACGTGAAATTATCAGACATTTATCCTTGCAGAACTTAACGTCATAACCTTTATCACATAACTGACTTACACTGATCAGGTTATGATTTAACCCTTCAACATAAGCCACGTCGGTGATAGTGATTATACCGTTGGAAATCATACCGTAACCTCTGGTGACTCCTCGATCTGACCCTCCAAAGATGACTTTGGGTCCATTCTCGACTGGAGTGTAATCACGCAGCAGGCTTCTTGTCCCAGTCATATGCCGGGAGCATCCACTGTCCAAATACCAGATCGGCATTTTGGTGGCCTTTGGACATACCTGCAAAACAAAATTAATTTGCCTTAGGAACCCAATCGAACTTGGGTCCTAGATTCCTGGTTACCACACTCCCCCTCGGTTGGTTAACCCTACGAGTGGTCGGCCTCGTATTGCTAACATGGGGAGTCTCGTAATGCCTTGGATTAAACCAACAATCCACAGCAAAGTGACCGACTTTGCCACAGCACCAACAGTCGAATCTGTTGTACCTCTTCCTAGGCTCCTGCCTTACCCTGGGAACGGTGGGTACAGCTGGGGCCTTGGATCTGGAGGAGGAGGCCTCATGGTGACAGCAGTCACATGACTTCGTCACCTTCTGTATAACAGGCTTGGCTTTTGGTGCCTGCTTTCCATTATGGCCGCTGGAGAACGGACCATAATTGCCCATGTGGATTTCCTCATAAGGTGCCTTGAATGCACTCTCACCAAAGTTCCGGGGAAAGGTCCAACCATCATATCGGCTCTTTGGCTTTGCAACCGAGGGCCGGAAATGATGGCCAAATGTTGACTCAAAGTCATGTTGGTTGCAAGGAAAGCCAGGCTTTCTGAACGCAACAGGACTAAGCGGAGCCTTTCCCTTTTCATCAGCAGAGGCCTTCTTGGCGGCCTTATTCTTCCTCTGGTTCCTGTTTCTCCTGGAGGAGGAACCAGATACCCCTACATGCCCCAAGCCAGCTCCTTTGGCCTGAGCAGAGAAGGTATCAACAACTGGAAGAACTGTTTTTGGCATAGAGAAGCTCTTGACGATCTTCCTTTCTGCCGCAAGTTGTTCTTCCAACTTGTCGACTTCCTCCTGCTTAAGATCAAGGAGCTTCAGAGACTCTGAATGCTTTGAGGTCAGGTCAAGGTGCTCCTGTCGGAGAGAGATCAAACTGGTGACCTCTTCCCTTAGGGAAACACACTCACCCTTAAGGAATTTTACTTCCTTTTTCTCAGCCTTCAATCTCTTTCGGCACACCTCGAAAGTGTTGAACAGAAGCTCATACTTCTCGAGGAGCTCAGCTTCACGGGCCGGAAGGCTATCCTCAGGTTCATCATCCTGAGACTCAGGATCCGAGTCGGAGTCGGAGAGAGGGGTGTGAGCTTTTACCTTCCCAGTAAATGGGGGGCATTCTCCTTCTGAGTCAGAGCGACCCACCAGCCCGAAGTAGGCTTCCTCATCATCACTGGAGTCTGAGGAATCAGACTCACTCAGTGTCTTGGCCATTTGGCGATGTAGCTCCGCTCCTTCTTCTTATCTCTAGAGGATTTGTGCTCCTCTTCTTTCCCTTTTTCTCTCTTGCCTTGATAGCAGTCGGCCACGACGTGTCCTGGCTTATTGCATCCAAAGCAAATAATGTCAGCGGAGTGATGTTTGTTCGGTCTAGATGCATGCCTGTCAGAAGAATAATTTTTCTTCTGATGCCTGGAGGAGGAGCCGTCTCTCTTTCTTTGATTCCTCATCTTGAGGAACTTCTTGAACTCTCGAGTGATGAGGGAGAAATCCTCCTCCGACAGCTCTGAGCTGGAGGAGCATGGCTCGGAGTCCTCCTCCTCATCCTTTTTCCTGGCACGGTATGAAACCGCACCCTTGCCTTTTCTGGAGTGACTGGCTTTTAGAGCCACCGTCTTTTCTTTGGCTGCCGCCTTCTCTGCTTCTTCTTCTGCTTTTCTGGTGTTCAGCTGAAGCTCATAGGACATCAGCTTTCCAAACAGAATTTGTGGATCAGTTTCTGCTAGTCTGCCAAATTCTCTGATGGCGCAGATCTTTGTGTCCCATTCCTTAGTAAGGGACCTAAGAAATTTGTCATTGAGTTCACCATTAGTGAACACTCTTCCGTAGCCCTTGAGGGCGTTGACAATCTTTAGGAAGTTCTCGTAGGTGACTCCGATCTCTTCTTTAGGCCCTTGTCTGAAGGCCTCATATTTTTGGTTCAGGAGGGATCTCCGATCATCCCTCACTTCATCCGTGCCCTCCATTAGGATGATCAGGCACTGCCAGATCTCCTGTGCTGTCCTGCAGTTGCTGAAGTTTTGCATCATTGAGTCATCAACTGCGCTGACCAGAATGTTTCGTGCCTTCTTGTCAAGTCCCACTAGCACCATCTCGTCCTTGTCCATTTCAGAAAGTGTCTTCGGCACCTTCTTGGTGGGATCAATGGTGGAGGCCTTAGTGGGGACATAAGGTCCCTCCTCCACGATCATGAAGAGTCGAGGATCAACTGCTTCCATGTAGAACCTGATCCTTTCCTTCCAAATAGGAAAGTTGAGCCTGGTGCACACTGGGATCTTGCCGGAGAACTTGAGCCCGTCCATAGTAGATGTTTGTCTTCTTCTTGACACTAGGGGCAGGATTCAACTCAAGGTGTTAACCTTTTTGATGAGCAACCTCCCTCTGATACCACTTGAAAGTCCACCTAGTGTCAACAAAGTTCACCTATGGGGGGGGAATAGGTGACGAGCAATGCTTTTGCGGAATTTACGAATGTACCTGCACAATAAAAATAAAAAGCACAGCACACAGAATACACAGGCAATTTATAGTGGTTCCCCGACTTGGGTACATCCACTTTCCCCCTTCGACCTATCTCCCAACAAGGGACGACTCGGTCACTTCTCCAACAGGATTGAAATCCAATCCTTGCACTAACGGAAGGAACCCTTCCACACATAGGAGTCAACACTCCCACAAACCGGGTTGCACCAGACCCTTACAACTCGGAACAATCGTTCCTTTACAACAAAAGTAAAATAGAATGTACACGAGATACAAACTTCATTTGGAGACTACGGTGTTCCTCTTCGTTCGACGACGTGTTCGTGAAGTCAACAAAGAGTCTACAACCTTGGTCTCTCTTGGAAAGGATCTCCCCGGAACCGGCGGCGGCAAGACGAGCGGCGGCGGCGGCAAGACGAGCGGCGGCTTGCTTCGGGATCGGCGGCTATGATGATGAGCGGCTGCTGAACTTAGAGATCCAATCTTCGTAGCGAAGCTAGCTTGGTCTTCCAACGGTCACACGAGGATTGGTCGTCTCGATCGATTTGGACGGGGAAGTTATTCCCGATCAACAAATCGAGAGACAAGAGATCTCTGGATAGACACATGAGACTCAAAGATTTACTAAGCTTCTGTCGCCGGAGATTGAGAGGAAACGCGATCAACAGCGGCGTCCAAATAGCGCGAGCGGCGACGGCGGCGGAGGAGCGATTTCACGATTTTAGGGTTTTCTCTTGCTCGGCTTCTTTCTGTCTAAGTATTCCGTCCAAAATACCCGAATATATATACTGTATACAACTTGAATAAGACCGTTGTGGGACCCACAAGAAGAATCCCAAAGTCCCGGTCCAGAACATTGACAGCGGCAGAATCCGGTTTAGGAAGATCCAGAAAAAAGCCCAAGTCAAAATCGACGAGAATCGAAAGTGATTCTCGCCGAGTCGCCGAGAATCAAAGGTGATTCTCGACGATTCGACGAGAATCAAGGATGATTCTCGTCGAATTTGCCTTGGTTACACGCACTGCTTTAGGCCAGGTCGAGACGGCAAGAATCAACCAGTGATTCTCGACGATTCTACGAGAATCACTAGTGATTCTCGCCGAATCGGCGAGAATCACTTGGTGATGATCGTCGATTCTTACTTAGAAGCAGAGGTGCTCGCTTAGAAGTGGCTGGATCGAGTTCGGCGAGAATCAACCACTGATTCTCGACGAATCGGCGAGAATCACTTGGTGATTCTCGTCAATTTACACTTAGACGAATTTTCGTCTTTCCACCCATGAGGTGCTCCTTGACCCATCCTTGCTCCTTGTCTGCTCCTGCATAGTTATAGCCATGTGCTTGAAAGTAAGTGCACTCCAATAGAGAGAGTACACATAGGCCAACACACTGATCTGCTCAACGAGGGATTACGTCGTGCAGACCCGTGTATATTGACCTACTGCACCCTGACATTGGTGTGCACTTAGCGTGGAAGAACTGCAAGCACAACTTGAAAGAGTTTATCAAATACATTGTCTATTGACCTTAGCTTGTCCAGGAGCTTCTTCAAATCAGGTACATTGTGGATACAATACCCAACAAATAAGATTTGAAGTTAATCAGAATAAGAAGGAGATGACAGATTGCTTTCACAAGGGAGGCAATGTTGTGGTTTTTCTAGCTACCCATCAAGAAAAGATAAAGACACAAGTTGATGATATAGCTGTCAAGCAAGGCTATGTCTTAGAGAATCAGATTGGAGTGAATGACAATCTGACTGAATCATATAATGTGATTGTAACAGAAATGAAGAATCTTGCTACTGCACAGACTAAAGCAAGGGCTACAGCCAAGGCAGATTTTGACAAGCAATTACAAGAAGAAATAGCTACTGTAAAAACTGCTATTGAGCAATCTCAAAAGACTATTTCTGCCCAACTACTGAAATTAAAGTCTTTTTATAAAGATGGTGTAAATTTTCTGGATTCACAAATCAGATTTCAAAAAGGTGATCTCAGGGATCATGTTGCAAGAGAAGTCATAAAGGGGGAGAGAGTATTAGTCAAAGTTGGCTCTGATCATGCTAAATGGATCTCTAATAGCATCAGAGCCACACTTGGATATCCACCCCTCTGTGATGATGAAAATATGGCTGAATCTGGTATACACCCTGTTCATTTTGGAGGTGATCAAGCTGAAGTTGCTCAAGTTATTTATACTCCAGCTGATTTTGAGATGATTCACCAAGAAGTACAGTATATGTACAGCCCTCCAGAAGTTGCTCAAAATATTATTCTTGAGAAAGTAGACAAACCAGTGTCATAGGTAGTTTTGAAAGAGCAAGAAGTTATATTGTCTAAGAAGAGATTCAGAGAACAGGCAGAATTGAAGCCTGATTTTGAGCAGTGGAGTCCAACCTCCAGGAACATTATACTGACTGCTTGGAAAGCTGTTCGGGATAAGTCCCATGATAGGGGCAAGTGGTACACTGAACAAGAATGGCAAAACATGAAGCTAGACAAGAAGCCATTGTTCAGTATAGAAGAAAGGCAAAACTTGGGAAGCTACCTTCTAATGCTCAGGAGCCTAGCAAATATTTCACTAAGCCTTTTCATTATTTTGAAAGACAAAGAATAAGGGCTGAAGAGCTAAAGAAGAAAGATCTAAAGGGCAAGAAGCCAGCTGATGAAACTGATGCTCCAGTTCAAGCCAAGGTCCAATCAGGCAAAGGCATAGTTATCAAGGAGCCAGATCAGCTTTAGATTAGATTTACTTGAGTTTACAAACTTTGTAATCCTTAGTGTTGAAATCTATGTAAACTTTTGATAAGAAATTTTTTAAAGTTAAAACAAAACATTTATTAATGCTCATTCTGGTTGCATTATTATTCTGTGATGTTTGTTTATACATGTTTTGTTTAGTAGTTACCCTGTCATATAATGTTGTTATACATCATAATGTGTATTTGTTATGAATGGTGTATATCATTGACTAAGGTTTATGACTTCTCTAAATAGGGGGAGATTGTTGGGTACATTGGAAAATTTGTACCAGATTTGAAGAAGCCTCACCCTACTCAATGATATGCATCAAGGTGTATTTAATTTGTTATGAGTTTATATATGTAGGTTAAGTAAATGCAGGAATGCAGAAAAATTTCTAAGTCCATGTGTCGACACCTAGAGAAGTTGTGTCGACACTGGAGAAAAGTTGTGTCGACACTTGGAGTTAATTGTGTCGACATTTGGAAAGGCTTAGTCGACACCGGAAGAAACTGTGTCAACACACAGAGGCAGTTTCGACACACAGTGAAGATTAGTCGACATAAACTATGTCGACACCAAGAGGCAGTGTCGACACACAGAGATGCTTAGTCGACATCAATTGTGTCGACACCAAGAGACAATGTCGACACACTGAAGACTTTGTCGACATCAGCTGTGTCGACACACAGGACTTGTATCGACACACACATTAGAGATTCAATAAAGTTAAAGAGAAGTATTTGTGTCGACACACAGAATCAGTGTCGACACATTTTACAGAAGGCTATGTCGAGAAGCAGTAACAACAACAAAGGAGCTGTGTCGACACCACCAAGGCTTGTATCGACACATAGTCCACTTGTGTCGACACTTAGTCTACTTGTGTCGACACATGATGAAGTTCAGTCTCGACACTTTCAGACAGAGACAGTATTTCAAGAAGTGACTAGATGACTTGACAGCTGCCATTTCTAACCGGTCTACTGCAACTGTCAAAGCTGTCAGCAGTTTGTTAGAAACCGGTTCAGCCGGTTACCATGGAGTAAGACTATATAAAGGCTTTCTCATTCAACAGATTGTAATCATAAATGATTGATTACAAATTAGAGAAACAGTTACAAAAGAAGACAGAAGAAGATTTTCATCAGAAAATCTAAGAAGAAGGAGAGAGAGAGCTCCGTCTACTCAAGTGCAGTTGCTGAACCAGGCTGCCAAGAAAGATTCAGATTGAGATCTGAATCTCAAGTTAGAAGCTGATTAAATATCAACTTCACAGTAGAAAGCTAAGAGTGGTTGTTCTCTTCCATCAGATTCTTTCAAGAACTGATCAAGAAGCCATCCATCCATTCTCTCTCTTTCTGGGTGATGGTAATATACTTTGTTAAATCAAATTTCTGTAGGATCTTTATAGATCTGAGTTGTAAGCCTGTGTTTATAAAGGCTGAGTGTAGGAGATTTAGATCTCTGAGTGGTAGGCCTTATTGAAGGCTGAGGTAGGGCTGTGAGCCTGAGTTGTAGGAGATTGATATCTCTGACTTGTAGGCCTTGTTGAAGGCTGAGGTAGGGCAGTTTGCCTGAGCTGTAGGAGTTTGGACTCACTCTGAGTTGTAGGAACCTTGTTGGGTTCTGAGTTGTAAGATCTGTGGATCTGAGGTGAAGAGCAGAAGTTAGGCCGAATCTAGCACACTGCTAGATAGGCGAAGGGGGAAAGTGGATGTACCCAGACCTTGAGGAACCACTATAAAAACTGTGTGCAC
Source organism: Platanthera guangdongensis (assembly GCA_039583875.1). Lineage (NCBI taxonomy): Eukaryota > Viridiplantae > Streptophyta > Magnoliopsida > Asparagales > Orchidaceae > Platanthera > Platanthera guangdongensis. The sequence goes on along the minus strand of CM077156.1, from coordinate 144,980,700 downwards.
TCTGTGATTGAATGTTTCTGTGAATGATTCTGTGATAGCTGTAGAATTTGCAATTTCTGCTTAAATAATAGAACAAATATTCTGCCTTAAAGAAAAAGAGAATTACACCTATTCACCCCCCCCCCCCCCGCTCTAGGGGGTTAGGAACTAATTCTTTCAAGAGCTACTCTCATAAACTCTTCAAATTGATATTGAGGGTTATTAGTTTGATAAAAAATAGTGGGAGTTATTTTGATTAACGTCCTAATTGAAAGAAAATTATATTTTTGGAATGTAGTACTGATTTACTTTGCTTATATCCTTGTTGAATTTCCATGACAAGTGGTTCGCACTCCACACTGTCCCTCAAAGCAATCTTTGAGAAGGAAAATCGCAGTGGGATGAACTATTTGGACTGGTACAGGTGCTTGAGAATTGTTCTCAGTGAAGAGTGCAAGCTCTATGTTTTGGAAGAGAAATCCCCTGATGAGCCTGTCGGGAATGCACCCCGTGCTGATAAGGATGCTTACAAGAAGTACCTTGAAGAGTCCTTAGACGTCGAATGTATCATGCTATCCACCATGAACTCTGAGCTCCAAAAGCAACATGAGAACATGGGATGCACGGATATTGATGAGCATCTCAAGAAAATGTTTCAAGGGCAAGCTCATTAGAGAGATTCGATATCACTAAGGCGTTGTTCTAGTGCAAGATGGGAGCTTGGGACCTAGTAGTGACTCATGTACTCAAGATGATTGGGTATATCGAGAACCTTGAAAGACTAGGGTTCCCTATAGGGCAAGATTTGGCTACACAGACCTGATCCAGCAATCATTGTCGGACAGTTATGAGCAGTTTTTCTTAAACTATAACATGAATGAAATAGACAAGATACTGCCCGAGCTCCTATGTATGTTGTGAACTGCCGAGATAAACCTGAAGAAGGCCAAGTATGCTAGCCTCATATTGATGGTGCATAAAGGCAATGGTAAGGCCAAAGGCTTTAAGAAGACGAAGGTAGGACCTAAGTCTTCTCTGGAGCCCAAGTCTTCTGTACTGAAAAAGAAAGGTTCAGGGAAAGAGGGAAAGTGCCACCATTATGGCAAGATTGGTCATTGAAGAAGGAACAGTCCTTCATACATTGAGGGTCTGTAAAAGATGAGGGGAGGTATGACTTCTGCTTCATGTATATATGTTATAGAGGTAAACCTTTCTGTTCCTTCATTTTGGGTATTGGATACCGGATGTGGTTCTCATATTTTTATAAATGTACAAGAACTGGGAAGAGAAGAATACTGAGTAAAGGAGACGTGGACCTGCGCATTGGCAATGGAGCAAGAGTTGTTGTTGTCACCATAAGATTTTACCATCTTTCTTTGCCTAATGAGCTTGTAATAGAATTAGATAATTATTATTTTGTTCCTTTCATAACTAGAAACATTATATCCATTTCATGTTTGGACATAGTGGGTTTTTCTTTTATAATTAAGAACAATTGTTGTTCAATATTTAAGACTGATGTTCATTATGGTGTAGCCCAAATGTTTAATGGTTTATATGTTTTGAACTTAGACCATCAGATCTATAACATAGAAAATACTAAAAGACTGAAAACGAATGAATCGAACCCTACGTACCTTTGGCATTATCGTTTGGGCCATATATATGAGAAACGTATATCCAAGCTCCATAGAGAAGGACTATTGGACTTATTTGATTATGAATCATTTGAGAGATGGGAATCTTGTTTATTTGGAAAGATGACTAAGGTCCCTTTCACTGGAAACAATGAGAGGCCTGATTATCTCTTGGGTTTAGTACATAGTGATGTATGTGGACCCATGAGTTCTATGGCTAGAGGTGGGTATTCCTACTTTGTTACATTTACTGATGATTTCAGTAGATACGGATACGTGTATCTTATAAAGTGAAAATTCGAGACCTTTGAAAAGTTTAAAGACTTCAAGAATGAAGTAGAGAACGAGTTGGTTAAGAAGTTTAAAGCCCTCTGATCTGATCGAGGTGGTGAATACCTAAGTCATGAATTTCTTGATCATCTGAAAGAGTTTGGTTATCACAGCTCACTCCACCTAGAACACCATAGCATAATGGTGCATCTAAGTGGAGGAATTGTACTCTGTTAGACATGGTACGGCCGATGATGAGTCATGCAGATTTGCCTGTTTTTTTTTTGGGGGGGGGGGGTTGCTCTAGAAAGTGCTACGTTAACACTAAATCATACTCCAACGAAAGAGATTCTAAAGACACCATATGAGATATGGACTGGGAAGCATCCTAGTATGTCGGTCATTAAGGTTTGGGGCTGTGAGGCTTGCGTAAGACATCAAATGTCTGACAAGCTGGAACCCGAATCAGTATGTGTCATCTTGTAGGGTATCCTAAAGAAACTAAAGGGTACTATTTCTACCTATAGTCTGAGGGCAAAGTTTTTGTTGCGAGGACTGGTGTCTTTCTTGAGAAAGAGTTCTTAAGTAGAAAGATTGTCAGGGTAGAACTTAAAGAAGTTCAAGAACCACAAACTGTGAATAAACCAGAATTGGAACCTGAGCCAGGACTATAAGTTGTTGTAGCTGGAGAACCTGCTCAGGAAACACAAGTTCCACGTAGATCTTGTAGACCAAGGATTGAGCCTGAGAGATAAGGATTTCTCGTATCTCAAATAGGTAATCTGTTGGTTATGGATCATAGTGATGAGCCTGCAACCTAACAGGAGGCTATGAGTGGACCAGACTGCGAGAAGTGGCCTGAGGCCATGAAATCTGAAATATACACCATGTACGAAAACCAAGTTTGTACCTTGGTGGAACCACCTAAAGGGGTAAGACCCATAGAGTGCAAGTGGGTCTTTAAGAAGAAGACTGACATGGATGGGAATGTTCAGACATTCAAAGGGCGACTTGTTGCTATAGGTTTCAAGCAAATTCACAGTATTGACTATGATGAGACTTTTTACCCTATTGTCATGGTTAAGTACATCAGAATTCTGCTTGCTATTGTTGCATATTATGACTGCGAGATTTGGCAGATCGATGTCAAAACAACTTTCCTAAATGGAAACCTAGTTGAGGAAGTGTATATGACACAACCCGGGGGTTTTGTATCTCCAGGTGAAGCCACTAAAATATGCAAGATGCAAAAATCCATTTATGGATTAAAACAGGCTTCTTAAAGTTGGAATCTTCGTTTTGATGAAAATATCAAAAAGTTTGGTTTTATCAAAAATGAGGATGAACTCTGTGTTTACAAATGGATTAGTGGGAGCATAGTTATCTTTTTGATATTGTATGTAGATGACATACTACTTATCGGGAATGGCAAACCGATCCTGCAAGTTGTTAAGAATAACCTAGGGGACTGCTTTTCAATTAAGGACTTGGGTGATGCGACTTATATACTAGGTATTAAGATCTATAGAGATAGATCGAAGAAGTTGTTGGATTTGACCAAAGTACCTACATTGACAAGGTGTTGAAGCGGTTAAACATGCTTGAGTCCAAGAAAGGATTCTTACCCATATCTCATGGTGTGAGTCTCTATAAGGACCAGTGTCCTAGGTCTTATGAAGATAAGGACCACATGAAGTTGATTCCATATGCTTCGACAATTGGGTCAAGCATGTATGTAATGATATGTACTAGACCCGATGTCTCTTATACCTTGAGCATGATTAGCATGTATCAGTCTGATCCCGGTGAAAGTCACTAGATTGACGTCAATAATATCCTGAATTACTTGCGAATGAGTGAGGATACGTTCTTGGTATTTGGTGGAGAGGAAGAGCTCGTTATAAGGGGTTACACAGATGCTAGCTTCCACACTGATAGGGATGACTCAAAGTCTCAGTCAGGTTTCATATTTTGCCTTAATAGAGGTGTTGTTATCTAGAAACGTTCCAAGTATGAGACAATTGCCGATTCTATAATTTACGTCGAGTATATCGCCACTGCAAATACAGCGAAAGAGGCTGTATGGATTAGAAAATTCATCAGCGAGTTAGATGTAATTTCTAGCATTGTTCGTCCCGTAGATCTCTACTATGACAACAACGGTGCAATTGTACTTACTTCGGAACCTAGATCTCATCAGCGCTCCAAGCACATATTTTGGTGGTTCCATCTAATTTGAGAGATTGTCGGTAAAGGAGATGTGAGCATTAGCAGAGTGCTGACTGAATAAAACATTGTGGATCCACTAACAAAGCCTCTAGCGAAGATAAAGCATGATGGTCATGTTAGATCTATGGATATACGATACCTTAATGATCAGTTCTAGTGTGAATCTTGTGGATTGTATGTTTGTTGGATGTAATTATTTCATTTGAAAAATAATGTACTATATGCATTTCATTTATATATTTTGGCAAGTTCTTTTATTGTGTTATTATTTCTATTATGATAGAGTAGTTAAACTATATAAATGTCCTTAGAATGTTTGCTTACATAGGTCAAGTAATGACTTGACTGTGAGAAAGTATGATCCCAGAAGCTTCATTCATAAAGGTATTTGGTCGTTGTATCATCTTAGAATATAATGGCGATGATGATACCTTTAAGACTAGTATGTGCGTTGACTGATGACCCATCCTCACAGGTCATGATATTGTGATATCAAGTCATCACATGGGTACTTGTTATGAACAAGTTGTACTTTACAAACCCACCATGAGAATACTTTGTGGATTGTTACATAAACGTGTCACAAGTATGGCTTAAGTGGCAACAGTGTTTGTGGTCCTTTGACCTGAAGTCACAGCATTTATCGAGTGAGGAAAAGCATGCTTTGATGTCATTTAAAGTTCAGTCTTGAGAAAGTTGGATGATAAATGTGGTTATTGGGCATGTTACAAATCATTTGGGTGTTTGCATGTGAACAGAGATGGGATTTCTCCTCTTATATGACAGGAGTTGCATCCATGGGCCCCCTGATGGAATGGGACTGAGAAATGCATGGTCATGCATGGTTGAGTCAATATATGATATTGGACTCACAAATTTTTGGAAGTCCATTCTACATCGGGAAACTAGGATTGAGCAATTATGAGGGTAACACAGTCTATAACTCTAGCTCACTTCGGATGTAAGGGATTAAGGGACATACAACACTGATATATTGGTCACAATGGCTTTCGAGTTTTAAACTCTTATTTCTTGGGGAGCAATGATGCATTGCTAGATGCTCCTCATTATTTATAAAGCTTTTGTTTAATACTTTCAAGATCAAGTGGGAGACTGCTGGTGCTACCATAGTGATCTGGAAGTTATCAAGCATGTTGTCTCACTGCCAATGTAATATGAGCCTATGGGGTCGCACATAAGAGCTCTGGAGAAGTTGGAAAGGTTTGTGTTGACCTTGCTCATATGTTATATGAGTGAAGGACCAAGCCTATGATGTTCTATACATGGAGGAATTTCATTTTGGGACCTATATTATGAATATGGGTCGTCAGGTAAGTGATCAGTAGATTCTAAGGGGAATTCATCAAGTATGGCTAAGTCATTTCGTCGAATGGAATGAATTCATCGAATATTGTCGTAATTACTCAATGCCTCCATCTTAGATTCGTCGAGTATCGTCGTGAGGTCTCAACGATTTGTTGAGTATCGTCGGGATGACTCAACTCATCTGTTTTGGATTCGTCGAGTAGCATTTCAATTCGTCGAGTATCGGCTTGGCACTTGGACGATTTTCCTAACTCAATTCATCGAATATGTCTGTGTTATCTCGACAAATAATTCCTATTCATCGAATATCAAAGGATACTCGATGAATTCTGTAACTACCAGTTTTATTTTCTTTAAGCCCGGTTTGGCAGGGTTTGTGGGTATCGGACTTCTTGGTTCTCTGTATAAATACGATTTTACTATAAAACCAGATACACATTGTTCTCTCCTAACCTAATTTACTGATGGCGATTTCTTCGTGACGGAAGTGTTCTGATTCTGCGATCGTCATCGATCCCGCCGACTACCGACCGACATCCTCCTTGTCATCGATGGAAAGTGTTTACAAGGTATCTTCTTTTTCGTTGCTGCCTCTCCTTTAACGGATCTAACAATCCGTGGAGACATTGAGGGCAAGCTTTCATCTGACCTAGATCTTATGTGACAAGATTCTAGGGTTCTCCTTGCTTGTGTGGATATCCGTAGAGGCGTGGACATTATTCTATGCTTGGGAATCCGGCCATCACTATTCATAGGACTTCATCGGAGCACCTTGGTTGAGTATTGACTCAATCCCTCTAAGGTATAAATTTATTTATAGTCGTTTTACTTCCTGATTAATGTTCATCACAAGATCCGCATTTCCTTTTGGGTTTTTCTTGCTCTTATTTCCTCTGCGCGCACAAGTGTTGTGCCACCTCAGTAAAACCCAACAAATGGCCCCCAGGTCTCCATGAGACAAGCCTCACAATCACAATGGCCACCAGGTCTCCACGAGGCAGACCTCAAAAATAAATGCTTACAGGGATCTACCGCTGGTGTAACATCTCATTTCCTTCTAGACCCCTTAACCTTAGATTAGGGTAGAACATGCGGTGAGTGAAAAAGGATTAGGCTAGGTTTGACCTAAGGAGTTAGGGTGGATTCACATAGGGCCCACATAAGGGTTCAAGTAAAACTTAGAAAAAATTGTTCAGGATCAATAGGCATCGAGTGAAATCGAAGCCATTCGACGAAGCATCGAGTGCATCAAGTGAACTCAACGCAATTCGACAAAGCATCGAGTGCGTTGAGTAGGCTCAACGCCATGCTCTTTAACTTAGAAAAATCATTCTGGATCAACAGGCGTCGAGTGAACACGACGCCATTCGACGAAGCGTCGAGTGTGTTGAGTGGACTCAATGTCATGCTCTTTAACGTAGAAAAATCATTCTGGATTAACAGGAGTCAAGTGAACATGATGCCATTCGATAAAGCGTTGAGTGAGTTGAGTGGACTCAATGCCTTACTTTTTAACTTAGAAAAATCGTTATGGATCAACAAGCGTCGAGTGAACATGACGCCATTCGACAAAGCATCGAGTGCGTTGAGTGGAGTCAACGTCATGCACTTTAACTTAGAAAAATCATTCTGGATCAACAGGATTCGAGTGAACTCGATGCCATTCGACAAAGCATCGAGTGCGTTAAGTGGACTCATTGTCATGCTCATTAACTTAGAAAAATCTTTCTGAATCAACATGTGTCGAGTGAACATGACGCCATTCGACGAAGCGTCGAGTGCGTCGAGTGTTCTCGACGTAATTCGACGAAGCGTGGAATGCATTGAATGAACTTGATGGTATTAGATGAAGCATCGAGTTCATTGAGTGAACTCGAAGCTATTCGAAGAAGCGTCGATTGATCTTGAAGCTTTTGGACTTGGGATATTTTTCAGTCTGGTTCACCTGTATGGCTGAACCGGGTTTTTAGGAAAAAACAATGATAGTGTATTTGAACCTGATCTCTTCAACAAACCTATTTAATACAATGATCATCGCTAGAAGACCTATTTAAAGCAATGATTGGCGGTCCAACACAAGGGTGACATGTGGCAAGCAACTTAAACCATAATTCTTTTATAAAAAGGGAAGAAACGAAACCTAACTATTACTCCCATTTCTTCCAAGCCCGTCGTCACCATTTTTGAGCTAGAGGAGTGGGAAATGACTCTTAGAGATAATCTTTATCGAGCTTTTGAGCTAAGTCGCCGAAGTAAGGATCGGTCATGGCTCACCACTACCGCACCCGCTGCCAAGCATGATTAAGGGTCTGTTTCTCCTCCCCTCCCTCGATGCTAGTCTTCTAGATCCACTAGGAGAGATATATGGCTCATATGAGCCTGATGCCAAGATAGAGGGAATATTCTGAGGTTTTCTTCTTGCTCGGGTTCGCCGCAGGAGCCGCCTCCGGCGGCCATATCACCGGGAAATGTCTGCCGCCACCTCAATGAAGGTGTTGGTGATAATCATCGCCAGTGGCAGCGGCCTAGGTGGTCGGAAATGAGAGATCAACATTGCCCAACTCGGGATGATCTAGGTCATCAGCTCAGTGAAGAAGACAATGGGATGTTGTTGATTTAAGTTGAATTAAACTATAATGTTATTAATTATTTTTGTCTCATTTATTACAGTGTTTTGCATATTAATTTTGGCCCCATAGAGGCATATTCAGAGAAAGTCATCAACATGAAAAATGTATCCCTAAACTTGTAATTTGGAGAAATGTAGCTCATTGTAGGGCCAATTCCTAGGACTGCTCCTAGACTTGGGCAGAAATTCATATGGATGCCTAAGCTAAACTATATGTCCACATGCTGTGAAATTTAGGTCACGAATGTGTGTATACCATACTTAGACTATGTTCAAAAATCAAATTTTTTGGAGAATAATTTCTTTTACTTTTAATAGAAATATGAATTATTAAATAAATGGAATTTGAGGAGATTCTCAATTCCAAATGCACAAAAATTTTTGTGGCAAGACTCCAAGGTCATCCTATGGCCTTGGTAAACATTTAGAGCCATTTGGAACTTTATATGTTTAAAAATCCAACATGTATGGTGAATGTAGATTTGTAAATAATGGGTAAATGGTAAAATGGGAGTTTAGCCCATTTGGCCAAATTTATGTCCATGAAATTTTGGACAGAGACTTATGGAGGTAAAATACTCCTTTCTTGAGAAATTGGGTTTTTTGGAATCAAAAATCCCGTAAGTTGGAATTATTTCAAAAATAGCACATTTAGGTGTTAAAATGAAAAATAGGAATACTGAACTTAAAAAAATTCAAAATTATTGATACAAGCCCTAATAGGTCATTTCACTTCTCTGAAAAAATTTATGAGCACTTTAGAGAATAATTCCATGAATAAATAGTGTAATTACATTTTTACCCTTATGGCACTTTGATCAAAAACATGAGCAGTGTTTCATGGTAAATTATGAGAAAATGTATACATCCTTATTTATTCATTATGTACCATTGTAAATGTTATCAAGATTTTTGGATGATTATTTATGGTGAATATTATAATAGTAGCATTTTTGTAATTATGTTAACATGTGAATATCTTAGGTCAAATCACTGACTAAGAGTATGAAAATCTATTTTGAAAATTACCTTGTTAATATTAGTGAGTAGGAATTTTCCCTGGATTTTTACATGATTATTTTTAGTACTTCATTTGAGAAAAGAAGATAATGGGATTTCAATCATAAATGGAAAATAAGGGTCAAATCAAGATGCCAATTTAAGATATTTAGTTCACAGATATTTTTAACCTAGATGAACATCAAATAATTTATTTAGACATAAAGGACCACTGGTTATAGTAGCTCATGTTCAAAGTGACCTATCTCACTTAATTAATTAATTTAAATAATGGTCCAAAATAATTCGAAAAATGATGAAATTCTGAATGATCAATATTATATGCAAGACAAACCCATGATAAAAATTTGGAAGCCTATGGCCCATGGAATTGGAAATCATCCCATATGGGTTAGAATTAGATTATGGGTTGCGCTTAGTAAAAAGTGATGTGTAACACTAGGACCCGTAGGGAAACGATAGGTGGTTGAATTGAGAGATCTATTGGGAAGTTGAAACCCTGCTGAAGTCACAAGTATGTCACTTTATAGTAACGAGTGTTAGAGTGCAAATCACAAGGAGAACAAATATGGTGGGGGCCCAGCAAAAGATCGTCGCTTCCCAAATAAGTACTTTAAGTCATTAGGTTTACTCAAGAGAAACATCGAGATTGGAGGTATAAATTATGGGTAGTCACTAATAAAAGTAAGTGTCCTTGAGAAAGGGAGATTTGGGCTTCAGCCCATCGTAGGTCCTAGTACCCCTGAGAGCCCTTCACCGGGCATGCCCTGGGCAGTCCCAAGATTAACCCTAAAATGTTATGTATAACAAGAATTAGACAAGAGTAGTCTAATAGGTTAAGGTAATGATGTGACAAACTCACCCGCATAGGGTTGGAGGGATTCAGGATGGGTATAGTCATGCGAGCTGGAGGCTCGGGTGTTTAATATAGGACAGGTTTAGTCCTACGAGCTAGAGGCTCGGGAGGTTTACTTCAGGACGAATTGGTCACGTGAGCTAGAAGCTCGGGTTTGAAATAACTTACATGTGCATAGAACATAATAGTGGTGGGTCATGCAGTACTGGCCATTCGTCACACAGACGGTAGTACGGTGACTCTAGTGAGGTGTGTAGGTTTGAGGTACCAGTAGGTTGTTTATACTACAGTCTCAAAGACAATCCACACAAATGCACTCCTAACCAAAAAGACTGGTGGGGATTACCGGCAAATTAGTATGCAGAGACTCTAAAGTGCACCTTGAATGTTTACAGAGGCATACGAAGGATCTAGGCCTGGTAGTGTGTATACCTGCTTAGGAAGTGGAGACGCCCGCTCCATTGCTGTCGTAGCCACAACGGTGGTACCAGAGAGTTTAGCTAACTCCAAATATGGGAACTAAATGTCTGTGATCACAGAGTCGTGTGCTTGAGTGGCACTTTTATGAATCATAACCCGCATAATAGATCATAGTATACATACATACTTAGGACATACGTACCGCAGATCCTTATTATATAAATTAGTATGAGCTCTTTTATATGATAAGTTATATTCCTGAAAACTCAACTTATAAGTTTGTATGGGTATTCATATAAGATAAGTTACTCCTGTGATGATAGTATAGTGGTAGATAGTTTACATTTTTGCTTAGTACTTTACCTTACTTATCATTCAGCGCTTCTTTCCAGTAGTACTTTTCCTACTTTCTTACTTGTACTATATAGAACTGCTAGCGTATATACTGTCATGTTAGAGTAGAACTATTTCCACATGCTTCCATTTCGATACAACTTTGTTGTCCTCCGCTTTCGTCCTCCCGCTCGGTGCCTAGGAGTCGCGGTGGTGAGGTAAGGACAAAATTGCTTAGTCTTTATGACAAACGGTCTATTGTGACCGTATCATTTTTGGAGCTCGAGGATTTGGAGTGACAGCACGACCAGTAGGATGAGGTGGCAGGACCTGAGGAGCAGTTGTCATGCACTATTATTACTACTATAGTTCAGCATCTGGTGATGACGAGTGTTTTAGTTACAGCTTTTGCTTAGTGTTTGTGTGAGAGAGAGACTATATACTATTTGGCATGTACCGGGCATAAGCCCTTCTCTCATTTTTGTACTCATTATGGACTGTTGTACTTTTCATCTATATCTATTATGATGTTTCTACTGTGGCTTGTGGACTTACTAGTTATTTTATAACTTCTCGATGTACTTATATTCTCAATTGGCCTACAGGTAAATGATTGTACAAGCCGGCATGATTGGTGTCTTGCGGTGTCGACTAGCCCATGTGTGCCAGTGTCACTGAAAGGTGGCGGTTCTGGGAATAACACCGGGTAACCTCCAAAGTGAGGGGGGTCTTACAAACTGGTGGCACTTGATAAACGATCATATGATAAAGAAGTCCACAATACTGGGACACCCCGCTCAAGCATTAGTTTGCGGACAAACTATACAGCAGAAGCAATGGTGTGCCTATGTGTAAAAGTCACAGAAAATCGTCCATTTAAACAATGAGTTAGGCCAACCAATTAGGACACTACTTTAGTTTGACTTACCAAGATGATTTTAAGTCGTATCCTAATCTAAAATCGACCTCGGATATAGATTAGTTCAGGTACGAGGAAACCCAAATTGACTAAGGGAAGAATTTAATGCAAGAGTCACTACTTAAAGCTTAAACTTCGATGTCCCTACTTCACCTATTGAGTGATATTATCAATTCTTACCCAAGATGATAGGACTGCCTCAAGGAGAATTGATGCATATAATCTATTAGTGAAATAGTAGGGTACTCGGAAACTTAACCCTCATATCGATAACTCAATTACGTTGAGACAACCACCATAACAAATACCAAAGGTCGAATAAGAATTCAAGTTTCAGAAGAGACCCATTTTTTGTTGGGTGACATGTTGACCTTGAAAGATTGTCATAAATAGTAACCTTAAGGGCCTAAGGTATATAGCACATCAATAAGTCTCAAGGTGGAACTCCAAGTCTATGATTGTTAGCCCTAAGGATTGAGGCATATATAGATATTAAAGAAATTTAGCCTCAAATGTATGGGGGCTTATCCTTTTATTTATTGGGCTAAATTGATAATGACTTGGATTTCCCTAGATCTTGTTTAGAAAATGTTGAGTCGTAAACATAGTAATCTGGAAGACTTGAATTATTCAAAGTTTGCTCAAGTAAAGATGAGGTTTTGTTTATGCATAATCGGCAAGATGATCAACCCTCCCTAGAAGTTTGGGATATACATAGAGGATGCCTACTTATATATATATTACAATCTTAGAACAAGGAAAGTCGGCATGAGTCGTTAGAAATTTTCTCAGGCTTGTGAATTGGATGATTACTTGGCACAACTTAAAGAAAGATTGTATTTTCATCAGGGCATTATGGCATACCATATTCAAAGAACGAAACAAGTTGTGTATAATCCACAAGAATTCGAATAAATTGCTTTTCGATAAACTAAAATCAAAACAATAATGACGACACAAATGTTTTATGTATAATTAAATGAGTGTGTTACCTCCACAAAGCACGGTCCTAGATGCCCTGATACCTTAACCCAATTGACGTGACACGCGATTAATGATTATATCGTCGGTAAAGGATTTGATTAATGAACTCAAATATATCGCAAGAGAGATCCAATGTGAATTTAGAATTAAGTACAAGTCAGAAGGATAATTGGAAATTTTACATAGCTAGGGCTCATAGGAAAGTGACCATGACTATCACATATTAAATGGGTAGAATTGGGAGAAGTGAAAAATGATGACTGATCACTGCTATCCGTGCCTACCTGACATTCATAGGTCATTACGTTGGAAACATAAAGTGAGAATTCAAAATATTTTGAATGATTACGTCTATAACAATAGGAGTATAATGACCCCAGGAAACGTAAAGTCAAGTGAAGAATCATATAAAAATTGGAAGATGTATATTCTAGGTATGATCTTTGGGATGAGGCTCAGATGATCTCAAGAATCAAAACAAAAGTGTTTGATGATATAGTAATTGCCTTCAGAAAGATCCGGGAGTTTGAGAGCAACTTATGATTACGAACATGATATTATACTTAGAATCAAACATTATAATAATTCAGAGGATTTAAAATGCCCTTTTTATGGCTTACAAACGCATTATCATACTTAGTGAACTTAGTAAATTTGATCATGAGTAGAAAATGCAAGCCTATCCTACGCATAAAGGAACAAATAAAATCAACCCTGCATATATTAGATAGTGTGAATAATATATTTTTGGTATATGTTAGTGGTTATAATTCATGAACTTAGAGAAATGATAGTCTCTACCATTCCATAATTTTTTGGAGGTTAGATTGAAGATTACTTATACTTATTCCACACATAGTTGAGCAAGCCTCATCAGTATAATGGCTTTGGATAAGGATTCACCCATGCTTGCCTATTAAAGATAACTATATGAACATGGATAGGAAGGTTACTACGAGCATACCTAAGTTGAACTTTGAGCAAATAAAGATTAATTTTTCAATGCATGACATTGAAAATGTAACGACAAAGCAAATTGAAAAGGGGTGGATGATTAGTTGAAGTATACGCATAGGTATGACCCATTGATTATGATAGCATTAAGGACCGAGACACATACGTTTATAACATCATGATCACCTTAGGAAAATTCATGACTATGAAGAGATCAATTTTGATTTGTAAATGTGTATACGGCAAGATCACTCGAGATATACATGATAAGTTTTATTGAGATCTTACTTATATTGAAGTCGACTTGTTGTTTCAAAAGGATTTTACACTTATATTTTATAAATCAAGCTCCATGGGAAAAATGATTGGGAATCATTTTTATGAACATCATTATCAATAATAATCACTTGATGTACGCTTGAAAGGTAAACACTCTATGAATTATGTATTATTGTTTATGTAGAGTTGTAATAAGTAATGAATTTGGAAGAAACAAAACGATGATCTCTTGATCACATAAAAATCTTGGAAGTTGGTTAATTACAATACATAATAGTGTTGTTCTCATGAGTATGATAATTTTAGTGATTATAAATTCACGTTGGGTGGTAAGTAATAATCTATATGGATATGAATAAAAAAGATTTCTACATCCATACATATGTTCGATATTCGTCGTAAATAAAACTACGATAACTCATATTTGAAAATTCGATATGGTATAAGCTATAAGACATGATGCATTTCTGGAAGAGAAATCTAAGATTTGGGTGCACAATTCTACATATATGATTATTTATTTTCATGTGCTTAGTGATCATTGGTCATAAAGGACTCCAAATCCAACGTGTAACATCCCATTTCCTACTAGACCCCTAAACTTAGATTATGGTAGGACATGTGGTGAGTGAATAGGGTTATGCTAGGTTTGACCCAAGGAGTTAGGGTGGATTCACTAGGGCCCACTATAAGGTTCAAGTGAACTTAGGTCAAACTAGCCCAAAATGGAAACATAGGTACACATTGACCCTACCACTATACCCCTAACCCTAAAAGCAATCTAAGTGAAACAAAAGTCACATCATTGGGTCACCTATTGACCCAAGTTGACCCAAGTTGACCCAAGTATACCTTAAACCCTAAATTGGTCAAATCCACACATATGGGCCCAATTAGCCAAAGAGGGGCACCACCATGGCACAATCCATGTTGGGTGGTGTCATAGGGTCCATAACCAACAAGTGGGGTCAGCGCACTCATCAAGTAGACCAAGTCAACCCTAAAAGTCAACAAAGTCAACATGAAGCCTAAAGGAAGAAAGAGGAAGGCCAAGCCCATTCCCAATCGGTAAAGCCAATGAGCCAAGGCCCATGACCAGCCTAAATGGTCAATGATAACCCCTACCCACCTGAAATTGGAGAGAGATTGCATGCAAGGGGATAGTTTTGGAAATTTGTGGAAAACTTGGAGAGAGAGAAGAGAGGGAGATAAGGGATGGAGGTCATGTGGCCCTCCTCCTCTCTTCCCAAGCCAACATCTGAACCCACACATCAATTTTCAGCCTTTCCAACCCAATTTCATGCCACTTGGAGCTCAAGGTGAAGCATCCAAGGCATGGCTGAAATTCCCACAGAAATATCTCCTTATACAGCCCATATCAGCCAAAACCAACCCTCCCATTAGCTTCAGAAGGTTGAGAGGAGTTGAATTTGATATCTGGATCGAAGCTTTTGGTTGAGAAACGGGTTCGGGAGCAAGCTTGATGGAGAGGAGAAATTCCATGGCCAACCATCGCCGTCGTCGGGCTCCGATTAAAGTCTGTTTCTCCTCCTCTCCCTCTGTGCTAGACTCCTAGATCATTTAGGAGATATTTCTAGCTCAATTGAGCTTGGCTTCATGTGAGGTGTGGAATAATTTCTAAAGCTTTTGAGCTTGATCGGGATCGCCGGAGAGGCGGTTTCCGGCCACCATTTCGCCGTCAAACATTGACCACCACCTCAATGGAGGTGGTGATGGTGGTAGTCGGTCATGAAGGCTAAGGGGTGGCTGGGAAATGAGGTTTGAAGAGGCTCCAGGTCGGGGCAATCTCGACCCTTGGCTGGAGGAGGAAGATGAACGGATGCCCTCCATTATTGCTTTGAGATTCCTGTTGTATTAATATATCAAACTTTAGTATTCTGTCACACTTTATTTTGTACCTTGTAGGCTAATTTTAGTCCTCTTAGATGCAGATTCAGAAAATATATTCAACATATAAAATGTATCCCTAGGTCTTAACTTTAAAATTACACCCTAAAGTTGTAATTTGGAGCATTGCAATTCCTTGTAGGGCCATTCTACCAAGACTGGTCTTAGGCTAGGGCAGAGCTTTAAATGAGTGCAAAAGCCAAACCTTAAGTCCACATGACCTAATATTTTGGTCATGCATGTGATTAGGTCATATTAGGTACTGACGAAAAATGGGAATTTTTGGAAAGCATTTTACCACAATTTTTGGAGAAATATCATTTATTAAATTAATTGAATTTTTGGAGATCTACAACTCCAAATGCCCCCGAATTTGGGTGGCATGTCCATTGGGTCATTATATGACCATGGTAAAACTTTTTGGCCATTTTGACCTATTTATGTTTGGGAAATCGAACATGCATTATGAAGGTATATTGAAATTTGGTGTGCCTATAGTAGAAATGGGAAAATGGGAATTTAGCCCATTTGGAAAAATGCATGTCCATGAAACTCTGGAAAGAGTCTTATAAGGATGCATTACACCTCCCATAGGAAGGATGGGATTTTTGGGATCAAAAATCCCATTAAATAGATTTATTGGAAATTATGCCCATTTGGAAATATAAATTTGAAAATAGGAAATTACTTTATTAAATTTTGAAACTCTGTCACAAGTCCTAACGGGATATTATAAATCTCTGGAAATTTTTATAAGCTTGTTTGGAAAATTTATCTTGGGTTTTTAGTAGAATTACCATATTGCCCTTTTTGAAAATTAATTAAAAGAAAACGAAATTTTTTCTCACAAATTATAGGAAAATTCAGCATTTTAATTCTATGATTAGAACAATGTGTAATTACTTTATAATTTACGAGTTATTATGTATTTTGAAAACTCAAGTAGTGGCATTTTGGTAATATTATCTTTATGGAATTTTGTTAGGTCAAATCACTGGTTAGGATCACCAAAATCTGTATGTTGTTTTATTATATCAATATTGACATCCAGTAATTTTCCTAGAATTTTTGGTTATATAATGGATGTACTTCATTTGGAAAATGATTTAATTATGATTTTAATCTTAAATGGAAATTATATAGAAATTTAAATTGAAAAATTATGATTCCTGGTGGGAATTAATATTTAACCTATTTGAACACCAGCAAAATTTCTTAGGTATGTATACTCATTGGATATAGTACATCATGCACAAAGTGACTTAGGTCACTTAATTAAATGATTTAATTTAGGGACTTAATTACTTAGAAAGATGGTGAAATCCTAAATGGTCAACACCATACACCAAACCAATCCATGATAATTAATTAGGGGGATTTGGCCCAAGGAATTGGAAGTCCTATTATACGGCTTAGTATTAGGTCATGGGTTACGCATAGCAAAAGTAACAGGTTTTACTGGGACCCACAGGGGTACGATAGAAGGTTGAGTTAATAACTATATTAGGAAGATAAACACTGGTTGATATCTAGTAGGTTACTTCATAGTATCAAGTGATAGAGTGCAAATCCCCAAGGACAGTAGCTAGAACGGAGACCGGCGGAAGACCGTCGATTCCCCAATAATATCCTAAGTCATTAGGTTCGTTCTAGAGTAACAACGAGACCTGGGTATGGATCATGTGTAGACATTAATAAAAGTAAGTATCATTGCGAAAGGTAACATTGGGCTTTCAATCCCATCTTGGTTCCTAGTGCCCCTGAGACCCCTTTATTGGGCATACCCTGGGCAGTCTTGGGATTAACCCTAAATTACTAGGTATAACAAACATTAGGAAAGAGTAGTCTAATAGGCTAAGAGAACATGGTAACATTCTCACCCATGAAGGGTTGGAGGGATTCAGATCTAAGGCACTGATGTGCAATCTCACCCGTGAAGGGTTGGAGGGATTCAAAACTAAGGCACTGATGTTCAATCTCACCCGTGAAGGGTTGGAGGGTTTCAGGACGGGTTGGTCCTGCGAGATGGAGGCTCGGGAGTTTGATATCAGGACAGGTTTGGTCCTACGAGCTGAAGGCTTGGGTTGGAATATCTTGTATGTGCATAGAAATAAACTTGTGGCAGGTCATGCGGTATTGGGCCAATCGTCACACAGATGGCAGTACGGTGACTCTAGCGAGGTGTGATGGTTTGTGGGGCCAGTGGGTTGTTTTACACTGCGGTCTGGAGGACGATCTCCAAAAATGCACACTCGACCAAATAAAAGACTGGTAGGTAGCCAGCAAATAGTACGCAGAGACTCTAGAGTGCACCTAGGATGTGTACAGAGGAGTATGGGAGGTCTAGGCCTAGTAGTGTGTATACCCGCCTAGGAGTGGAGACCCCAGCTCCACTGTTGTTGTAGCCACAATGGTGGTACCAGAGAGTGATGCTAGCTCAAAAAAGCGGGAACTAAAGGTCTGTGATCACAGAGTCATGTGTGTGAGTTGCACTTGCATGAATCATAACCTGCATACATAACATACATACATATTGAGGTCATACGCACCATGGATCCTTATCATATAAATTAGTATGGGCCCTTTTATATAAGTTATATTTCTGAAAGCTTAACTTATAAGTTTGTATGGGCATTCATATAAGTTAAGGTACTCTTGTGATGTTAGTGTAGCGGTAGATAGTTTACTTTTTTCTCTTTCTTTACTTTACTTACTGCACTCTTCTTTCAGTACTGCTTACTTACTTTACATGTGCTATATATATAGAACTGTTAATGTAATGACATAACTGTTAGAAATATATCCATGATAGAATATATCCACCGTCACCTTCTTCTATTTTGATACTGCTTTGTTGTTCTCCACTTTTGTCCTCCCGCTCGGTGCCTAGGAGTCGTGGGGGTGAGGCGAGGATGATAATGGCTTAGTCTTTATGACTAACAGTCGGTTGTGACAGTATCATTTTAGGAGCTCGAGAAGCTAGAGCACTAGTACAACCAATAGGACGAGGTAGCAGGATATGAAGAGTAGATACCATGTGCTACTACCGTAGCTCAGTGTCAGGTGATGACGAGTGTGCTTGTTTTGAGTTTTCTTCCACATAGTGTTATAGTGAGAGAGAAAGTGAGAGAGCTTTACTATTCATTTTTGGCATGTACAGGCATAAGCCCTTCTCTCTTTTTCTCATTATGGACTATTGTACCTTTTCATTATATATATGATGTTATTGTTGTGACTTGTGGACTTGCTAGTTTTCTTTCTGTTGTACTTCTATTCTCAATTGGCCTATAGGTAAATGATTGTACTACCTGGCAGGATCGGCGTCTTCCGGTGTCGACTAGCACGTGTGTTAGTGTCAGCGTAAGGCGGCGGTTCTGGGCATAAGACCGGGTTAACTCCTTGGTATGGGGAGAAGGGTCTTACAAACTGGTATCACTTTAACAAACAATCATATGAGAAAGAAGTCCACAACATTGGGTCACCCCGCTCGAGCAATAGTTTGCGGACAAACTATACAGTGGAAGCAATGGTGTGCCCATGTGTAAAAAGTCACAGAAAATAGTCCATTTATACAATGAGTTAGGTCAATCCAATTTGGACACCACCTTAGTCTTACTTACCAAAAGGATTTTGTACCGTATCCTAATCTAAAATCGACCTCGTATATAGATTTATTAAGGTTCGGGGATACCCAAATATACTAGGGGAGAATTTAATACAAGCGTCACTACTTAAGGCTTAAATTCTGATGTCCCTACTCCACCTATTAAGTAATATTATCACTTCTTACCCAAGCTGATAGAATGCCTCAAGGAGAATTGATGTCTATAGTATATTAGTGGAATAGTAGGGTACTTGTAAACTTAACCCTCATACCGATGACTTGATTACGTTGAGACAACCACAGTGACAAATACCAAAGGTCAAATTAAAAAAAAAATCAAGTTTCAGAAGAGACCCATTTTTGTTTGGGTCACATGTTGATCTTGAGAAGATTATCATAAATAGTAATCTTAAGGGCTTAAGATATGTAGCATATCAATAAGTCTCAAGATGGAACTCCAAGTGTAAGATTGTTAGCTCTAAGGATTGAGTGCATGTCTAGGATGAATGTATCATAGGTATTAAAGAAATTTAGCCCAAAATATATGGGGGCTTATCCTTTTGTTTATTGGGCTAAATTGGTAATGACTTGGATTTCCCTAGACCTTATTTATAAAACATTGTGTCGCAAACATAATGATCTTGGAGAATTGGTATTTGAACACTACCCGTATGAAAATTGAGACTTATGTACGAATAATTGGTAAGATTATCAACCCTCCCTCGAAGTTGGTATATACGTAGAGGGTTGCCCTCTTGGATATATCACAACCGTAGAATAAGGAAAGTCTTCATGATACGTTAAAAACCTTTTCGGGCTTGTTAATTAGATGATTTCTTAACACAACTTAAAAGAAATTGTAATTTCATCAATGCATAATGACATACTATAATCAAAGAATGAAACAAGTTGCATATAATCCACAAGAATTCGAACAAATGGATTTTTGATAAACTAAAATCAAGTAGTAACAACGATACAAAGATTTTATGTATAATTAAAGTAGTGTGTTACCTCAATAAAGCACATTCCTAGATGCCCTAATAATTTAACCCAATTGACGTGACCCACGATTAATGATTATATCATTGGTTAAGGATTTGATATATTGTAAGAGAAAGCGAAGGTGAAATGAGAATTCAGTACAAGTAAAAAGGATAACCAAAATTTTTGCATAACTAAGGCTCATGATTATCTCAAATGTAATTGGTACAATTGGTAGAAATAAACACGATGATTAATCACTGCTACCTGCGCCTACCGAACATAACCAGGTCATTAGATTGGAAACATACAGATTAGGATAGGGTAACATCATTATAATATGAAAGAGTGATTACGAGTCATAAGTGTTATATGATTAGAATCCATAAGTGAGAATTCAAAGTTTTGAATAATTTTGTTTATGACATTGAGAGTATAACAACCCAGAAAAATTAAAGTAAAGTGAAAAATCAAAATTGGAAAACGTATATTATAGGTATGATCCTTTGGATATGACACTGATGATTACAAGAATTTAAACAAAAGTGTTCGATGATATAATAATCGCCTTCAGAAAGATTACGTATTTTGAGAACAAACTCATGAATATGCTATTATCCATAGAATCAGGTATTATAATAATTCAGAGGATTTGAAATGCCCACATTGCGGATAGCAAATGCACTATTATGATTAGTGAACTTAGAAAAATTTGATCATGAGTAGACAATGCAAGCATATCTTATGCACCAAGGAACGAATAAATTCAACCTTGCATATATTGGATAGTGCGAATTATATTATTTTTTTGGTGTTTGTAAGTGATGATAACTCATGAACTTAGAGAAATGATAGTCTCTACCATGTCATAATTTTTGGAGGTAGATTGAAGGTTACATATTCATATTCCACACATGGTTGAGCTAATCTCATGAATATAATGGCTTTAGATGAGTATTCACACACGCTTGCCTAATAAAGACAACTATATGAACATATATAGGAAAGTTAGTACGAGCATACCTGTGTTGAAACTTCGAGAACATAAAATATTAATTTGTCAAGGCATGACATTGAAAATGTAACGACTCGGCAAATGGGAATGGAGTAGATGATTAGTTGAAGCGTATGCACTGGTATGACCCCTCAATTATGATAGCATCAAGAACAAGGACATGTATGTTGATAACATCATGATCACCTTAGGAAAATTCAAGACTGAAAAGATCAATTTTGATTTGCAAAGGTGAATACCATGAAATTACATAATGAGTAATGAGTGTTTAATAAGATTCTCTTTATGATGAAATCGATTTGTGTCAGACCTCATCATTTTTGAAAAGATACGCTTATAGATTTATGAATTAGACTATATGTGAAAAGCGATTGGGAGTCATCTTATCAACATCAATATCAATAATGATCATTTGATGTACGCTTAAAAGGTGAACACTCTATGAATTATGGTTACTGTTTATGTAGAGATATGGTAAGTATTCAATTTGGGAGAAACAAAACGATGATCTTTTCGTCACATCATGATCTCGGAAGTCAGTTAACTACTATACAAAATAATGTTGGTCTAATGTGCATGATATTTTAGGGGTGA
The DNA here is from genome assembly GCA_039583875.1 of Platanthera guangdongensis. Classification (NCBI taxonomy): domain Eukaryota; kingdom Viridiplantae; phylum Streptophyta; class Magnoliopsida; order Asparagales; family Orchidaceae; genus Platanthera; species Platanthera guangdongensis. Next base: position 144,958,760 of record CM077156.1, on the reverse strand, counting down.
TTGTAAGTTCACGCTGGGTAATGAGTAATAATCTAGGTGGACATGAATAGAAAAGATTTCTACTTATGAGATTGTTGATTTTCACGTACTTGGTGATCATTGCTCGTAAGAGACTCTGAACCAACATATGATTAAGGTTTATTTAATGATAATGTGTCGGAATACTTAGAAATATGCCCACGTAATCTTGATTATGAATATCACGAAGTATAATGAAAATACACTTGGAGGGGACTGTTACCTCTGATAGAGTTTTCTTATAAAGAACAACCACAAGGCAAGCATTGGAATGAGTCCTTATGGAGCTCTATACGAGAAGGAGTGTCGGACGCCGCTATCTTTGGTTCAGGCTGAGGACCCCAGTGCACTTAGATCGGAATATATTGAGAATATGGATGCTAAGATATGACCGATTAGGGATCAGATGTTGGAGACATAGAGTAGGTAGGCCAAGTACTACGATGCAAGGCATCAGAAGGTGGAGTTCCAGATGTGGGACAGAGTGTTTTTGGAGATACGTCTGGTGCAAGGTGCCTCGCGGGTACGGAGGCACAAGAAGCTCAGCCCTCAATCTATGGGACCATACTTGATCCTGGAGCGGATCAGTCCATTTGGAGCCGCTCCGGATCGATTATGCAGCGATTCGATTGCTGCGGAAGAAGGAGGTTCCCTTGGAAAAGGCATTGTGGTCCAATCACAGGAGGGAGTAGCACACCTAGGAGGCGATGGATCTGATGCGCGAACTATACATAGAGCTTTTCGCCCCAGGTGTATTTTAGTTTATATTGAAAGTTTCTTGAAATTCTTGTGCACATAAATCCTGTAGACCCAAACTTGAATTTCGGGGACGAAATTATTTTTTTGTTTATTGGGATTTGTAACATCCCATTTCCTACTAGACCCCTAAACTTAGATTAGGGTAGGATATGTGGTCAGTGAATAGGGTTAGGCTAGGTTTGACCCAAGGAGTTAGGGTGGATTCACATAGGGCCCACTATAAGGTTCTGTTAAGTACATTGGTCTCAATGTACTTGATTTAAAGAAGTCTTCTCAGCTCAATGATATACATATTATTATATTTGATGGATGTTAAGTTTATTTATGCAGATTGATAAAGCTAAGACAAATGTGTTGACACTTAGGACTAGTGTCGACACACATTGAACAAGTTCTGTCGAGACAAAGAAAAGCTGTGTTGACACTAAGGACAACTGTGTCGACACATTGTGTCGAGACTAAAGACAACTGTGTCGACACTCAGGACTAGTGTCGACACACTCTATACACACTGTGTCGAGACTAAAGACAACTGTGTCGACACTCAAGACTAGTGTCAACACACTCTATACACATTGTGTTGAGACTGAAGACAACTGTGTAGACACTCAGGACTATTGTCGACACACTCTATCACTACAAGAAAACAGCCTTTTAGTGACAAAAATTTTGGTCACAAAATATTGCGGCTTAGTCACTAAAGACATTTAGCAACCAAATTTGATCTGTCACAAAGTGGTTGCAAAATGGGCGTCACAAATGTATTTAGCAACCAATAAAATTTTCTTCACTAAATGTATATTTACAGTGACAGTTAATTTTCGTCACTAAATGTACTATTTCAGTGACCATTTATTTCCGTCACTAAATGTACTTTTTTTGTAACAACTAGTTTTGTCACTAAATATATATTATTAGTGACAACTATTTTTTGTCACTAAATGTACAAATATTAAGGCTTTTTTGTCACTAAATATATTTAGTGATCAAACTTATTAAGTCACTGCTTATGCAATGCAATAATGACTTTTAGTTACTAAAATTATCATTTCATCATTCAATACAATAATAAATAAAATATTCATTTGCTAAAAAATTTCATGAAATAAAAGAGAATGTTTATTTTAAATTTATTAATTAAAAAAAGTGGGAAATATCCCAAATCCTTTAGTACATACCAATAGAGCTTTTAACTCTACTAAATTCAACATATATAAAAAAAATCTATAATAAAAAACATTACATAATTATTTTTTACATGTAACATAAAATAAATAAATATATTGTGATTTCTCCATCCTCTCTAAGCTCCCATCTTCAAGCTTCTCATAGGCACCATTTCTACGAGATCTGTCGTGATCTTTCTTGGTGGTTCAAATTTTAACTACTTGGAGGCGCGTATAACAAATTCACACAATCATTGCCATAATAGGAGTGATTCTCCTGAGTAGAAGTTCCTCGTCACCCCTTCAACGTTGATCTACACAAAATATTAGGGAGAAATGGAACTTATAGTGTTATAAAAAAATGAGAGAAATAGAATATGCTTTCATAAGAAGAAATAAGACTACCAACCTTACAATCAATAATAATATATGATAGCAATATAAGTTTCATGTTGAGAATCAATTTTGACAGCCTTCACCACCAACTTCTACGGATAAATGAGAGAAATGAATTATTTAAAGGAATGGATATGACACTTATCTATGCAGTTTGACAAAAAAAAGAAAAAAAACTTATGTTTATGCACCATATCAAGGCTATAATGAGTATGGATACATTTCTGTAGGTTTTGTTCTGAAAAAGCAAATTAGGAAGCTATATGCATGCAAACAGTTTAAGATTCCACATTACTTCTAAATATGCCAATAAGTAAATAGGGTTAGAGCATAAATCAGTATAAGTAGCTATGTCTAAGCAAGTAAACAACATATCTCAGCTTCATCCTTGCTCATCTCATCCTTTCATGCTTGATCAAAAAATCCATACAGGTAGCTGGAACCAGAACACTTCCACACACATGCACTTCCACCTGCCCACGCGCGCACCCGCCCACGCATAACTGCAATTTCATGTGTTTCTATAAATGTCTAAAATTATCATATTCAAAATTTGGGTAAAAAGTAACCATAATTAAGACAATGATGCAGAAAAAAGACGATTATGCCATTGCACAAGCCACTAAAAACCAAATAATGAATCAATCATAACTAAGAGTTTGTCGCATCTTTTTCGCTCCGGTGAATTTGGGCAAAAATGCCATCATCATGGAATGTATGTTTGGCATGACAACAGTTATGATCGCCATCAAAAAAGAAACTTAGTTTTGAACATAAAAGTAGATGAAGTTCCATAGGTGAGGTCGTGCATTCACAAGTTCATAACCACCGTGTTCGCGACGGCCACCGCCATGCCAATCTAGCCTAAATAAGGTCCAAATTTTATCACTAAGTCATCTCACGGATAACAAAGAGTCTCAAAAGACAAACACCAAGAGCAAGAACACGACAAAGATCATTACCCCGAAAAATATGGGCCATTCAACTCCATGCAAATCCCTTGCCATAAGCTCCTGAGTTCGAGCCTGCCTCCCCATATCCTGATAGTAGAAAAAACATCTCAAAATCAGTCAAATTATGATTAAAAAAATGTTGCATTGGACTTAACTAGTAGTGTATGATAATCATCATAAAATAGCTTATCTATCAAAATCCAAGCACAAACGTAAATATTAGCAATCTTACTGATAGTTATAAGACTTGAGAAAACAAGATCTTGAATGAGACCCTGTTCAATGATGTTGTGGATTTACCTAGAAAATGATTTTAGTTTATTTTCAATTTGGATGCTTCCTATAAATCAGTTTTTAGAGTTAGAAATGATCTTGCCATTGAATGTTGGATGCTTCCTGTAAAGGTTAGATATCAAATTAATCTTGAGAAGTCAATTATCTAACCTGTTTTACTGAAAGTAAACATGATGCAGATCAAACCAATGACCAGCATCCGCTAGCCCATAAACGTTCACTGCTATGTCATCAGCTGAATCCTCTAGGCCATCAACTATGCATGTGTCAATGAATTCAATGATCACATATTTTTGACTAATCTCTGATGACTTGGAAGAACTATGAATATAAAACCTATGAAATCGGCAACCTAAAATTAAGCATGGAGGAGAAATAGAAGAGAGTGTTGCGAGCTTACCCTGTAGCTGTATGAAGGAGAAATAGAAGAGTTTTGTTGAACAATTCCCACTGCTCTCTGAGTCTCTGGTAAAATATAACTCTTTCTTCCTTTTACTTGAAACAATACTACTGACCGCTTAAATTAACCAAACCAAAACTATGAAGGTTAATGCAAAATTAAGCTCTCTCTCTCTCTCTCTCTCTCTCTCTCTCTCTTTTAATCTCTTTCTCCCTCTCTCTTAATCTCTCTCTCTCTCTCTCTCTCTCTCTTAACATCACACTTCTTCTCTACCGCAAACAAACACAGACGCAAAAGTAAAGTTCACACCCATCACTACTATTATGTTGCCTTTTCCTCAATGACACTGAACTCTAATGAGCGTTTGAGGTTCTTTTCTTCATCTTCAAGCTTGAATGACATCTTTTGCCTTGTTCCATCAAGCTCGAAGGAAATTAACAAAGAGCACGAGCGACAGCGCAGCTTGTGCTGATGCTTACCAATCTGCATAATCTGTTCGGGAATTTGCAGCACCTCAGAGCAATTGTAGCACACGATGAAAGGAGCGGCACCAGCAGCAGGGCGGCAAGGTTGACTTTCTTTCCTGGTTAAGCTGACTTTATTCTGATTACATGGCTCATAAGGATGCAGAGGAGCTCTATAAATTCTGTGATTAAAACGTTTTGATCCAAACACGCAAATGGATAGGGATTTCATGATAAGTTAAATGGCCTTTAACAGGAATGCAAAAACTCAGTGGTAAATGCTCGCACGATTGTATGCTAGCAGCGCAGCCATGCTTGCGGAAGGTTGTGCACTCCTATTCGCTCATTCAACTGCACCTAGATACATATATAACATGACACTTTAACATAACAGGACACTTTAAATTCAAAGCATAAAGACATTCTGGAATCAGACCAGGCTATCTGGTTATCTACCCCCAAGCTCTTTGGTCACCAGATCAATCACTAGAGCACTTCTATATGCATCCATAGTGTAAAACCACGCAGTAATTAAGGCTTCTCTCTAAAAGATTAGGTGTAGAAATCAAGTTGTGTTATCTGCAGATATTTCAGTTCTATTTTTATGATCAGTCCTTATTGTAAGACCGGTGTAGTTTGAAACTTATAACACAATTTGTATACAAACTTTTTGATAGATGAGAATCGATCTTGATCTGATTTAAGATAATCTCAAAATTGAACATGTCATAATTATTTGGTTCAAAATTGGATTGAGGTAACTTGGAATATGAAATTCTTTTCATGATTTGTGTGAAAACCCTATAAAAACAGAGTGCTACTACAGAGTGAAAAGCCGATGTTGATACAAGAGAAAAAAATACACATAAAAGCACTAAATATAACAGTAAATTGAAATCTGTAAAAGTAATAAGCATAGAAGTATGCATGTGATGTAAAGAGAAGAGACAAAAGGATTGCATGAAAAGGGGCAAATGAGAAATTAAAACCCTACTTTTACCTTTAATACTACCCCGCTCATTCCTATCTCGATTCGATCGAACAAATACCTGCCACCTCTGCGTCGAGAAGTGGGAGCCGAGAAGAAAGAAGCAAAGGCGCCCGGCTGGGAGATGAAAAGAAGATGCTTAGCACGAGCACAAACAAAACCCTACTGACAGCGGCGCCCGACTGGGAGTAGATGAGAAGATGCGAAGCACGAGCACGCGGAGGGGGAGGGGGAGCGAGAGAGGAGTTAGCATCGAAGTCTGGACAGGCGTGATCTAACCCTAACAATTTGATGGAGGATAATATAAATTACTTAATAAAATCAATATAGTTTAGGAGGGAATTTATAAAGTATTCTTATTTTGGAGGGAATTAAAAAAATGCCTTTTATCAACTATTAGTGACTAATCATTTTTGATCACTAATTAAATTATTTAGTGACAAAGTTATTGTTTGGTTACTAATAAGTCATTTTGTGTGACCAAATTATATTTGGTCACTAATTCTAATACTTTTAGTGACTAAATTTTAAATATGGTCACAAATTAATTGCTCCTAAAGATTTAGTGATGAAATATAAAATTCTTCACAAAAAGCATATCATTAGTGACCAAAAGATTTCGTCACTAATATTTCGTCACTAAAATCCAGTTTTCTTATAGTGTATACACATTATACAAGACTGAATACAACTGTGTCGACACTCAGGACTAGTGTTGACACACTCTATTCAAGCTGTGTCGAGACTAAAGACAACTGTGTCGACACTCAAGACTAGTGTCGACACACTATAATCAAGTTGTAACAAGACTGAAGAAAACTATGTCGACACACAGGTCTTGTATCGACACATTCCACAGAAGTTTTGTCGAGACAAGTTAAATAGATTTGTCAACACATTCAGAAGTGTGTCGACACCACTACAGTATTATGTAGACACCCAGGACTTATGTCAATGCACTTCACAGCCAAGTCTAAACACTTCAGCAAACTTATTTCCCAAATACAGATATCAAGACTGAGGTACTGACAGTTGTCAGAATTGTCAGTTATTAACCGGATCAGCCAGTTACTCCTGTCAGAGCTTATTTAAATGGATGCATACTCCAGAAGAAAACGAGAACACACACACACAGAGAGAGAGAGAGAGAAATAGAAGAACCAGCACAACCTTGAAGCTTCAACAACAATTAAGAAGGTGGAGAAAGGTCTGATCAAGAATCATATACAACATCTCTCCATTCTAGATCAACCCTAATTTCCACTTCAAGAGGCTTTGAAAAGCTAAGAAGGGTTTGATCAGATCTATCTTGTCAGAATCAAAGGAAGCATAATTATCAAGATCAGATCAAGAAGCAGTTACTCAGATCTCATATTGGGTGACATATTCTGATTTCATTTCTCTGTTAATTTCAATTTGTAAGATCTGTCTGTAGATCTGAGTGGAGGAGATTTATTCTCATGTTATTGTAAGCCTATGTTATAAAAGCTTAGGTAGGGCTAGGATTTTTTAAGGTAGGAGAAGTTTAAAATTCTCTGAGTTATAGGGCATTTGTTCTCTGAGAAGTAGGAGTGAGGATTCATTCTGAGGTAGAGTTCTTAGGAAGAACTTGAGGTGTAGGATCTTGGTGATCTGAGTGGTAAGACTTGTGAAGTCTGAATTGTAGGAGCCGGGTGGGCTCTGAGCTGTAAAATCTATTTATCTGAGTAAAGGAAAGAGGAGGAGTTTAGGCAAATCTAGTTCATTGCTAGATAGGAGAAGGGGGAAGTGGATGTACCCATAAATTGGGGAACCACTATAAAACTGTGTGCATTGTGCTGTGTGTGCTGATGTACTGTGTTGTGTTAATTCAGTTGATTGTTATTTAGTTTCTGTTGATTATCAGATTTTAGTTAATCATTTCAATTAGAGTAGTACTCTGATTAAAGAAAAGGGGACCATATTTAAATTGTACCTATTCAACCCCCTCTAGGTCACTTTCAATCCTAAAGTAAATATTTACAATTGGTATCAGAGCGAGGTTCACTGAAAAAATGCATAACAGCCTAGTGAGAATCCAAAAGGACTTCAAAATTTGGAAATAAATAGTCAGATTATTCATGGAGGCAGACCTAAGAATATATATTGTTGTCGTTGAAGGACCATTCATACCCATGAAAGTATCAGTTCTTGATGCAAACATCAAGACACCCAAGACTTATATGGAAATGGATAAGGATGAAATCATACTGGCCTCATGGACAAAAGAGCTCATAATATCATAGTTAGTGCAATTGATGATTCAGCTTTTCAAAATCTGATTCATTGCAGAACAGCCAAAGAAATATGGGAGTCCTTGTTAGTTTGCATGGAAGGTTCTGAATAAGTCAGAGATGATAGAAAATCTCTGCTAAATCAATAGTATGAAGCATTTAGACAAGATAAAAAGGATTCAGTGTCTGAGTGTTTTGAAACATTCTTCAGAATAGTAAACAATCTGAGGACTTATTGCAGAAGTTTCACTAATTATGAACTAAATGACAAGTTCTTGAGGTCCCTGAACAAGGAATGGGACATCAAGATCTGTGTCATAAGATAAATGGGAAACTTAGCCAACATAGACCCTCAAGCCATATTTGGAAAGCTGTTGTCACATGAGTTACAGCTTAACCTGAGAAAGTCTGAAGAAGAATCAGTCAGGGCACTCAATAAAGAAAACACCTTGGCTCTAAAGGCTGAGTCATCCAGAAAAGTCAATACTCACAGAAAAACTAGAAACTGCCTCTAAGTGCTCAGAATCATCCTCAATTGAAGGATAAATAACTGAAGAGGAACTGTCACTTTTCTCTAGACAATTCAAGAAGATGTTAAGGAGAAGAAAACAAGGAAGATGGAAGGCTTCAGTAGGAGACTCTTCTAACAAAAAGATCAATCATCAAGAGAAACCCAGGAAGAAGAATTCTGGGGACAGGTATGTCTCTTCTCAGAATAAACATATTAAAACTAATATAGTGTGATATTGTTACAACAGAAAAGGGCATATCATAGCCGATTGCCTAGCAAAAAGGAAGGAGAAAAATTCTGAGAACCTGAAGGATGGACAACACAAGAAGGCTTACAAAAGCCTATTGGCAAAAAGACAGTTAATATTGTCTGACAGTGAGTCTAATTCATCTGAATCAGAAGAGGAGGCTCTAATGGGCCTGATGTCCATTGAGAAAACTCAACCAAGAGAAGAAGATCAGGATTGTTCAGATCCTGCAAAGGTAAAATCAATCTCTAATAGTTTTTCCTCAGATTCAATTTCTGCATCAGAAAATGAATCATGTTCACATAGTAAAGAACATGATTCAGACATTGAAGCAGATTTCAACTCCCTTATCAACAGGTATGCGAAGGTACTAAAGGCCTTAATTGTAAGCAAACAGCTTATTAAGGATCAGGCCAAAGAGTTAGATTCCTTGAGTGGAGTATCTTCTCAGTTGATAAGTGCCAACACAAAGTCGGATTTATAAAAACAAAAACTAATTGAATTTACTAACAAGATAGATAACCAGGCAGAAGTGATAATTGAACAGGTCAAGACTGTCAAAGACCTAGAAGCAAAGCTTGCTCAGGAAAGACAGCTCCTGACTTAGTTCTCAAAACCTAAGTCAGTACTAGCTATCATAGATACCTTCTTTGCACCATTTAGAAGTGGTGTAGGGTTTGGTAAGAATAAAAAATCTAAAAAGAAGTTTGTATCTAAAGATAAAATTCCAAGTTGTCCAGATAGGCAACCTGTCAAGTATCTTCCTTCTAACAGATTCTTGAGATCATGTGTTCCTAGACACATGATGTCTGAGTACTCTACCAGCAAGGTCAATAAAGAGCCTTGTTGGAAGGATTAGATGATAAAAGGCAATATAGGCCAAGAACCACCACAGAAAGTGATCAATGCAAGAAGCCAAGGAATTCTTGGGGCTGATCACAGTGTAGCTCACTCAAATCTGAAAGGTAAGGATGTGAATTATGCACCTTTACCTTGGAAATTGGATGAGAATTCTATGTTGCACAAGAAAACAACTTCAAATATGCAACCAAAGAGAAGATACAACAGATTTGAGTGTTGGTGTTGTGGGAAGGTCGGGCATTTTGCCTTAGATTCTTTGTATAATCCAACAGGTCCTTCATATAGATTTCAACCACCCTTATTTAGAAAGTCTATTATGTTTCACACAGCAAAGCCTAACAGGAACAAAGACCCCAAAACTTGTTTGGTGCCTAAGGTGAAATAAATTTTGTTTGCAGGTGGAGACAAGTACCACTAATAGGCCAATTTGATACTTGGATAGTGGATATTTCAGGCATATGACTGGATCATGGAGTTTACTATGAGACTACACTCCAGTTAAGAATGGACCAAAAGTCATTTTTGGAGGTTCAGTGAAAGGACTCACCAAGGTATATGGTAACATTTCTAATGGTCTAGTTAACATCACTAAAGTTGCTTATATAGAAGGATTAAACCATAATCTGATAAGCATAAGTCAGCTTTGTGATATAGGTTATGAAATTATCATCCACAATGACAAGTGTTTGATAAGGAATTCAATTGATCGAGAGATCATCTTGTCAGGCACTAGGAGTGAGAACATATATTTTCTAAATTTACTTAGTATAAATGAACAATCATCATATGTCTTGTTGCTAGTGAGAAAGACACTTTATGTGTACAGTGACACAAGAGGCTGGCTCACCTAAACTACAAAGCTATGAGTAAACTATTTTCTTTGGACTTAGTTAAAAATATCCCAAAACTAAAATGTTCCAAAGAAGGCATATGTTCTGCTTATCAAAAATGCAAACAAACAAAAGTCTCTTTTAAGAGCATTCAGTCCAAAGACACTGAAAGGTGTATGTACTTACTTCATATGGATTTATTTGGTCCTATGCAAGTTCTTAGTTTGGGAAGGAAGTCTTATACCTATGTTATTGTGGATGATCACTCCATGTTTGCTTGGGTGTTCTTCTTAAGGAAAAAGTCTGAAATATTAGGCATCCTTGCTGATTTTGTCAAACAAATTCAGAATGAGATAGGATGTACTGTGGTCAAACTTAGAAGTGACCATGGTACAGAATTTCAATCTGAAAGGATGATATATTTCTGTAAGGAACTAAGGATCCTTCAGGAGTTCTCCTCTCCAAGAAGACCACATCAAAATGGAGTTGCTAAGAGAAAAAATAGAACTCTTATTGAGGCATCTAGAACCATGCTGAGTGATACATCTCTCCCAGAATATTTCTGGGCAGAGGCTTTAAACACAGCATGTCATGTTCAAAATAGAGCATTGATCAACAAGTATCACAATAAGACTCCCTATGAACTAATGAAAGGCAGAAAACCAAATATGTCCTACTTCAAAATTTTTGGAAGCAAGTGCTCTGTCTTGGAAAATGGGAAAACTTATCTAACCAAGTTCTCAGAGAAATCCTATGAAGGAATCTTTGTAGGGTATAGTCTTCATAGCAAAGCATATAGGATCTATAACTTGAAACATCAAGTTGTAGAAGAATTTATTAATATAGTATTTGATGAATCATCTGTTTTATGTAATGATATCTCTAACAGTTCTAGTCTAGGTGGTGTAAAGTCTAGAATGGAAAAACTAAGAATAAGTGACTCACCTAATATAGAGTTAGACATTAGGGACAATATAGAAGTTCCTATAGAAGATACTACATCAGCTTAGGGGGATTAAGTGAATCACCCTAATCCTCCTGCAGCACTAGATGATAATAGACACCTTCATGTAGTTGTTAGACATCTTAGAGATCATCCTATATATCAAATTATAGGTGATGCTAGATTAGGTGTGACTACTAGAAGTAGACATCACAATGAGGTTCTATATTCTAGTTTTCTCTCACAGGTAGAACCTAAAAGGTTTGAAGATGCCAATTCAGATCCCAACTGGATTATGGCTATGCAAGAAGAGTTAAATCAATTTGAGAGATGCAAAGTCTGGTGTCTAGTTCCTAGACCTAGTGATCACAATATTATAGGCACTAAGTGGATCTATAGAAAAAAACTAGATGAGTATGGGGTTATAATCAAGAACAAAGCTAGATTAGTGGCTAAAGGATATAGACCAGAGGAAGGATTAGATTATGACCAAACCTTTGCACCTATAGCTAGGCTAGAATCCATTAGATTGTTTTTAGCCCATGTAGCATTCAAAGGATACAAGGTCTACCAAATGGATGTAAAATCAGCATTCCTAAATGGTACACTAAAGGAAGAAGTCTATGTAGAGCAGCCACTAGGTTTTGTTGACCCTAAACACAAAAACTATGTTTTTAGATTACACAAGGCTTTATATGGGTTAAAATAGGCACCTAGAGCCTGGTATGAAACCCTCTCTACCTTTCTTATAAAGAAAAAGTTCTCTAGAGGAAAGATAGACAAGACACTATTCCTTAGAAACATCAAAGGTTCAAGCATATTAGTCCAGATCTATGTAGATGACATAATTTTTGGGTCTACCAATGAGATGTTGTGTAGCAAATTTTCAAGGCTTATGCAAGGCAAGTTTGAGATAAGCAGTATGGGTGAGCTAAAGTTCTTCTTGGGATTCTAAATTAGACAATCTGAGGATGGAATATTTGTCTCTCAATCTAAGTTCACTAAGGAGTTGATTAAGAGATATGGTATGGAGAATTCTTCTACCATGAGAACTCCAATGGGTTCTACAGTGTCACTACACAGGGATGAATCTGGAAAACCAGTTGATGAAACCTTATATAGAGGCAAAATTGGATCACTCATGTATTTAACTGCTAGTAGGCCAGATATTATGTTCTCAATATGTGTCTGTGCTAGGTACCAAGCTTGCCCCAAAGAGTCTCATTATACTGTTGTTAAGAGAATTCTGAGATATCTTAAGGGCACACCCAATCTTGAGCATTGGTATCCTAGGGATAGTGATTTTGAACTTACTAGATACACAGATGCAGATTTTGTAGGGTGTAAAGAAGAGAGAAAAAGCACTTCTGGAACCTGCCAGTTTTTAGGGAAAAGACTCATCGGTTGAGTAGCAAGAAGCAAACAATTGTTGCTATCTCTACAGCAGAATCAGAGTACATATCTGCTGGAAGTTGTTGTGCACAGCTGTTGTGAATTCAACATCAACTACTGGACTACAGTATTTAGCTAAGTAAATCTATTAAGTTCTGTGATTCTACTAGTGCAATTTCTATTGCCAATAATTATGTTTCACATAGTAGAACTAAACATATTGAAATTAGATATCACTTTCTCAGAGAGAATGTAGAAAAAGAAAATATTAGCTTACAACATATTCCAACAGAAAGATAAATTGTTGATATCTTTACAAAACGCCTAGATGAAAGTAAGTTCAATTATTTTAAGTTTGAACTAGGTATGTTGAATATTGAATAAATATTTACATTTAAAAGTATGACTAATTAGAAATGCAAATAGTTTAAAATTTTTACTTTAATAAGTCAGGACATATAAGTCAGAACACAAAATTTGTCTAAGTCGCGGAATTGTGTCAAGACACCAGTGTGTGTGTCGACACTATTATTTTAGGTGTGTCGAGACACAACAGCGTGTGTCGACACTAGTAGAAAAGGTGTGTCGAGACACGTGACTGTGTGTCGACACTAATTAGCAGATGTGTGTCAACATTAATAAAAGAATGTGTGTCGAGACATTATAAGTTTGTGTCGAGACCTTTAGATCTTTGTCGAGAAACATAAACCTTGTGTCGACACATGTCGACACATCTCGACAGCTTAGGTTTTCTTTGTCGACTCTAGAAAATACCCAATTTTGAGAAAATCACTAAATGCAGCGCGCCTTTTCACCTTCAAAAGACTGATGTTATAAATAGTAGATGTTAGGTTTTGTCAACTTCACTCTCCAGTAATCTTGAGAGACTAATCGTTGTGTGTCGAGACCTAGAAATCCATAGTCGACACCCTTCTAACTCAAGATCTTTTAACTAGAATGGCACCAAAGATGGACGATCACATCAACGAGGGATATGAACTTGTGCGTGATGCATTCGACACTGCATCTGTAGATATCAAGAAAGTAATTGACCTTGTGAATGTGGCATGGTTGGAGTATCTTCTTTCAGAACCAACCAAGATCTGGAAGAGTGAGGTATCTGAATTTTTTTCTAATGCCTCCTTAAACTCTAGCTCTGATAAGATAAAATCCAGCATCAATGGAGTAAGGATAAAGGTAAATACCAAAAGATTGGTTAAAGTCTTTAAGATCCCAAGAATTTCACAAGATAATGACCTGGATTCAACCCAGAAAACTGAGGCACTACTTTGGTGTGGACTACCTCCAACCACTAGTATTGGACATTCTTTCAACAGAAAGGGAATGAATTCCTAAGGTAAATTCTTGTTTGAAATTATAGGAATGGTGCTCCTCTGCAAGACTGGAGCACATGACAGAATTTCCAATGTCATGTTTAATCTAATGACTAGAATTTTCTTCAAAATCAGCACTGACTGGAATAGAGTGCTACTTGATAAAATTATTGAAGGAATTCAGAAGCCCAATATGGACAGAATAATTAGCTTGTATCTGGTAAAGGTAATTCCAGATTGCATCAATCTTAAACTTGGAACTAAGATTAATCATATGAGGAGAATGGATCTAAGAATCTTGTCTAGGTGGGACAGAGTTTTAGCAAAGGAATCTCCTACACCAAAGCAGAAAAAGGAAATAAAATGTAAGAAAACAGTGGTAGAGGAAGTAGTATCCTCCAGTGATTCTGAAGAAGAAGTGAACTTCAGTTCAGATTAAAATCTAGAGGAAATCCAAGGCAGGTTTCCTAGGTAATTCCCTGAGACCAGTGCACAAGTGCAGGGGAGATCATCCCAGAAAAAGAATTAGCTGAGGGGGGAACCTCACAGAATTACCAATGGATACAGCCACAACAATCATCATGGATGTAGTTCAAGACCTAGAAAAGGCATAAGCTACTACACATGAAATATCTGATCAAGTAATGGAAGAAGAAACTCTACAAGAGACTGAAGAAGCAGTTCCAAAGACAAAGGATACTAATATTCAAGAAGAGAGAATTGCAGATTCTCAGATTAACATATTTGATTTTGAAGTTCAGCATGCAGATATTACAGTGGATAATATTGTTATTCTTCAAGAAGATACAGGAATTGAGGGGGAGTTGGCCCCTATTACTGAGAAAAATAAAGAGACACCTCTAGTTGAAGTGGTTAGTTCTTCTAACTCTGAGGATGCAGATGCTTCTCAATAGAAGAAAAGAAAACTTTCTGCAATGAAGAAGAAGAGCAAGAGCTACAAACAATATCGTTCACTCTGGACCGCAAGCTACTACTACAATAGATCACAGCTCTTTACTTGTGAAACTACAGCTCATGCTTGATAAGCAAAGGTAAGATTTAGAGAAGTATGTGGATGAAAGTAACAAGGAGTTGCAATTTCAGCTAGCCCAAGAGATCAAGTCAATAAGATTTGAAGTAAATCTTCCGAAAACTAAAATGACTGCATTCTTTTAAAAAGGGGCTCATGTATTCATTTATCTGGGAAAGCAACAACAGGATGTCAAACAAATCCAGGATGATGTGGCAATCAAGCAAGGTTGTGTCCTTGAAAATCAGAATAGATTGAATGAGAATATGATAGTCATGCATGAAACTACCTTGGGTGAAATTAAGACTCAAACTACTGCCTTAGAAAGCAAAATAAATTCTACTGGCATAGAGATTAATGCCAAACCACAAAGTCATTCTGAATCTATCCTTAAGGATATCAAAGATTCTTACAAAACTTTGAACAATAATTTACTGAGGGTTAAGAATATAGTGACTACAGGTATCAATTATGTTGAAGGACAGGTCAAATTACAAAAGAATGATCTCAGAGATCACATTAAGAGAGAATTCATAAAGGGGGAGAGAGTCATGATTCAGGCAAGCACTGAACAAGCTACCTGGATTGTAAACAATATCAAAGATACTTTAGGCTTTCCTCCCATATGGTATGAGGGTGATCAAACAGCCGAATCTGGTTGTCAACAACCACCTCTACTTCAAGCACCTCCTACTGAATTATTTACTCATGCAGCCCCAGCCAACTTTGAGTCTGTTCAAGTAGTTGTTCACCATATGTATAGTCCTCCTCAAGGCATAAATAAGAATGTGATATTTGAGAAATTGGACAGTCCTGTTACTGCTCCAGAAATTGAGGCTCAGTTATCAAAGAAAAGGTTTAGAGAACAGGCTGAGACTAAACCTGATTTTGAGCAATGGAGTCCAACCTCTAGATCAATCATTCTTATTGCATGGAAAGCTGTGAATGCTAATATTACTGACAGAGGGAAATGGTATTCTAAACAGGAATGGGCTAAACACCTGAAATAGTAAGATGTGATTCAAAAATTCAGGCAAGATTTGAACAGAGGAAAGCTTCCTGCTAATTCCATAGAGCCCAGTAAGTATTTCCCAGAGCAAAATCATTATTTTGAGAGGCAAAGGCTGAAGGAAGAAGCAATAGCTAAAGCTAAAGCTAAGGAAGCCAAAGGTAAGGAAGTTGTTGTGGACAAGGAGCCTGAAGAAAGCCAAGATACAATCAGGAAAAGGCATAGTGATTAAGGAACCTGAGCTACATTAGGATTTTCCTTGCTTTATATTTTTGATGGCATTTTGATCTGTATCTATTAAAAAAACATGTATCAGAAAATTTTATGATAAACTATTAATGAAAATCAAGGCTCATTCTTCATTTCATGTGTTAATTAAACATGACTGAAATTGTTTGTCTTATGCTCTACTAAGCATTATTATTAATTTTTTATGTTTATCTGTGTTAATTCACTTACTAAACTGCATTATATGTATAAATGTCTTTATTTTTATTATTGTTGTATCTTGTTGTATATCATTGTTTTGGGGTTATGAATTCTCCAAATAAGAGGAGATTGTTGAGTACATTGGTCTCAATGTACTTGATTTGAAGAAGTCTTCTCAGCTCAATGATATACACATTGTTGTATTTGATGGCTATTAAGTTTATTTGTGCAAATTGATAAAGCTAAGACAAATATGTCGACACTTAGGACTAGTGTCGACACACATTAAACAAGTTGTGTCGAGACAAAGAAAAGCTGTGTCGACACTAAGGACAACTGTGTCGACACACTGTGTCGAGACTGAAGACAACTGTGTCGACACTCAGGACTAGTGTCGACACACTCTATACACACTGTGTCGAGACCGAAGACAATTGTGTCGACACTCAGGACTAGTGTCGACACACTATATACACATTATACAAGACTGAAGATAACTGTGTCGACACTCAGGACTAGTGTCGACACACTCTATTCAAGCAGTGTCAAGACTAAAGACAACTGTGTCGACACTCAGGACTAGTTTCGACACACTGTAATCAAGTTGTAACAACACTAAAGAAAACTATGTCGACACATAGGACTTGTGTCGACACATTCCACAGAAGTTGTGTCAAGACAAGTTGAAGAGCTTTGTCGACATATTCAAAAGTGTGTCGACACCACTACAGTGCTGTGTCGACACCCAGGACTTATGTCAACACATTTCACAGCCAAGTCTCAACACTTCGGCAGACTTATTACCCAAATACAGATATCAAGACTGAGGTACTGATAGCTGTCAGAACTGTCAGTTATTAACCGGATCAGCCAGTTACTCCTATCAGAGCTTATTTAAAGGGATGCAGTCTTCAGACGAAAACGAGAACATAGGGAGAGAGAGAGAGATAGAAAAATAGAAGAAGCAGCACAACCTTGAAGCTTCAGCAACAATTAAGAAGGTGGAGAAAGGTCTGATCAAGAATAATCTACAATATCTCTCCAGCCTAGATCAACCCTAATTTCCACTTTAAGAAGCTTTGAAAAGCTAAGAAGGGTTTGATCAGATCTATCTTGTCAGAATCAAAGGAAGCATAATTATCAAGATCAGATCAAGAACCAGTTACTCAGATCTCATACTGGGTGACATATTCTAATCTCATTTCTCTATTAATTTCAGTTTATAAGATCTGTCTGTAGATTTGAGTGGAGGAGATTTATTCTCTGGTTATTGTAAGCATGTATTATAAAGGCTGAGGTAGGGCTAGTATTGCCTAAGGTAGGAGAAGTTGAAAATTCTCTGAGTTGTAGGGCATTTGTTGTCTGAGAAGTAGGAGTGAGGATTCATTCTGAGGTAGAGTTCTTGGGAAGAACTTGAGGTGTAGGATCTTGATGATTTGAGTGGTAAGACTTGTGATATCTGAGTTATAGGATCCGGGTGGGCTCTGAGCTATAAGATCTATTGATCTGAGTAAAGGAAAGAGGAGGAGTTTGGCCAAATCAGTTCATTGCTAGATATGCGAAGGGGGAAAGTGGATGTACCCATAAATTGGGGAACCACTATAAAATTGTATGCATTATGTTGTGTGTGTCGATGTGCTGTGATGTGTTAATTCAGTTGATTGCTACATAGTTTCTGTTGATTATCGGATTTTTGTTAATTATTTTAATTAGAGTAGTACTCTGATTAAAGAAAAGGGGGACCATATTTAAATTGGATTTATTCACCCCCCCCCCCCTCTAGGTCACTTTCAATCCTAAAGTAAACATTTATATGTTCAAGTGAACTTAGGTCAAACTAGCCCAAATTGGAATCATAGGTACACATTGACCCTACCACTATGCCCCTAACCCTAAGAGCAATCTAAGTGAAACAAAAGTCACACCATTGGGTCACCTATTGACCCAAGTTGACCCAAGTCAACCATAAACCCTAAATTGGTCAAATCCACACATTTGGGCCCAATTAGCCCAAGGGGGCACCACCATGGCCCAATCCATGTTTGGTGGTGCCATAGGGTCCATAACCATCAAGTGGGGTCAGATCACTCATCAAGTTGACCAAGTCAACCCTAAAAGTCAATAAAGTCAACATGAAGCCTAAAGGAAGAAAAAGGAAGGCCAAGCCCATTCCCAATGGGCAAAGCCCATGGGCCAAGGCCCATGACCAGCCTAAATGGTCAATGATAGCCCCTACCCCCCTGAAATTGCAGAGAGATCGCATGCAAGAGGATAGTTTAGGAAATTTGGGGGAAAAGAGGAGAGAGAAGAGAGGGAGATAAGGGATGGAGGCCATGTGGCCCTCCTCCTCTCTTCCCAAGGCTACATCTGAACCCACAAATCAATTTTCAGCCTTTCCAACCCAATTTCATGTCACTTGGAGCTCAAGGTGAAGCATCTAAGGCATGGACGAAATTGCCATACTAATATCTCCTTATACAACCCATATCAGCCAAAACCAACCCACCCATTAGCTTCAGAAGGTTGAGAGCAGTTGAATTCAATATCTGGATCGAAGCTTTTGGTGGAGAAACGAGTTCGGGAGTAAGCTCACCGGAGAGGAGAAATTCCATGGCCAACTGCCGCCGCCGCCACCGTCGGGCTCCGATTAAGGTCAGTTTCTCCTCCTCTCCCTCTGTGCTAGCCTCCTAGATCATTTAGGAGATATTTCGAGCTCAATTGAGCTTGGATCGATGTGAGGTGTGGAAGAAAATATCAAGCTTTTGAGCATGCTCGGGATCGCCGGAGAGGCGGTTTCCGGCCACCATTTCGCCGCCAAACGTTGGCCACCACCTCAATTGAGGTGGTGGTTGCGCTAGCCGGTTGTGGAGGCTAAGGGGTGGCCAGGAAATGAGGTTTAAAGAGGCTCCAGGTCGGGGAAATCTCGTCCCTTGTCTAGAGGAGGAAGATGAACGGATGCCCTCCATTATTGCTTTGAGATTCGTGATGTATTAATATATCAAACTTTAGTATCATGTCACACATTATTCTGTACATTCCAGGCTAATTTTATTCCTCTTAGATGCAGATTCAGAAAATATGTTCAACATATAAAATGTATCCCTATATCTTACCTTTAAAATGGCACCCTAAAGTTGTAATTTGGAGAAAGACAACTTCCGGTATGGCCATTCTACCAAGACTAGTCCTAGACTAGGGCAGAGCTTTAAATGAGTGCCCCAGCCAAACTCTAAGTCCACATGACCTAATATTTTTGTCATGCATGTAATTAGGTCATACTTAGGTACTGACCAAAAATGGGAATTTTTTGAAAGTATTTTTCGATAGTATTTGGAGAAATAGCATTTATTAAATTAATTGAATTTTTTGGAGATCTACAACTCCAAATGCCCCCAAATTTGGGTGGCATGGCCATTGGGTCATTATATGGCCATGGTAAACAATTTAGGCCATTTTGACCTCTACATGTTTGGGAAATCCAACATGCATGATGAAGGTATATTGAAACTTGGTGTGCCTATAATAGAAATGGGAAAATGAGAATTTAGCCCATTTGGAATAATGCATGTCCATGAAACTCTGGATAAAGGCTTATAAGGATGCATCATACCTCTCATAGGAAGGATGGGATTTTTGGGATCAAAAATCCCATTAAATAGATTTATTAGAAATTAGTTCCATTTGGAAATATAAATTTGAAAATAGGGCAATTACTTTATTAAATTTTGAACCTCTGTCACAAGCCCTAGTGGGATATTATAAACCTCTGAAAATTTTTATAAGCTTGTTTGGAAAATTTATCTTGGATTTTTAGTAGAATTACCATATTGCCCTTTTTGGAAATTAATTAAAAGAAAAATAATTTTTTGCTAAAACATTATGGGAAAATTTATAGCATTTTAATTCTATTATTAGAACCCTATGAAATTATTTTATAATTTATGAGTGATTATATAGTTTGAAAACTAAAGTTGAGGCATTTTTGTAATATTATCATTATGGAATTTTACTAGGTCAAATCACTAGTTATGATCACCAAATTCTATATGTTGTTTTATTATATCAATATTGACCTCTAGTAAGTTTCCTAGAATTTTTGGTTATATAATGGATGTACTTTATTTGGAAAATGGTTTAATTATGATTTTAATCTTAAATGAAAATTATATAGAAATTTAAATGGAAAAATTATGATCCCTGGTAGGAAGTTATATTTAACATATTTGAACACCAGCAAAATTTCTTAGGTATGTGGACTCATTGGATATAGTACATCATGCACAAAGTGACTTAGGTCACTTAATTAAAAGATTTAATTTAGGGACTTAATCACTTAGAAAAATGGTGAAATCCTAAATGGTCAACACCATGCACCATATCAACCCATGATAATTAATTAGGGGCATTTGGCCCAAGGAATTGGAAGTCTAATTATACGGGTTAGTATTAGGTCATGGGTTACGCTTAGCAAAAGTAACAGGTTTACTGGGACCCACAGGGGATACGATAGAAGGTTGAGTTAATAACTATATTGGGAAGATAAACCTGGGTTAGTGTCTAGTAGGTCACTTCATAGTATTGAGTGATAGAGTGCAAATCCCCAAGGGCAGTAGCTAGAACGGAGACCGGCGGAAGACCGCCGATTCCCCAATAATATCCTAAGTCATTAGGTTCGTTCTAGAGTAACAACGAGAGCTAGGTATGGATCATTGGTAGACATTAATAAAAGTAAGTATCCTTGCGAAAGGGAACTTTGGTTTTTCAATACCATCTTGGTTCCTAGTGCCCCCGAGACCCCTTCATTGGGCATACCCTGGGCAGTCGTGGGATTAACCCTAAATTACTAGGTATAACAAACATTAGGCAAGAGTAGTCTAATAGGCTAAGAGAACATGGTAACATTCTCACACGTGAAGGGTTGGAGGGATTTAGATCTAAGGCACTGATGTGCAATCTCACCAGTGAAGGGTTGGAGGGATTCTGAACTAAGGCATTGATGTGCAATCTCACCCGTGTTGGGTTGGAGGGTTTCAGGACGGGTTGGTCCTGCGAGTTGGAGGCTCGAGAGTTTGATATCAGGACAGTTTTGGTCCTGTAAGCTGGAGTCTTGGGTTGGAATATCTAGCATGTGCATAGAAATAAACTTATGGCGGGTCATGTGGTACTGGGCCAATCGTCACACTGATGGCAGTACGGTGACTCTAGCAAGGTGTGATGGTTTGTGGGGCCAGTGGGTTGTTTTACTCTGCGATCTGGAGGACGATCCCCAAACATGCACACTCGACCAAAAAAAGACTGTTAGGTAGCCAGAAAATAGTACACAGAGACTCTAGAGGGCACCTAGGACGTGTAGAAAGGCATATGGGATATCTAGGCCCGGTTGTGTGTATACCCGCCTAGGAGTGGAGACGCCTGCTCCACTGCTTTTGTAGCCACAACGGTGGTACCAGAGAGTGACGCTAGCTCCAAAAAGCGGGAACTAAAGGTTTATGATCACAGAGTCGTGTGTGTAAGTTGCATTTGCATGAATCATAACCTGCATACATAATATACATATATATTTAGGTCATACGCACCGTGGATTCTTATCATATAAATTAGTATGGGCTCTTTTATATGATAAGTTATATTTCTTAAACCTTAACTTATAAGTTTGTATGGGCATTCATATAAGTAAAGGTACTCTTGCGATGTTAGTGTAGCGGTACATAGTTTACTTTCTGCTCTTTCTTTACTTTACTTACTGCACTCTTCTTTCACTACTGCTTACTTACTTTACATGTGCTATATATATAGAACTGCTAATGTAATGACATAACTGTTAGAAATATATCCATGATAGAATAGATCCACCATCACCTGCTTCTATTTTGATACTGCTTTGTTGTCCTCCGCTTTCGTCCTCCCGCTCGGTGCCTAGGAGTCGCGGGGGTGAGGAGAGTACGATAATGGCTTAGTCTTTATGACTAATGGTCGGTTGTGACTGTATCATTTTAGGAGCTCGAGGAGCTGAAGCACCAGTACGACCAGCAGGATGAGGTGGCAGGACTTGAAGAGCAAATACCATGTGCTACTACCATAGCTCAGCATTAGGTTATCACGAGTGTGCTTGTTTAGAGTTTGCTTCCGCATAGTGTTATAGTGAGAGAGAGAGAGAGGGAGAGCTTTACTATTCATTTTTGGCATGTACGGGCATTAGCCCTTCTTTCTTTTTGTACTCGTTGTGGACTGTTGTACCTTTTCATTATATATATGATGTTATTGTTGTGAATTATGGACTTGCTAGTTTTCTTTTTGTTGTACTTATATTCTCAATTGTCCTACAGGTAAATGATCGTACTAGCCAGCAGGATCGATGTCTTCCGGTGTCAACTAGCCTGTATGTTAGTGTCACAGTAAAGCGGCGGTTCTGGGTATAAGACCAGGTTAACTCTTTCGTAAGGGGAGAAGGGCCTTACAAACTGGTATCACTTGAACAAACAATCATATGAGAAAGAAGTCCACAACACTGGGTCACCTCGTTCGAGCAATAGTTTGCAGACAAACTATGCAACGGAAGCAATTATGTGCCCATGTGTAAAAAGTCTCAGAAAATAATCCATTTAAACAATGAGTTAGGCCAATCCAATTAGGACACCACCTTAGTCTTACTTACCAAGGGGATTTTGTAGCGTATCCTAAGCTAAAATCAACCTCGTATATAGATTGATTAAGGTTCGAGGATACCCAAATATACTAGGGAAAATTTAATACAAGCGTCACTACTTAAGGCTTAAATTTCGATGTCACTACACTTTTTAAGTGATATTATCACTTCTTACCCAAGCTGATAGAATGCCTCAAGCAGAATTTATGTCTATAGTATATTAGTGGAATAGTAGGGTACTCGTAAACTTAACCCTCGTACTGATGACTTGATTACGTTGAGACAACCACAATGACAATACCAAAGGTCGAATTAAAAAAAATCAAGTTTCAGAAGAGACCCATTTATGTTTGGGTCACATGTTGATCTTGAGAAGATTATTGTAAATCGTAATCTTAAGGGCTTAAGATATGTAGCATATCAATAAGTCTCAAGGTGGAACTCCAAGTCTAAGATTGTTAGCTCTAAGGATTGAGTGCATGTCTAGGATGAATGTATCATAGGTATTAAAGAAATTTAGCCCAAAATCTATGGGGGCTTATCCTTTATTTATTGGACTAAATTGGTAATGACTTGGATTTCCCTACACCCTGTTTATAAAACGTTGTGTCGCAAACATAGTGATCTTGGAGAATTGGTATTTAAAACCTACCCGTTTGAAAATCGAGACTTATGTACGAATAATTGGTAAGATTATCAACCCTCCCTCGAAGTTGGTATATATGTAGAGGGTTGCATGCTTGGATATATCATAACCCTAGAACAAGGAAAATCATCATGATATGTTAGAAACCTTTTCGGGCTTGTGAATCAGATGATTTCTTTACACAACTTAAAAGAAATTGTAATTTCATCAATGCATGATGACATACTATAATCAAAGAATGAAACAAGTTGCGTATAATCCACAAGAATTCGAACAAATGGCTTTTCGATAAACTAAAATTAAGCAGTAACAGCGATACAAAGGTTTTATGTATAATTAAAGTAGTGTGTTACCTCAATAAAGCATGTTCTTAGATGCCTTAAGACTTTAACCCAATTGACATGACACATGATTAATGATTATATCATCGGTTAAGGATTCGATATATTGCAATAGAAAGCCAAGGTGAATTAAGAATTCAGTACAAGTAAAAAGGATAACTGGAATTTTTGCATAACTAAGGCTCATGATTATCTCAAATTTCATGGGTACAATTGGGAGAAGTAAACACGATGATTGAACACTGTTACATGGGCCTACCTAACATAACCAGGTCATAAGATTGGAAACATACAGATTAGGATAGGGTAACATCATTGTAATACGAAGGAGTGATCACGGGGCTTAACTGTTATATGATTAGAATCCATAAGTGAGAATTCAAAGTTTTGAATAATTTTGTTTATGACATTGAGAGTATAACGACCCAGAAAAATTAAAGTCAAGTGAAAAATCAAAATTGGAAAACGTATATTATAGGTATGATCCTTTGGATATGACTCTGATGATTACAAGAATCAAAACAAAAGCGTTCGATGATATAATAATCGCCTTCAGAAAGATTATGTATTTTGAGAACAAACTCATGAATATGATATTATCCTTAGAATCAAGTATTATAATAATTCGGAGGATTTGAAAATCCCACATTGCGGATAGCAAATGCACTATTATGACTAGTGAACATATAAAAATTTGATCATGAGTAGACAATGCAAGCATATCTTATGCACCAAGGAATGAATAAATTCAACCTTGTATATATTGGATAGTGCGAATTATATTTTTTTTGTGTTTGTAAGTGATGATAACTCATGAACTTAGAGAAATGATAGTCTCTACCATGACATAATTTTTGTAGGTTAGATTGAAGGTTACTCATACATATTCCACACATTCTTGAGCTAATCTCGTGAATATAATGGCTTTAGATGAGTATTTACACATGCTTTCCTAATAAAGACAACTATATGAACATGTATAGGAAAGTTAGTACGAGCATACCTATGTTGAAACTTCGAGCACATAAAATATTAATTTGTCAAGGCATGACATTGAAAATATAACGACTCAGCAAATGGGAATGGGGTGGATGATTAGTTGAAGCATACGCACAGGTATGGCCCCTCAATTATGATAGCATCAAGAACAAGGATATGTATGTTGATAACATCATGATCACCTTAGGAAAATTCAAGACTGAAAAGATCAATTTTGTTTTGCAAAAGTGTATACCGTGAAATTACATAAGGAGTAATGAGTGTTTAATAAGATTCTCTTTATGATGAAATCGATTTGTGTCAGACCTCATCATTTTTGAAAAGATACGCTTATAGATTTATGAATTAGACTATATGTGAAAAGCGATTGGGAGTCATCTTATCAACATCAATATCAATAATGATTGTTTTATATACGCTTAAAAGGTGAACACTCTATGAATTATGTGTTACTGTTTATGTAGAGATACGGTAAGTCGTGAATTTGGGAGAAACAAAATGATGATCTTTTCGTCACATCTTGATCTCGGAAGTTAGTTAACTACTATACATAATAATGTTGGTCTAATGTGCATGATGTTTTAGGGGTGATTTTAAGTTCACGCTGTGTAATGAGTAATAATCTAGGTGGACATGAATAGAAAAGATTTCTACTTATGAGATTGTTGATTTTCACGTACTTGGTGATCATTGCTCGTAAGAGACTCTGAACCAACATATGATTAAGGTTTATTTAATGATAATGTGTCGGAATACTTAGAAATATGCCCACGTAATCTTGATTATGAATATCACGAAGTATAATGAAAATACACTTAGAGGGGACTGTTACCTCTGATAGAGTTTTCTTATAAAGAACAACCACAAGGCAAGCATTGGAATGAGTCCTTATGGAGCTCTATATGAGAAGGAGTGTCGGACGCTGCTATCTTTGGTTCAGGATGAGGACCCCGGGTCACTTGGATCGGAATATATTGAGAATATGGATGCTAAGATACGACTGATTAGGGATCGGATGTTGGAGACATAGAGTAGGCAGACCAAGTACTACGATGCGAGGCATTGTAAGGTGAAGTTCCAGATGGGGGACAGAGTGTTTTTGGAGATACGTTCGGAGCAAGGTGGCTTGTTGGTGCGGAAGCATAAGAAGCTCAGCCCTTAATTTATGGGACCATACTTTATCCTGGAGCAGATCGGTCTTTTGGCCTGGAGCTTCCCCTAGAGTTATGTACTTTGCACGATGTTTTCCACGTCTTCTTGCTTCGGAGAGCTCTCCTTCGGTCAGAGCAGCAAATTACCACTACAGCAGGCCTGATAGCACATGTTAGATCAGTCCATTTGGAGCCGGTCCGGATCGATGATGCAGCTATTCGAGTGATGCGGAGGAAGAAGGTTTCCTTGGTAAAGGTGTTTTGGTCCAATCACAGGCGGGTGGAGCACACCTGGGAGCCAATGGATCTGATGCGTGAACTATACCCAGGGCTTTTCGCCCCAGGTGTATTTTAGTTTATATTGAAAGTTTTTTGAAATTCTCGTGCACCGAAATCCCGTAGACCCAAACTTGAATTTCGGGGACAAAATTATTTTTTTTGTTTATTTGGATTTGTAACATCTCATTTCCTACTAGAGCCCTAAACTTAGATTAGGGTAGGACATGTGGTGAGTGAATAGGGTTAGGCTAGGTTTGACCCAAGGAGTTAGGGTGGATTCACATAGGGCCCACTATAAGGTTCAAGTGAACTTAGGTCAAACTAGCTCAAATTGGAATCATAGGTACATATTGACCCTACTAATATGCCCCTAACCCTAAAAGAAATCTAAGTGAAACAAAAGTCACACCATTGAGTCACCTATTGACCCAAGTTGACCAAAGTCAACCCTAAACCCTAAATTGGTCAAATCCACACATTTGGGTCCAATTAGCCCAAGTGGGCACAACTATGTCTCAATCCATGTTGGGTGGTGTCATAGGGTCCATAACCATCAAGTGGGCTCAGCACACTCATCAAGTTGACCAAGTCAACCCTAAAAGTCAACAAAGTCCATATGAAGCATAAAGGAAAAAAAGGAAGGCCAAGCCCATTCCCAATAGGCAAAGCCCATGAGCCAAGGCCCATGACCAGCCTAAATGGTCAATGACAGCCCCTACCCCCAATGAAATTGGAGAGAGATTGCATGCAAGGGGATAGTTTTGGAAATTTGGGGAAAAAGAGGAGAGAGAAGAGAGGGAGATAAGGGATGGAGGCCATGTGAACCCACACATCAATTTTCATCCTATCCAACCCAATTGCATGCCACTTGGAGCTCAAGGTGAAGCATCCAAGGCATGGCCAAAATTCCAATAGTAATATCTCCTTATACAACCCATATCAGCCAAAACCAACCCTCCCATTAGCTTCAGAAGGTTGAGATGAGTTGAATTCGATATCTGGATCAAAGCTTTTGGTGGAAAAATGAGTTCGGGAGCAAGCTCGCCGGAGAGGAGAAATTCTATGTCCAACCGCCGCCGCCGCTGCTTTCGGGCTCCGATTAAGGTCAGTTTCTCCTCCTCTCCCTCTATGCTAGCCTCCTAAATCATTTAGGAGAGATTTCAAGCTCAATTGAGCTTGGATTCATGTGAGGTGTGGAAGAAAAACTCAAGATTTTGAGCTTGCTCGGGATCGCTGGAGAGGCGGTTTCCGGCAACCATTTCACCGCCAAACGTTGCCCACCACCTCAATGGAGGTGGTGGTGGTGGTAGCCGGCCGTAGAGGCTAAGGGGTGGCTGGGAAATGAGGTTTAAAGAGGCTCTAGGTCGGAGCAATCTTGGCCCTTGGCTGGAGGAGGAAGATGAACGGATTCCCTCCATTATTGTTTTGAGATTCGTGTTGTATTAATATATCAAACTTTAGTATTCTATCACACTTTATCAAGTACCTTGCAGGATACTTTTAGGCCTCTTAGATGTAGACTCAGAAAATATGTTCAACATATAATATGTAGCCCTAGTTCTTACCTTTAAAATGACACCCTAAAGTTGTAATTTGGAGGACTACAGCTCCCTATAGTGCCATTCTACCAAAACTGATCCTAGGTTAGGGCAGAGATTTAAATGAGTGCCCAAGCCCAACCATAAGTCCACATGACCTAATATTTTTGACATGCATGTGATTAGGTCATACTTAGGTACTGACCAAAAATCGGAATTTTTGGAAAGAATTTTTCATAGTTTTTGGAGAAATATCATTTATTAAATTAATTGAAGTTTTGGAGATCTACAACTCCAAATGACCCCGAATTTGGGTGACATGGCCATTGGGTCATTATATGACCATGGTAAATAATTTAGGCCAGTTTGACCTCTGCATGTTTGGTAAATCCAACATGCATGATGAAGGTATATGGAAATTTGGTGTGCCTATAGTAGAAATGGGAAAATGGGAATTTAGCCCATTTGGCAAACTGCATGTCCATGAAACTCTGGACAGAGTCTTATAAGGATGCATTACACCTCCCATAGTAAGGATGGGATTTTTGGGATCAAAAATCCCATTAAATAGATTTATTGGAAATTAGGTCCATTTGGAAATATAAATTTAAAAATTGGGCAATTACTTTATTAAATTCTGAAACTTTATCACAAGCCCTGGTGGGATATTATAAACCTCTAAAAATTTTTATAAGCTTGTTTGGAAAATTTATCTTGGGTTTTTAGTAGAATTACCATATTGCACTTTTTGGAAATTAATTAAAAGAAAAATAATTTTTTGCTGAAAAATTATGTGAAAATTCAAAACATTTTAATTATATGATTAGAACCCTGTGTAATTATTTTATAATTTATGGGTGAATATGTAGTTTGAAAACTCAAGTTGTGGTATTTTGGTAATATTATCATTATGGAATTTTGCAAGGTCAAATCATTGGTTAGGATCACTAAATTATATATGTTGTTTTATTATATTAATATTCACCTCCAGTAATTTTCCTAAAATATTTGGTTATATAATGGATGTACTTCATTTGGAAAATGATTTAATTATAATTTTAATCTTAAATGGAAATTATATAGAAATTTAAATGGAAAAATTATGATCCATGGTAGGAAGTCATATTTAACCTATTTGAACACCAGCAAAATTTCTTAGGTATGTGGACTCATTGGATATAGTACATCATGCACAAAGTGAATTAGGTCACTTAATTAAAAGATTTAATTTAGGGACTTAATTACTTGGAAAAATGGTGAAACCTAAATGGTCAACACCATACACCATACCAACCCATGATAATTAATTAGGGGCATTTGGCCCAAGGAATTGGATGTCCTATTATACATGTTAGTATTAAGTCATGGGTTATGCTTAGCAAATGTAACCGGTTTTACTGGGACCCACATGGGATGCGATAGAAGGTTGAGTTAATAACTATATTGGGAAGATAAACCCTGGTTGGTGTCTAGTAGGTCACTTCATAGTATCGAGTGATAGAATGCAAATCCTCAAGGACAGTAGCTAGAACGGAGACCGGCGAAAGACCGTCGATTCCCCAATAATATCCTAAGTCATTAGGTTCGTTCCAGAGTAACAACGAGAGGTGGGTATGGATCATGGATAGACATTAATAAAAATAAGTATCCGTGCAAAAGGGAACTTTGGGCTTTTAATCCCATTTCAGTTCTTAGTGCCCCCGAAACCCTTCATTGGGCATACCCTGGGCAGTCCTGGGATTAATCCTAAATTACTAGGTATAACAAACATTAGGCAAGAGTAGTCTAATAGGATAAGAGAACATGGTAACATTCTCACCCGTGAAGGGTTGGAGGGATTCAGAACTAAGGCACTAGTGTGCAATCTCACCTGTGAAGGGTTGGAGGGATTCAGAACTAAGGCACTGATGTCCAATCTCACCCATGATGGGTTGGAGGGTTTCAGGATGGGTTGGTCCTATGAGTTGGAGGCTCGGGTGTTTGATATCAGGACATGTTTGGTCATGTGAGCTGGAGGCTCGGGTTGGAATATCTTGCATGTGCATAAAAATAAACTTTTGGCGGGTCATGATGTACTGGGCCAATCTTCACACCGATGGCAGTACGGTGACTCTAGCGAGGTGTGATGGTTTGAGGGGCCAGTGGGTTGTTTTACACTGTGGTCTGGAGGACGATCCCCAAAAACGCACACTCGACTAAAAAAGACTGGTAGGTAGCCAGTAAATAGTACGTAGAGACTCTAGAGTGCACCTAGGATGTGTACAGAGGCGTATGGGAGGTCTAGGCTTGGTAGTGTGTATACCCGCCTAGGAGTGGAGAAGCCCGCTCCACTACTGTCATAGCCATAACGGTGGTACCAGAGAGTGATGCTAGCTCCAAGAAACAGGAACTAAAGGTCTGTGATCACAGAGTCATCTGTGTGAGTTGCACTTGCATGAATCATAACCTACATACATAACATACAAACATATTTAGGTCATATGCACCACGGATCCTTATCATATAAAATAGTATGGGCTCTTTTATATGATAAGTTATATTTCTGAAACTTTAACTTATAAGTTTGTATGGGCATGCATATAAGTTAAGGTACTCTTGTGATGTTAGGGTAGCGGTAGATAGTTTACTTTCTACTCTTTCTTTACTTTACTTACTGCACTCTTCTTTCAGTACTGCTTACTTTACATGTGCTATATATAGAGCTGCTAATGTAATGACATAACTGTTAGAAATATATCCATGATAGAATAGATCCACCATCACCTGCTCTTATTTTGATACTACTTTTTTGTCATCCGCTTTCGTCCTCCCGCTCTGTTCCTAGGAGTCACGGGGATGAGGCGAGGACGATAATGGCTTAGTATTTATGATTAACGGCCGGTTGTGACCGTATCATTGTAGGAGCTCGAGGAGCTGGATCACCAGTACGACCAGTAGGATAAGGTGGCAGGACTTGAAGGGCAGATACCATATGTTACTACCGTAGCTCAACATTAGGTGATGACGAGTGTGCTTGTTTAGAGTTTGCTTCCGCATAGTGTTATAGTGAGAGAGAGCTTTACTATTTATTTTTGGCATGTACGGGCATAAGCCCTTCTCTCTTTTTGTACTCATTGTGGACTGTTGTACCTTTTCATTATATATATGATGTTATTGCTGTGACTTGTGGACTTGCTAGTTTTCTTTCTGTTGTACTTCTATTCTCATTGGCCTACAGATAAATGATTGTACTAGCTGGCAGGATTGGAGCCTTCCGGTGTCGACTAGCATGTATGTTAGTGTCACCGTAAGCTGGCGGTTGTGGGCATAAGACAGGGTTAACTCCTTGGTAAGGGTAGAAGGGTCTTACACAACACGTGACTATGGTTTATTTTAATGATAATATGTCGGAAGACTTGGAAATATGCCCACATAATTTTGATTGTGAGTATCCTGAAGCATAACAAAATACACTTGGAAGGGGATTGTTAACTCTGATATAGTATTATTATAACAACAACCACGAGGCCTATATGGTAGTAAGTGTCGTACGCCGCTATCTTAGGTCCAGTATGAGGACCCACGGGCACTCAGATCATATTATATTGAGATTAAAGACACGCACATATGGCTGATCAGGGATCGGATGCTAGAGGCACAGAGCAGATAGGCCAAGTATTATAATGCGAGGCATCAGAAGGTGGAGTTTCAGGTGGGAGACAGAGTATTCTTGAAGATACGTCTAGTGCATGGTGTTTCCCGAGTGTAGAGGCACAAGAAGCTCAGCCCTCGATTTATGGGACCATACTTGATCCTGGAGCGGATCGGTACTTCGGCTTACCGACTGGAGCTGCCGCCAGAGTTAGGGAACATGCACGACGTCTTCTATGTCTCCTCACTTTAGAGGGAACTACTTAGGCCAGAGAAGCATATCACCACTATAGCAGGCCCAATGGCTCCTGATAGATCAGTTAGTTTGGAGCTGGTCTGGATCAATGACACGGTGATCAGAGTGTTGTGGAAGAAGAAGGTTCCCTTGGTCAAGGTGTTGTGGTCCAACCATGGAAGGGAGGAGCACACTGGAAGCTGATTGATCGGATGCGGTAACAATACCTGGGACTCTTCACCTCAAGTATATCATATGTATTTTTGAAAAGTTCTTAAATTATTGTGCATAGGAACCGCGTAGACCTGGACTTGAATTTTGGGGACGAAATTATTTCTTTTTTGGGATTTGTAACATCCTATTTCCTTCTAGACCCCTTAACCTTAGATTAGGGTAGAACATGTGGTGAGTGAAAAAGTATTAGGCTAGATTTGACACAAGGAGTTAGGGTGGATTCACATAGGGCCCATTAAAGGGTTCAAGTCAAACTTAGAAAAATTTGTTTTGTATCAATATGCGTCGAGTGAACTCAAAGCCATTCGACGAAGCGTCGAGTGAACTCAAAGCCATTCGACGAAGCATCGAGTGCATCTAGTGAACTTGACGCCAATCGACAAAGTGTCGAGTGTGTTTAGTGGACTCAATGTCATGCTCTTTATCTTAGAAAAATCGTTCTAGATCAACAGGCATCGAGTGAACACGACGCCATTCGATAAAGCGTCGAGTGCGTTGAGTGGACTCAATGCCATGCTCATTAACTTAGCAAAATCATTCTGGATCTATAAGCATCGAGTGAACACGACGCCATTCAACAAAGTGTTGAGTGCGTTGAGTGGACTCAATGCCATGCTTTTTAACTTAGAAAAATCATTCTGGATCAACAAGCATCGAGTGAACACGATGCCATTCAGTAAAGCGTCGAGTGCGTTAAGTGGACTCAACGTCGTGCTCTTTAACTTAGAAAAATTGTTCTGGATCAACAGATGTCGAGTGAACTCGACACCATTCGACAAAGCATCGAGTGCGTAGAGTGTACTCAATGCCATGCTCTTTAACTTAGAAAAATCGTTCTGAATCAACATGCGTCGAGTGAACATGATGCCATTTGACGAAGTGTCGAGTGCATCGAGTGAAATCGACTCCATTCGACAAAGCGTCGAGTGCATTGAATGGACTTGATGCTATTATACGAATCGTTGGGTCCGTCGAGTGAAGTTGACGCCATTCGAAGAAGCATCGAGTGATCTTGACGCTTTTGGACTTATGATATTTTTCGGTCTGGTTCACCTGTATGGCTGAACCGGGTTTTCTGGATAAAACAATGATAGCGTATTTGAACCTGATCTCTTCGATAAACCTATTTAATAAAATTATAATCCCAAGAAGACTTAATTAAAGCAATGATTGGCAGTCCAATACAAGGGTGACACGTGGAAAGCAACATAAACCCTAATTCTTTTTTATAAAAATGGAAGAAACAAAACCTAATTGTCACTCCCATTTATGCCAAGCCCGTCGTCACCATTGTTGAGCTAGAGGAGTGGGAAACGACTCCCGGAGTTAAGCTTTAACCGGAGAATCAAGCTTTGGAGCTAACTCGCTGGAGCAAGGATCGGTCATGGATCACAACTACTGCACCTGCCGCCAAGCACCATTAAGGGTCTATTTCTCCTCCCCTCCCTTGGTGCTAGTCTTTTAGATCAACTGGGAGAGATATTTTACTCAAATGCTCCTGATGCCATGAGAGAGGGAATATTCCGAGCTTTTCTTCTTGCTCGGGCTCGCCGGAGGAGCCGTCTCCGACATCTATGTCATCGGGAAATGCCAGCCGCCACCTCAATGGAGGTGATGGTGATAATCGCCACCGGTGGCAGCAACCCAGGTGGCCGAAAATGAGAGATTAACATTGCCTAGCTCAGGATGATCTGGATTGTCGGCTCAGTGAAGACAACAATGGGATGTCGTTGATTTAAATTTGAATTAAACTATAGTGTTATAATTTATTTCTATCTCATTTATTATACTGTTTTGCATATTAATTTTAGACCCCTTAGAGGCATATTCAGAGAAAGCCATCAACATGAAATATGTAGTCCTATGTCTTACTTTAATTTGACATCCTAAACTTGTAATTTGGAGAACTGTAGATTCTTGTAGGGCCAATCTCCTAGGACTACTCCTAGACTAGGGCAGAACTTCAAATGGATGCCTAGGCTAAACTAGATATCCACATGTTGTGAAATTTAGGTCATGTGTGTGTGTATACCATATTTAGACTATGTCCAAAAATCATAATTTTTAGAGAATGATTTTCTATAGTTTTAATAGAAATATGAATTATTAAAAAATGGAATTTATGGAGACTCCCAATTCAAAAATGCACCCAAATTTGGGTGGCAAGGCTCTAAGGTCATCATATGGCCTTGGTAAAAATTTGGAGCCATTTGGATCTCTGTATGTTTAAAGATCCAACATGTATGGTGAAGGTAGATTTGTAAATAATGTGTAAATGGTAAAATGGGAGTTTAGCCCATTTGGCCCAATGTATGTCCATGAAATTTTAGACAGAGACTTATTGAGGTAAAATACTCCTTTCATGAGAAAATTGGGATTTTTGGAATCAAACATCCCATAAGTTGGAATTATTTCAAAATTAGCACATTTAGGTGTTAAAATGAAAAATAGGGCTAATGAACTTAGAAAATTCCAAATTATTGATCCATGCCCTAATAGATCATTTCACTTCTCTGGAAAAATTTATGAGCACTTTGGAGAATTATTGCATGAATAAATAGTGTAATTAAATTTTTACACTTATGGGTCTTTGATCAAAAACATGAGCAGTATTTCATGGAAAATTATGAGAAAATGGATAGGTTCTTATTTATTCATTATGAACCCCTGTAAATTTTATCAAGATTTTTGGATGATTATTTATGGTGAATAATATAATAGTGGCATTTTTGTAATTATGTTAATAAGTGAATATCTTAGGTCAAAACACTAACTAAGAGTATAAAAATCTGTTTTGACCATTACCTTATTAATATTAGTAAATAGGAATTTTATCTGAATTTTTACATGATTATTTTTAGTACTTCATTTGAAAAATGAAGATAATGAGATTTCAATCATAAATGGAAAATAAGGGTCAAATCAAGATGGAAAATTAAGATATTTGGTTCACAGATATTTTTAACCAAAATGAATATCAGATAATTTATTTAGACCTAAAGGACCACTAGTTATAGTTGCTCATGTTCAAAGTGACCTAGCTCACTTAATTAATTAATTTAAATTATGGTCCAGAATAATTAGAAAAATGCTGAAATTCTAAATGATCAATATTATACACATGATAAAAATTTGGAGGCCAATGGCCCAAGGAATTGGAAGTCATCTCATATGGGTTAGAATTAGCTCATGGGATGCGCTTAGTAAAAAGTGACGTGTAACACTAGGACCCACATGGAAATTATAGGTGGTTGAATTGAGAGATGTATTGGGAATTTGAAACCCTGCTTGGAGTCACAAGTATGTCATTACATAGTAATGAGTGTTAGACTGCAATCCACAAGGAGAACAAATATGATGGGGGCCCGGCGAAATATAGTCGCTTCCCCAATAAGTACTTTAAGTCATTAGGTTCACTCAAGAGCAACATCGAGATTTGAGGTTTCAATTATGTGTCGTCACTAATAAAAGTGTCCTTGAAAAAGGGAGCTTTGGGCTTCAGCCCATCGTTAGTCCTAGTGCCCTCGAGAGCCCTTCACCAGGCATGCCTTGGGCAGTCTAAGGATTGACCCTAAAATGTTATGTATAAAAACAATTAGACAAGAATAGTATAATAGGTTAAGGGAATGATGTGAAAAACTCGCCTGTATATGGTTGGAGGGATTCAGGATGGGTTTAGTCCTACAAGATGGAGGCTCAGGTGTTTAATACAGGACAGGTTTTGTCTTGTGAGCTGGAGGCTCGGGAGGTTTACTTCAGGACGGGTTGGTCCTGTGAGCTGGAAGCTCGGGTTTTAAATAAGTTGCATGTGCATAGAACATATTAGTGGTGAGTCATGTGGTACTTGCCAGTCATCACACCAATGACAGTACAGTGACTCTGGTGAGGTGTGTAGGTTTGAGGGGCCAGTAGGTTGTTTATACTACGGTCTGAAAGACAATCCCCACAAATGCACACCTAACCAAAAAGACTGGTGGGGATTACTAGCAATTTAGTATGCAGAGACTGTAGAGTGCACCTCGGACATGTACAAAGGTATACGAAGGGTCTAGGCCTGGTAGTGTGTATACCGCCTAGGAAGTGGAGACACCCGCTCCACTGTTGTCGTAGCCACAACGGTGGTACCAGAGAGTTTAGCTAACTCCAAATATGGGAACTAAATGTCTGTGATCACAGAGTCGTGTGTGTGAGTGGCACTTGTATGAATCATAACCCGCATAATAGATCATAGTATACATATATACTTAGGACATACGTACCGTAGATCCTTATCATATAAATTAGTATGAGCTCTTTTATATGATAAGTTATATTCCTGAAACCTCAACTTTTAAGTTTGTATGGGTATTCATATAAGTTAAGTTACTCCTGTGATGATAGTATAGTGGTAGAGAGTTTACATTTCTGCTCAGTACTTTACCTTACTTACCTTTCAGCACTTCTTTCCAGTACTACTTTTCTTACTACCTTACTTGCACTATATAGAACTACCAGCGTATATACTATCATGTTAGAGTAGAACTATTCTCACTTGCTTCCATTTTTATATTGTTTTGTTGTCCTCCGCTTTCATCCTCCCGCTCGGTGCCTAGGAGTCACGAGAGTGAGGCAAGGACAAAATGGCTTAGTCTTTATGACTAACGGTCGTTTGTGACCGTATCATTTTAGGAGCTCGAGGAGTTGGACAGCCAGTACGACCAGCAGGATGAGGTGGCAGGACCTGAGGAGCAGTTGCCACGCACTACTACTACTATAGTTCAGTGTTAGGTAGTGACAAGTGTTTTAGTTACAGCTTTCGCTTAGTGTTTGTGTGTGAGAGAGAGAGAGAGGGACTTGATACTATTTGACTTGTACCGCGCATTAGCTCTTCTCTCATTTTTGGACTCATTGTGGACTGTTGTACTTTTCATCTATATCTATTATGATGTTTCTACTGTGACTTGTGAACTTGCTAGTTATCTTATAACTACTCGATGTACTTATATTCTCAATTGACCTACAGGTAAATGATCGTACAAGCTGGCAGGATCGGCATCTTACAGTGTTGACTAGCCCGTGTGTACTAGTGTCACTGAAAGGCGGCGGTTCTGGGCATAAGATTGGGTAAACTACTAAGTGAGGGGAGGGGGGTCTTACAGCCAGCGGTAGTGCTACCGCCGCACAGTATGGGACAGACTATCATTTCTTCCTCTGAATGGGTGTTTTCCTGGAGTCCAGCTCCAGTACTCTCATACAGCTATCTGCACACCCCAAGACTCCGAAATTTATACGCTAACACGGAGTCTTCTCCGGCAGACAAACAATCATCACCAATCCAGACCAACCCGTCCGGATGGGCTTCACACAGCATGTCTATTCCTTACCTCGATTCAGGATTCTAAATGCAATGATAACGGGGATACACTGATCCACCCGTCGGGAGAATCGATTTCACGAATTTGTGAAGCATCTACCCTCACATGCCAAAACAAATGACTTCACATGTCTGTTGGGTATTGTATCCATAATAACGCTGATTTGAAGAAGGGTTTAAACTAAGATGAATTAAGATTGTATTTGATGTCGTATTTTAAGTTATGTACTTGCATGTCTACTTTACTAAGTACACACTAATGTCATGTTATGGTGGGTCAGTAAACATAGGACTATACAATATAATCCTTCATTGTATAGGCCAATGTGTTGACTCACGTGTAATCTCTTTATTAGGGAGTACTTATATCCCAAGCGCATGAGAAGGATCCAGGAGGGAGAAGGACTTGGAATCAGAAAACATAAATTTTACCCAAGTAAAATTTGTCATGTATTGTAAGGGTTATTCGTCGAATTCGTCGAGTATACTCGTTGATACTCGTCGAATTCGTCATGTATACTTACCAACACTCGTCGAATTCATCATATTGTACTTGAGGTAAAATCTCTGAGATTTGGAAAATCCGCCAAGTAAAAATCGTCGAGTATTCTCATGTATACTCATCAAATTCGTCGAATGTGTCTAACGATACTTACCGAATTTGTCGAATATACTAGTCGATACCCGAAACGTTCGTCGAGTCAATTTGATTTTATTTCTCTGGATTTTCTAAGTCAAATTCGTCGACTATCACTGGATCAGGCGTCGATTGTGTCAAGTGAGCTCGTCGATACTTGTCGAGTGCGTCGAGTGAGTTCGCTGATACTCATCGAGTGCGTCGAGTGAGCTCATCGATACTCGTCGAGTGCGTCGATTGAGCTATTTGATACTCGTCGAGTGCATCGAGTGCGTCGAGTGCGTCAAGTGACCTAGCCAATACTCGTCGAATTCGTCGAGTATACTAGCTGATACTCGTCAAATTTGGTGAGTATGACTTCTGCATGGCGTCGAATGGCAAATTGGAACGAGCTGAATTTCTCTAAGTAAATTTCATCAAATATCACTACTAGTTCGACGACAACGATACTCGACGAAAATGACTTTTGTTATTTTTTAGTCTGTTTTTAAAATCTCGGCTCGGATTGAATGACGGACAAGCACAGTAATTTCAGAGGTCTTGTTTTGGAAGTTCTTTTATAGTTGTTGCAATTGAGGATCTCTATAAATACCTAGGGTGGATTTTTCATCAACCCTAATCGTGCTATCACACTCAAATTTCAAATTGAGAAAGTTTCCGAAATTTTACCGTCAGCTCCCACACGTTCTCGATACCTCCAATCGGTCGACGCAAGTTCTGCATGATTCGATCTTCATCTTCATATTTGACCGGATCTTTGCAATCTAAAGGTTATTCAAGTTCAACCTAATCTAAGAACGACGGATATAAGACTTCAGATCTTGTCAAGATTGTTTATAATACTTTAGTGTAATAATCTTTTACATTTGTAGGAGATTTTATCTCCGAGTTGTAGATCCGTTGTGGATCGAGTTGTAGATCTGTTTATGGATTGAGTTGCAGAT
Source organism: Platanthera guangdongensis (assembly GCA_039583875.1). Lineage (NCBI taxonomy): Eukaryota > Viridiplantae > Streptophyta > Magnoliopsida > Asparagales > Orchidaceae > Platanthera > Platanthera guangdongensis. The sequence goes on along the minus strand of CM077156.1, from coordinate 144,919,851 downwards.
CCGTTTGTGGATCGAGTTGTAGGACAGGTTGTTCTCCGAGTGGTAGGAGTGTCGTCTCCGAGTTGTAGGAGTTGCGGCTCCGAGGTGTAAGATTTGTTGAAATCTGAGAAAGGTGAAGTAGCAGAATCTATCCCTTCGTGGTAGATAGGCGAGGCGGTACAGTGGACATACCCAACTTGGGGAACCACTATAAATCTTTGTGTTCTATGTGCTCTTATTTTTTTAGAAGTTTTTTTTTATTCCGCGAAAAGACGCAGACATCACCTATTCACACCCCCTCCAGGTGATTTAGGTAGACACTAAATACTTTCAATTGGTATCAGAGGGGTGTTGTTTGACATAAGGTGAACACCTTGAACCAGATCTCCCATCTAGTGTCAAGAGATTCCGCTTCATCGCTATGGATAAGAGCAAGGACATGTCTTCTATGAAGTTACCTGTGTGCATCAAAGAGAACTTCCCTATGTAGAAAGAGAGTGTCAGATTCTTCATGGAAGCAACAGATCTGAGGATATTTTAGATTGTGGAAGAAGGACCTCATATTCCTGCACAAACCTCTACTTTGAACCTTGTAGTTATGATCCCTAAGAAAATGATGGATCTATCCAAAGATGAAATTGCTTTGGTCTCCTTGGATAAGAAAGCAAAGAATATTATAGGCAGTGCAGTGGACGATTGAATGCTTCAAAACTTATTCCACTACAAATCTACCAAGGAGATGTGGGACTGTCTGGTTATGCTCATGGAAGGTATCGAATGTTGGGTCCATTGTCCATAATGTTCCCTAGATTGGAGTTGAAGAGTCATCTTCATCAACATTAAGAGCATAGTTGTATTTGATGTTGTTTAAGCTCATTATGTACAGGATGTTCCATGGAACAAGTCTAGACAAATTGTCTAAGTGATGTGACAGGTGATCACAAAGTGAAGATGTTGGAAAGGCAGGAATTTGCCTAAGACCACAGGCATTAAGTGAGGTAAGCTCACTCAATGCTAGAAGTTAAGGAGCAATTGAAAATGCAGCTAAGTCCACGGGCGTTGAGTGGAGAAAACTCACTCAACGCCAGAGGTAAGGAAGAATGTTGTCAAGCTGGAAAAGTGGCCAAGTCCACAGGCGTTGAGTCAATTCAACTCACTCAACGCCATACAGCTAAAGGAAAAAATGGCCAAGTAGTTTGGCGTTGAGTGATGAAGACACACTCAACGCCATACAGCAAAAAGTTGTTCGTCGAACTGAGTTCAGAATTTAATGAACTGAGTTCAGTGTTTGTCGAGCTGAGCTCAGCTCGACAAACTAATCTCAGAGTTTGAGGATCTGAGTTAGTTGAACTAAGTTTAGAATTCGTCGAACTAATTTCAGAGTTCGTCGAGCTGAGCTCATCGTTCGTCGAACTAAGCTTATAGTTTGAGAATCTGAGGCAGAAAATTGGCCAAGGCAAAAAATATTGAGTGAGGCATGCTCACTCAACACTCTCAATGCCTAAGATGTAGAAAGCTTTTTCAAGGCAAAAAAACGTTGAGTGATGAAGACACACTCAACGCTCTCGATGCCAGAGAAGCAGGAAGATTTTGCTATTGCAAAAAAGCGTTGAGTGAAGCTTGTTCTCTCAACGCTCTCAACACCCAGAGACTGTAAAATAAGCTAAGGCAAAAAAGCATTGAGTGAGCCTTTCTCAATCAACGCTGTCAATGCCTAAAGGCAGAAAAGTTGCCTAAGTATTTTATCGTTGAGTGTAGCTTACTCACTCAACGCCTAGATAGACATAAATCTGTCTAAGTGTTTTGGCGCTGAGTGAGGCTTGCTCACTCAACACCTATACTAATGTTGGTTGATTTTTGGCTAATTACACAGCTGGTGACGTCAGCAAATCAACTAGTCAACAAGACTTAAATTAATGGCGGGATGGCTACAGTACGCGACAATTGTGGTCGCAGACCTACTGTATAATAGTTGGAATTAAAGTAAGGTTGCTGCAACCATTAAATGTATGGGGCCTACTGCTCAAAGAGTCGTTGGGTCATAATCAATAAAAGAAAATGGCTTTATAGATGGAGACAGCTTTTGAGAGGAACCATTAGGTCGCTCTTCCTCACTGCCATTGTTGCTATGCTGAAGAATAAGAAGCTCAAGTCAGCAAGATGAAGAGTAAAAAGAAGTTAGCTGATAGTATTCTTCATCGACAATCAGTAAGTTCAGAGTTAAACTCTGAGGAAAAGAAAGCAACCAAGGCCTAACCCCGCTGCAGGATCTGTGATCTCAAGAAAGATAACTGGTGCCATTCTCACCTGCACCAACAAGCAAGTTCAGAGTATTTCTCTGAGGAAATAGGAAGCAACCAAGGGCCGACCCTTGTTGCAGGTCCTTCACAGTTCTAGTTATACAAGCAATAACCTGAAGATCTTTATCTAGAAGCTATGAAGATAAGAAAGCTAGAAGAAGCAAAGATCTGAAAGATTGCTCAGGGGACTATTCCTCCAGAGTCAAAGTTAGGGTTGAATCACCTCAGCCAAGGAAAGAAAGAAGGGGCAGAACAGGGTTCTGCAAGTTGTTGTCAGCATAAGTATCCTTGTTGATGTAAAGAATTTGAGTTAAGAGACCTCCTGCTCAGTTACAGTTAGTATTGTTGTAGTAACTGCACAGCTCTAGCTAGAAATATCCCTGGTACTGTGAAGAATAAGTTAGGACTATGTATTTCTTAGTTCAGTAAAGGTAGACTCGGGAAATAATTTCCTGTAGTCATAGTTGGGCTGATTTTATCACAGTCAAGAAGCTTGACACAGAGAAACATCTCTTGTGTCAAGAGTAACCACATAACCCACTTCCATCCTGTAGGATCTTGTTGGACCTGAGCTGTAGGGCTTAACAGCCTAAGGTAGGTGATTAATTAATCCCTGAGCTGTAGGTGCCTGAAAGGGCACTGAGGTAGGTACCTGCTGGGTACTGAGCTGTAGGAGTGCTGCAGCACTCTGAGAGTAGGACTATATACCTAAAGCTGTAGGGCTAAGAAGCCTGAGCTGTAGGCCTTTGTGTAAGGCAGAGGTAGGTGTCTTGAGGGTCACTGAGTGTAGGAGCACTACAGAGCTCTGAGGTAGGAACCTGTTGGTTTTGAGGTAGGTGCCCTGAAAAGGATACTAAGTGTAGGAAGTTGCTGAAGTTCTGAGTGTAAGGCTGAGGGCCTAAGGTGTAAGCTTAGAGGAGCATATTTGGAGGAATTTGGCCTTGTCTAACAAGAGTTAGAAAGGTGGGAGGGATAGTGGATGTACCCTTATTAGGGGAACCATTATAAATCTGTGTGTGTCGTTCTGTGTTTTTTTATTGCAGGTTTCATGTCTTAGAAGCAGAATTGAATCAACTAATAAAGCACCTAAAGTAAGGAAAATAAAAGATAGTCACTAAGAACTAATATACCTATTCACCCTCCCCCCCCCCCTCTAGGTGATTTAGTTATCCTTGAAAACAAAGAATTTCAAGTGATATCAGAGGGAGGTTCCTCAAAAAAGACTTAATAATCTGAGTAGACCTCAAAGGATAGCTAAAAAGTTTGCCTTGTGGATTCAAAAGAGAATTATAAGGAGTGGAGCACAATAGAGATTCAAGTCTGCAGCAAGGAGAAATTTAGGACATGGAAAGAAAGGATCAGGCAGATCATGGAAGCTAGTGATCTTAGAGTCTTGGCTTCAATTCAAAAAGGACTCTTCATTCACATAAAGGTCTATATATCAGATGCAAGTATCCAGACCCCAAAGAGTTATGTAGAGATGTCTGAAGATGAAATCTACTTGGCATCTATGGACAAGATGGCACAACAAATCATGGTAAGTGTCATGGATGAATCCACCTTCCAAATGTTTGTCCACTGCAAGAAAGCCAAAGAAATGTGGGATTCTATCACTGGCTATATGGAAGGGATGGAGAAAGTCAATTTTTCTGACAGTGGTTCAGAGTCTGAATAAGGATAAGAAGCCTTCATTGGGCTACTTGGTGATATTACAGATAAAGCAGAAGATAATTCAGATGCAAGGATATAGATCAGGGCCCCTCTATCACAATTAGAAAGAGATTCAGAGTTGGATGATGAAGAAGAAGATGACTGTAGTTGTTATGGGCTAATTGCCATTACAGAAGAAGAAGAATCCTGTCAGGATCAGCCTGGTCCAGTTCAGGTACAATCTCTGTCTAGTTCTTCTTATTGCTCAGGTCATGTGACCAGTCCAGATTATGATGCATCATCATCCAGTGATGAAGATAACTCTGAATCTAAGGTAGATGTCAATCAATTAATTGACAAGTATGGTAAAATCTTGGATGCCTTGAGAAGAAGCAAGAAGTTGGCCAAGATGCAGGCTGAGTAGATTATCTCTCTATAACTAGTTGCTGCCCAACTGTCTGAGACAAGATCCTTGTTGGATCAGAAAGTGACTGTCTGAGACAAGATCCTTGTTGGATCAGAAAGTGACGAAAGTCAACCAACTAAAGGCCATCTCAATCATCCAAATTGAGACCATAAGCCAGAAGGATAAGATCATTTTGGATCTTGAAGAGAAACTTGAAAGGGAGAAGAGGATAATGGCCAATTTCTCTAAGATAGATGCTATCAAGAGAAAATCTGTATCTGAGTGGATTTCTAAAGTTATCCAATCTCAGAGGAGAGTCCAAGCTCCTATTGTATCACAGTCAACCTTTCATAAGGTAATCCTCCCTTCTAACAGGTATGACCAGGAGTGCATGTATGGTCACTATAAGAATGGAAACTCTTCTTGTAAGAATACAAGTGTATCTTACATTGGGAGAAGAAAGGGTAGGGGAATGAGTTGTAACGCCCCCGATTTTCCAGTGATTTATTTAATTTCTTATTTGGCGTATTATGACGTCAGAGCGTTATGTTAGCGCGTATTGGTCAGGTGGCGTTGTTAGAGCGTGCTTTTAGCTCTTTAGGTTCCCTGCGTGGCTTGGTGATGCCTGGCAGCAAGATTCCCTAGCGAGCCGGAGTCTGTTTGGTGACTCGGTGGAGCCTCTTGGGGAATGCTTGTGTTTTGGCTTCGGGAGTTTTGCCCGAGTTTTGCTCGTCGGATTTTGTTACCGACTTTGTCGCAGCGCGTTTGCGTTCGTTAGGTTTGACCGGCCAAATTTTGGGATTTGCGTCGGGAGTGGAAACTTTTATATTAGGAAATTAGATCGGCTAATTTTAGACTTGCTCGTCAAGTTTCGTCGCGTTCCGAGCATTTTTGGAGCCTCGGCACGCGATTGAAGTTTGTATGTTTTCGCGTACGCCGTTAACTTTAGAAATTATTATCTCGAAAACGGTGCGTCGGAATTCGATTTCGACTTCGCCGTTGGATTCGTAGTGTCGTCATTCGCCTACGGTGCGAATTTCGTTCGATTCGGCGCGCGTTTGGCCCTCCGTAACCATATAAGGTTATCTTATTATAATAATTATATATATTATTATTATATAAATATATATATTTATATATAAATAATTTAAAAAAATATATATAAAATATAAATTTAGTAAGAATCGGTGAGAATGAATCTCACCGATTCTCACCGAATCGGTGAGATTCATTCTCACCGATCGGATTAATTTGCTTTTTTTTTTATAATTTATATATTATTATTATTATTATTATTAATATATATATATATATAAGTTAAAGTTAAGCCCCTTTCTCCTTCCCCGAACAGCAGCCCCCCCTGTGCGATTTTTTTTGACGAGTGTCGTTCCGTTCGCGAAACTTCCGGCGGCAGCCACCGCCGATCCGGTGGACGGAATTTCGATCCGATCGCGGCGTTGGAAAGCTCTCGGCGAGAGCTTCGAGATCGCGGTAAGCTTTTCCCGTTTCGGTGACCGTTTCGCCTTAGATTTTTTCGGTCCTAACCCCGGTTGTCCGTTTTTTCGTAGATCTCGTCTCCGTGTGTCCCCTTTTGGACGGATCTACGTGGTGGAGTATTTTGGGTGACGTTTTCAAGGTCGATTTGAGGCAAGTGGATTTCTCCCCTCTTGCGTGCCTCCATGAGTTGCATTTTTGTCGTATTATTCTTTTCTCCTTGTCGTAGAATAGGTGAAATTTGGAATATTCCTATTTTAGGGCTTGTGATCGGCCTAAACTAGGAAATTATCGGTTTTATTTTTAGTTGTACTCGGCGGGTATGGGGAAATAGTTCGGCGGGTAGGGGAAAATAAATCGGCGGGTAGGGGGAAATATTCGGCGGGTTTTGGTCGTAGAACTTGGTAGCTTCTAAGTGGTGTTGTCGGCTAACTTTGGCGCCGAATCGTGGATCCTTAGCATGTGGTAGCTGGGTTTCTGAAGGAGTATGGTACCAGGGGAGATCGAGCCGTGGCCACCACCATTCCCTCCTTTGGATATTATTTTTGGGTTCCTGTAAGAGGTTGGAACTCTATGTAACGCCCCGAAACTCAAAGGAGCAGAGGGGAATAATTTGGGCCAGTTTGAGTTCTGGCTGCAGGCACACGGCCTGGGACACGGGCGTGTCCCAGGGCGTGTCAAGCCTGTGTCGACACTAAGGCGTGAAGTCGACACTTTGGCCTCGACATTGTGTCGAGACCGGGCACACGGCCTGCGACACGGGCGTGTCGCAGGGCGTGTCGACCCGTGTCGACACTTAGCCGTGAAGTCGACACAGTGCTTCGACGTTGTGTCGAGACACGGCACACGGCCTGCGACACGGGCGTGTCGCAGGGCGTGTCAACCCGTGTCGACACTCGCCCCGCGAAGTCGACACTTTGGTGTCGACAGTGTGTCGAGTCATGGCACACGGCCTGCGACACGGGCGTGTCGCAGGGCGTGTCGACCCGTGTCGACACTTAGCCGCGAAGTGCCGAGACCTTGTACACGGCCTGGAGCCCAGGCGTGTCAAGGTGACACGGGCAAGGACACGGGCGTGTCCTAGAACCCGTGCAGTGCTCGGGTTGAAAACGGGAGAAAATCATGGGGTACACGGCCAGATACACGGCCGTGTCAGATGGAACACGGGCGTGTCAGCTCGAACACGGGCGTGTTCGATACCCGTGTGAGGTTCCAGGTGATTCGATTTTGACGGCGAATGAGGCACACGGCCCTGGACACGGGCGTGTGCCAGGCCGTGTTCGGTCCAGATTGGGCATTTCAGTCCCGAATCGAAGCCGTTCATTTCTTTGACTGAAGATCCAACGGCTGGGGGTTGTTCCTGAAGGGATATACCCGGGTTTTGACTTGGAAAACCCTCACTTTTTCCACTTGTTCTCTCTCCAAACCTTTGGAGAAAGAAGAGCTAAGGCAAGAAGAAGAGGAGCTAGATCCGCCATTGGAGGAGCTTCGGAGCTCCGAATCGCAAGCCGACTCCGGATCCACGGAGGCAACGCAAGTGCGGTGATTTCCATCCGATTACTTTTCGATGGCGCCAAAGAGGACCGCAAGGGTAACGATCCTCAACTTGAGCATGAGTCGCTCTCTTTCTTTGCATAGGAAGCCCGCTCTCGCGAGTTTGCGGAGAGTTGGAGGCGTTCCTTCGGGTAGATATGTAAAGTCCCCGTTGTTTAGCGTCCGTATGCGAGAACGGACATAGGCATTTTGGTTGAAGCCTACCCGGACATGTAGTTCGGATCGGTGATGTTGCGTTGCATAAGGCCGGAGAAGACTCCGTGCTATTGGGTGTTTTTTGGGGTTTTCTACGCGGTAGATTGCAGCAGGGAGCCTTGGGGACTAACCCAAAGGTGCACCCGGAAAACTGGGCGGACACGAGGTCTCGCCAACTTGGTGGCCTGAGAGCCAACTTGAACATAACGGGGTTATGTGATTTGTGGTAGAATGGGAATCGGTGAAAGTTTGACCCGCGCAGATGGCTTAAATTGCCGTTGCGATGTGAGCACGGGTTAGATGGAGCCGTACCCGCTTTATGTCGTTCGGGTTAGAGAGACCTAAAGTTACATGGTACTCGCCGTTGGCATAGATGTGAGTCTTCGGTGGTCGATGGCTTAAATTGACGTGACCAATACCATGAAGACGAATTGCTCATAGGAATGGCCGTCTAAGTGGCGGTGGTGAGTCCGGAATGTTAATGGCTTTAATTGACGTGACATCGACCGGTTCACCGAGAATGTGCCCTGAGTGCACGGGGCGTGTGGCCGTACGAGCCCACGCCTGTGATGAAATGGCTATGGTTTTAATTGCTCGCTTATGCTAATGAAATGCAGGAAAGGAGCATCGCCGCCCCGAATTGGGGGCGGGATCGTTATAATTTGGTCAGCATTGCTGACCGTTGCCTTGTTTGCCACCGTGCGGTGGTTTGTTTGCTTGCAGGTGCAGCTGGACCAAGCGGTCAATAGCGGGCTAAAGCCCTTTTTGCGAAGCTGGCCCTCGAAGGCCCAAGTGGAAATGTTTTATGTTTTATTCATGTATGGCCGGCCTGCGAGCCGAGGTTTGTAAATCATGTAAAAGACAAGTGAAACATTTTGTAAGGCCTTAAGGCCGACTTTTGAGTATTTTGTAATAACATTCCTATTATCATGTTAGTGGACATTCATGCTTGTGCTGGGTTCTTGTTTTGCAACTTATAAACTGCTTCCGCTAGAATGCTCTGTGTAGGACGTTGAGATTGGTTGGATGGTTTCCATAAGTAACCACCCGGTCTGTCTGTGGCATATGGCGTCGGGCCCCGGCCGGACCTACTGTTATATGCTATGCGACGGATAGGGGGTGTTACAATTTGGTATCAGACTACTGGTTTTGGTTGGGCTTGAATTGAATTCGTGGGCGAATTCTTTTTAAGGGGTGGTGAGCACATTGTGTGCGTCATCGTGATAACCGTAAACCGAACCCATGAATGTCCACTTAGGAATGAAAATACTCGTGTTTGAGGAACCTGCGTGTTCCTATAATTGCTGTTTGCAATTTATTTGGTCGCTTAACGGTGTTTTGTACCACTATAGGTGACTCGAAGTGGCATTGGGCCGTCAGAACGCCGAGTTTCTGAGGCAAGTAGTGCACCGGAAGTTGCTCCCGCAACACCTTTGTCGGCTGAAAATATAAGATTGGTGGCTGAAGCGGTGTTGGCCGTGATCAATGCGCAGCCTGGGAGGCAAGCGCAGCAGCCCGCTCCTGTGATGGAGCAAGTACCTCTTCAAGAGGCCGAGCCGAGGAGGATGGAGCAAGTGGTTGTAGAACCAATAGTGCCAAGGAGGGCGACTGAGAGGCAGTTGAAGCATGTAATGAGCTTTAACCCTCCGTTATTCTCGGGGTTGGGAACCCCATCGCAGGCTGACGACTGGCTCTCTAGGGTGAAGAGAGTCATGACAGCGACGGAGACGGAGGAGTGGCAGATGACCACCATCGCTACATTCCTGCTGGATGGAGAAGCGAGGATGTGGTGGGAAGGCTTGGAGCTGCATCATCTGAGAGGAAGACAATTGATAGACGTTCCGATGGAAGAGTTCTCGGAATTGTTCTTAGCAAGATACCTCCCTTCTACTCAGAGGATTTCAATGGAGAATGAGTTCCTGAGGTTGGTGCAGGGTGAGCGAAGCGTGGATGAATATCTCCACGAGTTTACGCGGTTGAGTCGTTATGCTAGCTCCACCATCATGGATGAGGAGCGCAAGACTAATCGTTTTTATGAAGGCTTGAGGGATGAGCTGAGATTGTTACTGTCGGGGCCAATGACGCAGGGTTTCTTAACCTTGGTCAATACTGCCCGGTCCTTGGAGAAGGACATGAAGAGTGTACAAGCGAAGAAAGGCTTGGGCGAGAAGAAATCTGGGTTCAAAGTGCCGACTACTTCAAAGTCTGGCTATCAAAGATTCTTTAAGAAGCATAGGACTTCGGGTCCAGCTCCTTCTGGTGCTTCTGGGGCGACTACGAGTCGGACCCCGGGCGCGTGCTTCACTTGTGGCAAGACGGGGCACTTTGCCCGTGATTGTTGGAGCGGACGTCCTAAGTCCGAAAGGAGGCCTGGAGCTACTTATGAAGAGAAGGGCAAGGCGGTGGAATCGACCGCATCCCATTATGCTCCGGCCCAACCAAGGGTTTACAATCTTGGCCAACAGGAGGCCATTAAACAAGCTGACGTGGTGACAGGTACGGTTTAATTTATAGCAAGTCAATTCCTTTATATGCTTGTTATGCACATGTTACCTTACCACTACTTGTTTAGGATTTGTGTTGATTTGTGAAAATCCGGCACGAGCACTCTTTGATACGGGAGCTTCACACTCCTTCTTGTCCGAAGGATTTATATTACGCATCGGAGTCCCTTCTTCGATGGCGAAGGATAAGTTGGATGTGTTGTTGCCAAATGGGTGTTCGATGCGAGCGGATAGAATCTGCGAGGTTAAGACTCGTATTGGAGAGCAGGAGTTTGACCTGCGGGCGTCCTTACTTCCGTTGGTGGAGTTCGACGTTATATTTGGAATGGACTGGCTCTCGGAGCAGCAGGCCCATATAGATTGCGGTAGCAAGGAAGTAAAGCTGGGAGCAAGTCGTGAGACGACTTTTACGGGCTTAAAGGGGTCGAGCAAGACGTTGATGTCTGCTCTTCAGGTGGTGAAGGCGGTTCGTGCCGGAGCAGAACTGTTCTTTACACTAGTGGAGGTTGCAAAGCCGAAGCCCGCGATGGATTGTATTTCAGTGGTATCGGAATACCCTGATGTGTTCCCCGCAGATCTTCCTGGAGCCCCGCCACAACGGGAGATAGATTTTACTATCGAGCTAGTGCCAGGTGCAAAGCCTGTGTCACGATCTCCGTATCGACTAGCGCCTAAGGAAATGGCAGAGCTGAAAGTTCAACTACAAGAGTTGCTGGAGCAAGGGTATGTGCGCCCGAGTTCTTCGCCTTGGAGCGCACCGGTCCTCTTTGTTAAGAAGAAGGACGGAAGCTTGAGGTTGTGTATTGATTATCGGGAGCTAAACAAGCTGACTGAGAAGAACAAGTACCCGATCCCCCGGATTGACGATCTCTTTGATCAGTTAGTCGGGTCGACGGTGTACTCGAAGTTAGATCTCAAGTCTGGGTACTATCAGCTGCGGATAAGGGAGAGTGATATCCCGAAGACAGCGTTTAGTACGAGATACGGGCATTATGAGTTTACGGTCATGCCGTTTGGGCTGACTAATGCGCCGTCAGTGTTCATGGATTTGATGAACAGAACGTTCAGGGAGTACTTGGACCATTTCGTGATCATCTTCATCGACGATATTTTGGTGTACTCGCAAAGTGAGGAGGATCACTTCAAGCATCTCCATTTGGTGTTGGAGACACTCAGGAGAAACCAGTTGTATGCCAAGTTCTTGAAGTGCGAGTTTTGGCTATCCTCAGTGGCGTTCCTCGGGCATATAGTGAGTGGAGAGGGTATTGCGGTGGATCCGGCGAAGATTGTTGCGATACGGGAGTGGCCTGAGCTTGCTACGGTAGCAGATGTCCGGAGCTTTTTGGGGCTTGCCGGTTATTATAGGCGCTTCGTAGAGAACTTCTCGCGGATAGCGTTACCTCTCACTACTTTGACGAGGAAGGATCATAAGTTCATTTGGACGCCGGAGTGCGCGCGAGCTTTTGAGGAGTTAAAGTGTCGGTTGACCACGGCGCCTGTGCTGAGTTCGCCGGTTGGAACCGAAGGCTATGAGATATATAGCGATGCTTCGGGCAGCGGTTTGGGTTGCGTGCTATTGCAGCACGGCAGCGTAATAGCTTATGGCTCGAGACAGCTAAAAGTGCACGAGAGGAATTATCCGGCCCACGACTTGGAGTTGGCGGCCGTGATTTTTGCCTTGAAGCTGTGGAGACACTATTTGTACGGTGTGAAGATTGATATCTACACCGATCACAAGAGTCTAAAGTACCTGATTGATCAGAAAGATCTGAATATGCGGCAGCGTAGGTGGATGGAGTTCCTGGGGGACTATACTTTCAAGATCCACTACGTGCCTGGCAAAGGGAATGCTGTTGCGGACGCGTTGAGCCGCCGAGCCCCAGCTCAAGCGAATTGGCTATCAGTGCATGATGAGCGGTTGGTGCAGGAGCTGGAGGCGTTGGAGATTGTTTGTGTGGATAGACAATCTAGTGCTGAAGCAGTGCTGAATTGGACTGAAGTCCAATATGACCTGGCTGATCGGATTCGGCAGGCTTTGGATATGGATGCTCATATGAAGCAGTTCATGATAGAGGCTCTGGATGGGTCAAATTCCCAATTCGTTGTGGAGGACGGATTGCTGTGGAAAGACGGTCGTTTGTGCGTCCCAAGTGTGGGCAGTTTACGGGTGGAGTTGTTGTACGAGGCGCACCATACCAAGTACTCGATTCACCCGGGGAGCACGAAGATGTACCGTGATGTTAAGAAGCTATTTTGGTGGCCGGGCTTGAAAAAGGATGTGGCGCTATATGTAGCGAAGTGCCAAACTTGCGCCTTGGTAAAGGCGGAGTGCCAAAAGCCGGGAGGATTTCTTAAGTCCTTGCCTATTCCGGAGTGGAAATTCGACGACATCTCTATGGACTTTGTGCATGGTTTGCCAAGGTCGCAGAAGGGGAACGACGCCATTTGGGTGGTGGTCGATCGATTAACAAAGGTGTCGCATTTTATTCCGCATAGGAAGGATGATCCGGTGGAGAAGCTGGCAAAGCTTTATGTGGATAACATAGTGCGGCTTCATGGTGTGCCCCGTAGCATCGTGAGTGACCGTGATGGGCGGTTCACGTCCAATGATTGGAGGCTGGTGCAGCAAATGTTGGGAACAAAGCTGAAGTTTAGCACAGCCTTCCATCCGCAAACTGATGGGCAGACCGAGAGGGTCAATAGAACCATGGAAGACATGCTTCGCATGTGTGTCTTGGACTTTGGAAAGCAATGGGAGGACCACCTTTATTTGGTGGAGTTCGCATACAACAATAGCTACCAAGCAAGTATTCAGATGGCGCCTTTCGAGGCCCTTTATGGTAGACGATGTCGCACGCCGTTGTCTTGGTTAGAAACGGGCGAGTCGAAGTTGTATAAGCGATCGGAAGTGGAGGATGCTACTTCGTTGGTGAGAACCATTCGGGAGAGGTTGCTTATCGCTCAGGACCGACAAGCAAAGTACTATAATGCCAAGCACAGGAACGTGGAGTTCGCTGTGGGCGATTATGTATACTTGAAGATCAAGCCGTTCAAGGGTGTCTCGCGGGTGCGGCGATTGAAAAAGCTAAGCCCGAGGTACCTTGGACCGTTCGAGGTTCTGGAGCGAGTAGGAGAAGCGGCCTATCGGCTGAAGCTTTCAGTGGAGCTAAGTGGATTACATGATGTATTCCATATTTCGGTGCTTCGGAAGGCGGTGCAAGAGCCTACGCAAGTGATCGCGGCCAATCAAGTGCCGGTGGATAGTGGGCTAACGACAAAAGTCAAGCCCGTGCGGATTGAGGACTCGGAGGTCAAGCGGCTACGCAATAAAGAGATCAGGATGGTCAAAGTCCGGTGGGACAATTGCGGTCGTGAGGAGCTCTCTTGGGAGCGAGAGCAGACGATGCTTGACGAATATCCGGAGTTGTTCCGCTCAGGTACAAATTTAAGTTTTGTACATGTTTTTCCCTTTATGTAATTTCGTGGGCGAAATCCTTTTAAGAGGGGTAGAGTTGTAACGCCCCGAAACTCAAAGGAGCAGAGGGGAATAATTTGGGCCAGTTTGAGTTCTGGCTGCAGGCACACGGCCTGGGACACGGGCGTGTCCCAGGGCGTGTCAAGCCTGTGTCGACACTAAGGCGTGAAGTCGACACTTTAGCCTCGACATTGTGTCGAGACCGGGCACACGGCCTGCGACACGGGCGTGTCGCAGGGCGTGTCGACCCGTGTCGACACTTAGCCGTGAAGTCGACACAGTGCTTCGACGTTGTGTCGAGACACGGCACACGGCCTGCGACACGGGCGTGTCGCAGGGCGTGTCAACCCGTGTCGACACTCGCCCCGCGAAGTCGACACTTTGGTGTCGACAGTGTGTCGAGTCATGGCACACGGCCTGCGACACGGGCGTGTCGCAGGGCGTGTCGACCCGTGTCGACACTTAGCCGCGAAGTGTCGAGACCTTGTACACGGCCTGGAGCCCAGGCGTGTCAAGGTGACACGGGCAAGGACACGGGCGTGTCCTAGAACCCGTGCAGTGCTCGGGTTGAAAACGGGAGAAAATCATGGGGTACACGGCCAGCTACACGGGCGTGTCAGCTCGAACACGGGCGTGTTCGATACCCGTGTGAGGTTCCAGGTGATTCGATTTTGACGGCGAATGAGGCACACGGCCCTGGACACGGGCGTGTGCCAGGCCGTGTTCGGTCCAGATTGGGCATTTCAGTCCCGAATCGAAGCCGTTCATTTCTTTGACTGAAGATCCAACGGCTGGGGGTTGTTCCTGAAGGGATATACCCGGGTTTTGACTTGGAAAACCCTCACTTTTTCCACTTGTTCTCTCTCCAAACCTTTGGAGAAAGAAGAGCTAAGGCAAGAAGAAGAGGAGCTAGATCCGCCATTGGAGGAGCTTCGGAGCTCCGAATCACAAGCCGACTCCGGATCCACGGAGGCAACGCAAGTGCGGTGATTTCCATCCGATTACTTTTCGATGGCGCCAAAGAGGACCGCAAGGGTAACGATCCTCAACTTGAGCATGAGTCGCTCTCTTTCTTTGCATAGGAAGCCCGCTCTCGCGAGTTTGCGGAGAGTTGGAGGCGTTCCTTCGGGTAGATATGTAAAGTCCCCGTTGTTTAGCGTCCGTATGCGAGAACGGACATAGGCATTTTGGTTGAAGCCTACCCGGACATGTAGTTCGGATCGGTGATGTTGCATTGCATAAGGCCGGAGAAGACTCCGTGCTATTGGGTGTTTTTCGGGTTTTCTACGCGGTAGATTGCAGCAGGGAGCCTTGGGGACTAACCCAAAGGTGCACCCGGAAAACTGGGCGGACACGAGGTCTCGCCAACTTGGTGGCCTGAGAGCCAACTTGAACATAACGGGGTTATGTGATTTGTGGTAGAATGGGAATCGGTGAAAGTTTGACCCGCGCAGATGGCTTAAATTGCCGTTGCGATGTGAGCACGGGTTAGATGGAGCCGTACCCGCTTTATGTCGTTCGGGTTAGAGAGACCTAAAGTTACATGGTACTCGCCGTTGGCATAGATGTGAGTCTTCGGTGGTCGATGGCTTAAATTGACGTGACCAATACCATGAAGACGAATTGCTCATAGGAATGGCCGTCTAAGTGGCGGTGGTGAGTCCGGAATGTTAATGGCTTTAATTGACGTGACATCGACCGGTTCACCGAGAATGTGCCCTGAGTGCACGGGGCGTGTGGCCGTACGAGCCCACGCCTGTGATGAAATGGCTATGGTTTTAATTGCTCGCTTATGCTAATGAAATGCAGGAAAGGAGCATCGCCGCCCCGAATTGGGGGCGGGATCGTTATAATTTGGTCAGCATTGCTGACCGTTGCCTTGTTTGCCACCGTGCGGTGGTTTGTTTGCTTGCAGGTGCAGCTGGACCAAGCGGTCAATAGCGGGCTAAAGCCCTTTTTGCGAAGCTGGCCCTCGAAGGCCCAAGTGGAAATGTTTTATGTTTTATTCATGTATGGCCGGCCTGCGAGCCGAGGTTTGTAAATCATGTAAAAGACAAGTGAAACATTTTGTAAGGCCTTAAGGCCGACTTTTGAGTATTTTGTAATAACATTCCTATTATCATGTTAGTGGACATTCATGCTTGTGCTGGGTTCTTGTTTTGCAACTTATAAACTGCTTCCGCTAGAATGCTCTGTGTAGGACGTTGAGATTGGTTGGATGGTTTCCATAAGTAACCACCCGGTCTGTCTGTGGCATATGGCGTCGGGCCCCGGCCGGACCTACTGTTATATGCTATGCGACGGATAGGGGGTGTTACACTCTATGTGTGTGGACCCCGTGGCGGCCCCTTTAGTACTCTTGAGACACCTGGACCTGGTTGTTCGGTTGTGACTGTTCTTAGTCTCCGACACAGGTTTGGGATTTGTGTCAGTGCTAATGATTTACAAGTTTAGGACTGTTAGTTCCTTCTTACTGTTCATTTGATGCATATTGGTTTCCTTCTGTCTCTGCAGGCTTGAGCGGAGTTTGGTACGTTTCTGTACTTGTTGCATTTCTCTCACTTTACTGATTATTACACCTGCATTTTGTCCTCTTTTGGATTCTTTAGCTGAGTTTTTCGGCATTTACTCTTGCAGGGTTGGTAACCCTTTTTCTTGTTGTTCTTTTTATTCAATTATTATCTGATGCTTCTTTGCCACTTGTTTCATTATTTCTTGCTGAGGTGTTCTTCTTTTGAATGCCTCAGGTTCAGGTCTGTAGCCGGCTGTGCGGCTAGTTTCAGGAGTTTCTTTGTGGACTGCGCTTTGGCAGTGTTTTCCTCGCTTGTCGAGGTAGTTCTTTAGCCTTGTTGTAGTACAGACATACATGCTCACCAGCGAGTTCGTGTCAGGTTGTTGACACTCGTTGGTGATTTTCCTTTGTGATATTAAGTATTTGCTTAGCTGCTAGTTTACCTGTTTTGGTGGTAGTTTCACTTGCTCTCTGGGAATGTTTTATGCTAGGTTGCTAGTTACTTTAAACCCTATAATAGAACTACTATATGTATTGCATGATCAGCATGTTTTATAAAAGCTCAAACTCTATTTTCCAATGCGTAAAAAGATGGTTTCCCTTATAAATATTATAAATTGAAATCTAGGGTCTTGCATAGTGTAAGTTGTCCTCTTAGGACGCTTATGCGCTCTTTTAGGATGTTTAGCATAAATGAAGTATTTTTCCGCTACGTATAAATATAGTTTTCAAACCGTGGACTATCTGATCCACTGAGCCGAGGGATACGGCCAATTAATTTAAAAATCAGTTTTCTATTCATTTTAACTTATGATTTGAAGGATTAGAGTGTCGCCTGAGCGTCAGCAGTTATCCCCTGCTTGACGTGGCATCACAGCTCGTAGTTTTCTCGTGCTCTGATTTATTATTTTAAATGAGAAAATGCGGGTTGTGACAGTTGGTATCAGAGGGAGGTTGCTTGACAAATTGTCGGGCAACCTGTCCCTGTTAGTGTTAGGTGTTTAGATTCATACCATACACACACCGATATGTCATCAGCACGTCTTGGCTAAAGCACGAACACTACACTCATGAGCATAAAGAAGTATACGGGGCATATTATGTAGTATGGGATGCATAATATGTGTTTGTATATGGATCCACCATAGGAGGCAACATGTGAGGGTTATGTAGTATGGGATGCATAACCTCACCACATGAATGCGGCTAGCACGTTTACCTTTTCGTTGCATGGAAATGTTATGTAGTATGGGATGCATAACATTTTCATGTGTACGCCGTTCATAACATGCATTAGGGCCTTTTTAGAATGCATAGCACAATCATGCATAGCATAACATTGCATAAGCACAACGTGCCAAGCTAAAGATTTGCAGGATGACATGTGTACACACATAGTTTTTGAGTCAAAAAGAATATAAATTCATGCATTCCTGATCTAGGCACAAGAGTTAGTTGGATGATAGTGAATCATCGTAGGATAAGCATATCATCATTACAAAAAATCCCAGAGCAAGTTAGCAGCATGAGCAAGTACTTAAGTATGTATTGTTTGTACTATGTTGTTTGGTTCTAGTGGGTGGGCTAGGTGTCTAATTAGTGTTTTGTTGATCCGTTAGAATGTCGAGGCGTCCTTCGACAAGGTTGACTCCCCAATCGGAGGGAGAATCTTCAGGTGCGCAGAGCAGCGCAATGATAGAAGGTCTGAGACAAAGCAATGAAGCCTTGTCAAAGCAAGTAGGGGATTTGCAGTCTCAGGTCCAGTCCTTGTTAGCAGTCGTGGCAGGGCAGATTCCGAGAGTTCAGGACCCTGTGGTGGGTCAAGCTGTCCCTGTTCCCCCCGCTCCTCTGGTGCCTCCGGTCGTGGTGCCACCAGAGATGACCTTTATTTCTCAGTTTCAGCGACTTAGGCCTCCGACGTATGATGGCAAGGCAGATTACATGGTCTTAGACGATTGGATGATATCAATCGAGGAGATGTTCTCATACTCCGGGATCACTGATGACCAGAAGGTGATGTTAGCCGCATATCAGCTCAAGGGGTTGGCGAAGGGCTGGTGGCTGAGGGAGAAAGAAGGTCTGAAGGACGGGTGTTCCTGGGAGTCCTTTAAGGAGCTACTTCTGAGCAAGTTTCTGCCATCGGTCGAGAGGGACCGTCTGATGAATGATTTCCTGCACTTAAAGCAGAGGCAGCTCACGGTTAGTGAGTACGAAATCGAGTTTAGTAAGCTAAGTCGATTTGCCCCAGACTTGGTGAGTTCCGATGAAAATAGAAGCAAGCGATTTCTGGCTGGGCTAAGGAGTGACGTCCAGCAATTAGCAAGTGCCTATGCGACCTCAAGTTATGCTGGTATGGTGGAAGCTGCCTTAAAGGTAGAGGCAATTGATAACGCCAAGAATCGAGGTCAACAACTGAGGAAGGATAAAAGAAAATCTGATGAGGGTAAGAGTGCTCAGGTCCCTGACGCTGCTCCGAGGAAGAGAAATAAGGAGGTATGCAGTTTCTGTGGCCGACCGGGCCATCCATTTGAAAGATGTTATCAAAGGTTAGGAGCTCAAAAGAAAGAGCAGATTCATGCGATCCAAGGTGTCCAAAAGAAAGATTTGCTTTGTTCGGTATGCAAGAAGCCGGGGCACGATGATGCCCATTACTGGAAGAAGACTAGAAGTTGTTTCTTGTGCGGTCAAGTGGGTCATCTCAAGTATCAGTGCCCGCAAGCTCAGCTTACTCTGCAGCCAGTTCCTCTTCAGGCCTTGCCGCCGCCGCAGCGAGTGGACAAGGGGAAAGGAAAGTTGAACGTGGTCTCTATGGACGAAGCTCAGACGTCCACACAAGTGATATCAGGTTAGATTCTTCCCTAGTTCTAATGTTTAGCTCATAGTTATAGTTTTGAGCGTTCGCTTCCTTAGTCGCGTGTGCAATTTTATAGGACGATTTAAGGTAAAGAACCGCTGGGCGCGTGTTCTGTTCGATTCCGGCGCTACCCACTCATTCGTGGCTAGGGCCTTCGTAGAGCATTACCGGTTGGATCTCGATCGTGTTGGTGATGCGTTCTGTGTCAAGTTTCCTTCAGGCGAATCTGTAGTTTCGGACCAGGGTATTCAGAGTTGTCCAATTTTGTTAGGCGATTTCCTCGCGTTTGCTGATTTGAAGCTGTTAGATCTGGAAGACTTCGATGTGATCCTAGGCATGGACTGGTTGTCTAGATATGATGCTGTGATCCAATGCAAGGGTAAACGCTTGGACTTCAGGATGGACAACGGCCAGCCCGGGAGTGTTTACGGTTATCCGCGCCAGGATTCTCCGACTATATCGGCGGTATGTGCTCGGAAGCTTGTAGATTCCGGTTGTTTTGCTTGTTTGGTTTCGGTTTTAGAAACCAAGGTTAGTTTGCCGCGTTTGGAGGAGATCCCGGTGGTTCGTGATTTTTCTGATGTCTTTCCAGCTAATCTTCCTGGTCTCCCGCCTGATCGAGACATGGAGTTTGTTATAGATTTGGAGCCGGGTACGCGTCCTATTGCCAAGGCGCCTTACCGGATGGCCCCACGCGAACTGGAGGAGTTGCGTATCCAGTTAGACGAGTTGCTTGAGAACGGATTTATAAGGCCGAGTTCTTCGCCTTGGGGTGCTCCCGTTTTGTTCGTCAAGAAAAAGGATGGATCGATGAGGTTGTGCATCGATTATAGAGAGCTAAATAAGGTAACGATCAAGAATAGGTATCCGTTGCCGAGGATAGACGATTTGTTTGATCAACTGTGAGGCAGCGCCGTGTTCTCTAAGATTGACCTTCGTTCGGGCTACCACCAGTTAAGGATCCGTGAATCAGATATACCGCGGACTGCCTTCCGTTCCCGACATGGACATTTTGAATTTTTGGTGATGTCGTTTGGTTTGACCAACGCACCTTCTGCTTTCATGGACATGATGAACAGGGTCTTCAAGGACTTTCTGGACAAGTTTGTGGTCGTATTTATAGACGATGTGTTGGTGTATTCACGCAATGTTGAGGAGCATGACCAACATTTGCGTCTAGTTTTGTCTGCCTTGAGGGACCATAAGTTGTTCGCCAAGCTAAGTAAATGCGAGTTCTGGTTGCCTCAGGTTTCTTTCCTGGGTCATGTGGTTAACAAGGACGGAATCTCTGTCGACCCAGAAAAGATAGCCGCAGTTATGGAATGGACGAGGCCTGCCACACCCAAAGAAATTAGAAGCTTCCTAGGGTTGGCTGGCTACTATAGAAGATTTGTAGAGGGTTTCTCTACGTTATCTGCGCCATTGACCAAATTGACGCAGAAGAATGCAGCATTTGTGTGGAGCGATAAGTGCGAAGAAGCGTTCCAAGAGCTAAAGAATAGACTGTGCACTGCTCCGATATTGACATTGCCTACGAAAGGATTAGACTATGCCGTTTACGTGGACGCTTCCCACGTGAGTCTTGGTTGTGTGCTGATGCAAGAAGGAAAAGTGATTGCGTATGGGTCAAGATAGCTTAAGATTCATGAAAGGAACTACCCTACGCATGACTTGGAATTCGCAGCAGTTATTTATGCATTAAAATTATGGAGACACTTGTTGTATGGCGCGCAGTGCAAGATTTATACAGATCATAAGAGTTTGAAGTACGTCTTCACTCAAAAGGAGTTGAACTTGCGCCAGCGCAGATGGTTAGAGTATGTGGCTGATTATGAAGTGGAGATCTTATACCATCCGGGTAAGGCTAACGTGGTAGCCGACGCCTTAAGCAGGAAGACAGGGAAAATTTTCAATCTCTCCACTGAGTTGTTGGTAGAAGAGTTTCTTTTAATGGATATTTCAGTTGGTAGATGTGACTCGCCAAGCAGTTTGGAAGTGTCTGAGCCTTCATGGATTTCTCTTACGAGGCTTCATCAAAAGGACGATCCTGATCTACTGCACCTTCATAATAGAACTGAGAAGGGGGAGCTGCCTGACCTTTCGATCGATGACGCGGGTACTCTAAAGTACCGCGGTAGATTTTGCATCCCCAATTTTCGAGATATTCGAGATAAGTTGTGCAGTGAGGCACACGGTTCAAGTGTGGCCTACCATCCAGGGTCTACAAAAATGTATAAGGACTTGAAACAGATTGCCTGGTGGATTGGGATGAAGGGTGACATTGCAAGGTTTGTGTCAGAATGCTTTACGTGCAAAAGAGTTAAGGCTGATCATGGAAGGCCTGGTGGAAAATTAGCACCTTTAGAGATTCCAACTTGGAAGTGGGAGAGTATCTCAATGGATTTCATTACTGGTTTGCCGAGATCTCCCCGAGGGCATGACTCTGTTTGGGTGATTGTTGATAGATTAACAAAGTGTGCACACTTCGTACCCTTTCAGATTGGTTACTCGATGAAGAAGATAGCGGAGCTATATTTGAATGAAGTTATCAGGTTACATGGAGTACCCGTAAGTATAGTATCAGATCGAGACTCCGGGTTTACGTCTCGTTTCTGGAAGAGCCTTCAAGAAGGATTGGGAACTGACTTGAGATATTCTACCGCATATCATCCACAGACCAATGGTCAAACGGAGCGTGTTAATCAGATTGTGGAAGATATGATCCGTTGTTATATATTAGACCACGGAGGAGCGTGGGTTGAACGCTTGAGGTTGATGGAGTTTGCATACAATAACAGTTATCAAGAGAGTCTGCAAATGGCTCCTTTCGAAGCGCTATATGGAAGACGATGTAGAACTCCTCTATTTTGGGCTGAGGTTGGTGAGAGGCCGATGTTAGGTCCAGATGCCTTAGAAGAAATGGAAGTTTCTGTAAAGCTTATTCGAGAGAAGCTTCGGATAGCTCAAGAGCGATACGAGAAGAACGCCAATCGGCGTAGGTCCGTTTTGGAATTTTCTGTGGGGGGCATGGTATTCCTTAAGGTTTCCCCGATGGTTGGAGTGAAGAGGTTCGGTAAGAACCATAAGTTGGACCCGAGGTATGTGGGACCATTTGAAATTGTGGAGCGGATTGGTGTGTCAGCCTACAAGTTGAAATTGCCCGCAAATTTTCCTGGCGTGCACAATGTTTTTCACGTGAGCCAACTGCGGAGGTGTGTGCTAAGTGACAGACAAGTGCTGGATGCAGTGCCCCAGTTGGAGCCTAACCTTTCCTACGTGGAAGTTCCTATTCGTGTTCTGGATGTGCAAGATCGAGTGTTGCGGAGAAAGACAATACCGATGGTAAAGATTCTGTGGAGAAACCAAGACGTGGAGAGCGCGACTTGGGAGCTGGAGTCAGCTATGAGGGAGGCGCATCCTCATTTGTTCTCCTAGCTGTGCTCGGTAAGCATTCGATAACCCTTGGTTATCTTCTTTTCCTCTTTGGTAGAATTGTTTTATGCGTAAAGTTTCGGGACGAAACTTTCTTTTAGGGGAAGTGACTGTAACGCCCCCGATTTTCCAATGATTTATTTAATTTCTTATTTGGCGTATTATGACGTCAGAGCGTTATGTTAGCGCGTATTGGTCAGGTGGCGTTGTCAGAGCGTGCTTTTAGCTCTTTAGGTTCCCTGCGTGGCTTGGTGATGCCTGGCAGCAAGATTCCCTAGCGAGCCGGAGTCTGTTTGGTGACTCGGTGGAGCCTCTTGGGGAATGCTTGTGTTTTGGCTTCGGGAGTTTTGCCCGAGTTTTGCTCGTCGGATTTTGTTACCGACTTTGTCGCAGCGCGTTTGCGTTCGTTAGGTTTGACCGGCCAAATTTTGGGATTTGCGTCGGAGTGGAAAATTTTATATTAGGAAATTAGATCGGCTAATTTTAGACTTGCTCGTCAAGTTTCGTCGCGTTCCGAGCATTTTTGGAGCCTCGGCGCGCGATTGAAGTTTGTATGTTTTCGCGTACGCCGTTAACTTTAGAAATTATTATCTCGAAAACGGTGCGTCGGAATTCGATTTCGACTTCGCCGTTGGATTCGTAGTGTCGTCATTCGCCTACGGTGCGAATTTCGTTCGATTCGGCGCGTGTTTGGCCCTCCGTAACCATATAAGGTTATCTTATTATAATAATTATATATATTATTATTATATAAATATATATATTTATATATAAATAATTTAAAAATATATATATAAAATATAAATTTAGTAAGAATCGGTGAGAATGAATCTCACCGATTCTCACCGAATCGGTGAGATTCATTCTCACCGATCGGATTAATTTGCTTTTTTTTTATATAATTTATATATTATTATTATTATTATTATTAATAATAATATATATATATATAAGTTAAAGTTAAGCCCCTTTCTTCTTCCCCGAACAGCAGCCCCCCCTGTGCGATTTTTTTTGACGAGTGCCGTTCCGTTCGCGAAACTTCCGGCGGCCGCCACCGCCGATCCGGTGGACGGAATTTCGATCCGATCGCGGCATTGGAAAGCTCTCGGCGAGAGCTTCGAGATCGCGGTAAGCTTTTCCCGTTTCGGTGACCGTTTCGCCTTAGATTTTTTCGGCCCTAACCCCGGTTGTCCGTTTTTTCGTAGATCTCGTCTCCGTGTGTCCCCTTTTGGACGGATCTACGTGGTGGAGTATTTTGGGTGACGTTTTCAAGGTCGATTTGAGGCAAGTGGATTTCTCCCCTCTTGCGTGCCTCCATGAGTTGCATTTTTGTCGTATTATTCTTTTCTCCTTGTCGTAGAATAGGTGAAATTTGGAATATTCCTATTTTAGGGCTTGTGATCGGCCTAAACTAGGAAATTATCGGTTTTATTTTTAGTTGTACTCGGCGGGTATGGGGAAATAGTTCGGCGGGTAGGGGAAAATAAATCGGCGGGTAGGGGGAAATATTCGGCGGGTTTTGGTCGTAGAACTTGGTAGCTTCTAAGTGGTGTTGTCGGCTAACTTTGGCGTCGAATCGTGGATCCTTAGCATGTGGTAGCTGGGTTTCTGAAGGAGTATGGTACCAGGGGAGATCGAGCCGTGGCCACCACCATTCCCTCCTTTGGATATTATTTTTGGGTTCCTGTAAGAGGTTGGAACTCTATGTGTGTGGACCCCGTGGCGGCCCCTTTAGTACTCTTGAGACACCTGGACCTGGTTGTTCGGTTGTGACTGTTCTTAGTCTCCGACACAGGTTTGGGATTTGTGCCAGTGCTAATGATTTACAAGTTTAGGACTGTTAGTTCCTTCTTACTGTTCATTTGATGCATATTGGTTTCCTTCTGTCTCTGCAGGCTTGAGCGGAGTTTGGTACGTTTCTGTACTTGTTGCATTTCTCTCACTTTACTGATTATTACACCTGCATTTTGTCCTCTTTTGGATTCTTTAGCGGAGTTTTTCGGCATTTACTCTTGCAGGGTTGGTAACCCTTTTTCTTGTTGTTCTTTTTATTCAATTATTATCTGATGCTTCTTTGCCACTTGTTTCATTATTTCTTGCTGATGTGTTCTTCTTTTGAATGCCTCAGGTTCAGGTCTGTAGCCGGATGTGCGGCTAGTTTCAGGAGTTTCTTTGTGGACTGCGCTTTGGCAGTGTTTTCCTCGCTTGTCGAGGTAGTTCTTTAGCCTTGTTGTAGTACAGACATACATGCTCACCAGCGAGTTCGTGTCAGGTTGTTGACGCTCGTTGGTGATTTTCCTTTGTGATATTAAGTATTTGCTTAGCTGCTAGTTTACCTGTTTTGGTGGTAGTTTCACTTGCTCTCTGGGAATGTTTTATGCTAGGTTGCTAGTTACTTTAAACCCTATAATAGAACTACTATATGTATTGCATGATCAGCATGTTTTATAAAAGCTCAAACTCTATTTTCCAATGCGTAAAAAGATGGTTTCCCTTATAAATATTATAAATTGAAATCTAGGGTCTTGCATAGTGTAAGTTGTCCTCTTAGGACGCTTATGCGCTCTTTTAGGATGTTTAGCATAAATGAAGTATTTTTCCGCTACGTATAAATATAGTTTTCAAACTGTGGACTATCTGATCCACTGAGCCGAGGGATACGGCCAATTAATTTAAAAATCAGTTTTCTATTCATTTTAACTTATGATTTGAAGGATTAGAGTGTCGCCTGAGCGTCAGCAGTTATCCCCTGCTTGACGTGGCATCACAGCTCGTAGTTTTCTCGTGCTCTGATTTATTATTTTAAATGAGAAAATGCGGGTTGTGACATGAGTGCCTTTAAGGCTCCCCATGAAGAAGTACAAATGGCTCATTCTGGACCATTTATATTTGGTGTCTCAGCCCCAACTCACAAGGATAAGGAAGTGGCTTTCACACAAGCCCATCCAGTAAGGACTCAAACCAAGGGTCTGTCTACCAGTAAGCTTATCTTGGCTAGTTTTGATGATATAAACAGCATGTCATCTGCAAAGAAGACAGATGTAAATACCATTAAGGGCAAGCGAAGGAAGCCTGCTGGAAGAATATCCTTCAGTCAGATCCTTGCTGAAAGGAACCTGAAGAAAGTTGTTGCTCCTCTTCCTTCTGTTCAGTCATCAGTTAACCACACTACAAGACCTGCTCAGAAAAGAAGATATAATATCCATGAGTGTTGGTGATATGGTAAGGTGGGTCATTTTGCCCTAGATTGCTGGCACATTCCTCCTGTGCCTAGAGCAAGAGTTAGCCTACCTATCAGAAATGCTTCATGTAGGCAAGTCAGATTTCAGACTAATCAGAACCTAGGACCCAATACCTATTGGGGTCCTAGGGTTAAGTAATTTGTTTTGCAGGTCAGTTTAAGTTCCCATCTCCCATATAGTACTTGGACAGAAGATGTTCCAGAACATGGAATGGAACAAGTAAGTTGTCCTATGGATAATTCTCTAAGGATAAGGATGTTGTGTGCATTCCTGAAGAAGGATACAAGTGGTATCAAGTGGCATAGGAGAGTTGGGTCAGTTGTATCAACTCTAGAGAAATGCTCTCTAGTCAAGTGGTATAATCACAGCTGATCAGTAGGTCCTCAGGACTATGCACAGTCTGAGGGGGAGATCAACCCTAGTAGATGGCTACTGCTGCACAGTTAGTACTGCTCCTATAATAATATAATATTGTAGGACAAGAGTAAAAGGCCAGCATATCCTACAAATGCATGAGGTCTTAACTGGTGGAAAAGACCTTCAGTGGTTTGAAGACTTTTCAAGTGGCATACCTTAATTAGTATCAAGGCTAACAAATTTATCAAGTGGTATCAGGGCCAATTCAGTCTAGTTCAGTCTGGAAAGCATAAAAGTGTAACAACCCCATCCGTTTCTATGGTATATACTAGAAGGTCCGGCCAGGGCCCCACAGCATATTTCACAAAACAGGTGGTGAAGGTATGGGATGATACCAGAGTAGCACAACGCACCTTAAAACATTGCATTCTAGCGGAAGCCTATACTAATACGTGAACTCCACAAGTGAATGTCCAACATATAAAATAACTCCACATTGTATATATAATAGGAATGTCTTACAACAGTACAAAAGTTGGCCTTATGGCCTTACATGGCTTTCACATAGTGGCCTAAACATTGGTGCGCAGGCCAGCCACATTAAAAGGAAACACAACATTCATCCAAATAGCCTTTGAGGGCTAGCAGCAGCAACAGCAACAGCAGGGACATCAACTTTTATGTGTCCCGCTTGGCTCTCCAGCACCTGTACAGGGACAATCCAACCAACGCTGGCAAAACAGAAGCAACGGTCAGTGTTCAGCTGACCAAATTATAACAACCCTACCCCTTTTTCGGGGCAGCGGTAATCTTCCCTGCAGGCATATCATATCACAAGCATGGCAATATATCTCATATAATGTGCTTTCACGCACACATGCCATCACAACCATTCTCCACCTGGCCCAACGGTCCGTGCACTCAGGGAACATTCTTGGTGTTCTAGCAAATCACTTGCCCGCCACCGTATCAGGGTCACAACCCAACGGCAACTCTCTTGAGCATTTAGTCCATGGCGTGCAGCCGGAGTTCTAGTCTTACAACACCGGGATGACCCGTAGCCCCCATTGTGCCATGCCACTCAGGCCTAAGACTCTCGCTATGCGCTCCAACAGACCGCACCTTCTGGTCCACGTTGGACGGACATAACGCAGGTCGGATCCTCCACCCCCCGTTGCTCAAATCGCCTTGCCTTCACCGAGTACGGCGTACTCGCGACTTAATCAAAGGCACGGGTCGGTCTCACCAATCCTGTTCTTCGCATTCAGCCTGGGTATTTCTATTACACCCATTCATCTCACAACATCAGCGGGTCTTTCCTGGGCACACCAGTACTTCCTGTTACTCGTTCACAGGTACGACACTGCAATATCACAAATGTCAGGGGTCTTTCCTGGGCACACTAGTACTTCTTGTTACTCTCTTCACAGGTACCACCTACGACATTAAGCAGCACAAAGGGCCTTTCCTGGTCACACCAGTACTTCATGTTACTCATTCACAGGTACGACCCAATCGCACAAACATACACGGATATTTTCCTGGACTACCACTCTAGTACTTCCTGCTACTACCCTTCACAGGAATAACCCATTGACTCCTTAAACTACACGTTTATCTTGGAATCTTCTCCGATTCGTATGCAACATCACCAATCCAGACCATTTTGTCCATATGGGCTTCACACAGCATGCCTATTCCGTACTCCAATTCCGGATCTATATGCCAACAAAGGGGATATCATGAATCACCCAAAGATTCCCAAAATCAGCCACCTCTTGGTGGGGAAATCACATGCATATGCCAAAAAGAAGCCTTCACATGGCTAGGAAGAAAAGTCGTTACCCTTGAAGACCGCTTTGGTGCAATAAGCGTCAAGGTAACTGGAAAGACTCGCAACAGCGTTTCCTCCACAAAGCTGGCCTCGGATCACTGCTTGACACTCACAAGCTCCAGCAGCAAACAGCCCTTCTTCTTCCTCCTCCTTCCTCTCCCTTTCTCTCTCTAAACCCATAGAAAGACGAAGGCAAGAACATAATGAGAATCCATTCTCTGTTTTCGGCCTTAGGAAGCAGGAAAGCAATTCAGCCCTTGGATCCCAACTGAAGGAAAAATGTACGGCTACGAAAAATTGGAAAATTTGATTTTCGCATCCGACACGCCCTGTGACACGCCCGTATCACAGGCCGTGTCCTCAAAGCGGTGCTCAAGCCGCCTTATCTCTGCCAGATCGTCGAACCCAGACTCGAGCCAAATCGTCGAACCCATAGCCCGAATCATCGAGCCCACAACCCGAATCGTCGAGCCCACGGCCCGATCGTCGAGCCCACGGCCCGATCGTCGAACCCATGTTTGATGATTTCCGTTCGACGATTCAGCAGCGATCGTCGAGCTCACCAACGATCGTCGAGCGCGCTAGCGATCGGCAAACCGCGCGTTCGATGATTTTTGTTCGACGATCCTGCGTTCGACGATTTTCCCGCGCTCGTCGAGTTGGCCAGCGTTCGACGATTTTCCTAGCATTCGACGATCTCCGTTCGATAATCCCGCCAGCCCACGAAGCCTTTGCTACATCGTCGAGCTCAAATCGTCGAACCCAAAATTTCGTCGACCTGATGCCGAACCCGAGCAGGACACGCCCTCTGTCACGCCCGTGATCCAGGGCGTGACCACCCAAAACACTTTCCGTCGAACGACTTTCGTCGATCTCGGCATGACTCCACACCCGAGCAGGACACGCCCTGGGACACGCCCGTGTCCCAGGCCGTGTCACCCAAATTTTTGTCTGCTGATAAAATTGGGCTGTTACAAAAAGTCTAATCTAAAGAATTGATGTCTGAGAATCTCCAGCTCCAAAGAGATCAGAAGAATAGTTCTGAAATTCAGATTGTCTCTATGGACAATACTGAGGATGAGAGAGACTATCCAGATGATTGCAACTGCTGTAAGTGAGCAAGTTCACAAGAACTACTGAATTGCTCCAGCCTTTGTGATACAAGTCAGCATATTCCTATGGGAATAGCAGTGTAAAGAAAGATTTGGAACCAGAATGAAAGGATGGTTCAAGGAAAGATCATTCAAGGTTCAAGTGGCATCCACTCAAGAGAGTTGGCATAAAAAACCTTACCACACTGTCTAAGTGGTATTCAGCTAACTCAGACTGTCAGGTGGCTTGGGCAGATGCATATCTGTTACTGAAGGAGTGAAAGCAGTGAAAGAACAATTCTTCCACCACTTCACAGTTCAAGGAAGAACACAACAACTCTGGGATGATGCTCTCCGAAGGAGACAGGTAATGATCCTAAACTCAGAGAACATATTTTCCTAACACTATATGTTACTATTGTAGCAAGGCTGGGCTTGTTAGAGCTGACTGCCCAGTCAGATGAAAGGAGAACAGGTGAGAAGATGCACCTCCACCACAGGGTGCAAGGTAGATAGGATAAGCAAATATGGAACCTATCAAATCCTATGAAGAAGACTGACTACTTGGAGCTGCAAGAAAAAAACCAGTCTTGCAATATCAGCTCCATAGACTATGCATATGTAGATTAAGTATCAGTTTGTTATGGAGCATATGGAAAAACTCAATCCTGAGTTTGTCCTCACTGATAAGTGGCTGATATGTTTATCATGTCACTAGATGAAGTCAAGTTCAACACCCTCCAGGTAGATAAGTCTTTGATATGACATCAAGACTATAAAGACCATTAAGTGGTGTCAAGACTAAGACGGACTCAAGTGCCCAGCAGAGGGAATCGCAGTGATGCTCCTGTTGAGGGGGAGCAAGTACAGCACCTGTAGAAATGATTAAAGGAAATGGTCTTATTTAGGGGTAGCATGTCCAGCACTTGCTGAAACAGGATCACCCTCCTATTGAGTAGGTGCAGGCAGATGCTGCAGCAGATCAGCTGTCACAACTATTGGTCAGCTTATCCTAAGGAAAATGTATAGACAAGTGTAACGCCCCAAATCTTAAGGACGAATGGGATGAGAAGGGTGGGCAACACGGCCTGGGACACAGCCGTGTCCAAGGTCGTGTCCTACTCTGTGTGAGGCAACACGGTCAGGGACACGGGCGTGTCCATGGCTGTGTCCTGCACTCGAGTGCTGGCAGGGTGTTCTCAAGTGAGCTCGACAAAATGTATATAGTCGACGATCCTCGAGTTTGGTACACGGCCTGTGACAAGGGAGTGTCCAGGGTCGTATCCTGCTTTGCGCTCGACGTGTTCTCGAGTGAGCTCGATGAAATGCACTCGACGATCCTCAAG
The DNA here is from genome assembly GCA_039583875.1 of Platanthera guangdongensis. Taxonomy (NCBI): domain Eukaryota; kingdom Viridiplantae; phylum Streptophyta; class Magnoliopsida; order Asparagales; family Orchidaceae; genus Platanthera; species Platanthera guangdongensis. The sequence goes on along the minus strand of CM077156.1, from coordinate 144,889,626 downwards.
TGGGGCACACAGCCTGTGACACGGGCATGTTAATGGCCATGTCCTTCTCTGTGCTTGATCAGGATTGTGAGGACTGATGAACACGGGCAGGACACGAGTGTGTCAGAAGCCGTGTCTAGCACACGGCCTGTGACACGGGCGTGTCACTGGGCCGTGTCCTGGTCGGGTCAAGTTAGTTTCTTTGTCGCTTAAGGAACACGGCCTATGACACGGGTGTGTCACAAGCCGTGTTCAGCCCAGGAAAGTTTTTTTCAGGGCTTTTTGTGATCTTTCATTCCTTTCAACTAGGATCCAATGGCCCTGAGATATCCCTGATGTTATAAGTCCATGAGTTGAGGATAACTCTCTCATTATCAAAGGCTTTTCTCTTTCATTGTAAAGAGGTGGAGAGTGGGGAGAGTAAGGGAGGAGGAGGAGGAGGAATCCGGCTGCTGGTGGAGTTTTAGAGCCCCAAATCGCGTGCTGAGTCCATATTCGTGGAGGCAAGACCGTTGTGGTGCTTTTCATCCAGCTAGGTTTCCATGGCTCCAAAGTGATCGTCAAGGGTAACGATCTTTCTTCCTTGGACATGTGAAGTCCTTAATATGTCATATGCATGGGTTTCACCCACCAAAAGGTGGATTCTTGAGGGATTCCCCTTGGGTTGATTCTGGATATCCCCAAGATGTCTTGTATTTAGATCCAAAAATGTGTAGTACGGAACAGGCATACTGTGTGAAGCCCATCTGAACAGGTTGGTCTGGATTGGTGATGTTTTATTTTATGCACCGGAGAAGACTCCACGTATAAAGTATGTTTGTATATTCGGTGGGTTGTGCCTGTGAAGGGTAGTAGCAGAAGGTACTGGAGTGAAAGTTCAGGAAAATACCCGTAAAGTGTTTGTGCTATATGCTTGAAAGACCAATGTTTCTGGCACTGCAGGTGGCTACAGGGATTGCTGGATGGTTGATCCAGATAAGTTTAGGGTTGTGGATGGAAAGTGAGTTCTATCGCTAATGCCGGGCGATAGTGAGTGTTACTGGTGATGGATCCTAGCTAACCTATAATTGTGAAGCCAGTCCTTAGGGGACAGTGTGGCTATTTATGAGCTATGGGAGATCTTGAAAAGGCTTCATGCCGAACGGATAAGGGGAGGCCGACACGCATCAGTGAACTAACGATTTGAGCAACGGGAAACGGCTAAACTGTCTCCACGTTATGGTTGTCCGCCATGAGTGCTTGGGCGATTGGCATTCGGCAAAAATGCATAATGAGAGTCTTAGGCCTATGCGCCATCCGGTAGCAATGTCATGGGGGGCTATGGGCCAAATCCCGGGTCATTACAACAAGACTAAAGTCTCTGGCTGAAGGTCATGGAGCGAAATGCTCAAGTTTATCGTTGGGCTTTGGACCTTCGAATGGCGGTGGGACCCTGGTATTTCCGGTACACCAAACATGTGCCTCCAAATGTTGGTGGGACCCTGGCATTTCTGGTACACCAAGCATGTGTGTTCGAACGGCGGTGGGACCCTGGTATTTTCGGTACACCAAGAATGTGCCCTGAACAGCGGTGGGACCCTGGTATTTCCGGAACACCAAGAATGTGCATAGAGTGCACGGAGCGTCGGGCCACGTGGTCGACGTTTGTGATATGTTGACTGTGCGTGAGTGCACACTGTGTGATATATCTTCTTGTAAAATGTTATGCCTGCAGGAAAGGAATACCACTGCCCCGGGTAAGGTATAGGGTCGTTATAAATTGGTCAGCTGAACGCTGACCGTTGCTTTGTTTGCCACCACTACGGTGGATTGTCCCGTGTAGGTGCAGGTAAGCCGAGCAGAAAATAGGGGGATGAAGCCCTTATTGTTGTTGTTGCTACTGTTGTTATGCTAGCCTTTGAAGGCCAAAGAAGATGTTAATTTCATGTGTGGCCGACCTGCGTGCCGATATATGAAATTCATTGTTATAAAGCTTAATTGTAAGGCCATAAGGCCAGACTTGTTGTGTATTTGGAGAACATTCCTTCGTGTTGTTATATATATAAATGATGGTTTATATATTATGGACATTCAGATGAATTGAGTTCAAATAACTTAAAAGCTTCTTCTAGAATGCCCTGAGTTAAGATGTGAATAGTTTTTTATATTCACCCGTAACTTCGCCGCCTGTTTGTGGCATATGGTGTGGGGCCCCGGCCGGACCTTCTATTATATGTCATGTAGCAGGTGGAGGTGTTACATTTTGGTATCAGAGCCTCTCGGTCTTCCTTTTTCGAATTTGTGGTCGAATTCTTTTGTGGGGCGGCGAGCACGTGTAAGTGTGACCCACTATAACATTAATTAACTCAAGAATGTCCACTAAGGAATATAAATACACCTGCTTGAGAAACTTGTGCGCTCCTATATTGCTGTTATTGCTTGTGCAAGGACGCTAATGTGTGTCTTATCCACCTCTAGGTGACTCGTAGTGGTTTTGGGCCGTCTGAGCCCCAGCATTCTGATGAGAGTGCGGCACCATCTGAGGTGCCTACACCTCCTCCTTCTACGGAAACAGTACGCTTAGTTGCTGAGGCATTGTTTGCAATGATTCATGCACAACCTACTGGGCAGGCGCAGCCGGCATTGGTGCCAGAATGGGTTAGTGTAAGGCCAGAACTTGTTGAGGATGTTGATTCTCGGGCAGCTGAATGGCAGTTGAATAAGTTTATGAGCTTCAATCCTCCTACGTTTACGGGTGTGGGATCCACAACGCAGGCGGAAGATTGGTTGTCGCGCGTCAATCGAATATTGACGGCGATAAGGACGGAAGAAGATCAAAAGTTCACCTTGTCCACCTTATTATTGGAAGGAAAAGCTCGGTTATGGTGGGACGAGATAGAGTTACACCACTTAGCAGGCAGGAAACTAACAAAAGTCTCGATTGAGGAGATTTCACGACTTTTCTTGGCAAAACACTTGCCAGCGGCACAACGCATCGCGATGGAAAATGAGTTCCAGCATCTAACTCAGGGAGAGAGTAGTGTTGATACCTACTTGCATGAGTGTACATGATTGGGATGCTATGCGGGGTCTATCTTCGCTGATGAACAACGAAAAAAATCGATTCTACGAAGGATTGCAGGATGAGTTGAGATTCCTGCTATTAAGTTCGGTGAACCAAGGGTTTCAGGCATTGGTGGATACGGCATGTGCGTTGGAGAAGGATATGAAGTGGGTGCAAGAAAAAAGGGACTTGGATGTGACAAAGTCCGAGATCAAAGTGCCGCACCCGGGGAAATCAAAGTACCGAAGGAAATGGGGTAAGAGATTCAAGTCTTCTTCACAGGCTCCCTCGAGTATTGCAACGGGAGAAACTTCAAGGCAGGAGTCTCGGACCTGCTATATATGTGGTCGAGTGGGGCATATAGCTCGTAACTGTCAGGTTGGTCCACCAAAGGTTGAAAAGAAGACAGGAGCGTCATATGCTGAAAAGAGAAAGACAGTGGTGGAGTTCTCTGCATCCTAGGCGCAGCCCCGAGTATATAATCTTGGCCAGCAGGAGGTCATAAAGCAAAGTGATGTTGTTACTGTTACGCGGTACTATATTTGATTGTTGCTTTTGTTATTTCATGCCTTGTTTGCAGCATGTGTATAATGTGTTTGTATTAGGCTTTGTCCTGATTCGAGACTGTCCGGTGAGAGCACTATTTGATACTGGTGCTTCTCATTCATTTCTATCTATGGACTTCGTGTCATGGATCGGTGTACTGATTCGTATGGTGGCATATAGTGTGAAGGTGTTATTACCCAATGGATGTGTAATGCAGGCGGATAGGTCTTGCTTTGTGGAGGTACGAATAGAAAGTTGGGATTTCGGGTTAGAAGCATTAGTGCTGCCAATATCAGAATTTGATGTGATCTTTGACATGGACTGGCTCTCGGAGCAGCGTGCCTATATAGATTGCAAATCAAAGGAAGTCACATTGGAGCAAAATACCGAACGAGAAACGAATTTTGCCGGTATGCGAGGGTCGAGCATGACATTGATGTCTACTCTTCAAGTGGTTAAGGCAGTTCGAAAAGGCGCGGAGTTGTTCTTCATGCTTGTTGAGGTTGTTGAGCCAAAGGCCAGTGTGTATGATGTTTTGATTGTTTTGGATTTTGTGTTGTGTTTTCGTAGGAGCTTCCGGGATTACCTCCACAGCGGGAGATTGATTTCTCGATTGAGCTGGTGCCAGGTGCAAAACCTGTGGCCCGCTCGCCATATCGAGTAGCGCCAAAGTAAATGGACGAACTAAAAGTTCAACTGCAAGAATTGTTGGAACAGAGATACATACGCCTAAGTATGTCACCTTGGAGCACACCTGTTCTTTTTGTGAAAAATAAGGATGATAGCCTGCGATTGTGTATTGATTATCGTGAATTGAATAAGTTGACGGAGAAAAATAAATATCTGATTCCACGGATAGATGACTTCTTTGATCAATTGGCGGGATCGACAGTATACTCAATACTGGATTTGAAATCAGGCTACTACCAGTTGTGAATTGGGGATGGTAACATTCCCAAGACAGCATTTGGAACACGCTCAGGTCATTATGAGTTTACTGTAATGTCGTTTGGACTATATAATGTGCCATTGGTGTTTATGGATCTAATGCACCGAATGTTCCGAGAGTACTTGGACCTGTTTGTGATTGTCTTTATTGATGATATCTTGGTGTACTCTCAATCTGAAGAAGACCATGCGAACCATTTACGGTTGGTGTTGCATACCCTGTGGATAAATAAGCTCTACGCCAAGTTCTCAAAGTGTGAGCTTTGGTTGTCGTCGGTGGCTTTTCTTGGACATGTGGTGAGTGGAGCGGGCATTGTGGTGGATCCGTAAAAGATAAGAGCCATCCAGGAGTGGCCAATATTGTCTTTGGTGGCCGAAGTCAGGAGTTTCCTTGGACTGGCAGGTTACTACAGACATTTTCTAGAAAACTTCTCACGGATCGCTTTGCCTCTTACCACATTAACGAGGAAGGATTAGAAGTTTGTTTGGATGCCGGAGTGCGCGCCAGATTTTGAAGAGCTAAAAGATCTGTTGGATCCCTAGTTGATTTGGGCTAGGTTCACTACCTTAGGATGTGACCCATCATGTATAGCCAGGGTCAATTTGTGTCCTAGAGTCTAGGTCAAGTCCTTAGGCTCAACTCCAGATGGACCAGCTTTCAACAAGACCATCAGAGACTCCAGTCTAACATGTTTTCAAGACTAAGTAAAGTGAGTTTGACGTTCGTCGAACTCAGCTCAACAAAAGGAGTTCTGCGCTCGACGATCGTGAGATAATTCTTAGTGCTGAGCTCGACGATCTGTGTTCTCTGTTCGACGAAGACTGAGTTCCTTCTACAAGCTAAAGTCAGGACAACTTCAGAATTTTTCTAAGTCCAGCTTCAAGCTTCGGTCGACGAATTATATTCTGAGCTCGACGAACTTGGACCTCAAGTTCACAGCTTCTCAGGTCGATGAAGTAAGCTTCTCAGGTCGACCAATGCTATACTCTACTCGACGATTTTTGGACTCAGAGAATTTGTGTCGACACTTAGGGTTTGTGTCGACACCAGACATTTTATGTCGACACCAGCTTATGTCGACACCAGAGGATTTGTGTCGACACTAGAGGATTTGTGTCGACACCAAGATAAATCTGTCGACACCAACTTATGTAGACACAGCATTTCAGCAGATGCAGAATATTTTGCTTTAGTCCAGAACTTTTTCTCAACTCGACGAATTTGATTCTCAGCTCGATGAATGAAGACTGTCTGTTTGACGAATGAAGATTGTCTGGTCGACGAACTCTCTCAAGCTCAGCTCGACGAACTCAAGCTCAGCTCGACGAACACAAGTGCAGCTAGACGAATTGTGTTCTTCGTTCGACGAATCCAGACTAGGTTTTCTTCAAGTTTCCCATCCCGTTTCTTGGCGCTGATTCCTGAACATTTAATGCCAGATCTTCTCGGAATGTTACCGTTGTAAAGCGCATTGACTATGGACGATTACATGCCGTTTTTCCATGGGACAGTTAGGGAAATTATTGATTGTCGCTTCTTTCCAAAGCCGACTGCAATTACTGCTCGACATTCAAAAGTTTGAATGTTCCTCAGTCAGAAAGACACACAGTAAGAGAGAAAAAGAATCAAGCAGTGATAGAGTAACAGAATCACAGTACAGCAAGCAATACACACAATCAGACATACACTCTGAGGTTGTAGAGAAGAACAATCATCTCAAATCAAAAGTTCTTGACTGCAATTAGCCTTGACCAGAGAACATCTTCAAGAAGAAGAAGAAGAATATTCAAATTCAATCAAGAGTCTTCTTCATCTGTCAATTCTCAGGACAATTTCAAAGGAGAACAAAACTTTATCTGTCAAAATAAGTTCCTGAAGCATTTCTGGTCCAGGCATTCTAGGTCATTGAAGACCTATCACCCTGAAGCAGTGCTCCAGCATTCCTGACCAATTCAAAATCTCAGGGGAAGCAAGATCTGCTACAATCAATCCACAAGTCTTCTCTCTGATTGTTGACAGAGAAGACACTATCACCTTCTTTCCAATTCCTGTACAGGGTTTTAAATCCCTTCAAAATTATTCTGGTTGCAAGTCTCCTTCCAAAAGACTTGAGGTTTTGATTTTTGAGCACCTGAACAAAAGTACATTGGTGTCAGGCACCTGATCAAAAACCTGAGTGGATTCCTACCAGGGTGGTAGAAGAGTGGATGTACCCAGGTTGGGGAACCACTATAAAATTCTTGTGTCGTCTGGTTGCTCTTTTCTTTTGTTTTCTGGTTGTGCTCTGTGATTGCTCTGTGTTGATCTGTGCTTAGATAGTTGCTGTGCTTACTTTAGTTTATTTGCTTCCCTGTTCACTTAGGAATACAACAAATGTTGTAAAACATTTTTTGTGAGCACCATACTCTATTCACCCCCCTCTAGAATATATCAGATCTAACCTGCACTTTCAATTGGTATCAGAGCGAGGTTGGTTAAAATACCACACCTTAGTGGTTGCACAGGCTAACACCTGAACTCAAAGATCCCTCTAGTTAGATCTGTTTGTTTTAAGTTTGTTATTAGATTTATTTCTTCACAGACATGGCCCAAAACAAAGACTATGCAAGCATCAGACCTCCAGTGTGCAACCTTAACAAGTTTGTCATCTGGAAGGCAAGAATCAGATTATACATGAACTCTATTAATGAGGATATCTTTTCTGTTATTTTGACAGGTGTACCTCCAGCACCTACAGCTCCTACCAGCACTTCTACCAACATGACTGCAGTGCCTCCTCCAGAAAACAATGATGCATACAAGAAAGCCAAGATGGCAGATGCTAAGGCAATGAATATCTTAGCCCAGACTATGTCAGATGACATATTCCGGAAGGTGGCTGAGTGCACCTCAGCCAAGGCCATTTGGGACTCCCTTAACCAAATGGTAGCTGGCTCTACAGATGAAAGAAAGGACAGAAGATCCAATCTCATATCCCTGTATGAGAACTTTAAAAAGGATGAGAATGAATCAGTGGCAGACATGTACAACAGGCTGAGCACAATCATCAATGAGCTCAAAACTCTGGATAAGGACATCACCTTGATAGAGGTTAATGATAAGATTCTGATGTGCTTCCCTAGCTCTTGGGATTCCAGAATCTGGCTAATCAAAGAAGCCAGAAGCCTCAATGAGATATCAATTTAGTCTCTGTTAGGCAAATTGAAATCCTATGAGCAGCTGATCAAATCAAGAGAAGCAGCAGAACAGAAGGCAATAACTCCAGTTAGAAAGGAACACAGCATAGCCTTCAAAGCATCTGAAGAAAGTGAGACATCAACTTCCAATGAAGAGCTCATGAGCCTCTTTGCCAAAAGGTTCAACAAGATGACAAGGAAGGATTTCAGAAGGAAATCATCCAGACAGGATGATAAGCCCAAGTTTGACAAGACACCAACCAAGGAGGTGGTGTGCTTTGGGTGTAGAAAACCTGGACACTACATTTCAGAATGTCCAGAAAGCCAAAAGGAGGACAAGAGCAGAGAAAAGGACTCCAGGAGAAGACATAACAGCAGACCCACTTCCAGCAAATATAAAAAGAAAGACAAGTGATTTGTTGCTGAGACCTGGAGTGACACTGAAGAAGAAACATCCTCTTCCAGTTCAAGTGAAGAAGAGGAAGAAGCAATATCCAAGGAGGTGTGCCTTATGGCAATTGATGCCTCCAGGAGCAATTCTGGATCTGAAGAAGAATCTGAAGATGAAGCTGCATCAGACTCAGATGCAGATCAGGTTATCTCTAGCTTTGACTTTAGTTCTGATTTATTTAAAGCAGAATTCAAATCTATGTGCTTATACTTAATCAACTCAGAAAAGGAAATAAAAATTCTTAGAGAAAGACTAAGCAATCTTGAATCTGTAAATTCAGAAAACATAAAGCTAACAGACCAATTAACCTTAGCTAATGAACATATAATCAAATTAAAATCTGAATTATGTGAGGCCAAACAACTTGAGCAATCTCTCAATGGGAGAAGCCTCAAGCTGATGGACATTACAAGCACGGTGAATGCCAGATTAAATGCCAAGCTGGGCTTGGGTGCTTCATCAAATTTACTCCCCATAATAAAGAAAAATATTCTTTCAACCCCCATCAAATTTATCTCTGTTAAGGGAAAGGAAAAGATTATGAACAAATCATTGTCTAAAAACACTCCTAAACCTATAGACAAGAGAAACAAAAATCTGAAAACAGCAAATAAAAACAAAGTTCAGCAGCAATCGTCGAACGCAGATCGACGAAATGTGGCCAGTTTGTCGAACTCAGATCGACGAATGCTGAACGCAAACTTCAGATATAATAATTCGTCTAACTGCGATCGATGAACTGTGTATGGTTCGTCGAGCAGAGGTCGACGAACTTGGGGCGCAGACAATGACTATTGTCATTTTCTGAGCAGAGATCGACGATCTCAGCCCTATTCGTCGAACTCTGGTCGACGAACTTACAATAATTCGTCGAACCCAGAAAGACCAAACTCAAATCATTTCTCTTACAGAAATCTTAAGCCAACTAATAAGACATTTAATCCAATAGCTGATTGGGTAATTCCACCTAGGAGATATCACCCCTTAGGGTATAAATCACAACCTGTTTTATCAGTTATATCTAGTTTTTCATTCCAACCAAATCAAGGACCCAAGGTAACCTGGGTACAAGAACAATTGAATTTTGTTTTTCTTTGCAGGTATAGGTGAAGGGCTATCCAAGGGTGAGTCAGACCTGGTACTTGGACAGTGGTTGCTCCAAACACATGACAGGCAGCAAGGGCAATTTATCCAACTACAAGCCCAAGCTAGGACCAAAGGTGATCTTTGGAGATTCCAACAGTGGTCAATCAGAAGGATATGGGACAGTGAAGATTGGAGCAGTGACCTTCAAGAAAGTAACTTGTGTAAGAGGACTTAAACATAACCTTATATCCATAAGTCAATTATGTGATGAAGGTTATCAGGTACATTTTAACTCTACTTCTTGTTCTATTATTGATAATAAAAACAAAACTGTTTTAATTGGACTTAGACAAGGTAACATATATTTAGTAGATTTTATTTCTGCCACAACTGATATCTGCTTACTGAATGTTACTAGTAATCAAAATGAGTTATGGCATAAAAGATTAGGACATGTAAACCTTAAGAATATATCTAGGTTATCTAAAGACAACCTTGTTAGAGGCTTACCTTCTGGCCACTACAAGAAGGAAATCCTATGCAGGGCTTGTCAATTAGGCAAGCAAACCAAAACTAGCTTTAAATCCATTAATAAAAGTGATTCACCTAGGATATTGTATTTGCTTCATGTGGATCTATTTGGACCCATTGTAGTACAAAGCCTAGGAGGGAAGTCTTACACTTTAGTGATTGTTGATGACTTCTCTATATTCAGTTGGGTAGCCTTTCTGAGAGCTAAGTCAGATACATTCAAGGTTCTTACAGATTTTCTGAGGACCATACAGATTGAGTTCTCTACTCAAGTTGCATTGATCAGAAGTGATCATGGCACAGAGTTTGAGTCTCTTCTTATGCATGAGTTCTGTGAGAAGGAAGGTATCAGGAAGTGCTTCTCAGCTCCTAGAACTCCCCAACAAAATGGGGTTGCTGAAAGGAAAAATAGGACACTCATTGAATCTGCAGGCACATTATTGGCAGATGCTTACATGCCTCTATCCTTTTGGGCAGAAGCTATAAATACTGTCAACTATGTCCTGAATAGAAGCCTTATACATAAGCTAAAAAATAAGACCCCCTATGAATTACTTAAAGGGAAGAAACCTAAAATCACATACTTTAAAGTCTTTGGTTCTATTTGTTACATTCACACAAATAACAAGAGATACATTAGAAAGTTTGAGGCCAAGGCTGAAGAAGGGATTTTTCTAGGATATTCCCAAGTAAGCAAGGCCTATAGGGTGTTCAATAAATCAACTCTTAAAATTGAAGAATCTATTCATATATCTTTTGATGAGGCTAACATATCATACAAGGAGAAAGAGATTTCTACCATAAGCTCTTTGCAGGTTCCACCACTGTGTGAGTTTATGGATGGACTTAACCTTACCCAAAAGGTATCAAACCATCCTACTCCACAGGTTGCTGAAGATAGTGAAGAAGAAATTCAAGAGGAAGTGGCTGAGCTTCCCTCAACAGCTAGTATCATTCCCCAAGAGGAATTAAATACAGAAGCTGTTGCTCAACCAACTCCACCAACTGATCTTGTCACACTTAGAGATCACCCCAGATCTCAAGTGATTGGAGACATTTCAACAGGTGTACAGACAAGGCATCAACTCAACCAAGACTTGATGCATGCCTGTTTTCTCTCTCAAATTGAACCTCTCACCATTCATGAGGCAGAGCAAGATCCTCACTGGATCATTGCAATGCAAGAGGAACTAAATCAGTTTGAGAGATGTAGAGTTTGGGATTTGGTTCCAAGACCCCATAACTACCAGTTATTGGAACCAAATGGGTCTACAGGAACAAGTTGGATGCTCAAGGCAACATAGTGAGGAACAAGGCTAGGCTTGTTGCTCAAGGCTACAGACAAGAGGAAGGAATAGACTATGACCAAACCTTTGCCCATGTTGCAAGGTTAGAGGCCATTAGGATATTCCTTGCCTATGCAGCTCACAAGAGATTCAAGGTTTACAAAATGGATGTCAAAAGTGCATTTCTGAATGGAGTGCTTCAAGAAGAGGTTTATGTAGAACAACCTCCAGGTTTTATCTCTCCAACTCAACCCTCTTTTGTTTTTAAATTGCATAAAGCTCTTTATGGTTTAAAGCAATCTCCAAGAGCTTGGTATGAGACCCTAGCAAGCTTTCTTTTAGAGCATATATTTACAAGAGGAACCATAGATAAAACACTTTTCACTAGACATCTTAAGGACCAAATTTTGTTAGTACAAATATATGTGGATGACATTATTTTTGGGTCTACTGATCCCAAATTGTGCAAGAGGTTTGCTGATCTCATGCATTCTAAATTTGAGATGAGTAGCATGGGTGAGCTTTCCTACTTCCTTGGTCTCCAAGTGAAGTAGCTCCCAGATGGTATCTTCCTCTCCCAAGCTAAGTATGCTAAAGAGCTTATCAAAAAGTTTGGGATGGGTGATGCTTCAGGGATGAAAACCCCTATGGCTACAAATGCTGTTGTGGATTATGATGCAGCAGGGAAACCTGTGGATCAGAAAAATTATAGGGCAATTGTTGGATCCCTATTATACCTAACAGCTAGCAGACCTGATATAATGTTTGCCACATGCCTTTGTGATAGGTTCCAAGTGAACCCTAAAGAATCTCACCTTATTTTCCTAAAAAGAATTTTGAGATATATAAAGAGTTGCCCTAGTCTAGGACTCTGGTATCCTGCAGTGTCAGAGTTTGAGTTAACTGGATACTCAGATGCTGACTATGCTGGATGTAGAGTGGACAGGAAAAGTACCGCTGAAACTTGCCAGTTCCTTTGTATGAGGCTTGTCTCCTGGTTTTGTAAAAAGCAGACATCTGTGTCTACATCAACTGCAGAAGCAGAATACATGGCTGCTGGCAGCTGCTGTTCACAGATGTTATGGATACAAAACCAACTCTTAGACTATGGTGTCAACTTAAATAATTCAACATTGTTTTGTGATAATACTAGTGTTATTGCTATAGTACAGAATCCAGTTCACCATTCTAGGACTAAACATATTGAAATAAGACATCATTTCATTAGAGATAATGTGGACAAAAAGAAAATTAACTTGATCCATAATCCTACTGATCTACAGAGAGCACACATTTTCACCAAGCCATTGGATGAGAAAACCCATCTGTTCTTTATAAATCGACTGGGAATGATTAATGGAGAAGAGTTACCCTAGTTTCTGTCTGCATTCGATGAATTTTCCAGAGTTCGTCGAACGGAGTTCGACGAATTAGGGAAAGTTTGAGAGATTCTCGTCGAACGGAGATCGACGAATTCTCTGTGTGTGGAAACAATTTTCGTTGACCAGAGATCGACGAACTGTGCTTCATAAGACGTTTCGACGAACGGAGTTCGACAAACTGTTTTCGATTCTTCAGGATGAGATCGACGAATTATTTTTCTATAACTTATTTCGTCGAGCTCAGTTCGAAGAATTGTTTTCTTTTCGTGGAACGGAGATTGTCGATTCATATTTTGAAAATCTTATATCTAGGTTTTCTTCGACCTCCGTCCCGCGCTCTCAGTTCTTTTGCTCTTGATCGCCATTTTTCTCTGTGTTTCTTGCAGGTTATTAATGGCGATCCCAGCAGGAGCCTTGGCAGGAATGAAGTTTGATACTGGTTTTGACATAGATTTCGACTCCTTCCAACATTTAGACCCCATTTTCCTCTACATCCTGGAACTCTTAGAGGAACTCGGTCTCAAGGACTTCATGACCAGAAGAATTAAGTTGCACGGAACGGAGATTCGAGAATGGGTTTATACATCTACAGTTTCTGAAGAAGATGTTCTGACCGGCAATATCGGGAGTCATGCTATTTCATTATCTCCCGCAGTTCTTTCTGAGATATTTGGTTTGGTTAACGGCAAAGACAACATGGAAATGGATTCTGAGGAATACAGTGATATGCTGAAACTAATGGGTTTTTCAGGTAGCAACCCTAACAAACTGCTGAAGAAGCAACTGTCTGCCGCGTACCAATTTCTGGCAGACATTGTAGGGAAAGTGCTAATGGGAAAGCACTCAGCGCATGACTACATAACCCAGCACCAATTCCTGGTTATGTGTGTCGTGGTGAATAAGAGACGTGTCAACTAGGGCACAGTTTTCTTTGAGTTGATCAAGAAGAAGAATAGCAAGAAGGAAGTCTGCTTTGGCAGAATTTTGGGAATTTTTCTCCAAGAGAAGGCTGCTGAATGTATGGTCTCCCCGACCATCTCCATAAATGCCAGCAAGCGCCTCACATGCGCTATGTTTGGCAGGTGGGAGAGGACTATCTCAAAACCTTCCAAGGGTTCTTCCTCTTCCATCCCACCTTCTGAGAGCACAAGGGCTGTAAAGGCCGCTCCCCTCCCTGCTGAAGAGGTCCTTCTATCTCCACCATTTCTTCCAGCACCTCTTCCTCCAAAACAGCCTCCTCATGTGCCTACCCCTCCTTCATCTCCACCTCTAGACATCACCAACATCCCATCTCCACATTCATTTTCCCCTCTGCCAGCAAACCAACAACCCACCCCTCCAGCTTCACCTCAGGACACTCACATTCCTACACCTCCTCGGTCTCCTCTTCCCCCACACTTATCCACCATTCCATCTTACAACATACCCTCAGACACAATCATGCCAGATGCCCCCACTCCATCTGTAATTCCTCCTCCCATTCCATCCTCTTCCCCTTCCACATGTGATCCATCTACCATCATCTCCTTGCTCACTCCTCTCATCAAATCTCTTATCCAAGAGGCCATTACACCTCTTGTTGTAACGTCTCGGTTTAGAGCTCAGAGGCTACCGCACCCGAATGGGCCGCATAGCGTGTCTCTCCCCGGTACCCCGTCACAGGACTGCAGTCCGTGCCACCCAAACCCATCTCCGCACCTGTTTCTCAATACGGCGGGTTTTTGCGAGCGCGGGGTTTCGAACCCACACTGCCTTGATAAGGCACCTTCCACAGTCCTCATCACCAACTGAGGACTTTTATGTAACGTCCTGTTTCTCAATACACAGTCCTCATCACCTTCCACAGTCCTCATCACCCGAATGGGCCGCATAGCGTGTCTTGCCCCGGTGCCCCGTCACAGGACTGCAGTCCTTGCCACCCAAACCCATCTCCGCACCTGTTTCTCAATACGGCGGGTTTTTGCGAGCGCGGGGTTTCGAACCCACACCGCCTTGATAGGGCACCTTCCACAGTCCTCATCACCAACTGAGCTGGCAGCTCAGCTGGTGATGAGGACTGTGGAAGGTGCCCTATCAAGGCGGTGTGGGTTCGAAACCCCGCGCTCGCAAAAACCCGTCGTATTGAGAAAGAGGTGCGGAGATGGGTTTGGGTGGCACGGACTGCAGTCCTGTGACGGGGCACCGGGGCGAGACACGCTATGCGGCCCATTCGGGCGTGGTAGCCTCTGAGCACTAAACCGGGACGTTACATAAAAGTGCACTTTTTATGTAGCGGCCCGGCCTAGGGCTCAGAGGCTGCCATACCCAAATGGGCCGCACAGCGTGGCCCACCCGTAGGCCAGCTACAGGACTGCAGTCCAGGCACCCAAACCCATCTCCGGCCTGTTTCTCAATACGGCGGGTTTTTGTGAGCGCGGGGTTTCGAACCCACACCGCCTTGATAAGGCACCTTCCACAGTCCTCATCACCAACTGAGCTGTAGCTCAGCTGGTGATGAGGACTGTGGAAGGTTCCTTATCAAGGCGGTGTGGGTTCGAAACCCCGCGCTCGCAAAAACCCGGCGTATTGAGAAATAGGTGCGGAGATGGGTTTGGGTGGCACGGACTGCAGACCTGTGACGGGGCACCGGGGCGAGACACGCTATGCGGCCCATTCGGGTGCGGTAGCCTCTGAGCTCTAAACCGGGACGTTACACTTGTGACCTCCATCAATTCCTTATCTGCCCAGATCTCTATCCTATCTGCTGCCCCCTCTTCATTCAGGGGCCTGGCTCCAGGTCTTCCTGAACACAGGTAGGGGGAGATGCTCAGTGATGAAGTTGCAGTAGATGCAGTTGCAGCAGCAGCAGTAGCAGTCACAGCAGCAGTTCCCTCTCCAGCAGATGCAGATTCAGATGAGGATACAACAATTTTGACAGATTTTGATTCTGAGATGATTGAGTTAATTCAATTTATGGACACTGACATTGATTTGGATGAGTCAGTTCAACAAATAAAAACTGATGGTGATTTCCATTTAAATCCCACAGTTAACTTATCTGATTTGTTGAGCAATTTTGATACTGTACATATGCAATTTCTTCCAGCTGATTTTACTAAGCCAAGTTTGGCTATTGTACCTTACACCTCTCCAGCTAGTCAAGCAGTTGCTAAGCAACTCTGTGATAATTTTGCTCTCTCAGCTTCAGCCTCCATCTCTATTGCAAGCCCAGAAGTCATTCCAGAAGAAATTCAAGCCCCAACTTTTGTTATGGATGACTCTCCCCTACCAGATTTGGATGAGCTTATTCTTGCTGACATTGAAGAAGAGAATAGGACAGCAGCTGAAAGCTCTATCCCTATTGTTTCTATTTCCTGTGCAGCTCCCTCCTCTCCTAGTGCTGATATTCCAGTTCCTGAACCTTCTGCCCCTCCTCCAGAAAAGGCAGTTATTTCTGATAAAGCTTTGAAAGCTTTGGATGCATTGTATGATAACCCTCAGGGTTCAGATAGTAAAGAAGATGATGATGATGATTCTGATGAAGATGCTGCCAGTAAGAAAAAGAGACTGTTGTCTAAGAAGAGAAAGGCTCCTCCTCCTCCAGCTCCTAAGCCAAACCCCTCTGCAAACACTCCCTATTATATTCTGCACAATGTAGCTCCTTATAATGGTATGACAGAATGGATGTGGCTATCCAAGAACCAACAGAAAGAAAGGAAGAGAAGCAGGAGATATTCCCCTCCTCCAGTGCACAGATTTAGAAAGGATCCTCCTCCTT
Organism: Platanthera guangdongensis; assembly: GCA_039583875.1. NCBI lineage: Eukaryota > Viridiplantae > Streptophyta > Magnoliopsida > Asparagales > Orchidaceae > Platanthera > Platanthera guangdongensis. The sequence continues at coordinate 144,873,440 of CM077156.1, read as the reverse complement.
CTCCAGCAGCTAGTGCCTCTGGCTCCTCTACCCCCCAGAGATCTGCCCCAATGCAAACTTATCAAAGACAATCAGGGAGATCTTCTGGAAGTGGCCAGCAGAGGCAGCCATCCTCAGGTAGTCATCAACACCAACAGCAGCAGCAGCAAAAGATTTTTGAAGTACAGCAAGCTGAAAGTCCAAAGAGACCTCTCTCTCCTCCAATCCCTTTTGAAGATCCTGAAACTACAAATACAGCAAGAATGGCTAGATACCAGGAATTAATTGGACTATCTTTGATAAATAAAGCCAAGGCTGAAGGCAAAGATACATCAGGACTTACAACAATGTCAAAGTATAGAAAGGAAGAGCTGAAAAGGTTTGACAAAGGCAACAAATTGTTTAATGTTGATAATTATATGAAACTACATCCAGAAGCAGTTGTCCCCAGAGCAACTTCATTGAATATTATTGGGGCAGCTGATATGACTATGACAAGGGCTCAGGCTCTAGATCCTAAGAGAGAAATTGTCTTCAAGAAGCCTGGAGAAAAGAATACAGAAGACAAATCTATGCAGAAGAAGCCAAAGAAGTAATCTTTTTGTGTTATTTCATTTTTTATCTGTTTTTGTTTTTCAAACCATGCTATCTGTTTAAACAAAGCTGTGTGTATATATATATCTGTTGCATGTGTTATAATTTTATGTCAGATATATCTCTTTTCTTGCTTTGTTTTTCTGATTTGAGTCTCTGTTAGTGACCTCACCCAAATAGGGGGAGATTGTTGGATCCCTAGTTGATTTGGGCTTGGTTCACTGACTTAGGATGTGACCCATCATGTATAGCCAGGGTCAATTTGTGTCCTAGAGTCTAGGTCAAGTCCTTAGGCTCAACTCCAGATGGACCAGCTTTCAACAAGACCATTAGAGACTCCAGTCTAACAAGTTTTCAAGACTAAGTAAAGTGAGTTCGACGTTCGTCGAACTCAGCTCGACGAAAGGAGTTCTGCGCTCGACGATAGTGAGACAATTCTTAGTGCTGAGCTCGACGATCTGTGTTCTCTGTTCGACGAAGACTGAGTTCCTTCTACAAGCTAAAGTCAGGACAACTTCAGAATTTTTCTAAGTCCAGCTTCAAGCTTCGGTCGACGAATTATATTCTGAGCTCGACGAACTTGGACCTCAAGTTCACAGCTTCTCAGGTCGACGAAGTCAGCTTCTCAGGTCGATGAATGCTATACTCTACTCGACGATTTCTGGACTCAGATAATTTGTGTCGACATTTAGGGTTTGTGTCGACACCAGACATTTTGTGTCGACACCAGCTTATGTCGACACCAGAGGATTTGTGTCGATACTAGAGGATTTGTGTCGACACCAAGATCAATCTGTCGACACCAACTTATGTCGACAAAGCATTTCAGCAGATGCAGAATATTTTGCTTTAGTCCAGAACTTTTTCTCAGCTCGACGAATTTTATTCTCAGCTCGATGAATGAAGACTGTCTGTTTGACGAATGAAGATTGTTTGGTCGACGAACTCTCTTAAGCTCAGCTCGACGAACTCAAGCTCAGCTCGACGAACACAAGTGCAGCTCGACGAATTGTGTTCTTCGTTCGACGAATCCAGACTAGGTTTTCTTCAAGTTTTCCGTCTCATTTCTTGGCGCTGATTCCTGAACATTTAATGCCAGATCTTCTCGGAATGTTATCGTTGGAACGTGCATTGACTATGGACGATTACATGCCGTTTTTCCATGGGACAGTTAGGGAAATTATTGATTGTCGCTTCTTTCCAAAGCCGACTGCAATTACTGCTCGACATTCAAAAGTTTGAATGTTCCTAAGTCAGAAAGACACACAGTAAGAGAGAAAAAGAATCAAGCAGTGATAGAGTAACAGAATCACAGTACAGCAAGCAATACATACAATCAGACAGACACTCTGAGGTTGCAGAAAAGAACAATCATTCTCAAATCAAAAGTTCTTGACTGCAATCAGCCTTGACCAGAGAACATCTTCAAGAATAAGAAGAAGAACATTCAAATTCAATCAAGAGTCTTCTTCATTTGTCAATTCTCAGGACAACTTCAAAGGACAACAAAACTTTATCTGTCAAAAGAAGTTCCTGAAGCATTTATGTTCCAGGCATTCTAGGTCATTGAAGACCTATCACCCTGAAGCAGTGCTCCAGCATTCCTGACCAATTCAAGATCTCAGGGAGAGCAAGATCTGCTACAATCAATCCGCAAGTCTTCTCTCTGATTGTTGACAGAGAAGACACTATCACCTTCTTTCCAATTCCTATACAGGGTTTTAAATCCCTTCAAAATTATTCTGGTTGCAAGTCTTCTTCCAAAAGACTTGAGGTTTTGGTTTTTGAGCACCTGAACAAAGGCTCATTGGTGTGAGGCACCTGATCAAAAACCTGAGTGGATTCCTACCAGGGTGGTAGAAGAGTGGATGTACACAGGTTGGAGAACCACTATAAAATTCTTGTGTCGTCTGGTTGCTCTTTTCTTTTATTTTATGGTTGTGCTCTGTGATTGCTCTGTGTTGATCTGTGCTTAGATAGTTGCTGTGCTTACTTTAGTTTATTTGCTTCCCTGTTCACTTAGGAATACAACAAAAGTTGTAAAAAGTTTTTTGTGAGCATCATACTCTATTCACCCCCTCTAGAGTATATCAGATCTAACCTGCACTTTCAGAGTCATTTGAACACGACGCCCGTTTTGACGTCGCCATGTGGTATAGATGGCTATGAGATTTATAGTGATGCTTCAGGGAGCGGCTTAGGCTACGTTGTTCTTCAATTTGGAAAGGTGGTCGCTTATGGCTCATGTCATATGATAGTGCATGAGGAAAACTATCTCGTCCACGACTTGGAGTTGGCGGCGGTAATATTTGCACTTAAACTATGGTGTCATTATTTATATGGCGTGAAGGTGGATATATTCACGGAGCATAAGAGCCTAAAGTACTTATTGGACCAGAAGGATCTCAATATGCGACAACGAAGGGGATGGAGTTACTCGGGGACTACACCTTTGATATTCACTACACTCCCGGGAAAGGAAATGTGGTCGCAGATGCCTTGGGTCGTAGGACTCTAGCAAGGGCAAATTTGTTGCAGATGCATAATGAGCGTCTAATCCAGGAGTTGGAAACGTTAGAGATTTCTTGTGTTGACAAGAATTCCACAGCATGTGCGTGCTTGCATTGGACGGAGGTACAGTGTGACCTTGCGGACAGGGTTCAGCGGGCAACGGAAGTTGACGAAAGTCTGCAATGCTATGTAGTGGATGGGTCGAAGGACCAATTCTCCTGGGATGACGGCCTTTTATAGAAAGAGGTTCATTTGTGCGTTCCAAGTACGGGTAAGCTAAGAGAAGAATTGATGTATGAGGCTCACTTTACGAAATACTCAATTCACCCAGGGAGCACAAAGATGTACAAAGACATGAAAAAGTTGTTCTGGTGGCTAGGGTTAAAGAAAGACATAGCACATTATATGGCTAAATATCAGACATGTGCCTTAGTGAAAGCTAAATGTCTGAAGCCTGAAGGTTTCCAGAAGTTGTTACCTATTCTAGAGTGGAAGTTTAATGATATTTCAAAGGATTTAGTGCATGGTTTGCCAAGGTCTCAACGCGGTAATGATTCAATTTGCGTGATCGTAGACCTGTTAACTAAAGTTGCTCACTTTCTTCCGAACAAGAGGGACGAGTTAGCGGAAGTCTTGGCGAAACTCTATATTGAGCAAATCGTACGATTACACGGTGTTCCATGTAGCATCGTAAGTGATCGTGACAGGCAATTCATATCGAATGATTGGAGGTTAATCCATCAACTATTGGGAACAAAGTTATTGTTCAGTACGGCCTTTCATCCCCAAACTGATGGCCAGACTGAGAGGACCAATAGAATGATGGAGGACATGCTCTGAATGTGCACATTGGATTTTCGTAAGAGGTGGGAAGATCATCTCTATATGATAGAGTTTGCCTACAATAATAGCAACCAGGCGAGCATAAGTATGGCACTGTTTGAAGCTTTGTATGGTCAAAATGTCGTACACCATTAGCTTGGGCGAAAGCAGGCGAATCTAAACTATATAAGCGTAAGGAAGCGAAGAAGCTAAGTCAACGATATGCTCTATTCGGGAGAGACTACTGATAGCCCAAGATAGATAAGCCAAATATTACAACGCCAAGCCCTGAAATGTTGAGTTTGTGATTGGCGATTGGTATATTTGAAAATCAAACCCTTCAAAGGCATGTCCAGGATTCAGCGCTTGAAAACGTTAAGTCCGAGATATCTTGGTCCATTTGTAGTGGTGGAAAGAGTTGGTGAAGTTGCTTATCGGCTAGCTCTTTCAGATGAATTGAGTGGATTGCATAATTTATTCCACATCTCAGTGCTTTGAAAAGCCGTAAAAGATCCAACTCAAGTGGTTGTGAATGATCGCGTTCTGATCGAATTTGGCCTAACGACGAAGGTTAAGCCCATTCGGATCGAGGATAAAGTCGATAAACAGTTGCATAACAAAACAATCGGGATGTTCAAGATCTGATGGGACAACTGTGGTCGTGAGGAGCTAACATGGGAGCGGGAGCAGACCATGCATGTGAAGTTTCCCAAACTATTTGGTTAAACTTGCATACCAACTTGTATAGTACAGAACATAAAATGTTGTCACACATTTTGTTGAAGAGTATCCTGAGTACTGTTTGCAAATTTTGGGACGAAATTTCTTGTAAGGAGGGTAGGATTGTAACGCCCCAAATCTCGAGGATGAATGGGCTTAGTAGGGTGGGCAACACGGCCTGGGACACAGGCGTGTCTAAGGCCGTGTCCTACTCTATATGAGGCAATACGGCCAGGGACACGGGCATGTCCATGGCCGTGTCCTGCACTTGAGTGCTGGCAGGGTGTTCTCGAGTGAGCTCGACAAAATGTAGTCGACGATCCTCGAGTTAGGTACACGACCTATGACACGGGCGTATCCAGGGCCGTGTCCTGCAATACGCTTGACGTGTTCTCGAGTGAGCTTGATGAAATGCACTCGACAATCCTTGAGTGGGGCATACGGCCTGTGACACGGGAGTGTCAATGGTCATGTCCTTCTCTGTGCTTGATTAGGATTATGAGGAATGATGAACACGGGCTGGGCATGGGCGTGTCCGAAGCCATGTCTAGCACATGGCCTGTGACACGGGCGTATCACAGGGCCGTGTCTTGGTCGGGTCAAGTCGGTTTCTTTGCCACTTAAGGAACATGGCCTATGACACGGGCGTGTCACAGGCCGTGTTCAACCCAGGAAAGTGTTTTTCATGGCTTTTTGTGGTCATTCATTCCTTTCACCTAGGATCCAACGGCCCTGAGATCCCCCTACTGTTATAAGGCCATGAGTTAAGGATAACTCTCTCATTATCAAAGGTTTTTCTCTTTCTTTGTAAAGAGGTGGAGAGTGTGGAGAGTAAGGGAGTAGGAGGAGGAATCCGTCTGCCGGTGGAGTTTTAGAGCCCCGAATTACGTGCCGAGTCCAGATTCGTGGAGGCAAGACTGTTGTGGTGCTTTTCATCCAGCTAGGTTTCCATGGCTTCAAAGCGATCGTCAAGGGTAACGATGTTTCTTCCTTAGACATGTGAAGTCCTTAATATGACATATGCGTGGGTTTCCCCCACCAAAAGGTGGATTCTTGAGGGATTCCCCTTGGGTTGATTCTGGATATCCCTAAGATGTCTTGCATGTAGATCCGGAAATGTGTAGAACAGAATAGGCATACTGTGTGAAGCCCATCTGGACAGGTTGGTCTGGATTGGTGATGTTTTATTTTGTGCACCGGAGAAGACTCTGCATATAAATGAGTATGTTTGCAGATTCAGTGGGTTATGCCTGTGAAGGGTAGTAGCAAAAAGTACTGGAGTAAAAGTCCAGGAAAATACCTGCAAAGTGCTTGTTTTATATGCTTGAAAGACCAGTGTTTCTAGCACAACAGGTGGCTGCAGGGATTGCTGGATGGTTGATCCAGATAAGGTTAGGGCTGGGGACGAAAAGTGAGTTCTGTCACTAACGCCGGGCAATAGTGAGTGTCACTGGAGATGTCTCCTAGCTAACCTGTGATTGTGAAGCCAGTCCTTAGGGGATAGTGTGGCTATTTGTGAGCTATGGGAGTTCTTGAAAAGGCTTCATGCCGAATGGATAAGGGGAGGCCGACCCGCATCAGTGAACTGATGATTTGAGCAACGGGAAACGGCTGAACTGTCTCTGCATTATAGTTGTATGTCATGTGTGCCTGGCCAATTGGCATTCTGCAGAAATGCATAATGAGAGTCTTAGGCCTGCGCGTCATCCGGTAACGATGTCATGGGGATATGGGCCAAATCCCGGGTCGTTACAACAAAACTAAAGTCTCTGGCTGAAGGCCGTGGAGCGAAATGCTCAATTTTGTCATTGGGCTTTGGACCTTCGAACGGCGGTGGGACCCTGGTATTTCTGGTACACCAAATATGTGCCTTTGAATGGTGGTGGGACCCTGGCATTTCTAATACACCAAGCATGTGCCTTCGAACGGCGTTGAGACCCTGGTATTTCCGGTACACCAAGAATGTGCCCTGAACGGCGTGGGACCCTAGTATTTTTGGTACACCAAGAATATGCCCAAAGTGCACGGAGCGTCGGGCCACGTGGTCGACGTTTGTGTTATGTTGATTATGCGTGAGTGCACACTGTGTGATATATCTGCTTGTAAAATGTTATGCCTACAGGGAAGGAATACCGCTGTCCCGGGTAAGGGGTAGGGTCGTTATAAATTAGTCAGCTGAACATTGATCGTTGCTTTGTTTGTCACCACTGCGGTGGATTGTCCCGTGTAGGTGCAGGTAAGCCGAGCGGAAAATAGGGGGTTGAAGCCCATGTTGTTGTTGTTGCTGCTGCTATGCTGGCCCTCGAAGGCCAAAGAAGATGTTAATTTCATGTGTGGCCGGCCTGTGTGCCGATGTATGAAATTCATAGTTATAAAGCTGAACTGTAAGGCCATAAGGCCAGAGCTGTTGTGTATTTGGAGAACATTCCTTCGTGTTGTTATATATATAAATGTTGGTTTATATTTTGTGGACATTCAGATGAATTGAGTTCAAACAACTTAAAAGCTTCCGCTATAATGCTCTGAGTTAGGATGCGAATAGTTTTTTATATTAATCCGTAACTTTGACGCCTATTTGTGGCATACGATGTGGGGCCCCGGCCGGACCTTTTATTATATGTCATGTAATGGGTGGAGCTGTTATAAAGAGGAACAACTAGCAGCCAGCTTAAGTGGATCCATGGTTCACTCAAGAGTCAAGAGGCTGCAATGATGTGGTGTATCAATGATATCACCATAAGTGGATGTTGATTCTGTAGATGCAACATCATCAAGTAGAACTATGTGTGCTGCAAGTTCAAGTGATACAGTGTTGTGTTGTTTCAATATATCAACACAAAAGGTATGACCCCTAATCAAGTGGTGTGATTACTAGGCTAATTTCCTTAGTAGTATCAACAAAGGACCTTGACTGGGATCAAGAGATAATCTCTCTCATGATCCTTTCTCCTCCCTCAATAGATATATCAATTGAAGAAGCCAGAAATGGGGAGATGTGTGGCCATACTAGAGAGGAGAGGTGTGGCAACACTTTTAATGGGGGAGATTAGAGATGTAGATGCAATAATATAGAAGCAATACTTGACATGACTAGGTCATGTTGAGTCAGTTCATATTACTTGAAAAGATTCAAGTAGTATGAGAAATGCAATGACTGACTACATGTCGAGCCATGATTGTGTCAGTGCATATTACGAGGTAAGTGCTTCTAGTAGTGCTTCATTTAAGTATTAAGTGGTATAAAGGAGTGTGCATATTACTTGAGCAGTTGTTCAAGTGGTATGAAGATGCATTGACTTGACTTGTTGAGTCAATGTAATTAAATGGAGTACAGTAAATTGATATGCTAAAACTTGCAGAGCATAAGCTAGCAGTTATAGCAGTTATAATCTACAGCTGCATGAAATTATTCTGCTTATTAGGTTAATGCCTCTTATTATTGTTGGATGTTCTGCCTTCTTCAAATATGGGGAGATTGTTGGGTCCATTGCCCGCAATGTTCCCTAGATTGGATTTGAAGAGGCATCTTCATCAACACTAAGAGCATAGTTATATTTGATGTTGTTTAAGCTCATCATGTGTAGGATGTTCCATGGAACAAGTCTAGACAGATTGTCTAAGTGATATGACAGGTGGTCACAAAGTGAAGATGCTGGAAAGGCAGGAATTTTCCTAAGTCCACAGGCGTTGAGTGAGGTAAGTGTTGGATCCCTAGTTGATTTGGGCTAGGTTCACTAACTTAGGATGTGACCCAACATGTATAGTCAGGGTTAAATTTGTGTCCTAGAGTCTAGGCCAAATCCTTAGAGTTAACCACAGATGGACCAGCTATCAACAAGACCATTAGAGACTAAACACTTAGAAGATTTCAAGACTAAGTAAAATGAGTTTGACGTTCGTCGAACTCAGGTCGACGAAAGGCATTGTCAGCTCAACGATCTTGAGATATTTCTCTGAGCTGAGCTCGACGATCTTCATTCTCTGGTCGACGAAAACTGGGATACTTCAACAAACTAAAGTCAGGACATCTCCAGATTATTCTAAGTCTAACTTCAGACTTTGGCCGATGAACAAGATTCTGAGCTCGACGAATTTGGACCTCAACTTCTCAGGTCGACGAAGTCAACTTCTCTGGTCGACGAACTCAGTACTCTACTCGATGAATTCTGGAACCAGAAGTTTCATGTTGACACACAGAATATCAGTCAACACAAAACATTTGACTAAGTCCAGAATTGTTGCTGAACTCCAGTCGACGAATGCAATTGTCAGCTCGATGAACTTCAGACATAAAAGGCAAAGGTTCTGAAGCATGCAAGTTCTGTTATCAGCTCGACGAACTTGGAACTCAGCTCGACGAACAGAAGATGTCTGGTCGACGAATACAGAATCTCAGTTCTACGAACTGGGGAAGGTTTGAGAGATATTCGTCGAACGGAGTTCGCCAAATTCTCTGTGAGTGAAACAATTTTCGTCGACCACAGATCGACGAACTTTGCTTCAGAAGATATTCGTCGACCGGAGTTCGACGAATTGCCTTCAAGTCTTCTGAATAAGATCGACGAATTATTTATTATTAAATCATTTCGTCGACCTCAGTTCGAAGAACTAATTTTACTTTCGTGGAACGAAGATTGTCGATTCATATTCTGAAAACCTTATATCTAGGTTTTCTTCGACCTCCGTCCCACGCTTTCTGTTCCCTTGCACTTGATCGTCATTTCTCTCATGTGTAGGTGATTCCATGGCGATTCCAGCAGGAGCTCTAGCCGCTATGAAGTTTTATACTGGATTTGATGTCGACTTCGAATCATTCCATCACTCGGATCCAATCTTTCTATATATTCTAGAACTTCTGGAAGAACAGAATCTGAAGAACCTGATGACCACCAGGATAAAGTTGGCAGGAACAGAAATTAGAGAATGGGTCTATACTTCATCCATTTCTGAACACAATACTATTACAGGATCCATCGCCGGTAACATTGTTTCCATAACCGCCGCGGTTTTAACTGAAATATTTGGTTTGACAAATGGCGAAGAGGAATTAGAAATTGATTCTGAAGAGTTTAATATGATGCTAAATCTGATGGGTTATGCTGGTGACAACCCCAACAAATTGTTGAAGAGGCATTTGTCTGCAGCATACAAGTTCCTGGCAGACATTGTTGGGAAGGTCTTGCTTGGCAAGCATACTGCCCATGACTACATCACAAGACATCAGTTCTTGTTCATGTGTGCAATAATAAATAAGAAGCAAGTGGACTGGGCTCAGATCTTCTTTGATCTGATAAAGAAGAAAAATAACAAGAAAGAAGTGTGTTTTGGAAGGATCCTAGGGATCTTCCTCAAGGAAAAGGCTGCTGAATCACTGGTCTCCCAGACCATATTCATCAATGCCAGTAAAAGGCTCACATGTGGCTTATTTGGCAGGTGGGAGAGGATAATCACAAAGCCTACTAAGGCTTCTACCTCTTCCACCCCAGCTTCTGAAGGCACTAGGGCTGTTAAAGCCACTCCCACACCTACTGAAGAGATTCATCCCACACCACCATCTCTTCCAGCACCCCTTCCAGCAAAACAACTCACTTCCTCTCTCATTATTTATTCAACACCCAAATCACAATAGCATACTCATGTGCCTACTCCACCTCCATCTCCACCACTTGACATCACTGACATTCCATCTTCCCCTCTTCAAGAAAATCAACAACCAACACCTCCTGATTCCCCTCATGACACATATGTTTCTACACCACCACAGTCTCCACTTCCCCCACATTTATCTTCCATACCATCTTACATCCTACCCACAGACACCATGATGCAAGATGCCACCCCTACATCCTTATCCCTGTCACACCTTCACATACATGATGTTCCACCATCTACTCCATCAATAGTTGCTCCCTCTTCCACACCAACTGCAACATCATCTCCCACTTTCTCATTGGACCCCTCTACCATATCCTCTATCATCACCATCATCACCCCCATTTTTAAATCCCTTATAGCAGAGGCCATTACACCTCTTGCTACTACTCTTACCTCCTTATCTGCTCAAATTTTTGCTCTTACTGCTGCCCCCTCCTCAGTCAGGAGCCTGGCCTTATTTCCCACTGAAACCAGGTAGGGGGAGATGCCTGATGATGAAGCAGCAGCCTCAGCTTCAGACACTTCAGCTCCAGCACCAGCAGATACTCCAGCAGCATATATGGACTGTATAGATAAAGCTTTAATTGATTTTATTGATACTGATATGGACATTGATGACATTGTTGGTGATTTTATCCTCAATCCCACAGTTAATTTACAAGAATTGCTGAACACTTTAGATACTATATATATGCATCCTCCTCCAGCAAATTTCACTAAGCCACATTTGGTCATTATGCCCTACACTCCTCCTATCAGTCAAGCAGTTGCTAAGTAACTATGTGACAGTTTTGTAAGTCTAGTTTCTGCACCAACCTCTGTAGTCAGTCCATCCTCTCCAGAAGCTCTCTCAGCACCAATCTTTGTGATGGATGACTCCCCTATGCCAGATATAGATGAGTTAATCCTGGCTGACATTGAAGAAGAAAATAAGGCAGCAGCTAAAAGCTCTGTCCCAATTACCTCTGATTCTTGTATAGTCTCTTCTTCAACTCCTGCTGAAACTCCAGCCTTTGAAATTTTTGCTCCTGCTACAGAGAAGACTGCTATTTATGATAAAGCCTTGAAAGCATTGGATGCTTTGTATGATAATCCTCAGGGTTCTGCAAGTGAAGATGATGAAGATGATGATGAAGAAGATTCAAATGAGGAAATTGCTAAGAAGAAGAAGAAAATATTATCAAAGAAAAGGAAAGCCCCTCCTCCTCCTGCTGCTAAGCCAAATCCAAAGAATGACACTCCATTCTATATTCTTCAAAATATTACTCCCTATAAAGGAATGCCAGCATGGATGTGGCTGTCTAAGAACCAGCAAAAGGAGAGGAAAAGAAGTAGGAAATATTCTCCTCCACCAGTTCAGAGATACAGAAGAGATCCACCTCCTCCACCTCCTCCAGCAGCTGGTGCCACTGGCTCTAACTCTCAGAGATCTGCCCCTATGCGAACTTATCAGAGACATCAAGGGAGATCCTCTGGAAGCAATCAGCAAAGGCATCATTCTTCAGGAAATCAACAATAGCAACATCAACAGCATTAGCATCAATAGCCAACTCTCTCTGTAGAACAGAAAACTGACAATCCCAACAGGCCAGATTCACCTCCTGTTCCTTTTGAAGATCCTGAAATAGCAAACTTTGCTAAAATGGTCAGGTTCCAGGAACTTGTTGGTCTCTCCTTGATTAATAAAGCAAAAGCTGAAGGCAAAGACATATCAGAATATACAACTATGTCAAAATACAGGAAGGAAAAACTAAAAAGATTTGATAAAGCCAACAAACTGTTTAATGTTGATGATTACATGAAGCTCCATCCTGAAGCAGTTGTCCCCAGAGCTACATCTCTGAAGATTATTGGGGCAGCTAACATGAAAATGACACAGGCACAGGCTTTAAATCAAAATAGAGAAATTATCTTTACAAAGCCAGGAGAGAAGACAAAAGAAGACAAGTCCATAGAGAAGAAGCAGAAGAAGTAATCTTTACTTTGTTTTAATTTCCTCTGCATTTACTTTCAAACTGTGTTAACTGTTTAAACAAAGCTTATGTACATATATATTTGCTGCATGTGTTAGTAATTCTCTGCCAGATATATCTTTTTCTTGCTTTATTTATCTTTATGTTTATGTTTTGAGTCTATTAGTGACCTCACCCAAATAGGGGGAGATTGTTGGATCCCTAGTTGATTTGGGCTAGTTTCACTAACTTAGGATATGGCCCAACATGTATAGCAAGGGTCAAATTTGTGTCCTAGAGTCTAGGCAAAGTCCTTAGAGTCAACCGCAGATGGACCAGCTATCAACAAGACCATTAGAGACTAAAGACTTCAAAGATTTCAAGACTAAGTAAAATGAGTTCGACGTTCTTCGAACTCAGGTCGACGAAAGGCGTTCTCAGCTCAACGATCTTGAGATATTTCTCTGAGCTGAGCTCGACGATCTTCATTCTCTGGTCGACAAAAACTGGGATACTTCAACAAACTAAAGTCAGGACATCTCCAGATTATTCTAAGTCCAACTTCAGACTTTGGTCGACGAACAAGGTTTTGAGCTCGACGAATTTGGACCTCAACTTCTCAGGTCGATGAAGTCAACTTCTCTAGTCAACGAACTCAGTACTCTAATCGACGAATTCTGGAACCAGAAGTTTCATGTCGACACACAGAATATCAATCAACACAAAACATTTGACTAAGTCCAGAATTGTTGCTGAACTCCAGTCGACGAATGCAATTGTCAGCTCGACGAACTTCAGACAGAAAATTCAAAGGTTCTGAAGCATGCAAGTTCTGTTATCAGCTCGACGAACTTGGAACTCAGCTCGACGAACAGAAGCTGTCTGGTCGACGAATACAGAATCTCAGTTCGACGAACTGGTAACTCAACTCGATGAATTCTGTTATTCGTTCGACGATTCTAGACTTAGCCATTTCTGGCATTCAATCCTCACTCAAATGCAAGAATTCCTGACAGATTAATAACTCAAACATTTTCTGAATGTAGCCATTAGAGGAAGCATTAATTACAGTCTTCTTCAGGAATATTACTTGCAGATTTTCCATGGGATAGTTGAGGAAATGATTAAATGCCGATTATTCTCAAGGCGTCAACATTTATGACAGAGGATTCAAATTTTTGAAAAGACATAGAAGAAAACAAGATTGACCATCGACAAAAAAGTGAGTACACGAGAACAAGAAGAAAATACTCAGTCAGAATAGAGTATATTAAAAATTTGGTCTAAAGGGGCGGTGAATAGAGTATATTAAAAATTTGTTAGGTCCTAATACAGGTGTTGTTATAGCTTTTGCTGTAAACTGAAAAAGTGCAGTGATTAAGAAACTGGAAAACAAAAAGTAACAATCCTAATCACAGCCACACAGCAAGAGACAAAAAGAAAAAGATAAGCAACCAGATGACACAAGAAATTTATAGTGGTTCCCCAAATCTTGGTAGTCCACTCTTCTACCACCATTTGGTAGGAATCCACTCAAGTTTTTGATCAGGTGCCTGACACTAATGGGTTTTGATCAGGTACCCAAAAACCAACTCAAGTCTTTTGGTAAGGAGACTTGCAACCAGGAATCACTTTTGAAGGGAGATGACAACCCTTTGTACAGGAGGGGTGAGAAAGTGATTTTGTCTTCTCTTTCTCAGTAAACTGAGAAGACTTGTGGATTGATGTTTAGCAAACAGCTCCCCCTGAGATGTAGAATGATTCAGGGAAGATCTGGAGCTTTGTTGTAGGGTGATAGGTCTTCAACCAGAGTTCTTGACAAGCAGTGATGCAAGATCTTCTTGACTGATTTGATATCTATTGTCCTTGGAAGTCCTGGAGAGAAATTTGAAGAAGAAGATACTTGATATTTTATGATTGTTCTTCTTCCTCTGAATAAAGATCACTGCCTATCACTGTAAGCTTCAGTATGATTTTCTTGTGTGAAGCTTTTCTGGTGTTGTGTTGATTCTTTCAGTCAGTGTGTGTGTCTAGAGGCGTTGAGTGAGGTAAGCTCACTCATTGCCAGAAGTCAAGGAGCAATTGAAAATACAGCTAAGTCCATAGGCGTTGAGTGGATCAAGCTCACTCAACACCAGAGGTAAGGAAGAATGTTGGCAAGCTGGAAAATTGGCCAAGTCCACAGGCATTGAGTGAAGTCAACTCACTCAATGTCATACAGTTAAAGGAAAAAATGATAAAGTAGTTTGGGGTTGTGTGATGAAGACACACTCAATGCCATACAGCAAAAAGTTGTTCATCGAACTGAGTTCATAATTCATCGAACTGAGTTCAGAGTTCGTCGAGCAGAGCTCAGCTCGACGAACTAATCTTAGAGTTTTAGAATCTGAGTTTGTCGAACTAAGTTCAGAATTTGTCGAACTGAGTTCAGAGTTCGTCGAGCTGAGCTCATCATTCATCGAACTAAGCTCAGAGTTTGAGAATCAGAGGCAGAAAAATGGCCAAGGCAAAAAGCGTTGAGTGAGGCATGCTCACTCAATTCTCTCAACGCCTAAGATACAGAAAGCTTTTTCAAGGCAAAAAGCATTGAGTGATGAAGACACACTCAATACTCTCGATGCTAGAGAAGCGGGAAGATTTTGCTAATGCAAAAAAGCATTGAGTGAGGCTTGTTCTCTCAACGCTCTCAACGCCAAGAGGCTGTAAAATAAGCTAAAGCAAAAAAGCGTTGAGTGAGGCTTGCTCACACAATGCTGTTATCGCCTAAAAGTAGAAAAGTTGCCTAAGTGTTTTGGCGTTGAGTGTTGCTTACTCACTCAACGCCTATATAGACAGAAATCTATTTAAGTGTTTTGGTGTTGGGTGAGGTTTGCTCACTCAACGCTTATACTAATTTTGGTTTATTTTTGGCTAAGTCCACAGCTGGTGATGTCAGCAAGTCAACTAGTCAACAAGATTCAAATTAGTGGTGGGATGGCTACAGTACGCGACAATTGTGGCTGCAGACCTACTGTACAACAGTTGGCATTAAAGCAAGGTTGTTGGAGCCATTAAATGTGTGGGGCCCAGCGCTCAAAGAGTCGTTGGGTCATAATCAATAAAATAGAAAGGCTTTTCAGAGGGAGACTGTAACATCTCATTTCTAACTAGACCCCTAAGAGTGGTTTTGGTCATGACTAGGTCATGACAAAACCATAGGAAGCCCAAAGGACCAAGTGAACAAGGGCCAAGGTGAAAATCACGTTCGCCTGCCTATAGCACAGCCTCACCACCAGACTTACGGTATGACCTTAGGGCTTCAACTTGACTTCATGACCCCACCACAACACCCTAAACCCCCTTGGGTGCTCCATAGGGTCACTAAGGACCCAATGAGGATAAGCAAAGTGGTCAAGTTGACCTAGGTCCACCCTAACCCCAAATGGGTCAAACTGGCCAACTCAGGGTCAATTGACCTTCCCTTAGCTACGTGAACCCCACACATGCCTTCCTAACCCTAAAGATAGTTCAATGGGTCATCAAGGACCCATTGGGGTCAACCCAAGAGTCTAGGTTGACCAAAGTCAACCATAACCCTAATTTGGTCGAAGTACCCTTACTAATGGCAGGTGACCTCTAAAGTGCCACGAAAACACTACCCAACCCTTCCTAGATCTTAGGAAAGGCCAATGGGTCACCAAGGACCCATTGAGGTCAACCAAAGAGGCTAAGTTGACCCAAGTCAACCCTAGCTCCAAAAAGGTCAAAGTGCCCTAACTAAGGGTTAAGTGACCCCCAACATGCCCAACCAACCCTACACAAGTCTTCCTAGACCTTGGGGAAGGATAATGGGTCACCAAGGACCCATTGGGGTCAACCCAAATGGTCATGTTGACTAAGGTCAACTCTTTTCATTTAATTTGGATAAGATTTGGTATGGAATTTGGTCAACCCTAGCTTAGGCCAAAAAGGGGTAATTAGGTCAAAGTGTCCCTTGTGGGCTTAAGGGGCCAAATCACCTCAACAGAGGTTGATACTTGGGCCTCTGATGTTGTATGCCAGTAAACATCCTCCCATGAATTATAGGGTGGATTAGGGTGGATTTGCCCTAGTACACTAGTTCAAACCCTAAGGTTGAACTTTGGGGGTTTGTGAAGGACATAGGGTGTTATGTCCTTATATGGGCTTGGTGTTTAGTACATGTGATTCTAGGGTGGTGAAATGCCCTATGGAGGAATTTGATGACATTTAGACCTAGACACGTAACTTAAACCGACTAGGGTTTGTTTAGGCCTTTACATTTTAGGAAAATATTGAAGGGGCATATGAACTTGGATCCTTAGAAAATTTTGTCAGGAAGGTTTTTATAACAATATGAGTCCCTAAACATTATTTTGGGATGTTTGGAAGACAGTAGATTGTACTTGTAGTTTTAATCCTTGTGTTGCCCCTATTGATGATTTTGATAAAATAGTGGTTAAAATAACTTAAAATGTTATGAAACTTAAAAAGTAATGTTTTGTGATCATATTAAATCTCTGGTAGTTTTTTTATAATTTTTGGATTAAGTTTAATGATGCTTTCTTCTTTACATCTATTTATTGGTTATATCTTGGATTAATTAATTACAGGTTAATTCTTTTATAACAATTAGTGAAAATTGGTGCTCTCTGATATTTTAGCATCTTGTAGTGTTCATAAATTTTGGGTGGCCATAACTTAAGAAAATTTAGTACTTCATGTTCAAATTACCCATGGCCAATTTTTTGGGAAACTTAAATAAATATTAAATTTAATTAGGAAAATTTAAATTTCTGGATTTAGGCTAAATGTGTCACGATAGACCCACAATAATTATCTTAGGGTATTTGGAAGAAAATTTGGAGTACCGCCTATCATGTACATCATATAGCTTAGGTTGGTCTGCATTTAGTAAAACTGCAGAAATTGTGATAACATGGGATATGGTCATAGGAAGTGGGGAGAAATGCATGCTAATTTGGTAAGATGAAATAGAGATTCATTAGAAACCATGATGAGGAGAGTGTTGGGTTGGCTAGAGTTAAGAGGTGCTCGGGATCGACGAAAGATCGTCCTTCCTATGGAGGGAGGGAGGGAGAGAGAGAGTCAAAACACACAAGGGTTAGATCCAGAGTAATATTAAAAAGGGATCAGGAATCGGGTGTTAACCAATAATAGTAAGTGTCTTGTGAAAGGGAGCTTTGGGCTTCAGCCCATCGTAGTTCTTAGTGCCCTCGAGAGCTCTTCACGGGGAATACCTTGGGCAGTCCTGGGTTAACCTAAACCGTAAGTAAAATCAATGTTTAAAAGAGAAATTAGTATAAGTAGGGATTCACAATTCACACACCCCAGTATCTCGGGAGGTTGTTTAGGTTAGTTTAATTAGTCATCCGAACGGTAGGTTCGGAAGGTAGATGTAACGGATGGGATAGTCTGGGGAGCCGGTGGCTCGGAAGGATTTGGATACATAAATAAGGTGGTGGGTCTTTGGTATTGGATGCTCGTTCACACCGACGTCGATACGTTGACTCGGCGGATGTGGTTGACACTTAGCCAAAGAAATTTTGGTGGATATGGCCAGCACTAGTACGTGGTGACTCTAGGTTGTGTCCTTCTAGAGGCGTACGTAAGGGCTAGGCCTGGTAGTGTGGATAACCACCTAAGATTGGGGGGACCGACCCACTGTCTCTATTTGCCACTACAGTGGTTCCTGGGAGTGAAGCTAGCTGCCCAAATGGGTGGAACTAAAGGTCTGTGCGCATAGAGTCGTGTGTGTGAGTTGCACTTGCATGAATCATGGCATAACATAGCACTGCATTCATACTTGCATTTAAACCTGACACCCCATCATATAAATCGGTATGGGACTTTTTATACGATGGGAGCCTTGTAGAAGACCCCTTAACTTATAAGTTTGTATGGGCATTCATATAAGTTAAGGTTACTTACTTCTTAGTATGTCTTTCTTACATGTGTTGCTTGTTCTACTTGTTTACCTTACTGCTTACTATCATAGAACTGCTAGCTTGTACCTTTCTTCCTTAGATATATATACATTATAATTAACTGCTAGAATAGTTCCACTGCCACCTGCTTTGCTTACTCTCCACCTTCATAGCTTCCCTTTCCTCCTCCCCGCTCGGTGCTTAGGAGCCATGGGGGAGGGGTAGGGGATGATATGACTTAGACTTTTTGACTAACGGTTTTCGGACCACAACATTCCAAGGACTCCGGATGGGAGACGGGAAGCGGTAGTAGGGGACACAGCACCAGCGGAGTACGGTGTTCATGGAGGTGGGCCAGTGTAGCATAGGAGCACTAGCTACTGGTTCCGTGAGTGATTAGTTTACTTAGCTTCCACGAGAGTTTGTAGTGAGGATTAATGTACAGGACTTGAGCCTGTTTATATTTCATTGTACTCTTTTATTTCAGTACTTTTATTATATGTGGACTTGATGTGATTTCCTTTACATATATTACATGTGATTGTGTACTTAGTTTTATACATACTATGTATATAC
The DNA here is from genome assembly GCA_039583875.1 of Platanthera guangdongensis. Classification (NCBI taxonomy): domain Eukaryota; kingdom Viridiplantae; phylum Streptophyta; class Magnoliopsida; order Asparagales; family Orchidaceae; genus Platanthera; species Platanthera guangdongensis. Next base: position 144,854,686 of record CM077156.1, on the reverse strand, counting down.
TTCTCGTTCTCTTTGGTGATCGTAAAGGCCGGCAGGATCGGCATTTTGTAGTGGCGACCTTCCCGAGTGTCGGTATCACCGCAAAACGGCAGTTCTAGGCATAAGACCTCGGGGTTTTAAAAGAAAAAAATGGGGTCTTACAGAGACAGATTTTGAGAGGAACCATTAGGTCACGCTTCCTCACTGTCATTACTACTGTGTTGAAGAACAAGAAGCTCAAGTCAGCAAGACGAAGAGCAAAAAGAAGTTAGCTGATAGTCTTCTTCATCGAAAATCAGCAAGTTCAGAGTTAAACTCTGAGGAAAAGAAAGCAGCCAAGGCCTAACCCCAGCTGCAGGATCTGTAATCTCAAGAAAGAAAGCTGGTGTCATTCTCACCTGCACCAGCAAGCAAGTTCAAAGTATTTCTCTGAGGAAAGAGGAAGCAGCCAAGGGCCGACCCTTGCTGCAGGTCCTTCGCAGTTCCAGCTATACAAGCAATAACCTGAAGATCTTTATCTAGAAGTTGTGAAGAGAAGAAAGCTTGAAGAAGCAGAGATCTGAAAGAAGGCTCGGGAGACTATTCCTCATGAGTCAAAGTTAGGGTTGAATCAACTCAACCCAGGAAATAAAGAAGGGGCGGAACAGGGTTCTGCAACTTACTTCCAGCACAAGTATCCTTGTTGCTGTGAAGAAATTGAGCTGAGAAACCTTCAGCTCAGTTACAGCTAGTATTACTGCAGTAACTTCACAGCTCCAGCTGGAAATATCCCTAGTACTATGAAGATGAAGTTAGGACTAAGTATTTCTTAGTTCAGTACAGGTAGACTCAGGAAATTATTACCTATAGTCATAGTTGGGCCTAGTTTATCTCAGTCAAGAAGCTTGACACAGAGAAACATCTCTTGTGTCAAGATTTACCACAAAACCCACTTCCATCTTGTAGGATCCTGTTGGATTTGAGCTGTAGGGCTTAATAGCCTGAGGTAGGTGATTAATTAATCACTGAGCTGTAGGTGCCTGGAAGGGCACTAAGGTAGATACTTGCTAGGTACTGAGCTGTTGGAGTGCTGCAGCACTCTGAGAGTAGGGCAGTGTGCCTGAAACTGTAGGGCTGAGAAGCCTGAGCTGTAGGCCTTTGTGTAAGGCTGAGGTAGGTGGCTTGAGGGTCACTGAGTGTAGGAGCACTACAGAGCTCTGAGTTAGGAACCTATTAGTTCTGAAGTAGGTGTCCTGAAAAGTATACTAAGTGTAGGAACTTGCTGAAGTTCTGAGTGCAAGGCTGAGGGCCTGAGGTGTAAGCTCAGAGGAGTATATTTGGAGGAATTTGGCCTTTTCTAACAAGAGTTAGAAAGGTGGGAGGTACAGTGGATGTACCCTTATTAGAGGAACCACTATAAATCTATGTATGTTGTTCTTTGTTGTTTTCTTTATTGTCGGTTGCATGTCTTGAAAGCAGAATTGAATCAACTAATAACGCACCTAAAGTAAGAAAAATAAAAGGTAGTCACTAAGGACTAATAAACCTATTCACCCCCCCCCTCTAGGTGATTTAGCTATCCTTGAAAACAAAGACTTTCACCAAAGAAGTTCGAGATGATCGTAGATCGTTGGTCAATCAAGAATACGAGGCATTCAAACAAGGATCAAATGATATTATTGCAGACAGCATCGAGAAATTCTTCAAGATCGTCAACGGCCTCGGAAACTACGGCCGCACCTTCACTAATGGTGAACTAAATGACAACTTCCTTAGATCCCTGACAAAGGACTGGGACACAAAAGTTGTATTCATTAGGGAGTTTGGAAAGTTGCCGGAGATTGACCCTGAGAACCTTTTTGGAAAGCTGCTCTCCTACGAACTTCCGAATACCAGAAAGAAGGAAGAACAAAGCAACAGGAATTCCAGCAAAGAGAAGTCGGTAGCTCAAAAGGCTGAAGGTTCGAGAAAGTCTAAAGTTGTGTCACTAGTAAGGACACGTGCTCCAGACAACCCAGAGTACTCTGAGCCAATCACGTCAGTCTCTGAGCAATCTGATGGAGAGTTCTCACTCATCTCTAAGCAGTTAAAAAGATTGATCAACAAGAGGAGACAAATGAAGAATCAGTCATCCTCCTCTGATTTCAGAAGATCACATCGGGATGGTGATCGGGCAAAGAAAAGCTACAACCGAGAGAAAAGGTATAAATCTAAACTAAATAAACATTCTTCCTCTAACATTGTGTGTTATTATTGTAATAAGACAGAAAACATGATTGCGAAGTGTTCGTCCATAAAGAACGAACGATTCAAGAAAGAAGAGAAGGGATCCTTAAAGGGCAAGAGGAAGGAAGATAAAAGCTTCGTCGCTACGAAGTCAAAGACTCTTAGTGACAGGACTCAAGTGAATCCAGTTCAGAGAATGAAGAATCTTACTTCGTGCTTATGGCTCGATCAGACGAGGAAGTTGGAGACTCTGAGTATCACGAGAAGGTAAACTCTCACACGATACTCTCTGAATCAGAAACGTCAACTAATGGTCATAAAGGCTATTCTTCTGAGGAAGACGATTCCTACTTGATGGCTCAACATCAGGAACTTTTGAAATCTTTTGACAAATGTCGCAAGATAGTCAAAAAGCAAGCAAAAGAGATTGTCTCCCTCAAGACAGTGGAAACAAGCCTGGAGGAGGAACTTGCAAAATTACTTCCTCTCAGAGATGAAGTCAACTCCTTGAAAGAGGAATTGAAATGCTTGGCTGACACATTAAGCCTAAACGAGAAATACTTAGATGAGCTAGAAGAAAAGCACTTAGTGGAGAGGAAACTTGTTGAAAGCTACTCCAACCCGAGAAATATTCTCCCTCTCATCGATGAATTTTTCGCTCCAAAAAGGGTAGTGGTCTTGTCCACGTAGCTGAAAAAGACAATGTTGCTAAGAGAGCCTCCTCCAAAGGTAAAGGGAAGGCACCTCAGAGTCAACCCTCCTTTAAGAAAGTTATTTTCTCCATGAATAGATATGACTTTAAGACATCCTATTGGCACTTCATTAGGCACACCTATGTAGGGCCTAAGAAGCGCTATCAAGGATCGACCCATCCCCGAGACTTTGGGGCAAGTGTTTTCAAGGCTCCTTATGATGAGATAACTCCAAAAGAGTATGGTCCTCATGTTCATGGACCTAATTATAAGAAGGCACCAAAGACCAAAACTATTGTACCTATGGTTAAGGTAACTGAGAAGTCTTGTGTATGCTGCAATCACGAGGCTTCTACCTCCAAGTCTGTAGCCCCTGCTCGACCTCAAATTCAAAAGTTAAACAAAAGCACAAGAGAAGGTACAACAAATTTGACTATTTGTGATGCGATAAAATTGGTCATTTTGGCCCAGATTGTTGGTTTAACCCTGCTAATTTTTGAAGCTCCACGAGTAAACAGTGTGAGACCAACCACTCGCAATGTTAATGTTCCTAGTGGTGTCAAACTAACAAAGAACCCAGGACCTAAATATGTTTGGGTTCCTAAGGTTAAATGATCTATGGTTGCAGATATGTCCAAAGGCCAATATAACTCTGATCTGGTATTTGGACAGTGGATGTTCTTGGCATATGACCAAGACAAGAAGTCTACTGCGAGAATTCACCCCAGTTGAAGATGGACCAAAAGTTATCTTTGGAGGGTATGACAAGGGAAATACTAAAGGCTACAGTATGATTTCCAACAGGATAGTCTCATTCAAAGACATGACTTATGTTGAAGGATTACAACATAATCTGATAAGCATAAGTCAACTATGTGACAAAGGCTATATCGTTGAGTTCTACAAGGTTAAGTGCCTAATAAAATCATCTACGAATTTGGAGACGATCTTAACAGGCACTCAAAGTAGAAATATTTTCTATTTAAATTTTCTATGTCTAGACAACTCTTCACCAGTGTACTTTTTGGCTAAAAGTAGTGTGTCTCTTTGTGACCAATGGCACAAAAACTTAACACATATTAATTTCAAAACAATAAACTTGTTATTTTCTCACAACTTAGTGCGCGATGCCCCTAGCATTAAGTGCCTTAAAGAGAGTCCTTGTCATGCATGCCAAATGGGTAAGTAGACAAGGGCTACCTTCAAGATTATTGCTGAAAAAGATTCTTCGAGAAGTCTATATTTACTTCATATAGACTTATTCGGTCTCATGCCCATTCATAGTTTATGAGGTAAAGTATATACGTAGGTAATTGTTGATGACTACTCTTGTTTTATTTGGGTGTTCTTTATGAAACACAAGTTAGACACCTTTGTTTCTTTCACTAATTTTGTCCGGCAAATTCAGAATGAATTGAACTACTCAGCGGTCAAAATCAGAAGTGATCACGGAATAGAATTCGAGTCTTGTTCCATGATAGAATTCTATGGAAGTCAAGGTATCTTTCATGAGTTTTCCTCCCCGTGTACTCCACAGTAAAATGGAGTTGCCGAGAGAAGGAATAGAACCCTAATTGAAGTATGTAAAACTATGTTGAATGACGCTTCACTACCAGAGTACTTCTGGGCTGAAGTAGTCAACACAACTTGTCATGTGCAAAACAGGGCTCTAATCAACAAAAACCATCATATGACTCCCTATGAGCTATTGAAGGGCAGAAAACTGACTGTGATCTACTTTAGGATCTTTGAAAACAAATGCTTTGTACTTAATAATGGGAAGTATTATCGCACGAAGTTTAGTGATGAATGTTTTGAAGGTATTTTTGTAGGCTATAGTAGCCAGAGTAAGGCATATAGGATTTTTAACAAGAAAATCCTGGTGGTAGAGGAGTCTATTAATATTGAATTTGATGAGACAAGCCTGCTCCAAAGCTGCTCGTCTAGTGTTATTATTGTATATGGAGGTACCAGGTTCAAGGAACATTCAAGGAAGATGCTCTAAGCTCAGTCAAGGTTGTCGATCCAAGTATGGTGGATGAAGAACAACTAGATGAACCAACTACAGAGGATGCACCAGATATGGCAGAACCTGCTAGTGGAAGGGGAAGAAATCTACTGTTCAGACACCTTAGAGATCACCCAGCTTATCAAATCATTGGATAACCCTACGACGGTGTTAGAACTAGAAGAAGTACAGCTAACGAGATATTGCATCTTTGTTTTCTGTCTTAGGTTGAGCCAAAGAAGTTTGAAGAAGCAAACAAGGATGCCTCTTAGATCTTGGAAATGCAAGAGGAGCTCAACTAGTTCAAAAGGTGCAAAGTCTGGGAGTTGGTGCCCAGACCCAAAGGACAGAACGTGATTGGCACCAAATGGATTTTGAGAAACAAGCAGGACGAGCATGGAGTTATTATCAAGAACAAAGTCGGGCTTGTAGCTCAAGGGTATAAATAAGAAGAGGGGATCAACTTCGACCAGACCTTTGCTCTAGTGGCCAGGCTCGAGGCAATCAGGTTGTTTCTTGCGTATGCTGCTCTCAAAGGCATCAAGGTCTATCAAATGGACATGAAGTCAGCGTTCCTCAGCGGGAATCTTAAAGAGGAAGTATATGTAGCAAAACCTACAAGTTTTGTTAACTCTACTTTCCCTGAATATGTTTATTTTCTTAATAAAGCTCTTTACGGCATAAAAACAAGCTCCCCGAGCTTGGTATGAGACGTTGTCAAGATTTCTTCTTGAGAACAAGTTCACAAGAGGAAAGAAAGACAAGACATTATTTCTTAATTAAGTAAAAGGCAAGATTCTGCTATTACAACTCTATGTCAAAAACATTATTTTTGGCTCTACGGAAGACAACCTTTGCCAGAAATTTTCCAAACTTATGTAAGGGAAGTTTGAAATGAGCAATATGGGATAGCTAAAGTATTTCTTAGGACTTCAGGTGAAACAATCTGAAGATGGAATTTTCATCTCTCAGACAAAGTTCACCAAGGAGTTACTAAAGAAATTTGGAATGGAGAACACAACCTCATTGAGGACTCCAATGGGTTCAACTATGTCTCTGGAAAAGGATGAGAAAGGAAAATCTTTTGATGAAACTAAGTAGAGAAGCATAATTAGATCCTCGCTCTACCTCATTGCCAGTAGACCCGACATAATATTTTCAACATGTGTGTGCACTAGATTTCAGGTGAAGACGAAGGAATCTCATTACGTCACTGCAAAGCGCATTTTAAGATACCTTAAGGGTGCACCTAATCTTGGCTTATGGTACCCAAGAAGTAATGATGTCGAGCTAATTGGATTTTTAGATGTAGATTTTGCAGGTAGTAGAGATGATAGGAAAAGCACTTCCGGGACGTGCCAATTCCTTGGAAGGTTTATCACATGGACCAGCAAGAAGCAAAAAAATGTGTGTAAATCGTGCACGAAATTCATCGAAATATCATCAAACTTCCATTCCAGAAAAGGTAGCGACTTCAGGAAACCTCCACAATTCTGGCAATCCGCTTTCACTAAGGCACAAGTGTAACACCCCCTATCCGTCGCATAGCATATAGCAGTAGGTCCGACCGGGGCCCGATGTCATATACCACAGACAGACCGGGTGGTTACTCAATGGAAACCTTCCAACTAAGAATCAACGTCCTATACAGAGTACATTCTAGCGGAAGCAATTTAAAGGTTGCAAAACAAAGAACCTAGTATAAGCATGAATGTCCACTACAAAACCAAATAGGAATGATCGTACAATACACAAGCACAATGGCCTTAAGGCCTTACAATTGTTTACTCAAATTATAGTATTTTCCAAACCTCGGCACGGAGGCCGGTCACATATGAATAAAGCATGTAAACAATCATAGTTAGGCCTTCGAGGGCCGGCTTAGCAACATGGGCTTTTGCCCGCTATTTACCACTTGGCTCCGCAGCACCTGCAAACAATAATCCACCGCACGGTGGCAAACAAAAGCAATGGTCAGCTATGTCGGCCAAATTGTAACGATCCCGCCCCAAACTTGGGGCGGCGTTGCTCCTTCCCTGCACTTTGTTAGCATAAGCAAGCAGTATAGTGTAAAAACACTTCAACACAGGCGTAGGCACGCACGGCCACACATCCCGTGCACTCAGGGCACATTCTCGGTGAACCGGTCAACGTCACGTCAATTTAAGCCATAGACATTGCGGTCTCACCACCGCCACTTGGACGGACAATCTCGTGAGCATTTTGTCTTTCCGGCATTGGTCATGTCAATTTAAGCCATAGACCACCTAAGACCCTCCATCTATGCCAACGGCTCCTACCGAACGACATAGAGCGGGTACGTTCCGCCTGACCCGTTGCTCACACCTCAACGTCAATTTAAGCCATATGCGCGGGTCAAGCTTTCCCGAGTCCCAAAATCGATCACACAATTTACATAACCCAGTTATGTACAAGTTGGCTCCCAGGCCACCATGATGGTAGAATCACTCATCTGCCCAATTTTCCGGGTGCACCTTGGAGTTAATTCCCAAGGCTCCTTGTTGCAATCTACCGCGTAGAAAACTCGAAAATACCCATCGGCACGGAGTCTTCTCCGGCCATTCATGCAATGCAACATCACCGATCTAGATCAACTTGTCTTGGTAGGCTTCACACATCATGCCTATGACCGATTCTCGATAATGGACTCTACATGTACACAACGGGGACTATTCATGTCTACCCATAGGAACGCCTCACACTCACAGCAAACTCGCGAGAGCGGGCTTCCTATGTAAAGGAAAAGAGGAATTCAGATGTCCTAGGATGAGAATCATTACCCTAGCATTTTTCCTTAGCGCAATGGAAATCTATCAGATGAAAATCATCGTGTTGTCCTCGCCTCTATAGATCCGAAGTCAGCTTGCGATTTGGAGCTCCGAAGCTCCGTCGGTGATCGGATCTCGCAACCTTCTTCTTCCTTGCTCTCCCCTCTCTCTAAAACTTTAGAAAGAGATTAAGTAAGAGAAATGAGGGCTTTGAAACCCTACTCCCGGGTATAACCAAGCAGGAAAAGCCCTCAACCGTTAGATCCCAAAATAAGGAAACGGACGGCCACGATTCGGACTTGAAATCCAAGACCTGGGCCGAACACGGCTTGTGATACGCCCGTGTCCAAGGCTATGTTCCACATTCACCGTCGAAACCGACGCATCCCGAAAATAACAAGGGCACCTGACGCGCCCGTGTCAAACTTGACACGCCCGTGTCATATAGTACAAGGCCGTGTAGTGTGTCATGTTACTCCATCGACAAAGGACCGAAAATGCCCGAACATGACATGGGTACTCGACACGCCCGTGTCACATTTTGACACGCCCGTGTCTACCCGACACGGCTCGTGTGCTGACCCCGTGTATCACCCCACCACGGCCCAACTTCATCATGTGAAGGACACGGCTAGGGACACGCCCGTGTCTCAGGCCGTGTTCGCTGCTTGATGATCGTCGACCCCAGATTCGTCGACCTCTTGGCTAGATCGTCGACCCGAGCACAACACACCCCTAGGAAAGGCCCGTTTCCCAGGCCGTATGGCCCTTGCCAAGTTCCAAACTTGGCTCAAAATGTCACCCGTCGCTCTTTTGAACGTCTTGATCTTCAAGTATACCCAGTCACCGATATTGAACTCCACGTTCCTATGATTGGCATTATAGTACTTAGCTTGCCGGTCTTGAGCGATTAGCAACCTCTCTCGAATCGTTCGAACCAACGACGTTGCATCTTTAACCTCTTGGCGCTTGTACAACTTTGACTCACTCGTTTCCAACCAAGACAATGGCATGCGACATCTTCTACCATAAAGGGCCTCAAAGGGCGCCATTTGTATGCTCGCCTGCTGCTATTGTTGTAAGCAAACTCCACCAAGTATAGGTGATCTTCCCACCGCTTCCCAAAATCCAGGACGTACATGCGAAGCATGTCTTCCATTGTCCTATTGACTCTCTCGGTTTAACCATACGTCTGCGGATGAAAGGCTGTGCTGAAACTCAGTTTTGTTCCCAACATCTGCAGTACCAACCTCCAATCATTGGACATGAACCGCCCATCTCGATCACTCATGAAGCTGCGGGGCACACCGTGAAGCCGTACTATGTTATCCACATACAACTTCGCCAGTTTCTCCACAGAATCGTCCTTCCTATGCAGAATGAAGTGTGACACCTTCGTCAAACGATCCACGATCACCCAGATGGCGTCATTTCCCTTCTGCGACCTTGGCAACCCGTGCACAAAGTTCATAGTAATGTCGTCGAACTTCCACTCTGGAATAGGCAAGGACTTCAAGGATCCTCCCAGCTTTTGGCACTCCGCCTTCACCAAAGCGCATGTTTGACACTTCGCCATGTATAGTGTCACGTCCTTCTTAAGTCCTAGCCACCAGAATAGTTTCTTCACATCACGGTACATCTTCGTGCTCCCCGGGTGAATCGAGTACTTGGTATGATGCGCCTCGTATAACAATTTCACCCGCAAATTGCCCACGCTTGGGACGCACAGACGACTGTCTTTCCAAAGCAATCCATCATCAACAACAAATTGGGGATTTTACCCATCCAAAGCCTCTATCATGAGTTGCTTCATACAGCCATCCAAATCCAAAGCCTGCCGAATCCGATCAGCCAGCTCACACTGAACTTCCGTCCAAGTCAATAGCGCTTCTACACTTGATTGCTTGTCTACGCAAGAGATCTCCAATGCCTCCAACTCCCGAACCAACTGCTCGTCATGGACCGACAGCCAATTGGCTTGAGCTGGGGCCCTGCAACTCAACACATCCGCAACCGCATTGCCTTTCCCAGGTACATAGTGAATCTTGAACGTGTAGTCCCCCAGGAACTCCATTCATCTCCTTTGTCGCATGTTCAGATCCTTTTGATCCAACAAATATTTCAGGCTTTTTTGGTCATTATAGATATCGACCTTCACCCCATACAAGTAGTGTATCCACAGCTTCAAGGCAAAAATCACGGCCACTAACTCCAAGTCATGGACCGGATAATTTCTCTCATGCACTTTCAATTGTCGCGAGCCATATGCTATTACACTTCCATGTTGTAGTAGGACACAACCCAGTCCACTCCCCGAAGCATCGATGTAGATCTCAAAACCTTCGGTCCCACTCGGCAAACTCAGCATAGGTGTCGTGGTCAACTGACATTTCATCTCCTCGAAAGCTCGTGCGCACTACGGCATCCACACAAACTTCTGCTCTTTCCTCATCAGTGTCGTGAGGGGTAACGCTATCCGCGAGAAGTTCTCCACGAAGCGCCTGTAATAGCCGGCAAGCCCCAGAAAACTCCGGACTTCCGCTACCGTAGACAACACATGTAACAGCCCAAAGTTCTGAAACAGGAAAATTTGGGTGACACGGCCTGGGACACGGGCGTGTCCCAGGGCGTGTCAGGTGACACGGCCTATGACACGGGCGTGTCGCAGGGCGTGTCGAGGTTGTGTCGACGATTGGGCTTTGTCTCGACGATTTTTGCTCTCGACGATTCGTCGAGAGGAGGCACACGGCCCAGGACACGGGCGTGTCCAAGGCCGTGTCGCATGCTCGACGAGTTTTGCTCGACGAGCGTCGAGTGTCGAGAAGTGGGTGTCAAGTGTTGAACACGGCCTGTGACACGGGCGTGTCACAGGGCGTGTCAAATCAGGCGACGAACTCAGCCCGCCGAAAGAATTCGACAGGGCGTGTCTTTGTGCCGTGTCTGGGCACACGGCCTGGGACACGGGCGTGTCACAGGCCGTGTGAAGTCTCGGGATGATGAGAGTTGAAAGAACTCCATAGTTAAGCGTGCTCGGGCTGGAGTAGTACTGGGATGGGTGACCTCCTGGGAAGTCCCCGTAGTGCGGGCTTGACTATCGAGTTTACCTCATCAAAGGGAGGTTGTGGCCACCAACAACCCGCCTGTGGAGGGAGAGGGGTTGGGGTGCTTGGGCTGCAGCCCGGTAGCGTCGCCTAGAGCGGAGCCGTGATGTTGTCACGTTGGATCGGCTAGGGGCGTTACAACACAGGCCACTCTCATACCGCAAAAATATTTGTTGGATCCACCGCAATACCCTCTCCATTGACTATGTGACCAAGGAACGCCACTGAGGATAACCAAAACTCGCATTTGGAAAACTTGGCGTACAATTGATTCCTCCTCAGCGACTCCAACACCAAATGTAGATGCTTAAAGTGATCCTCCTCACTCTTCAAGTACACCAAAATGTCGTCGATGAAGACAATCACAAAGTGGTCTAGGTACTCCTTGAAGTTCCTGTTGATCAAATCCATGAACACCGACGGCGCATTCGTTAGCCCAAACGGCATGACCGTAAACTTGTAATGCTCGTATCTCGTACTAAAGCTATCATAGGGATATCACTCTCCCTTATCCTCAGCTGATAATATCCAGACTTAAGATCCAATTTAGAGTACACCGTTGACCCAACTAACTGATCGAATAGATCATCAATCCTCGGGATCGGGTACATGTTCTTCTCCGTTAGCTTGTTCAATTCTCAGTAATCGATACAAAGTCTCAAGCTTCCGTCCTTCTTCTTAACAAAAAGGACCGGTGCGCTCCAAGGCAACGAACTTGGACACACATACCCCTGCTCCAACAACTCTTGAAGTTGAACCTTCAGCTCCGCCATTTTCTTAGGCGCTAGCCAATACAGAGAATGTGACATAGGTTTCGCACCTGGCACTAGCTCGATAATGAAGTCTATCTCTCGTTGAGGTGGGGCTCCAGGAAGAACTCCAGGGAACACATCAGGGTACTCGAATACCACTGAAATACTGTCCAACTTAGGCTTAGGCTTTGCAACCTCCACTAGCGTAAAGAACAGCTCTACACCAGCATGAACCGCCTTCACCACCTGAAGAGCAGACATTAAAGTCTTGCTCGACCCTTTCAAGCCCGTGAAAGTTGTATTATGACCTGTCCCCAACTTAACCTCCTTGCGACTGCAATCAATAAAAGTTTGCTGCTTCGAGAGCCAGTCCATGCCAAATATCACGTCGATCTCCACCAGCGGTAGTAACGATGCTTGCAAATCGAACTCTTGACTCCCAATACGAATCTTTACGCCACAGATTCTATCCACGTGCATCGAACACCCATTCGGCAACAACACATCCAATTTGTCCTTCGCCATCGAAGAAGGTACTCCGATGTGCGATATGAATCCTTCGGACACAAAGGAGTGCGAAGCTCCCGTATCAAAGAGTGCTCTCGCCGGATTATCACAAATCAAAACAAATCCTAAACAAGCAGTGGTAAGGTAACACGCGCATAACAAGTATTTAAAAGTTAACTTGCTATAAATTTAAATCGTACATGTCACCACATCCGCTTGCTTGATGGCCTCATATTGGCCAAGATTATAAACTCTAGGTTGAGCATAATGGGATGCGGTTGACTCCACCGCCATGCCCTTTTCCTCGTATGTTGCTCCCGTCTTCCTCTCAGACTTGGGACGTCCGCTCCAGCAGTCCCGGGAAAAGTGTCCCGGCTTTCCACAAGTAAAGCACGCGCCCAGGGTCCGACCCGTAGTCGCCCCAGGAGCACCAGAAGAGGGGGTTGGACCCGAGGTCCTAGCCTTCTTGTAGAACTTACGATAACCATACTTTGAAGTAGTCGGCACTTTAAACTCAGTATTCTTATCACCAGAGCTTTTCTTTGCTTGCACATTCTTCAAGTACTTCTCCAAAGACCGAGCCGTATTGACTAGGGTCAAGAAGCCCTGCGTCATAGGCCCCGAGAGCAGTAGCCTTAAGTCATCTCTAAACCTTCATAGAATCGGTTCGCCTTGCGCTCCTCATCCGCGATTGTGGAGCTAGCGTACCGACCCAATCGAGTAAACTCGTGGAGATACTCTGTTGGATCTTACGACGCCCTTAGAGGGGGGTGAATAAGGGTACTTTTAAATTTTTCTTAAACAACATAAGCAACCTTTGCAAAATGAATAACAACAAAGTAATGGAAGAGTGCAAATGAATACTAGCTAGAAACAATAATGATATATTTCAAAAGAGTTAAATTGCATACAAAGTGTCTCTATAGAGCTAGAGATAAATGCTCATAAAATAAATAATTTTCTAGTGTATTCGCCGGTTCTTCTACAAAGAACCGGCAGGCTAAAGTGTATCTCTTTATAGATCTTGCTACTAGCCTCCCCTAGATCTAACCACGATCTAGATGCTGCACACATGGCAACGATTTCTCCTTAAGCCACACAAGGACTTGGACACCACTCACAAGGCGGCGATTCTCTCCTAAGCCACACAAGGACCTAGACGCCACGCACAAGGCGGCGATTTCCCTTCCGATTACAATGAGAAAAATAAATGAAAAATAACAAAAACAAATTGAGCACTTTAGGCTAGACATTCCCTTCAAACAAAGCACTGAAGATGCCGATGATCCTTGCAAGAGATGCTTTGAATGCTTCGTACATGCCATCAATCTTCCGCGTTATTTGGCCTTCTTATGAGTATGGAGTATCTCTGAGTTCTGGAGCTCTCTGGATCGTCTTTGAAGGTAAGTGCACTCCAGGTAATGAAATTCGTAACTTTCTCAAAAAATGAGAGACTTTTATATTCCGGCGCTATGGCCGGGCGATACTGGGTATCGCCATCTGGCGATAGCGGTAATCGCTGCCACGTGTCCCATGAACTCCTCATTTTCGCATCGCACAAATGTTGAGCGCTGAATCGTGCACTATCGCCGCGCGATACCGGATATCGCCATCTGGCGATAGCGAAATATCGGTGGCCACGATTTCGTTGAGCGTCGAGCGGAAATGCGTCGAGTGGCGCTATCGCATGTGGCGATACCCACTATCTCCTGGCGATATCTCCAAGCCATGATTTCGTCGAGCATCGAGCGAAATTGCGTCGAGTGTCGAGTGTCGAGTGTCGAGTGTCGAGAGGAGCTATCGTCTGTTGGCGATACCCACTATCGCCTAGCGATATCTCCCTAACTCAATTCTGATCTGATTCATCATCAAAAAGATATGATATATTAACATGTATTACCTGCACACCAATAACATCCAAATATCAAATACAAACAAGATTTGTTATTAGCAAACTAGGAAGCGTGGAATGCATACTCCAACAATCTCCCCCTTTTGATAATAACAAATCCATTAAGAAAGAAATCATGAATGTTAAAAAAAAAGTCCACCCAATTTGAGTATCAAGATGAAACAAGTGTTGTGCACAAATTGCTCTTGGATGAAACACTCCAACTAAATGTGATCTCCCCCTAAATGGAAGCATATTGGAAATTTGTGTATTTTAAATTAAAGATGTGAAAAATAATTAAAACAAATAATGTGTCTTCCAAGTGTGCACAAAGATATAAGAACAGACTTCGGTGAATGATTGCTTTCGTAAAGTTTCTCCCCCTTTGGTATTGTCAAAAGAGATCGAAGAGTACGGCGGAAGCGAAAGAAGGAAAAAACATAAAAGAGAGACTCAGAGAGGGTTGGTGCGCAATGTAGTATAAATAAAATGAGTAAATAGTAACTATGGCAATGTTCAACAAACTATATCATAAACACATGTTCTAGTTAAAAGGTGTTGGTGAAACAGTTTTCAGTCCAATTCTCATAAGAAGAACGTTTAAAGAGGATAATGTCGTGTACACCTGAGGTGGTGTGGTGAAACGGATGCTTAGTCTTACAAAAAAAACATGAACATGCGAATGTTAAAAAACAACATAACATAGTGGTTACATGCGGAGCTATGCTTGTACCCAAGAGGTTAACGCACATAAGAAAGAAATTATTCATGTAAAATTCGCACAAGACACTTTACAATTCTTGTCAAGGTGCTCAACCTCACAATGCTCATGAAGACTTATCAGGAGGGTAAGTAGTGCTTGGTGGAGGTTCCTTGTCATCCCTTTATTATTGGAGTTTTTTGTGAAACTATCGCCAAAGGTTTGTACTTTTGGGATGATACACTTTTGCACTCATATATTTTATTTCTTTAGCTGAACAAAGGAGTCTGAATTCACTTATGAGAGCATATAGAATAATTTAATATTATGGTGCATGATACTAAACTCGGATAAAGCAGAAGCCGAAAACATGCATCACAAGTGGTTATGGTAAACACAGTCACAATTCACATTTTGTAAGATGGATGCATACGAAGAGTTGCACAACCGTGAGTGAAATAACATTATCATAACTAAAACATTTCTCATACTTAGAGGCATGCGAAAACAATTTCACGAGGTTAAGAACACTAGTACTGAAATATGTATAACAGATATAAGAGTGGTGAACTAGAGAACCAAGTTAGTATAAAACTCAAAAAAAAATTACACCTGGCCTTAAACTGAGTCAGCAAGACAATTTGAAGAAACAAAAAAATGGCACTATCGCACGGCAATACCGGGTATCGTCGATCGGCGATAGTGGAAAATTGTTTAAAACTGGCACATTCAGTCAAAGCCATCAAAGTGAACCATTTTTCCTGAAGACTGAGTGCGGAACGCGGAGGAGAAGGCGGTGAAACCCTAAACCTAGGTATGAAAACTTGAATTTTGTTTTGAATCTTTGGTTTTTTATGGATCTAATTGGAAGAATAGTGTAGTATGTTAGTGTAGATCATAAATTTCCAGGTTTTCAAGTGTTAAAATTTGGTTTGGGGATCTTGATTTACTAGGGTTGTATGAGTGAAATTTGTGAAGATTTCCTTGAATTTAAGTTGTGAAAAACTGATTTGAAGAACACAAACTTGCAGATCTGGTATTTTGGATGAAGGGGTAAACCAGATCTGAAGTCGGAAATGAAGAAAAGTGATTTTCCGCTATCACCCGGCGACAGTGGGTGTCGCCGGATGGCGATAGCCAAAAAAAATTTTGTTTCTGAAACAAAAATATTTTATATGCAGAAATGGCTTCCAGTTCCAAAGCACAAAGAGGCACAGGGAGTGACTCTCACTCAGCATACCAAACATTCCCTGGAATAGAGAACGCTAACATAGGAATCGGACAGGTGATTGAATTCGACCCGACCCGGCATGCACATATTCATGACTTGTTAGTAATGGCTGGAATAATGTCAATAATTATTCCAGAGACATTCTCCTCCATGCTCATTCGAGAATTTCACAATTATCTCAAAGATCCGCATTTCACGGAATTGAATGGCGGGGTTCGATCGAAAATTCTAGGACAGACGTTAGAAATAACACATGATGACTTGAGAGATGAATTTGGACTAATAGAGCATGAAACCACTCTAGACGTCGCAGAGAACTATCAGAAGGATCGGGATTGGATATTATTGAACATGGTTTTGCATGGAAATTCCATCAAAACTCTAATCCAATCAACCGCCACCCTGACGGAGGATGCACGACTAGTGCAAGAGATTCTAAGGTATACCGTCCTATTGAAATCCGGAGATACACGAAAAATAACGGCTCAACTTAGTTATGGGACGTATATGATTTTGGAGCGAGTGCCGTTTGATGTGGCGGATTTTATCCTCTCGATAGTACGATACTCATTTAGATTGAAAAGTCCTAATTGGAAGAAGTTGAACACCCTACCACTTGGAGCCATCATCCAACGGATCTTATATAAGAAATACATGTGGATTGACCCCAAATTGTACTTCAATGATTGTATCCCAATGATATATTCGACGAGTGGAACACCTTCCATCGGCCGATCAACACGAGGAGGGTCATCAAGGAGGAGTGAACCGGTGTCCACTATCCGAAACCCGCCAATTCCTAGAGGTGGATCGTTGCGAGAAGGGTTAGACGACTTGCGAGAGTTGTTCGAAGAACATGAGAGGGATGTAAAGAAAAACTTTTTGGGAATTCAGAAATTCTTTAAATTTCTGACCAAAAGTTTGAAGTTGAAGCCCACTCCAGCTGAAGCAGCAGAATGGGAAGATCCGGTCATGGAGCCGCCCCGTACATCGACCCGCCGAGCACGTCGGGCGCGAAGTAGCGAGTACAGTTCGGCAGATGATCAAGGAGAGACCAGTGGAGGTGACAGCAGAAATTTTTGAAGATTTCTGGAAGGCTGGACATTTTGCCACTATCGTCGGGCGACAGTCACTATCGTCGGCGATAGTGAAATTTCTTTAATTTCCTTAGATTTTGATTTCATGCTGTAATATTATCTATTCTTTAATGGTATGTGGTATTTCTTCTATAAGAATGTAAGACTTAGTATGGAATGTTAAAATTGTGGTGTTTCCACTTATGATTTATGGAATGCTTATTTTGGTTTAATATTCATGATGTTAATAATGGAATTATGTTAATTTTTTTTATGTGGCTTGCGATGGTAATTTATTAATTTGACAAGTCTAGAATTCCTGGTTCTAATCGTAAGAACGAAAAATGGGAATCTGGAAGTGGTTTAGTGAAAATATCCGCAAGCTGTGAATCGGTGCTTATAAAATTGACTTTGATCGTATTTTGTTTTATGTGATCTCTTATGAAATGGTGATGTACATCAATGTGTTTGGATTTAGAATGATGAACTGGATTATACAATAAGTCAATTGCACTTTTATTATCACATTTTAATTCAATGGTTTCATAAACTATACCAAAATCTTCTAATGTTTGTTTCATCCATAAAACTTGTGCACAACAACTGCCTAGTGCTATATATTCGGCCTTAGTGGTATATAAGGCAACAGAATTCTGTTTCCTACTCGACCAAGAGATAAGGGAAGGGCCAAGAAAATGACAGGTGTCACTGGTGCTTTTACGATCTAATGAACACCCAGCATAATAAGAATCAGAAAAGCCATGTAATATAAATGTATCGTTATGTGGATCCACAATCCTAATTTAAATGTGCCAATAAGATATCTAAAAATGCGTTTAACTGCTTTTAAGTGAGATTCTTTGGGATTAGCTTGAAATCTAGCACATAAACATACAGCGAACATAATATCAGGCCTAGAGGCAGTCAAATATAATAGTGATCCTATCATTCCTCTATAAAGTGTTTGATCTATGGATATTCCACTTTCATCTTTTCCTAACGTTAATGAGACACTCATGGGGGTATTTGCTCGTTTTAGATTTTCAAACCCAAATCTTTTTAAAACATCATGAATATATTTAGATTGGCAAATAAAAATTCCATCATGCTTTTGAGTGATTTGAAAACCAAGAAAATAAGTGAGTTCGCCTACCATGCTCATTTCAAATTCATTCTTCATAATTTCAATAACACTATCACATAATTTTTCATTTGTGGATCCAAAAATAATATCATCTACATATATTTTAAAAATGATAAGATCATCATGGATATGTTTAACAAATAAAGTACAATCAGCACAGCCCATTTTATAATTATATTTTAATAAATAAATAGTCAATCTATCATACCATGCTCGGGGTGCTTGTTTCAAACCATACAAGGCTTTTTCTAATTTATAAACATGATCAGGAAATCTAGCATCAACAAAGCCTTCAGGTTGTTCTACATAAACCTCCTCCTTAATATACCCATTAAGAAAAGCAGTTTTAACATCCATTTGAAATAACTTAAACTTCTTGAAACTAGCAAATGCAAGAAATATTCTAACTGCTTCTAAACGTGCTACAGGTGCAAAAGTTTCATCAAAATCTATTCCTTCTATTTATGAATAAGCTTTTGCTACGAGTCTAGATTTGTTCCTAGTGACCCTAGATTCACTATCAAGTTTATTTTTAAAAATCCATTTAGCCCCTACAACAGGATGACTTGACGGTCTTTCTACTAACTTCCAAACTTTATTACGTTCAAATTGATTAAGCTCGCCATTCATAGCTAAAAACCAAGAATTATCATTTAAAGCAGCTTCAACGCTTTTAGGTTCTATATCAGAAATAAAGAACATATTTGAAAATAATTCACGTACGGATGAACGAGTACTTACCCCTCTTGATGGTTCTCCAATAACCAAATCTTGGGAATGATCTTTTGAAAATCTTAGTTCGCTTGGAGGCACATATCCTTGCTCTTCTTCTTCTTCTTCTTGTTCGACTCCTTTTTCTTCATCTTTGTCTCCAAGGTTTTCATCGTCATCCACCCTTTGTAGAGGGGAGAGCTCTTCATTTTTACTTGTATTATTAGCTTCTAAACAAGGAGAAAACTCATCAAATTTAACATGTATTGATTCTTCAACTACTTTTGTCCTCTTATTGTAAACTTTATAAGCTTTATTTGTAGAAGAATAACCAATAAAAATGCCTTCATCACACTTCTCATCAAATTTGCCTAAATTATCCTTAGTGTTCAAAACAAAACATTTACATCCAAAAACATTAAAATAAGACACATTCGGTTTCTTTTGAAAATATAACGCATAAGGTGTTAATTTTAAGATGGGTCGAAGCATAATACGATTAATAACATAACAAGAAGTACTAACAGCTTCAGCCCAAAATGATCGAGGTAATTTGTATTCAGATAGCATAGTGCGAGCTAGTTCTTGCAAAATTCTATTTTTCCTTTCCACCACACCATTTTGTTGAGGTGTACGAGGAGCAGAAAATTCATGTTTAATTCCTAACTCATTGCAAAAAGAAACAAATTTCTTATTATCAAATTCACCTCCATGATCTGAACGAATGCATTTTATTTTTAAATCTCTTTCATTTTGAACACGTAAACATAATTTGGAAAATTCTAAAAATGCATCAGATTTAGACGATAAGAAAATTGTCCAACTAAAACGAGAGAAATCATCAATTAAAACAAACGTATACTTTCTACCTCGTAGGCTTAGTGTATTAACAGGACCAAACAAATCCATATGTATCAATTCTAAAGGCCTAATGGTGGAAATGATATTTTTGCTTTTAAAAGAAGACTTTGTAAATTTTCCTTTTTGACATGGTGAACATAAAGATGATAAATTTCCATGCAAAGAAGGTAAACCTTTAACAAGTTTATTTTGAGATAATTTTATGATAAGTTTTGAACTAGAATGTCCCAGACGTCTATGCCACAAATTTAATTCCTCATTTTTAGAAATAAAACACTTTAAGGAAGAATGTGATAAATCATTAAATCTAATCATGTAAACATTTTGAAATCTAGGAGCGGTAATAACAATATCATTTGTTTTAGAGTTAATAATTTTACATAGGTTTGAAAATGAATCAAACAAGACATTTAATCCAATATCACATAGTTGACTTATTGAAATTAAATTATGCTTTAAACCTTTAACATATAAAACATTTGAGATAGAAAATGATTTGTTACCTACTACTCCAATGCCGATAATTTTCCCCTTTCCGTTGTCTCCAAAAGTAACTACTCCTCATTTCTTCATCTCCAGGCTAAGGAACTTTTATTTATTGCCCGTCATGTGCTTGGAACACCCTGAGTCTAAGTACCACACGTCTTCTTTATCCTTAGCCTGCCAACACACCTAGAAAGAGGATGAGAGTAAAGATCTGGCTACCCAAGTGGTTCCTCCCATAGAATAGGTGGAAGCCTTAGGCACCCAGATTTGTTTGACTAGGTTGTATCCCGTCTTCTTACAAGTATGTGTTGTGTGACCAAACTTATAACATTTGACACACTTAATGAAAGAAGATGACGAGTTTTTCAAAATAAATTTTGACACTTTTGAAAGAATTAGTTCCTAAACACCTAGAGGGGGGTGAATATGTGTAATTCCTTTTTCTTCTAAGGCAGAATATCTATTCAGTTAATTAATCAGAAATAGCTAATTCTACAGCTAACACAGCACAGAATTCACAGAATCACACAATCACAGATTGCACACAGTTTTAATAGTGGTTACCCAAGGTCTAGGTACATCCACTTTCCCCCTTCGCCTATCTAGCAGTGTGCTAGATTCGGCCTAACTTCTTTCCTTCACCTCAGATCCGAAGATCTTACAGCAGCTCAGAACCCAAACAAGGCTCCTACAACTCAGAGTGAGTCCACACTCCTACAACTCAGGCAATCTGCCCTACCTCAGCCTTCAACAAGGCCTACAACTCAGAGATAACAATCTCCTACAGCTCAGGCTCACAGCCCTACCTCGGCCTTCAACAAGGCCTACCACTCAGAGATCTAAGTCTCCTACAACTCAGCCTCTATAAATCAGGCTTACAGCTCAGATCTTAAAAAGATCCTACAGAAAATAGATTTAACAATGTATTTTACCACCACCCTGGTTGAGAGAGAAAGGATGGATGGCTTCTTGATCAGTTCTTGGAAGAATCTAATGGCAGAGAACAACCACTCTTAGCTTTCTTCAAAGCTTCTTGAATCTGAACTCAATAGGTTTGATCTCCTTTGAAGTTGATCTTCAATCAGCTTCTTTCTTGAAATTCAGATCTTAATCTGAATCCTTCTTGGCAGACTAGTTCAGAATCTGCACTTGAGGGACTTGATGATATAAGTCCCTTTCTTCACTTCAATAGATGGAGTTCTCTCTCTCTCCAACTTCTTCTTAGATCTTCTGACGAAAATCTTCTTCTGTATGTGTATATTCTTTTCTCTATCAGTGTCTGTCATCACTTTCTGTTGAAGGAGAATGCCTTTATATAGACTTTCTCCATGGTAACCGGCTGATCCGGTTTCTAACAAACTTTTGACAGCTCTGACAGTTGCAGTAGACCGGTTGGTAATGGCAGCTGCCAAGTCATACAGTCACTTCTTGAAAATCTGTCTCTGTCATCAAAGTGTCGAGACTGAACTTCATCATGTGTCGACACAAGTAGACTAACTGTTGACACAAGCCTTGGTGGTGTCGACACAGCTCCTTTGGTGTTGACACTACTTCTCGACACATCATCTGTAGAATGTGTCGACACTAATTATGTGTGTCGACCCAATCACTTCTTCTCTTTAACTTTGTTGAAAACTCTGATGTGTGTCGACACAAGTCCTGTGTGTCGACACAGTTGATGTCGACAAAGTCTTTTGTGTGTTGACACTGCCTCTGTGTGTCGACACAGTTGATGTCAACTAAGCTTCTCTGTGCGTCGACACTGCCTCTGTATGTCGACATAGTTGATGTTGACTAAGCTTCTCTGTGTTTCGACACTGCCTCTGTATGTCGACACAGTCACTTCTGGTGTTGGCATAGCCTTTCCAAGTGTCGACACAATTAACTCTAAGTGTCGACATAGCTTTTCTCCAGTATCAACACAAGCCTTCATAAGTGTCGACACAGCTTCTTCTGGTGTCGACACATAGACTTAGAAACTTTTTCCTGCATTCCTGCATTTTCTTAACCTGCACATATAAACTCAAAACAACATCAAATACACCTTGATGCATATCATTAAGTAAGGTGAGGCCTCTTCAAATCTGGTACACATTTTCCAATGTACCCAATAATCTCTCCCTATTTGGAGAAGTCATAACTCTTAGTCAATGATATACACCATTCATAATAAACACATATTATGATGTACAAAAACATTATATGACATGGTAACTTATAAACAAAACATATATAAGATATCATCACAAAATAATAATGCTAACACAATGAGCATTAATCATTATTTTGTTTCAACTTTCAAAAGTTTCTTTAACAATAGTTTACATAGATTTTCAACACTAAAGTTTAGAAAGTTGTAAAATCTAGTAAATCTAGCCTAAGGCTGGTCTGGCTCCTTGATGACTATGCCTTTGCCTGATTGGATCTTGGCTTGTACTGGAGCATCAGTATCCTCAGCTGGATTTTTGCCTTCAGATCTTTTTTCTTTTGTTCTTCATCCCTTATTCTCTGTCTTTCAAAATAATGAAAAGGCTTTGGGAAATATTTGCTAGGCTCCTGAGCATTAGGAGGTAGCTTCCCAGCTTTTCCCTTTCTTCTATACTGTAGAATGGCTTCCTGTCTAGCTTCATGCTTTTGCCATTCTTGCTCAGTATACCATTTGCCCCTATCATGGGTCTTGTCCTTTACAGCTTTCAGGCAGTCAAGATAATATTTCTAGAAGTAGGACTCCACTGCTCAAAATCAGGCTTCAACTCAGTATGTTCTCTGAATCTTTTCTTTGAAAGTTGAGCTTCTTGCTCCTTTTCCAAAACTGCCTCTGACATTTCAACTTTCTCAATGATAACATTTTTAGTACCCTCTAGAGGGTTGTACATTGACTGTATTTCTTGGTAAATCATTTCAAAATCTGCTGGAGGGTAAATTACCTGAGCAACTTCAGGTTGGTCACCTCCAAAATAAGCAGGGTGTGTAACGCCCCGAAACTCAAAGGAGAAGATGGGGGACGTTTTGGGCCAGTTTTGGTTTCTGGCTGAAGGCACACGGCCTGGGACACGGGCGTGTCCCAGGGCGTGTCAAGCGCTTGTCGGCACTTAGCCGCGAAGTCGTCGAGTTATACTCGACGATTCGTCGGGAGTGGGCACACGGCCTGCGACACGGGCGTGTCGCAGGGCGTGTCGACCCGTGTCGACACTTAGCCGTGAAATCATCGAGTTATTCTCGACGATTCGTCGAGAATGGGCATACGGCCCGCGACACGGGCGTGTCGCCGGGCGTGTCGACCCGTGTCGACGATCGTCCCGGGAAAGTCGTCGAGATTCACTCGACGATCGTCGAGACAAGGCACACGGCCTAGGACACGGGCGTGTCCAAGGCCGTGTCATCCAGTCGTCGTTCTCCCCTCGACGAAATGTCCCGTGTACACGGCCTGGGGTCCATGCGTGTCAATGTGACACGGGTAAGGACACGGGCGTGTCCTAGAACCCGTGCAGTGTTCGGGTTGAAAACGGGGGAAAATCATGGGGTACACGGCCGGCTACACGGCCGTGTCAGCTGGAACACGGGTGTTGGAACACCCTATTACTAATTTGGGTCAGGATCACTATGTCTCTAGGAATTTATGCTTTGACCTTCTGTATAGATAATAGGTCAATTAGAATTGAGTCTAAGGGATCAGGAGTCTAGGTTTGGAAGCTGCCCTGAAGACCCAAGTTTTTCTGGAGACTAAGTCCAAATCGTCGAGCTCAGCACGACGTTTCGTCGAACTCCGGTCGACGATCGTCTAGCTCAACTATTGACAGATCGTCGAGCTCCATTCGACGATCGCTGAGCTCAACCCTCATAATATCGTCGAGCTCTGGTCGACGATCGCTGAGCTCAACTTCTCAATATCGTCGAACTCCTTTCGACGATCGCTGAGCTCAGGTCGACGATTTTTTCTCTACACTGGATCCTTATCTCTGAGCTCAGTTCGACGATCTTTGAGCTCAGATCGACGATTTCTTTGCTGCTTGCTTTTTCCAATTCGCTGAGCTCAGCTCGACGATAGCAGAGCTCAGTTCGACGATTTCAGTTATCTTTCTGAATTCAAATTCAAATCAGATAGAAGTTATTCTGCATTTAATTCAGAAGATCTGCCAGCCATTTTCATTTACTTCTGGAGCAAGTTTCAAGGGACTTTTCAAGGAATAATTCAGTGGACTTTCCTTCAGAACATTTTATGCAATTAATGTTGTAATTAATTCAGACCAACGGCTATCTTTGACAGAGCAATTTTCTATTCAGACTCAGAGAATAAAAGATAGAATGTTTTTGAATCAGACAGAAGATAGGCAAGAACAAGAGAAAAGAGATTGACAAGAACAGGACACAACTCAATACACAGAGACTCTCTCAATCTTCTGTCAACAAGAATCCTGAAGAACACTCATCAAGAAGAGATCAAGCTTTCAAGCATTCTTCAGATCTCTTCAGCTCTCAAGTGTTCAAGGCCAACATCATCTCAAGACTCCAGACACTCAACATTTCAGCTTGCTGAAATCATCTCTTGCTGGAGATCTATCTTTGAAGGCCTATCACCCTCAGCAAAGCTCATCTTCCTGAAGATTTCAAGGACTCAGGGGGAGCTTTGACAAACATCACTGAATCCACATAGTCTTCTCAGTTGCTTGAGAAAGAGAAGACTGCCATCACTCTCTCACCCCCATTCTGTAAAGGGTTTTTCAAACTCCCTTCAAAAGTTTGAATCTGGTTTTTGAGCACCTTGTCAAAAGCTCATTGGTGGCAAGACACCTGATCAAAATATCTGATTTGGTTTTTGAGCACCTTATCAAAAGCTCATTGGTGCCCAGGACACCTGATCAACTCATCCTGCAGTGGATTCCTACCTAGGGTGGTAGAAGAGTGGATGTACCCAAGTTGGGGAACCACTATATTTCCTTGTGTCATCTGGTTTTGCATGTTTTCTGTTTGTTTCTGGCCTAGATTTTCTTGTGCTTAATATCTGCATAGCTTAGTTTTATTTCTGCTTCCCTGCTTACACTCATTACAACAATTGTTGTAAAGCTTTGCAAAAAGTTTTGTTTGTGTTTTTAAAAAGCACCATATACTCTATTCACCCCCCCCCCTTTAGAGTATATCAGATCTAGTTTCCCCTTTCAATTGGTATCAAAGCGAGGTTGGTTAAAAATACCACATCTTCCAGGTTGGTGATACATACCATATCTGGTTGGTTGTACAGGCTAACACCTGAACCCCAAAGATCCCAATCTAGATCCTTCTTTTATATTTCATTATTAGATTTAGCTTGCACAAATCATGGCCCAAAACAAAGATTATGCTAGCACCAGACCTCCAGTGTGCAATCTATCAAAGTTTGCACTTTGGAAAGCAAGGATTAAACTCTACATGAATTCTATTGACGAGGACATTTTTAATTCTGTTTTGACAGTGTGTCCAAGACCTCCAGAAAGTACCAGCACAAATGCTGTTCCACCTCCATCAGGAACAGATGCTGACATTAAAAAGTGGAAAGTGGCTGATGCCAAGGCAATGAACATTCTAGCTCAGACAATGTCAGATGACATTTTTCAGAAGGTAGCTGAATGCAACTCAGCCAAGGAGATTTGGGACAAGCTCTCAGAAATTGTCTCTGGCTCAGCTGATGAGAGAAAGGACAGAAGATCTCATCTCATCTCCCAATATGAGAACTTCAAGAAGGGAGAAACAGAGTCAGTGGGAGAAATGTACAACAGACTGAGTCTAATTGTCAGTGAACTGAGGACATTAGACAAAGAGATCTCACTGACAGAACTAAATGATAAGATCCTAATGTGCTTCCCTAGCACTTGGGATTCAAGAATCTGGCCAATTAAAGATGCCAGAAGTCTGAATGAGATCACGACTGAAGCCTTGTTGGGTAAGCTCAAATCTTATGAGCTACTCATCAAGAACAGAGAAGAAGAACAGAAGGCTGCTTCACCAGCCACAAGAAAAGAGAAGACTATAGCATTTAAGGTAGCTGAGGATTTGCCTGAAGAAAAAGGAACAGCCAATGATGAACTTCTCAGCTTGTTGGCCAAAAGATTCTATAAGATGGCCAGAAAGGACTTCAGAAGAAGATCATACAAGGAGCAAGATAAGCCAAGGTATGACAAGTCCATTGGCAATAGCAAAGACATTATTTGCTTTGGTTGCAGGAAACCAGGGCATATGGTTCCTGACTGTCCAGAAAACAAGAACAAGGACAGGAGGGACAGAAAAGAAAGAAGAAAGGAGAAGGACTCCAAAAGGCATGGAAGTAGCAAACCTTCCACCAGCAAAAATAAGCACACAAGGAAAGGATTTGTTGCTGAATCCTGGAGTGAGACTGAAGAGGAGTCACAGGCCTCTTCCAGCTCAAGTGATGATGAGGATGATGCAGAGGAAAAAGAATTCTGCATGATGGCAATCAATGCCTCACAACACAACTCAGAGGAAGAGGAGTCAGAGTCAGACTCAGAGACACAACCTGAAGAAGATCAGGTAATCAGCTCTTTTGATTTCACTTCAGAAGATTTCAAACTTGAATTTAAAGCACTATGTTTAGACCTGCTAAAGTCTGAGAAAGAGATCATCTCTCTCAGAAATCAATTATCTGAACAAAGTGGTTTAAAATCAGAAAACCTCAAACTCTCTCAGGAGTTGGAGAACCATAGGGAACAGATAGCTTCACTGAAGAGTGAACTCTCTGAGGCCAAGAAGCTTGAAGAATCTCTCAATGGGAGAAGCATCAAGCTGATGGACATCACAAGCACAGTGAACTCAAGATTCAACAGTACACTGGGCTTGGGTGCCTCATCCAGCCAACCTATTGTTCTAACAACCCCTATCAAGTTCATTTCTGACAAGGGAAAGGGAGTTGTAGAGGTTGCCAGGAAAAATTCTGATCTGCCTCAGAAATTCAAGTCCCAGCAAAAATCGTCGAACGAAGCTCGACGATCGCCGAATGAAGATCGACGATCGCCGAACGCAGCTCGACGATCTCAGGACAAATCGTCGAACGCTGATCGACGATCTAAGCCAAGATCGTCGAACGCTGGTCGACGATCCCATATACCTGACCTCAGCCATAGTCGACCGTCGAACGGAGCTCGACGATCTGACCCAAGATCGTCGAACTCAGCTCCAAGATCGTCGAACAGAGGTCAGAGCTCTGGAAATTTTTTCAATGGCAAGTCAAAATTGAATCCTGAGGGTTCTTCATCCCAAACATTTAACCCTTATACTGAATGGATTTTACCTCCAAGGAGATATCATCCTGAAGGATATAAGAGTCAGCCAGGGATGTCTTTCATTTCTGAATTTAAAGGTTATCAACCTAGGCCCAAGGTAAACTGGGTCAAAAACAAGTGAATTGCTTAATGTGTAGGTGAAGACCTATCCAACATCTAACCAGCAATGGTATTTGGATAGTGGGTGCTCTAAGCACATGACAGGGAACAAGGACAACCTCAATTCCTTTAAAGCCAAGCTTGGACCCAAAGTTATCTTTGGTGACTCCAACTTTGGACAAACTAAAGGATATGGAGCAGTCCAGATTGGTTCTGTAACCTTCAAGAAGGTAGCATATGTGGAAGGACTGAAGCACAATCTAATCAGCATCAGTCAGCTATGTGATGAAGGCTACCAGGTGACCTTCAGCAAAACCCTATGCAAGATCAAGTCAGAGGACAACACCACTGTGTTGACAGGTAAAAGGAAAGGTAACATCTACCTTGTAGATTTTCTTTCAACTTCTATAGATATCTGTTTATTCAATTCAGTTTATAGACCAAATGTTTTATGGCATAAGAGACTAGGACACCTAAACCTTAGAACTATTGCTAGGCTATCCAAGGACAATCTTGTTAGAGGACTACCTTCTGGCCCCTACAAGAAGGAAGGACTCTGCAAGGCTTGTCAATTAGGCAAGCAAACTAAAAACAGTTTTAAGTCACTTAATAAGAGTGATTCACCTAGGATATTGTATCTGTTACACATGGATCTATTTGGACCCATCACAGTCAAAGCCTAGGAGGGAAATCCTACACTTTAGTTGTTGTAGATGACTTCTCTAGATTCACTTGGGTGTTCTTTCTAAGGAAGAAGTCTGATAACTTTAAGTGTCTGACAGAGTTTCTCAAATGTATAAAGATTGAGTTCAATACTCACATTGCCCTGATCAGAAGTGATCATGGGACAGAGTTTGATTCTCTTCTTATGCAAGAGTTCTGTCAGAGTGAAGGAATCAGACATACTTTCTCAGCTCCTAGAACTCCTCAACAAAATGGGGTAGCTGAAAGGAAAAATAGAACCCTTATTGAATCTGCCACTACATTGTTGTCAGATGCTCATCTACCTCTATCCTTCTGGGCAGAGGCAGTGAACACCTCCAACTATGTGCTGAACAGAAGCCTGATACATAAACTGAAGGGAAAGACTCCCTATGAATTACTCAAAGGGAAGAAACCTAAAGTTGACTATTTCAAAATTTTTGGTTGCATTTGTTATATTCACAATAATGATAAGAAACATCTAGCAAAATTTCAAGCCAAAGCTGATGAAGGAGTGTTTCTGGGATACTCCATGATCAGCAAGGCCTATAGGATTTATAATAAATCATCATTGAAAATTGAGAAATCTGTTCATGTTTCTTTTGATGAAACTAACATGTCTTTCAAGGAGAAGATCTCTTCTACCATAGAACCTTGCAGGAACACTCTCTAGTTGAAGATATGAACAAGCTACAGGTTGCTCAAGAAGATGAAAGCAGTGAAGATGAAATCAATGCTCAACATATTGAAGCACAACCTGAAGAGCCAGTTGTTGTACCACAAGAGGAAACAACAACACAGGTTGGTGAACAATCAACACCCCCTGTTGATTTAGTAACATCAAGAGACCATCCAATTACCCAAATAATTGGAGAAATCTCAGCTGGTGTGCAAACCAGAAATCAGGTCAACCAAAACCTGTTGCACACCTGCTTTCTTTCTCAAATTGAACCTCAGTCCATTCAAGATGCAGAGCAAGATCCACACTGGATCATTGCCATGCAAGAGGAGTTGCATCAATTTGAGAGGAACAAAGTATGGGAACTAGTGCCCAAGCCTAAGGATCATTCCATTGTTGGAACAAAATGGGTATTCAGAAACAAACTGGATGATCAAGGAGTAATAATAAGGAACAAGGCAAGGCTAGTTGCCCAAGGATATTCTCAAGAAGAAGGAATTGACTACGACCAGACCTTTGCACCAGTTGCAAGATTGGAAGCCATCAGGATTTTTCTAGCTTATGCAGCTCACAAAGGCTTCAAGGTTTATCAGATGGATGTCAAGAGTGCCTTCTTAAATGGAGACATCAAAGAGGAAGTCTATGTCAGACAACCTCCAGGTTTTATCTCTCCAACTCATCCTGATTTTGTTTTTAGATTAAATAAAGCATTATATGGTCTCAAGCAAGCTCCTAGAGCATGGTATGAGACCCTAGCATGCTTTCTTTTGGAAAATGGTTTTATAAGGGGTAGAGTAGACCAAACTCTTTTCATTAGAACCCATAAGTCCCATACCCTACTAGTACAAATCTATGTAGACGATATCATTTTTGGTTCTACTGACTCAAAATTGTGCAGAAGGTTTTCTAACCTAATGCATTCTAAATTTGAGATGAGTAGCATGGGTGAGATATCCTTCTTCCTAGGATTGCAAGTCAAACAACATGCTGAAGGCATCTTTATTTCTCAAACCAAATATGCTAATGAGCTGGTTAAGAAATTTGGCATGTCTGAGGCATCTTGTATGAAAACACCCATGCCTACCAATGCTGTATTGGATGCTGATGAACATGGGAAACCTGTTGATCAGACAACATATAGAGCAATGATTGGCTCTTTACTGTATCTTATAGCTAGTAGACCAGATATAATGTTTGCTACATGTATATGTGCTAGATTCCAAGTTAGCCCTAGAGAGTCACACCTCACATTAGTAAAGAGGATTCTTAGGTATGTTAAAAGTTGTCCAAATCTAGGTCTCTGGTATCCAAAAGATTCAGCATTTGAGTTAACTGGATTCTCTGATGCTGATTATGCTGGATGCAGAATTGACAGGAAAAGCACCAGTGGAACCTGTCAGTTCCTTGGTGATAGACTTGTCTCTTGGTTTTGCAAGAAACAAACATCTGTGTCAACTTCAACTGCTGAAGCTGAATATATGGCTGCAGGCAGTTGTTGTTCACAAATATTGTGGATTCAAAATCAACTCCTAGACTATGGTTACAACTTAGAGAAGTCAAAAATCTTTTGTGACAATACAAGTGCTATCTCCATAGCTCAAAATCCAGTCCTCCATAGTAGGACAAAACATATAGAGATTAGGCATCATTTCTTAAGGGATAATGTTGAAAAGAACAAAATTATATTGCAGTATATCCCAACTGATTTACAAAGGGGAGATATTTTCACCAAGCCCTTGGATGAAAAGAAACACACCTTCTTCCTAAATCAGTTAGGAATGTTAGATGGAGGAAGTCTTAAATAATATCCAAGATTTTGAAAGCTAAAAATTGACCAAGACTAGGCAAAATTCTGATTTTCCTTAGTGTCTAGGATTTTCTGATCTCTGAACTGCGCTCGACGATTTCCCCAAAGATCGTCGAACGGAGTTCGACGATTTCCTGAATCGTCGAGCTGAGTTCAGCGCTCCTTTGATAGTATAGATTATCTCTTCTGGTCAACGATCGTCGAACGGCGCTCGACGATTTTGTTCACTGAACGATCGTCGAACGGAGCTCGACGCCTTTCCAGATCGTCGAACGGAGATCGACGATTTTTGAGTCTCTTCAGATTCCTTTAGAAGCCTCGATCGTCGAACTGAGTTCAACGATCTTTCCTTTTCTGCGTCGAACCCTAATATAAAACTCTTTTTTCGCCGTCGTTCTCTCTTGCGCTTTCAATTTTCTCTGCAAGAATTTTCTTCCCTCCAAACAGTTCTACACTTGGTCGTTTTGTCTGTTGATTTTTGCAGGTACCATGGCCGTTCCAGTTGCTGTACTCTCTGCAATGAAATTTGATGCAGGCTTTGACATCGATCTCGACTCCTTCAACACAACCGATCAAATCTTCCAGGATATTCTCACCTTATTCAATGATCAGCAACTGTCTGCCCTGATGTCAACCAGAATCAAACTTGCATCTGATGAGATTAAAGAATGGGTATATACTGCCCACAACCTTGACAACAATACCATAGTTGGTTCCATTGGTGGCACCCAGGTACCTCTGACCCCAACAGTACTCACAGAGGTTTTTGGTTTAAGGAATGGTGAAGATTCTGCTGAACTCTCTGGAGATGAATTCTCTAATATTCTTGCCAGGATGGGTCATCCTGAGGGGAACCCTAGCAAGCTGTTTAAGAGGAACCTGTCTGTGGAATACAGGTTTATGGCTGATGTCGTAGGCAAGGTTCTCTTGGCCAAGCATTCTGCTCATGACACAATCTCCAGATATCAGCTCTGCCTTATGGGAGCTCTGGTAGATAGAAAAAGCTTGAACTGGGGAGAAGTATTTTTTGATCTGCTGAAGAAAAAGATAAACAAGACATTTGTGAACTTTGGAAGAATACTGGGAATCTTCCTCCAGGCCAAGTGCCCTTCTCTGCTAGTCTCCTCTGGAGTGCACATCAATGCCTCCAAGAGACTCACATGTGCCCTTTTTGGGAAATGGGACAGGCAAATCTCCAAGCCCAGCAGGCCCTCTTCTTCTGGCCCTTCAGGCACCAGGACTCTAAGAGTCACTCCACCCCAGGTCTCTGCCCCTGCAGAAGACCTGCCTGCTGCTAGTGGTGCTGCTTCTCCTTCTCCAAGCTCAACCCTACCTCCAGCTCCATCCACCACTCCAGCCTCATCCACCATTACAATTTCCAGCCCATCTCCAACCTCAATTCCATCCCCAGCAACTACTTCATCTCCACCAGCAGACCACTTCCATCCCCTATTCTCTTATCCCCCACCAGATGTCACCTCATCCCCATCCCTTCCATCCTTCACTCTCCTGGATGAATCCTACATGGATGATTCCCCCTCCTCTCCTCCAGATTTGCCATCCTCCTCCACAACTTTCCAAGACCTTCTTAACCAAATTATTGATCAACCCACCTTCTCTCCCTCCATTTCCATCCCTCTATCCTCCATCTCTACCATCCCCTCTCCTGAGCCATCCATTCCACCCTTCAGCCCTCCTCCTCCAGTTCCCTCAGCCATCCCTCAACCCTCTACCTCTGCTTCTCTCATTGAGCATGTAGATCTCCCAGCCCTTGCTGATCAGTTGTATGAGCTCCTTGCACCTAGGCTCTCTCTTCTCATGGAGGCCTCTTTAGCTCCTCTACAACAATCAGTGGCAGCTCTATCTGCCAGGCTTTCCTCCTTCCTTACTCCTCTAGAAGCACCCCCAGCAGTGTGCCTTGATGCACAGGTATCTGCATCCAGGCAGGGGGAGATGCCCTATGAAGCTGTTGCTGCTGTTGCTGCCCCTGCTGTTGTTTCTGCTGCTACTGCTGCTGTGTTTGTTTCTGCTGCTGCTGCTACACCAGTACTAGCAATAGACCTAAGGTCCTTGCTATCTACTTTTGATACTGCTTACTTCTGCTGCCTCCCAGAGCCATATACTGTCCAGCCTCCAGAGGTTCTTGCTGCCCAGTCAGAAGATTTGTCCAAGGCTCTAGTGCCCTTCTCTTGCTGTGACCCCAGAATCATTTCTGATTTTATTCTGTCAGTGACTGCTGCTTCTGATGTTACTGCTGCTGCTGCTGCTGAAGACAATGCTGTGTCTACCTCTGAAGTTATATCTGCTGCTGAAGTCACTGTTTCTGCTGAGCCCTCATCTCAGGATGTTTTGATGACAGAGGCTGTTGATTTTGAGCCTGCTGTAGAAGTTGTTGTTTCTGAAGCTGCTGCTGCTGCCCTCATTCCTGAAGTAATCTCTGTTGTAACATCTGCTGCTCCAGTACCTATAGCTTCATCTGCTGCTGCTTCTGTTGCTCCTCCTGCTTCTGTATCTGTTGCTCCATCAGCTGCTGTTAAACTGAAAAGAAGATTTGATGAAACAGCTTGATGCCTTGTATGATGCACAAAGTTCTGAATCTGAGGATTATAACACTGCTTCTGATGACTAGTCTGCCACAATTGCTAAGAAAAGGAAAGCAAGAAGTAAGGCCTTGAAGAGAGTTCCTCCTGCCAAAGTCAGAAATGACAATGATGTCCCCTACTATATTCTGCACAATTGCCCAATCTCTGAGCATTGGATGCAATTCTCCAAGAACCAGTTAAAGGCAATGAAAAAGAAGAGGAAGTTTGATAAAGATTCCACTCAGTTCAAGCACCCTCATCCTCCTCCACCACCTCCACCTGATGCAGGTGCAGGTGGCAGCTCTGCAAGATCAGGCCCTGCTAGAAGCCAGGCTCCCTACCAACCTCATGCAAGAACATATCAAAGGGAAAGCCAGTCTAGGGGGTCTTACTCTAGAAGGGGAGGATATAGGGGAAACCAAAGAGAGACTCAGGTTTACTCCAAAGGACACTCCAGGCAGCATCCTTACTCTAGGGGAGGACATGTTTCTGCTGATACATCTTCTGGTCCTTTCCCCTACAAGCTCAAAGATACTGTGACTGCCAGGACTCCTCAAGATACTACTTCCAACAGGTATGAGCCACCTGTTCCATTTGAGGACCCTGAGAAAAATCCTATGGCTTGGACTGCAAGAATGAAAGAGTTGGCTGCTTTGGATCAGATAAAGAAAGCAAAAGAACAAGGGCTAGACACTTCCAACATATCTACCATGTCAGAGCAAAGGCAAAAAAGAGTTAGAAAGATATGCCTCCAGCAAATTTTTTGATGCAGACAGGTACATGGAGTTGCATCCAGCTGCAGTGGTTCCCAGGACATCAAAGCAAATCTATTTGGGTGCAGCTGATGATACCAGATCCAAACAACAAGCTTTAGATCCTAACAGAGAAATCAAAATGGTAAAAGGCAAAGAAAAGGAATAACTCTGTAAGGTGATAACTCTTGGTTTCTCTGACTGCCTTCTGGACATCATGCTTTTATATATCTCTGTGATGGTTCTGCTCTGTGTCTTGCTTCTGTTGATTTTATGTTTTTCTGACTGTATGATGTTGTTTGTTTTTCAAAGTCTGTAAATAGTTTTCCTAACCCAAATAGGGGGAGATTGTTGGAACACCCTATTACTAATTTGGGTCAGGATCACTATGTCTCTAGGAATTTATGCTTTGACCTTCTGTATAGATAATAGGTCAATTAGAATTGAGTCTAAGGGATCAGGAGTCTAGGTTTGGAAGCTGCCCTGAAGACCCAAGTTTTTCTGGAGACTAAGTCCAAATCGTCGAGCTCAGCACGACGTTTCGTCGAACTCCGGTCGACGATCGTCTAGCTCAACTATTGACAGATCGTCGAGCTCCATTCGACGATCGCTGAGCTCAACCCTCATAATATCGTCGAGCTCTGGTCGACGATCGCTGAGCTCAACTTCTCAATATCGTCGAACTCCTTTCGACGATCGCTGAGCTCAGGTCGACGATTTTTTCTCTGCACTGGATCCTTATCTCTGAGCTCAGTTCGACGATCTTTGAGCTCAAATCGACGATTTCTTTGCTGCTTGCTTTTTCCAATTCGCTGAGCTCAGCTCGACGATAGCAGAGCTCAGTTCGACGATTTCAGTTATCTTTCTGAATTCAAATTCAAATTCAAATCAGATAGAAGTTATTCTGCATTTAATTCAGAAGATCTGCCAGCCATTTTCATTTACTTCTGGAGCAAGTTTCAAGGGACTTTTCAAGGAATAATTCAGTGGACTTTCCTTCAGAACATTTTATGCAATTAATGTTGTAATTAATTCAGACCAACGGCTATCTTTGACAGAGCAATTTTCTATTCAGACTCAGAGAATAAAAGATAGAATGTTTTTGAATCAGACAGAAGATAGGCAAGAACAAGAGAAAAGAGATTGACAAGAACAGGACACAACTCAATACACAGAGACTCTCTCAATCTTCTGTCAACAAGAATCCTGAAGAACACTCATCAAGAAGAGATCAAGCTTTCAAGCATTCTTCAGATCTCTTCAGCTCTCAAGTGTTCAAGGCCAACATCATCTCAAGACTCCAGACACTCAACATTTCAGCTTGCTGAAATCATCTCTTGCTGGAGATCTATCTTTGAAGGCCTATCACCCTCAGCAAAGCTCATCTTCCTGAAGATTTCAAGGACTCAGGGGGAGCTTTGACAAACATCACTGAATCCACATAGTCTTCTCAGTTGCTTGAGAAAGAGAAGACTGCCATCACTCTCTCACCCCCATTCTGTAAAGGGTTTTTCAAACTCCCTTCAAAAGTTTGAATCTGGTTTTTGAGCACCTTGTCAAAAGCTCATTGGTGGCAAGACACCTGATCAAAAAATCTGATTTGGTTTTTGAGCACCTTATCAAAAGCTCATTGGTGCCCAGGACACCTGATCAACTCATCCTGCAGTGGATTCCTACCTAGGGTGGTAGAAGAGTGGATGTACCCAAGTTGGGGAACCACTATATTTCCTTGTGTCATCTGGTTTTGCATGTTTTCTGTTTGTTTCTGGCCTAGATTTTCTTGTGCTTAATATCTGCATAGCTTAGTTTTATTTCTGCTTCCCTGCTTACACTCATTACAACAATTGTTGTAAAGCTTTGCAAAAAGTTTTGTTTGTGTTTTTAAAAAGCACCATATACTCTATTCACCCCCCCTTTAGAGTATATCAGATCTAGTTTCCCCTTTCAACGGGCGTGTCAGCTCGAACACGGGCGTGTTCGATACCCGTGTGAGGGTCCAGGAGATTCGATTTTGACGGCGAATGCGGCACACGGCCCTGGACACGGGCGTGTGCCAGGCCGTGTTCGGTCCAGATTGGGCATTTCAGCCCCGAATCAAAGCCGTTCGTTTTCTTAGGTTGAGATCCAACGGCTGGGGATGGTTCCTGAGAGGATATACCCGGGTTTGACTTAGAAAAATCCATTCTTTCTTACCTTTTCATCTCTCTAAATCCTTGGAGAAAGGGGAAAAGCCATTGGAGGAAGAGGAGCTAGATCCGCCATTGGAGGAGCTTCGGAGCTCTGAATCGCAAGCCGACTCCGGATCCACGGAGGCAACGCAAGTGCGGTGATTTCTATCCGATTACTTTTCGATGGCGCCAAAGAGGAACTCAAGGGTAACGATCCTCATCTTGAGCATGAATCTCTCCTTTTCTTAGCATAGGAAGCCCGCTCTCGCGAGGTTGCGGAGAGTTGGAGGCGTTCCTTCGGGTAGATATGTAAAGTCCCCGTTGTTTAGAGTCCGTATGCGAGAACGGACATAGGCATTTTGGTTGAAGCCTACCCGGACATGTTAGTCCGGATCGGTGATGTTGCATTGCATAAGGCCGGAGAAGACTCCGTGCTATGGTTTGTTTTCGGGTTTTCTACGCGGTAGATTGCAGCAGGGAGCCTTGGGGACTAACCCAAAGGTGCACCCGGAAAACTGGGCGGATACGAGATCTTGCCAACTTGGTGGCCTGAGAGCCAACTTGAACATAACGTGGTTATGTGACTTGCGGTAGAATGGGACTCGGCGAAAGTTTGACCCGCGCAAATGGCTTAAATTGTCGTTGCGATGTGAGCATGGGTTAGATGGAACCGTACCCGCTCTATGTCGTTCGGGTTAGAGAGACCTAAGGTTACGTGGCACTCGCCATTGGCATAGATGTGAGTCTTCGGCGGTCAATGGCTTAAACTGTCGTGACCCAGGCCAGGAAGACAAATTGCTCATAGGAATGGCCGTCTAAGTGGCGGTGGTGAGTCCGGAATGTTAATGGCTTTAATTGACGTGACATCGGCCGGTTCACCGAGAATGTGCCCTGAGTGCACGGGACGTGTGGCCGTACGAGCCAATGTCTGTGATGAAATGGCTATGGTTATATGCATTGCTCGCTTGTGCTAATGAAATGCAGGGAAGGAGCATCGCCGCCCCGAGTTGGGGGCGGGATCGTTATAATTTGGTCAGCATTGCTGACCGTTGCCTTGTTTGCCACCGTGCGGTGGTTTGTTGCTTGCAGGTGCAGCTGGACCAAGCGGTCAATAGCGGGCTAAAGCCCTTTTTGCGAAGCTGGCCCTCGAAGGCCCAAGTGGAAATGTTTTCTGTTTTATTCATGTATGACCGGCCTGCGTGCTGAGGTTTGTAAATCATGTCTTATTCAAGTGAAACATTCTGTGAGGCCTTAAGGCCGATTTTGGGTATTTTGTATACATTCCTAATTATGTACTAGTGGACATTCGTGCTCTAATGCTGGGTTCTTGTTTACGACTTTTATAAACTGCTTCTGCTAGAATGCTCTGTGTAGGACGTTGAGATTGGTTGGATGGTTTCCATACGTAACCACCCGGTCTGTCTATGGTATATGGCGTCGGGCCCCGGCCGGACCTACTGTTATATACTATGCGACGGATAGGGGGTGTTGCAATTTGGTATCAGACTACTGGTTTTGGTCGGGCTTAAAGTGAATTCGTGGGCGAATTCTTTTTAAGGGGTGGTGAGCACATTGTGTGCGTCATCGTTATAATGGTAAAAGAACCCATGAATGTCCACTTAGGAATGAAAATACTCGTGTTTGAGGAACCTGTGTGTTCCTATAATTGCTGTTTGCAATACAATTTGGTCGCCTAACGGTGTTTTGTACCACTATAGGTGACCAGAAGTGGTGTTGGGCCATCAGAACGCCGAGTTTCTGAGGCTAGCAGTGCACCGGATGTTGCTCCCGCAACACCTCTGTCAGCTGAGAATATACGTTTGGTGGCTGAAGCGGTGTTGGCCGTGATTAATGCGCAGCCTGGAAGGCAAGCGCAGCAGCCCGCTCCTGTGATGGAGCAAGTACCTCTGCAAGAGGCTGAGCCGAGGAGGGTGGAGCAAGTGGTTGCGGAACCAATAGTGCCAAGGAGGGCAACTGAGAGGCAGTTGAAGCATGTAATGAGCTTTAACCCTCCGTTATTCTCGGGGTTGGGAACCCCATCTCAGGCTGAAGACTGGCTCTCTAGGGTGAAGAGAGTCATGACGGCGACGGAGACGGAGGAGTGGCAAATGACCACCATCGCTATGTTCCTGCTGTACGGTGAAGCGAGGATGTGGTGGGAAGGATTGGAGCTGCATCATTTGAGAGGTAGACAACTGATAGACGTTCCGATGGAAGAGTTCTCGGGATTGTTCTTAGCAAGATACCTCCCTTCTACTCAGAGGATCTCGATGGAGAATGAGTTCCTGAAGTTGGTTCAGGGCGAGAGAAGCGTGGATGAATATCTCCACGAGTTTACTCGATTAAGTCGATATGCTAGCTCCACCATCATGGATGAGGAGCGCAAGACTAATCGTTTTTATGAAGGCTTGAGGGATAAGCTGAGACTGCTACTGTCGGGGCCGATGACGCAGGGTTTCTTAACCTTGGTCAATACTGCCCGGTCCTTGGAGAAGGACATGAAGATCGTGCAAGCGAAGAAAAGCTTGGGAGAAAAGAAATCTGAGTTCAGAGTGCCGACTACTTCAAAGTCCGGCTATCGGAGGGCTTTCAAGAAGCATAGGACTTCGGGTCCAGCTCCTTCTAGCGCTTCTGGGGCGACTACGGGTCGGACCCCGGGTGCGTGCTTTACGTGTGGAAAGACGGGGCACTTTGCCCGTGATTGTTGGAGCGGACGTCCTAAGTCCGAGAGGAGGCCGGGAGCCACTTATGAAGAGAAGGGAAAGGCGGTGGAGTCGACCGCATCCCATTATGCTCCGGCCCAACCAAGGGTCTACAATCTTGGCCAACAGGAGGCCATTAAACAAGCTGATGTGGTGACAGGTACGGTTTGATTTATAGCAAGTCAATTTCTTTATATACTTGTTATGCACATGTTACCTTACCACTGCTTGTTAGGATTTGTATTGATTTGTGAAAATCCGGCATGAGCACTTTTCGATACGGGAGCCTCACACTCCTTCTTGTCCGAAGGATTTATATCACGCATCGGAGTCCCTTCTTCGATGGCGAAGGATAAGTTGGATGTGTTGTTGCCCAATGGGTGTTCGATGCGAGCGGATAGGATCTGCAATGTTAAGATTCGTATTGGAGAGCAGGAGTTCGACCTGCGAGCGTCTTTACTTCCGTTAGTGGAGTTCGACGTCATATTTGGCATGGACTGGCTCTCGGAGCAGCAGGCCCATATAGATTGCGGTAGCAAGGAAGTTAAGCTGGGAGCGAGTCGTGAGACAACTTTTACGGGCTTAAAGGGGTCGAGCAAGACATTGATGTCTGCTCTTCAGGTGGTGAAGGCGGTTTGTGCCGGAGCAGAACTGTTCTTTACACTAGTGGAGGCTGCAAAGCTGAAGCCCGCTTTGGATTGTATTTCAGTGGTATCGGAATACCCTGATGTGTTCCCCGCAGATCTTCCTGGAGCCCCGCCTCAACGGGAGATAGATTTTACGATCGAGCTAGTGCCAGGTGCAAAGCCTGTGTCACGATCTCCGTATCGGCTAGCGCCTAAGGAAATGGCGGAGCTGAAAGTTCAACTGCAAGAGTTGTTGGAGCAAGGGTATGTGCGCCCGAGTTCTTCGCCTTGGAGCGCACCGGTCCTCTTTGTTAAGAAGAAGGACGGAAGCTTGAGATTATGTATTGATTATCGGGAGCTAAACAAGCTGACTGAGAAGAACAAGTACCCGATCCCTAGGATTGATGATCTCTTTGATCAGTTAGTCGGGTCGACGGTGTACTCGAAGTTGGATCTCAAGGCTGGGTACTATCAGCTGAGAATAAGGGAGAGTGATATCCCGAAGACAGCGTTTAGTACGAGATACGGGCATTATGAGTTTACGGTCATGCCGTTTGGGCTGACTAATGCGCCGTCAGTGTTCATGGATTTGATGAACAGGACGTTCAGGGAGTACTTGGACCATTTCGTGATCGTCTTTATCGACGATATTTTGGTGTACTCTCAAAGTGAGGAAGATCACTTCAAGCATCTTCATTTGCTGTTGGAGATGTTAAGGAGAAATCAGTTGTATGCCAAGTTCTCGAAGTGCGAGTTTTGGCTATCCTCAGTGGCGTTCCTCGGGCATATAGTGAGTGGAGAGGGTATTGCTGTGGATCCGGCGAAGATTGTTGCGATACGGGAGTGGCCTGAGCTTGCTACGGTAGCAGAAGTCCGGAGCTTTTTGGGGCTTGCCGGTTATTATAGGCGCTTCGTAGAGAACTTCTCGCGGATAGCGCTACCTCTCACTACTTTGACGAGGAAGG
Source organism: Platanthera guangdongensis (assembly GCA_039583875.1). NCBI lineage: Eukaryota > Viridiplantae > Streptophyta > Magnoliopsida > Asparagales > Orchidaceae > Platanthera > Platanthera guangdongensis. Next base: position 144,814,200 of record CM077156.1, on the reverse strand, counting down.
AGCATAAGTTCGTTTGGACGCCGGAGTGCGCGCGAGCTTTTGAGGAACTGAAGTGTCGGTTGACCACGGCGCCTGTGCTGAGTTCGCCATGTGGAACCGAAGGCTATGAGATATATAGCGATGCTTCAGGCAGCGGTTTGGGTTGTGTGCTACTGCAGCACGGAAGCGTGATAGCTTATGGCTCGAGACAGCTAAAAGTGCACGAGAGGAATTATCCGGTCCATGACTTGGAGTTAGCGGCCGTGATTTTTGCATTGAAGCTGTGGAGACACTATTTGTACGGTGTGAAGATTGACATCTACACCGATCACAAGAGCCTAAAGTACCTGATTGATCAGAAGGATCTGAATATGCGGCAGCGTAGGTGGATGGAGTTCCTGGGGGACTATACATTCAAGATCCACTACGTGCCTGGCAAAGGGAATGCGGTTGCGGACGCGTTGAGTCGCCGAGCCCCAGCTCAAGCAAATTGGCTATCAGTGCATCATGAGCGGTTGGTGCAGGAGTTGGAGGCGTTGGAGATTGTTTGTGTGGACAGACAATCAAGTGCTGAAGCAGTGCTGAATTGGACTGAAGTCCAATATGACCTGGCTGATCGTATTCGGCAGGCTTTGGATATGGATGCTCATATGAAGCAGTTCATGATAGAGGCTCTGGATGGGTCAAATTCCCAATTCGTCGTGGAGGACGGATTGCTTTGGAAAGACGGTCGTTTGTGCGTCCCAAGTGTGGGCAATTTACGGGTGGAGTTGTTGTACGAGGCGCACCATACCAAGTACTCAATTCACCCGGGGAGCACGAAGATGTACCGTGATATAAAGAAATTATTTTGGTGGCCGGGTTTGAAAAAGGATGTGGCGCTATACGTAGCGAAGTGCCAAACCTGCGCCTTGGTAAAGGCGGAGTGCCAAAAGCCGGGAGGATTTCTTAAGTCCTTGCCTATTCCGGAGTGGAAATTTGACGACATCTCTATGGACTTTGTGCACGGTTTGCCAAGGTCGCAAAAGGGGAACGATGCCATTTGGGTGGTTGTTGATCGATTAACGAAGGTGTCGCACTTTATTCCGCATAGGAAGGACGATCCGGTGGAGAAGCTGGCAAAGCTTTATGTGGATAATATAGTACGGCTTCATGGTGTGCCCCGCAGCATCGTGAGTGACCGATATGGGCGGTTCACGTCCAATGATTGGAGGCTGGTGCAGCAAATGTTGGGAACAAAGCTGAAGTTTAGCACAGCCTTCTATCCGCAAACGGATGGGCAGACCGAGAGGGTGAATAGAACCATGGAAGACATGCTTCGCATGTGTGTCTTAGATTTCGGAAAGCAATGGGAAGACCACCTTTATTTGGTGGAGTTCGCATACAACAACAGCTACCAAGCAAGTATTCAGATGGCGCCTTTCGAGGCCCTATATGGTAGAAGATGTCGCACGCCGTTGTCTTGGATAGAAACGGGTGAGTCAAAGTTGTATAAGCGATCGGAAGTAGAGGGTGCTACTTCTTTGGTGAGAACCATTCGGGAGAGGTTGCTTATCGCTCAGGACCGGCAAGCAAAGTACTATAATGCCAAGCACAGGAACGTGGAGTTCGCTGTGGGCGATTATGTATACTTGAAGATAAAGCCATTCAAGGGTGTCTCGCGGGTGCGGCGATTGAAAAAGCTAAGCCCGAGGTACCTTGGACCGTTCGAGGTTCTGGAGCGAGTTGGAGAAGCGGCCTATAGATTGAAGCTTTCAGTGGAGCTAAGTGGTTTACACGATGTATTCCATATTTCGGTGCTTCGGAAGGCGGTGCAAGAGCCTACGCAAGTGATCGCGGTCGATCAAGTGCCGGTGGAAAGTGGGCTAACGACAAAGGTCAAGCCCGTGCGGATTGAGGACTCGGAGGTCAAGCGGCTACGCAATAAAGAGATCAGGATGGTCAAAGTCCGGTGGGACAATTGCGGTCGTGAGGAGCTCTCTTGGGAGCGAGAGCAGACGATGCTTGACGAATATCCGGAGTTGTTCCGCTCAGGTACAAATTTTGTTTTTGTACATGTTTGTTTTTCCCTTTATGTAATTTCGTGGGCGAAATTCTTTTAAGAGGGGTAGAGTTGTAACGCCCCGAAACTCAAAGGAGAAGATGGGGGACGTTTTGGGCCAGTTTTGGTTTCTGGCTGAAGGCACACGGCCTGGGACACGGGCGTGTCCCAGGGCGTGTCAAGCGCGTGTCGGCACTTAGCCGCGAAGTCGTCGAGTTATACTCGACGATTCGTCGGGAGTGGGCACACGGCCTGCGACACGGGCGTGTCGCAGGGCGTGTCGACCCGTGTCGACACTTAGCCGTGAAATCGTCGAGTTATTCTCGACGATTCGTCGAGAATGGGCACACGGCCCGCGACACGGGCGTGTCGCCGGGCGTGTCGACCCGTGTCGACGATCGTCCCGGGAAAGTCGTCGAGATTCACTCGACGATCGTCGAGACAAGGCACACGGCCTAGGACACGGGCGTGTCCAAGGCCGTGTCATCCAGTCGTCGTTCTCCCCTCGACGAAATGTCCCGTGTACACGGCCTGGGGTCCAGGCGTGTCAATGTGACACGGGTAAGGACACGGGCGTGTCCTAGAACCCGTGCAGTGCTCGGGTTGAAAACGGGGGAAAATCATGGGGTACACGGCCGGCTACACGGCCGTGTCAGCTGGAACACGGGCGTGTCAGCTCGAACACGGGCGTGTTCGATACCCATGTGAGGGTCCAGGAGATTCGATTTTGACGGCGAATGCGGCACACGGCCCTGGACACGGGCATGTGCCAGGCCGTGTTCGGTCCAGATTGGGCATTTCAGCCCCGAATCAAAGCCGTTCGTTTTCTTAGGTTGAGATCCAACGGCTGGGGATGGTTCCTGAGAGGATATACCCGGGTTTGACTTAGAAAAATCCATTCTTTCTTACCTTTTCATCTCTCCAAATCCTTGGAGAAAGGGGAAAAGCCATTGGAGGAAGAGGAGCTAGATCCGCCATTGGAGGAGCTTCGGAGCTCCGAATCGCAAGCCGACTCCGGATCCACGGAGGCAACGCAAGTGCGGTGATTTCTATCGATTACTTTTCGATGGCGCCAAAGAGGAACTCAAGGGTAACGATCCTCATCTTGAGCATGAATCGCTCCATTTCTTAGCATAGGAAGCCCGCTCTCGCGAGGTTGCGGAGAGTTGGAGGCGTTCCTTTGGGTAGATATGTAAAGTCCCCGTTGTTTAGAGTCCGTATGCGAGAACGGACATAGGCATTTTGGTTGAAGCCTACCCGGACATGTTAGTCCGGATCGGTGATGTTGCATTGCATAAGGCCGGAGAAGACTCCGTGCTATGGTTTGTTTTCGGGTTTTCTACGCGGTAGATTGCAGCAGGGAGCCTTGGGGACTAACCCAAAGGTGCACCCGGAAAACTGGGCGGATACGAGATCTTGCCAACTTGGTGGCCTGAGAGCCAACTTGAACATAACGTGGTTATGTGACTTGCGGTAGAATGGGACTCGGCGAAAGTTTGACCCGCGCAAATGGCTTAAATTGTCGTTGCGATGTGAGCATGGGTTAGATGGAACCGTACCAGGTCTATGTCGTTCGGGTTAGAGAGACCTAAGGTTACGTGGCACTCGCCGTTGGCATAGATGTGAGTCTTCGGCGGTCAATGGCTTAAACTGTCGTGACCCAGGCCAGGAAGACAAATTGCTCATAGGAATGGCCGTCTAAGTGGCGGTGGTGAGTCCGGAATGTTAATGGCTTTAATTGACGTGACATCGACTGGTTCACCGAGAATGTGCCCTGAGTGCACGGGACGTGTGGACGTACGAGCCAACGTCTGTGATGAAATGGCTATGGTTATATGCATTGCTTGCTTGTGCTAATGAAATGCAGGGAAGGAGCATCGCCGCCCCGAGTTGGGGGCGGGATCGTTATAATTTGGTCAGCATTGCTGACCGTTGCCTTGTTTGCCACCGTGCGGTGGTTTGTTGCTTGCAGGTGCAGCTGCACCAAGCGGTCAATAGCGGGCTAAAGCCCTTTTTGCGAAGCTGGCCCTCGAAGGCCCAAGTGGAAATGTTTTCTGTTTTATTCATGTATGACCGGTCTGCGTGCCGAGGTTTGTAAATCATGTCTTATTCAAGTGAAACATTCTGTGAGGCCTTAAGGCCGATTTTGGGTATTTTGTATACATTCCTAATTATGTACTAGTGGACATTCGTGCTCTAATGCTGGGTTCTTGTTTACAACTTTTATAAACTGCTTCCGCTAGAATGCTCTGTGTAGGACGTTGAGATTGGTTGGATGGTTTCCATACGTAACCACCCGGTCTGTCTGTGGTATATGGCGTCGGGCCCCGGCCGGACCTACTGCTATATACTATGCGACGGATAGGGGGTGTTGCAGGGTGCACTCCTGACTCAGCTACATTGTCATCATCATAGAGGGGTGGATATCCAAGGGTGGCTCTGATGTTATTAGATATCCATTTAGCATGATCTGAGCCAGTTTTGACTAACACTCTCTCCCCCTTTATGACTTATCTCGCAACATGATCCCTAAGGTCATTGATGAGTCCACATTTTACACTGATTTTTGGACTCATCTGTGCTAGTTTTATCGTCTTAGCACTACACTTGAGAGCCTTTATTGCCTATATGTGCTTATGTACCTATTTCACGACTAAGTGCACTGTAGGCCCGTTTCTGTGTGCTTTCTCTGTTTCTATATTGTTGTTATTCTTTAGCCCTATCTCGGGGATGTGGTGTGCACGTTCCGGTGGCCTATCTGCCCCTTCTGCTGGTACAGGGGTCGTGTGCGTGCTCTGGAACCGCTCGGGAGACACCGACGTTGCAGGAATACTGTGCACGACCACTGGACTTATTGCGCACGACCACTGGTCGTGCGCCACTGATCGTGCGCATTATATTCCCTCTTTCCTAATCCTGTCTCGGTAATCGCACGAGCATTGGCCATAGTGCGCACGACCATTGGTCGTGCGCCACTGCTCGTGCGCATATATGCTGATGCTTCTTGTCCAGGTTGCAGGTCTATTTGGAAAAGGCGCACGATCATCGACCTACAGTGCGCACGACCACTGGTCGTGCGCCACTGATCGTGCGCACTGCTTCTGCTGCCTTTGTATTTAAGGCCCTGCTCCGCGATTTAGGTCAACGCCTGTCATTTGCTGCGATCGGAGAGTGTGCGGGAATCGCCATTTCACTTCTCCAGCTACTCCATCACCTCCACCTTCGTCGGGAGGCCATTGCCAACTACTCCGAAGCTTTTCAACTCTCCGGCAAAGCCCTCGGCCATTGATGACTTCAACTCCAAGCTTTCCTGCGGAGTTGGTGAAGTAGATAACCTAGAGAACAGACTTAAAGGCCTTCGAGGTGACAGCTCGTTGGTACCGGAAGCCTCCTTGGACTGAGCCCGGAAGCGGATTGACAACTCGCTACTCCGGCCACGACCTGCGGTGGATCTTCACTCTCTTTTGGTTTACTCCTCTTCCCCTTCCTATGTATTATGAATGTTTTGAGCAGTGTAATGAACATTTCCATCCATGAACATCAAGTTTATTTTATAGCTAATGGAATGTTAGTATTTTCTTCTGCTTGTGAGTATTGTCTGTGAATGTGCCTCGCTCACCCCACATCCACTCCATTCTCGTGTCTTATCCGATTGCACTCCACACAAGAACACTTCAATCCATTAGCTTCCCTTCCACTCGCCCAACTGAAGTTCGGCATCGCGGCCGACAAACCCACTCCACCTTGCGAAGCGGTGCCTTCAACCCGCATAGCTTTTACTAGTTCAGTAGATCAAACATCCACAATCTCTCAAGTCCTCTATTTCCTTTTTGTTCTATTTATAACTCTCATAACGATATTCTCGGTACTGTTGCCGTTCTACGCTAATTGCATTCCTCAAGAGACCGGCACTCGGGGATTTATTCCCAAAACTTTATTACTTGTGCGACCGGTGCGCTTGCCGATTTACACGCATCAAGTTTTTGGCGTCGTTGCCGGGGAATGCAACTATAGAGCGACTTCGGATGACTTCAAACATTGTTATAAGAGTTAGTATTGTTTTGTTTTGACTGTTGTTTCCTTCTAGTGTGTAGTGTTTGCCACAGTGAATGCAAGGCCGAGCTACAAGAGATTTTGTCGCCTACGACCCAGAGATCGAACGCACTCTCCTAGCACGAAGACGCGCTGCAGCCATCATTTTTGCCCCAATGGGAGACCAGCTGAATATTGATGCAGGTAACCGAGTTGGAGGGATACCTCATGTCGACAGAAATGGCGACGAAAATGAAGTGAACCCTCCCCAGGTCCGCACCATGAGGGATTATACTACACCTACTGTTGGGAGCATATACCCCGATTTCGGACCTGCTATCACCAATCCACAGTTCGAGATTAAACCAGCTATTCTGAATATCATTCGGAACAACACTCAGTTCTCCGGAATGGCCACTGAAGACGCCCATCTTCACCTTACAGAATTCTCTGAAATCTGCGCCACGTTCCGCGACGCTGGAATCCTAGACGAAACAGTCAAGCTCCGCCTCTTCCCTTTTTCATTAAGGGACAAAGCCAAGACATGGCTTCACTCCCTCCCACCTGGAACAGCCACCACCTGGGAGGCTTTGACCACAAAATTCCTAGCTAAGTTCCATCCGGTGGATCGGATCGTGAGCATGAGGCATGCAATAGCCAACTTCCGGCAAGCCGATCAAGAAAGTTTAGCCGAAGTTTGGGAGCGTTTTAACGAGCTGCTGAGGAAGTGCCCTAATCATGGATTCCAAATGTGGAACCTCGTCGAAAGTTTCTACTTCGCTATGTATCCCCACCATCGAGCCATGATCGATGCTGCCTCCGGAGGAACCATTATGAATCTTGCTCCAGATGAGGCTCTGAAAGTCTTACAAGACACTGCCACCCATAGTGCTTACTGGACCGCTGGAAGAAACATCCCATGAAGCACCAGTGGAGTGTTTGCCTTGGATATCCCCAAGCCTGCTCCTGCCGCCCCAGTGATGGAAATCTCATGTCAAGGGTGCGGAAGCACCGATCATCACAGCTTCGAATGCTTAGGAGTTGAGGTACCAGACGAATCTTTGTTTCTGAATGAGTCCGTTAATTTTGTTGCCAATCAAAACAGGGGATTGCCTTACGGAAATACTTACAACCCGGGGGTGAGAAATCACCCCAACTTTTCTTGGAATCCTAACGCATCTGACCAAAGATGGCAACCGGGGCAGCATCAAAACGATGCGTATGCTTCCGGAAGCCAACCGCGGCTGCCTCAACCGAATTATTCCCAAGGGCCCCCCGTCGTTAAGAAAAATTCTTTGGAAGAGATGTTCGAGAAGTTCGTTGAGATTTCCCAAACCAACATGACAAATCAGGCCGCCTCGATGCGCAAACTGGACGCACAATTGGGCCAATTGGCTCAAGTGGTTTCCGAGCGCACCCAAGGCACCTTACCGAGCAACACCGAAAAGAACCCCCATGAACAGGGAAAGCGCCTTGGGGAGGACACTTCGGGAAACCGCAACGAACTTGTCATTAATTGTAAAATCAATAACATCGAAACTCCAGCATTATGCGATTCCGGGGCGTCCAGCAACATACTCACTTTGCAAGATACTGCGAAGATGCACTTACAAGTCGACATTGAAAATTGGAAATCGCTTATCTTAGCGAATGGCAATTTGGTTGACACTGAGGGCGGCGTTCGGGAAGTTGAAATCGAGGTTAACGACAAAAGTATCACAACTGACTTTCAGGTTTTGGGACCACAGGACAATAACTCCATTCCTATATTAGGAGTCCCATTCCTAATAGCCAGTGGCGCCTCCCTCGACTTTTCCAAAGGCCGTGTCACTTGGCCAAATGAGGAGTCCACCCTCGATAACACATCCATACATTCTTCTCCCATCCAAAATAACAATTCTCTGTGTGTCACAGATATCAAGCTGGATTCAGGTCTCCCCGCATTGAAAGCACATCTGGAGGAGACGCCAAAGAAAGGACTCCCTCAGGAAGTCGATGAGAAGTAAGAGCTACTGGTCCACGAAGGGATCAATTGTACCAAAGCCACGACTGCCTTTCTACTGCCAGCCAACTCTGTTGTTGAGCATGGCGAACCAAGTTTTATTCGGGAGAAATACCTGGACACTAATTTGTATAATTCTGTTAAACTATCTGTAGCTTGGGCAGATCCGGTTGCCGTCACGGTGCCGGATAGGCCGCCACAAACCACGACACCAAGAAACCCCACAGCCTACCTCCATTGGAAGTCTCCCACGGTGGAGAAACTGAAAGAGGCCAAGCGTTTACGCGGAGAGCACTACGCTGCCTTCCGGCGCGAGAAAGAGTGCACTCGCAGTAATGGGACAATGCCTACCCCGAATGCAAAAATACACTCTGATGTTCTCTCGCATCCCACCGGAGAGACTTACCATAAATCTGCTTATAGCTGATTGCACCACTCGCATTCCTCTTTCCATCCTCTTTCTCGCTAATTGTTGAATGCTGGTTGCTCTAATTTTAATTTTGTTTCCTTTTGCTACTGCCAAGAACTCTCTATTTGAACTGCTAATACAGGTATTTGGTCCACCTTAAGGACGGTAAACAAAAGGGCTTTCGGGAGACAACCCAAGTTGGACCGTTTCGTCCTATGCTGTGTTTTGATTTCTTTTCATATATTCATGTTTTCCATATTTTGTTTGGCTGGCATCCTTCAATCGCAGGTGCAGGAATATTTGAGGCGCGGAAACTTGGCCGCATTTGGACATCTCATTGCACGACTGGTATGCTCAATTTTGAGCATAGGTACTTCCTACCCTAGCTTTTTATCAAATATGACTTGCTGATTTTTACTAGTTGTTGACTTTAAGTCTGGGGGGGAGCATGCCTGTGGTCACTACACCACACTTTCTGTTGCATTCCAGTTTCTTGTTTACTTATTTCTTGCTTTATGTTACACACACTGAATCACCCACACGAGTGTGCTCTTACCCACGCGCACAACCCGAGTCAAATTTATTGCTTTTGTGTAAACTTTAAAATAGTGGTACTGGCTTAGGATTTCAGGATTGAGTAGTTCGAAACTCATGTAGTGCTCCTAATCGAATACTCATGGTTTGTGTAGAGTTAGGATAGAATTAATTTTTATTTATGCTCGTAGATTTATTTTTTCTGCAAACATAAATATTGTTTGTACTGCTCAAAATCTGAATCTGGGATAATCGAACGATAGTGTAGGAATGTGTGTAGCCGCCACTAGACTCGTATTGCTCGAGTCGGGAGGAAGGATCGTCTTTCTCAGTGGCTAAGAACTTGCCCTAAGCTACTCTCGAAGCATTGGTGCATGGTTAGTTAAGCGTGAGCATGATGTAGGCCTTCATTTTGACTAGTTTGAGCCTTGTTTAGTCGTTCCTACCTGTTAACCGTTGCATGCCACATTTGTGCCTACCCTTCCTTTGATCCAGCTCCACTCACTTTCACCAAGGCCTGAAGCTAAACCCACCATCGCAATCAAATGCTTGAGCTGAATTGTATTTACTGTTTTGCCGAGGTTGTGATAAGTGGACATTGTTTTGGGGGGTGCTGAATTTATTCACGTTTTGATTGCTCCGTTTGGGGATTGCTAGCGCAGAATAGAAAACAAAATTTACGAAAATAAAAAGCCGATTCGCGCAAAAGAGAGAAAAATATGAAAGAATTGCTTTGAGATTTCGATCCCCATCCTCTTTATTGATTTTGGTCGGGTTCAGCCGTGTTCACACCCGGATTTCAAGATAAGTCTGGGGGCGTGTGCCCCATTCATTTCTAAGTGGTTGTTTTGGTTGGGTTGTTTTTGCTCGCTTTGGTTGCATAGAGCCTTCATGTTTATCTTTGACTACCAAGCCGTCTCCTAAGCCCCATTTCCTCCTACAAGTCCTACTGATTCACGCTTGAGTCTAACCTGCGCCGTGGAGAGAGTGTGAACGTGCAAGCGTATGGTCCCCAACATTGGTGGATTCCTTTGGAGGTGATCCTGAGTCCCGAACTTTGGCAATGCTCACCTTAGTGGCCTGCCTACTTTCTTCCTCCACATGATCGCCAGATTCTCTAGAATTCTAATTTTGAGCAATTACAATATTTATTTATGTCTGTCGAATAGTTTAAACTACGTTATATAATTAAAAAGTTTTTCTATTATATCTTCTATACCCATGATATATTTGATTTCTCGTCTTACTTCTTTTTGAAATTTCTGAGCCAGTTAGCTATCTTCTGGTCCACGGAGTAATGATTTGCTCGGGACGTGCAAATGGTTAAGTCTGGGGGTGTGATGAGTCCACATTTTACACTGATTTTTGGACTCATCTGGGCTAGTTTTATCATCTTAGCACTACACTTGAGAGCCTTTATTGCCTATATGTGCTTATGTACCTATTTCACGATTAAGTGCACTGTAGGCCCGTTTCTGTGTGCTTTCTGTGTTTCTATATTGTTGTTATTCTTTAGCCCTATCTCGGGGATGTGGTGTGCGCGTTCTTGTGGCCTATCTGCCCCTTCTGCTGGTACAGGGGTCGTGTGCGTGCTCCGGAACCGCTCGGGAGACACCGACGTTGCAGGAATACTGCGCACGACCACTGGACTTATTGCGCACGACCACTGGTCGTGCGCCACTGATCGTGCACATTACATTCCCTTTTTCCTAATCCTGTCTCGGTAATCGCACGAGCACTGGCCATAGTGCGCACGACCATTGGTCGTGCGCCACTGCTCGTGCGCATATATGTTGATGCTTCTTGTCCAGGTTGCATGTCTATTTGGAAAAGGCACACGATCATCGACCTACACTGCGCACGACCACTGGTCGTGCGCCACTGATTGTGCTCACTGCCTCTGTATTTAAGGCCCTGCTCCGCGATTTAGGTCAACGCCTGTCATTTGCTGCGATCGGAGAGTGTGCGGGAATCGCCATTTCACTTCTCCAGCTGCTCCATCACCTCCACCTTCGTCGGGAGGACATTGCCAACTACTCCGAAGCTTTTCAACTCTCCGGCGAAGCCCTCGGCCATTGATGACTTCAACTCCAAGCTTTCCTGTGGAGTTGGTGAAGTAGATAACCTAGAGAACGGACTTAAAGGCCTTCGAGGTGACAGCTCGTTGGTACCGGAAGCCTCCTTGGACTGAGCCCGGAAGCGGATTGACAACTCGCTACTCCGGCCACGACCCGCGGTGGATCTTCACTCTCTTTTGGTTTACTCCTCTTCCCCTTCCTCTATAGTATGAATGTTTTGAGCAGTGTAATGAACATTTCCATCCATGAACATCAAGTTTATTTTATAGCTAATTGAATGTTAGTATTTTCTTCTGCTTGTGAGTATTGTCTGTTAATGTGCCTCGCTCACCCCACATCCACTCCATTCCCGTGTCTTATCTGATTGCACTCCACACAAGAACACTTCAATCCATTAGCTTCCATTCCACTCGCCCAACTGAAGTTCGGCATCGCGGCCGACAAACCCACTCCACCTTATGAAGCGGTGCCTTCAACCCGCATAGCTTTTACTAGTTCAGTAGATCAAACATCCACAATCTCTCAAGTCCTCTATTTCCTTTTTGTTCTATTTATAACTCTCATAACGATATTTTCGGTACTGTTGCTGTTCTACGCTAATTGCATTCCTCAAGAGACCGACACTCGGGGATTTATTCCCAAAACTTTATTACTTGTGCGACCGGTGCGCTTGCCGATTTACACGCATCAGTCATCTTTCTGAAATCTGATTTGTTCATCAAGATAATTAACACCATCTTTATAGAAGGACTTTAACTTCAGTAGCCGTGCAAAAATGGTCTTTTAAGATTGCTCAATAGCTGTTTGTACAGCAGCTAGGAATTGCTTATCAAAATCAGCCTTGGCTTTAGCCCTTTCTTCAGTCTGGGCAGTAGCAATATTCTTCATTTATGTAACAATCACATTATGTGATTCTGTCAGATTATCATTCACTCTAAGTTGATTCTCTAGAACATATCCTTGTTTAACAGCCATATCATCAACTTGAGTCTTTATTTTTTCTTGATGTGTTGCTAGGAAAACCACAGCATGGCCTCCTTTGTGAAAGCAGTCTGTCATCTCCTGCTTGTGCTGGTTTACTTCAAATCTAATGGATTTGATATCTTGAGCCAAGGAGAATTGTAAATCCTTATGGCTTTCATCCATATATTTTTCCATAACTGCTCTTTGTTCATCCAATTTAATTTGCAAAGAGACCAGCAAAGAGCTATAATCAGTAGCTGGGGCAGATTGTGGAGCAGTTTGTAATGCCCTCTTATAGCTCTGGCTTCTTATTTTGAATATCATTAGCTTTTTTTTCTTAGCTTGAACTTATACTGCATCCTCAGAATCTGAGGTACTTGGTATATCAACTCTTTTCTGGGGACTAGGAGACAGTTCCTTTTCTATCCTAGGTTGCTCCCCCTGAGTTTCTTGCTCCTCCCTCACAGAACTTACTTGCTCCTTCTGAGTGTTAACTTGCTCCCCCTCAATTTTTGCTTTCTCCCCCTCAAATTCAGTTTGCTCCCCCTCAATTCTTGCTTGTACTATATCTGGAAACAACTCCTCAAGGGTAAACTCTTGTTGAGTAGGGACTTGAGCCACCACCATCTCAGGAGCATCTGCAGCTGTAGATGTATCCTCCATGATAACATCTTGTGCTTGACTGTTTAGTTGAGTTGGCTGGTCAGCATCAATCAAAGACTCAGTTAGCATTTTATCCTGATTATTGAAAGTTGATTGATTAACCTCTTGAATTACCTCAAGAATAGTTTGTGTAGCCATCTCACTTTCCAAGTGGGTTGGCTCTTCCTCAAGATGAGGCTCCCCCTGCACTTGAGCACTATCTGCAATATCTTGTGCAGGAGATTTTTCAGGAACCTCTTGCCTCTCTTCATCAGACATATCCTTAGTTAGGACCCTATCCTATCTGGATATTATCTTGATATCCATTCTCCTCATATAGTTGATATTTGAACCAGCAGTTTGTTCCATTATTTTAGGAATTGTTCTAGACAAGTATAGACTTATAATTCTTCCCAGATTTGGCTTCTTAATACTTTCCTTAATCTTTTCAAAAATTACTACTGACCAATCTGTGTTTAGTATGTAGATAATCCTGGTCATCAGGCTGAACATATAGGCTGAGATCCTATCATGTCCCCATGGCTTGCAGAGAATGACTTTTCCAACCACTTCTGAAAGGAATATTCCTTCCTGATTCATTCCTTTTCTGTTCATTGTAGATCCAATCTTCATGGTGGGATCCAATCCACACCATTGAAGTGCTTCCCTAGTCTTGGATGAAGGTACTTCTTCTTCTTCTTAAGTTCTTGGAAGTTGAAGAGTTTTCCTCAAGCTCTTCAAGTTTAGTTTAACTTTAGCTCCTTGAACTATAGATTTGATCTTAAGTCCAATTGAATCTATAGTAGCTGCGCCGTAGAATTCTAGTATTTCTTTCTTCCATATCTTTGTAGGTTCAGATACCAAAAATTCTAAACCATTTTCAGCAATTAGGGTTACTACTGCTTTAATTTCGGGTTCCGCATGATCAAAGGCATTGCATACCAGCTCATAGCCTTCGTTGACATTATCTTCTAGCTTTGGCGCCATTAGGGTTGAGAGAAATCTTGAATTTAGAAAAGAGAATTTGTCGACACAGGGTTTTGTTCTCAAGAGCGTGTCGACAGACTATGTTGTAAACCTATTTATATCTTTCTAAATAATGAAGGTGAAAAGGCACGTCATAATTCTCTTAATGTGTCGACACTATTGAAAAGTGTCGACACAGACTTCTAATGTCTCGACATCAGGTGATTGTTAGTGTCGACACAACTTCTGGATGTATCGACACAACTTCTCTGAAGAGTCAACACCTATTCTCTAGATGTGTCGACACCACTTTTTTGAGATGTCGACACCTATTTTCTAGATGTGTCGACATCACTTTCCTGGAATGTCGACACCAACTACTATGTGTCGACACAGACAACTTCTTATGTCTACACAATTTTACTTAGCCAAATTTATTAAACTAATTTATGTTCAACATTCCTAATTCAATTTTGAAATTGTTGAATTTAGTTTCATCTAAAGTCTTAGTAAACATGTCAGCTAGTTGTAAATCAGTACTAACAAATTCTAGAGAGATATCTTCTTTCTCTACATGATCTCTAAGAAAATGGTACCTTATTTCTATATGCTTTGTTCTACTATGAGAAACAGGATTATTAGCAATAGAAATAGCACTAGTAGAATCACACAATAATGGAGTTCTACTTACCTGAATACCATAATCTTCTAACTGATGTTGTATCTACAATAGTTGTGCACAGCAGCTTCCTGCAGCAACATACTCAGACTCAGCTGTAGAAATTGCCACACTGGTCTGCTTCTTACAGCTCCAAGACACCAATCTTCCTCCTAGAAATTGATAGGTGTCTGTAGTGCTTTTCCTATCTACTTTGCAACCTGTAAAGTCTGCATCTGAATAGCCCATTAGTAGAAAATCTCTATTCCTAGGATACCAAAGGCCTAGATTAGGTGTGCCCTTAAGATATCTCAAAATCCTTTTGATAGTAGTAAGATGAGATTCTTTAGTGCATGATTGGTACCTAGCACAGACACATGTAGCATACATGATATCTGGTCTACTAGCAGTCAGATATATGAGGGAGCCAACTATTCCTCTATACAAAGTTTCATCTACAGGTTTCCCTCATCATCTTTGCTAAGAGATACACTTGTACCCATTGGAGTTCTCATGTTATTGGATGACTCTATACCATACTTCTTAATTAACTCCTGGGTGAACTTAGATTGGGATATGGACAATCCATCATCAGTCTGTCTTACTTGGAGGCCCAAGAAGAACTTAAGTTCTCCCATACTGCTAATTTCAAATTTTCCTTGCATAAGTTTTGCAAACTTCCTACAAAGGTTACTTTCAGTAGATCCAAATATTATCTCATCAACATATATTTGGACTAGGATGATCTTTCCTTTGGATTCCCTAAGGAATAGAGTCTTGTCTATTTTCCCCCTTGAGAATTTGTTCTCAATGAGGAAATTAGACAGGGTTTCATACCAAGCCCTTGGAGCTTGTTTCAACCCATGTAAAGCTTTCCTAAGTCTATAGACATAACTAGGATTGAGTCGATCAACAAAACCTGAGGGTTGTTCTACATAGACCTCCTCTTTTAAGTCTCCATTTAAGAATGCAGACTTAACATCCATCTGGAACACTTTGAAGCCTTGATATGCTGCATAGGCTAGGAATAGTCTGATAGCTTCCAACCTAGCCACTGGGGCAAAAGTCTGATCAAAGTCTATGCCCTCCTCCTGTCTGTATCCTTTGGCAACTAGTCTTGCCTTGTTATTCACTATGATCCCACTCTCATCAAGCTTGTTTCTATAAATCCACTTTGTCCCAATGACATTGTGGCCCTTTGGTTTTGGAACCAAATCTCAGACCTTGCACCTTCTGAATTGATTTAACTCCTCCTGCATAGCTTCAATCTAGTGAGGGTCTAGAATAGCTTCTTCAAATCTCTTGGGTTCCACTTGAGATAAGGAGCTAGAGCAAAGAACTGTGTTCAAGTTCCTGCTCCTTGTTTGTACTCCTTATCTTGGATCACCAATGATCTGGTGTGCAGGATGATCCTTCAACTATCTAACTGCTGGTGGTAATCTATCAGCAGTTTGACCTTCTACAATCACTTCATTTTGCTGCTCCTCATGGTCTTCATCAGCATCTTGAGTGTCTTGTACTCCCCCTGGATAGCAACTACCATTTTCCTCATCATGCTTTGCAGTTGGAACTTCTCTGATAGTAAGCTAGTCCATCTTCTGTTTTATACCTGTGGAGCTACAAGAACTACTTGGCAACTCACTGTTAATAAGTCTAGTTTCATCAAAGATGACATGAACTGACTCTTCTACAACTTGAGTAGCCAAATTGTAGACCCTATAAGCCTTACTATTGTTGATGTACCCAACAAATATCCCATCTTGGGATTTGGCAGCAAACTTAGATAGGTGAGATTTGTCATTGTTAAGTACATAGCATTTGCGACCAAAGATCCTAAAATAGGATAAGTTTGGTTTTCTGCCTTTCATAACCTCATAGGGTGTCCTTTTGTGGCTTTTGGTGATGGAAGCCCTATTGAGCACATGGCATGCAGTGTTTACTTCCTCAGCCAAGAAATATTTTGGGAGAGAAGTATCACTCAATAGTGTTCTTCCAGCCTCAATTAATGTCCTATTCTTTCTCTCAGCAATGCCATTTTACTGTGGTGTTCTAGGTGAGGAGAATTCCTGAAGAATCCCAAATTCTTCACACAGCCTTGTCATACTTTCAAATTGGAATTCAGTTTCATGGTCACTTCTGATTTTGACCACTAAACTATCTAATTCATTCTGAATTTGTTTAACAAAATTGTAGAAGACCTTTGGGGTTTCAGATTTCTGTATTAGAAAGAATACCCATGAGAATCTAGAATAGTCATCTACAACCACAAAAGTGTAGACCTTCCTACCTAGGCTCTGAACTGGAATAGGACCAAATAAGTCCATATGCAAGAGGTATAAGCACCTCACTGAATCTTTGGTTTCAAGGCTATGAAAGGAGGATCTAGTTTGCTTGCCTTTTTGACAAGCTGAACATATTACATCCTTATAACACTTAACTTGAGGATCATTCCTCACTAACTCTTTACTAAAGAGTTGGTCAATTATCTTGTAGTTAAGATGGGCTAGCTTCTTGTGTCATTTGACACAATGAGAGATTTTCTCATCAGCCACAAGACAGATAGGAGAATTTTTATTCTCACATTCAAAATTTAGGCAGTATACATTTCTTTTCCTATATCCAGTCAATATGATTTTTTTGATCACTTGACCTCTTGATATGATACCCATCCTTGACAAATGAAATGTCATATCCTAGATCACTCAGCTGGCTTATACTTATTAGGTTATGTTTCAAACCCTTTACATAGGCCACTTGAGTGATTGTAATTAAGTTGTTAGAAATGTTACCAAAACCTTCGATGATTCCCTTTTCAGAACCACCAAAGATTACTTTAGGCCCATTCAGCATAGGTGAGTAGTCCTTCAGCAATCCCCTTGTTCCAGTCATGTGCCTGGAATATCCACTGTCCAAGTACCATATAGGGGCATGTCAACTTGGACTCACCTGCAACAAAGATTACTTAACCTTAGAACCCAAATAACTTTTGGGTCCTTGGTTCAAGTTAGTCTGAAATTTAACAAATCTGCCTGCAGCTCTTCTAACAGGCAAACTGTTGTTCTCCTTGACACTGTTATTGTGCCAACAGTCTAAGGCATAATGGCCTATCTTGCCACAGCACCAGCACTCAAACTTATTATACCTCTTGTTAGGTACAATCTTAGTTGTATTGTTTGCAGCAGGTCTTTTGTTTTGTGTTGGGGCTTTGCCTTTAAAATTGGACTTAGCAGCCAATGCAGTTCTCTTAAACCCTAATCCTACCTTACCCTTTTGAGACACAAACTCATCAATCAAGGGTAATACAAATTTGGGCTTAGAAAAACTAGCCACTATCTCCTTCTCTTTCTGAAGTCTATTTTCCAGACTTTTAATCTGATCATTTTTGAATGTGATTGTTCTCATTTGAATAACAGTTATGTTCTTTAATTTGGCAATCTCATTCATCTTTTGATCCAGCCGCTTCTCTGAATCAGATGCAGCCAACTTAAGAGCTGCAATTTCCTTAGCCTGATTTTTGGCCAGGTTTTTGCTTCTCCTAAGTGCCTGCAATAAATCCTCATATTCATTTATCAGCTGATGAATATCTCCTTCATATTCAGATCCATCTTCATCTCTTGATGGAGATGCATCTGATTCTGACCCAGTGAAGTAATCAGAATCTACAGATACATATTTTACCTTACTGGGGCCAGGCTGATCCTGGCACTGGTCTTCTTCAGACACTGCCATCAGTCCTTTGCACTGATGGTCTTCCTGCTCATAGATAGAGTCCAGTAATTTCATGAACTCATCCTCTTCTTCTGCAAACAAACCAATATATGCCTCAGCCTCAGATTCTGAGTCTGAAGTTGATTGATCTATCAAAATTTTCTCTTTCTCAACAACCAAGGATTTCTCCTTCTTGCTCTTGTGCTGAGACTTCTTTCTATTAGCAGACTCCTTCCTTTTATCTGGACAGTCAGCCACAACTGCTGTCTGAACTGGGATTATCTGAATTTTCTGAGATCATTTCTGCATCTCCCTTAGGAAAAGATGGAGACATTCTCCTATTCTTCCTTGTGGCTTCTACCTTGAAAGCCACTGACTTCTCTTTATAGTCACCCTTTGTATTTTTCTCTTCCTCCTTTCTGGCCAACAGCTGCATCTCATAAGACAGTAATTTGCCAAACAGTGTTGGAGGAGAAATCTCCGCCATTCTGGCCACTTCCCTTATGACACAGATCTTTGTATCCCAATACTTAGTCAAAGACCTAAGGAATTTGTCATTCAGCTCATAAGTATTGAATATTCTTCCATAAGACATTAGTTCATTGACAATCCTATAGAACTTCTTATAACATTCAGTTATACTTTCAGACTTGGCTTGTCTGAAACTCTCATATTCTTGATTAAGCATAGACTTTCTATCTTGCATAACCTCTTCAGAACCCTCCATGTAGACAATCAATGTGTCCCACATCTCCTTGGAGGTTTTGGAGTGAATTAAATTCTAGAATGTTGAATCATCAATGGCACTTACTATAATATTCTGTGCTCTTTTACCCATTATAGCCAAGATGATTTCATCCTTAGTCATCTCTGAAAAATCCTTTGGAATTCTTTGATTGGCATCAAGAACAGAAATCTTCACTGGAACATATGGTCCTTCCTTAACTGTTATGTAAATTCTAGGATCAGATGACTCCATAAATAATCTGACCCTTTCCTTCCATATTCCAAATATTTCCTTCCTGCAGATAGGCAATTTCATTGCACCAAGTTCTTTATGTTTTTCTCCTAAACCCATTTTCTTGAACTTATTTCTGCCTTACAGATCTCACTCAGACTGTTAAGTCTAACTTTTAGTAACCTCCCTCTGATACCACTTGAAAGAATTAGTTCCTAAACACCTAGAGGGGGGGGGTGAATATGTGTAATTCCTTTTTCTTCTAAGGCAGAATATCTATTCAGTTAATTAATCAGAAACAGTTAATTCTACAGCTAACACAGCACAGAATTCACAGAATCACACAATCACAGATTGCACATAGTTTTTCTAGTGGTTCCCCAAGGTTTGGGTACATCCACTTTCCCCCTTTGCCTATCTAGCAGTATGCTAGATTCGGCCTAACTTCTTTCCTTCACCTCAGATCCGCAGATCTTACAGCAGCTCAGAACTCAAACAAGCCTCCTATAACTCAGAGCGAGTCCACACTCCTACAGCTCAGGAAATCTGCCCTACCTCAGCCTTCAACAAGGCCTACAACTCAGAGATAACAATCTCCTACAGCTCAGGCTCACAGCCCTACCTCAGCCTTCATCAAGGCCTACCACTCAGAGATCTAAATCTCCTACAACTCATCCTTTATAAATTCGGCTTACAGCTCAGATCTTAAAAAGATCCTACAGAAAATAGATTTAACAATGTATTTTACCACCATCCTGGTTGAGAGAGAAAGTATGGATGGCTTCTTGATCAGTTCTTGGAAGAATCTGATGGCAGAGAACAACCACTCTTAGCTTTCTTCAAAGCTTCTTGAATCTGAACTCGGTAGGGTTGATCTCCTTTGAAGTTGATCTTCAATCAGCTTCTTTCTTGAAATTCAGATCTCAATTTGAATCCTTCTTGGCAAACTGGTTCAGAATCTGCACTTGAGGGACTTGATGATATAAGTCCCTTTCTTCACTTCAATAGATGGAGCTCTCTCTCTCCAACTTCTTCTTAGATCTTCTGACGAAAATCTTCTTCTGTATGTGTATATTATTTTCTCTATCAGTGTATGTCATCACTTTCTGTTGAAGGAGAATGCCTTTATATAAACTTTCTCCATGGTAACCGGCTGATCCGGTTTCTAACAAACTTCTGACAGCACTGACAGTTGCAGTAGACCGGTTGGTAATGGCAGCTGCCAAGTCATCCAGTCACTTATTGAAACTCTGTCTCTGTCAGCAAAGTGTCGCGACTGAACTTCATCATCTGTTGACACAAATAGACTAAGTGTCGGCACAAGCCTTGGTGGTGTCGACACAAGCCTTGGTGGTGTCGACACAGTACCTTTGGTGTTGACACTACTTCTCGACACAGCATCTATAGAATGTGTCGACACTAATTCTGTGTGTCGACACAATCACTTCTTCTCTTTAACTTTGTTGAAAACTTTGCTGTATGTCGACACAAGTCCTGTGTGTCGACACAGTTGATGTCGACAAAGTCTTCTGTGTGTCGACACTGCCTCTGTGTGTCGACAGAGTTGATGTCGACTAAGCTTCTCTGTGTGTCGACACTGCCTCTGTATGTCGACACAGTCACTTCTGGTGTCAACACAGCCTTTCCAAGTGTCGACACAATTAAGTCCAAGTGTCGACACAGCTTTTCTCCAGTATCGACACAAGCCTTCATAAGTGTCGACACAACTTCTTCTGGTGTCGACACATGGACTTAGAAACTTTTCCTGCATTACTGCATTTTCTTAACCTGCACATATAAACTCAAAACAACATCAAATACACCTTGATGCATATAATTGAGTAAGGTGAGGCTTCTTCAAATCTGGTACACATTTTCCAATGTACCCAACACCTTTGCTGGAAGCTACAAGGACATGTGATTTACTGTTTTTAACCTGAAAATAAACATTCCTGGATTTTTTCTTATCGTCGGCGATAGTGGCTGTCGCTGAGCGATAGCATTCAGGAGAGTATCCAAGTCCGAATTTTCCAGAACCATAGTATTGGTTTCCCAAAATCATATTTAGAGATTTTTGGCCCACTCCAAATTTGTTAGTGGCCATTTCTAAATTTCGGACTTGTCCCCTTAGTACATTATTTTCGGCAACTATGGTGCCGCAACGATTAGTGAAGGACTTCTTGCTGCCTTCCACTTGAGATTGAGAGAATTTTAGAGATCTCTCTAAGGCCTCTTTCTCTTTTGTAAGAGTTTCAACCCGAGTCTGGGTCTTAGAGAGATCTTTCTCAAGTTCCACTATCTTTGTCAAAGATGGACAATCCTCTTGACAAGACGCTTTCTCTTTTCCAAGAATTTTTACTTCATTTTTTAGTTTTTTATTTTCTTTAACTAAAACTTTATTTTCAGATTTGATCAACTTAATTTCATGCGGTTTTTTATCTAAATACTCGCAAGTACTTAAAAATTCTGAAAATAAATCATCATAAGTTTCAGGAGTTACCTCAGTGTCGCTCTGGACACTGCTTCCTTCATTATAAGATGAAGCGCTCTTTCCCATCAAGCACATGTTGGCCTCCTCTTGAGTTTCTGACCCTGAACTGCTCGACTCCTTAGAAGTGGCTTCATCCCATGTTTCAGCTTTTAGAACCTTCTTTCTATCTTTATTTCTGTGTCTCTTCTCCTTCAGCTCTTTCAGATACTTTGGGCACTTGCTCTTTATATGACCAATCTTCCTGCAATGATAGCATTCAGGTGGTGGTCTATCTTCATCATCTTCTTCTTCAGCTTGGGATTTTCCTTTCTTATTCTCATATTCTTTCTTTTTGAAAAATCTCTTGAAATAATTTCTTCTTATAGGATTTCTCATAAATCTCCTGAACTTCTTAACAAGCAAACTCTCTTCATCTTCATCATCACTTTCATCAGACTCGCTTTCCTTCTCCTTCTTGGACTTCAATGCCAAAGCTTTATTTCTTGGCTCCAAGAAATACACTTGTTGTTGAATCCTCAACTCTACTTCATAAGTTTTTAAGTTTCCTATGAGATTTTCAATTTGGAGAGACTTCAGATCGTGTGACTCCGAGATGACAGTCACTTTAGGATTAAACTTCGGGGGAAGCGATCTAAGTATTTTGCTCACCAAATCTCCATTTGAGAAATTCTTCCCTAGAATCCTCGAGTCATTAACTATCTTGCTAAACATCGTGTACATGGAGTCTATATCTTCATCAACCTCCATCTTGAACTTCTCAAACTCCGATTCTAGCTGGAAAAGCTAAGAGTCCTTTACCTGTGATGTACCTTCATGAGTAACTTCAAGAAGATTCCAAATATCATATGCAGTATCACATGCACAAACACGGTTAAATTCAGTCTTATCTAATGTACAAAATAAAGCGTTCATTGCCTTAGCGTTATTTTTACATCGAAGCTTATCAGCTTCGTCCCATTTGTCCTTAGGTTTCTCCATAGAGACACTTCCTACAACAGTAATAGGGGCAGTGTAGCATGTTTCTACCATGCCCCAAACATCATTATCTAGTGCTATTAGAAAGCATCGCATTCGAGCTTTCCAATAGTTGTAGTCAATGCCTGTGAATAAGGGAGGTCTACTAATACCTTGCCCCTCAGAAAACGCGTGCGTGTTTTGTGCCATTACTCCCGGTGGTGAAACCGTTTTTGGCATAACCTGCTCTGATACCAAGTGTTGGATCTTACGGCGCCCTTAGAGGGGGGTGAATAAGGGTACTTTTATATTTTTCTTAAACAACCTAAGCAACCTTTACAAAATGAATAACAACAAAGTAATGGAAGAGTGCAAACGAATACTAACTAGAAACAATAATGATATATTTCAAAAGAGTTAAATTGCATACAAAGTGTCTCTATATAGCTAGAGACAAAGGCTCATGAAATAAATAATTTTCTAGTGTATTTGCCAGTTCTTCTACCAAGAACCGGCAGGCTAAAGTGTATCTCTCTCTAGATCTTGATACTAGCATCCCCCTAGATCTAACCACGATCTAGATACTGCACACAAGGCAACGATTTCTCCCTAAGCCACACAAGGACTTGGACGCCACTCACAAGGAGACGATTCTCTCCTAAGCTACACAAGGACCTAGACGACATGCACAAGGCGGCGATTTCCCTTCCGATTATAATGATAAAAATTAATGAAAAATAACAAAAACAAATTGAGCACTTTAGGCTAGACACTCCCTTCAAACAAAGCGCTGAAGATGCCGATGAATCCTTACAAGAGATGCTTTGAATGCTTCACACGTGCCGTCAATCTTCCGCGCTATTTGGCCTTCTTAGGAGTATGGAGTATCTCTGAGTTCTGAAGCTCTCTGGATCGTCTTTGAAGGTAAGTGCACTCCAGGTAATGAAATTTGTAAGTTTCTCAGAAAATGAGATACTTTTATATTCTGGCGCTATCGCCGGGCGATACTGGGTATCGTCATCTAGCGATAGCGGTAACCGCTGCCACGTGTCCCACGAACTCCTCATTTTCGCATCGCACAAATATTGAGCGTTGAATCGTGCACTATCACCGCGCGATACCGAATATTGCCATCTAGCGATAGCGAAATAACGGTGGCCACGATTTCGTTGAGCGTCGAGCGGAAATGCGCCGAGTGGCATTATCGCCTGTGGTGATACCCACTATCGCCTGGCGATATCTCCAAGCCATGATTTCGTCAAGCGTCGAGCGAAATTGCATCGAGTGTCGAGTGTCGAGTGTTGAGTGTCGAGTGGAGCTATCGCCTGTTGGCGATACCCACTATTGCCTGGCGATATCTCCCGAGATCAATTCTGATCCGATTCATCATCAAAAAGATATGAGATATTAACCTGTGTTACCTGCACACCAATAACATACAAATATCAAATACAAACAAGATTTGTTATTAGCAAACTAGGAAGCGTGGAATGCATGCTCCAACATACTCATCCACGATACTCTCTCCTCGCACCAACCTCTGGAACTCATTCTCCAATGCTATCCTCTGAGCCGAAGGGAGGTACCTTGCTAAGAACAATCTCAAAAACTCTTCCATCGAGACGTCCATGAGTTGCCTTCCTCTCAAGTGATGCAGCTCTAAACCTTCCAACCACAGCCTCGCATCCCCGTCCAACAGGAATATGGCTATAGTAGTCATCTGCCACTCCTTTGTCTCCGTCGCTATGAAGATTCTCTTCACTCGGGAGAGCCAATCTTCAGCTTGGGATGGGGTTCCCGTCCCCGAGAACAATTGATGATTGAATACCATAACATGTTTGAGCTGTCTTTCGGTTGCTCTCCTAGGCACCAGAGGCTCCACCACTACCTGCTCCACCCTTCTTGGTTCATCCGTTTAAGGCGGTACCTGCTCCATCGTAGGAGCGGGCTGCTGCATTTGCCTTGCAGGTTGCGCGTTGATCATGGCAAACACTGCTTCGGCCACCAATCGTATGGTTTCAGCCGAGGGAGGTATTGCAGACACATCATTTGGTGTGATACTAGCCTCAGAAACCGGGCTTTCTGACGGCCATGCACCACTTCTGGTCACCTATAGTTGTACAAAACACCGTTAAGAGACCAAACAAAATTACAAAAAGCAATTATAGGAACAAGCAGGTTCCTCAAACACGTGTATTTTCATTCCTAAGTGGACATTCATGGGTTCTTTTGATGTTATCACGATGACGCACACACATGTGCTCACCACCCCTTAAAAGAATTCGTCCACGAATTCATTTAAGTTGACCGAAACCAGGAGTCTGATACCAAATTGTAACACCCCGTATCCATCGCATAGCATATAGCAGTAGGTCCGGCCGGGGCCCGACGCCATATATCACAGACAGACCGGGCGGTTACTCAATGGAAACCATCGAACTAAGAATCAACGTCCTACACAGAGTACATTCTAGTGGAAGCAATTTAAAGGTTGCAAAACAAAGAACCCAGCATAAGCATGAATGTCCACTACAAAACCAAATAGGAATGATCGTACAATACACAAGCACAATGGCCTTAATGCCTTACAATTGTTTACTCAAATTACAGTGTTTTCCAAACCTCGGCACGCAGGCCGGTCACACATGAATAAAGCAAGTAAACACTCATAATTAGGGCTTCGAGGGCCGGCTCAGCAACATGGGCTTTTGCCCGCTATTTACCACTTGGCTCCGCAGCACCTGCAAATAATAATCCACCGCACGGTGGCAAACAAAAGCAACGGTCAGCTAGGCCGACCAAATTATAACGATCCTGCCCCAAACTCGGGGCGGCGATGCTCCTTCCCTGCACTTTGTTAGCATAACCAAGCAGTATAGTGTAAAAACACTTCAACACAGGCATAGGCACGCATGGCCACACACCCCGTACACTCTGGGAACATTCTCGGTGAAACGGTCAACGCCACGTCAATTTAAGCCATAGACATTGCGGTCTCACCACCGCCACTTGGACGGCCAATCTCATGAGCATTTTGTCTTTCCGACATTGGTCACGTCAATTTAAGCCATAGACCGCATAAGACCCTCTATCTATGCCAACAGCTCCTACCGAACGACATAGAGAGGGTACGGTTCTGCCTGACTCGTTGCTCACACTGCAACGTTAATTTAAGCCATATGCGCGTGTCAAGCTTTCCCGAGTTCCAAAATCGATCACACACTTTACATAACCCAGTTATGTACAAGTTAGCTCCTACGCCACCATGCTGGCATAATCACGTATCTGCCCAGTTTTCCGGGTGCACCTTGGAGTTAATCCCCAAGGCTCCCTGTTGCAATCTACCGCGTAGAAAACCCGAAAATACCTATCGGCGCGGAGTCTTCTCCGGCCATTCATGCAATGCAACATCACCGATCCAGACCAACTTGTCCGCGTAGGCTTCACACATCATGCCTATGTCTGATTCTCGATTATGGACTCTACATGTACACAACGGGGACTATTTATGTCTACCCGTAGGAACGCCTCACACTCACCGCAAACGCGCGAGAGTGGGCTTCCTATGCAAAGGAAAAGAGGACTTCACATGTCCTAGGATGAGAATCGTTACCCTAGCATTTTTCCTTGGCGCCATGGAAATCTATGCAGATAAAAAGCACTGCGTTGTCCTCGCCTCTGTAGATCCGAAGTCGTCTTGCGATTTGGAGCTCCGAAGCTCCGTCGTTGACCGGATCAAGCCACCTTCTTCTTCCTTACTCTCCCCTCTCTCTAAAACTTTAGAAAGAGATTGAGTAAGAGAAATGAGGGCATTGAAACCCTATTCCTGGGTATAACCAAGAAGGAACAGCCCTCAGCCGTTAGATCCCAAAATAAGGAAACGGACGGCCACGATTCGGACTTGAAATCCAAGACCTGGGCCGAACATGGCTTGTGACATGCCCGTCTCCAAGGCCGTGTTCCCCATTCGCCGTCGAAACCGACACGTCCCGAAAAGAACACAGGCACCCGACACGCCCGTGTCTAACTTGACACACCCGTGTCATACAGTACACGGCCGTGTAGTGTGTCGTGTTACTCCATCGACACAGGACCGAAATGCCCGAAAGGGACACGGGTACTCGACACGCCGATTTCGTATTTTGACACGCCCGTGTCTACCCGGCACGGCCCGTGTGCTGACCCCGTGTATCACCCCGCCACAGCCCGACTTCATCCCATGAAGGACACGGCCCGGGACACGCTCGTGTCTCAGGCCGTGTTTGCTGCTCGACGATCGTCGACTCCAGATTTGTCGACCTCTCGTCCAGATCGTCGACCCGAGCACGACACGCCCCTGGGACACGCCCGTGTCCCAGGCCGTGTGACCCCTGCCAAGTTCCAAACTTGCCTCAAAACGCTACCCGTCGTACTTTTGAGTTTTAGGGCGTTACAACTCTCTCCCTCTTAAAAGAATTTCGTCCTAAAATTACATAAAGGAAAGATAAACACAAAACTTAAACGGTACCTGAGTGGAATAACTCTGGGTACTCCTCAAGCATGGTCTGCTCCCGCTCCCACGAGAGCTCCTCCCGACCGCAGTTGTCCCAATGGACCTTGACCATCTTGATCTCTTTGTTGCGTAGCCGCTTGACTTCTGAGTCCTCAATGCGAACGGGCTTGACCTTCGTCATCAACCCATTATCGACTGGCACCTGATCGACCGCAATCACTTATGATGGCTCTTACACTGCCTTCCGCAACACCGATATGTGGAATACATTGTGTAGACCACTTAGCTCCACTGATAGCCTCAATCGATAAGCTGCTTCGTCAATCCGCTCCAGAACCTCAAACGGTCCAAGGTACCTCGGGCTTAGCTTCTTCAAACGTCACACCCACGAGACACCCTGGAACGGCTTGATCTTCAAGTATACCCAGTCGCCGACAGTGAACTCCACGTTCCTATGCTTGGTGTTATAGTACTTAGCATGCCGGTCCTGAGTGATTAGCAACCTCTCTCGAATCGTTCAAACCAATGACATTGCATCCTCTACCTCTTGGCGCTTGTACAACTTTAACTCACCCGTTTCTAAATAAGACAATGGCATGCGACATCTTCTACCATAAAGAGCCTCAAAGGGCGTCATTTGTATGCTCGCCTAGTAGCTGTTGTTGTAAGCAAACTCCACCAAGTATAGGTGATCTTCCCACCGCTTCACGAAATCCAGGACGCACATGCAAAGCATGTCTTCCATTGTCCTATTGACTCTCTCGTTTTGCCCATCCGTCTGCGGATGAAAGGCAGTGCTGAAACTCAGTTTTATTCCCAACATCTACTGCACCAACCTCCAATCATTGGACGTGAACCGTCCATCTCGGTCACTCACGATGCTGCGGGGCACACCGTGAAGCCGTACTATGTTATCCACATACAACTTCGCAAGTTTCTCCACAGAATCATCCTTCCTATGCGGAATGAAGTGTGACACCTTCGTTAAATGATCCACGATCACCCAGATGGCGTTGTTTCCCTTTTGTGACCTTGGCAACCCGTGCACAAAGTCCATAGTAATGTCGTCGAACTTCCACTTCGGAATAGGCAAGGACTTCAAGAATCCTCCCGGCTTTTGGCACTCCGCCTTCACCAAGGCGCATGTTGGACACTTCGCCATGTACAGTGCCACGTCCTTCTTAAGTCCTGGCCACCAGAATAGTTTCTTCACATCGTGGTACATATTCGTGCTCCCCGGGTGAATCGAGTACTTCGTATGATGCGCCTCGTACAACAATTCCACCCGCAAAATTGTTCACGCTTGGGACGCACAGACAACCGTCTTTCCAAAGCAATACATCCTCAACAACAAATTGGGAATTTGACCCATCCAAAGACTCTATCATGAGTTGCTTCATGCGGTCATCCAAATCCAAAGCCTGCCGAATCCGATCAGCCAGGTCACACTGAACTTCCATCCAGTTCAATAGCGCTTCTGCACTTGATTGCTTGTCTATGCAAGAGATCTCCAACACCTCCAACTCCCAAACAAACTTCTCGTTATGGACCGACAGCCAATTGGCTTGAGCTGGGGCACTGCAACTCAACGCGTCCACAACCGCATTGTCTTTCCCAGGCACATAGTGAATCTTGAATGTGTAGTCCCCCAAGAACTCCATCCATCTCCTCTGTCGTATGTTCAGATCCTTTTGATCCAATAAGTATTTCAGGTTTTACGGTCGGTATAGATATCGACCTTAACCCCATACAAGTAGTGTCTTCACAGCTTCAAGGCAAAAATCACGGTCGTTAACTCCAAGTCATGAACCAGATAATTTCTCTCATGCACTTTCAGTTGTCGTGAGCCATACGTTATTACACTTCCATGCTGCAGTAGGACACAACCCAGTCCACTGCCCGAAGCATCACTGTAGACCTCAAAACCTTCGGTCCCACTCGGCAAACTCAGCATAGGCGTCGTGGTCAACCGACTCTTCAGCTCCTCGAAAGCTCGTGCGCACTCCAGCGTCCACACAAACTTCTGCTCTTTCCTCATCAGAGACGTGAGGGGTAACACTATCCGCGAGAAGTTCTCCACGAAGCTCCTGTAATAGCCGACAAGCACCAGAAAACTCCGGACTTCCGCTACCGTAGACAGCACAGGCCACTCTCGTATCGCAACAATCTTCGTCGGATCCACCGCAATACACTCTCCACTTACTATGTGACCAAGGAACGCCACTGATGATAACCAAAACTCGCATTTGGAGAACTTGATGTACAATTGATTCCTCCTCAGCGTCTCCAACACCAAATGTAGATGCTTAAAGTGATACTCCTCACTCTGCTAGTACACCAAAATGTCGTCGATGAAGATGATCACAAAGTTGTCTAGGTACTCCCTGAAAGTCCTGTTCATCAAATCCATGAACACCGACGGCGCATTCGTCAGCCCAAACGGCATGACAGTAAACTCGTAATGCCCGTATTTCGTACTAAAAGCTGTCTTAGGGATATCACTCTCCCTTATCCTCAGCTGATAATATCTGGACTTAAGATCCAATTTAGAGTACACCGTTGACCCGACTAACTGATCGAACAGATCATCAATCCTAGGAATCGGGTACTTGTTCTTCTACGTTAGCTTGTTCTGTTCTTGAAAATCGATACAAAGTCTCAAGCTTCCATCCTTCTTCTTAACAAAAAGGACCGGTGCGCTCCAAGGAAACGAACTTGGACGCACATACCCCTGCTCCAACAACTCTTGAAGTTGAACCTTCAGCTCCGCCATTTCCTTAGGCGCTAGCCGATACGGAGAACGTGACTGTAACATTCCATTTCTAACTAGACCCCTAAGAGTGGTTTTGGCCATGACGAGGTCATGACAAAACCCTAGGAAGCCCAAGAAGAGCAAGAAAACCTAAGAATGTGGGTGAGACCACTATGGTCTGCACATAGTAAATTTCTGAACTCTTGTTTAAGATGATCATGGGGCTTCACCAAGACTTCAAGACCCCACCATGGTCTCATCAACCCATTGTAAGATCCATTAGAGCACTAAGGACCCATGGAGGGCAGTCAAAGGGGTTAAGTTGACCCAAGTCAACCCTAACCCTAAATGGGTCAAACTAACATACTTAGGGTCAATTGACCATCCCCAAGCCAAGTGGACCCCACCCAAGCCCACCTAACCCTAGAGTGAGGTCAATGGGTCACCTAGGACCCATTGGGATCCACCCAAGAGGCTAGGTTGACCAAAGTCAACTCTAACCCTAAATGGGTCAAACTGACCTGCACAAGGGCCAATTGAAGTTCCCTTAGCCAAATGGACCCCACACATACCTTTATAACCCTAGTGAGAGGCCAATGGGTCACCAAGGACCCATAGGGGCCAACCAAAAAGGCTAAGTTGACCAAAGTCAACTCTAGCCCTAAAGTGGTCAAGTGCCCTGCCTAAGGGTCAAGTGACCTCCAAAGGGCCAAGACAACCCTACCTAGGCCTTAGGGGAGGCCAATGGGTCACCAAGGACCCATTAGGGCCAACCTTAAAGACCAAATTGACCTAGGTCAACCCTAGCCTAGGTTTGGGTCAAGCTAGCCCAAATGGGATAACTCAAGCTCAAGCCCAACTCACTTGGGCTAACCATGTTTTGGTGGATGAAATAAACATGTGGGCTGTCTTAGGGTTAGGTAGGAGTCAATTCAGCTTAGTATGAATGAGAGAGAAAAATCCGCCTAAGGGAAGAGAGAGAAAGTGAAAGAGATAATGGAGGAAGACTTTGGGCTCCTCCTTCCCCTTCCCCCAACCTCCCATTCATTGTATTAAGACCAGGAAGGAATCCCCAATCCAACCAGCTACCCATTGAATAGTTTGAGCCAAGTTTTTCCCCCTACCTACCATGGCCTCCAAGCTTGACCAAGAGCAAAAAATGGTAAGCAGCCTACAGCTACCTAACTCCCCCAATTCTCTTTCTTAAAACCTTCACTAGACTCCAAGGAGTCATTCCCACCCTTTACCCGAAGGAGCCAAGCAGTTCCACAGTGTTGTTGCAGAAATCCGACCACCACCACCACCACCATGGCTTCCCGGCTATCTTCCCAACTTCAGGCCACCAGAAAGGTCCTCCTCCACTCCTTCTCTCATGGATAGTTCTTAGCAATCACTAGGTTCAAGGTTCGGGCTCAATTGAGCCCGAATCAAATTTGAATTTTCATGGTTTTTCCATGGAAATCCACTTCTCGGGATCTCCGGAAAATGGCTCTCTGGCAGCTGTGCCACCGCCTGGCGACGGCCACCACCTCAACGGAGGTGGTGGTGGCGGTGGCCGGCCGGGGAGGTGGCCAGATCGCCGGCGGTGGCGTTTGGAAGATGCTCCAGGCGGGATCAATCGGAGCCATTGGCTGGAGGAAGGAGATGAAGGGATCCCGCCAATCTTTGCGCCAAGATTCCCATGGTGGGCCCATTTTCCCATGTGGTGGGCCCATTTTCCCATGTGGTGGAAGCGTGGTGGAAAGCTCCATTTATGACCTTCCCAACACGCTTACAAGTGGTATCAGAGCGAAACCTTGATCGAAAAGTAGCAGTCCACAACCCCTGGGTCACCCCCGCGTGAGTTTAGTTTGGGGACAAACTAAGCAGCGGAAGAAGTGGTGTGCCCATATGGGGGAAATCACATGTAAAAGTCCACTTTATCTCTTCCATTCATTCCATTTGTACGCTAGATAACAATTGGAATTCTTCTTTGTAGCCTGCAGCAAACCCTGCCTCCAGCAGGGAGCACTTTAGGCTGCGAAGATCTCATCTTATAATTCTTTAGTCAATGAGTTAGACTCAACCCACTAGGAGACATGACTAATCACGATAACTTATAGTATGCCCTAGACTGAAATAGACCTCGGGTATGAACTTAGTTAAAGTAAGGAGATACCCAAAGAGAATAACGGAGGGGTTTAACACGAGAATGACTACCTAAGACATAAACTTAGGTGTCCCTACGGACCCAATCGAGGATTACTCAAACCGGTAGGTCTGCTTTATGGAGAATTGAGGCCAATAATTTATTAGTAGACACCTTTTCTCAACCTCGTACAAGTAACAATATTACCTGGAGACAACCACCATGACAAACACTGAGGGTCGGATAGGAATTCAAGTTCAGAAGAGACCCAGTGGGGATTGAGAACATTTTTGACCCAGATAAGATTGTCGTAAATGGTGACTCAGAGGGTTTAAAGTATGGAGTATATCAACAGGTTGCAGGTTGGAACCCCAAGTCAAAGATTGATGCCCTTGGGATTGTGCACTCAGCTAGGACGGATATAACATGGTAATATCAAAGATACTTAGCCCAAGGTAGGTAGGGGCTTATCTTTTGTTTATTGGGGGCTTATCTTTTGTTTATTGGGGGCTTATCTTTGTTTATTGGGGGCTTATCTTTTGTTTATTGGGCAAAGTAGTTATTGACTTGGGTTTCTCATAGACCTCATCTAGAAAACTTTGCGTCGTGAATATAGTGGAATGGAGTAAACCGTATTTGTTGCTACTCTGGCGTTTTCATAAGGATAAGAATCTGATTATGAAGTGGAGAATTTATAGAGCCGTCGTCTACCCATACAAACGAGAAATTTAATCACCAGAAGTTTGGTGTATCTCGAAAAGTGATTCTCCCTGGAGTGAAGAAGAGCGTCATGAATTTGGTGACGCATGGTGAGGTTTGTCGGTCGATGAAGGTTAAGTGCAAGAATTTTTGGGGAAACTATTACAGTCTCTGCCCGAGTTAGAGTTGAAGTTCGAGGATATAATTAGGGGTTTTCACACATAGGATTCTTCATCCCCACTCCGTGCATAAGTATAATTGGAACATCAATGATAGACTGGCCGAGTTAGATGGCGTCACCCCGACCGGGAAGAAAACTCTCGTAGGTGTTTCATGAAATTTGTGAGTAGTTATCTGTTATCACGGTGTGCCCAAGACGATCGTGTCGGATCGGGATGGCCGGTTCACTTCCAGGGAGTGGAGATCTGTGCAGGCTTACCTAGGCTCGTGGCTGACCTTCAACACAACATTTCATCCCCAGACGGACGGGCAGACGGAACGCACCAATCGGACGCTGGAAGATCTTTTGAGGCTGTGCATTTTGGACCGCGGGGAACCGTGGGAGAAGCTCTTACCCCTGGTCGAGTTCTCCTATAACAACAGCTACCAGTCCAGCATCAGGATGGCGCCTTACAAAGCCTTGTATGGAAGTAAATGCAGGACCGCGCTTTCTTGGATTCAGGACGAGTATCCGAAGGTGCTGGGATCAGATTTTGTTGAAGACACCGAGGCTCAGGTGAGGCTGATCAGAGACAGGATGCTAGAGGCGCAGATCAGACAGGCTAAGTACTATGATGCCCGGCATCGTCAGGTGGAGTTTCAGGTGGGGGACCGAGTGTTTCTGAAAATCCGGCCCATGCATGGAGTTTCACGGGTGCGTAGTCGGAAGAAGAAGCTCAGCCCTAGGTATATGGGCCCTTACAGGATCCTGGAGTGGATCGGGCCCCTAGCTTACAGGCTGGAGTTACCACCAGAGCTGGCAGCCTTGCATGATGTGTTTCATATTTCCTCGCTCAGGAGGGCTCTACTACGCCCGGAGCAGCAAATTTCGACCACAGATGGACAGGTAGCTTCAGACCGGTCAGTTCGCTTAGAGCCGGTTCGGATGACGACAGAGGAGTACAGATCTTGCGTCGCAAGAAGGTTCTGTTAGTCAAAGTTCTGTGGAGGAACCACGGCCAGGAGGAGTATACCTGGGAACCGCAGGACCTGATGCGACAAAAGTACCCAGAGCTGTTCAGTCAGGTATACCTCACAACCCCTCAAGATGTTTAATTTATTTTCCTGCTTTAAACTAGTAGGGCTGCTCTAGGAAGAGTAGAGACTAATATTTTGTTTATTGGGGTCTTGGCTTTGCCAATTTGGCGAATTGGTCATAGATTTAGGTTTCTCTTTAAAACCCCACTTAGCGAGCATGGTGTCGTGATGGGATGTTACAAGTTTCTTTACTTCGGTAGAAATTCCCGTAGGCTTAACCTTGATTTCGGGGACGAAATCTTTGTTTTGAATATTGGAATTTGTAACATCTCATTTCCAACTAGACCCCTAAGAGTGGTTTTGGCCATGACTAGGTCATGACAAAACCCTAGGAAGCCCAAGAAGACCAAGAAAACCTAAGAATGTGGGTGAGACCACTATGGTCTGCACATAGTAAATTTCTGAACTCTTGTTTAAGATGATCATGGGGCTTCACCAAGACTTCAAGACCCCACCATGGTCTCATCAACCCATTGTAAGATCTATTAGAGCACTAAGGACCCATGGAGGGCAGTCAAAGGGTTAAGTTGACCCAAGTCAACCCTAACCCTAAATAGGTCAAACTAACCTACTTAGGGTAAATTGACCATCCCCAAGCCAAGTGGACCCCACCCAAGCCCACCTAACCCTAGAGTGAGGTCAATCGGTCACCTAGGACCCATTGGGGTCCACCCAAGAGGCTAGGTTGACCAAAGTCAACTCTAACCCTAAATGGGTCAAAGTGACCTACACAAGGGCCAATTGAAGTTCCCTTAGCCAAATGGACCCCACACATACCTTCATAACCCTAGTGAGAGGCCAATGGGTCACCAAGGACCCATAGGGGCCAAACAAAAAGGCTAAGTTGACCAAAGTCAACTCTAGCCCTAAAGTGGTCAAGTGCCCTGCCTGAGGGTCAAGTGACCTCCAAAGGGCCAAGACAACCCTACCTAGGCCTTTGGGGAGGCCAATAGGTCACCAAGGACCCATTAGGGCCAACCTCAAAGACCAAATTGACCTAGGTCAACCCTAGCCTAGGTTTGGGTCAAGCTAGCCCAAATGGGCTAACTCAAGCTCAAGCCCAACTCACTTGGGCTAACCATGTTTTGGTGGATGAAATAAACATGTGGGCTGCCTTAGGGTTAGGTAGGAGTCAATTCAGCTTAGTATGAAAGAGAGAGAAAAATCCACCTAAGGGAAGGGAGAGAAAGTGAAAGAGATAATGGAGGAAGACTTTGGGCTCCTCCTTCCCCTTCCCCCAACCTCACATTCATTGCATTAAGACCAGGAAGGCATCCCCAATCCAACCAGCTACCCATTGACTGGTTTGAGCCAAGTTTTTCCCCCTACCTACCATGGCCGCCAAGCTTGACCAAGAGCAAAAAATGGTAAGCAGCCTACAGCTACCTAACTCCCCCAATTCTCTTTCTTAAAACCTTCACTGGACTCCAAGGAGTCATTCCCACCCTTTACCCTAAGGAGCCAAGCAGTTCCACAGTGTTGTTGCAGAAATCCGACCACCACCGCCACCACCACCATGGCTTCCCGGCGATCTTCCCGACTTCAGGCCACCAGAAAGGTCCTCCTCCATTCCTCTCATGGATAGTTCTTAGCAATCACTAGGTTCAAGGTTCGGGCTCAATTGAGCTCGAATCAAATTCAAATTTTCATGGTTTTTCCATGGAAATCCACTTCTCGTGATCGCCGAAAAATGGCTCTCCGGCGGCTGTGCCGCCGCCTGGCGACGGCCACCACCTCAACAGAGGTGGTGGTGGCGGTGGCCGGCCGGGGAGGTGGCCGGATCGCCGGTGGTGGCATTTGGAAGATGCTCCAGGCGGGATCAATCGGAGTCGTCGGCTGGAGGAAGGAGATGAAGGGATCCCGTCAATCTTTGCGCCAAGATTCGTGCAGAGGGATATTTAAACTATAGGAAATATTTGATGTTATTTAATTTATGTCACACATTATACATTTAATGTTTATAATTTTTAAAAATATATAGAGGCTATTCCATAAAACGTTATCAACATGAGAATTGTAGCCCAGTGAGACTACTTTAATACAAAATTGGTTTGAACTAATTTGGGTGCCTGGTTTGACCAGGGCACCCATTTTGGTGGGGCCTACACATAGGGCTAGGCAGAAATTAAATTGAAATCCCACACTTTATATTTGGTCCAAATGAGTTGAAATTTTGGCAGGGAGTCTCCCTGAACCATATCAAGGTGCTGCCCAAAAATGGGAATTTTTGGGGACCGTATAGTTTTGGAAATTATTTAATTTCACTAAGATAATTTAATTAGGTGGTCAAATTACCTCCAAACCCTGCCAAATTTTGGTGAGTGGTCTCTGGACTCATGCTATGTCTTTGTATAAAGTTTCACCTCATTTGGATGTGTTTTGAATAGGTATTGACCTAACCCTAAGTTTACCTTAATGAGGGTATTTTGGTCAAAAAGTGCACTTTTGATTTTTAGTGACCAAATCACCTTAACAGAGGCTGAAATTTGGGCCACTGACTTGGTATGGCATTTAGCACCTCCCCATGGAATGTGGGGTAGAGTGGAATTGATTTTCCCTAAGATCCTAGGCCAAACCCTAAGGAAGGACCTTTGTGCCTTGTGAAGGGCATGAGTCCTAAACATCTTGGATGAACTTCAAATTTTGTATGGAGGGTCCTAGGGTAGATAAAACCCTCTGGTAAAAATCTTAAAATATTTTGAAAAGGGTAGTGCCCACAAAACCCTAACCCTAGCTAAGGTCATAAAACTTGTAGTGCTAAATTAGGTTAGCAAAACTCCTTGAAATATAATGCAATTTTGGTAGTGTGGGCATAAGGATATATTGAGCCTCTGGTAATTTATTTGGGAATTTTGGACCAATATTTGTAGCACTTCATTTGTAACCCTTGGGATAACCCTAATTAATAATTTGACTATTATGATCCCACTACCCATTGAAAGGTCATGAAAATTTGTCAGAGATAGTTTTAGATCATATTGATCATCTATGAATTTTAATAGAATTTTTGAATACATATTTAGGGTATCTACTTCACAAGTTCATAACTTTTGGAACATGCTAAATAATTCTTATAGAGCTCAATAATTGATGAAAAATTATGAACCTTGATAGGTAGTGTTACTAGTTCATTATACTCATCTGGGAATTTATTTGGAATTTTTAGATGGATAATTGGTATACTTTGTTCATTAACCCATTAACTTGGAATTTTATGAGAAAATCAAGTATAGACTTT
The DNA here is from genome assembly GCA_039583875.1 of Platanthera guangdongensis. Classification (NCBI taxonomy): domain Eukaryota; kingdom Viridiplantae; phylum Streptophyta; class Magnoliopsida; order Asparagales; family Orchidaceae; genus Platanthera; species Platanthera guangdongensis. The sequence continues at coordinate 144,777,219 of CM077156.1, read as the reverse complement.
ATTATTAAATGGTAAATTGTGAAACTTGATCTAAAGAATTTATATGTCCTTATAATCATACTTGGATTTTATCTGAATTTTTAGAAGTATTATTGTTGCACATACCTCTTAAAATGATTTATTATGGGATATATTTGAAAATAAAATTAAGGGCTAAAACCTTGCTGAAAAATTGGAAGGCATAGACTTTGGAGTTGATTATTCATTTTGTAATTATCATAAATTTAGTGGGATATTATCTTGTCTGAAATTGGTACTTCATGTTCAAACTTGGGCTTTTTGGCTACTAGAATAAATAAATAAATTATCAAACAAATTAGGAAAATTATGAATTTCTGGATTTATGCTAAAAATGTCATTATAGCCCTCTAATAATTATCATATGGGTACTGGATTATTATTTGGTGTATCTCCCATTCTACGAGTCATATAGCTTAAGTGGTCTACATATAGTAAAAACTGCAGAAATTTATGTTTGAGTATAATTGATGCATGTCTTGGGATTAGTGGTATGCTGGTTTGGATGGTTAAAAATAAGTTCATTATTGGTAGTAGGATGAGTAGAGGGATGGATTGACTGGAGTTAGGCGGTGCCCGGGATCGACGAAAGATCGTCTTCCCCGTAGGGAGGAAGTGTTTAATGTACTAGGGCTAGGTTCAGTAAAATTAATTATGGGTCGGGAAATCGGGTAGCAACCAATAATAGAAAGTGCCTTGCGAAAGGGAGCTTTGGGCGTAATCCCATCGTAGTTCTTAGTGCCTTCGAGAGCCCTTCACGGGGTATACCTTGGGCAGTCCTGGGCTAACGTAAACGGTAGGAGTGATAAATCTTAAAGAGAAACTAGAATAATTAGGGGTTCACTTTCACACACCCCGGTGTCTCGGGGAGTTGGTTTGACTCGGTTGATATTTGTGAGGGGCAGGATGGCCCGGCGAGTTTTGGCTCGATTGTTTGAGACGGACATTATGGACCGGGGAGCTTCGGCTCGGTTTTGAATACGATAAATTTGCATGTGCATAAAAGGAAAGAAAATTAAGGTGGTGGGTCTTCGGTATTGGAGGGTCTATGCACCGACACCAATACGCTGACTCGATAAGTGTGGTTAGCACTTCGCAAACAAAAGTCTGGTGCGCCAGCCGGCAAGAGTACGCAGGAGTCCTCTTCGTGCACCAAGCGTTGAGGCGTACGATAGGTCTGACCGGTAGTGCTTTACTGGTTTAGAGGTGGGCGAGGCCCAACCCACCGCTTCCGTCTGCCACTACGGAGGTATCCTGGGAGGTTATGGCTCCAGAAAGGGGGAACTAAAGGTCTGTATGCACAGAGTCGGGTATGTGTGTTGCACTTACATGTTCCATCATACCCACTTGCATGTCATAGCATAATCGATTTTATTTAACCCCTGACACCTAAGGTATAAGTGGAATGGGACGCTTATATATTAGGACTTGCAAAATAACCCCTTGGTCTATAAGCTTGTGTGGGCAAGTTTATAAATTAAGGTCAATTTTGATATATATTTACTGTTGTTTGATAACCGACACCCCAACGTATAAATTGGTATGGGACTTTTTATACAATGGGAGCCTTGCAGAAGACCCCTTGGCTTATGTGTTCCCACATAAGTGAAGGTTACTTTTCATATTTCATCTTATTGTCAATATCTATTTTAGAATTGCTAGTATAGGTCCGCTGCCATCTGTTTTATTATTCTCCACCTTCATGTCCTCTCCTTTCCTTCTCCCCGCTCGGTGCCTAGGAGCCATGGGCGAAGGGGCGGAGGATGATAGGACTTAGTCTTTTAGACTAACGGTTTTCGAACTATATCATTTTAGGGGATCGTGGAGTCCAGCATGGAGGAGCAGCCCCGGAGGTCGGCACGCTTGGAGATTGGGCAGTCTAGTTCCGGAGTTCAGACGACAGGGACTGTGAGTCCTGAACGCTAGTTGCTATATTAGTTTGCTTCCGCGATGAGAGAAATGTAGAGAGGACATGATGTACTGGTCATGAGCCCATGATTTTAGTATTTTGTATATCTGTGGACACTCCCTTCGTGGAGTTTATTTACTATATATGTGATTGTTGTGGACTTGCTTTATTATTTTGCTACAGTCATGATCGATTTGGCCGGCAGAATCGGCGTTATGTAGTGATGACCTTCCCGGGTGTGAAGGTGTCACCGCAAAGTGGCGGTTCTGGGCCTAAGACCCCGGTGTTTTAAAAAAAAGGGGGGTCTTACAGTGACACAGGTTTCGTACCTGGCACAGCTCGATAGTGAAGTCTATCTCCCGTTGAGGTGGGGCTTCGGGAAGATCGCCATGGAATACATCAGGGTACTTGGATACCACTGAAATACTGTCCAACTTAGGCTTAGGCTTTGCAACCTCCACTAGCATAAAGAACAGCTCTACACCAGCATGAACCACCTTCACCACCTGAAGAGCAGACATTAAAGTCTTGCTCGACCCTTTCAAGCTCGTGAAAGTCGTCTCACGACCTGTCCCCAACTTAACCTCCTTGTGACTGCAATCAATAAATGCTTGCTGCTCCGAGAGCCAGTCCATGCCAAATATCATGTCGAACTCCACCAGCAGTAGTAACGATGCTTGCAAATCGAACTCTTGACTCCTTATACGAATCTTTACACCACAGGTTCTATCCGCGCGCATTGAACACTTATTCGGCAACAACACATCCAGTTTGTACTTCTCCATCGAAGAAGGTACTCCGATGCGCGATATGAATCCTTCGGACACAAAGGAGTGCGAAGCTCCCGTATCAAAGAGTGCTCTCGCCGGATTATCACAAATCAAAACAAATCCTAAACAAGCAGTGGTAAGGTAACACACGCATAACAAGTATTTAAAAGTTAACTTTCTATAAATTTAAATCGTACCTATCACCACATTCGCTTGTTTGATGGCCTCCTGTTGGCCAAGATTATAAACTCTAGGTTGAGCATAATGGGATATGGTTGACTCCACCACCTTGTCCTTTTCCTCGTATGTTGCTCCCGTCTTCCTCTCGGACTTGGGACGTCCGCTCCAGCAGTCCCAGGCAAAGTGTCCCGGCTTTCCACAAGTAAATCATGCGCCCGGGGTCCGACCCGTAGTCGCCCCAGGAGCACTAGAAGAGGGGGCTGGACCCGAGGTCCTAGCCTTCTTGTAGAACTTACGATAACTAGACTTCGAAGTAGTCAGCACTTTAAACTTCGTCTTCTTATCAGCAGAGCTTTTCTTTGTTTGCACATTCTTCAAGTCCTTCTCCAAAGACCTGGCCATATTGACCAGGGTCAAGAGGCCATGCGTTATAGGCCACGAGAGGAGTAGCCTTAAGTCATCTCTCAAACCTTCATAGAATCGGTTCGTCTTGCGCACCTCATCCGTGATTGTGGAGCTAGCGTACCGACCCAATCGAGTAAACTCATGGAGATACTCATCCATGCTACTCTCTCCTTGCACCAACCTCTGGAACTCATTCTCCAATGCTATCCTCTGAGCCAAAGGGAGGTACCTTGCCAAGAACAATCTCGAAAACTCTTCCATCGAGACGTCCATGAGTTGTCTTTCTCTCAAGTGATGCAGCTCTAAACCTTCCCACTACAGCCTCGCATCCCCGTCCAACAGGAATGTAGCTATAGTGGTCATCTGCCACTCCTCTGTCTCCATCGCTGTCAAGACTCTCTTCACTCAGGAGAGCCAATCTTCAGCTTGCGATGGGGTTCCCGTCCCCGAGAACACTGGAGGATTAAATCCCATAACATGCTTAAGCTGTCTTTCAATTGCTCTCCTAGGCACCAGAGGCTCCACCACTACCTACTCCACCCTTCTTGGTTCATCCATTTGAGGCGGTACCTGCTCCATCGTAGGAGCGGGCTACTGCATTTGCCTTGCAGGCTGCACGTTGATCATGGCAAACACTGCTTCAGCCACCAATCGTATGGTTTCAGCCAAGGGAGGTGTTGCATGCACATCATTTGGTGCGCTACTAGCCTCAGAAATCGGGCATTCTGACGGCCCTGCACCACTTCTGGTCACCTATAGTTGTACAAAACACCGTTAAGCGACCAAACAAAATTACAAAAAGCAATTATAGGAACACGTAGGTTCCTCAAACACGTGTATTTTCATTCCTAAGTGGACATTCATGGGTTCTTTTGATGTTATAATGATGACGCACACACATGTGCTCACCACCCATTAAAAGAATTCGTCCACGAATTCATTTAAGTTGACCGAAACCAGGAGTCTGATACCAAATTGTAACACCCCCTATTCGTCGCATAGCATATAGCAGTAGGTCCGGCCGGGGCCCGACGCCATATACCACAGACAGACTGGGAGGTTACTCAATGGAAACCATCCAACTAAGAATCAAAGTTCTACACATAGTACATTCTAGCGGAAGAAATTTAAAGGTTACAAAACAAAGAACCCAGCATAAGCATGAATGTCCACTACAAAACCAAATAGGAATGATCGTACAATACACAAGCACAATGGCCTTAAGGCCTTACAATTGTTTACTCAAATTACATTGTTTTCCAAACCTCGGCACGCAAGCCAGTCACACATGAATAAAGCAAGTAAACACTCATAATTAGGCCTTCGAGGGCCGGCACAACAACATGGGCTTTTGCCTGCTATTTACCACTTGCCTCCGCAGTACCTACACATAATAATCCACCGCACGGTGGAAAATAAAAGCAACGGTCAGCTATGCCGACCAAATTATAACGATCCTGCCCCAAACTCAGGGCGGTGATGCTCCTTCCCTGCACTTTATTAAACATAACCAAGCAGTATAGTGTAAAAACACTTCAACACAGGCATAGGCACGCACGTCAATACACCCCGTGCACTCAGGGCACTTTCTCGGTGAACCGGTCAACGTCACGTCAATTTAAGCCATAGACATTGCAGTCTCACCACCGCCACTTGGACATCCAATCTCGTGAGCATTTTGTCTTTCCGGCATTGGTGACATCAATTTAAGCCATAAACCGCCTAAGACCCTCCATCTATGCCAACGTCTCCTACCGAACAACATAGAGCGGGTACGGTTCCGCCTGACCTGTTTCTCACACCGCAATGTCAATTTAAGCCATATGTGCGAGTCAAGCTTTCCCGAGTCCCAAAATCGATCACACACTTTACATAACCCAATTATATACAAGTTGGCTCCCAGGCCACCATGCTGGCAGAATCATGCATCTGCCCAGCTTTCCGGGCACACCTTGGAGTTAATCCCCAAGGCACCCTGTTGCAATCTACCGCGTAGAAAACCCGAAAACACCCATCGGCGCGGAGTCTTCTCCGGCCATTCATGCAATGCAACATCACCGATCCAGACCAACTTGTCCGGGTAGGCTTCACACATCATGCATATGTCCGATTCTCGATTATGGACTCTACATGTACACAACGGGGACTATTCATGTCTACCCGTAGGAACGCCTCACACTCACCGCAAACTCGCAAGAGCGGGCTTCCTATACAAAGGAAAAGAGGACTTCACATGTCCTAGGATGAGAATCGATACCCTAGAAATTTTCCTTGGCGCCATGGAAATCTATGCGGATGAAAAGCACCGCATTGTCCTCATCTTCCGTAGATCCGAAGTCGGCTTGCGGTTTGGAGCTCTGAAGCTCCGCCGGTGACCGGATCTAGCCTCCTTCTTCTTCCTTGCTCTCCCCTCTCTCTAAAACTTTAGAAAGAGATTGAGTAAGAGAAATGAGGGCTTTGAAACCCTATTCCCGGGTATAACCAAGCAGGAACAGCCCTCAGCCGTTAGATCCCAAAATAAGGAAACGGACGGCCCCGATTCGGACTTGAAATCCTAGACCTGGGCCGAACATGGCTTGTGACACGCCCATGGCCAAGGCCGTGTTCCCCATTCGCCGTCGAAACCAACGCGTCCCAAAAAGAATACGGGCACCCGAAACGCCCGTGTCAAACTTGACATGCATGTGTCATACAGTACACGGTCGTGTAGTGTGTTGTGTTACTCCATCGACACAGGACCGAAAACGCCCGAAAGGGACACGGGTACTCGACACGCCCGTGTCGCATTTTGACATGCCCGTGTCGTATTTTGACATGCCCGTGTCTACCTGACACAGCCCATGTGCTGACCCCGTGTATCACCCCGCCACGGCTCGGCTTCATCCCGTGAAGAACACGGCCTGGGATACGCCCGTGTCTCAGGCCGTGTTCGCTGCTCGACGATCGTCGACTCCAGATTCATCGACCTCTCGGCCAGATCATCGACCCAAGCACGACACACCCCGGGGACACGCCCATGTCCCAGGCCGTGTGACCCCTGCCAAGTTCCAAACTTGGCTCAAAATGCCACACGTCGCTCTTTTGAGTTTCGGGGCGTTACAACAAGTCTGACATTTAGTCACGTAAAGTGTTATGTCTTTCTTCATACCCGGTCACCAGAATAGCTTTTCATGTCTTTATACATTTTTGTGCTCCCTGGGTGAATTGAGTACTTTGTAAAATGATCTTCATACTTCAATTCATCTCATAACTTACACATCTTCAGGACACACAAACGACCATCTTTCCACAAAAGGCCATCATCCCAGGAGAATTGGCCATTTACTCCATCCACTATATAGCGTTGCAAACTTTCATCAAGTTCTGTTGCCCGCAGAACCCTGTCTGCAAGGTCATATTGTACCTCTGTCCAGGTCAAGCACGCATTTGTTGTGGAATTCTTGTCAACACAAGAAATCTTTAAAGCTTCCAACTCTTGGCTCAAATGCTCATCATGCATCTGCAACCAATTTTCCCTTGCTGGAGTCCTCAGACTCAAGGCAAAGCGATCCGAGAGAAGTTTTCTACGAAACGTCTGTAGTTGCCCGCTAGTCCAAGGAAACTCCTGACTTCGGCCATAGAAGACAACACTGGCCACTCATGTATGACTTTTATCTTTGTCGGATCCACCGCAATGCCCTCTCCACTCACCACATATCCAAGAAAAGCCACTGACGATAGCCAAAACTCACACTTTGAGAACTTGGTGTAGAGCTTGTTTCTCCTCAGGGTGTGCAACATCATCCATAAATGGTTCGCATGATCTTCTTCAGACTGAGAGTACACCAAGATGTCATCAATGAAGACGATCACAAACAAATTCAAGTACTATCGAAATTTTCGATGCATTAAGTCCATGAACACTGAGGGCACATTACATAGCCCAAACAGCATTACAGTAAACTCATAATGATCATAGCATGTTCCAAACGATGTCTTAGGAATGTCACCTTCCCGAATCCGCAACTGGTAATAACCAAACTTCAACTCCAGTTTAGAGTAGACGGTTGATCCCACCATCTGATCAAACAAGTCATCAATTCGAGGTATTGGATACTTGTTCTTCTCTGTCAGCTTATTTAACTCGTGATAGTCGATGCACAATCGCAAGCTACCGCCCCTCTTTTTCACAAAGAGAATAGGTGCGCTCTAAGGTGACATACTTGTGCGTATATATCCCTGTTCCAGCCACTCTTGTAATTGCACTTTTAGTTCCGTCATTTTCTTTGGCGCTACTCGATATGGCGAGCGGACCACAGGTTTTGCATCTGTCACCAACTCAATTGAGAAGTCAATCTCCCGTTATGGTGGTAACCCCAGAAGATCCTTCGAAAACACAACAGCAAACTCTGAAACAATTGAAACATCACTCACACTGGTTTTTGTCTCAACAGCCTCAATAAGCGTGAAAAACAACTTTGTGCCTTTCCGAACAGCTTTGACGACTTGGAGAGCAAACATCAATGTCCTGCTCGATCCTCGCATACCAGCGAATTTCATCTCTCGCTCGGTGTTCTACCCCAGTATGAATTCCTTAGAAGTGCAATCTATAGAGGCACGCTACTCCGAGAGCGAGTCCATACTAAAGATCACGTCAAATTCCGATATTGGCAATGCAGATGCTTCCAACCCAAAATCCCGACTTCTTATCCATACCTCTACAAAGCAAGACTTATCCGCATACATCACACACCCGTTCGGTAACAACACCATCACACTATCTGCCACCAAATGAATTGGCACATCGATCTGTGACATGAAGTCCACAGACAGAAATGAATGTGAAGCACCCGTATCAAATAGTGCTCTCGTCGGATAGTCTCGAATCAAGACAAAGCCTAAGACAAACATATCATACACAAGCGATACACAAAGGATGAAGTATCAAAAGCAATAACCAAGTATCTTAACTCGTACCTGTGACGTTGTCACTTTGCTTTATGGCCACCTGTTGGCCAAGATGATATAGTCGGGGCTGCACCTGGGATGCAGAGGATTCCACCATTGTCTTTCCCTTTTTCACATAAGACGCTCCTGTATTCTTATCACCCTTAGGCGGACCAAATCGACATTCATGGGCAAAGTGCCCTGGCTTGCCGCATGTATAACAAGTATGCGGGCCTAGCCTTAAAGTTGCTCCAGATGCAACACTCGAGGGAGCCTGTGAAGAAGACTTGGCTCACTTACCCCACTTCCTTCGGTTGTTTGGTTTTCCCGGGTACAGCGCTTTGAACTCGGGCTTTGTCACAGCCAAGTCCCTCTTGCCTTATACCCGCTTTATATCATTTTCCAACGCACGAGTCGTATCAACCAACGCTTGAAACCCCTGGTTCACCGAACTCGAGAGCAGGAATCTCAGCTCATCCTGCAACCCATCGTAGAACCTATTGGTTTTACGCTCTTTGTCAGCAAAGATCGTTCCCGCATAGCGTCCCAACCTTGTAAACTCATGCAAGTAGGTATCAACACTACTTTCCCCCTGCGTTCGATGCTGGAACTCATTCTCCATAGCTATGCGCTGAGCCGATGGCAAATGCTTTGCCAAAAACAATCTCAAAAACTCCTCGATCGAGACACCCGTCAGTTGTCTGCCTGTGAAGTGGTGCAGCTCTATCTCATCCCACCATAGTCGAGCCTCTCCTTCCAGCAAGAAGGTGGCCAAGATGACTTTCTTTTCCTCCTTCATCCTTATCGCCGTCAATATTTACTTGATGCGTGACAACCAATCCTCCACCTGTATTGGGGATCCCACGCCTGTAAACGTAGTAGGACTGAAGCCCATAAATTGCTTCAACTATCGTTCAGTTGCTCGAGGATCAACAACAGCCTCAACAGGTTCTGGCCTTATAATACCCTGTTCTGGCACCATTGCAGGTTGCGCCTGCCCAGTAGGCTGTGCATGAATCATAGCAAACAGCGCCTCAGTAACTAAACATACTGTCTCCGTATAAGGAGGAGGTGTAGGCACCTCAACTGGTGTCATACTCTCATCAGAACGTTGGGGCTCAGACAGCCTCGCACCACTTCGGGACACCTATACGTGTAAAAAACACACTTTAGTGACTTGGCAACAACAACAACAATAGAATAGGAACACGCAGGTTCCTCAAACATGTGTACTTACATTCCTTAGTGGACATTCTTGAGTTTATTTATGTTATAACGGGTCGCACGGTAACACGTGCTCGCCATCCCTCAAAAGAAGTCGACCATGAATTCGAAGGAGGAAAACCAAGACAAGCTGATACCAAATTGTAAGACCTCCATCTATTACATGAAATATAATAGAAGGACCGGCTGGGGCCCCACAATATATGCCATAAACAGACGGCAAGGTTACAGGTTAATATCAATGACCAAACCATGCATCCTAACTCAGAGCATTCTAGCGGAAGCATTAGGGGTTAAGTTTGAATTCAGCTATCATGAATGTCCATTATATGTAAATAACCACATTTATATATATCTACAATGAATGTTTTCAAAATACACAAAATGTTTGGCCTTAAGGCCTTATAAGTTTTCTTCATACGTATGGATTACATACATCGGCACGCAGGCCGGCCACACATGAAAATAACAAAACATTTCATTCTTTGGCCTTCGAGGGATGGCATAGCTGCAGCAGTAATAGTGAGGGATTCAGCCCACTATTTTCCGCTCAGCTCTCCTGCACCTACACTGGAACAATCCACCGCAACGGTGGCAAATAAAGCAACGGTCAGCATTCGGCTGACCAATTTATAACGACCCTACCCCTTACCCGGGGCAGTGGTATTCCATCCCTGCAGGCATATCATTTCACAAGCAGATATATCACAAGAACGTGCACTCATGCACAGTTCAACATATCACAAAAAAATGCCTCGGCGGTCAAACATTTTGTGCACTTATGGCACATATTCGGTGTGCCGAAGTATCAGGCCCCACCACCGTTCCCAACAGCAACTTTGAGTATTGCGCTCCATGGCCTACAGCCGAATACTTTAGTCTTAATGGCACGCAGTCCTAAGACACTCACGCCTTCTTCGTTTTGCAAAAACAAACTCAGGTGCACACTCGATGCACCACCCATACGTGCTTACCCTTATTTTTCCTCTTGCAGGAAAATAGGCAGGAAACGCCAAGCTTGTAAGGAGAGTCTTCAGGTCCTATCTCTCCTTGCCTCTGCTTCTTTTTCCTTTGGGGTGGATCACGATTTTCGTGGGTATCCAACTTTTTCGAAGTTACCTTCGGAACTTAAAAAAGTGCGGGGATTATGTTAACCCAGAAATCGGCGATCCCTCTCAATATGGCCAGCTGGCTAGTCGCGACCCTTAGGTTCTCCCGTTCGATCGCGACAAGTCCCCGCGTAGGCGGCAGTTTTCCCTGTCCGCCTAGGTTTCCTAGCAACCGCGTGCCCTGCGGTACGGCGGGCTATTCCCATAGCTCACCCTCGCGGGACATGCGGTTAGATCCGCTAAATCGTGCAGTGCTTTTCCTTGCAGGAGTTCGCCAACAGCACCACCGAGAGCAACCTCCTAGTCAGCCCAAGTGGCGGCAGTCTCCTGCCGCCGTCCGTCGAGGCCGCCCGCCAGGGGCGACCTTCCTGCTGCCCGAGAGGCGGCGGCCTCCTGCTGCCGTCCGTCAAGGCCGCCCACCCGGGGCGGCCTCTGCCCGCCAGCCGGGCGGACTCCCCCTGGAGTCCGCCCAGGCCGCCCGCAAGGGGGCGGCCAGGCCCGCCGGGCGGACTCCCCCTGGAGTCCGCCCAGGCCGCCCGCTAGGGGGCGGCCCCGGCGACCAGCCGGGCGGACTCCCCCTGGAGTCCGCCCAGGCCGCCCGCAAGGGGGCGGCCAGGCCCGCCGGGCGGACTCCCCTTGGAGTCCGCCCAGGCCGCCCGCTATGGGGCGGCCCCGGCGACCAGCCGGGCGGACTCCCCCTGGAGTTCGCCTAGGCCGCCCGCAAGGGGGCGGCCAGGCCCGCCGGGCAGACTCCCCCTGGAGTCCGCCCAGGCCGCCCGCTAGGGGGCGGCCCCGGCGACCAGCCGGGCGGACTCCCCCTGGAGTCCTCCCAGGCCGCCCGCAAGGGGGCGGCCAGGCCCGCCGGGCGGACTCCCCCTGGAGTCCGCCCAGGCCGCCCGCTAGGGGGCGGCCCTGGCGACCAGCCGGGCGGACTCCCCCTGGAGTCCGCCCAGGCCGCCCGCAAGGGGGCGGCCTGGCCCGCCGGGCGGACTCCCCCTGGAGTCCGCCCAGGCCGCCCGCTAGGGGGCGGCCCCGGCGACCAGCCGGGCGGACTCCCCCTGGAGTCTGCCCAGGCCGCCCGCAAGGGGGCGGCAAGGCCCGCCGGGCGGACTCCCCCTGGAGTCCGCCCAGGCCGCCCGCTAGGGGGCGGCCCCGGCGACCAGCCGGGCGGACTCCCCCTGGAGTCCGCCCAGGCCACCCGCAAGGGGGCGGCCAGGCCCGTCGGGCGGACTCCCCGTGGAGTGCGCCCAGGCCGCCCGCTAGGGGGCGGCCCCGGCGACCAGCCGGGCGGACTCCCCCTGGAGTCTGCCCAGGCCGCCCGCAAGGGGGCGGCCAGGCCCGCCGGGCGGACTCCCCCTGGAGTCCGCCCAGGCCGCCCGCTAGGGGGCAGCCCCGGCGACCAGCCGGGCGGACTCCCCCTGGAGTCTGCCCAGGCCGCCCGCAAGGGGGCGGCCAGGCCCGCCGGGCGGACTCCCCCTGGAGTCCGCCCGGGCCGCTCGCTAGTGGGCGGCCCCGACGACCAGCCGGGCGGACTCCCCCTGGAGTCCGCCCAGGCCGCCCGCAAGGGGGAGGCCCGGCCTGCCGGGCGGACTCCTCCTGGAGTCCGCCCAGGCCGCCCGCTAGGGGGCAGCCCCGGCGTCCCGCCGGGCGGACTCCCCCTGGAGTCCGCCCAGGTCGCCCGCTAGGGGGCGACCTCCAGTTCTCTGCAGGGGGATCCGCTTGCTTCATCGCTCAACAATGGTGGACGCAAATTCTCAGTCCGCGGAGTCCGCGCAGGTCGTCATGCTGACATCACTGGGCCCCGCTTCTTCAAGAACTTCCCTGGGCCTATAAATACCCCCTGAAGCCTCTCATTCAGGGATCCTGGAGGTGGAGACAAGTCTTGCCAGCAGCCCCTGCGGACTCCGTTTTCCAGTCCGTCATCACCTCTCCAGCAAGCTCTGCGGACTCAGTTTCCTGTCCGCGCAGTCCTCCACAGCTCTTCAGCAGCTTGCCAGCAGACTCTGCAGACTCAGTTTCCCAGTCCTCCAGCAGCTGGCAGACTATTTTACTTAGTCTCTAGCAGCTTCTCCTCTCTGCTTTCTGGCACTTTCTTCTCCTTTAGCCGCCAGCTTCTCCTTGTACCCCTTTAATGATTTTGTTGTGAAGGTGTACTTGTAAGCTTGTAATCTCTAGCTTTTAATCAAAGGAAAGCCCGTCGCAGGAGTGGCATTTAGGCCGCGACGGGCGAAGTGTGTTTTTGCTGCTGCTAGCGGCCCCCTCTTCTCTCCTCTGCTCAGCAAGTCTTGCTCCTCTGCTCAGCAAGCCTTGCTCCTCTACTCAGCAAGTCTTGCTCCTCTACTCAGCAAGCCTTGCTCCTCTGCTCAGCAAGCCTTGCTCCTCTGCTCAGCAAGCCTTGCTCCTCTGCTCAGCAAGCCTTGCTCCTCTGCTCAGCAAGCCTTGCTCCTCTGCTCAGCAAGCCTTGCCCTCAGCTCAGCTCAGCTCTCCTCGGCTTCCAACCTGCAAGTGCAACCGTTGTGATTACTGTCTGCTCGACCGCTCCTGGTCTCCCTCCTCTTCCTCTCTTGGTCAACCCTCTCAGTTGATCAAGGCTCGCCTCTTCTCTCAAGCCTCTCCCTTACCTCCGCAACCTTCTCCTTCCTCCTCACCTAGCCTGTGAGGCCAATCACCCCCTCGGTGATAGTTGTGCCCTCGGTGATGTTTCCACGCATCAACACTACCTTCTGGCCTCTACAAGAAGGAAGGACTCTGCAGGGCCTGTCAATTAGGCAAGCAAACTAAAAACAGCTTTAAGTCACTTAATAAGAATGATTCACCTAGGATATTGTATCTGTTACACATGGACCTTTTTGGACCCATCACAGTACAAAGCCTAGGAGGGAAATCCTACACTTTAGTAGTTGTAGATGACTTCTCTAGATTCACTTGGGTGTTCTTTCTAAGGAAGAAGTCTGATAACTTTAAGTGTCTGACAGAGTTTCTCAAATGTATACAGATTGAGTTCAATACTCACATTGCCCTGATCAGAAGTGATCATGGGACAGAGTTTGATTCTCTTCTTATGCAAGAGTTCTGTTAGAGTGAAGGGATCAGGCATACTTTCTCAGCTCCTAGAACTCCTCAACAAAATGGGGTAGCTGAAAGGAAAAATAGAACCCTTATTGAATCTGCCACCACATTGTTGTCAGATGCTCATCTACCTCTATCCTTCTGGGCAGAGGCAGTGAACACCTCCAACTATGTGCTGAACAGAAGTCTGATACATAAACTAAAGGGAAATACTCCCTATGAATTACTCAAAGGGAAGAAACCTAAAGTTGACTATTTTAGGGTCTTTGGTTGTATTTGCTACATTCACAATAATGACAAGAAATATTTAGCAAAATTTCAAGACAAAGCTGATGAAGGAGTGTTTCTGGGATACTTCATGATCAGCAAGGCCTATAGGGTCTATAATAAATCATCTTTGAAAATTGAGGAATCTGTTCACATTTCATTTGATGAAACTAACATGTCTTTCAAGGAGAAGAATTCTTCTACCATAGAACCTTTGCAGGAACATTCTCTAGTTGAAGACTTGAACAAGTTACAGGTTACTCAAGAGGATGAAAGCAGTGAAGATGAAGGAAATGCTCAACACCTTGAAGAACAACTTGAAGAGCCAGTTATTGTACCACAAGAGGAAACAACAACACAGGTTGGTGAACAATCAACACCCCCTGTTGATTTAGTAACATCAAGAGACCATCCAATTTCCCAAATAATTAGAGAAATCTCAGCTGGTGTGCAAACCAGAAATCAGGTGAACCAAAACCTGTTGCACACCTGCTTCCTATCTCAAATTGAACCTCAGTCCATTCAAGATGCAGAGCAAGATCCACACTGGATCATTGCAATGCAAGAGGAGTTGCATCAATTTGAGAGGAACAAAGTATGGGAACTAGTGCCAAAGCCTAAGGATCACTCCATTGTTGGAACAAAATGGGTATTCAGAAACAAACTGGATGATCAAGGAGTAATTATAAGGAACAAGGCAAGGCTAGTTGCTCAGGGATACTCTCAAGAAGAAGGAATCGACTACGACCAGACTTTTGCACCTGTTGCAAGATTAGAAGCCATCAGAATATTTCTAGCTTATGCAGCTCATAAAGGCTTCAAAGTATATCAGATGGATGTCAAAAGTGCTTTCTTGAATGGAGACATCAAAGAGGAAGTTTATGTCAGACAACCTCCAGGTTTTATCTCTCCAACTTATCCTGATTATGTTTTTAGATTGAATAAAGAATTATATGGTCTCAAGCAAGCTCCTAGAGCATGGTATGAGACCCTAGCATGCTTTCTCTTGGAAAATGGTTTTATAAGGGGTAGAGTAGACCAAACACTTTTCATTAGAACCCATAAGTCTCATACCCTACTAGTACAAATTTATGTAGACGATATTATTTTTGGTTCTACTGACTCCAAATTGTGCAGAAGGTTTTCCAACCTAATGCATTCTAAATTTGAGATGAGTAGCATGGGTGAGCTATCCTTCTTCCTAGGATTGCAAGTCAAGCAACATGCTGAAGGCATCTTCATTTCTCAAATTAAGTATGCAAATGAACTGGTTAAGAAATTTGGTATGTCTGAGGCATCTTGTATGAAAACACCCATGCCTACTAATGCTGTATTGGATGCTGATGAACATGGGAAACCTGTTGATCAGACAACATATAGAGCAATGATTGGCTCTTTACTATATCTTACAGCTAGTAGACCAGATATAATGTTTGCTACATGTATATGTGCTAGGTTCCAAGTAAGCCCTAGAGAGTCACACCTAACTTTAGTAAAGAGGATTCTCAGGTATGTTAAAAGTTATCCAAATCTAGGTCTCTGGTATCCAAAGGATTCAGCATTTGATTTAACTGGATTCTCAGATGCTGATTATGCTGGATGCAGAATTGACAGGAAAAGCACCAGTGGAACTTGTCAGTTCCTTGGTGACAGAGTTGTCTCTTGGTTTTGTAAGAAACAAACATCTGTGTCAACTTCAACTGCTGAAGCTGAATATATGGCTGCAGGTAGTTGTTGTTCACAAATCTTGTGGATTCAAAACCAACTCCTAGACTATGGCTACAACTTAGAGAAGTCTAAAATCTTTTGTGATAACACAAGTGCTATTTCCATAGCTCAAAATCCAGTCCTCCATAGTAGGACAAAATATATAGAGATTAGGCATCATTTCTTAAGAGATAATGTTGAAAAGAATAAAATTGAACTACACTATATCCCAACTGATTTATAAAGGGGAGATATTTTCACCAAGCAATTGGATGAAAAGAAACACACCTTCTTCCTCAATCAGTTAGGAATGTTAGATGGAGAAAGTCTTAAATAATATCCAAGATTTTGAAAGCTTAAAAATTGACCAAGACTAGGCAAACATTCTGATTTTTCTTAGTGTCTAGAATTTTTCTGATCTCTGAACTGCGCTCGACGATTTGCCCCAAGATCGTCGAACGGAGATCGACGATTTCCTAAATCGTTGAACTGAGTTCAGTGTTTCTCAGATAGTATGAACTATCTTTTCCGGTCAACGATCGTCGAACGGCGCTCGACGATTATGTTCTCTGAACGATCGTCGAACGGAGCTCGACGCTCTCCAATATCGTCGAACGGAGATCGACGATGTTGAAGACTCTTCAGATTCCTTTAGAAGCCTCGATCGTCAAACTGAGTTCAACGATCTTTCCAATTCTGCGTCGAACCCTAATATAAAACTCATTTTTCGCCGTCGTTCTCTTTTGCGCTTTCGATTTCTCTGCAAGATTTTTCTTTCCCTCCAAACAGTTCTACACTTGGTCATTTTGTTTGTTGAGTTTTTGCAGGTACCAATGGTTGTGTCAGTTGCTGTTCTTGCTGCAATGAAGTTTGATGCTGGGTTTGATATTGATATAGAATCCTTCAGCACGACTGACCAGATTTTTCAAGATATACTGGGTTTGTTCAAGGACCAGAATCTGACAGCAATAATGACCACCAGGATCAAGTTGGCTTCTGATGAAATAAAGGAGTGGGTTTATACTGCCCATAATCAAGATAACAACACCATTGTTGGGTCTATAGCTGGAACTCAGGTACCCTTGACCCCAACCATTCTAACAGAAGTCTTTGAGTTGAGAAATGGAGAAGATTCTGCTGAATTATCTGGAGATGAGTTTTCTGAACTGCTTGCCAGAATGGGTCATTCAGAGGGAAACCCTAGCAAGCTCTTCAAAAGGAATTTGTCTGTAGAATATAGGTTCCTGGCAGATGTTGTTGTGAAGGTGCTACTGGCTAAGCACTCAGCCCATGATACAATATCAAGATATCAGCTCTGTCTCATGGGAGCTCTTGTGGATAAGAAGAATCTGAATTGGGGAGAGGTTTTCTTTGACCTCATTAAAAGGAAAATCAATAAAAGTTTTGTTAACTTTGGAAGAATCCTTGGAGTATTTCTGCAGCACAGGTGCCCTGCCCTGCTGGTCTCCTCTGGAGTTCATATAAATACCTCCAAGAGACTGTCTTGTACCCTCTTTGTAAAGTGGGATAGACAAATCAGCCAGCCTAGCAGGCCCTCCTCCAGTACCCCTTCAGGCACAAGGACTCTAAGAGTCACTCCTCCACGGGTCTCTGCCCCTGCAGATGACCTGGCTGCTGTTGCTGCCTCTCCTCCTCCTCCAATTCCATCCACCATTCCAGATCCATCCACCATCATCATATCCAGCCCATCTCCAACATCCACACCTTCTCCAGTACCTAATCTACCACCACCAGAAGATCAATTCCATCCACTATTCTCCTACCCTCCACCAGATGTCACCTCATCACCCTCTCATCCATCCTTCACCCTACTTGATGATTCCTTTATGGATGATTCCCCATCCTCTCCTCCTGAGTTACCTTCCTCCTCCTCTTCATTTCAAGACCTCCTACACCAAATCATAGATCAACCCACATTCACCCCATCTATCTCCATCCCTCTATCCTCCATATCCACCTTTCCAACACCTCAGCCATCCCTTCCACCCTACTCCAGCTCTCCACTTCCAGAACCTTCAGCTGCTCCTATACCTTCTACCTCTGCTCCAGCTCTTGAGCAAGTAGACCTCTCAGCCCTTGCTGACAGGCTGTATGAGCTGCTTGCCCCCAGGCTCTCTCTGCTGTTGGAGACCTCCTTGGATCCACTCCACCTGTCAGTGGCAGCCCTTTCTGCCAGGCTCTCTTCCCTCTTCCCTCAGGCAGCACCTACAGCAGTGTGCCTTGATCCAGACATGTCTGCATCTAGGCAGGGGGAGATGTCATATGAAGTGAATCTTCATGTTGCTGCTGCTGCTGCTGTTTCTGTAAGCTGTCTGTCTGTTGCTGCTGTTACTCCTACTTCTTCTGCTGCTCCTCCTCTTGTTGCTATTGCTGTGCCTCAAGCACAAGTTCCTCCTGCTGCTGCAGTCCTTGCAATAGACCTCAGGTCTTTGCTGTCAGTTTTTGATTCTACTTACTTCAGCTGTCTGCCAAAGGTCAATGCTCTCCAGCCTCCAGAAGATTTATCCAAGGCACTTGTGCCTTTTTCCTGTTGTGACCCTAGCATTATCACCTCCTTTGTAAATTCAGTAATTGCTGCTGCTGAAAATGCTGAAAATGTTGATGCTGCTGCTTCTGAAGAAAGGATTGTTGTTGCTTCTGAGAATGTTGATACTGCTGCTACTGCAAATATTGATACTGCTGCTGAAGTTCCTATTGTTTCTGATGAACCAATTTCTAAGGACATTCTGATGACAGAGGCACCTGAATTTGAGCCTTCTGCAGTCCTTGATGATATTCCTTCTGTGACTGTTACTGTAAGTGAGACTGTTACTGCTGTTGTCATCTCTCTAGAGCCTACTGCTGCTGCTATTGTTGTTTCTGCTTCTACTCCTAGTGCAACACCTTCAATATCTGCTGCTATCATTTCTGCTTCTGTTTCAACATCTGCTGCTGTTTCTGTTGTTACCATTTCAACACCTGCTGCTACATCTTCTGCCTCATCTGCTTCTGTTCAACTCAAGAAGGATCTAATGAAGAAAATAGATGCTCTCTATGATGACCAGAGTTCTGAGAGTGATGAATTTAAAACAGACTCTGATGACTCTTCTGCTACCATTGCCAGGAAAAGAAAGGCAAGGAGCAAAGCAATGAAGAGGGTACCTCCTGCTAAAGCTAAGGATAACAATGATATCCCATATTACATTCTACATGACTGCCCAATCACTGAACACTGGATGCAATACTCCAAGAACCAGCTGAAAGCAATGAAGAAAAAGAGAAAATATGAGAAGGGTTCATCCCAATTCCAGCACTCTCATCCTCCTCCACCACCTCCTCCTGATGCAGGTGCAGGTGGAAGCTCTACAGCTCAACCCCCAGCCAGAAGTCAGGCTCCCTATCAACCTCATGCCAGATCCTACCACAGGGAAAGCCAATCCAGGGGTTCACATTCTAGGAGAGGAGGATATAGAGGTAATCAAAGAGATATTCAAGTCTACTCCAAAGGTTACTCCAGGCAGCACCCATATTCTAGGGGAGGACAAATTTCTTCTGATACAACATCTGGTCCTTTCCCTTACAAGCTGAAAGAGACTGTGTCTACCAGGCCTCCTCAGGACAATCCCTCCAACAGGTATGAACCACCTGTACCCTTTGAGGATCCTGAAAACAATCCAGCTGCTTGGACTGCAAGGTTAAAAGAACTAGCTGCACTGGATCAAATTAAAAAGGTTAGAGAACAAGGAATAGATTCTTCCAACATTTCAACCATGTCTGAACAGAGACAAAAAGAGCTAGAGAGATATGCTTCAAGTAAATTCTTTGATGCTGACAGGTATATGGAATTACACCCTGAAGCTGTGGTTCCCAGGCCTAAAAAGCAAACATATTTGGGTGTAGCAGATGATATCAGGTCAAACAAAGAAGCCCTTAATCCTAACAGAGAGATTAAACATGTTAAAGGCAAAGAGAAGAAATGATATTGTAAGGTTACAATTTCTGATTATCTGGATGCTATATATATCTCTGTGATTATTCTGCAATGTCTAACTGTTGTTTTTCTGCTTTGATGCTTGTATGTTGTTATTTAAAATTTTTCCAAAGTCTGTAAATAGTAATCCTAACCCAAATAGGGGAAGATTGTTGGAACACCCTATTACTAATTTGGGTCAGGATCACTATGTCTCTAGGAACCTTTGCTTGACCTCCTGTATAGCTTAACAGGTCAAATAGAATTGAGTCTAAGGGTTAGAAGTCTAGGTTTGGAAGCTGCCCTAAAGACCAAGATTTTGTATTTGGAGACTAAGTCATATCGTCGAGCTCAGCACGACGATTCGTCGAACTCCGATCGACGATCGTCTAACTCAACCTCGACAGATCGTCGAACTCCATTCGACGATCGCTGAGCTCAACTTCATTATATCGTCGAACTCCATTCGACGATCGGTGAGCTCAGGTCGACGATTTTGACTCTGTTTGGATCTTTATCTCTGAGCTCAGTTCGACGATCTTTGAGCTCAGATCGACGATCTTTGAGCTCAGATCGACGATATTTTGCTGCTGTATGTTTCCAGATCGCTGAGCTCAGCTCGACGATAGCAGAGCTCAGTTCGACGATTTCAGATAACTTCCAGGATGATTCTAAATTCAAATTCAAATCAGTCAAGGAGTTATTCTGCAATTAATTCAGAGATTTCCTAGCCGTTTTCATTCATTTCTGGACCAAGTTTCAAGGGATTTTTCAAGGAATATTTCTGTGGACTTTCCCCCAGAAGAGATTTGGCAATTAAGGATGCAATCAATGCAGGCTAACGGCTATTCTTGACAGAGAATGTTATTCTATTTTGTACCAGAGAATAAAAGGCAGAATTTTTGAATCACTCAGAGACACACAGAAAAGAGATTATAGAGACACATTCAAAAATATTCTGTCAAAAAGAATTCTGAAGAACACTCATCCAAGGAGATCAAGCTTTCAAAAATCTTCAGATCTCTTTTGTTTTCAAAGTGTTCAAGGCCAACATTTTTCAAGACTCCAGTCATTCAACATTTCAGCTATTGCTGAAATCATCCATTGCTGGAGTTCAATCTTTGAAGGCCTATCACCCTCTGCAAAGCTTTTCTTCCTGAAGATCTCAAGGATTCAGGGGGAGCTTTGACATCAACAATCCACATAGTCTTCTCAGTTGTTTGAGAAAGAGAAGACTTCCATCACCCTCTCACCCCCTCTCTGTAAAGGGTTTCTCAAACTCCCTTCAAAAGTTTGAGCTTGGTTTTTGAGCACCTTGTCAAAAGCTCATTGGTGGCAAGACACCTGATCAAAATATCTGCTTTGGTTTTTGAGCACCTTATCAAAAGCTCATTGGTGCCCAAGACACCTGATCAACTCATCCTGCAGTGGATTCCTACCTATGGTGGTAGAAGAGTGGATGTACCCAAGTTTAGGGGAACCACTATATTTCCTTGTGTCTTCTGGTTTTGCTTGTTTTCATTTTTGTTTCTGGACTTGATTTTTCTGTGCTTAGCTTTTGTTTAACTTAGTGATGTGATTAGATTTATTATTGCTTCCCTGCTCACTCTTATTACAACAGTTGTTGTAAAAAGTTTCAAAGCACCATATACTCTATTCACCCCCCTCTAGAGTATATCAGATCTAGCTGCTCTTTCAGCATACATCACATGCACTTTGAGGGTATTTTCCTAGAATTCCATTCCAGTACTTCCTACTGCTCCATTGCACAGGCACAACCCACTGACTCCACAAAATACTCATTTATACGCTGAGTCTTCTCCGGTGGGCAAAATAAAACATCACCAATCTAGACCAACCTAATCAGATGGGCTTCACAAAGTATGCTTATTTCGTACTACACATTTATGGATCTATATGCAAGACCTCTTGGGGATATCAAGAATCTACCCAACAGAAATCCCTCAATATTCCACCTTTTGGTGGGGGAAATCCATGCATATGCCAAATAAGGACTTCACATGTCCAAGTAAGAATATCATTACCCTTGAAGATCTCTTCGGAGCCATGACCGTGATCTATGATCCGGATGGAATTGATTGCCACAACTTCATCTCCGCGGATCTAGCGTCGACTCACGATTCCAATCACAAGCAAGCCTTGGAGCAACCTTCACACAAGCTACGGGACGTTCCTCCTCTTCCCTTTCTAAAAGTACAACAGAGAAAGGATATGAGAAGATGAGAATAAAATCTCAAGTCCATCCTTATACAAAAGCTACCGCCGCACGGTAACTACTACCGTCGCACGGTAACATTGGCGGTAACCGCTTTGACCAGTCGGCGCCGCTATCAGAGCAAGCGCCCCGCGATAACACTTTAGCGCTTGGCGGTAAATTGTTCGACGTTCGTCGAGCAATTAGCGCAGTGCGGTAACTCCTACTGCCTGACTTTAGCACGCTCGACGATTGTTCGACAACGTTGAGTGCTCGAAAGAGTTGAGTGTTCAAAAGCGTTGAGTGGTTGAAGCGTTGAGTGGCTACCGCGGTGCTCTAGCTTCGCGGTACCCAACCCAAGCGCTATGTCTTTTAAATCACTGAGCTACTGCCCGTAACAAGACTATCACCGCATGGTAACCCCCAATGACCACCACTCCTTTTTGGGGTGTTACATCACTCAATGCCAAGAACTGCAAGGTGTTGAGTGGCAAAGCCTCACTCAGCGCCAAGAGCAAAAAGAAGTGTTGAGTGGCAAAGCCTCACTCAACGGCAAAGTCAAATGAAGCGTTGAGTGGCAAAGCCTCAATCAATGCCAACCCTGAGGGCATCCCTCTTACCCAGGCGTAAACCCTCTCGCATGCCCCGAGTGGGAACCCTCTCGGCAATCTATCTATCTGACCCGACTTCTAGCCTAAAGCTAGCCGAAGGCTAGCCCAATCCTGCTCCTTCGGGCATCTAGGTCCCACCCAGCGAATATGGGGTTGTACATAATCCTTGCTCTTTGCGAGCTAGCCTTGCGCTCGGAAAGATGCGTCCAACCCCCGATAATCGTTGAATGCTTGCTGACCTTGAAGAGAATCTTGGGTGGGCCCCACCCCGATCCTGTATATATATGTCGCTGGGCTATCCCTCAAGCCACTGTTGTTGCTACCACCTTCCGCTTAAGCTCCCGCAAGGCTGTTAAGATGTATGTCAAGCACAACGAGATGCCACTCTCGAAAGAATTCCAAGACTGTCACACCGCAGCTCAGGCGAGGGCCCGTGCCGACTGCGCCGGGGTTGCCCACTGCTAATGCGCAAGAGGCCAGCCGGCTCGCCTTCCCGACCCAATAAGAAAAAGGCCAAATCGGTTAGGCGAGACCACTCAAAGAAGGATCTGGCCTCGCCCACCCGGACCCCCAACCGCACCGAGAACCCTCCTTCCCCACCGAAGGTATTTTTCTTGCTTTGCCCCTTCCCGCAGAAGATGGTTCTTACTTTGCGGGCATACAATGCTAATGTGTAACCCTTCCCGCAGAAGACGGTTCTGGAACATGCCTCCAGCCCCCCTCCGGTGAATGCCGAAGCTACCCAGCTTCCCCAAGAGAACACGACGCTGATTTCAGAAGTTGCCCCTCCGGTGATTCAAACCAAGCCCCCGAGAACCCTAGGTACGTTTATCACTTGACCCCCGCTTTAACAAGCTCGCTTGCATTTCGCTAACTCGCTTCTTCACAGCTCTTGTCCTTGACAGCCCAAGGCTTATCCACCGGAGCCCCCAAACTCCTGCGCCCAAAGATCCCAACAACCCGGTAGTCGGTCTTCCCCTCTCACCTGGGAGGGTTATTACCATATCAAACGCACCTGTGTCAGGGTCTCGGCCTCTGGCGGAGGAAGATACCATCACCCCGAATTGGCTAAAACCAATACCCTGGAGCGTGTGGCGCACCCCCCAGGATGGGGAAAACCGATCCACCTACTCTTCGAAAAAAACACTGAAGGGAAACCCAGCAATTCTTACCAACCCATTGCCGAGAGCCCACCCCCTGCTATAGGTAAGCGGGAACTTTGCCCGATCCTTCCACCTTCACTTGACTTGACTGGACCTTCCTTGCTAGATTCGAAGACTACGGAGGCGAAAGCCGATGAAGAAGAGGGGACGATATCGCCCCTGCCTTACCCCAGTGATATTGAGGACTACCTTAACGCCTGCGGGAACGGCAGAACTCGACGGAAGCGAATAACGGAAGTCCTGACAAAGCTTGTTTGTATACACCAAGCTGATTGGCTGGCGGTAACCAGGCTCAAGGCGGTGGTCAAACGACGGATGGCCATGATTGAGAGGGATTACACTCACCTTCTCGGCGAGCAAGAGCACCAGGGCCAATGCGAAGAGACCTCCCCCGGAAGGCACATTGTGTGACTCCGGGACCAGCTGCAGTTGGCCAACTAGGGGCTCACCACCGTGACTGCCTATCACTACCCGCGGGTGCCGCCGAGATTAGGAAGGTGAGTTCAGGGTCGCTGGCATTGGGAGCAGTACTGAGCTCTGCTGGATCTCACTTCTTCTTACCCCAACCTCCCAGCCAACCCTTCCCGCTATGCACCCCTTCTGATTAATCAAAACATTTGATATTAACATTATTAATTCTAACGCTCTCGCCTAGCGAGACACCTTTGGTGTTTGATTTTATATGCTGTTATTTTATCCATCTTGTCGAATGTCTGGTTCCCGCACCCCTTTTGCATTTCGTATATGTACCTCATGAGGGTGGACTCCCTTGCCTTGTACTCGCCTTTGTTTTGTGGCGCCACTACCATTGAATCTGTGAACACCTCCACATCTTGTATACCTAGTTCTTTGGCCAGACGTAACCCTGTTATCACGGCCTCATACTCCGCCTGGTAGTTAATGACTAGGAAATACAGGGTCATGACCTGCTCTATCATGGACCAATAAGCTGAGGGCGCATTACATAGCCCAAACAGCATTACAGTAAACTCATAATGACCTTAGCATGTTCAAAACGATGTCTTAGGAATGTCACCTTCCCGAATCTTCAACTGGTAATAACCAAATTTCAAGTCCAGTTTAGAGTAGACGGTTGATCCCACCATCTGATCAAACAAGTCATCAATTCGAGGTATTGGATACTTGTTCTTCTCCGTCAGCTTATTTAACTCGTGATAGTCGATGCACAATCGCAAGCTACCGCCCTTCTTTTTCACAAAGAGAATAGGTGCGCTCTAAGGTAACATACTTGGGTGTATATATCCCTGTTCCAGCCACTCTTATAATTTCACTTTTAGTTCCGCCATTTTCTTTGGCGCTACTCAATATGGCGAGCGGACCACAGGTTTTTCATCTGGAACCAACTCAATTGAGAAGTCAATCTCCCGTTGTGTTGGTAACCACAGAAGCTCCTTCGGAAACACATCAGCAAACTCTGAAAAAATCGAAACAACACTCACACTAGTTTTTGTCTCAACAGCCTCAATAAGCGTGAAGAATAACTCTGTTCCTTTCCAAACAACTTTGATGACTTAGAGAGCAGACATCAACGTCCTGCTCGATCCTCGCATACCCGCGAATTTCGTCTCTCACTCGGTGTTCTGCCCTAGTATGACTTCCTTAGAAGTGCAATCTATAGAGGCACGCTACTCCGAGAGCCAGTCCATACTAAAGATCACATCAAATTCTGATATTGACAACCCGGATGCTTCCAACCAGAAATCCCGACTTCTTATCCGTACCTCCACAAAGCAAGACTTATCCACATACATCACACACCCGTTCGGTAACAACACCATCACACTATCTGCCACCAAACGAATCGGCACATCGATCCGTGACACGAAGTCCACAGACAGAAATGAATGTGAAGCACCCGTATCAAATAGTGCTCTCGTCGGATAGTCTCGAATCAAGACAAAGTCTAAGACAAACATATCATACACAAGTGACACACAAAGGATGAAGTAACAAAAGCAATAACTAAGTATCTTAACTCGTACCTGTGACGATGTCACTTTGCTTTATGGCCTCCTGTTGGCCAAGATGATATAGTCGGGGCAGCGCCTGGGATGCAGAGGATTCCACCATTGTCTTTCCCTTTTCCTCATAAGACGCTCCTGTCTTCTTATCACCCTTAGGCGGACCAAATCGACATTCATGGGCAAAGTGCCCTGGCTTGCCGCATGTATAACAAGTATGCGGGCCTTGCCTTAAAGTTGCTCCAGATGCAACACTCGAGGGAGCCTGTGAAGAAGACTTGGCTCACTTACCCCATTTCCTTCGGTAGTTTGGTTTTCCCGGGTGCAGTGCTTTGAACTTGGGCTTTGTCATAGCCAAGTCCCTCTTACCTTGTACCCGCTTTATATCCTTTTCCAATAAACGAGTCGTATCAACTAATGCTTGAAAGCCCTGGTTCACCGAACTCGAGAGCAGGAATCTCAGCTCATCCTGCAACCCATCATAGAACCTATTGGTTTTACGCTCTTCGTCAGCAAAGATCGTTCCCACATAGTGTCCCAACCTTATAAACTCATGCAAGTAGGTATCAACACTACTTTTCCCCTGAGTTAGATGCTGGAACTCATTCTCCATAGCTATGCGCTGAGCCGATGGCAAATGCTTTGCCCAAAATAGTCTCGAAAACTCCTCGATCGAGACACCCGTTAGTTGTCTGCCTACCAAGTGGTGCAGCTCTATCTCATCCCACCATAGTCGAGCCTCTCCTTCCAGCAAGAAGGTGGCCAAGGTGACTTTCTTTTCTTCCTTCGTCCTTATCGCCTTCAATATTCGCTTGACGCGCGACAACCAATCCTCCGCCTGTATTGGGGATCCCACGCCCGTAAACGTAGGAGGACTGAAGCCTATAAATTGCTTCAACTGTCGTTCAGTTGCTCGAGGATCAACAACAGCCTCAACAGGTTCTTGCCTTATAACACCCTGTTCTGGCACCATTGCAGGTTGCGCCTGCCCAGTAGGCTGTGCGTGAATCATAGCAAATAGCGCCTCAGCAACTAAACATACTGTCTCCGCACAAGGAGTTGGTGTAGGCACCTCAGCTGGTGTCATGCTCTCATCAGAACGCTGGGGCTCAGACTGCCACGCACCACTTCGGGTCACCTATACGTGTAAAAAACACACTTTAATGACTTGGCAACAACAACAACAACAAAATAGGAACACGCAGGTTCCTCAAACATGTGTATTTACATTCCTTAGTGGACATTCTTGAGTTTATTTATGTTATAACGGGTCGCACGGTAACACGTGCTCGCCACCCCTCAAAAGAAGTCGACCATGAATTCGAAGGAGGAAAACCAAGACAAGTTGATACCAAATTATAATACCTCCATCTATTACATGACATATAATAGAAGGTCCGTCCGGGGCCCCACACTATATGTCATAAACAGACGGCAAGGTTACAGGTTAATATCAAAGACCAAACATGCATCCTAACTCAGAGCATTTTAGCGGAAGCATTAGGGGTTAAGTTTGAACTCAGCTGTCATGAATGTCCACTATATGTAAATAACCACATTTATATATATCTACAGTGAATGTTTTCAAAATACACAAAATGTTTGGCCTTAAGGCCTTACAAGTTTTCTTCATATGTGTGGATTACATACATTGGCATGCAGGCCGGCCACACATGAAAATCACAAAACATTTCATTTTTTGGCCTTCGAGGGACGGCATAGCAGCAGTAGTAGCAACAGTAAGTGAAAGATAATAGTTGTCAACCTAAATCACCTAGAGGGGGGTGAATAGGTGAGTTGTACGTCTTTTGCGGAATAAAAAAAAATCGCAGAACAATGCACAGATCTATCTACCAAATTATCACAGACGAGACAAGATTTATAGTGGTTCCCCGATCTTGGGTACATCCACTTTCCCTCACTGATCTAGCAATATACTAGACTCAGCTACTCCACTATCTCGGATTGAAAATCAATCCTACCCTCGGAACAAAGTTCCTACAATCTCAATCCAACCAACTGGATCTATAACTCGGAAGGCAAAACTTCCTAAAAACTCGGAGTTGAAAACTCCTACACTCGGAGAAAACTTCTCCTACAAGAATGAAAAATTGTTTTAGAAAATACAAACAATGATTTCTCTGTCAGATCTGCAAGCAAGCACCTGGATCTTCTTCTTGTAAGCTTTGCGGCACTTTCAGAAAGATGAAAAAAATCATGGCAACAGATCTGGAATCTTCTTTGTCTTACACGATTGGGAAGAGGATGAGCAGTTGAGAAGCGATCTCGATCTGTAAAACTTCTTCAGTCTATTTCCTCTGAAAATCGAAACCCTTGCCGGAGAAGAACAGCGGCGGCGGTGGCTTTCGTTCCGTGAAGAGAGAGAGAGGAGACAGCGACTTGGAGAGAGAAACGGCTGCAGAAAAATCTCAATAATTTTTGATCTTGAAAGCTTGTTATTATCCTTGGGGTTTGTCGATTAGACAGGACCTTATATAATAGGTTGAATAACGGTCATAATTAGTCTTAATGACATACACGTGGACCAATCATGTCACGAAATTTGAAAATCTGTCAATTATGGACTTAGAGAAATTTCAGAGAAAAGGAAGTGATATACACGAGTGAAGAAACGACTACTCGAGTAGGTATAAAACTACTCGAGTGGATAGAGGAAACTAACTTGATTATATAACTCAGGACTACTCGATTAGCTAGGAAACAACTACTCGAGTACATCTAATCAACTTACTCGAGTACTTAGAAGATCTACTCGAGTATACAGAAAAGTTTCACGGGAAGAGGAGTTGAACTACTCGAGTACAAGTTGTACTACTCGAGTAGGTGAGAAAAGCTAATCGAGTGGTTTGACGAACTACTCGAGTGATAAGACTTATAAAAATTTCTGAACACTGGAAAATGAGATACTCGAGTAGTCAGACTGAACTACTTGAGAGGATATAGTCTACTCGAGTACATGAAAAGACTTACTCGAGTAAATGACTTAGAATATATTTAGGAGAAGAGAAATTTAGTTTACTCGTGTATGAAGCTTGAACTACTCGAGTAGTAAGTGAACTACTCGAGTATATAACTTATACAACTCGAGTATATAGAAAATTTACTCTGGAGATAGAAGACAGTTACACGAGTCAGAATCTATAACCACTCGAGTATATATATACTTACTCGAGTGTATTACTTAGAAAAACTTGGAGAGCAAAATTTGTGCAACTCGAGTAAGAAGAATTATCTACTCGAGTAGTTAAGTAAGCTACTCGAGTAAGTGACAGTCTACTCGAGTATGTGGACTTAACTTCACGAGAGGAAGATTTACTTACTCGAGTATAAGAATTTTGAAGTAAGTAATTCACTCGAGTATTTAATGACCTACACGAGTAAAATACTTAGAAAAATTTTCAAGGTGGAAATTCTTTCTTCTTTGGTGAAATCAGCATCCAACTCTATTCATATAGTCCAAGTGCTTGAATATGAAGTGTATCCCAATAGAGAGGCTACACATGAGTCAACACCTTGGGTCATACAATGAGGGATTACATTGTATGGTCCTGTATTTGGTGACCCATTATAGACTAACATTGGTCTACACTTCTCATTGGAATCATGCAACCACATAACTCAAACAAAGCATCAAATACAATCTAATTCATCTTAGTTCCAGGATGACTTCATCAAATCTGGGTTAATGTGGATATAGGTCCCAACAATCTCCCCCTATTTGTTGAAGTCAAAACAATTTACACTAAGGTGAATTATAGACATAAAAAGTGTTAAGTAGGAAAATGTGTGCAAGTAAGCAAGAAACTATGAAAAAGATAATGAGAGCAAAACTTAGAATTATATAAATAAGAATATCCAAAATTATCAATTCTACAGTCAATCATTTCACACTCTCAAAAATCCTTGAAAATCAGCCTTGATGTTGTTGTCTGTCCAATTTCTCTTGCTGTCTTCTCTGATAGTTGTAGGGTTTAGGATAATATTTGGGTGGTCTGGGAGGAGGAGCTGGATTATTTCTTCCATATTCTTTGTCATAGATTCTCCTTTTGGTCATGGACTTCTCATACAACTCCTATTCATAGGAATTGTATTGAATGTTTCTGCTTTCATGGAAGTCCAGAACTAACTTAAGAGTTTCCATGATGAGAGACTTGGAAGTAGGAGACCAGACCTCAGCATGTTCAGGTGCTTTAGCAGGAACAGACTTGCTAGCAGAAGGGCCTTCACCATATTTCCTTTTCTTCTTGTAAGTCAATATCTTAGGAGGGGCTTTGAGAAAGATATCAGCAGGATCATCTTCCCAATCCGGAGCATAAGAATCTGGAGGAGCAACAGAATCACCAGGCCCTGGAGAAAATGTGGGCTATAGAGGAGGAGTAGGAGTAGCAGCATCAGCAGCAGCCAGTGGATTTAGGTGATGATGAATAATGGTGGGATCAGCAGTAAATTCTGGCAGAATCTGGTTGTGCATCCAAACAACAGTGTCATAAGTATGGAACTTGACACTTTGTATTTGGGCTAACACATCAGCCTTAACTTCCTTCACATGAGTTTCCCATAGTTCCTGTTGGAGAGCAGCAGATTTTTCTAGATATTCTTTCACTAATCCCTCCCCCTTTCTGACTTCGACAGATAGCTTCTCTATGGTAGTGTCTTTGAATAGACCAACTTCTTCACAGATTTTCATTTTGTTGGCTTCATTTCTCTTGTCCAGTTCTATTTGATTATTTGCAAGGGTGACACCCTGTTCCATAACTTCTCCAACACTAGTTATAGTGTGGTCTAGGGCTTTGCCACCAAGTTGAAACAGGTACTTGATTTTGTCAGTATTATGCTGGATTTCAGCAAATCCTCTGCTCATCTCAGTCTCGAGAGTAGTTACCTTGTCAGTTACAGTCTTTAGACAAGTATCAAAATAAGTCCTCTGGTTGTGAAGAAGCAGTGCAATCTGTTGCATCAAATCTGAGGAGGAAGAGTCTGTAGCAGCAGCAGTTGAAGGAGCAGCAGATGTAGGAAGAGCAGAAGGAAGAGGAGGAGCTACCCATGGAGCTATTTCTCCAATAATCACAGAGCTTGCAGCCCTTATTATATGAATGATAGCATCCCTTTCTTCTATATCATAAGGGATAGAGAAATCTAAGTTTCTGAGAGGAGCCTCAGCTGGCTCAGGGTAGGGCTCATCAGAAAGGAGAATTGTTTCTTCCTGGTCGTTGAGGGCAGCATGAGATTTTGCTGGAGTCCTAGCTGGAGAATTGTCTGGAGATTGTCCAGGAGTTGAGTCCTTGTGAAATTCAGAGGATGGAGCTGGAGGAGATAGAGGAGGAATAGGCAGCACTTCTTCAGTGAGTTCTGCAATCATTGCATCTATAGCACAGCTGTTGAGAGAAGAGATTCTAGAGGTAACTGATCTGAAGGAGTTGTTGGAGGAGTTTGTGGTGTGTGAGGTAGGGGAGAAGTTGTTGGCTGAGGAGATGAGGTAGTTTTTGGTGGAGAGGGCTTCCTGACTGGGATAGAAGGAGCGGGCTCCCCCTCTCTAAGTGCACCAGAGGAGCTGGACACCAGATGAGGAGAGGGAGAGGGAGTCCTATCCTCTAATACTAGATCTTCTGGAACTTTGGTGGCTTGGGCAGCATTCTTCAGTTTGAGCTCCCATCTCTGAATAGAATAAATTGAGACCTTCTTCATATGGTAAAGAGGGGTCCCTTTGGAGAAGTTGAATACTTGAGGATTTGTTTCATGGAGGAGCAGAGAGATTATTCTAGCGAAGTTGGGGGATTTTAAGCTGTCCTTGATTTTGTACAGAAGCAGCATGCCAAACTGGAATTTCTTGCGGCAGACAATGGCTTGCATTATGTCGAAGAAATACAGTGGAATGTCTCTTATGGAGTTGGTCTTGCACAGCAGAATCTTTCCAATAACATCAACAAGAAACTTTCCTTCTGCGTTCATGTCTGACCGTTTGATATACTGAACTTCAGGCGAAATCCCACAGAATAAGCAGGTTCTGTTGGAATCTTCTTCATCGAGGTCGTCTGCTGCAGTGACTACCGGTAGACGGAGGAGTTGAGAGACAATTGTTGCGGTAAGTTTAATTTTCAGACCTTTCACTTTGGATTTCAGAACTTTGCCATTTCGTTTGACCTTCAGATTGGTGAAGAATTCTGCTACCTCGGGGAAGAGGATCCGGCAGGGTTCTTGGAGAGCGAAGGAAAGTCCG
This sequence comes from Platanthera guangdongensis, assembly GCA_039583875.1. NCBI lineage: Eukaryota > Viridiplantae > Streptophyta > Magnoliopsida > Asparagales > Orchidaceae > Platanthera > Platanthera guangdongensis. The sequence continues at coordinate 144,745,456 of CM077156.1, read as the reverse complement.
GCGGTATCTAGAAGAACCAACAGATTGTGAAAATCATCTGACAGCTCTGCAATCCCTGCGGTAACAAGTTCCGAACCTACACCAATCTTGGAGACGGCGGCCATGATCCAGAAACTTGGAAAAGCTCTGTCGGGGGGAAGAGGAAAAGTCGCGGCTCTGCAACTTCTCGAAGGAAGACGAAGCGGTAAACAGGTACTCGAGAGATTGGAAATGATTTCGTGTAGAATGAATTTGGAATTTCGAATTTATAAACCCTAGGTTTATGTCTAATTATCCGAAAAAGAAGATATAAATCCATAGAAGAGGCGTCACAATCCTTGGTGTGCATGTAAGAAAATTTAAATGAAAATGGCATACACACGAGAGATAAAGGAGGTACTCGAGTAGATGGGGAGTTACTCGAGTAGGAGAGTCGACTGACTCGAGTAGATGAAGTGTACTACACGAGTACTTGAATGTCCTTACTCGAGTAAGTTAAATGGACTACTTGAGTAGGTCTTTGATTACTCGAGTAGGTTAAGTCTATTTTGAGTCAGACAGAGAAAAAAATTTTAAAAAGCCAAATTTTGACTAACCCTTTAAGTTCTTTGCTTTGTTGAAATCCAACCGTCTCTAATCTTCTTTGTTGAGCATCCCAAGTTCCGTTTTGAAGAATGAGAACTTGGTCTCGTCCAGCGGCTTCGTGAAAATATCTGCAACTTGCATGTCTGTGGAGACATATTGGAGATCTATGTCCCCATGCTCTACATGCTCCCGGATGAAATGATACCTTAGCTCGATATGCTTTGTCCGGCTGTGCGAGACTGGATTGTTGGCTATTGCAATTGCGCTGGAAGAGTCGCAAAACAATGGGACATTCTTAAACTTCAAGTTGTAATCCTCAAATTGATTCTTTATCCAGAGTAAATGTGCACAACAACTGCCTGCAGAGATGTACTCTGACTCGACCGTTGAGATTGCGACACAGTTCTGCTTCTTACTACTCCAAGAGATTAGCCTTCTTCCAAAGAATTGGCACGTCCCGGAGGTGATTTTCCTGTCATTTTTTCTTCCTGCAAAATCTGCATCTGAGAAACCAATTAGTTCGCTGTCATTACTTCTTAGGTACCATAAGCCAAGATTTGGTGTACCTTTAAGGTATCTCAAAATCCGCTTTGCAGCAGCGTAGTGAGATTCCTTAGAGTTCACCTGAAATCTAGCACAGACACATGTTGAAAACATTATGTCGGGTCTACTGGCAGTAAGGTAGAGCAAGGATACAATTATGCTTCTGTACTTGGTTTCATCAAAAGGTTTCCCTTTTTCATCCTTGTCCATAGACATAGTTGATCCCATTGGAGTCCTCATAGAGTTGCGTTCTCCATTCCGAATTTCTTAATCAGCTCTTTGGTGAACTTGGTCTGCGAGATGAAAATTCCATCTTCAGATTGTTTCACCCGAAGCCCTAAGAAATACTTCAGCTCGCCCATACTGCTCATTTCGAACTTCCCTTGCATAAGTTTTGAGAACTTTTTGCAGAGGTTGTCGTCTGTAGAGCCAAAAATAATGTCGTCGACATAGATTTGCACTAGCAAAATCTTGCCTTTTATTTCCCTAAGAAATAATGTCTTGTCTATCTTTCCCCTTGTGAACTTGTTCTCAAGTAGAAAGCTAGACAGTGTCTCATACCAAGCTCGAGGAGCTTGTTTCAGACCATATAGTGCTTTATACAGTAAATAGACGTAATCGGGAAGGTTAGGATCAACGAAACTTAGAGGTTTTTCCACATACACTTCCTCCTCTATGTTACCATTTAGGAAGGCAGACTTCACGTCCATCTGATAGATGGTGAAGCCTTTGAATTCAGTATATGCAAGGAACAACCTTATTGCCTCCAGCCTTGCCACTGGAGCATATGTCTGGTCGAAGTCGATTCCTTCTTCTTGACGATAGCCTTTAGCGACAAGTCTGGCCTTGTTCTTTATGATCATCCCGTCTTCGTCCATCTTGTTCCTGCAGACACATTTTGTTCCAATGACATTCTTTCCTTTGGGTCTTGGAACAAGCTTCCATACCTTGCAGTTCTTGAACAGATTTAGCTCTTCTTCCATTGCTAATATCCACGATGCATCTGAGTTTGCTTCCTCAAACTTCTTTGGTTCAACCTGCGAGAGAAAACTTAAATAAAGATTCTCATTAGTTGTACCTCTTCGAGTACTGACACCGTCCCGGGGATCTCCTATGATCTGGTCCATGGGGTGATCCTTCAGATGTCTGAGCTCTAAATTTCTTGCATCTGGATTATCTTCAATCACTGGAGTGATTTCTTCAACTTGGGCGATCTCTTCACTTTGATCATCTACCTTCCCAATAGGGGATGGAGAGGTGATCTTGAAGAATTTTTCGTCTTTTTCCTCATTGGGCTCTTTCATATTGATTTCATCTAGCTTTGCACCTGCATCTTCAATGAGCACACTAGACGGATTGTTTTGCAACAAGCTCGTCTCATCAAATACAACATGTATCGATTCTTCTACCACCAGGGTTTTTCTATTAAATATTCTATATGTCTTACTATGGCTACTATAACCTACAAAAATACCTTCAAAACTCTTTTCGCTGAACTTGGTGGTATGATACTTACCATTGTTAAGTACGAAGCATTTACAGCCAAAGATTCTAAAGTATGAGATGGTTGGCTTCCTACCCTTTAGAAGTTCGTAAGGTGTCTTATCGTGGTTTTTGTTTATGAGTGCTCGATTTTGCATGTGGCATGCAGTGTTGACGGCTTCAGCCCAGAAGTACTCCGGAAGTGAAGTATCACTCAACATTGTCCTGCAGGCCTCTATGAGTGTTCTGTTCCTTCTCTCAGCCACTCCGTTCTGTTGTGGAGTACGAGGAGAGGAAAACTCATGAAAGATACCTAAGCTTTCACAGAATTCTGTCATGGCCCCAGATTTGAACTCTGTTCCATTATCACTTCTGATTTTGACTACGGAGCAGTTGTACTCATTCTGGACTTGCGTGACAAAATTAGTAAAGATGTCGAAGGTATCTGACTTGTGTTTCAGAAAGAACACCCACGCAAAGCGCGAGTAATCATCAACAATTACCAACGTATAATCCTTACCTCCCAAACTTCTAATTTGCAGTGGACCAAACAATTCCATGTGCAGTAGATGAAGACATCTATTAGAATCTTTGCTAATAACGCTTTTAAAGGTAGCCCTTGTTTGCTTGCCTTTTACACATGCATGACAAGGTCTATCTTTGACGTACTTGACATTTGGGGCATCACGAACTAAGTTCATTGAAAATAATTTTTTAAATAGTTTTGAAATTAATATGTGCTAGTCTCTTGTGTCATTGGTCACCAAGAGACGCACTATCTTTTGCTAAAAGGCACACTGGTGTAGAGGAATCTATACAAATGAAATTTAAATAGAAAATATTCCTGCTTCGAGTGCCGGATAGAATCGTTTCCATATTGTCAACGGATTTTATCAAGCACTTATCAGCATGGAATTCAACTATGTATCCTTTATCGTAGAGTTGGCTTATTCTTATGAGATTGTGTTTCAATCCTTCGACATAAGCCACATCCGAGAAGGATACATTGCCGTTAGTAATCATACCATAGCCTCTAGTAATTCCACAGTCTGAACCTCCAAAGATGACCTTTGGTCCGTTCACAACTGGAGTAAAGTTCTGAATAAGGCTTCTAGTCCCGGTCATATGCCGAGAGCATCCGCTGTCCAAATACCAGATTGGCGTTTTGTTGGCCTTTGGACATACCTGCAATCATAATCAATTTGCCTTAGGAACCCAAACATGTTTGGGTCCTCGGTCTCGGGTTAGAGTACTCCCCCTACGAGTGTTAGCATTATGAGCGGTCTTTCTAATATTGCTGACATGAGGAGTTGCAGCATTTCTGGGATTGAACCAGCAATCAATGGCAAAGTGACCAACCTTGCCACAGCACCAACAGTCAAATCTGTTGTACCTTTGCCTCATGATCTCTTGCTTGACCTTTTGGAATTATGGTCTAGCAGGGGCAGCATTCTTGGAGGAGGATGCCTCATGATGATGGCAATTATATGGCTTCTTCTCCTGTATAGGCTTTTCTACAACAGGCTTTGTCTTTGGTGGATTCTTGAAGGTATGCCCATGATTGAAAGGGTCATAGCTCTGAAGAATAACTTCTTCATAAGGTGCCTTGAAGATACTCTCGCCAAAGTTTCTGGGTTGAGTCCATCCTTGATAGCGGGACTTTGGCTCTACATAGGTAGGCCTAGCAAAGTGCTCGTAGGATGAGTCAAAATCAAACTCATTTGAAGGAAATTTAACCTTCTTGAAAGTGGTCTGATCTTGAGGGGCTTTCCCCTTCTCTTTGGCTAAGGCCATTTTGGCGGCCTTATTCTTACGTTGAGCCTTATTTCTCCTAGAGAATTTACTAGGAGCTTCTTCATGCCCTAATCTGGCACCCTTGGCCTTGGCTGAGAATTCAGCAACGAATGGAAGAACTGTCTTGAGCTTCGAGAAACTTTCAACTAGTTTCTTTTCAGCAGCAAGTTGGGCTTCAAATTCCTTGATGATTTTCTCTTTGAGGTCAAGGTGCTCAAGAGCCTTGTTATATTCTTCAATTGCATTATTGAAGTTTTCTTTGAGGGAGTCAGTCTTTGCGACTTTCACTCTCAAGATGCTCTCTTCGGCTTTTAGAGATTTGATCTCTTTAGCCTGAGTCTTCACGACTCGACGACATTTATCGTAAGCCATGATTAACTCCTTGTACTGGGCCATTAGTTCTGACTCATCGTCAGTGGAGCTATCCTCACAATCATGTTCAGAGACTTCAGAATTTGAAAGTGGGGTATGAGAGTTTACCTTCCCAGTGAACTGGGGCTCTTGATCATCATCTGTTTGAGCCATAAGCCCAAAATAAGCTTCTTCTTCTTCACTTGACTCAGATGAGTTGGAGTCACTAAGAGTCTTGCACTTTTTGGCTATCAGGCTCTTCTCTTTACTCTTTTTTTGTACGAGGATTTCTTTTCTTCTCTTCTACCACCCTCCTTCTTCTTATGCGGGCAGTCGGCGATGATGTGAGCTGGCTTATTACAACAATAGCAAATGATGTCAGTCGAAACATGTTTGTTCTGTTTAGAGGAATACCTGTCATGGCTACTTGAGCCTTTTCTTTGCCGATCACTATCGTGTCGTGATCTTCTATAGGAGGCATCCTTGCCTTTCCATTGCTTCTTGTTCAAGAATTTCTTGAACTGACGTGAGAGCAGTGAGAACTCTCCTTTTGATAGCTCAGAGCCTGAGATACTAGGCTCTGAAGTTTCTTCTTCTTCACTAATTTTTGGAGCTGGAGCAGGGGAGGCAGCCTTTATCTTTCTAGAGGTGTCTGCCTTTAGAGCAACAAACTTTTCTTTGAGAGCAGACCTGCTCTTCTCTTCTTCAGCTTTCCTAGTGTTGAGTTGAAGCTCATATGATATAAGCTTCCCGAAGAGATTTTGTGGGTCCGTCTCAGCCAGCTTCCCAAACTCCCTGATGGTACAGACCTTGTTGTCCCATTCTTTGGTCAGGGATCTCAGGAACTTGTCATTCAGTTCTCCGTTAGTGAATACTCTGCCATAGACTCTTAGGCCATTCACTATCTTGAAAAAGTTCTCAAATGTGTCAGCAATGGTCTCTTTGCTTCTCTATCGGAAGGCTTCACACTTCTGATTGAGGAGGGATCTCCGATCATCCCTCACTTCTTATGTACCTTCCATCAAGGTAACCAAGGACTGCCACATCTCCTTTGCAGATTGGTAGTGGATTAAGTTCTGCAGCATTGAGTCATCAACTGCACTTGTTATAATATTTTTAGCATTCTTGTCTAGTGAGACAAGTGCAATCTCGTCCTTGTCTAAATCCATCAGCTTCTTTGGAACCTTCTTGGTAGGATCTATAGTGGAGATAGTCATAGGGATATAAGGACCTTCTTCAACTATCATGAAGATCCTCGGATCCACAACTTCCATAAAGAATTTGATCCTTTCTTTCCACATGGGAAAGTTATTCTTGTTGCATAGGGGAAGCTTGGCAAAATCCTTTGCCTTGTCCATGATAGGTAGATCTCAAATGACAACTATTGCAGGAACTGATCAAGGTGTTAACCTTTTAACGATCAACCACCCTCTGATACCAATTGAAAGATAATAGTTGTCAACCTAAATCACCTAGAGGGGGTGAATAGGTGAGTTATGCGTCTTTTGCGGAATAAAAAAATTTCATAACAAAGCACAGATCTATCTACCAAATTATCACAGACGAGACAAGATTTATAGTGGTTCCCCGATCTTGGGTACATCTACTTTCCCTCACCGATCTAGCAATATACTAGACTCGGCTACTCCACTATCTCGGATTGAAAATCAATCCTACCCTCGGAACAAAGTTCCTACAATCTCAATCCAACCAACTGGATCTACAACTCGGAAGGCAAAACTTCCTACAAACTCGGAGTTGAAAACTCCTACACTCGGAGAAAACTTCTCCTATAAGAATGAAAAATTGTTTTAGAAAATACAAACAATGATTTCTTTGTCAGATCTGCAAGCAAGCACCCGGATCTTCTTCTTGTAAGCTTTGCGGCACTTTCAGAAAGATGAAGAAAATCACGGCAACAGATCTGGAATCTTCTTTGTCTTACACGATCGGGAAGAGGATGAGCAGTTGAGAAGCGATCTCGATCTGTAAAACTTCTTCAGTCTATTTCCTCTGAAAATAGAAACCCTTGCCGGAGAAGAACAGTGGCGGCGGCGGCTTTCATTCCGTGAAGAGAGAGAGAGGAAATAGCAACTTGGAGAGAGAAACGGCTGCAGAAAAATCTCAATACTTTTTGATCTTGAAATCTTGTTATTATCCTTAGGGTTTGTCGATTAGACAAGACCTTATATAATATGTTGAATAACGGTCATAATTAGTCTTAATGACATACACGTGTACCAATCATGTCACGGAATTTGAAAATATTTCAATTATGGACTTAGAGAAATTTCAGAGAAAAGGAAGTGATATACACGAGTGAAGAAACGACTACTCGAGTAGGTATAAAACTACTCGAGTGGATAGAGGAAACTAACTCGAGTATATAACTCAGGACTACTCGAGTAGCTAGGAAATAACTACTCGAGTACATCTAATCAACTTACTCGAGTACTTAGAAGATCTACTCGAGTATACAGAAAAGTTTCACGGGAAGAGGAGTTGAACTACTCGAGTACAAGTTGTACTACTCGAGTAGGTGAGAAAAGCTACTCGAGTGGTTTGACGAACTACTCGAGTGATAAGACTTAAAAAAATTTCTGAACACTGGAAAATGAGCTACTCGAGTAGTCAGACTGAACTACTCGAGAGCATATAGTCTACTCGAGTATATGAAAAGACTTACTCGAGTAAATGACTTAGAATATATTTAGGAGAAGAGAAATTTAGTTTACTCGAGTATGAAGCTTAAACTACTTGATTAGTAAGTGAACTACTCGAGTATATAACTTATACTACTCAAGTATATAGAAAATTTACTCTTGAGATAGAAGACAGTTACACGAGTCAGAATCTATAACCACTCGAGTATATATATACTTACTCGAGTGTATTACTTAGAAAAACTTGGAGAGCGAAATTTGTGCAACTCGAGTAAGAAGAATTATCTACTCGAGTATTTAAGTAAGCTACTCGAGTAAGTGACAGTCTACTCGAGTATGTGGACTTAACTTCACGAGAGGAAGATTTACTTACTCAAGTATAAGAATTTTGAAGCAAGTAATTCACTCGAGTAGTTAATGACCTACACGAGTAAAATACTTAGAAAAATTTTCAAGGTGGAAATTCTTTCTTCTTTGGTGAAATCAGCATCCAACTCTATTCACATAGTCCAAGTGCTTGAATATGAAGTGTATCCCAATAGAGAGGCTACACATGAGTCAACACCTTGGGTCATACAATGAGGGATTACATTGTATGGTACTGTGTTTGGTGACCCATTGTAGATTGACATTGGTCTACACTTCTCATTGGAATCCTGCAACCACATAACTCAAACAAAGCATCAAATACAACATAATTCATCTTAGTTCCAGGATGACTTCATCAAATCTGGGTTAATGTGGACATAGGTCCCAACAGTAAGAGCTTCAGCCCACTATTTTCCACTCAGCACTCCTGCACATGCACTGGAACAATCCACCGCAACGGTGGCAAACAAAGCAATGGTCAGCATTCGGCCGACCAATTTATAACGACCTACCCCTTATCCGGGGCAGCGGTATTCCATCCCTGCAGGCATATCATTTCACAAGCAAATATATCCCAAGAACGTGCACTCATGCACAGTTCAACGTATCACAAACAAATGCCTCGTCGGTCAAACATTCAGTGCACTTATGGCACATATTCGGTGTGCCGAAGTATCTGGCCCCACCACCGTTCCCAACAGCAACTTTGAGCATTGCGCTCAACGGCCTACAGCCGGAGACTTTAGTCTTAATGGCACGCAGTCCTAAGACACTCATTATGTGTTACAACAAATGCCCAATAACCCGGGCAACTCAAGTTGACAACCATAACGCGGAGACAGGTCAGCCCTACCCATTGCTCAAATTGCCACAACTGATGCGGGTTGGCTTCTACCTTATCAGTTTGGCATGAAGCCTTTTTAAGAGCTCATAGCTCACAATAGCCACACTGTACACCAAGGACTGGCTTCACAATCACAGGTTAGCTAGGAGTTATCGCCAGCGACAATCACTATTGCCCGGCGTTTAGCGATAGAACTCTCTTTCCGTCCCCAGCCCTAACCATAACTGGACCAACCATCCAGAAATCCCTGCAGCCACCTGCAATTCCTGAAACACTGGACTTTCATAGCATACATCACATGCACTTTGAGGGTATTTTCCTGGAATTCCACTCCAGTACTTCCTGCTGTTCCATTTCACAGGCACAACCCACTGACTCCACAAAATACTCGTTTATACGGGAAGTCTTCTCCGGTGGGCAAAATAAAACATCACCAATCTAGACCAACCTGTTCAGATGGGCTTCACACAGTATGTCTATTTCGTACTACACATTTCTGGATCTATATACAAGACCTCTTGGGGATATCAAGAATCAACCCAATGGAAATCCCTCAATATTCTACCTTTTGGTGGGGGAAATCCATGCATATGCCAAATAAGGACTTCACATGTCCAAGGAAGAAGATCATTACCCTTGAAGATCTCTTCGGAGCCATGACTGTGATTTATGATCCGGATGGAATTGATTGCCACAACTTCCTATCCACAGATCTAGCGTCGACTCATGATTCCAATCACAAGCAAACTGATGGGCCCGCGAACAGACTCTTACTGTGGTTGGTTCGGTGAGTCGATCGCCGCGGGCTTGCTCGGGTAGGCAAGTGCACCTATCGCAAGTAGTACTCGATATTCGGGGGAATACCGAGGTCGTATTGTTCTCGGGGTCGCGTTGACTATTCTTACTCCTCCGGGAGGACTATTATTTTACTGAAAATACGGTGGATTTTTTTTACTTAATAAAAGGCGAAAAGCAAAGGAGCGAAAAAAAACGATTTAGAAAATATTCGATGAAGGGTTAACGCTCGGCATCGAATCGGATTAAGACTAAAACAATTTTTAATAATAAAAAAGACTTAGTTTTCAAATTAATAATAAGGCAACTTGGCCGTGGAGGTTCCACAAATGTGAGCGCACTTATCTCTAGGAATATTGCTCACCTGAACGTTAAGACTATTCGACCGAACGTTAGTCCGACGAAGGATTCCTCTTAACGCCCGCTTTACGCTAAGAACCCCGCTATTGGGTGGGGAACCCAATCCGGTAGAATTACGCTTGTCCTCTCTCGAGGGGGTGCACGCAACTCTATTTACCCAGGGGTGATCGGTCCATATGCACGGCCTCTCGGCTAGCTAGCATATGGACTACGGAAATAGGGCCCACACATCGATTATGTGGTCCTACGCGTCGTAAACCCGGAGTAAACCCTAAGTGCTTAAATTAAAATGAAAATTAAGAACTTTAATTATTATAAATCATTTCAAATGTCCCAATGCTCTTCGATGCCGAGGCTAATAGCGATTAGCCACACATCGGTATGGGGACGGCTTATAATTTAGTGAGGCGTGAGTTCGAAATTAAATACTAAACGATTATAAGAAAGAGACATAAGAAAAATAACAACATTTAGAAAATTGAAAAATTAGCTAAAACAAGAACTCACGCACACTCTAAATTATAAATTAAAAAGGAACTAAGTTACACATGAAAAGAAATTTGCATAATTCAAATTTGCGAGTCCCACTCAAACGAGTGGGGGCGGTAAATAAAGGCTGAAAATTGCAAGTCCTACTCAAATGAGTAGGACTGAAATGAAAGCGAGTCCTACTCAAATGAGTAGGAGAAAATAAATGCGATTACAGGGCTAAGAAGTCCGGCCATTTAACTCAAGTGAGTAGGCGGAAAAAATAAAGAAAGTAAAATTGCAAGTCCTACTCAAACGAGTAGGACTGAAATAAAGTCCGGCCATTTAAACTCAAGTGAGTAGGCGGAAAAATAAAGAAAGAAAAATTACAAGTCCTACTCAAACGAGTAGGACTGAAAATGAAAACGATGCGCCATTTAACTCTTAACGAGTAGGCGGAAATAAATGCACCCAAACACACACACTCCATATGAAATTCAAGAAAGCAATAAAATTATACACCTACACTCACACACTCTACATAATTTGAATAAAGCATTAAAAGAAAGCATTAAAACAAAGCATGAAAATTTAACACCTACACTCACACACTCTACACAATTTAAATCAAAGCATAAAAGTTAATACACCTACACTCACACACACTTCATGAAAATATAAGAAGAACAAAAAGAAATTTAAGCTCATACACTCACACACACTAATAACAAAGAAAAATTAAAGTTACCTAAAAATGAAAATAACAAGATTTCTACTCCTAAAACTTACCCAAAACACATAAAAAGAACAAACAAAAATAATATGAGCAAAAAGTTTTACAAAATAAAGTCAAAATCAAAGGTGCTCAAAAAATTAAAACTTTAACTTTTTCATGCTTAGGTTTTGCCAAAAATGAATAAAAAGAGAAAATTAAAATTTTAGAAGACAAAAGTTTTTCAAAACAAATTAAAAATCAAAGTTTTTTGGAAAATAAAAATACCAACATTTTCATTCTTATGATGTTATGAAAGTGATAAAAAGGTGAAAAAGAAGATGAAAAGAACAAAAGAGGTTTTACAATCCTAAAAAAAACTAAGTAAAAAGAAAAGAACAAATTCACTTTTTAAAATCTCCTTTATAGAATCATAAGGATGAAATCAAAATCTAAGCATGAAAAACTAGTTAAAGGAAAAAGATAAGGAGAAAAAGGGGAAAACCTAACATTCCTAAGCATGAAAACAAGTAAAAAAACATGTAAAGTAAGCAAATTACACTCATACACACACACACACTTTTCATAAATGAAGAACAAGTGAAGAACAAAGATGAAACTAAGAATAAAAAGAAGAAAGAAAGTGGGCACAAGTTTCATTCCAAAGCTAAGTAAGAAGAGAAAATCTAACATTTTATTGAATTTTAGGAACTATTACAAGCTATTACAAGGGTTAAAGCTAAGACAAAACAAGAAATGAAATAAAAAAGGGAGAAATCTCCTTACATAGCCTTGAAAATCACGGATGCAGCCCACAAAAATACACTAAATTGGCCCAAAAATCTGAACCCTTGGACCTTACAGAACTGGGCTATTTATAGGAAAAAATTTCTAAGTACACGCCCTCGGTCACGGGCGTGACATGGGGGCGTGACAGTACTATTCATGAAGGCGGCTGGCGATTGGACAGCAAAGTTGACTTCGGGCTGAGTTCGCAGCAGTCACGCCCCAGGTCACGGGCGTGACCTAGGGCGTGTCGGGGAGGTAGAACCGGGCGCGGGTTGCGTCAAATGTCCTCGGCAGCATCTTGTCGGGCCAGCTGGAAAGGTCACGCCCCATGTCACGGGCGTGACTATGGGCGTGACAGTCGGGTCGACACTCGACGAATGTCGAGCGGAAAGTGTCGAGTCGAAATCGTTGAGCTGAAATTGGGTCACGCCCCAGGTCACGGGCGTGACTATGGGCGTGACAGTTGGGGTCGACACTCGACGATCGTCGAGTGGAATTCGTCGAGAGGAGAGGACACGGGCTTGGGTCACGCCCCGTGTCGGGTGACACGGGCGTGTCGCCAGGCGTGTCAAGCCTTTTCTTCAGAAATTTTCCGATTTCACGGGAAATGCACAGTCACGGCTCGGTCACGGGCGTGACCCATGTGTCACGGGCGTGTACGTCCCAATTTTTGGCAGATTTTGGAATTTTTCTGAAAATCAAAATAAAACAAGTTAGGAGAAAATTTACAAGAATAGGAACATTTTATTGAACAAAAATAAGTAAAAACGACGAAAATAAATGAAAATGACTAAATTAATGTGCATAAAAATACGCATATTTACAGTTCATCAAATACCCCCATACTTAGGCTTTTGCTATTCCAGAGCAAAAGTTTGAGGTGAATCTATAAGGAATAAAAAAAACTCTAAGTTTTGGCTATCGCTTAATCAATTATAAGAGAGATCGAAATAAATATACGGGGTGTAAGAGTTAAGTCCTAAAATTATGTAGATGATTTAAATAGCGCAAAAGTTTTGGCCAAAAGACTTCTTGATGTAATCAAATAGAAGGCAACATTTGTAATGGTTAGGTTAACGAAAATAGTTTGGAATTATAAGAATTCTAGCTTATACGAGTGCTACCGGAAATAATACAATTTACTAATTATGCTCTCAAAAAGATTTTTGAATTAATTCTAGAATCGTGTAATTGGCTAAGGGGGTAGTGTGGTTTATGAAGAGGGTTTTGATATTTGAGGTGAGGTAAGTTTTTTCTCGAACCTCCATTTTTTTTTCTTTTGGATTATTAGGAAAACGAAATCTTATTTTCCTAATATGATTTTTGTTTTTCAACTTCATAATAATAAAAATTAACCCAATGTATATTTGCAGGAGTAATGAATTTTATCCTCTTACTCCCTATATAATCTTTTAAATTATTGGGTGCCTATGTTTACGGAACGAAATCTTGTTCCCATTGACATAAGATCTTTTAAGGATAAAATTTTTCATGCCAAGTAGGTCATGAAAAGTGAGGGGAGAAAGGAAAACTAGATTGTAATCCTAAAAATTTTTGAGAGCAACCTTAATAATTTGTACGTTCCAATATTTTCAGAAAGCTAAAAGTAAGTATAATTGAATTCTATAGTCGTTATTTCCTAACATAATATACGTGCTCTTATTAATGAAAAATTAGAAGTAGTGCCTAAAACGAGTCCGCTAGTTTTAACAAAGCATAAAGAATTCTTTAAAACTTAACCCCGGCTATTTAAATGTTTCAATCGATAATTAACAAACGGGTAGTAAACAGAGAATTAATAGTATTCACATATAAATAAACTCAAAACAGAATTTTTGGATAGCAGAAAAGTTAAGTATGGAATATTTAATTTATTTGTTGCAAAACATTTTTTTGTTTTTTTATAGTTTTTTTGTAAACATTTTTTTTGTGTTTTTCATTTATTATCTTTTTTTTTGTATTTTTGTTTTTCTCAATTTTTTTGTTTGAAAGTTTTTTGAACTATTATCTTTTTTTTTGTATTTTTTAAGAGAATTTTCATAATATGTACAAAAATAAGGGAGAAAAAGAAAAATGTTTGTACAAGAATGAGGAAGGGGGAGAGAGAAAAAACAAAAAATATATACAAAGAGAAACAAAAAAAAAAAAATTTTTTTGTTTTTTCATAAAATTTTTTTTTTTGTTTTTTTCATTTAAAATTTTTTTGTTTCATTTTAAGATGTTTTTTAAATTTTTTTTTTTTTTTTTTTTTTGTTATATGTATTTTTTTGTATTTTTCTTTTTTTGAGATGCAGAAAAATTGAAGTGCAGAAAATAAAGCACGAAAATACCCCCATACTTAAGTCCAACATTGTCCCCAATGTTGTATCGTAAGTATGCGGAACAGAAATGAAAGACAATATGTACAACGAAAAGAAAGGGAAGGGGGTAGAAGCTTCCCTGAAACGCGGAGGGGGAGGCCGATCAGAAACCCTGCGTTTATTAGAAAAAGCAGCAAAGATAATGAGGAAAGGGCGAAAAAGATAAGCGAGGGGTGCCTCCCAGGAGCGCTTTGTTTATAGTCGTGTAGCTTGACTTATTTGGGCGGATTTATAAATCTAGTAGGGTTATGGTTTCGTAATGCTCGATCACTGGGTCGCCCGCGATGTATAACTTAAGCCGATGACCGTTTACTTTAAACGAACCTCTTTCCGGGTGGGAGACGAGTACGGTCCCATATGGAAAGACTTCTTCAACTAAGAAGGGACCGGACCATCTAGATTTTAGTTTACCTGGAAAAAGTTTAAGGCGTGAATTATAAAGAAGGACAAGATCGCCCGGAGAAAATATTTTTGGGGACTTTAAATGTCGATCGTGATATAACTTAGAGCGCTCCTTATAGAATTTATTGCTCTCGTAAGCGTTCGCACGCCATTCATCGAGCTCGTTTAGTTGCAGTTTTCTATTTTGAGCGGCTAAGTTGGAGTCGAGGTTTAAGAGTTTTAAAGCCCAAAGTGCGCGATGTTCTAATTCTACGGGTAAATGGCACGCTTTGCCGTAGACTAACCGGAACGGCGTACATCCGATAGCGGTTTTGTATGCCGTCCGATACGCCCACAACGCATCGTCGAGTTTAACGGACCAATCTTTCCTATTTAGCGAAACGGTTTTTTCTAAAATTCGCTTAATCTCTCGATTTACTACCTCGACTTGGCCACTTGTTTGCGGGTGGTAGGGGGTGGCAAGCTTGTGCGTGACTCCGTATTTAGCTAACGTCTTAGCCATAAGAGCGTTACAGAAATGCGTTCCCCTATCACTAACAATTGCGCGAGGCGTGCCGAAGCGAGAAAATAATTTTTTAAGAAATGTAACGACGACTCGCGCATCGTTGGTGGGGAGAGCTTGCGCTTCCGCCCACCTCGATACGTAGTCGACCGCCACTAAAATATACATATTTTTGAAAGACGGAGGTAGGGGGCCAACAAAATCTATGCCCCACAAATCGAAGACTTCGCATTCTAAAAACATATTTTGGGGCATCTCGTCACGACGAGAGATGTTACCCGACCGCTGACAGCTATCGCATGCGCGCACAAAATTATGCGCGTCTTTGAAGAGAGTGGGCCAAAAGTAGCCCGCCTCTAGCGCCTTCCGAGCGGTCCGGTTGGCTTGATAATGCCCACCGGCTGGACCCTCGTGGCAGTGCTTAAGAATTTGCAAGCACTCCACACCCGCAACGCATCTTCGGACCGCTTGGTCCGCGCAGATACGAAAAAGAAATGGGTCCTCCCAAAAGAAATTTTTCAAGTCAGAAAAGAATTTCTTCTTTTGGTGACCGGAAAATTCTTTTGGAAGGACCCGCGCTACTAAAAAATTTGCAAAATCTGCGAACCAAGGCGAAGATGACGAAGATTTATTAATTGCAAGAAGGCGTTCCTCGGGGAATCTGTCATTTATTTCAGATTCGACGAGCGCTTCCGCACCTGGATTTTCTAAACGGGAGAGGTGGTCCGCCGCTAGATTTTCCGCTCCCCGCTTATCTCGGATCTCCAAATCAAACTCTTGTAGGAGGAGAATCCATCGAAGAAGGCGGGGCTTCGCATCATTTTTAGCTAATAAATATTTAAGCGCGGAGTGATCGGTAAAAACGATAACTTTAGATAGCGTTATATACGAGCGAAACTTATCGAAAGCGAAAACGACGGCTAAGAGTTCCTTTTCCGTTGTCGTGTAATTTATTTGTGCGGAAGTGAGCGTCTTGCTAGCGTAATAAATAGGATGAAAATGTTTTTCTACGCGTTGGCCAAGAACGGCACCTAAGGCAATATCACTAGCGTCGCACATTATTTCGAACGGAAGGGACCAATTAGGGGCCACTAATATTGGTGAAGAGATAAGTTTTTGTTTTATTAAATTAAAGGCGGACTCGCATTCGCTACTAAAGATGAAGCGTGATTCCTTTTCCAAGAGGTGAGTTAGCGGCTTTGTTATTTTTGAAAAATCTTGAATAAAGCGTCGATAAAAGCCCGCATGGCCTAAGAAACTCCTAATAGATTTTACGTTTGTTGGATGCGGAAGTTTTTCTATAATTTCTATCTTGGCCTTATCCACCTCTATCCCCTTAGACGAAATCATATGGCCGAGGACCAAACCTCCTCGAACCATAAAGTTGCATTTTTCCCAATTTAGAACAAGGCTTGTGTCCTCGCACCGTTGAAGGACACGATCTAAATTGTTAAGGCAATCGGGAAAAGAGCGTCCGAAAACAGAAAAGTCATCCATAAAGACTTCCATAATGTCTTCTACTAGCTCGCCAAAGATCGCTAGCATACATCTTTGGAATGTAGCTGGCGCGTTGCAGAGGCCAAATGGCATTCTTCGATATGCGAAGGTGCCGAACGGGCAAGTAAAAGTTGTTTTCTCTTGATCATCGGGGGAAATGGGGATTTGGAAAAACCCCGATAAACCATCAAGAAAACAATAATACGGATGACCGGATAAACGCTCTAAAATCTGGTCTAGAAATGGCAGAGGGAAATGGTCCTTGCGGGTGGCGTCGTTAAGTTTCCTATAGTCGATGCACACTCGCCAACCCGTAACAGTACGAGTTGGGACAAGCTCGTTATGCTCGTTCGCCACTACGGTAAGACCGCCCTTCTTGGGCACGACATGCACGGGACTAACCCATGCACTGTCCGAAATAGGGTAGATAATCCCCGCATCTAACAACTTAATGATTTCGGCTTTAACGACGTCTTTCATGTTTGGGTTAAGACGACGCTGCGGCTGAATCGTTTTGCGGCAATTATCGTTTAGGAAAATCTTATGGGTGCAAAAGGAGGGGCTAATCCCCTTTAGGTCAGAGATTTGCCACGCAATTGCGTGGCGATGTTTAAATAAAACTTCCAATAAATCGGAAGTCTCCGAATCACTCAAGTCCGAAGAAATGATAACGGGGAGCGTATCACCTTTTCCCAAAAAAGCGTACTTGAGCGAGGCGGGTAAGGGTTTGAGGTCTAGGATGGGCGGTTCTTCTAGGGAGGTTTTAATTCCTATGTCTTTCTTACCAATTGGTTCGAAAGGCAAGTCTATAGACGTATCCTCATCGCAGTTAAAATTTTCGAGCGCATAAATATCGTCATTTAAAAATACGGACTCGAAAATGGGAGAAGAACGATCTCCGAAAAAGGTATCTAAAGAATAGCAGAAATCGTCGCTCGATGACAAATTGTCCATCGAGGGATTAATAGAGAAAGTAACTTGGTCATCGCCTACTCGGAGGAGAAGGCTACCATTACTAACATCTATTAGTGCGCGGGAGGTGGCGAGAAAAGGGCGACCGAGTATTATTGGTACCTCGGCGTCCTCCTCGATATCTAAGATGACGAAGTCTACCGGGAAGGTAAACTTGTCGACTCGGACAAGGACGTCCTCCACTACCCCGATAGGGAACTTAACCGAGCGATCCGCTAATTGGATGCGCATATTCGTAGGACTAGGAGTACCCAAACCTAAACGCGAAAAGAGCGAGAACGGCATCAGATTAATGCTAGCCCCTAAATCAGCTAAGGCGTACTTTACTAATATATCGCCAAAAAGGCACGGGATGGAAAACCGTCCCGGGTCGTTTTGTTTTGTGGGCAATTTATTAGTAAGGGCCGCCGAGCAGACAGCGTTGAGAGATACATGCGAAATATCCTCTAATTTGCGTTTATTAGAAAGTAGTTCTTTTAAAAATTTCGCATATTTGGGCATTTGCGAGATAGCCTCGCAAAAAGGAACATTAATGTGAATTTGTTTTAATAATAAAATAAATTTTTCATATTGCGCGTCCTTACGCTCGTTTTCTAACTTATGCGGATACGGGAGAGCCTTGTTTAAAATAATTTTTTCTTTTATAATAGGTAAAGGTGGCGTGAGCGAAGAAAGAGGAAGAGGGGTCGGAGGTGAAATATGTACCTGAGGGTCGGTCCGTTTTGGATCGACCACCTCCTTTCCGCTACGGAGGGTTATAGCGTTGGCGTTCTCCCGCGGATTGGGCTCCGTGTTTCCCGGCAGTGCCCCGAGCGCGCGCTCGGACATCATCCTCGCTAGCTGTCCAACCTGTTGTTCGAGTGTTTTTAGCGATCCGGTGATGTTCCGGATATTTGACTCGTTGGACGCAATATACTTCGAAAAATTTTCCTCCATCGGGGAGGGTTTCGGAAGAGGAGGGGGAGGAAGAAATCCGGGCGCATAAGAAATAGGGGGACGCTGAGCATTATTCGGGTTGCTCCACGAGAAGTTGGGGTGATTCCTCCAACCCGGATTATAGTGATTACTATAAGGGTTGTTGTTGGGGTTGAAGGGAGGGCGACCCGAATTTCCCATGAAGTCCACGAACTCTTCAGCTACGCAGACGTTAGGGGGAATAAAACAAGGCGGAGTGGAGGAGGCAGCAGACATCTCCGCCACCTGCTTTGTTAACCTTTCAACTTGAAGGGTCAAGAGAGCAGTGGCATCCACTTCAAAAAGACCAGCCGCCGGCTTTGGCCGTCCCCGCGGGACGTTCCATTGATAGGCGTTCATAGCCATCTCTTCGAATAAAGCCTGGGCGGCCTCGGGGGTTTTGTTGTTAAGCGTACCCCCGGCAGCCGCGTCAATCATTTGACGCGTCTGAAAATTCAGCCCATTATAAAAAATTTGAACTTGCAACCACGTTGGCAGCGCGTGGTGCGGGCAACGGCGGAGGAATTCCTTAAATCGTTCCCAAGTCTCGTATAGAGACTCAGGATCGTTCTGCACAAACGAAGAAATGTCCGCCCGCAACTTTGCAGTTTTGGCGGGCGGAAAGTACTTCGTTAGGAACCGTTCCGTCAACTCAGCCCACGTGGTGATACATCCTCGCGGGAGGGCATTCAACCACGCCTTGGCTTTGGACTTAAGGGAAAAAGGAAATAAGCGCAAACGAATGGCGTCATCAGTGACGCCATTGATCTTGAAGGTGTCGCATATCTCCAAGAAATTGGACAAGTGGACATTCGGGTCCTCATCCGGCAGTCCATCGAACTGCACGGCATTTTGGACCATTTGAATGACACTTGACTTTATTTCAAAATTATTATTGGCCACCGCAGGGCGAACAATACTCGACCCTGAATCATCCAGGTTAGGCCGGGCGTAATAAGACATAGTACGCTCGGCCGCCGGGGGAAGGTTAGGGGCGGCCATAACTACAACAGTGGGTTCTCCGATAGATTCCTCGGGATCTAAAGAAGGATTTCGGCGATGAGATCGGATACGCGCAAGAGAGCGTTCGATCTCAGGGTCGAAGTCTAAATCTTCAGACTCTGAGGGTTGTCCTCGGGTCATACACCCAAACAAAAATAAAACAAAAATAAAATTTTTTTTTTGTGTTTTTAAAATAAAGTTTTTAGTTTTTTTTTTTTAGAGAAAATAAGTAAAATTAATAGACTCCGGAATTCGAAATAGCAACTCGAAAAGAGAGTCCCCGGCAACGGCGCCAAAAACTTGATGGGCCCGCGAACAGACTCTTACTGTGGTTGGTTCGGTGAGTCGATCGCCGCGGGCTTGCTCGGGTAGGCAAGTGCACCTATCGCAAGTAGTACTCGATATTCGGGGGAATACCGAGGTCGTATTGTTCTCGGGGTCGCGTTGACTATTCTTACTCCTCCGGGAGGACTATTATTTTACTGAAAATACGGTGGATTTTTTTTACTTAATAAAAGGCGAAAAGCAAAGGAGCGAAAAAAAACGATTTAGAAAATATTCGATGAAGGGTTAACGCTCGGCATCGAATCGGATTAAGACTAAAACAATTTTTAATAATAAAAAAGACTTAGTTTTCAAATTAATAATAAGGCAACTTGGCCGTGGAGGTTCCACAAATGTGAGCGCACTTATCTCTAGGAATATTGCTCACCTGAACGTTAAGACTATTCGACCGAACGTTAGTCCGACGAAGGATTCCTCTTAACGCCCGCTTTACGCTAAGAACCCCGCTATTGGGTGGGGAACCCAATCCGGTAGAATTACGCTTGTCCTCTCTCGAGGGGGTGCACGCAACTCTATTTACCCAGGGGTGATCGGTCCATATGCACGGCCTCTCGGCTAGCTAGCATATGGACTACGGAAATAGGGCCCACACATCGATTATGTGGTCCTACGCGTCGTAAACCCGGAGTAAACCCTAAGTGCTTAAATTAAAATGAAAATTAAGAACTTTAATTATTATAAATCATTTCAAATGTCCCAATGCTCTTCGATGCCGAGGCTAATAGCGATTAGCCACACATCGGTATGGGGACGGCTTATAATTTAGTGAGGCGTGAGTTCGAAATTAAATACTAAACGATTATAAGAAAGAGACATAAGAAAAATAACAACATTTAGAAAATTGAAAAATTAGCTAAAACAAGAACTCACGCACACTCTAAATTATAAATTAAAAAGGAACTAAGTTACACATGAAAAGAAATTTGCATAATTCAAATTTGCGAGTCCCACTCAAACGAGTGGGGGCGGTAAATAAAGGCTGAAAATTGCAAGTCCTACTCAAATGAGTAGGACTGAAATGAAAGCGAGTCCTACTCAAATGAGTAGGAGAAAATAAATGCGATTACAGGGCTAAGAAGTCCGGCCATTTAACTCAAGTGAGTAGGCGGAAAAAATAAAGAAAGTAAAATTGCAAGTCCTACTCAAACGAGTAGGACTGAAATAAAGTCCGGCCATTTAAACTCAAGTGAGTAGGCGGAAAAATAAAGAAAGAAAAATTACAAGTCCTACTCAAACGAGTAGGACTGAAAATGAAAACGATGCGCCATTTAACTCTTAACGAGTAGGCGGAAATAAATGCACCCAAACACACACACTCCATATGAAATTCAAGAAAGCAATAAAATTATACACCTACACTCACACACTCTACATAATTTGAATAAAGCATTAAAAGAAAGCATTAAAACAAAGCATGAAAATTTAACACCTACACTCACACACTCTACACAATTTAAATCAAAGCATAAAAGTTAATACACCTACACTCACACACACTTCATGAAAATATAAGAAGAACAAAAAGAAATTTAAGCTCATACACTCACACACACTAATAACAAAGAAAAATTAAAGTTACCTAAAAATGAAAATAACAAGATTTCTACTCCTAAAACTTACCCAAAACACATAAAAAGAACAAACAAAAATAATATGAGCAAAAAGTTTTACAAAATAAAGTCAAAATCAAAGGTGCTCAAAAAATTAAAACTTTAACTTTTTCATGCTTAGGTTTTGCCAAAAATGAATAAAAAGAGAAAATTAAAATTTTAGAAGACAAAAGTTTTTCAAAACAAATTAAAAATCAAAGTTTTTTGGAAAATAAAAATACCAACATTTTCATTCTTATGATGTTATGAAAGTGATAAAAAAGTGAAAAAGAAGATGAAAAGAACAAAAGAGGTTTTACAATCCTAAAAAAAACTAAGTAAAAAGAAAAGAACAAATTCACTTTTTAAAATCTCCTTTATAGAATCATAAGGATGAAATCAAAATCTAAGCATGAAAAACTAGTTAAAGGAAAAAGATAAGGAGAAAAAGGGGAAAACCTAACATTCCTAAGCATGAAAACAAGTAAAAAAAACATGTAAAGTAAGCAAATTACACTCATACACACACACACACTTTTCATAAATGAAGAACAAGTGAAGAACAAAGATGAAACTAAGAATAAAAAGAAGAAAGAAAGTGGGCACAAGTTTCATTCCAAAGCTAAGTAAGAAGAGAAAATCTAACATTTTATTGAATTTTAGGAACTATTACAAGCTATTACAAGGGTTAAAGCTAAGACAAAACAAGAAATGAAATAAAAAAGGGAGAAATCTCCTTACATAGCCTTGAAAATCACGGATGCAGCCCACAAAAATACACTAAATTGGCCCAAAAATCTGAACCCTTGGACCTTACAGAACTGGGCTATTTATAGGAAAAAATTTCTAAGTACACGCCCTCGGTCACGGGCGTGACATGGGGGCGTGACAGTACTATTCATGAAGGCGGCTGGCGATTGGACAGCAAAGTTGACTTCGGGCTGAGTTCGCAGCAGTCACGCCCCAGGTCACGGGCGTGACCTAGGGCGTGTCGGGGAGGTAGAACCGGGCGCGGGTTGCGTCAAATGTCCTCGGCAGCATCTTGTCGGGCCAGCTGGAAAGGTCACGCCCCATGTCACGGGCGTGACTATGGGCGTGACAGTCGGGTCGACACTCGACGAATGTCGAGCGGAAAGTGTCGAGTCGAAATCGTTGAGCTGAAATTGGGTCACGCCCCAGGTCACGGGCGTGACTATGGGCGTGACAGTTGGGGTCGACACTCGACGATCGTCGAGTGGAATTCGTCGAGAGGAGAGGACACGGGCTTGGGTCACGCCCCGTGTCCGGTGACACGGGCGTGTCGCCAGGCGTGTCAAGCCTTTTCTTCAGAAATTTTCCGATTTCACGGGAAATGCACAGTCACGGCTCGGTCACGGGCGTGACCCATGTGTCACGGGCGTGTACGTCCCAATTTTTGGCAGATTTTGGAATTTTTCTGAAAATCAAAATAAAACAAGTTAGGAGAAAATTTACAAGAATAGGAACATTTTATTGAACAAAAATAAGTAAAAACGACGAAAATAAATGAAAATGACTAAATTAATGTGCATAAAAATACGCATATTTACAGTTCATCACAAACCTTGGAGCAACCTTCACACAAGCTCCTGGACGTTCCTCCTCTTCCCTTTCTAGAAGTACAACAGAGAAAGGATATGAGAAGATGAGAATAAAATCTCAAGTCCATCCTTATACAAAAGCTACCGCCGCACGGTAACTACTACCGTCGCACGGTAACATAGGCGGTAACCGCTTTGACCAGTCGGCGCAACTATCAGAGCTAGCGCCCCGCGATAACACTTTAGCGCTTGGCGGTAAACTGTTTGACGTTCGTCGAGCAATTAGCGCAGTGCGGTAACTCCTACTGCCTGACGTTAGCGCGCTCGATGATTGTTCAACAGCATTGAGTGCGCGAAAGCATTGAGTGTTCAAAAGCATTGAGTGGTTGAAGCGTTGAGTGGCTACCGCAACGCTCTAGCTTTGTGGTACCCAACCTAAGCGCTATGTCTTTTAAATCACTGATCTACTGCCCGTAACAAGACTATCGGCGCGTGGTAGCCCCCAATAACTACCACTCCTTTTTGGGGTGTTACATCACTCAATGCCAAGAACTGCAGGGTGTTGAGTGGCAAAGCCTCACTCAACAACAAGAGCAAAAAGAAGCGTTGAGTGGTAAAGCCTCACTCAATGGCAAAGTCAAATGAAGCGTTGAGTGGAAAAGCCTCAATTAATGCCAACCCTGAGGGCATCCCTCTTACCCAGGCGTAAACCCTCTCGCATGCCCCAGGTGGGAACCCTCTCGGCAATCTATCTATCTGACCCGACTTCTAGCCTAAAAGTAGCCGAAGGCTAGCCCAATCCTGGTCCTTCAGGCATCTAGGTCCCACCCAGTGAATATGGGGTTGTACACAATCCTTTTCTTTGTGAGCTAGTCTTGCGCTCGGAAAGATGCGTCCAACCCCCGATAATCGTTGAACGCTTGCTGACCTTGACGAGAATCTTGGGTGGGCCTCACCCCAATCCTTTATATATATATATGTCGCTGGGCCATCCCTCAAGCCACTGCTGTTGCTACCACCTTCCGCTTAAGCTCCCGCAAGGCTGTTAAGATGTATGTCAAGCACAACGAGATGCCACTCTTGAAAGAATTCCAAGACTGTCACACCGCTGCTCAGGCGAGGGCTCGTGCCGACTGCGCCGGGGTTTCCCACTGGCTAATGCGCAAGAGGCCAGCCGGCTCGCCTTCCCGACCGATGAAGAAAAAGGCCAAATCGTTTAGGGGAGACCACTCAAAGAAGGATCTGGCCTCGCCCACCCGGACCCCCAACCGCACTGAGAACCCTCCTTCCCCACCGAAGGTATTTTTATTGTTTTGCCCCTTTTGTGCAAACCCTCAAAGCGGGCCTACAATGCTAATGCGCGACCCTTCTCGCAGAAGATGGTTCTGGAACATGTCTCCAGCCCCCCTTCGGCGAATGCTGAAGCTACCCAGCTTCCCCAATAGAACACGACAGTGATTTCAGAAGTTTCCCCTCCGGTGATTCAAGCCAAGCCCGCGAGAACCCCAGGTACCTTTCTCACTTGACCCCCGCTTTAACAAGCTCGCTTGCATTTCGCTAACTCGCTTCTTCGCAGCTCTCATCCTCGACAGCCCAAGGCTTATCCACCGGAGCCCCCAAACTCCTGCGCCCAAAGATCCCAACAACCTGGTAGTCGGTCTTCCCCTCTCACCGGGGATGGTTATTATCGTATCAAACGCACCTACGTCAGGTTCTCGGCCTCTGGCGGAGGAAGATACCATCGCCCCGAATTAGCCAAAACCAATACCCTGGAGCGTGTGGCGCACCCCCCAGGATGGGGCAAACCGATCCACCTGCTCTTCGGAAAAAACACTGAAGGGCAACCCAGCAGTTCTTGCCAACCCATTGTCGAGATCCCACCCCCTGCTATAGGTAAGCGGGAACTTTTCC
The DNA here is from genome assembly GCA_039583875.1 of Platanthera guangdongensis. NCBI lineage: Eukaryota > Viridiplantae > Streptophyta > Magnoliopsida > Asparagales > Orchidaceae > Platanthera > Platanthera guangdongensis. Next base: position 144,720,629 of record CM077156.1, on the reverse strand, counting down.
CGATCCTTCCACCTTCACTTAACTTGACTGGACCTTCCTTGCTAGATCTGAAGACTACGGAGGCGGAAGCCGATGAAGAAGAGGGGACGATCTCGCCCGTGCCTTACCTCAGTGATATGGAGGACTACCTCGATGCCTGCGGGAATGGCAGAACTCGACGGAAGTGAATAACGGAAGTCCTGACAAAGCTTGTTTGGATACGCCAAGCTGATTGGCTGGCGGTAACCAGGCTCAAGGCAGTGGTCGAATGGAGGATGGCCATGATTGAGAGGGATTACACTCACCTTCTTGGCGAGCAAGAGCACCCGGGCGAATGCGAAGAGACCTCCCCCGGAAGTCACATTGCGCGACTCCGGGACCAGCTATGCTTGGCCAACCAGGGGCTCACCGCCCTGACCGCCTATCACTACCCGCGGGTGCCGCCGAGATTAGGAAGGTGAGGTCAGGGCCGCTGGCGTTGGGAGCAGTACTGAGCTCCGCTGGATCTCACTTCTTCTTACCCCAACATCCCAGCCAACCATTCCCGCTATGCACCCCTTCTGATTAATCAAAACATTTGATATTAACATTATTAATTCTAACGCTCTCGCCTAGTGAGACGCCTTGGGTGTTTGATTTTATATGTTATTATTTTATCCATCTTGTCGAGTGTCTGGTTCCCGCACCCATTTTGCATTTCGTATATGTATTTTGCCTTGCTCTTACCCGGGGACCCTCCCAGAGGCTTCTCTCCGTTTGCAGGTGCGAAAGGCGTCGGCGTGGCGGGGTGGAATACGAAGAGTTGAAACATTAAAATTTGCTAACCGCACTTCCGCCTCCCATTAAATCCCTAATGATTACTTCTGTCTCTATAAATAGCAAGTCCACTAACCAAATTTACTTCTCTCTGACTCTGCGCCTTCGTCTCTCCTTTCCTTGCTCCTGCCGTAATCTGTAACTTAGAAGCTTTCGTCTTCTAACCCTTTCTCTCTCTTTCGCCTTTTCTTCGAGATGCCTGGCGAGACTGAAGGTCGTTCTAAGTGTGCGCAAACCTTCCTGGACCATAACTTCCTGCCATGCTGGTTGACCCAGAAGGAATACCTTTCGGTATTCGCAGATTTCATCCTGCTGAAGTTTGCTACGCAGAACCCCGGGAACGAAGATAGAGTCAACTTCACACTGGCAGGGGAGCTCGTCATTCCCCTGGAATATTTCGAGGTGGGCTTCCGCCTCCCCCTCTGGCCGGAAGTCCGTCAAGCTCTCTCGTACTATGGGGTGGTACCGGCCCAGCTCAACCTTAACTCTATCGCGATCCTGGTGGGTTTTTCCTGCTACATGCAGGCGGAAACGAACAAATTCAACTTGTCCATCTTCTAGAAGCTGTTCAAATTCTGTACGAAGGGTGGCGTGGTCTTCTTCTTGGGCCAGACGGTGAAGACTAGTGGTCTTGCCAATAAAAATCACAAATAGGCCCAGAAGTTCTTTTTTGTTTTCGGTAATTTATGCAACGTTCCCCACGCAGCGGTCCAATATGACATGCCGACATACAAGCCTCCCGCCCTTGGGAGCGTGAGGGAACCCTTCTTGAGTTCTTTGGAACAAAGACCTTCGGCGTCCAGTTCCTTCGGCGAGACCTGGACTCTCTTCCCCCTGTCCTTCCCGGTGAAGGTACCTTTTTGGCCCATTTCTGCAACCCTTCATCAGAGATTACGAGTTTAATCGTTAAAGCTTTCGTATGTAAATGGGAAATTCCCTGCCACCAGTCCTTCAATGAGACTAGGGATTTCACCAACACCCTAGCTATTGCCAAGTCCGCTACCCTGCCCTGCCGAAAGGAGCCCGGCTCCTCTTCCACTCTGTGTGCCCGAAAACGGAATCCCAACTCCTCCCAAGAAAGTAAAACTGTCTGCGGCATACAAGGTCAAGTCCGCTGTCGAGATCCTAGCCGGACCTCCAGCTGAAACCCTGACCATGCTCCCAGCTCCAGCATGTGGAGCCAGTTTCTCCACCGAGGTTCTAGTGACCTTGAAGGGGATTCCCACCAAGCCCGTGCCAAAAGGGCTCCGCAATTTCACCCTAGGGGGAATCATCTAGATGGAGAGGGCCGAACCCTCCTGAAGTGGGACTCGGAAACCAACCAGGTCACCCTCTCGTCGCTCCTCCCCTCCTGGCTGGAACAAGAAACTACCAGCGGCGAGGCCTACGAGGTATGCTTCGGGGTTTACACCCAGGAGAATGCGAGCATCTACGACCAGGAGAACACGAAGGGTCTCGCTCACGAGGCTGTGCGATCCCAGATGCGCGTGCTTGAGCTCTTGCATATATGTGTGCATCGTGACCTCCATATAGAGCGGAACCTAGTCGACGCAAAGAAGTCGCGGGATAAATCCTCGGTCAGGGCGACCGCACTGAAGGCGGACCTGGCGGACTCGCAAAAGCTTCTCGCACTTCACCTGTCGATTGAGGTATGTAAGGCTTTCGATGCCTTTCGCCTTTTGATTATATGCTACAGCTCAAAGTGCTTTTTTGCAGGATTTTGCCCAAGTCCAACTGTAGCGCGCGAGGGAGGCCGGCCTTGCCTGTGAGATCAAACTTCTGAAGGCCAAGCTCAAGCTCGTGTAAGAAGCAATGGCTCCAGCTCCGCCATCTCTGAATGAGAGGCTCAAAATTCATCACTTCTCATAGTATGAGATAGAAGTGATGATGCAAGAAAACGCGCAGGCAGCGACAGCGATGGTGATTAAGGTGTTGCGGGACTCGGGCCTTTTGAACGAAGGGGTCGAGACCCTTACCACGTGTGGGGTCCTACCCTGGCTGTTCGAGCCCATCCCCAACCCGCAGGAGAGGGAGGCTCTCCGGGTGAAGATCCACCAGAGCTTGGTCAGGGCGACTAGTCCAGCGGCGATTCCTCAAGCGGGACCTCAAGTGGGACCTCTAGCGGGACCTCCCGCGGTTTCGCCTGACCTCCTCTCGCCTAGACCCTCTTTTTGATTTGTAATTTTTCCTTTTGAATTTTCTTTAAACTGATGTTTGGGCCGAAACCCCTTTAGAATACGTAATTTTTTGGTGGTATATATAAAAGTTAACTTTCTTTTACTTTTGTCGGAATGCCTTATAGCTGTGCCTTTTTATTATTATTATTATTTGTCATTGGCGGAATGCCTCCACAATTCTGCTAAAACCCTAGGCTCTTAGGCGATAACCTCGGACCTGCCCCCGTCGAGTGTGGATTCATAGATCCATCCCTATCAAAAAGGCTTTCGCCTATGTCTTAGGCTAACCCTAGCCAATTCGCAGCGTGGGTTATCCAAGTAAACTTTGCCAAGAAGGGTGTACCGAATAGGTGCGCCGAGAAGTCCTTGTCGAGCGGGAAAAGCATCGGTCAGGCCCTGCCAAAATACTATGTGTCGAGAGGCCATAGGCTTCTCCCACCCCCCCCCCCCCCCCCCTCAACTTATAATGGGTACTGACTACCCGAAAGCTTGTTAGTGAAACTCTTTGTGGTGCTTGTCATGGGCCCCAATGCCCCCTCATCTATGTGTCAGCCTGACGGCAGGAGTGGCCCCCAATTTGGTTATTCTTACTTTTTGTCTTCGTCAAAGGGTGAGCCTTTAGCCCCATCCATCTTGGTGGGAGCCTGGTCGGTAGGTACATTCGGTGCCAACTATAATCACAAATCCTATCCCTTTCCCCTCAAGCGAGCCTACAACCCTGCCAGCTAGTGAGAGTCTGACAATGAGTCTACTCGGGGTCAAGTGCATCTTCGATCACTACCAGCTAATGGGAGCCTGAGCATCGGCATCCTCTTGGGGTATTCCCTTACTCCCCCCCCCCCCCCCCCCACAAAGCGATCCTATGGCCCTGTCAGCTAGAGAGAGCCTGACAGCGGGTCTACACGGGGTCGAGTGCGCCTTCCAGTCCTGCCAGCTAATTGGAGCTTGCGTAGCAGGATCCTATCGGGGTCTGGCAAACTATCATCATCTTTCCCTTTCCCCCAAGCAAACCTACGGCCCTGCCAGCTAGAGAGAGGCTGGCAGCGGGTCTAATAGGGGCTGAGTGCGCCTTCCATCCCTGCCAGCTAATGGAAGCCTGCGCAGCAGGATCCTATCGGGGTATTCCATTAACACCCCCCCCCCCCCAACAAGCGAGCGTATGGCCCTGCCAGCAAGTGAGTGCCTGATCGCGGGTCTACTCGGGGCCGAGTGAGACTTCCAGCCCTGCTAACTAATGGGATTCTGCGCAGCGGGATGGGGTCTGGCAAATTATAATCATCTTTCCCTTTCCCCCCAAGCGAGCCTATAGCCCTGCCAGCTAGAGAGAGCCAGGCAGCGGGTCTACTCGGGGTCGAGTGCGCCTTGCAGCCCTGCCAGATAATGGGAGCCTGCTCAGCGAGATCCTCTCAGGGTATTCCCTTACCCCCCCCCCCCCCAAGCGAGCCTACGACCCTGCCAGCTAGTGAGAGCCTGATAGTGGGTCCACTCGGGGTCAAGTGAGCCTTCCAGCCCTGCCAGCTAATGGGAGCCTACGCAACGGGATCCTCTCGGGGTATTCCCTAACCCTCCAAGCGAGCGTACGGCCCTGCCAGCTAGTGAGAGCCTGACAGCGGGTCTACTTGGAGCTGGGTGTGCCGTGCCAGCTAATGGGAGCCTGCGTAGCGGGATCCTCTCAGGGTATTCCCTTACCCCCCAAGTGAACCTATGGCTTTGCCATCTAGTAAGAGCTTGATAGCGGGTCTACTCAAGGCCCAGTGTGCCTTCCAGCCCTGCCATCTAATGGGAGCCTGAGCAGGGAGATCCTCTCGGGGTCTTGCAAACTACCATCATGTTTTTCCTAGCCAACGAACGAGCCTTCGGTCCTGCCAGCTTGATGGGATCCTGGATAGCGGGTCTACTCGATGCCATCAAAACCATAGTTTCATCATAACCTGCAGAGAAATGATTCTTACTATAACACATTACAATGGTATGCACAAGTTTACCCATCCTATGTATAGAAGCGTTTCAAATCATCGTCACTCCAGGCGTGGCCGATGGGCACCCCTCCATATTCTGGAGGTGGTATCCCCCTGACCCCAAGGCCTTTTCTATAATGTAGGGTCCTTCCCAATTGGGGTTGAGCTTACTAACGGTCGATGATCTTTCTGCGGCGTCAATTTTCTTCAGGACTAGATCCCCTTCCTTGAACTGTTTGATTCTGACGTGCTTATCAAAATACCTAGCCATTCACTGCCTGATTTCCTCCTTCCTGACCGTGGCCACGTCGTGGAATTCTTCCATCATATCCAGCGAGATCCACAGCTCCCCTTCGTTCTCCTCCCTCCAAACCTTGTCTCCTTTCTTGGCGACCATAACCCACGGGGATTACACCTCAAACTCCACGGGCAGGACCGCCTCACAATCATGCGAAAGCTTGAAATAGGTTTCTACAGTGGCCGTGTTTGGGGTTGTCTGCAAAGCCCACAACACCGAGCGGAGTTTCTCCACCCAACTCCCCCTCAAGTTTTCCACCTTCTTTTTGAGCAAGTTTACAATGATCTTGTTTACCGTCTCCACCTGGCCATTGCTCCTTTGGTGGTGGATGGAGTAAAACCTGAGGTCGATCCCTAGCTGGGTGCAGAAGCTTATGAACTCCTCACCGGCAAACTGCGGCCCATTATCCGTGACGATGCCTAAGGCAAGCCATGCCTATAGATGATCTATCCCCATACGAAATTCCTAATGACTTGGGAGGTTACCTTGGCCAATGCCTTGACCTCTAGCCATTTTGAAATGTAGTCAATCATAACCAAAGGAACCTTCTTTGCCCGCTTGCCGGAGGAAACGGCCCAACTAAATACATCCCCCATATTGCAAAAGGCCATGGCGTCGTGCTACTTCAGAGCCTTTGAGCGGGCAAGAATTGTAGGGGGTGTATAGTTGACACTTTTGGCACCTCCTTGCAAATTCCACCTCATCCTTCCTCAAGGATGGCCAGAAGTACCCCTGCCTAACCACCCTTGCCTCCAAAGTTCTTCCCCCTGAGTGACTGTCACACTCGCCCGAGTGCACTTCCTCCAGGATCTTTGGGATCTCTTCCTCTGCTGCACATCGTTCTAGGAGCCCTGACAACATCTTCCAATGAACCCTCCTTCATACATAAGATAGTGTGCTGCTTTATTCCTAAAGCCTTTCACATCCTTGATCCCTTCGGGGGATTGCCTGTAGTGAAAATGGCTATGAAGGGATCCACACACGAGGGTCGTCGATCCACTTCCATCAACTCCCCCTCCTTAATTTCCAAATGAAAAAACTTGGTCAATGTTCCTCCACCCCGTGGTCCAAACTTGGCCAACCGATCTGTCGCTTCATTCTCCTCCCTAGGGACATGCTGGATTGAGAACGCTCGGAACCCACCACAATCACCCTCACCTTGGATAAGTACTTCATGAGGGTGGGCTCCTGGGCCTCGTATTCGCCTCTGATCTGCGATGCCACCACTAATGAATCCGTAAGCACTTATACATCATGAATCCCGAGCTCCATGGCCAATTGCAACCCGGCTATGACGGCTTCATACTCCGCTTGATTGTTTATTACAGGGAAGTGCAGCACCACCGCCTGCTCTATGGTGACCCCTTGAGGGCTTACCAATACTACCCCTCCCCCCGAGTGAATGCTTCCCCGAGGCTCCATCAACAAACATCTTTCAAGCCTCCCGTGGTAGTGGCTTCTCTCCCTCCACCTCTACAACGTAGTCGACCAAGAATTCATCCACTACATATGTCTTGATGGAGAGTCTTGGCACAAAAGAGATGTAAAACTCACTGAACTCGATGGACCACTTGGCTAACCGCGCCGAGTGCTCCACCCCCTCGAAAATCTTATGCAGGGGATGGTCTGTCACCACCTTGATTGAATGGGCTTGGAAATACGGCCTAAGTTTCCTGGCTGAGATGATTAGGGAGAAATCCAACTTCTCTGTGATGGGGTAGCGGAGCTCTGCCTTCTTCAATACCATGCTAACATAGTATATTGGTAGCTATTTTTCCCTTCTTCCCTTACCAACATAGAACTTATGTCCTCTGCCCTTACCCCTAGATACATAGCTAGATCCTCCCTCTCCTTTGGGCTTAAAAGGAGAGGCGCATGGGAGAGTTGACCCTTCAATGCCTGGAAGGCCTCTTCACACTCCTTTGTCCATTCGAACTTTTGATTTCCCCGAAGCACTTCGAAGAATGGTGAACACTTCTCCCCGGCTCGGGAGAGAAGCCGACTCAACCCGGCGAGTTTGCCCGTCAAACGCTGAACCTCTTTGGTGTTGCGTGGTGATTCTAACTCCATGATGGTCTTCACCTTATTCGGGTTAGGCTCTACCCCTATTGGGGTCAGAAGGTGCCCAAGGAACTTGCCTCGGCTTGCCCCAAAGACATAGTTTTGGGGGTTCAGCCTCATATTGACCTTCTGCAAGGTCGTGAATGTCTCCTCCAGGTCGAGTAGGTGTGAACCCACATCCCCACTCTTCAACATGAGATTATCAACATAAACTTTCAGGTTCCATCCCCTCTAACTTTTGAACACTCGATTCATCATATGCTGGTAGGTATCCCCTGCGTTCTATAGCGCGAAGGGCATCATTTTGTAGCTGAAGCATCCCTCCCTTGTAATGAAGGAGACATCCTTGATGTCGGGGGGATGCATTCGAATCTGATGGTAACCTGGAAAAGCATCCAAAAAACTCATAATAGAAAAATCGACGGCTGAATCAACCAGCGCGTCGATCCGAGGTAGGGGGTAGCAATCCTTAGGGCACGATTTATTTAGCAAGGAAAAACTCTACACACATACGCCACATCTCGTCCTTTTTTTACCATTACTATATTGGAGAACTAGCCTGTATACTGGATCTCCGAGATAAAACCTGCATCGAGAAGCTTCTTGACCTCCTCGCAGATGGGTTCCTCCAGCTTGGTGGCGATGGTCCTCATCTTTTGGCGGATGGGATGCATCTTGGGGTCCAGGTTTAGACGATGGCATACACATCCGCATTAATGCCCGGCATGTCTAACGCGCTCTAGGCGAAGACGTCGACGTTCTTCTGGATGCACTCCTGCATCCTCGCCTATCTTCAGAGCTCAGGCCGTCGTTGATCCGTACCCTCTCCACCTTCTCTGCCTTGGTGAATACCTCCATCTCCACAACTTCCTCTGTCGGATCCAGCCGGGACTGCTCCCTGCCAACCCTATGCTCCTCTTCCTTCCCCAACTCTTCCTCCCCTCCTGCTTCCTCAACCTCTAACAGCCTCTCCCCTGGCAACTCCTCTTCTCCGCCTCCCTGGGCCTCACCCCCAGCTTCTCCTCCATACTCCTCCCATGTAGTCTTCTCTCCAGCCTCACCTAGGCACACCTCTCCCTCCTCTACAGCCTTCTCTCCAGCCTCACCTAGGCTTATCTCTCCCTCCTCTGCAGCCTTCTCTTACATCGTCATCTCCTTCTCCAGCTCCTCTGCCTCTGCCATCTAGGAAATGGTGTTGATGACAGTCACAGAGCACTGCCTCGCCACCTTCGGATCGCCCCTAATTCGGACCTGCACTCCTCCACTACTGAACTTGAGACACTGTTGAAACGAGAAGGGAACGCAGCAAAAGGCGCTGATGAGAGGGCGCCCAAAGATTGCGTTGTAGCTGCTTGAAGTGTCAATAATGACGAACCGACAGTTCCTTGACCCCCCCCCCCCCCCCCAACGTCACATGCAGTCCCACCCCTCCTTCAACTGCCTTCCTCTCTCCCGAGAGCCCAAACAATTGCCCATCTGAGGATAGAACCCTCTGGGCCTCCACCTTCATCTCATCGAAAGCTTTTTTGAAGATTACATTCACAGAACTCCCATTGTATACCAGAATCCTGGAGACCGTGAAATTCTCTACTGCCATCTGAATCACCAGCGTCGCAGAATGGGTCTTCATAGTTGGGCATGTATCTCACTAAGAAAGTGATTTTTTACTCCTAGGGGAGTCTGGGAGGTCGAGACGACGCTCCTTCGGTACATGGTTTGGAAACTCCCCTTATGGGTGGCCTTTATCCCCAATACCCCGTGGATCACCCTAATCCCTCCTCGGGCCCCTACATCACCTGGTCCTCATACCTCTCTTCCCCTCCTCCCGGCTAAACTTCTTCAAGCCTCACAGGTGGCTACTGCTGAACTTGCCCCCTGGCACCTCTCATCTCCAAAAACTTGGGGCAGGTGGCCGTTGTATGACCCTCCTTCTGGTGGAAGTCACAAAATGGTAGTGCCAACCTATCTTCTCTTCTCCTCGCTCCTCCTTGAGCTCCTCTCCTTCCTCCTCTTCCTCTGACGATCTCCATAGCCTCTTGCTATGGTGGGAGGGGGCCCTCTGTCCCTGTCTCCAAGCTAGCTGATTGAATCTCCTTTGCTCGCAGAAGTTGTCCCTTCCTTGGAAACCTCCGCCTTGCCCCTGGGGGTGACCTTCCTGGGGCCTCTAACCCAACCTATTATTCGGCTTGCGCTGCTCACAACCCTAGTACTTCCCCTATCCTCATGGTTCCTCCCTTCTTCTCTCCTCTCTCTGCTCCCTCTATCTCCCTACTCCTGACTCCATCCCATCATCCTCCACCAACTTGGCTAGTTTCTTAGCGAATGCCGGATTGGCTACCTTGATCTCGATCTCCTTCGCCGCCCTCTCCATCAGCTCATCGAAGGAGAGGGTGGAACTCTCTTCACCTCCATGCTAAAGAAGCTTGGCCTCAACCCTAGGGTGAAAGAAAGCATCATGGTGTACCCTGACATCTCCTGAACCTGCAAAATCTCCTCCTAGGACCTATCCACATAGCGTCCCAACCCCTCTTCCGGCTTCTTCTTGATGGAAAACAAGCACTCTACGCTCTTCTTCATCTTCTTTGATGTTGAGAACCGCGGCAAGAACCCGCGCCGCAGATCCTCAAAGAAGTAGATTGAACTTGCAGGAAACTGGTAGAACCAGTCTCTGGCCTTCTCCTTCAAAGTAATGGCAAAGAACCTACACTTTAAGGCATCCGACATTTGCCTTATGGAAACGACATCCTCAAACCACTACACATGTTGCACTGGGTTGTCCCGGCCCGTATAGTAGGACATGTCTGGCTACCGGAACCCATATAGAACCGGAGACAAGATGATAAGCTCACTAAAAGGGCTCCCCCCATAGCCTGCTAAGAGGGCACGTCTCGTGACCTCGGCTCCATAGCCATATCCGCACTGACCTACCCGGGAAAGAGTTCCCGCCCGGCAACATCCCTCTCAGCAACCTCCGCCGGAACCTCCTTCCCGGGATACTGCCCGGGATCATTCTCGCCCAACAATGGAGTGGCAACCACTGGAACCTGAGGCGTCGCCCACTCGCTCCTTGCTGAGAACGCCAAGTGGATGGTTTGCAGGACTTCCCGCCTGAAGTCCTCCAACATACCCAATGTCACCCCACTTCCCCGAGAGTGATAATCTCCTGAACCAGCTCCTTCACCTTCATTTCTAGCCATGAGACTTAGTTTGAGATTTTCTTGTATCAGCTATGGTCCACTCTCACCGCACCAGAAAATGTTGAAGCTAAGAACTGGCCTCAACGAGAGTTCAGACCTTGGGGTGTAGCTGACATCTACTTCTTCCAAACCCAAACCCCTGGCTAGTAACAAAGAACCAAGAATTGACCCTAAGCCTCAGCTGGGAGGTCCCTCCATTAACCCGAAATATCTCTGAGCGCTTCCCCTCCTTAGCCAATTTCTGGGCTAGGGGTACCTATGAAAGCACTAACTGGTTTTAGGAAATGAGAAAGCTTGCCTTCTGAGGTATCATGTGGGTCATATTTACAAGTTCTCAGTATCTGGTCTGCCAACGGCGTAACTCCGTTGTTCTAAAAGGCTATATGCAGCCCAAAATGGTCTATCAACATCCAAACTCCATTGTTCTGAGGAGCTAAATGCAGATCCAAGGGCATCCTGGTAATTTACCTCAGGACCCTGTTGGGCAGAAGCCCTTCCTCTACTCTGTAAGCTTTCTGCCTGCCCTTAGCCGCAGACCCTCCTGACTTCCCCTATAAGAAGCTCAGGCGCAAGCCACAAGGTGTTGAGAGCGCCGAGTGGCGAGGCACAACTCAATGCCAAGAGATAAAAGGGCGTTGAGTGTCAAAGCCTCACTCAACGCCAAAGGCAAAAGGGGGTTGAGTGGCAAAGCCTCACTCAATTCCAAAGACAAAAGGGCATTGAGTGTCAAAGCTTCACTCAATGCCAAAGGCGAAAGAGGCTTTGAGTGGCAAAGCCTTACTTAACGCCAAGAACTGGAGGGCGTTGAGTGGCAAAGCCTCACTCAGCGCCAAGAGCAAAAAGAGGCGTTGAGTGGCAAAGCCTCACTCAACGTCAAAGGCAAAAGAGGCGTTGAGTGGCAAAGCCTCACTCAACGCCAACCCTGAGTGCATCCCGCTTACCCAGGCACAAACCCTCTCGCATGCCCCGAGCGGGAACCCTCTCGACAATCTATCTGTCTGAACTGGCTTCTAGCCTAAAGCTAGCCCAAGGCTAGCCCAATCCTGGTCATTCGGGCATCTCGGTCCCACCCATCGAATATGGGTTTGTACACTTCATACTCTTGATTAAGGAGAGATTTTCTGTCATCCCTAATCTCATTTGTTCCTTCTATGAGAATAATCAGAGATGTCCACATCTCTTTAACAGACTTGCAGTGGATTAAGTTTTGTAACGTAAAGTCATCCACTACACTAGTAATAATATTCTTTGTCTTCTTGTCTAGAGAGATGAGAGCAATCTCATCTTTAATTAAGTCCAGCATCTTTTTTGGAACCATCAGATTAACATTTATAGTTGATGCAGTAATAAGCACACGGGGATCTTCTTCAACCATTTGAAATATTTTCGAATTAGCTGCTTCCATGAAAAACATTACTCTTTCCTTTCACATGAGAAAGTTTTTCTTGGAGCACACCAGTAGCTTCATCGAGGACATATCTTTGCTTCTATCCATTTCAGACATGTTGTTTTCTGACAACTAGATAGAGATCTTGTTCAAGGTGTTAGCCCTTTAACGAACAACCTCTCTTTGATACCAATTGAAAGTATCTAGTTATCTACCTAAATCATATAGAGGGGGGTTAATAGGTGAATCTTGCGGCTTTTAGAGGAATTAAAATATTTTAAAAATATTCACATAGAATCAGAGAACACACAACACAAACACAAAGATTTATAGTGATTCCCCAGAATGGGTACGTTCGCTGTCTCGCCTCGCCTATCTAGCACTTCGAGCTAGACTCAGCTGCTTCACCAATCTCAGATTATAATAATTCTTACACCTCGGAGTCTTCAATTCCTACAAGCTCGGAGAGATCTCCTACAAAAACTCGAAGGACAAACTCTGATATGCTCGATCCTCTAAACTAAGATCTACCAAACTCGGAAGTGAAACTTCCTACAAGAGTTGTAAAAATGGTTTTTACACAACAAAATAGATTGCAGTAACAATCTTCTTCGGATCTAAGAGAATTAATCTTCTTCCTTACTTGAATGAAATAAACGTAGAAGGAGAAGACTTGATTGAAGACTTGAAAACTTGAATGAAATAAACGTAGAAGGAGAAGACTTGATTGAAGACTTGAAAACTTGACCTGATCTGAGAATCGACTAGATCTTGGAGAAATTTTTGGATAATTTGAGAGTAGAGATCTGGTCGAAACTTTCTTCAAGAGGAATCGTGATTTTGAGAAGTCGGCGACGAGAACTTATGTGTGTGATTGAATTGGCCGACGGGATTGAACTTGCGATTTTTCTTGTATGATCACGATTAGGGTTCTTTGAATTTAACTCTTAACTATGTATAGTGATTCCTCTTCTAATGGCTAGAACGAAACTTCAGGGCGGAGCTCCACATGTATTGTACATGGTCGATTCCCTAAAGGAAAGCTGTCACAGAATTCAAAATGAAAATCTATTAAGTGCATTCGTCGAGTCTTCATGTGACATCTCTAGAATACTCGACGAATTACTCGAGTCCATCCGACAAAAAAGCCTTGGATGAAAAATGAATCAGAATAAAACTTATGTTCAGTGTTCATGTGACCTCTCAAGAGTACTCCACGAATTCGTCGAGTATTCACGAGAGATCAACAGATCACTCAACGAATTTTCCTTAGCCAAATCAGAACGATCTTTGAGACTTTTAGAAACTTCCCGAGTAAACTCGACTAATTATAAGAGTGCTTACGTGAGGTCTCAACGAATGACACAAGTCTTCACGTAAGTACTCGATGAATTTTACTTAGGAAAATTCTGACTGTCCTGAACTTAACTGAAAGTTATTTAACTGAAGCTTAGCTAATCACCTAGAGGGGGGGTGAATAGGTCTTTGAAATTTTAATTGGTTCTTTGCTGATTTCAACTTAAACTATGTAGAGCTTGTCCTTAAATTCTTCAATAAGAAAGAAACCCGCAACACAGCAAACATAAAGATTTATAGTGGTTCCCCAATTGGGTACATCTACTTTCCCTCCCACCTATCCAACTAATTTGTTGGACAGGAACAAACTCCACCAATATGCTTCTCAGAGTTTACACCTCAGGCTCTCAGCCTATAACACAAATTCTTCATAGAATCCAAACTTAGAACCACATGTGTTCCTACCTCAGAGACCTGCAGGGCTCCTACAGCTCAGTGATCCATTGATCACATACCTCAGCCTTATTACTAAGGCCTACAACTGAGGCTCTTCAGCCCTACAGCTTTAGGCACACAGCCCTACTCTCAGAGTGCTACAACACTCCTACAACTCAGTACCCCAACCAGGTACCTACAGCTCAGCCTCCTCCAAGGCCTACAACTCAGTGACACACTTATCACTTATAGCTCAGTGACTCTCCAGTCACCAACCTCAGGCACAAGGCCCTACACTCAGGCTGGGAGGACAGCCCTACCTTAGATCCACACTTGGATCCTACCTCAGAGAGCAACACTCTCCTACCTCAGGAAATTAAGCCTTATAGCTCAGATGCACACTTGGATCCTACCTTAGTACCCAAACAGGACACCTACCTCAGTGACTAATTAGTCACCTACCTCAGGCACAAAGTGCCCTACACTCAGATTCAGATAAACTGAATCCTACAGGAAGAGAGTACAGAATAACTAAGAAAAATAAACAATTGACTCAGAGAAAAATCTTTGAGTCTATCTTGCTGGACTGAGCAGATATCAGTCTAACACACTTGTTATAGAAGGAATTAGTCCTCTTCTACAACTAACTCTTTTCTGCTGCACAGATGAGCAGCTACCAGCTTGCTGAATGGATGAACCAACTCCTCTATTCTGGAAAGAACTATCTTGCTGAGCTTGAAGAACTTCAACTAACTTCCTTTGCCTTTGCGGCTATCTCTGCTGGACTTTAGCTTTCAAGCTTGGTGGAGAAGAAGATGTTCGACCGCCTCTTGATTTCCCGTTTTTTACATTCGATCTCTTTCGTTCGTTGTTCGTTGCCCTAAACCCTTTTCTTTTTTCCTTTTTATATGCGTTGATTTGAATCAACGGCACACTTGTATATGGGCCCAGCCAAGGATTGGTGAGCCCCACCTTCTTCAGAAAATGACAAGGCAGCTTTCAGTGCCACTACAGCTTTCCCGCAACGGCTACATGTAAGTTGACTTTAATGACGTCAGCAATGGTCATAACCATCTGGACTTAGAAAATATTCCAGAAATCCATAAAGCGTTGAGTGATGTTAAGTCACTCAATGCCACTTGTCTTGGCTCTCAGCGCCTCTGGACTTGTGAATTTTCTCTAGATTTTCCTCAGCGATTCTGTCTCAATAGTTTCTTCTTAACAGCTGTAACAGGTCTTTGTCTCAATGCTTTCTTCTTATCAGCTAAGATAAGTTTCTGTCACAACGGTATCTTCACAGCGGTCTCTGCAGTTTTTGCTTCACAGCTGAGACTATCTTTTGTCTCAGTGGTTTTCCTCTTAACTATCTCAGAGCTTCCTTCTTCATTAGAAGCGTTGAGTGAACCTGCTTCACTCAACGCTTCTGGACATAGAGAAATCCAGCTAGTTTTGTCTCAGCACTTCATTCTTTATTAGAAGCGTTGAGTGAACCTGCTTCACTCAATGCTTCTAGACTTAGAGAAATCCAGCTAGTTTTGTCTCAACACTTCCTTCTTCATTAGAAGCGTTGAGTAAACCTGCTTCACTGAACGCTTTTGGACTTAGAGAAATCCAGCTAGTTTTGTCTCAGCGGTTAAGCTGACACATTCTTCTTAGTTGTCTCAACTATCTCAGCGGTCTCAACGCCTTCTTCTTAGCTATCTCAGCTGTCTCAGCAGTTTTTGCCTTAGTCAGTTTTTCTGGCTTTAGCTACGTTCAACGATCTGTGAGCTGAGCTCGACGAACTCTGATCTTCTCAGTAGTCTCAATGCTTTTTGCCTTAGTCAATTTTTCTGGCTTTAGCGTGACAAGTGTTGAGTAGAGCTCGATGATCTTTAAGCTAAGCTCGATGAATTGCAAACTGAGCTCGACGAACTTCAAGCTGAGCTCGACGAATTTTGAGTTTACTACAAAACTCATTTTTCTTCACCTATCCAATCATGGACTACATACATGCATGAATTAAGGCACACATCAAATACGTTATATATGTATGTCATTGACCCATTTGACTTCTTACAAATCCGAGATATTGGGATCAATAAACCCAACAATCTCCCCCTATTTGAAGAAGTCAAAACAATACAGATCATTGACCACACAGCATATTCATCATAGACAAAAATTAATATTAGTTCGAAATGTTACCATATTTCTCCAGCCTGAGGAGAATTACTTACTCCCCCTGGCATGCTGCCATCCTTACTATTCCACTTGTTTGTTCTTCTCAACCTGTGACTTCTATCCTTCCCCTTTTTGACTTCT
Organism: Platanthera guangdongensis; assembly: GCA_039583875.1. Lineage (NCBI taxonomy): Eukaryota > Viridiplantae > Streptophyta > Magnoliopsida > Asparagales > Orchidaceae > Platanthera > Platanthera guangdongensis. Next base: position 144,704,721 of record CM077156.1, on the reverse strand, counting down.
GCAATAGGGAGCATACTGAGGGGTTTTTATCCCCCTATTCTCACTGTGACTGAATCTAGTTCAGCTGTTGGGCTAGCTCCCCCTCAACAATTGCACACCATCTTCAGTATTTGGAGGAAGAGCTTGTACTACCTGCAAAATGGACAGTGCAGTATATGGTAGAAGAGAGACTTGAAGCTATACAAGATTCAACATACCCAATTCAAATTTGAAGGTGTTGAACTTGGCTTCATCTAGTAGCTTAGTGATGAATTGTAAATATCCGTATTTTTCTGTACATTAATTTACTTATTTTCATTTATTTTTGTCCTATTTACTTATTTTTATTCAATAAATTGCTCCTATTTTTGTAAATATTATACTAACTTAGTTTATTTTATTTTTCAGGAAAAATTGAAAATCTGCCAAAAAATTGACATGTCACGCCCGTGACATGTTGGTCACGCCCGTGACCAGGGCGTGACACGTCAAAATCCCGTGAATCAGCAATTTTTGAAGACCAAAGCCTGACACGCCCGGGGTCACGCCCGTGTCACCCGACACGGGGCGTGACCCAAGCCCGTGTTCACTCAACTCGACACTTTCAGCTTGACATTCGTCGAGTGTCGACACCAGCCGACACGCCCAGAGTCACGCCCGTGACCTGGGGCGTGACCACTGCGCCTGGCCGACAAGACCTGCCCAAAGACTTTCGGCGCGCACCGCGCCCAGATCCACCTACCTGTCACGCCCCCTGTCACGCCCGTGACCAAGGGCGTGACCACTGCGAGACCGCCACGTGTCCAGCCCGAAGTCAACTTTCCCGAGAACAATACGACCTCGATATTCCACCCGGAATATCCTGTACTACTCACGATAGGTGCACTTGCCTCCTTTCGTTAAAACTCGATTTCTAAACCTTTTTTATATCCAAAATAAATAAATAAATACGCGCGACCCGTTTTCTTAAATAAATTCACTTCCGCCTTTTTTCGCAAATAAAACCGCTGGGTCGCCGCGTGACCGTAAATAATTTTGGAGTTTTAACCTGCATCAAGTTTTTGGCGCCGTTGCCGGGGAAATTTTAGGTTCGTTATTTTAAACCCTGGAAATCTATTAATTTTACCTATATTTTTATATATATATATATAAATATGGCCAATATAATAATAATAATAAAAACTAAAATATATATATTTACAAATTTATAAAACCAAAAAAAATTGAAAAACTCAAAACAAAAACAAAAAAAAAATCTGAAAAACCTTAAAAATTAAAAATTTGAAAAAACCATAAAACTAAAAAAACTAAAAAAAAAAAAAACTAAAAAATCCAAAAAAATGAAAAAAAAAAAAAACTTAACAAAAATTATTTTTATTTTCATTCTTGTTTTTGAAAAAGAAAAAAAAAACAAAACAAACAAAAACAAAAAAACAAAAAAACTAAAAAACTAAAAAATGAAAAACTTAAAAAAATATATTTTAATTTAATTTAACTTATTATATTCTATTTTATTTTGATTCAGCGCGCTTTTCATTCTTGTGCACGTTAGGGGTGCGCATTTCCGTCACACTCACGTGGCTAAGGCCTTAGCTACCTCCGACTCCCCCACGTACATGCCCCCCTACCGCCCGCAACCTTTTTAGCCGAATTTTTCGTTTTTTGTTTTTTCTATTATTGTATTGCTTCTTTCTTTTTCTTCTAAATAATGCAGGGTTTCAACTTGGGCCTCCCGGACTCGTCTTAGGGAAGCTCCTACCCTCCCTTTTTCTTTTTTGTACTTCTTTTAATTTGTATATTATCTGTTCCGCATACTTAGATTGCAACATTGGGGACAATGTTGGGTTTAAGTATGGGGGTGTTTTCCTATTCTGCACTTTTTATATTCAGTACTTAACAAAAAAATACAAAAAAATGCAAAAATCAAAAAATTTCAAAAAAAAAAATTTTTAATTAAAACAAAAAAAAAAAGAACTTCAAAAAAAAAAAAAAAAATTCTCTCTTCCCCCCTCTTCTTCTTTTTTGTAAAAACTTGCGTCTTGCCTACCCGCGACGGTCGACTCATCGAACCAACCATTCAAATAAGAGTCTGTTCGCGGGGCCGCAATCGAGTTTTTACTTTGCGTTTTTGTAAAAAAAAAATCTCTCTTTCCCCCCTATCTTCTTTGTAAATAACTCTTCTTTTTCTCCTCGTTCTTGTAAATTACTTATCAAAATACACTAAAAATCAAAAAAAAAATTAGAAAAACCAAAAACCCTAAAAAGATAAAAATCTAAAAAAATCCTAAAAAATAATAATTAAAACACAAAAAAAATGATAAAAACTCTAAAAATTCCAAAAAAATGTTTTGTTAAATTATGTAACAAAATAATTCGAATACAACATATCTTAACTCTTTTTGCTTTCCAAAAATCCAGTTTCGAGTTAATTTATATGCGAATTTTAGTTATTCTTTGCTTACTATTCGTTTATTAATTAAGGTTCGATAGATTTAAGTGTCTGGGGTTAAGATTTAAAGAATTTTTTATGTCTTTTTCTTATAATTGAGAACTTGTTTTTCACCACCACTTCTAATTTTATAAATAGAAGCTCGTTTTTTATGTTAGAAAATAACTTCTATGGATTTCAATTATTTCTACTTCATGCTTTTAGAAATATCGGAACGTTCATTTTAAAAAGGTTGCTCTCAAAACTTTTTTATTAAAATCTAGTTTTCTTTTTGAAAAAAAAATAAACCCACTTCCATTTTTTTTCATGTCTTACTTTGACATGATTACCCCTATCCCTTAAAAGATCCTATGTCAATGGGAATAAGATTTCGTTCCGTAAACATAGGCACCCAATAATTTAAAAAGATTATAAATGGAGTAAGAGGATAAAATTCATTACTCCTACAAATATACATTGGGTTAATTTTATTTATTATGTGTTAGGAAAATAAGATTTCGTTTTCCTAACTATCCAAAAAGAAAAAAATTGGAGGTTCGAGAAAAAATTACCTCACCTCAATATCCAAGCCTTCTTCATAATCCACCAAACCACTTCGCCTATTTCAATGATTCTAGACTTAATTTAAAATTTTTTTGAGAGCATAATTTTTAAATTGCATTATTTCTTTTAACTTCTTTTAAGCTAAAGTTTTTTGTATAAATCCAATCCATCTTTGTTAAACTAACAAAAATAAATTTTTGCTTTCTATTTTATTTTTTCTAGAAGTCTTTTTGAAACTCTTCCTCTATTCATAACATTTCATAAATTACGATTTAATTCTTTAACCCCGGATGTTTATTTTGATCTTCCTTTTAATTAATTCAAGCGATAGCTAAACTTAGGATTTCTTTTATTCCTTATAAGTTCATCTCCAACTTTTGCTCTGGAATAGCAAAAGCTTAAGTATGGGGGTATTTGATGAATTGTAAATATCCGTATTTTTCTGTACATTAATTTACTTATTTTCATTTATTTTTGTCCTATTTACTTATTTTTATTCAATAAATTGCTCCTATTTTTGTAAATAATATACTAACTTGTTCTATTTTATTTTGCAGGAAAAATGAAAAATCTGCCAAAATTGACATGTCACGCCCGTGACATATTGGTCACGCCCGTGACCAGGGCGTGACACGTCAAATTCCAGTAAATCTGCAATTTTCGAGGAGCAAAGCGTCGACACGCCCGTGTCACCCGAGTCACGCCCGTGACCCATGCCCGTGACCATCCAGATCGACGGAATCGCGCTCAACGATCGTCGACCCAGCTGACACGCCCGGCGACACGCCCGTGTCACCCGACACGGGGCGTGACCCAAGCCCGTGTTCACTCAACTCGACGATTTCATCTCGACGATCGTCGAGTGTCGACACCAGCCGACACGCCCAGAGTCACGCCCGTGACCTGGGGCGTGACCTTTCCAGCTAGCCCGACAAGACCTGCCCGAAGACTTTCGGCATGCACCGCGCCCAGATCCACCTGCCTGTCACGCCCCCTGTCACGCCCGTGACCAAGGGCGTGACCTCTGCGAGACCGACACGTGTCCAGCCCGAAGTCAACTTTCCCGTCAAATCGCCGGCCGCCTTCTCAAATAGTACTGTCACGCCCCCTGTCACGCCCGTGACCAAGGGCGTGACCCATGAAAATTTTTTCTATAAATTCAGAGGGTCTCCTTTGAATTCCTGTTCCCTTTTGGGCACCATTTTGCTTAGGTGTTATGCTGTCGGGATGCCTCCAAAGTCTATGTAAGGGATATTTTTCCCCCTCTCCTTAGCTTTTATTTTCATGTCTTTGTAACCCGTGTTTTTAGTTAATAAAATTTGTCTCCATTTTCTTCTCTTATTATAGCTTTGGAATGGATCTTTACAATCTCCCCTATGCAATCTTATCTTTTTTTCATTTTGTCTTAACTTAGTTTTTTTTCGTTCTTATTTATATGTGTGTGTGTGTGTGTATGAGTGTAGTTCTTTACTTTTATGTTTTCATTATTTCGTTTACTTAGCTTAGTTTAGTGTTAGGATTTTTCTGCACTTTCATATCCATCCTTATAAACTATAAAAATGGTTATAAAGATAGTTTTTGATCTTTCTTACTTAACCTTTTCGTTATTTTTGTAAAACTTTTCATGCTTTTAACTTTTCTTCCACTTTTTAGGCATTTTTATAGCATTATAAGAATGGATAAGTTGTTATTTTGCTTTTTCGAACACTTGCATTTTCAATTTTATTGTCAAAACTTTTTCCTCTTTTAATTTTTTCGTTCCCTTTTTACGCATTTCTACCGCATTCTAGCGGTAGAAATGTATTCGTTTTAATTTTTCAAGCACTTTCATTTTTCATTTTTATTTGCAAATCTTTTTGCCCGTTTAATTTTTATTTCATCTTTTTATGCATTTCTACCGCATTCTAGCGGTAGAAATGCAGTCGTTTTCAATTTTAGATAACTTAGTTCTTTACATTTTGTGTGTGCGCATTTATTTCCGCCTACTCGTTAAGAGTTAAATGGCGCTTGCTTATTTTACTTTCAGTAGAGTGCGTGTGTTTGTAATTTTCCTTTTTTTTCCGCCTACTCACTTGAGTTTAATGGCTGGATTTTATTTCAGTAGAGTGTGTGTGTTTTCGTTTATGTCGAGAGAGAGTGTGCGTGCGTTGCATTTATTTTGTCCTACTCGTTTGAGTAGGACCCGTATTTATTTTCTCCTACTCATTTGAGTAGGACTTGCGTGTGTGCGTTTTACTGCTTTCTTTCTCCCGCCCACGCATTCGCGCCGGGACTCGCAATTTACTACTTTCTTCAGTCCTACTCGTTTGGGTAGGACTTGCAATTTTCTGCTTTCTTCAGTCCTACTCGTTTGGGTAGGACTTGCAATTTACAGCTTTATTTTCCTGCTTTCATTTACTGCTTTCTTTCTTGCTTTCTTTATTGCTTTCCTCGCAAGCCGTCCCCATTCCGATGAGTGGCTAATCGTTCTTAGCCCTCGGCATCGAAGAGCATTGGGACAGATAAAATAGCTTAAAATAACTAAAGGTCTAATTTTTCTAATTAATTAAAAGTACTTAAGGTTTGCCCGGGGTTAACGACGCGTAGGACCACATATCGATGTGTGGGCCCTATTTCGTAGTCCATATGCTAGCTAGCCGAGAGGCCGTGCATATGGACCGATCACCCCTTGGCAAAGAGAGTTCCGCACTAACCCTCGAGAGAGGAGGCGCGCCAACTCTACCGGATTGGGTTCCCCACCCAATAGCGGGGTTCTTAGCGTAATGCGGGCGTTAAGAGGAATCCTTCGTCGGACGAGAGCCCGGTCGAATAGTCTTAGCGTTCAGGTGAGCGATAGCCCTATAGCTAGGTGAGCTCATTTTAGTGGAACCTCCACGGCCAAGTCTCCGCCTTAATTAATTAGAAATTTAGGAGCTCTTTTTATTTAAAGTCTATTTTAGTTCAATTGTTTTTTCGGTGCCATCGAGCTAAGCTCTTCATCGGCATCACATTCAAGCTTTCTTCTTATTGCTTTCATTTTCTTTCTGTCATTTTCTGCATTTTACTATATATAAAATATCCCGACAAGATAATTATCGGTAAAATAATAGTCCCCTCCAGGGAAGAGTAGAAATAATCGAACCGGACCCGAGAACAATACGACCTCGATATTCCACCCGGAATATCCTGTACTACTCACGATAGGTGCACTTGCCTCCTTTCGTTAAAACTCGATTTCTAAACCTTTTTTATATCCAAAATAAACAAAATAAATACGCGCGCCCCGTTTTCTTAAATAAATTCACTTCCGCCTTTTTCTCAAATAAAACCGCCGGGTCGCCGCGTGACCGCAAATAATTTTGGAGTTTTAACCATCACTTAGTGAAGATATCAGCCACTTGCTTGTCTATGGAGACAAACTCAAGGGAGATGTCTTCCCTTTCCACATGTTCTCTAATGAAATTATACCTAATTTCTATATGCTTAGTCCTACTATGGGAGACAGGATTCCTAACTATAGAAATTGCACTAGTAGAATCACAAAAGAGTGGAGTTATACTTATCTGAATTGTTAAGATTGATTTGCCAGCAGGACACGTGTATGTGGGAACGTGTTATGGCTTCCCCACCACGTTTTAGGTCTGGGTGTTGACCCTGGTGGTCCCCTATGGCGGAATATCCCTGTAGTCATGTGGTTGGGATTAATCCCACATCGCCTGCAGCTTTCTCCCCTCCGTGTTCATGTACCCCGCCACCCTTCATCTCAATACCTGGGTTTTGAGATGAATTGTTGGGTTGGTGGGTTCTTTCATGGTATCAGAGCCAGGTTGTCCTGCTGCGAGAGTGTGTTGAGATTGATTTGCCAGCAGGACACGTGTATGTGGGACCGTGTTATGGCTTCCCCACCGTATTCCAGGTCTGGGTGTTGCCCCAGGTGGGCCTCTGTGGCGGAATATCTTTGCAGTCCTGTGGTTGGGATTAATCCCACATCTCCTGCATCTTTCTCCACTCCGTGTTCATCTACCCCGCCACCCATCATCACAATACCTAGGTTTTGAGATGAACTATTGGGTTGGCAGGTTCTTTCATGAATATTATAGTCCTGAAGTTGATGCTGGATCCACAGCAACTGAGCACAGCAGCTTCCAGCTGATATATACTCTGACTCTGTTGTTGATATTGCAACACTTGTTTGTTTCTTGCTGCTCCAAGAGACAAGCCTTCCACCTAGAAATTTACAGGAGCCTGAAGTGCTCTTTCTGTCCTCCTTACAACCTGCAAAATCTACATCTGAATAGTCGGTTAGTTCAAATTCCTCATTCTTGGGGTACCATAGGACAAGATCTGGGGTGCCTTAAGATATCTCAAGATTCTTTTCATAGTAGTGTAGTGAGACTCTTTAGGGCAGGCCTGATACCTAACACAGACACATGTTGCATACATAATGTCAGGCCTACTTGAAGTGAGGTAGAGAAGGGAGCCAACTATACCTCTATATAAAGTTTGATCATCAGGCTTCCCTGGATCATCTTTGCTTAAAGGCACACTTGAGCTTATGGGAGTTCTTATGGTGGAAGCATTCTCCATGTCATATTTCTTGATTATCTCCCTGGTGAACTTTGACTGGGATATGGATAGACCATCATCAGTCTATTTTACTTGGAGTCCCAAGAAAAAATTCAGTTCACCCATACTACTCATCTCAAACTTCCCATGCATAAGTTTTGCAAACTTCCTGCAGAGGTTGTCATCAGTAGAGCCAAATATTATGTCATCAAAATAAATCTGGAGTAGGATGATCTTGCCCTTAGATTCCCATAGGAATAGGGTCTTGTCTATCTTCCCCCTTGAGAATTTATTCTCAATGAGGAAGGTAGACAGTGTCTCATACCATGCTCTTGTGGCTTGCTTGGGCCCATAAAGAGCTTTATTAAGTCTATATACAACAGTAGGAGAGTTAGAATCTACAAAACCTGGAGGATGCTCTACATAAACCTCTTCATTCAAGTCTCCATTCAGGAAGGCAGACTTGACATCCATCTAGAATACTTTGAATCCCTGGAATGCTGCAAATGCAAGGAATAGTCTGTTTGCTTCCAACCTTGCAACTGGGGCAAAAGTCTGGTCATAATCAATCTCATCTTCCTGTCTATAACCTTTGGTCACCAGTCTAGCTTTATTCTTTATTACAATGTCATTTTCATCAAGTTTATTTCTGAAAATTCACTTGACTTCAATGACATTGTGTCCATCTGGTCTGGGAACTAGCTTCCAGACCTTACACCTTTTGAACTGGTTCAGTTCTTCTTGCTTTGCACTAATCCAGAATTATTCTTGATTTGTTTCTTCAAATTTCTTGGGCACTTCTTGTGATAGGAAGCTGAAATAGAGAGATGTGTTGATACTCCTGCTTCTGGTCTGTACACCTTGGCTAGCCTCACCTATTATCTGATCTGGAGGATGATCTCTCAGATATCTGACTGTAGGGGGCAGCCTGACTGCCTCCTGCTGATTACCATTTTCTTCAACAGGTTGGTCTTCATTTCCAGTTTGACTGTCCTGTGCTTCCTCTGGACAGCATCCCTCTTCACATTCTTCTTGTATATCTGGGTCTTTATCTTTGATGGAGAGCTTTTCCATCATGACTCTGTACCTACAGAGCTAGGCAAAGAGCTTGACAGCTCACTGTCAATCATGCATGACTCATCAAACACTACATGGACAGATTCTTCTACAACTTGATTTGTCAAGTTATAGACTCTATATGCCCTACTATTATTGTTGTACCCAACAAAGATCCCCTCATGAGATTTGGCTGCAAACTTAGTCAGTTTTGACTTACCATTGTTTAGGATGAAACACTTGCAACCAAAGACCCTGAAATAGGATATGTTTGGTTTTCTTCCCTTCAAGATCTCATAGGGAGTCTTCTTGTGGCCTTTGGTGATTGAAGCCCTATTGAGCACATGGCATGCATCATTAACTACCTCAGCCCAGAAATATTCTGGGAGAGAAGTGTCACTCAATAATGTTCTCCCAGCTTCTATGAGAGTCCTATTTTTCCTCTCAGTTAATCCATTTTGCTGGGGTATTCTTGGAGAGGAGAATTCTTGATGAATCCCTTGCTCTTCACAGAATATAGTCATATCAGCAGACTGAAACTCAGTTCCATGGTCACTTCTCATTTTGACCACAGAGCATGCAAGCTCATTCTGAATTTGCCTAACAAAATTCGTAAAGATTTCAAGGGTTTCATCCTTTCTTCTAAGGAAGAACACCCAAGTAAACCTGGAATAGTCATCAACCACCACAAGGGTGTAGACCTTCCTACCTAGACTATGAACAGGCATAGGACCAAACAAGTCCATATGCAGGAGATACAAGCATTTCATAGAGTCCTTGGCCCCAATGCTCTTAAAAGAGCTCTTAGTCTGCTTTCCCTTTTGGCAAGCAGCATAGACACCCTCCTTGGAGCATTTTATTTTGGGACCATTCCTAACAAGCTCATCACTGAGGAGCTGACCAATGGTCTTATAATTCAAATGAGTTAGTCTCTTGTGTCATTGGACACAATATGAGACTTTGTCATTTGCAACTAGGCATATAGGGGAACTATTATCTAAGCAAGAAAAATTTAAGTAATAGACATTCCCACTACTAGTGCCACTTAAGATGACACTTTGGTCATTTAACCTCTTGATGTGGCACTTATCCTTGTGGAAAGAAATGTCATAACCAAGATCACATAGTTGACTTATGCTTATGAGGTTGTGTTGCAACCCCTCCACATAAACCACATTTGTGGTGGTGCTTATGCCATTTGAGATATTACTATAGCCTCTGGTTATCCCCTTATCAGAGCCTCAAAAGATGACCTTGAGTCCATTCTTTACTGGAGTGAACTCCTTCAATAGCTCCTTTTTTCCAATCATGTGCCTGGAACATCCACTGTCCAAGTACCATTTAGGAGAATTGGTACTTGAACTAACCTGAAATGAACACAAATCAGCTTACCTTAGAACCCCAATTTATGTTGGGTCCTAGGTCCACATTAGTCTGAAAGTAACCATGCCTTCCTATAGAAGTTCTGACAGGTTGGCAACCTTTGGACACTGAAGGATTATGCGAGCAATCTATAGCATAGTGGCCCACTTTGCCACAACACCAACACTCATAGATATTGTATCTTCTTTTCTGTTTGGGACCAGCATTAGGCTGTACTGCTTCCTGAACAGTGGGGAGATGTGCTGCTCTATACTTCTATCTCCTTTCAGCAGTTGTTTGACTGAAGGACAGTCTTTCAGCAGGCTATTTTGGACTTTTCTGAGAACCACCAGCTGCATGTCTCTTTTTAGCTAACATGCATCTGATAGCATCTGAGATTGCCATTCCAGCCATGCTAGAAGACTCATCTTGAGTCACTACTTTTGCTGGATGATTTAGATTCATAGCAGCAGCATTATCTTTGAATTTTGGGGATGGGGCTCCAAAAACAAATGGTTCAGGATGGGTCATTTGAATTTCCTCATGGGCAGCCTTAAAGGCTCTCACATGGATGTATCTTCCACCTTGGCTAGGGTCACATTGGTGCATACCAGTGGATCTGTCATTCTCCCAGTGACCATAATAGTTTTCATGGTCATACCTGTTAGAAGGCAATAATACTCTCTAAAAAGGAATATGAGGCAATGAGGCTAGAGGCACAACTAGTGCCTTCCCTTTTCCCATTCCTTTTGGATTGGAAGGTCTATCAGATCCCTTAAATCCCAACCCTTTCTTACCAGCTTGGGTAAGGTGGGTGTCAATTAAGGGCGGCATAGTGTTTGGCTTAGAAAATTTGGTCACTAGTAATTTCTCATTTAAGAGATCATTTTCAAGTTTCTGGATAAGTTTCTCATTTGAGACTCTTACCACAGACTCACTGTCAATGATCTCCTTGAGCTGTGCTGCTTGAGCAGCCATGTCAGTGAGGACTTTTTCTTGGTCTTCACACTTGCTTTTAAGACTTAGAAGCTCTTTTGCTTGTCTCTTGGCAAGTAGCTTGCACTTCTTGAATGCCTCAAGAAGTTCTCCATACTTGGTAATTATGGAGTTGACATCATCCTCAGATTCTGAATCTCGTTCATATCTTGATAATTGAGCTTCAGAGTCTGTGCCAGCCTCATAACTTGAAATAAAAGATTATGATTTAGCATTTACCTGAGTCTGACCCGGCAAATCCTGACTACTTTCTTCATCTGTCATTGCCATCAATCCAAGGCATTGAGCATCTTCTTCTTCATCTTCATCTTCATCTACCTCTAAGTCACTATCTGAGTGAGATAGAGGGGCCCTGATCCCTATTCTAGCAGCAGGGTATTCTTCTGGTTCTTCTTCAGCAACAACCATAAGCCCAATGTAGGCTTCTTCTTCTTCACTTTTTGACCCAGAGTAAGAGTCAGTCCAGGTCTTTTCCTTCTTAGCTACAAGGGACTTTTCTTTCTTCTTTCCCTTGTGGTGCTTCTTCACTCCTTCTTCTTTCCTCTTCACTAGGCAATCAGCAACTACATGCCCAGGTTTGCTGTAACAGAAATAAATAATATTAGAGGAAGACTGTTTATTATATTTTGGAGCATACCTGTCCTCCTTAGAGGATTTTCTTCTATGTTATGAGGAGGAGGATGGCCTTTTGTTCTTCCAATGACCCTTTTTCATGAATTTCTAAAACTGCCTAGAGAAGGCAGCATGGTCCTCATCAGATGTATGGCTGTTAGAGGAGCTGGACCTTGAGCTCTCAGATTCTGACTCAGTAGTTCTCCTAACAGGAGAGGTCTTCCTTCTGCTCCTGGTCGAAGCATCAGCTCTGAAAGCCACAGATTTCTCCTTGCTTTGTGACTTACTGCTCTTCTCTTCTTCTTCCTTCCTTGCTACAAGCTGCATCTCATAAGACAGTAGCTTTCCAAACAGGGTTGGAGGTGGAGTGTCAGCTAGCTAGCCCATCTCCCTGATGACACAAATCTTTGTATTCCAATCCTTTATGAGGGACCTTAGTGAAAGTGCAGCTAGATCTGATATACTCTAGAGGGGGGTGAATAGAGTATATGGTGCTTTGAAACTTTTTACAACAATTATTGTAATATGAGTGAGCAGGGAAGCAGTAATAAATCTAATCACAGAACTAAATAAATCAAAAGCTAATCACAGAATAATCAAGGCCAGAAACAAAAATAAAGACAAGCAAAACCAGAAGACACAAGGAAATATAGTGGTTCCCCTAAACTTGGGTACATCCACTCTTCTACCACCCTAGGTAGGAATCCACTGCAGGATGAGTTGATCAGGTGTCCTGGGCACCAATGAGCTTTTGATAAGGTGCTCAAAAACCAAATCAGATTTTTTGATCAGGTGTCTTGCCACCAATGAGCTTTTGACAAGGTGCTCAAAAACCAAGCTCAAACTTTTGAAGGGAGTTTGAGAAACCCTTTACAGAGAGGGGGTGAGAGAGTGATGGAAGTCTTCTCTTTCTCAAACAACTGAGAAGACTATGTGGATTGATGGTGTCAAAGCTCCCCCTGAGTCCTTGAGATCTTCAGGAAAATAAGCTTTGCTGTAGGGTGATAGGCCTTCAAAAGTTGAACTCCAGCAATAGATGATTTCAGCAATAGCTGAAATGTTGGATGTCTGGAGTCTTGAAATATGTTGGCCTTAAACACTTGAAAACTAGAGAGATCTGAAGATTTTAGAAAAGGATTTGATCTCCCTGGATGTGTGTTCTTGAGAATTCTTTGAGACAGAATATTTTGTTGAAGATTACTGATGTTTGTTTGTGTGTCTGTGTATCTGTCTCTCTTTGTATTCTATATGAGAAATTCAAAATTCTCTGCTTTTATTCTCTGATACAGAATAGAAAAACATTCTCTGAGAAGAATAGTCGTTGGTCTGCATTAATTGCATCCTTAATTGCAAAAACTCTTCTGGAGGAAAGTCCATAGAAATATTCCTTGAAACTTGGTCCAGAAATGAATGAAAACGGCTAGGAAATCTTCAGAATTAATTGCAGAATAACTCCTTAACTGATTTGAATTTGAATCTAGAAACATCCTTGAAGTTATCTGAAAACATCGAACTGAGCTCTGCTATCGTTGAACTGAGCTCAGCGATATGGATAAGTACAGCAGCAAAATATCGTTGATCTGAGCTCAAAGATCGTCGAACTGAGCTCAGAGATAGAAATCCAAGGCTGAGTCAAGATCGTCGACCTGAGCTCACCGATCGTCGAATGGAGTTCGACGATATGATGAAGCTGAGTTCAGCGATCGTCGAATGGAGTTCGACGATCTGTCGAAGTTGAGCTAGACGATCGTCGATCGGAGTTCGACGAATCGTCGTGCTGAGCTCGACGATATGACTTAGTCTCCAAACAGAAAATCCTGGTCTTGAGGGCAGCTTCCAAACCTAGACTTCTAACCCTTAGAATCAATTCTAATTGACCTATTGAGCTATACAGGAGGTCAAGCAATTGTTTCCTAGAGACATAGTGATCCTGACCCAAATTAGTAATAGGGTGTTCCAACAATCTCCCCCTATTTGGGTTAGGATTACTATTTACAGACTTTGGAAAAGTTAAATAATAACATACAAGCAGCAAAACAGAAAAGCAGCAAGCTAGACATTGCAGAACCACAGAGATATATAACATCCCAGATAGTAATCAGAAATCACAGAAATTGTCACCTTACATTGTCATTTCCTTTCCTTGCCCTTAACAAGTTTGATTTCTCTGTTAGGATTGAGGGCTTCTTTCTTTGATCTGGTATCATCTGCTGCACCTAATTATGTTTGCTGTTTAGGTCTGGGAACTACAGCTTCAGGATGCAGTTCCATATACCTGTCAGAATCAAAGAATTTGCTTGAAGCATATCTTTCTAGCTCTTTCTTTCTCTGTTCAGACATTGTTGAGATATTAGATGAATCTTTTTCTTGCTCTCTAGCCTTTTTGATCTGATCTAGTGCAGCTAGTTCTTTCAATCTTGCAGTCCAAGCAGCTGGATTGTTCTCATGGTCCTCAAAAGGTACTTGTGGCTCATATCTGTTAGAAGGATTGTCCTGAGGAGGCCTGGAAGACACAGTTTCTTTCAGCTTATAGGTAAAAGGACCAGATGTGGTATCAGAAGAAATTTGTCCTTCCCTGGAGTATGGGTGCTGCCTTGAGTATCCTTTGGAGTAGACTTGGACTTCTCTTTAATTTCCTCTGTATCCTCCTCTCCTAGATTGGGAACCCCTGGATTGGCTTCCCCTATGGTAAGATCCAGCATGAGGCTGATAGGGAGCTTGGCTTCTAGCAGGGGGTTGAGCAGCAGAACTTCTACCTGCACCTGCATCAGGAGGAGGTGGTGGAGGAGGATGAGAGTGTTGGAATTGTGAGGAACCCTTTTCATATTTTCTCTTCTTTTTCATTGCTTTTAGTTGGTTCTTGGAGTACTGCATCCAGTGTTCAGTGATAGGGCAGTCATGAAGAATGTAGTATGGAATATCATTATTATCTTTGACCTTGGCAGGAGGTACTCTCTTCATGGCTTTGCTCCTTGCCTTTCTTTTCCTGGCAATGGTAGCAGAAGAGTCATCAGAGTCTATTCTGAACTCATCACTTTCAGAACTCTGGTCATCATAAAGGGCATCTATTTTCTTCATCAGATCTTTCTTGAGCTGTACAGAAGCAGATGAAGCAGCAGAGGGTGTAGCAGTAGGTGTTGAAGCAGTAACAGCAGTGACAGCAGCAGATAGAGAAGGTGTTGCAATTGGAATAGAAGCAGTAACAACAGCAGCAGCAACTATAGGCTCTGGAGAAGTGACAGCAGCAACAACAGTTTCACTCACAGCAACATCATCAGTAGAAATATCATCAGAAACTGCAGAAGGCTCAAACTCAGGTGCCTTTGACATAAGAATTTCCTTGGAGATTGGCTCAACAGCAATAACAGAAGTATCAGTAGTAGTATCAAAAAGTTCAGCAGCAGTAGAGGCAACAACATAAGAAGCAACAGCAATGCTTTCATCAGAAGAAGCAGCAGCATACACTGAGTTGACAAAAGAGGTGATGATACTGGGGTCACAGCAAGAGAATGACACAAGTGCCTTGGATAAATCCTCTGGAGGCTGGACAGCAACTGGCTCTGGCAGACATCTGAAATAAAACTGATCAAAGTTTGAAAGCAAAGACCTAAGGTCTATTGCAAAGACTGCAGCAGGATCTTGAGACACAGCAGCAGCAGCAGCAGCAGCAAGAACAGGAGCTGAAGACACAGCAGCAACAGCAGCAACAGCAGACAGGCTCACAGAAACAGCAGCAACAGCAGCAGCAGGAAGACTCACTTCATAGGGCATCTCCCCCTGCCTAGATTCAGACAAGGCTGGATCAAGGCACACTGTTGTAGGGGCTGCCTGAGGGAATAGAGATGAGAGCCTGGCAGAGAGAGCTGCCACTGATAGGTGTAATGGAGCCAAGGAGGTCGCCAAAAGAAGAGATAGCCTGGGGGCTAGCAGTTCATACAACCTGTCAGCAAGGGCTGGGATGTCTACTTGCTCAAGGGTTACTGGAGCAGAGGTAGAAGATGGAGGAGCAGCTGAGGGTGAGGGTAGTGGAGAGCTGGTGAATGGTGGAAGGGATGGCTGAGGTGTGGGTAAGGTGGGTATGGAGGACAGTGGGATGGAGATAGATGGGGTGAATGTGGGTTGGTCAATAATTTCCTGTAGAAGGTCTTGATAGGAAGTAGAGGATGAGGGTAGCTCAGGAGGAGAGGATGGTGAATCATCCATAAAGGAATCATCAATGAGGGTGAAGGATGGAATGGAGGGAGATGAAGTGGCATCTGGTTGAGGGTAGGAGAGTAATGGATGGAATTGTTCTTCAGGTGTTGGGAGAATAGGTACTGGAGATGGTGTGGATGTTGGAGAGGGGCTGGAGATGATGATGGTGGATGGAGTTGGAATGGTAGATGGTATGGGAAGGGATGGAATTGGAGGAGGAGGAGGAGGAGGAGAGGCAACATCAGCATGCAGGTCATCTGCAGGGGCATAGACCTGTGGGGAAGTGACTCTGAGAGTCCTTGTGCCTGAAGGAGTGCTGGAGGAGGGCCTGCTGGCTTGCTGATTTGTCTGTCCCATTTACCAAACAGGGCACAAGACAGTCTCTTGGAAGCATTGATATGGATTCCAGAGGAGACCAGCAGAGCAGGGCACCTATGCTGCAGAAACACCCCAACAATCCTTCCAAAGTTGACAAAACTTTTGTTTATCTTCTTCTTGATAAGGTCAAAGAAGACTTCTCCCCAATTCAGATTTTTCCTGTCTACAAGGGCTCCCATGAGGCAGAGCTGATACCTTGAGATTGTATCATGGGCAGAGTGCTTAGCCAGTAGCACTTTCCCAACTATATATGCCACGAATCTGTATTCCACAGATAGGTGCTTTTTCAAGAGCTTGCTAGGGTTGGCCTCAGAATGACCCATTCTGGCAAGCAGGTCAGAATACTCTTCTCCAGACAAGTCAGCAGTATCTTCACCATTTCTCAACTCAAAAACCTCTAATAAAGTTGCTGGGGTTAGAGGTACTTGGGTGCTAGATATTGACCCAACAATGGTGGAGTTGTCTTGATTGTGGGCAGTGTAGACCCATTCTTTGATCTCATCAGATGCAAGCTTGATCCTTGTGGTCATAATTGCTGTCAGGTTCTGCTCTTTGAATAGCCCCAAAATATCTTGAAAGACCTGGTCGGTTGTGCTGAAGGATTCCATGTCGATGTCGAAGCCAGCATCAAACTTCATTGCGGCGAGAACAGCAACAGACACAGCCATGGGTACCTGCAAAAATTCAACAAACAAAACGACCAAGTGCAGAACTGTTTGGAGGCAAAGAAAGTTCTTGCAGAGAAATCGAAAGCGCAAAGGAGAACGACGGCGAAAAATGAATTTTATATTAGGGTTCGACGCAGAATTGGAAAGATCGTTGAACTCAGTTCGACGATCGAGGCTTCTAAAGGAATCTGAAGAGTCTTCAACATCGTCGATCTCCGTTCGACGATATTGGAGAGCGTCGAGCTCTGTTCGACGAT
Organism: Platanthera guangdongensis; assembly: GCA_039583875.1. Taxonomy (NCBI): domain Eukaryota; kingdom Viridiplantae; phylum Streptophyta; class Magnoliopsida; order Asparagales; family Orchidaceae; genus Platanthera; species Platanthera guangdongensis. The sequence goes on along the minus strand of CM077156.1, from coordinate 144,687,682 downwards.
CGTTCAAAGAACAAGATCGTCGAGCGCCGTTCGACGATCGTTGACCGAAAGAGATAGTTCATACTATCTGAGAAACGCTGAACTCAGGTCGACGATTTCGGAAATCGTCGATCTCCGTTCGACGATCTGGGGGAAAATCGTCAAGCGCAGTTCAGAGACCAGAAAAGCTCTAGACACTAAGAAAAATCAAGATGTTTGCCTAGTCTTGGTCAATTTTTAAGCTTTCAAAATCTTGGATATTATTTAAGACTTCCTCCATCTAACATTCCTAACTGATTTAGGAAGAAGGTGTGTTTCTTTTCATCCAAGGGTTTGGTGAAAATATCTCCCCTTTGTAAATCAGTTGGGATATATTGTAGTTCAATTTTATTCTTTTCAACATTATCCCTTAAGAAATGATGCCTAATCTCTATGTGTTTTGTCCTACTATGGAGGACTGGATTTTGAGCTATAGAAATAGCACTGGTGTTATCACAAAAGATTTTAGACTTCTCTAAGTTGTAGCCATAGTCTAGGAGTTGGTTTTGAATCCACAAGATTTGTGAACAACAACTGCCTGCAGCCATATATTCAGCTTCAGCAGTTGAAGTTGACACAGATGTTTGTTTCTAACAAAACCAAGAGACAAGTATGTCACCAAGGAACTGACAAGTTCCACTGGTGTTTTTCCTGTCAATTCTGCATCCAGCATAGTCAGCATCAGAGAATCCAGTTAAATCAAATGCTGAATCTTTTGTATACCAGAGACCTAGATTTGGACAACTTTTAACATACCTGAGAATCCTCTTTACTAGTGTTAGGTGTGACTCTCTAGGGCTTACTTGGAACCTAGCACATATACATGTAGCAAACATTATATCTGGTCTACTAGCTGTAAGGTACAGTAAAGAGCCAATCATTGCTCTATATGTTGTCTGATCAACAGGTTTCCCATATTCATCAGCATCCAATACAGCATTAGTAGGCATGGGTGTTTTCATACAAGATGCTTCAGACATGCCAAATTTCTTAACCAATTCATTTGCATATTTGGTTTGAGAAATAAAGATGCCTTCAGCATGCTGCTTGACTTGCAATCCTAGGAAGAAGGATAGCTCACCCATGCTACTCATCTCAAATTTAGAATGCATTAGGTTGGAAAACCTTCTGCACAATTTGGAGTCAGTATAACCAAAAATAATATCGTCTACCTAAATCTGTACTAGTAGGGTATGGGACTTATGGGTTCTAATGAAAAGAGTTTGGTCTACTCTACCCCTTATAAATCCATTTTCCAAGAGAAAGCATGCTAGGGTCTCATACCATGCTCTAGGAGCTTGCTTGAGACCATATAATGCTTTATTCAATCTAAAAACATAATCAGGATAAGTTGGAGAGATAAAACCTGGAGGTTGTCTGACATATACTTCCTCTTTGATGTCTCCATTTAGAAATGCACTTTTGACATCCATCTGATATACATTGAAGCCTTTATGTGCTGCATAAGCTAAAAATATTCTGATGGATTCTAATCTTGCAACTGGTGCAAAGGTCTGGTCGTGGTCTATACCTTCTTCTTGAGAGTATCCCTGAGCAACTAGCCTTGCCTTGTTCCTTATAATTACTCCTTGATCATCTAGTTTGTTTCTGAATACCCATTTTGTTCCAACAATGGAGTGATCCTTAGGCTTTGGCACTAGTTCCCATACTTTGTTTCTTTCAAATTGATGCAACTCCTCTTGTATTGCAATGATCCAGTGTGGATCTTGCTCTGCATCTTGAATGGACTGAGGTTCAATTTGAGATAGGAAGCAGGTGTGCAACAGGTTTTGGTTGACCTGATTTCTGGTTTGCACACCAGCTGAGATGTCTCCAATTATTTGGGAAATTGGATGGTCTCTTAATGTTACTAAATCAACAGGGGGTGTTGATTGTTCACCAACCTGTGTTGTTGTTTCCTCTTGTGGTACAACAACTAGCTCTTCAAGTTGTTCTTCAATATGTTGAGCACTTTCTTCATCTTCACTGCTTTCATCCCTTTGGGTAACCTGTAACTTGTTCAGGTCTTCAACTAGAGAATGTTCCTGCAAGGGTTCTATGGTAGAAGAAATCTTCTCCTTGAAAGACATGTTAGATTCATCAAATGATATATGAACAGATTCCTCAATTTTTAAAGATGATTTATTATAAACCCTATAAGCCTTGCTGATCATGGAGTATCCCAAAAACACTCCTTCATCAGCTTTGGCTTGAAATTTTGCTAAATATTTCTTGTCATTGTTATGAATGTAGCAAATACAACCAAAGACTCTAAAGTAATCAACTTTAGTTTTCTTCCCTTTGAGTAATTCATAGGGAGTCTTTCCCTTTAGTTTATGTATCAAACTTCTATTCAGCACATAGTTGGAGGTGTTCACTGCCTCTGCCCAAAAGGATAGAAGAAGGTGAGCATCTGACAACAATGTAGTGGCAGATTCAATAAGGGTTCTATTTTTCCTTTCAGCTACCCCATTTTGTTGAGGAGTTCTAGGAGCTGAGAAAGTATGCATGATCCCTTCACTCTGACAGAACTCTTGCATAAGAAGAGAATCAAACTCTGTCTCATGATCACTTCTGATCAGGGCAATGTGAGTATTGAACTCAATCTGTATGCATTTGAGAAACTCTGTCAGACACTTAAAGTTATCAGACTTCTTCCTTAGAAAGAACACCCAAGTGAATCTAGAGAAGTCATCTACAACTACTAAAGTGTAGGATTTCCCTCCTAGGCTTTGTACTGTGATGGGTCCAAAAAGATTCATGTGTAATAGATACAATATCCTAGGTGAATCACTCTTATTAAGTGACTTAAAGCTGTTTTTAGTTTGCTTGCCTAATTGACAAGCCCTGCAGAGTCCTTCCTTCTTGTAGGGGCCAGAAGGTAGTCCTCTAACAAGGTTGTCCTTGGATAGCCTAGCAATAGTTCTAAGGATGCAATTAATGCAGACCAACGGCTATTCTTCTCAGAGAATGTTTTTCTATTCTGTATCAGAGAATAAAAGCAGAGAATTTTGAATTTATCATATAGAATACAGAGAGAGACAGATACACAGACACACAGACAAACATCAGTAATCTTTAACAAATATTCTGTCTCAAAGAATTCTCAAGAACACACATCCAGGGAGATCAAATGCTTTTCTAAAATCTTCAGATCTCTCTAGTTTTCAAGTGTTCAAGGCCAACATATTTCAAGACTCCAGACATCCAACATTTCAGCTATTGCTAAAATCATCTATTACTGGAGTTCAACTTTTGAAGGCCTATCACCCTACAGCAAAGCTTCTTTTCCTGAAGATCTCAAGGACTCAGGGGGAGCTTTGACACCATCAATCCACATAGTCTTCTCAGTTGTCTGAGAAAGAGAAGACTTCCATCACTCTCTCACCCCCTCTCTATAAAGGGTTTCTCATACTCCCTTCAAAAGTTTGAGCTTGGTTTTTGAGAACCTTGTCAAAAGCTCATTGGTGGCAAGACACCTGACCAAAAAATCTGATTTGGTTTTTGAGCAGCTTATCAAAAGCTCATTGGTGCCCAGGACACCTGATCAACTCATCCTGCAGTGGATTCCTACCTAGGGTGGTAGAAGAGTGGATGTACCCAAGTTTAGGGGAACCACTATATTTCCTTGTGTCTTCTGGTTTTGCTTGTCTTTATTTTTGTTTCTGGCCTTGATTATTCTGTGATTAGCTTTTGATTTATTTAGTTCTGTGATTAGATTTATTAATGCTTCCCTGCTCACTCATATTACAACAATTGTTGTAAAAAGTTTCAAAGCACCATATACTCTATTCACCCCCCCTCTACAGTATATCAGATCTAGCTGCACTTTCACATCTATTAATAATAATAAACAGATAAGCCAAGGTATGACAAGTCCATTAATAATAATAATAAAGACATTATTTGCTTTGGTTGCAGGAAACCAGGGCACATAGTTCCTGACTGTCCAGAGAACAAAAATAAGGACAGAAGGGACAGGAAAGAAAGAAGAAAGGAGAAAGACTCCAAAAGGAAATGACAATGTAAGGTGATAATTTCTGTGATTTCTGATTACTATCTGGGATGTTATATATCTCTGTGGTTCTGCAATGTCTAGCTTGTTGCTTTTCTGTTTTGCTGCTTGTATGTTGTTATTTAACTTTTCCAAAGTCTGTAAATAGTAATCCTAACCCAAATAGGGGGAGATTGTTGGAACACCCTATTACTAATTTGTGTCAGGATCACTATGTCTCTAGGAAACAAATGCTTGTCCTCTTGTATAGCTCAAAAGGTCAATTAGAATTGAGTCTAAGGGTTAGAAATCTAGGTTTGGAAGCTGCCCTCAACGATATGACTTAGTCTAAGGGTTAGAAGTCTAAGGGTCAGATCGTCGAGCTCCGTTCGACGGTCGACTATGGCTGAGATCAGGTACTTGAGATAGTCGTGTTGAGCTCGACGATATGACTTAGTCTCCAAACAGAAAATCCTGGTCTTGAGGGCAGCTTCCAAACCTAGACTTCTAACCCTTAGACTCAATTCTAATTGACCTTTTGAGCTATACGGGAGGTCAAGTATTTGTTTCCTAGAGACATAGTGATCCTGACCAAAATTAGTAATAGGGTGTTCCAACAATCTCCCCCTATTTGGGTTAGGATTACTATTTACAGACTTTGGAAAAGTTAAATAACAACATACAAGCAGCAAAACAGAAAAGCAACAAGCTAGACATTGCAGAACCACAGAGATATATAACATCCCAGATAGTAATCAGAAATCACAGAAATTGTCACCTTACATTGTCATTTCCTTTCCTTGCCCTTAACAAGTTTGATTTCTCTGTTAGGATTGAGGGCTTCTTTCTTTGATCTGGTATCATCTGATGCACCTAATGATATTTGCTGTTTAGGCCTGGGAACTACAGCTTCAGGATGCAGTTCCATATACCTGTCAGAATCAAAGAATTTGCTTGAAGCATATCTTTCTAGCTCTTTCTTTCTCTGTTCAGACATTTTTGAGATATTAGATGAATCTTTTCCTTGCTCTCTAGCCTTTTTGATCTGATCTAGTGCAGCTAGTTCTTTCAATCTTGCAGTCCAAGCAGCTGGATTGTTCTCAGGGTCCTCAAAAGGTACTGGTGGCTCATATCTGTTTGAAGGATTGTCCTGAGGAGGCCTGGAAGACACAGTTTCTTTCAGTTTATAGGGAAAAGGACCAGATGTGGTATCAGAAGAAATTTGTCCTTCCCTAGAGTATGGGTGCCGCCTTGAGTATCCTTTGGAGTAGACTTGGACTTCTCTTTGATTTCCTTTGTATCCTCCTCTCCTAGATTGGGAACCCCTGGATTGGCTTCCCCTATGGTAAGATCTAGCATGAGGCTGATAGGGAGCTTGGCTTCTAGTAGGGGGTTGAGCAGCAAAACTTCCACCTGCACCTGCATCAGGAGGAGGTGGTGGAGGAGGATGAGAGTGTTGGAATTGTGAGGAACCCTTTTCATATTTTCTCTTCTTTTTCATTGCTTTCAGTTGGTTCTTGGAGTACTGCATCCAGTGTTCAGTGATAGGGCAGTCATGAAGAATGTAGTATGGAATATCATTGTTATCTTTGACCTTGGCAGGAGGTACTCTCTTCATGGCTTTGCTCCTTGCCTTTCTTTTCCTGGCAATGGTAGCAGAAGAGTCATTAGAGTCTATTCTGAACTCATCACTTTCAGAACTCTGGTCATCATAAATGGTATCTATTTTCTTCATCAGATCTTTCTTGAGCTGTACAGAAGCAGATGAAGCAGCAGAGGGTGTAGCAGTAGGTGTTGAAGCAGTAACAGCAGTGACAGCAGCAGATAGAGAAGGTGTTGCAATTGGAATAGAAGCAGTAACAACAGCAGCAGCAACTATAGGCTCTAGAGAAGTGACAGCAGCAACAACAGTTTCACTCACAGCAACATCATCAGTAGAAATATCATCAGAAATTGCAGAAGGCTCAAACTCAGGTGCCTCTGACATATGAATTTCCTTGGAGATTGGCTCAACAGCAATAACAGAAGTATCAGTAGTAGTATCAAAAAGTTCAGCAGCAGTAGAGGCAACAACATCAGAAGCAACAGCAATGCTTTCATCAAAGAAGCAGCAGCATACACTGAGTTGACAAAAGAGGTGATGATACTGGGGTCACAGCAAGAGAATGGCACAAGTGCCTTGGATAAATCCTCCGGAGGCTGGACAGCAACTGGCTCTGGAAGACATCTGAAATAAAACTGATCAAAGTTTGAAAGCAAAGACCTAAGGTCTATTTCAAAGACTGCAGCAGGATCTTGAGACACAGCAGCAGCAGCAGCAGCAAGAACAGGAGCTGAAGACACAGCAGCAGCAGCAGCAGACAGGCTCACAGAAACAGCAGCAACAGCAGCAGCAGGAAGACTCACTTCATAGGGCATCTCCCCCTGCCTAGATTCAGACAAGGCTGGATCAAGGCACACTGTTGTAGGGGCTGCCTGAGGGAATAGAGATGAGAGCCTGGCAGAGAGAGCTGCCACTGATAGGTGTAATGGAGCCAAGGAGGTCGCCAAAAGAAGAGATAGCCTGGGGGATAGCAGTTCATACAACCTGTCAGCAAGGGCTGGGATGTCTACTTGCTCAAGGGTTACTGGAGCAGAGGTAGAAGATGGAGGAGCAGCTGAGGGTGAGGGTAGTGGAGAGCTGGTGAATGGTGGAAGGGATGGCTGAGGTGTGGGTAAGGTGGGTATGGAGGACAGTGGGATGGAGATAGATGGGGTGAATGTGGGTTGGTCAATAATTTCCTGTAGAAGGTCTTGATAGGAAGTGGAGGATGAGGGTAGCTCAGGAGGAGAGGATGGTGAATCATCCATAAAGGAATCATCAATGAGGGTGAAGGATGGAATGGAGGGAGATGAAGTGGCATCTGGTTGAGGGTAGGAGAGTAATGGATGGAATTGTTCTTCTGGTGTTGGGAGAATAGGTACTGGAGATGGTGTGGATGTTGGAGAGGGGCTGGAGATGATGATGGTGGATGGAGTTGGAATGGTAGATGGTATGGGAAGGGATGGAATTGGAGGAGGAGGAGGAGGAGAGGCAACATCAGCAGGCAGGTCATCTGCAGGGGCATAGACCTGTGGGGAAGTGACTCTGAGAGTCCTTGTGCCTGAAGGAGTGCTGGAGGAGGGCCTGCTGGGCTTGCTGATTTGTCTGTCCCATTTACCAAACAGGGCACAAGACAGTCTCTTGGAAGCATTGATATGGATTCCAGAGGAGACCAGCAGAGCAGGGCACCTATGCTGCAGAAACACCCCAACAATCCTTCCAAAGTTGACAAACTTTTGTTTATCTTCTTCTTGATAAGGTCAAAGAAGACTTCTCCCCAATTCAGATTTTTCCTGTCTACAAGGGCTCCCATGAGGCAGAGCTGATACCTTGAGATTGTATCATAGGCAGAGTGCTTAGCCAGTAGCACTTTCCCAACTACATATGCCATGAATCTGTATTCCACAGATAGGTGCTTTTTCAAGAGCTTGCTAGGGTTGGCCTCAGAATGACCCATTCTGGCAAGCAGGTCAGAATACTCTTCTCCAGACAAGTCAGCAGTATCTTCACCATTTCTCAACTCAAAAACCTCTGATAAAGTTGCTGGGGTTAGAGGTACTTGGGTGCCAGATATTGACCCAACAATGGTGGAGTTGTCTTGATTGTGGGCAGTGTAGACCCATTCTTTGATCTCATCAAATGCAAGCTTGATCCTTGTGGTCATAATTGCTGTCAGGTTCTGCTCTTTGAATAGCCCCAAAATATCTTGAAAGACCTGGTCGGTTGTGCTGAAGGATTCCATGTCGATGTCGAAGCCAGCATCAAACTTCATTGCGGCGAGAACAGCAACAGACACAGCCATGGGTACCTGCAAAAATTCAACAAACAAAACGACCAAGTGCAGAACTGTTTGGAGGGAAAGAAAGTTCATGTAGAGAAATCGAAAGTGCAAAGGAGAACGACGGCGAAAAATGAATTTTATATTAGGGTTCGACGCAGAATTGGAAAGATCGTTGAACTCAGTTCGACGATCGAGGCTTCTAAAGGAATCTGAAGAGTCTTCAACATCGTCGATCTCCGTTCGACGATATTGGAGAGCGTCGAGCTCTGTTCGATGATCGTTCAAAGAACAAGATCGTCGAGCGCCGTTCGACGATCGTTGACCGAAAGAGATAGTTCATACTATCTGAGAAACGCTGAACTCAGGTCGACGATTTCGGAAATCGTCGATCTCCGTTCGACGATCTGGGGGAAAATCGTCGAACGCAGTTCAGAGACCAGAAAAGCTCTAGACACTAAGAAAAATCAAGATGTTTGCCTAGTCTTGGTCAATTTTTAAGCTTTCAAAATCTTGGATATTATTTAAGACTTCCTCCATCTAACATTCCTAACTGATTTAGGAAGAAGGTGTGTTTCTTTTCATCCAAGGGTTTGGTGAAAATATCTCCCCTTTGTAAATCAGTTGGGATATATTGTAGTTCAATTTTATTCTTTTCAACATTATCCCTTAAGAAATGATGTCTAATCTCTATGTGTTTTGTCCTACTATGGAGGACTGGATTTTGAGCTATAGAAATAGCACTGGTGTTATCACAAAAGATTTTAGACTTCTCTAAGTTGTAGCCATAGTCTAGGAGTTGGTTTTGAATCCACAAGATTTGTGAACAACAACTGCCTGCAGCCATATATTCAGCTTCAGTAGTTGAAGTTGACACAGATGTTTGTTTCTTACAAAACCAAGAGACAAGTCTGTCACCCAGGAACTGACAAGTTCCACTGGTGCTTTTGCTGTCAATTCTGCATTCAGCATAGTCAGCATCAGAGAATCCAGTTAAATCAAATGTTGAATCTTTTGGATACCAGAGACCTAGATTTGGACAACTTTTAACATACCTGAGAATCCTCTTTACTAGTGTTAGGTGTGACTCTCTAGGGCTTACTTGGAACCTAGCACATATACATGTAGCAAACATTATATCTGGTCTACTAGCTGTAAGGTACAGTAAAGAGCCAATCATTGCTCTATATGTTGTCTGATCAACAGGTTTCCCATGTTCATCAGCATCCAATACAGCATTAGTAGGCATGGGTGTTTTCATACAAGATGCTTCAGACATGCCAAATTTCTTAACCAATTCATTTGCATATTTGGTTTGAGAAATAAAGATGCCTTCAGCATGCTGCTTGACTTGCAGTCCTAGGAAGAAGGATAGCTCACCCATGCTACTCATCTCAAATTTAGAATGCATTAGGTTGGAAAACCTTCTACACAATTTGGAGTCAGTAGAACCAAAAATAATATCGTCTACATAAATCTGTACTAGTAGGGTATGGGACTTATGGGTTCTAATGAAAAGAGTTTGGTCTACTCTACCCCTTATAAATCCATTTTCCAAGAGAAAACATGCTAGGGTCTCATACCATGCTCTAGGAGCTTGCTTGAGATCATATAATGCTTTATTCAATCTAAAAACATAATCAGGATAAGTTAGAGAGATAAAACCTGGAGGTTGTCTGACATATACTTCCTCTTTGATGTCTCCATTTGGAAATGCACTTTTGACATCCATCTGATATACCTTGAAGCCTTTATGTGCTGCATAAGCTAAAAATATTCTGATGGCTTCTAATCTTGCAACTGGTGCAAAGGTCTGGTCGTATTCTATCCCTTCTTCTTGAGAGTATCCCTGAGCAACTAGCCTTGCCTTGTTCCTTATAATTACTCCTTGATCATCCAGCTTGTTTCTGAATACTGATTTTGTTCCAACAATGGAGTGATCCTTAGGCTTTGGCACTAGTTCCCATACTTTGTTTCTTTCAAATTGATGCAACTCCTCTTGCATTGCAATGATCCAGTGTGGATCTTGCTCTGCATCTTGAATGGACTGAGGTTCAATTTGAGATAGGAAGCAGGTGTGCAACAGGTTTTGGTTGACCTGATTTCTGGTTTGCACACCAGCTGAGATGTCTCCAATTATTTGGGAAATTGGATGGTCTCTTGATGTTACTAAATCAACAAGGGGTGTTGATTGTTCACCAAGCTGTGTTGTTGTTTACTCTTGTGGTACAACAACTAGCTCTTCAAGTTATTCTTCAATATGTTGAGCACTTTCTTCATCTTCACTGCTTTCATCCCTTTGGGTAACCTGTAACTTGTTCAGGTCTTCAACTAGAGAATGTTCCTGCAAGGGTTCTATGGTAGAAGAAATCTTCTCCTTGAAAGACATGTTAGATTCATCAAATGATATATGAACAGATTCCTCAATTTTTAAAGATGATTTATTATAAACCCTATAAGCCTTGCTGATCATGGAGTATCCCAAAAACACTCCTTCATCAGCTTTGGCTTGAAATTTTGCTAAATATTTCTTGTCATTGTTATGAATGTAGCAAATGCAACCAAAGACTCTAAAGTAATCAACTTTAGGTTTCTTCCCTTTGAGTAATTCATAGGGAGTCTTTCCCTTTAGTTTATGTATCAAACTTCTATTCAGCACATAGTTGGAGGTGTTCACTGCCTCTGCCCAAAAGGATAGAGGAAGGTGAGCATCTGACAACAATGTAGTGGCAGATTCAATAAGGGTTCTATTTTTCCTTTCAGCTACCCCATTTTGTTGAGGAGTTCTAGGAGCTGAGAAAGTATGCCTGATCCCTTCACTCTGACAGAACTCTTGCATAAGAAGAGAATCAAACTCTGTCCCATGATCACTTCTGATCAGGGCAATGTGAGTATTGAACTCAATCTGTATGCATATGAGAAACTCTGTCAGACACTTAAAGTTATTAGACTTCTTCCTTAGAAAGAACACCCAAGTGAATCTAGAGAAGTCATCTACAACTACTAAAGTGTAGGATTTCCCTCCTAGGCTTTGTACTGTGATGGGTCCAAAAAGATCCATGTGTAACAGATACAATATCCTAGGTGAATCACTCTTATTAAGTGACTTGAAGTTGTTATTAGTTTGCTTGCCTAATTGACAAGCCCTGCAGAGTCCTTCCTTCTTGTAGGGGCCAGAAGGTAGTCCTCTAACAAGGTTGTCCTTAGATAGCCTAGCAATAGTTCTAAGGTTTAGGTGTCCTAGTCTCTTATGCCATAAAATATTTGGTCTACAGACAGAATTAAACAAGCAAATATCTACATCAGTTGAAAGAAAATCTACTAGATAGATGTTACATTTCCTTTTACCTGTCAACACAGTTGTGTTGTCCTCTGACTTGATTTTGCATAATTCTTTGCTGAAGGTCACCTGGTAGCCTTCATCACACAGCTGACTGATGCTTATTAAGTTGTGCTTCAGTCCTTCCACATAAGCTACCTTTTTGAAAGTTACTGATCCAATCTGGACTTGCACCATATCCTTTAGTCTGTCCAAAGTTTGAATCACCAAAGATAACTTTGGGTCCAAGCTTGGCTCTAAAGGAAGTGAGGTTGTCCTTATTCCCTGTCATGTGCTTAGAGCACCCACTATCCAAGTACCATTGCTGGTTAGATGTTGGATAGGTCTTCACCTGCACATAAGACAATTCATTTGTTTTTGACCCAGTTTACCTTGGGCCTAGGTTGATAACCTTTAAATTCTGAAATGAAAGACATCCCAGGTTGACTCTTATATCCTTCAGGATGATATCTCCTTGGAGGTATAATCCATTCAGTATAAGGGTTAAAGATTTGGGATGAAGGACCCTTAGGATTGAATTTTGATTTGCCCTTGAAAAATTTTCCAGAGCTCTGACCTCTGTTCGACGATCTTGGAGCTGCGTTCGACGATCTTGGGTCAGATCGTCGAGATCCGTTCGACGGTCAACTATGGCTGAGATCAGGTACTTGAGATCGTCGAGCTGCGTTCGACGATTTTGCCTGAGATCGTCGATCTGCATTCGGCGATCGTCGATCTCCGTTTGGCGATCGTCGATCTCCGTTCGACGATTTCTGCTGGGACTTAGTTTTCTGGGGCAGATCAAAATTTTTCCTAGCAACCTCTACAACTCCCTTTCCTTTATCAGAAATGAATTTGATTGGAGTTGTTAGAACTATGGGTTGGCTGGATGAAGCACCCAAGCCCAGTGTACTGTTAAATCTGGAGTTCACTGTGCTTGTGATGTCCATCAGCTTGATGCTTCTCCCATTAAGGGATTCTTCAAGCTTCTTGGCCTCAGACAGCTCACTTTTCAGTGAAGCTATCTTCTCCCTACAGCACTCCAACTCCTGAGAGAGTTTGAGGTTTTCTGATTTTAAAGTATTATGTTCAGATAAATGATTTCTGAGAGAGATAATTTCTTTCTCAGATTTTAGCAGGTCTAAACACAATGCTTTAAATTCAGATTTAAAGTCCTCTGAATTAAAATCAAAAGAACTGATTACCTGATCTTCTTCAGGTTGAGTCTCTGAATCTGACTCTGACTCTTCTTCTTCTGAATTATGCTGTGAGGCATTGATTGCCATCATGCAGAACTCTTTTTCTTCTGCATCATCCTCATCATCACTAGAGCTGGATGAGGCTTCTGACTCCTCTTCAGTTTCATTCCAGGATTCAGCAACAAACCCCTTTCTTGTATGTTTGTTTTTGCTTGATGAGGGTTTGCCATTGTCATTCCTTTTGGAGTCTTTCTCCTTTCTTATTTCTTTCCTGTCCCTTCTGTCCTTATTTTTGTTCTCTGGACAGTCAGGAACTATGTGCCCTGGTTTCCTGCAACCAAAGCAAATAATGTCTTTATTATTATTATTAATGGACTTGTCATACCTTGGCTTATCATGTTCCTTGTATAATCTCCTTCTGAAGTCCTTTCTGGCCATCTTATAAAATCTTTTGGCCAACAGACTGAGCAGTTCATCATTGCCTGTGACTTTGTCTTCAGGCTGATCTTCAGTTGCCTTGAAGGCTATGGTCTTCTCTTTTCTTGTGGCTGGTGAGGCAGCCTTCTGTTCTTCTTCTCTATTTTTGATAAGTAGCTCATAAGATTTGAGCTTACCCAATAGAGCTTCAGTAGTGATCTCATTCAGACTTCTGGCATCCTTAATTGGCCAGATTCTTGAATCCCAAGTGCTAGGAAAGCACATTAGAATCTTGTCATTGAGTTCAGTTAGTGAGATCTCTTTATCCAATGTTCTGAGTTCACTGACAATTAGACTGAGCCTGTTGTACATATCTCCCACTGACTCAGTTTCTCCCTTCTTGAAATTCTCATATTGAGATATGAGGTGGGATCTCCTATCCTTTCTCTCATCAGCTGAGCCTGAGACTATTTCTGAGAGTTTGTCCCAAATTTCCTTTGCTGAATTGCATTCAGCCACCTTTTGAAATATATCATCAGACATTGTCTGGGCCAAGATGTTCATAGCCTTGGCATCAGCTACCTTCCATCTCTTGATATCAGCATCTGTTCCTGATGGAGGTGGAACGACATTTGTACTGGAGTTCTCTGGAGGTCTTGGACACACTGTCAAAACAGAGTTAAAAATATCTTCGTCAATAAAATTCATGTATAGTCTGATCCTTGCTTTCCAAAGTGCAAACTTAGATAGATTGCACACTAGAGGTGTGGTGCTAGCATAATCTTTGTTTTGGGCCATGATTTGTGAAAACAAAATCTAATAATAAACTACAAAAGAAAAGCAGATCTAACTAGGGATCTTTGGGTTCAGGTGTTAGCCTGTGCAACCACCAAGGTGTGGTATGTTTAACCAACCTGCCTCTGATACCAATTGAAAGTGCAGCTAGATCTGATATACTCTAGAGGGGGTGAATAGAGTATATGGTGCTTTGAAACTTTTTACAACAATTGTTGTAATATGAGTGAGCAGGGAAGCAGTAATAAATCTAATCATAGAACTAAATAAATCAAAAGCTAATCACAGAATAATCAAGGCCAGAAACAAAAATAAAGACAAGCAAAACCAGAAGACACAAGAAAATATATTGGTTCCCCTAAACTTGGGTACATCCACTCTTCTACCACCCTAGGTAGGAATCCACTGCAGGATGAGTTGATCAGGTGTCCTGGGCACCAATGAGCTTTTGATAAGGTGCTCAAAAACCAAATCAGATTTTTTGATCAGGTGTCTTGCCACCAATGAGCTTTTGACAAGGTGCTCAAAAACCAAGCTCAAACTTTTGAAGGGAGTTTGAGAAACCCTTTACAGAGAGGGGGTGAGAGAGTCATGGAAGTCTTCTCTTTCTCAGACAACTGAGAAGACTATGTGGATTGATGGTGTCAAAGCTCCCCCTGAGTCCTTGAGATCTTCAGGAAAAGAAGCTTTGCTGTAGGGTGATAGGCCTTCAAAAGTTGAACTCCAGCAATAGATGATTTCAGCAATAGCTGAAATGTTGAATGTCTGGTGTCTTGAAATATGTTGGCCTTGAACAGTTGAAAACTAGAGAGATCTGAAGATTTTAGAAAAGGATTTGATCTCCCTGGATGTGTGTTCTTGAGAATTCTTTGAGACAGAATATTTTGTTGAAGATTACTGATGTTTGTCTGTGTGTCTGTGTATCTGTCTCTCTCTATATTCTATATGAGAAATTCAAAATTCTCTGTGTTGGAACACCCTATTACTAATTTGGGTCAGGATCACTATGTTTCTAGGAACCTTTGCTTGACCTCCTGTATAGCTTAAAAGGTCAATTAGGATTGAGTCTAAGGGTTAGAAGTCTAGGTTTGGAAGCTGCCCTGAAGACCAAGTTTTTCTGTCTGGAGACCAAGTCTGATCGTCGAGCTCAGCACGACGATTCGTCGAACTCCGGTCGACGATCGTCTAGCTCAACTTCGACAGATCGTCGAGCTCCATTCGACGATCGCTGAGCTCAACTTCATAATATCGTCGAACTCCATTCGACGATCGGTGAGCTCAGTTCGACGATTTTGACTCTGCATTGGATCTTTATCTCTGAGCTCAGTTCGACGATCTTTGAGCTCAGATCGACGATTATTTTGCTGCTTAAGATTTCCTGATCGCTGAGCTCAGCTCGACGATAGCAGAGCTCAGTTCGACGATTTCAGATAACTTCCAGAATTCAAATTCAAATCAGTTAAGAGTTATTCTGCAATTAATTCAGAGATTTGCTAGCCGTTTACATTCAATTCTGGACCAAGTTTCAAGGGATTTTTCAAGGAATAATTCTGTAGACTTTCCTCCAGAAGAGATTATGCAATTAAGGATGCAATCAATGCAGACCAACGGCTATCCTTGACAGAGAATGATATTCTATTCTGGAACAGAGAATAAAAGACAGAATGGTTTTTGAATCTCTAAGAAGAAGAACAAGAAGAGAACACACAATACAGATTACAGAGACTCATTCAAAATCTTCTGTCAAAAAGAATTCTGAAGAACACTCATCCAAGGAGATCTAGTTTTCAAATCTTCAGATCTCTTCATCTTTCAAAGTGTTCAAGGCCAACATCATTTCAAGACTCCAGACACTCAACATTTCAGCCATTGCTGAAATCATCCATTGCTGGAGTTCAATATTTGAAGGCCTATCACCCTCAAGCAAAGCTTTTCTTCCTGAAGATTTCAAGGATTCAGGGGGAGCTTTGACATCAATCCACTTAGTCTTCTCAGCTATTTGAGAAAGAGAAAACTGCCATCACTCTCTCACCCCACTCTGTAAAGGGTTCTTCAAACTCCCTTCAAAAGTTTGAACATGGTTTTTGAGCACCTTGTCAAAAGCTCATTGGTGGCAAGACACCTGATCAAAAAATCTGCTTTGGTTTTTGAGCACCTTATCAAAAGCTCATTGGTGCCCAGGACACCTGATCAACTCATCCTGCAGTGGATTCCTACCTAGGGTGGTAGAAGAGTGGATGTACCCAAGTTTGGGGAACCACTATATTTCCTTGTGTCTTCTGGTTCTGCTTGTTTACTTTTTGTTTCTGGCCTTGATTTGTCTGTGACTAGTTTTTGTTTACCTTAGTATTGTGGTTAGAATTTTTATTGCTTCCCTGCTTACACTTACTACAACAATTGTTGTAAAAGCTTGTAAAAGTTTTTAAAGCACCATATACTCTATTCACCCCCCTCTAGAGTATATCAGATCTAGTTGCCCTTTCAATTGGTATCAAAGCCAGGTTGGTTAAACATACCATATCTGATTGGTTGTACAGGCTAACACCTGAACCCCAAGATCCCAAACTAGATCTGTTTTTCTTCTGTATTTTATTATTAGTTTTTGTTTGCACAAATCATGGCCCAAAACAAAGATTATGCTAGCACCAGACCTCCAATGTGCAATCTTTCCAAGTTTGCACTTTGGAAAGCAAGGATTAGACTTTACATGAATTCTATTGACGAAGATATTTTTAATTCTGTTTTGACAGTGTGTCCAAGACCCCCAGAGAGCACAAGCACAAATGCTGTTCCACCTCCATCAGGAACAGATGCTGACATCAAAAAATGGAAAGTAGCTGATGCCAAGGCTATGAACATTCTAGCCCAGACAATGTCAGATGACATATTTCAAAAGGTAGCTGAATGCAATTCAGCCAAGGAGATTTGGGACAAGCTCTCAGAAATAGTCTCAGGCTCAGCTGATGAGAGAAAGGACAGAAGATCTCATCTCATTTCCCAATATGAGAACTTCAAGAAGGGAGAGACTGAGTCAGTGGGAGACATGTACAACAGATTGAGTCTAATTGTCAGTGAACTAAGGACATTGGACAAAGAGATTTCTCTGACAGAACTTAATGACAAGATCCTAATGTGCTTCCCCAGCACTTGGGATTCAAGAATCTGGCCAATTAAAGATGCCAGAAGTCTAAATGAAATCACCACTGAAGCCTTGTTGGGTAAGCTCAAATCCTATGAGCTACTCATCAAGAATAGAGAGGAAGAACAGAAGGCTGCTTCACCAGCCACAAGGAAAGAGAAGACCATAGCCTTTAAGGCAACTGAGGATCTGCCTGAAGATAAGAGCACAGGCAATGATGAACTACTCAGCTTGTTGGCCAAAAGATTCTACAAGATGGCCAGAAAGGACTTCAGAAGAAGATCATATAAGGAGCAGGACACGCCAAGGTATGACAAGTCCATTAGCAACAATAAAGACATTATCTGCTTTGGTTGCAGGAAACCAGGGCACATAGTTCCTGACTGTCCAGAGAACAAGACCAAGGACAGAAGGGACAGAAAAGAAAGAAGAAAGGAGAAAGACTCCAAAAGGAATGGAAGTGGCAAACCTTCTTCAAGCAAAAATAAGCATACAAGAAAAGGGTTTGTTGCTGAATCCTGGAGTGAGACAGAAGAGGAGTCAGAAGCCTCTTCTAGCTCAAGTGATGATGAGGATGATGCAGAAGAAAAGGAGTTCTGCATGATGGCAATCAATGCCTCACAGCACAACTCAGAGGAAGAGGAGTCAGAGTCAGACTCAGAGACTCAACCTGAAGAAGATCAGGTAATTAGTTCTTTTGATTTTAGTTCAGAAGATTTTAAATCTGAATTTAAAGCACTGTGTTTAGACCTGCTAAAGTCTGAGAAAGAGATTATCTCTCTCAGAAATCAATTATCTGAACACAATGTTTTAAAGTCAGAAAACCTCAAACTCTCTCAGGAGTTGGAGAACTGTAGGGAACAGATAGCCACACTGAAAAGTGAGCTCTCTGAGGCCAAGAAGCTTGAAGAATCTCTTAATGGGAGAAGCATCAAGCTGATGGACATCACAAGCACAGTGAACTCTAGATTTAACAGTACACTGGGCTTGGGTGCCTCATCCAGCCAACCTATTGTTCTAACAACTCCCATCAAGTTTATTTCTGACACGTGAAAGGGAGTTGTAGAGGTTGCTAGGAAAAATTCTGATCTGCCTCAGAAAACTAAGTCCCAGCAGAAATCGTCGAACGGAGATCGACGATCGCCGAATAAAGATCGACGATCGCCGAACGCAGCTCGACGATCTCAGCAAAAGTCGTCGAACGCAGGTCGACGATCTCATATACCTGACCTCAGCCATAGTTGACCGTCGAACGGAGCTCGACGATCTGACCCAAGATCGTCGAACGCAGCTCCAAGATCGTCGAACAGAGGTCAGAACTCTGGAAACTTGTTTAAAGGCAAATCAAAATTGAATCCTAAGGGTTCTTCATCCCAAACCTTTAACCCTTATACTGAATGGATTTTACCTCCAAGGAGATATCATCCTGAAGGATATAAGAGTCAGCCAGGGATGTCTTTCATTTCTGAATTTAGAGGTTATCAACCTAGGCCCAAGGTAAACTGGGTCAAAAACAAATGAATTGTTTTATGTGCAGGTGAAGACCTATCCAACATCTAACCAGCAATGGTACTTGGATAGTGGGTGCTCTAAGCACATGACAGGGAACAAGGACAACCTCACATCCTTCAGAGCCAAGCTTGGACCCAAAGTTATCTTTGGTGACTCCAACTTTGGACAGACTAAAGGATATGGTGCAGTCCAGATTGGATCAGTAACCTTCAAGAAGGTAGCATATGTGGAAGGACTGAAGCACAACCTAATCAGCATTAGTCAGCTGTGTGATGAAGGATACCGGGTGACCTTCAGCAAAACCTTATGCAAAATCAAGTCAGAGGACAACACAACAGTGTTGACAGGTATAAGGAAAGGTAACATCTACTTAGTAGATTTTCTTTCAACTGATATAGATATCTGCTTGTTTAATTCAGTCTGTAGACCAAATGTTTTATGGCATAAGAGATTAGGACACCTAAACCTTAGAACTATTGCTAGGATATCCAAGGACAACCTTGTTAGAGGACTACCTTCTGGCCCCTACAAGAAGGAAGGACTCTGCAAGGCCTGTCAACTGGGCAAGCAAACTAAAAACAGTTTTAAGTCACTTAATAAGAGTGATTCACCTAGGATATTGTATCTGTTACACATGGATCTATTTGGACCCATCACAGTACAAAGCCTAGGAGGGAAATCCTACACTTTAGTAATTGTAGATGACTTCTCTAGATTCACTTGGGTGTTCTTTCTAAGGAAGAAGCCTGATAACTTTAAGTGTCTGACAGAGTTTCTCAAATGTATACAGATTGAGTTCAATACTCACATTGCCCTGATCAGAAGTGATCATGGGACAGAGTTTGATTCTCTTCTTATGCAAGAGTTCTGTCAGAGTGAAGGGATCAGGCATACTTTCTCAGCTCCTAGAACTCCTCAACAAAATGGGGTAGCTGAAAGGAAAAATAGAACCCTTATTGAATCTGTCACTGCATTGTTGTCAGATGCTCATCTACCTCTATCCTTTTGGTCAGAGGCAGTGAACACCTCCAACTATGTGCTGAACAGAAGTCTGATACATAAACTAAAGGGAAAGACTCCCTATGAATTACTCAAAGGGAAGAAACCTAAAGTTGACTATTTTAGAATTTTTGGTTGTATTTGTTATATTCACAATAATGACAAGAAATATTTAGCAAAATTTCAAGCCAAATCTGATGAAGGAGTGTTTCTGGGATACTCCATGATCAGCAAGGCCTATAGGGTCTATAATAAATCATCTTTGAAAATTGAGGAATCTGTTCATATTTCATTTGATGAAACTAACATGTCTTTCAAGGAGAAGATTCCTTCTACCATAGAACCTTTGCAGGAACACTCTCTAGTTGAAGATATGAACAAGTTACAGGTTGCTCAAGAGGATGAAAGCAGTGAAGATGAAGGGAATGCTCAACACATTGAAGCTTAACTTGAAGAGCCAGTTGTTGTACCACAAGAGGAAACAACAACACAGGTTGGTGAACAATCAACACCCCCTGTTGATTTAGTAACATCAAGAGACCATCCAATTTCCCAAATAATTGGAGAAATCTCAGCTGGTGTGCAAACCAGAAATCAGGTCAACCAAAACCTGTTGCACACCTGCTTCCTATCTCAAATTGAACCTCAGTTCATTCAAGATGCAGAGCAAGATCCACACTGGATCATTGCAATGAAAGAGGAGTTGCATCAATTTGAGAGAAACAAAGTATGGGAACTAGTGCCAAAGCCTCAGGATCATTCCATTGTTGGAACAAAATGGGTATTCAGAAACAAACTGGATGATCAAGGAGTAATAATAAGGAACAAGGCAAGGCTAGTTGCTCAGGGATATTCTCAAGAAGAAGGAATTGACTACGACCAGACCTTTGCACATGTTGCAAGATTGGAAGCCATCAGAATATTTCTAGCTTATGCAGCTCACAAAGGCTTCAAAGTTTATCAGATGGATGTCAAGAGTGCTTTCTTAAATGGAGACATCAAAGAGGAAGTTTATGTCAGACAACCTCCAGGTTTTATCTCTCCAACTTTTCCTGATTATGTTTTTAGATTAAATAAAGCATTATATGGTCTCAAGCAAGCTTCTAGAGCATGGTATGAGACCCTAGCATGCTTTCTCTTGGAAAATGGTTTTATAAGGGGTAGAGTAGACCAAACTCTTTTTATTAGAACCCATAAGTCCCATACCCTACTAGTGCAAATTTATGTAGACGATATCATTTTTGGTTCTACTGACTCAAAATTGTGCAGAAGGTTTTCTAACCTAATGCATTCTAAATTTGAGATGAGTAGCATGGGTGAGCTATCCTTCTTCCTAGGATTGCAAGTCAAACAACATGCTGAAGGCATCTTTATTTCTCAAACCAAATATGCTAATGAACTGGTTAAGAAATTTGGTATGTCTGAGGCATCTTGTATGAAAACACCCATGCCTACCAATGCTGTATTAGATGCTGATGAACATGGGAAACCTGTTGATCAGGCAACATATAGAGCAATGATTGGCTCTTTATTGTATCTTACAGCTAGTAGACCAGATATAATGTTTGCTACATGTATATGTGCTAGGTTCCAAGTAAGCCCTAGAGAGTCACACCTCACTTTAGTAAAGAGGATTCTCAGGTATGTTAAGAGTTGTCCAAATCTAGGTCTCTGGTATCCAAAAGATTCAGCATTTGATTTAACTGGATTCTCAGATGCTGATTATGCTGGATGCAGAATTGACAGGAAAAGCACCAGTGGAACTTGTCAGTTCCTTGGTGACAGACTTGTCTCTTGGTTTTGTAAGAAACAAACATCTGTGTCAACTTCAACTGCTGAAGCTGAATATATGGCTGCAGGCAGTTGTTGTTCACAAATATTGTGGATTCAAAACCAACTCCTAGACTATGGTTACAACTTAGAGAAGTCTAAAATCTTTTGTGACAATACAAGTGCTATTTCCATAGCTCAAAATCCAGTCCTCCATAGTAGGACAAAACACATAGAGATTAGGCATCACTTCTTAAGGGATAATGTTGAAAAGAATAAAATTGAATTGCAATATATCCCAACTGATTTACAAAGGGGAGATATTTTCACCAAGCCTTTGGATGAAAAGAAACACACCTTCTTCCTAAATCAGTTAGGAATGTTAGATGGAGGAAGCCTTAAATAATCTCCAAGATTTTGAAAGCTAAAAATTGACCAAGACTAGGCAAAAATTCTGATTTTTCTTAGTGTCTAGAATTTTTCTGATCTCTGAACTGTGCTCGACGATTTCCCCAAAGATCGTCGAACGGAGATCGACGATTCCCAGAATCGTCGAACTGAGTTCAGCGCCTCTCAGATAGTATGAACTATCTCTTCCGGTCAACGATCGTCGAACGGCGCTCGACGATTTTGTTCACTGAACGATCGTCGAACGGAGCTCGACGCTTTCCAAGATCGTCGAACGGAGATCGACGATGTTGGAGTCTCTTCAGATTCCTTTAGAAGCCTCGATCGTCGAAATGAGTTCAACGATCTTTCCAATTCTGCGTCGAACCCTAATATAAAACTCATTTTTTCGCCGTCGTTCTCTCTTGCGCTTTCGATTTCTCTGCAGGATTTTCTTTCCCTCCAAATAGTCCTACGCTTGGTCGTTTTGTTTGTTGAATTTTGCAGGTACAATGGCTGTGTCAGTTGCAGTTCTAGCCGCAATGAAGTTCGATGCTGGATTCGACATTGATATAGAATCTTTCAATACCACTGATCAAATTTTCCAAGACATTCTGAGTTTATTCAAGGATCAGAATCTGTCTGCCCTCATGACCACTAGAATCAAGCTGGCTTCAGATGAGATAAAGGAGTGGGTCTATACTGCTCATAATCAAGACAACTCTACTATAGTTGGGTCCATTGCTGGAAACCAGGTACCCTTGACCCCCACAGTTTTAACAGAGGTTTTTGGACTGAGAAATGGAGATGATATTGCTGAGTTATCTGGAGAGGATTATTCTGACCTACTTGCCAGGATGGGTCATCCAGAGGGAAACCCTAGCAAGCTATTCAAGAGGAATCTATCTGTTAAATACAGATTCCTGGCAGATGTAGTAGGAAAAGTGCTGCTGGCAAAGCACTCAGCTCATGATACTATATCCAGACATCAGCTCTGTCTCATGGGAGCTCTGGTGGATAAGAAAAGTTTGAACTGGGGAGAGGTCTTCTTTGACCTAATCAAGAAGAAAATCAATAAAAGCTTTGTTAACTTTGGCAGGATTCTTGGAGTTTTTCTGCAGACAAAGTGCCCTGCCTTGCTGGTCTCCTCTGGAGTTCACATTAATGCCTCCAAGAGACTTACCTGTGCCCTCTTTGGCAAGTGGGACAGGCAAATAAGCAGGCCCAGCAGGCCCTCCTCTAGTGCTCCTTCAGGCACCAGGACTCAAAGAGTCACTCTCCCACAGGTCTCTGCTCCTGCAGAAGACCTGGCTGCTGCTGTTGCTGCCTCTCCTCCTCCTCCAATTCCAACCCTACCTCTTCCATCCACTATTCCAGCTCCATCCACCATTACCATATCCAGCCCATCTCCAACATCAACTCCATCTCCAGACCCCATTCTACCTCCACCAGCAGACCACTTCCAACCACTGTTCTCATACCCTCCACCAGATATCACCTCTTCACCATCCATACCATCCTTCACTCTTTTGGATGATTCCTTCATGGATGATTCCCCCTCATCTCCTCCTGATTTACCTTCCACCTCCACTTCATTCCAAGATCTCCTCCACCACATTATTGATCAACCAACTTTCACCCCATCCATATTCATCCCCTTGTCCTCCATATCCACCATCCCAACACCTCAGCCATCCATACCACCACTCTCCAGCCCTCCACTTCCAGCCTCTTCAGCTATTCCTATTCCATCTACCTCTGCTCCAGCAGTTGAGCAAGTAGACCTCTCAGCCCTAGCTGACAGGTTGTATGAGCTAATTGCCCCCAGGCTCTCTCTACTCTTGGAGACCTCATTGGCTCCTCTACACTTGTCAGTGGCGGCCCTCTCTGCCAGGCTTTCCTCCCTCCTTCCTCAGGCAGCACCTCCAGCAGTGTGCCTTGATACAGATGTATCTGCATCTAGGCAGGGGGAGATGCCCTATGAAGCAAGCCTTCATGCTGTTGCTGCTGCTGTTTCTGCTCCTGCTGCTGATGATACTGCTGCTGCTGCTGATGTTTCTGTGTCTGCTGCTCCTTCTGCTCCTGTTGCTGTGTCTCCAGAATATCAGACTCCTACTGCAGTTCTTGCAATTGTCCTAAGGTCTTTGCTATCTGTCTTTGATACTGCCTTCTTCAGTTGTTTGCCAGTGAGTAATGCTATCCAGCCCTCAGAAGACCTATCCAAGGCACTGGTGCCTTTCTCTAGCTGTGATCCCAGCATTATCTCTTCTTTTGTACACTCAGTGATTGCTGCTACTGGAGATATTGCTGCTGCTGCCTCTACTGAAGAAAGGATTGTTGATGCTGCTGCTGAAGATATTCTTACTGCTGCTGAAATCCCAACTGCTTCTGATGAGCAAACATCCAAGGATCTTCTGATGACAGAGGCCACTGATGTTGAGCCTATTGCAGAGTTTGATGATGTTACTGCTATTATCAATGAAGTTGTTGCTGCTATCACCTCTCCAGCTTCTGTGGCTGTGAGTGAATCTGCTGTTGAGAGTGAATCTGTTGTTACTGCTGTGAGTGAGACTGTTACAGTTGCTGCTGTTGTCACCAGTCCAGTATCTGTTGCTGCTGCTGTATTTGCTTCTGTTGCACCCTCTCCATCTGCTGCTCCATATGTTGCTGCCCCTACTGCTGCTGCTGTTTCAGCTTCTGCCTCTTCTGCCTCTGTTCAGCTGAAGAAAGACTTGATGAAAAGAATAGATGCTTTATATGATGACCAGAGTTCTGAATCTGATGAGTACAAAACAGACTCTGATGATTCATCTGCTACTATTGCCAGGAAAAGGAAGGCAAGGAGCAAGGCAATGAAAAGGGTTCCTCCTGCAAAAGTCAAGGATAATAATGATATTCCTTATTATATTCTGCATAATTGCCCTATTACTGAACATTGGATGCAGTATTCCAAAAACCAGCTGAAAGCCATGAAGAAGAAGAGAAAGTATGAGAAGGGCTCCTCCCAGTTCCAGCACCCTCATCCTCCTCCACCACCTCCTCCTGATGCAGGTGCAGGTGGAAGCTCTGCAAGTCAAGCCCCAGCTAGAAGCCAGGCTCCCTATCAACCTCATGCCAGATCCTACCAAAGGGAAAGCCAATCTAGGGGTTCTTATTCTAGGAGAGGAGGATACAGGGGTACTCAAAGAGATATTCAAGTTTATTCCAAAGGGTATTCCAGGCAGCACCCATATTCTAGGGGAGGACATGGTACTTCTGATACATCAACTGGTCCTTTCCCTTATAAGCTAAAAGAGACTGTGACTGCCAGGCCTCCTCAAGACAATCCTTCCAACAGGTATGAGCCACCTGTACCCTTTGAGGACCCTGAGAATAACCCAGCTGCTTGGACTGCCAGGTTGAAAGAATTGGCTGCATTAGATCAGATAAAGAAGGCCAGAGATCAAGGACTAGATACTTCCAACATTTCTACAATGTCTGAGCAAAGACAAAAAGAGTTAGAGAAATATGCTTCCAGCAAATTCTTTGATGCAGACAGATATATGGAATTGCATCCTGCTGCTGTGGTTCCCAGGCCTACAAAGCAAACCTACTTGGGTGCAGCAGATGACACCAGATCCAACAAAGAAGCCCTGAACCCTAACAGAGAAATCAAAATGGTTAAAGGCAAAGAGAAGAAGTGACTTTGTAAGGTGACAATCTTTGGATTTTCTGACTGCTATCTGGATGCCATATATATATATATATATATATATATATATATATATATATATATCTGTGTTTCTGCTTGTCTAGCTGTTGTTTTTATGCTTAATACTTGTATGTTGTTATTTGAATTTTTCCAAAGTCTGTAAATAGTAATCCTAACCCAAATAGGGGGAGATTGTTGGAACACCCTATTACTAATTTGGGTCAGGATCACTATGTTTCTAGGAACCTTTGCTTGACCTACTGTATAGCTTAAAAGGTCAATTAGGATTGATTCTAAGGGTTAGAAGTCTAGGTTTGGAAGCTGCCCTGAAGACCAAGTTTTTCTGTCTGGAGACCAAGTCTGATCGTCGAGCTCAGCACGACGATTCGTCGAACTCCGGTCGACGATCGTCTAGCTCAACTTCGACAGATCGTCGAGCTCCATTCGACGATCGCTGAGCTCAACTTCATAATATCGTCGAACTCCATTCGACGATCGGTGAGCTCAGTTCGACGATTTTGACTCTGCTTTGGATCTTTATCTCTGAGCTCAGTTCGACGATCTATGAGCTCAGATCGACGATTATTTTGCTGCTTAAGATTTCCTGATCGCTGAGCTCAGCTCGACGATAGCAGAGCTCAGTTCGACGATTTTAGATAACTTCCAGAATTCAAATTCAAATCAGTTAAGAGTTATTCTGCAATTAATTCAGAGATTTGCTAGCCGTTTACATTCAATTCTGGACCAATTTTCAAGGGATTTTTCAAGGAATAATTCTGTAGACTTTCCTCCAGAAGAGATTATGCAATTAAGGATGCAATCAATGCAGACCAACGGCTATCCTTGACAGAGAATGATATTCTATTCTGGAACAGAGAATAAAAGACAGAATGGTTTTTGAATCTCTAAGAAGAAGAACAAGAAGAGAACACACAATACAGATTACAGAGACTCATTCAAAATCTTCTGTCAAAAAGAATTCTGAAGAACACTCATCCAAGGAGATCTAATTTTCAAATCTTCAGATCTCTTCATCTTTCAAAGTGTTCAAGGCCAACATCATTTCAAGACTCCAGACACTCAACATTTCAGTCATTGCTGAAATCATCCATTGCTGGAGTTCAATATTTGAAGGCCTATCACCCTCAAGCAAAGCTTTTCTTCCTGAAGATTTCAAGGATTTAGGGGGAGCTTTGACATCAATCCACTTAGTCTTCTCAGCTGTTTGAGAAAGAGAAGACTGTCATCACTCTCTCACCCCCACTCTGTAAAGGGTTCTTCAAACTCCCTTCAAAAGTTTGAACCTGGTTTTTGAGCACCTTGTCAAAAGCTCATTGGTGGCAAGACACCTGATCAAAAAATCTGCTTTGGTTTTTGAGCACCTTATCAAAAGCTCATTGGTGCCCAGGACACCTGATCAACTCATCCTGCAGTGGATTCCTACCTAGGGTGGTAGAAGAGTGGATGTACCCAAGTTTGGGGAACCACTATATTTCCTTGTGTCTTCTGGTTCTGCTTGTTTACTTTTTGTTTCTGGCCTTGATTTGTCTGTGACTAGTTTTTGTTTACCTTAGTATTGTGGTTAGAATTTTTATTGCTTCCCTGCTTACACTTACTACAACAATTGTTGTAAAAGCTTGTAAAAGTTTTTAAAGCACCATATACTCTATTCACCCCCCTCTAGAGTATATCAGATCTAGTTGCCCTTTCACTCTGCTTTTATTCTCTGATACAGAATAGAAAAACATTCTCTGAGAAGAATAGTCGTTGGTCTGCATTAATTGCATCCTTAATTGCAAAAACTCTTCTGGAGGAAAGTCCATAGAAATATTCCTTGAAACTTGGTCCAGAAATGAATGAAAATGGCTAGGAAATCTTCAGAATTAATTGCAGAATAACTCCTTAACTGATTTGAATTTGAATCTAGAAACATCCTTGAAGTTATCTGAAAACGTCGAACTGAGCTCTACTATCATTGAACTGAGCTCAGTGATATGGATAAGTACAGCAGCAAAATATCGTCGATCTGAGCTCAAAGATCGTCGAACTGAGCTCAGAGATAGAAATCCAAGGCTGAGTCAAGATCGTCGACCTGAGCTCACCGATCGTCGAATGGAGTTCGACGATATGATGAAGTTGAGCTCAGCGATCGTCGAATGGAGTTCGACGATCTGTCGAAGTTGAGCTAGACGATTGTCGATCGGAGTTCGACGAATCGTCGTGCTGAGCTCGACGATATGACTTAGTCTCCAAACAGAAAATCCTGGTCTTGAGGGCAGCTTCCAAACCTAGACTTCTAACCCTTAGACTCAATTCTAATTGACCTTTTGAGCTATACAGGAGGTCAAGCATTTGTTTCCTAGAGACATAGTGATCCTGACCCAAATTAGTAATAGGGTGTTCCAACAATCTCCCCCTATTTGGGTTAGGATTACTATTTACAGACTTTGGAAAAGTTAAATAACAACATACTTATGAGCTCTATTGCACTTTTGGCCAACAGACTGAGCAGTTCATCATTGTCCTGTGACTTTGTCTTCAGGCTGATCTTCAGTTGCCTTAAAGGCTATGGTCTTCTCTTTTCTTTTGGCTGGTGAGGCAGCCTTCTGTTCTTCTTCTCTATTTTTGATAAGTAGCTCATAAGATTTGAGCTTACTCAATAGAGCTTCAGTAGTGATCTCATTTAGACTTCTGGCGTCCTTAATTGTCCAGATTCTTGAATCCCAAGTGCTAGGAAAGCACATTAGAATCTTGTCATTGAGTTCAGTTAGTGAGATCTCTTTATCCAATGTTCTGAGTTCACTAACAATTAGACTGAGCCTGTTGTACATATCTCCCACTGACTCAGTTTCTCCCTTCTTGAAATTCTCATATTGAGATATGAGGTGGGATCTCCTATCCTTTCTCTCATCAGCTGAGCCTGAGACTATTTCTGAGAGTTTGTCCCAAATTTCCTTTGCTGAATTGCATTCAGCCACCATTTGAAATATGTCATCAGACATTGTCTGGGCCAAGATATTCATAGCCTTGGCATCAGCTACCTTCCATCTCTTGATATCAGCATCTGTTCCTGATGGAGGTGGAACGGCATTTGTACTGGAGTTCTCTGGAGGTCTTGGACACACTGTCAAAACAGAGTTAAAAATATCTTCGTCAATAGAATTCATGTATAGTCTGATCCTTGCTTTCCAAAGTGCAAACTTGGATAGATTGCACACTGGAGGTCTGGTGCTAGCATAATCTTTGTGTTGGGCCATGATTTGTGAAAACAAAATCTAATAATAAACTACAAAAGAAAAGCAGATCTAACTAGGGATCTTTGAGTTCAGGTGTTAGCCTGTGCAACCACCAAGGTGTGGTATGTTTAACCAACCTGCCTCTGATACCAATTGAAAGTGCAGCTAGATCTGATATACTCTAGAGGGGGGTGAATAGAGTATATGGTGCTTTGAAACTTTTTACAACAATTGTTGTAATATGAGTGAGCAGGGAAGCAGTAATAAATCTAATCACAGAACTAAATAAATCAAAAGCTAATCACAGAATAATCAAGGCCAAAAACAAAAATAAAGACAAGCAAAACCAGAAGACACAAGAAAATATAGTGGTTCCCCTAAACTTGGGTACATCCACTCTTCTACCACCCTAGGTAGGAATCCACTGCAGGATTAGTTGATCAGGTGTCCTGGGCACCAATGAGCTTTTGATAAGGTGCTCAAAAACCAAATCAGATTTTTTGATCAGGTGTCTTGCCACCAATGAGCTTTTGACAAGGTGCTCAAAAACCAAGCTCAAACTTTTGAAGGGAGTTTGAGAAACCCTTTACAGAGAGGGGGTGAGAGAGTGATGGAAGTCTTCTCTTTCTCAGACAACTGAGAAGACTATGTGGATTGATGGTGTCAAAGCTCCCCCTGAGTCCTTGAGATCTTCAGGAAAAGAAGCTTTGCTGTAGGGTGATAGGCCTTCAAAAGTTGAACTCCAGCAATAGATGATTTCAGCAATAGCTGAAATATTGGATGTCTGGAGTCTTGAAATATGTTGGCCTTGAATACTTGAAAACTAGAGAGATCTGAAGATTTTAGAAAAGGATTTGATCTCCCTGGATGTGTGTTCTTGAGAATTCTTTGAGACAGAATATTTTGTTGAAGATTACTACTGTTTGTCTGTGTGTCTGTGTATTTGTCTCTCTCTATATTATATATGAGAAATTCAAAATTCTCTGCTTTTATTCTCTGATACAGAATAAAAAACATTCTCTGAGAAGAATAGTCGTTGGTCTGCATTAATTGCATCCTTAATTGCAAAAACTCTTCTAGAGGAAAGTCCATAGAAATATTCCTTGAAACTTGGTCCAGAAATGAATGAAAACGACTAGGAAATCTTCAGAATTAATTGCAGAATAACTCCTTAACTGATTTGAATTTGAATCTAGAAACATCCTTGAAGTTATCTGAAAACGTCGAACTGAGCTCTGCTATCGTTGAACTGAGCTCAGCGATATGGATAAGTACAGCAGCAAAATATCGTCGATCTGAGCTCAAAGATCGTCGAACTGAGCTCAGAGATAGAAATCCAAGGCTGAGTCAAGATCGTCGACCTGAGCTCACTGATCATCGAATGGAGTTCGACAATAAGATAAAGCTCAGCGATCGTCGAATGGAGTTCGACGATCTATCGAAGTTGAGCTAGACGATCGTCGATCGGAGTTCGACGAATCATCGTGCTGAGCTCGACGATATGACTTAGTCTCCAAACAGAAAATCCTGGTCTTGAGGGCAACTTCCAAACCTAGACTTCTAACCCTTAGACTCAATTCTAATTGACCTATTGAGCTATACAGGAGGTCAAGCAATTGTTTCCTAGAGACATAGTGATCCTGACCCAAATTAGTAATAGGGTGTTCCAACACTTAGAAATTTGTCATTCAGCTCATAGGTGTTGAAGACCCTTCCATATGTTCTCAGTTCATTAACAGTTCTGAAAAATCTTTCAAAACTTTCAGCAATGCCCTCAGACTTTCCTTGTCTGAAGGCCTCATACTACTGGTTGAGCATGGATTTTCTGTCATCCTTCACCTCTTCAGAACCCTCCATGAATATAACTAGGGTGTCCTACATCTCCTTGGAGGTCTTATAGTGCACCAAATTCGGGAATGTAGAATCATCTATAGCACTGGCAATGATATTATGAGCTCTCTTGTCCATGGAGGCAAGGAAGAGCTCATCTTTGTTCATTTCTTCATAAGACTTAGGAGTCTGGATGTTGGCATCCAGAACTGAGATCTTCATAGGTATGAAAGGTCCCTTTTTTACTGTGATGTAGATCCTAGGATCAGCAGCTTCCATGAATAGCCTGACCCTTTCCTTCTAGAGCCCAAACCCTTCCTTTCTGCAGATTGGTAACTTCATGGCTCCCAAATCCTTATAGTTTACACCAGACCCCATTTTTATCTTTTGGCTAATCTTGGAGGAATACTCAGATTGTTAAATCCTTTTTGAGTAACCTCCCT
The DNA here is from genome assembly GCA_039583875.1 of Platanthera guangdongensis. Lineage (NCBI taxonomy): Eukaryota > Viridiplantae > Streptophyta > Magnoliopsida > Asparagales > Orchidaceae > Platanthera > Platanthera guangdongensis. The sequence continues at coordinate 144,657,073 of CM077156.1, read as the reverse complement.
CTGATACCACTTGAAAGTTATTTAACTGAAGGTTAGCTAATCACCTAAAGGGGGTGAATAGGTCTTTGAAAATTTTATTGGTTCTTTGCTGATTTCAACTTAAACTATCTATATCTTGTTCTTAAATCCTGCAATAAGAAAGAAAACCAACAACACTGCAAACACAAAGATTTATAGTGGTTCCCCAATTTGGTACATCCACTTTCCCTCCCACATATCCAACTAATTTGTTGGACAGGCACAAACCCCACCAATATGCTCCTCAGAGCTTACAGCTCAGGCCCTCGGCCTATAATACAGATTCTTCACAGAATCCAAACTCAGAACCACAAGGGTTCCTACCTTAGAGCCCTGCATGGCTCCTACAGCTCAGTGATCCACTGATCACCAACCTCAGCCTTATTTCTAAAGCCTATAACTCAGGCTCTTCATCCCTATAGCTTCGGGCACACAGCCCTACTCTCAGAGTGCTGCAACACTCCTACAACTCAGTACCCCAACTAGGTACCTACAGCTCAGCCTCCTCTAAGGCCTACAACTCAGTGACACACTTGTCACTTACAGCTCAGTGACTCTCCAGTCACCTACCTCAGGCACAAGGCCCTACACTCAGGCTGGGAGGACAGTCCTACCTCAGATCCACACTTGGATCTACCTCAGAGAGCAACACTCTCTTAGCTCAGGCAATTAAGCCCTACAGCTCAGATCCACACTTGGATTCTACCTCAGTAACCAAACAGGGCACCTACATCCGTGACTAATTTATCACCTACCTTAGGCACAAAGTGCCCTACACTCAGATTCAGATAAACTGAATCCTACAGGAAGAGAGTACAGAATAACTAAGAAAAATAAACAACTGACTCAGAGATAAATCTCGGAGTCTACCTTGCTGGACAGAGCAGATATCAGTCCAACACACTTGTTGTAGAAGGAATTAGTCCTCTTCTACAACTAACTCTTTTCTGTTGCATAGGTGAGCAGCTACCAGCTTACTGAATGGATGAATCAACTACTCTATTCTATAAAGAACTATCTTGCTGAGCTTGAAGAGCTTCAGCTAACTTCCTTTGTCTTTGCGGCTATCTCTGCTGGACTTTAGCTTTCAAGCTTGGTGGAGAATAAGATGTCCAGCCGCCTCTTAATTTTCCCTTTTTTCGTTCTATCTCTTTCGTTCGTTATACGTTGCCCTAATCCCTTTACTTTTTTCCTTTTTATATGTATTGATTTGAATCAACGACACACTTGTATGTGGGCCACTACAAGGTAGCTTTCGACGCCACTATAGCTTTCTCGTAACGGCTACATGTAAGTTGACTTTGATGACGTCAGCAATGGTCATCACCAACTGGATTTAGAAAATATTCCAGAAATCCATATAGTGTTGAGTGATGTTAAGTCACTCAATGCCATTTGTCTTGGCTCTCAGCACTTCTGGACTTATGAATTTCCTCTGGATTTGTCTCAGTGGTTCTGTCTCAGCGGTCTCAGCTGTTTCTTCTTAACAGCTGTGATAGGCCTTTGTCTCAACGCTTTCTTCTTATCAGCTAAGATAAGTTTTTGTCTCAGCTGTATATTCACAGCGTTCTCAGTGGTTTTTGCTTCACAACTGAGACTATCTTCTGTCTCATCGGTTTTCCTCGTAACTGTCTAAGTGCTTCCTTCTTCATTAGAAGCGTTGAGTGAACCTACTTCACTCAACGCTTCTGAACTTAGAGAAATCCAGCTAGTTTTGTCTCAGCGCTTCCTTCTTTATTAGAAGCATTGAGCAAATCTACTTCACTCAACGCTTCTGGACTTAGAGAAATCAAGCTAGTTTTGTCTCAGCGCTTCCTTCTTCATTAAAAGAGTTGAGTGATCCTGCTTCACTCAACGATTTTGGACTTAGAGAAATCCAGCTAGTTTTATCTCAGCGGTTAAGCTGACACATTCTTCTCAGTTGTCTCAGGTGTCTCAGCGGTCTCAACGCCTTCTTCTCAGCTATCACAGTTGTCTCAGCGTTTTTGCCTTAGTCAGTTTTTCTGGCTTTAGCTGTGTTCGACGGTCTGTGGGCTGAGCTCCACAAACTCTGATCTTCTCAGCGGTCTCAGCACTTTTTGCCTTAGTCAATTTTTTTGGCTTTAGCGCGACAAGTGTTAAGCAGAGCTCGACGATCTTTAAGTTGAGCTCGACGAATTGCAAACTGAACTCGACGAACTTCAAGCTGAGCTTGACGAATTTTGAGTTTACCACCAAACTCATTTTTATTTACCTGTCCAATCATAGACTACCTGTATGAACTAAGCCGCACATCAAATACATTATGTGTGTATGTCATTGATCTGTTTGGCTTGTTACAAATCTGGGATATTTTGATCAATAGACCCAACATTAACAAGCAGTCATTCCTTGATTCTTCTATTGCACTTGGAGATGAAGTACACCTTAATAGAGAGATTAAACTTCTACACAATAAGGAATTACATTGCATAGTTCTATGTTTTATGACCCATTGTAATCTGACATTGATTTGTACTTAAAATTCATACAAGTACATAACTAAAATGCAGCATCAAATACAATCTCAATTCATCTTAGTTCAAAAGAGACTTCTTCAAATCAAGCCTATTGTGGATATAATACCTGACAAGGAGTTCATCATATAAAAGGATCATAAACACTTAATGCATAATAGTCCTCAGATTTTTGCTGAGAGTAATCATCCAGAAAACTCATCTTCACTACCCTCTCTTTCAATTTCTTTCAATCTCTATTATATAAACTAAGTAAAGAGCTTTTAGAATCCCTCTTCAAATGATTCAGGTAGTAATTTTCAGAGTCTCCTTGTCAAAAGACTTAGTGATAGTGGTTGAAGATCTCCTTACCAAAAGATCTAATTATTGGTTTTAAGAGTTTTCTTATCAAAAGACTCAGACACTAGAATAGTGTATTCCTACCAAGATGGTAGAATGGTGAATGTACCTAGATTTTGTGGAACCACTATAGCTTCGATGTCTTTGGTACTTTGTTTTTTTGTGCTTAATTTCTGTGTTGTACTATGTTTATTTGTGCTGTAAATAATTTCTAGTCTGCAATCTGTGCGTGTGTGAAAATTCTAAGTTAACTGAAATTATTTGAGAAAAATTTTTAAATCTCTATTCACCCTCCTCTAGAGAATTCTCAGAGGATTTCTACAACGGTTCACACTTTCAAGAAGCTATTTTCAGGATAGTAAAACTATGGCGAAAGTCTAGGTTTTAGCCACAGTATTATTTTTTTGTGGCATTACTTTTTGCCATATTTTTCCATGGATAAAAACCTTTCTCCACGCAAACTTTAGCCGCAGTTTTGGATTTTTGGCAAGCATAATTTGTCCTGACCAAGAGTTTATTTTCTTATAGTGATTTTTCCATGAAATCCAAATTAATCCTGTGAAAACCCCTTAAGAATTAGGCTTTCATAGCTGCTTTTTCCTCCTCCAAGCTAGGGATTTGATCCCTAGGGTGATTCCCATCATCCATGCTCAAAGAAAGTGGGTATACTCTCCATATTCTCTGCTATGTATTGAAAACCAAGGTTTTGATAACCAGACTGGAGATGGAACCGGTCTTAGGAGAGGTTCATGGTTCAACAGGTTGGATCGGTTGAACCATTGTTGAACTGAGGTTGGACCGTTTAGACAAAAGTAACTAATATTATATTATCATGTATGCACTATGAAATACTATGGATATCAATATATCAAAAATAAAATAACTAATGCAAACATATCATAAATATAATGCCACACAATATGGTATAGAGTTAAAATGGACAATTAAACATCATGTCTAGATTCTAGACTTAATAGCTCTTAATATCATAATTCTCAAAAGTAAAGTACTCCAACTCTTTCAATCATAGTATATCATCAATATCATAGTCAACAAATAATTCTCCTCCAAAAGCTTCAAGGTCAACATCTTCAATAACATTCTGTGTAGACTTGTTTACATAAATAATTTAAATTTAAATCAATTGCATTATATAATAAAAATAACACTGACAGTCTGACACATATTTATCTAACAAATTGAAAACTTACCATTTATTTGTCCATGATGTTGTCCACTTGGTTGAGTCTCCGCATCAATTGGTAAAGCAAATTCCCCATAGATATCATTTTCCAATTCATTATAATTAAGTTCTGGAGTCGGCTCTTCCTCAATCACCCAAAAATCCATTGAATCAATACTAGTATAATCAAGAGGATCATATTTCTTTTTCTTGAAATATATCCTACAAAAAAACCATATTATATGAGTCAAATGATCAATTGAGTTTAGTAAATTAATGGTAAATATTCATATCTATCCCTCATGTTAAGATTGTAACGAACATAAACCAAATCATTGAGTCTTTGATGCTCAAGATGATTCCTTCATTTTGTATGAATTTGCTCAAAGACACTACAATTTCGTTCATAACCAGCGGACGAAGAGGTCTGACTAAGAATCTGAATAGCCATTTTTTGCAGTTAAGGAGCACTTGAACCGAACATTCTCCACCATTCATCTTTAAAATGATAAAAACAAAAGTTAAAAGTTAAAACTCAAATTTAAAAATAAAATGAACCTATATTAGTATGTTAAAATGTTAAATATGAACTCATAATCTTACTACTTACCTGGTTGCATTTCCTTTGACATTTTGATGGCAAGGGACTTTCCAAAGCTTTCAAGTTGGTCCCGGTATATTCTAACTTCATTCATCGCAATTGAAGCTTTATTGCAAATATCCTTATTGCCAATGAGATCAATTAAGTCTTGCACAACTTCAGGCTTATTAGAATAATTAGCTAGATCATATTGGAAAGAAGGGTTCAAAAAATATGCTGCAGAACGAATTCTTTGGTGAAGCTAGTGATCTCATTTATCTTTAATAATAGTTGTATATGGCTTGTACAATCGCTTAACATTTTTTAATATACCTTTAATTGCTTTTTTAGCACGGTACATACCATCATAAACATAACTAATTGACAACTTTTCATCGGAATCAACAATCCACAATAATCGTATAAGTGGGCCGACAACCTTTGTCATTATCAAACACATATTCCAAAAGTTTTTATCTAGAATAACTGCAACAACATCTTTTTCTTTGCTTAATTTTGCAAGTTTTGAGTTAGTATAGTACTTGCTAGTCACTAAAGCTTGTAAATCATGTTTGTGCTCAAATATACTTTTAAAAGTAATAAATGTGGTTGCAAATCTTGTAGCTCTCGGACAAACAATTTCTTTCCACCCTTCCCATTTTCTCAACCAAGATAAAAGAAAAATATGGTTGTAAACAAACACAGTAACCTTTGAAGCTTTATTTGTTATTTCACTCATATGTGATAAGTTTCCAATGTCCTTTAAAATCAAATTTAAGCAGTGAGCTGCACATGGAGACCAGTAAATGTTGCCATACTTTACATGTAGTAACTCTCCCACTTTTTTGTAATTTGCAGCATTATCGGTAATGATTTGAACAACACTAGATGGGCCAATCCACTCAACCACTTCTGAAAACAACATGTATAGAGTTGTAGCATCTTTTGTAATATCAGATGCATCCACTGACTTAAAAAATGAGATACCACGAGGTGAATAAACAAAGAAATTAATTAACGTTCTACTCCTCCTATCCATCCAACCATCAGCCATCAATGTACACCTAGTTCCTCTCCAACACTCTATATAAGAGTCTATAAGAAGTCTGCATTCTTCCTTGTAATATCTCAATAAATTAGTTATCATCATATGATAAGAAGACAGCTTATAATCAGGACCAATTGAAGCAATTGCATCAATAGCTTTTTGAGCAAAAACAAAAATTATTGCATTAATTGGTATGCAACTATCAAAGAACCATCTAGATAAGCACATTTCAGCACGATGTATGACTTCCTTTTATGCCAATACACTCTTTAACGATGGTTGTGATCCAGCATATGTCCTAGGAGCGAAGTAACTTTCAACTTGATCAAGTTTTTGTTTACCTTTATCATGTATACTTGATTGTTGCGACTTAGCAATGGATGATGTTCGCTCATCACTTACCGGATCACCATATGGATTTACACTACCCAAAGATTCTTGTGATTCTTGTTTTTGACAGTAATCTCCTTTAAATTGTCTAACATCTGATTTCTAATATCATGATCAACTTTTTTGCAAGCCGTGATATTTCCCTTCACTCCCGCTAGATGTTGTTTCATTCTATTAATCCCTCCTCCCTTATAAATCCCACCACAATGTAAACATTTATAGTGCTTTATTTTTTTCCCATCAGAACTCTGAATTAATGTAAAATGATTCCAATCAGGATCATTTTTTTCACAAACAGATTGCAAAGAAGGGTTAGATGGCTCTGATGGAGTTTCCATTCTCTGCAAATCACACATCGTGCTAAGAAATATTGCAAGCTAAAAAATACACAAAATAATTAAAAATCTATCAACTCCGATTGACCCTCTACCGACCAATACTACGGAGCAGTCCTACAAATAATCATCACATCATCACAGAGACTACATGCTTTGCTTAGCCACTACTTGACCAATATCTCAAAGCACCCCTAAAATTTAAAGGGCATGGATATAAAGTGATATAGTTAGTAAGTTACCTAAGAACTCTTTTCACGAATATCTAATTGAATTTTTTTCCGAAGGTGAGCCTTCTCATCAATGGAAATAACACTACAAATTGAAAAATAATAATAAGAAAAGAGGTAAACATATTGTTCATAGATCAAATTAAACTACTACAGCTCGGATACAATTAAAAGCTATCAACAGACTAATGGAATATAAAGAAGGTTTCAACAATTCAAGGAAACTACTACAACTGTCAATTTCACCTAAATCGACTAGGTAATCATTCATTGGAGAATAGTAAATATTCAACATTCTGATACTAAAAAAAGCACTCAACTTGAAGTTATTGAAATTTCGTGTACTTGATGAAGCTGATGAAATGTTCAATGAAGATTTAGGTAATTCATTAATAATTACCTAAATGATCTATTGTTGTAATAGTGAATAATGAATATAACTAATTTGAAAATCCTTGTGATATTTACAAATTACAATGCTTTATCAAAGCAGCTATTGTTTCTGGAGCAACATATGGATCCTGGTAGTGTAGAAAATCATAATCAGTATTTAAATTAGTGAGGTCGTGACAACTATCTAATTTTTTTGCTAGAATAGTAGGGTGGAATGTTGAAATAAATTATTACTCTGTTTGTATTTAAGTTCTTGAATTTAAGCATATGTAAACTCATGATTCATGAAGCACATTTAAAGAAAAAAGATGCAAGCAAGACGAAAAGCTCAGATCGAGCGTAAGGAAGAAGGGGAAGAACCTTGACTATAAGTCTATAAGGAAGAAGAAAAGACGACTCTGTAATCTCACTTTATGCAGCAGCGGCTCACACAAAGATTGGAAATGCAGTAACGGCTCACTAAGAATTGTCTCTCTGTCAAGGAAGAGGAAAGAGGGTGACATTAAAATCTGTGGAGATTAGAAGGGGAAGAAGGAAGAACCTTGATTATAAGTCTACAAGGGAGAACCTCAATAAGCAGCCGATCGAGTGTGAGGAAGAATTCGTCGATCCGATCGAGCGTAAGGAAGACGAAGCCGCCGATCGAGCGTGAGGGAGAAGGAGGTGCTGACTGCTAGATCGAGCGAGAGTGATCCGTCTGGAATGAATGGAAGCAAACAGTGAATAGGTATAACCCTAAACTCAAAAGCAGCATGAATCTCAACCGTTTGATTGATATCGAGCGGTGAAAATGGCTGGCATTTTGGACGGCCCGATTTCCGGAAAACCGGCCCGGTTTCCGGAAAACCGGCCCGGTGCGGAAAACCGGCCCGGTTTCCGGAAAACCGGCCCGGTTTCTGGTTCATCAGTCCAACCTCTCGGTTCGTCGGTTCTGGGCTGATTTTCGACTGGGGCGGCTTTGAGAAACCGATCGGACCCGGCGGGAAACCGGTTGGTGGTCCAACCGGTTGAACCGGCCGATCCGGTCCGATTTTTAAAACATTGATGAAAACTCAAGGGACATGTGAGCTTAAATAACAATCAAGAAGACGGGAGCTTCAGGAATGGTGACAGCATTCCCCAACTAAAAATACAACCAAGCACAGGCTAACAACCCGGTGCATCCACCAATTGCCAGGCAGACCTATGCTTAGACACGTGGACAAGTGTCTGGATGTGTTTTCCCGAAAATAAGGGGAGGTATTTTTCCCTCCCGAGCTAGGGCTGAGCATATTATTCGAAACTTGAAAGTCACTCGAAAATCGTTCGAAAACTTAGTCGAATCAGAATCGTTTAAAATTGATTCGACTCAATTTGAGTCGATTCAATTTGACTCGAATCTGATTTCGAGTCGATTTCGAGCCAGCCCTGAATCGCTCGAAATATGATTCGAATTAACTCGAATTAATTAAAAAAAATTTTGTATTTATTAAAATATTCTTATTTTAAGATTAAAAATAACAAAATTTAAACATAAATAAAAAGAATGAAGGTTTTAAGTGTTTCATTTGCTAAATTTATCGGTTGGCCAATTTAATTTTGAGCAATTTAGGAATAAAACGAAAATTACTCAATTTTGAGCCGACCCGATTCGATTTCGAGCCGACTCGATTCGATTTCGAGCCGGCTTGGAATCGAGTCATTTCGAGTCGAGCTGACTCAACTCGAAATCAATTTCGATTTCGAGCCGAGTTTGAGTCGAAAATTTTGATTTCGAGCCGAGCCAAAATCGCTCGAACTCCACTCGATATCAGCCCTATCCCGAGCTCTTTCTTTCCGCGCGGTGAGGGTTTTGAGTTTCTACTTTCGATTTTCAATTCTTGCTTCGATCACACATCCGAGACATTCTCCCCAAGTTCTGACCAGCCCTCCCTTCCGGCATTCCATCTCGACGGCGACTTCCTCTTCGTTAGGGCTCGACGATTTCTCCTCTTCCAGGCGACGACAACAGCGGCCGAACCTGCATCGAGTGGTTGTTGTAGCACCGATTTCGTGCTTTGATTTCGTGATCATAAAGAATTGTTCTCTGTCAAGGAAGAGGAAAGAGGGTGACATTAAAATCTGTGGAGATTAGAAGGGGAAGAAGGAAGAACCTTGATTATCTTTATACTATAAGGGAAGATCTAATCCCTCATGGTGTAACATTCGGTGGACCAAAATACCCTCAAAAAATCGGTTTTGATGGGTTAACTAAGGGGTATTTTTGTATTTTGGCAGGATCAAAGCTTAATTAATAGAAAACGGCGTTGTTCCTCCGCCTCAAATTCCCGATACCCCCTCTTCTTCTTCCGCGTGATCCGCACTAGGGCTTCGCTCCTCCGAAGTCGTCCTTCCATTCCGCCGCCTCCGGCGTCGAAGCCTTCCATCGACGAAGATCCCCGCAGTCTTCTGGCATCGAAGCCATCATATAGCATCCATCTCCTCCGCAACACCGCATCTCCTCCCCCGCAGGACCGCATCTCCTCCTCGACGGCTCCTCAACCTCCTCTATTTCTGATCGAGGTTTCTTCTGCTTCTAACCTTCACATTTTTTCTTCATTGTAGGGGCATTGATTCCGTTTCTTCTTCTTCTAACCTTCACATGTTAATTTGTAAAATTAGAGTTTATTTTCGGCAAGCTCCTACTCCACCGTTGCTGTGAGCTTCCTTCAGGTGCTTTTCTCCCGAACCCTTCATTTCGGCAATTTTTTCTCTGTTTCGGGCTCTATTTTTGCCTAGGGAATCATCCTCCTCCCCTCAGCTTCCATGTTTACAATTTCCCTGTTTAGTTGCAAGTTTTTTGATGTAGTTTTTCCATTTGATCATAGTTATTTGCATCTATCATAGTTATCTGCATCTTATGCATTGAACCACTTATCATTATGCTTGGGTATTTGTTGTTTGGGTATTTTAATCTACACTATTGATGTTTGTGTATTTTAATCTACACTATCACTGTGGCCGGATCTAATTTGGTCACCCTTGCAATAAAAAAAAGGAAGAAATGAGTCCTGATCGTATCCCTCCATATCAATCTTCCAGCAAGACCTGTACAGGTACCTCTTTATTTTTAACTTTTGACATTGTTTAAACTTAAGGCTCAAGACTTTCATATTGTGATAGTCAACTATGGATTGGGTACAAATTTTATAATGGCTAACAATGATTAAATTCATCCAACTCTATGCCCTTTACATGTTCGATGAAATGCTTAACTTCGTTTCAACTTCATGGAAGATATAAGCTTTGCCTTCTCGATCAAGGAACGATGGCTCATGGTAGATCTGAGCAGTATCATTGTCGAAATACCTGATGCACTATAATGTATTTCTAAGAGCGTTTTATTTTATTTTATCGTCCAATTCTTATCGGTAGCATCCACATCTGCATATCCCTCTTTATACTATAAGGGATGATCTAATCTCTCATGGTGTAACATTCGGTGGACCAAAATACCCTCAAAAAATCGATTTTGATGGGTTAACTAAGGGGTATTTTTGTATTTTGGCAGGATCAAAGCTTAATTAATAGAAAACGGCGTTGTTCCTCGGCCTCAAATTGTCGATACCCCCTCTTCTTCTTCCGCGCGATCCGCACTAGGGCTTCGCTCCTCCGAAGTCATCCTTCCATTCCGCCGCCTCCGGCGTCGAAGCCTTCCATCGACGAAGATCCCCGCAGCCTTTTTTCGTCGAAGCCATCATATAGCATCCATCTCCTCCGCAACACCGCATCTCCTCCCCTGCAGGACCGCATCTCCTCCTCGACGGCTCCTCAACCTCCTCTGTTTCTGATCGAGGTTTCTTCTGCGTCTAACCTTCACATTTTTTCTTCATTGTAGGGGCATTGATTCCGTTTCTTCTTCTTCTAACCTTCACATGTTAATTTGTAAAATTAGAGTTTGTTTTCGGCAAGCTCCTACTCCATTGTTGCTGTGAGCTTCCTTCAGGTGCTTTTCTCCCGAACCCTTCATTTCGGCAATTTTTTCTCTGTTTTGGGCTCTATTTTTGCCTAGGGCATCATCCTCCTCCCCTCAGCTTCCATGTTTACAATTTCCCTGTTTAGTTGCATGTTTTTTGATGTAGTTTTTCCATTTGATCATAGTTATTTGCATCTATCATAGTTATCTGCATCTTATGCATTGAACCACTTATCATTATGCTTGGGTATTTGTTGTTTGGGTATTTTAATCTACACTATTGATGTTTGTGTATTTTAATCTACACTATCACTGTGGCCGGATCTAATTTGGTCACCCTTGCAATAAAAAAAAGGAAGAAATGAGTTCTGATCGTATCCCTCCATATCAATCTTCCAGCAAGACCTGTACAGGTACCTCTTTATTTTTAACTTTTGACATTGTTTAAACTTAAGGCTCAAGACTTTCATATTGTGATAGTCAACTATGAATTGGGTACAAATTTTAGAATGGCTAACAATGATTAAATTCATCCAACTCTATGCCCTTTACATGTTCGATGAAATGCTTAACTTCGTTTCAACTTCATGGAAGATATAAGCTTTGCCTTCTCGATCAAGGAACGATGGCTCATGGTAGATCTGAGCAGTATCATTGTCGAAATACCTGATGCACTATAATGTATTTCTAAGAGCGTTTTATTTTATTTTATCGTCCAATTCTTATCGGTAGCATCCACATCTGCATATCCCTCTTTATACTATAAGGGATGATCTAATCTCTCATGGTGTAACATTCGGTGGACCAAAATACCCTCAAAAAATCGATTTTGATGGGTTAACTAAGGGGTATTTTTGTATTTTGGCAGGATCAAAGCTTAATTAATAGAAAACGGCGTTGTTCCTCGGCCTCAAATTCTCGATACCCCCTCTTCTTCTTTCGCGCGATCCGCACTAGGGCTTCGCTCCTCCGAAGTCGTCCTTCCATTCCGCCGCCTCCGGCGTCGAAGCCTTCCATCGACGAAGATCCCCGCAGCCTTTTTGCGTCGAAGCCATCATATAGCATCCATCTCCTCCGCAACACCGCATCTCCTCCCCCGCAGGACCGCATCTCCTCCTCGACGGCTCCTCAACCTCCTCTGTTTCTGATCGAGGTTTCTTCTGCTTCTAACCTTCACATTTTTTCTTCATTGTAGGGGCATTGATTCCGTTTCTTCTTCTTCTAACCTTCACATGTTAATTTGTAAAATTAGAGTTTGTTTTCGGCAAGCTCCTACTCCATTGTTGCTGTGAGCTTCCTTCAGGTGCTTTTCTCCCGAACCCTTCATTTCGGCAATTTTTTCTCTGTTTCGGGCTCTATTTTTGCCTAGGGCATCATCCTCCTCCCCTCAGCTTCCATGTTTACAATTTCCCTGTTTAGTTGCAAGTTTTTTGATGTAGTTTTTCCATTTGATCATAGTTATTTGCATCTATCATAGTTATCTGCATCTTATGCATTGAACCACTTATCATTATGCTTGGGTATTTGTTGTTTGGGTATTTTAATCTACACTATTGATGTTTGTGTATTTTAATCTACACTATCACTGTGGCCGGATCTAATTTGGTCACCCTTGCAATAAAAAAAAGGAAGAAATGAGTTCTGATCGTATCCCTCCATATCAATCTTCCAGCAAGACCTGTACAGGTACCTCTTTATTTTTAACTTTTGACATTGTTTAAACTTAAGGCTCAAGACTTTCATATTGTGATAGTCAACTATGAATTGGGTACAAATTTTAGAATGGCTAACAATGATTAAATTCATCCAACTCTATGCCCTTTACATGTTCGATGAAATGCTTAACTTCGTTTCAACTTCATGGAAGATATAAGCTTTGCCTTCTCGATCAAGGAACGATGGCTCATGGTAGATCTGAGCAGTATCATTGTCGAAATACCTGATTGTAATGCCCCCGATTTTCCAGTGATTTATTTAATTTCTTATTTGACGTATTATGACGTCAGAGCGTTATGTTAGCGCGTGTTGGTCATGTGACGTTGTTAGAGCGTGCTCTTAGCTCTTTAGGTTCCCTGCGTGGCTTGGTGATGCCTGGTAGCAAGATTCCCTAGCGAGCCGGAGTCTGTTTGGTGACTCGGTGGAGCCTCTTGTGGAATGCTTGTGTTTTGGCTTCGGGAGTATTTGCCCGAGTTCTGTTCGTCGGATTTTGTTACCGACTTTGTCGTAGCGCGTTTGCGTTCGTTAGTTTTGACCGGCCAAATTTTTGGATTTGCGTCGGGAGTGGAAGATTTTACACTAGGAAATTAGATCGGCTAATTTTAGACTTGCTCGTCAAGTTTCGTCGCGTTCCGAGCATTTTTGGAGCCTCGGCGCGCGATTGTAGTTTGTATGTTTTCGCGTACGCCGTTAACTTTAGAAATTATTATCTCGAAAACGGTGCGTCGGAATTCGATTTCGACTTCGCCGTTGGATTCGTAGCGTCGTCATTCGCTTACGGTGCGAATTTCGTTCGATTCGGCGCGCGTTTGACCCTCCGTAACGATATAAGGTTATATCCTTTTATATAATTATAAATATTATGTATATTTATTTATTTATATAAAGAAATAAAAAAAATATATAATAAAATAAGAAAATTCGGTGAGAATGATTCCGTGAGAATCATTCTCACCGAATCCACTGTTCGGTGAGAATTCTCACCGATCAGTTAGGCAAGTTATAATAAATATTAAGTTTATAATAAATATTATGTATAGAAAATTATTATTAATATTATTATTAAGTATGTTTATATAAAAAAAAAAGAGAACTCCTTTCTTCTTCCCCGAACCAGCAGCCCCCCCCCCCCCTGTGCGACATTTTTTGGCGTGTGCGGAACCTTTCGTTCGCGAATCTTCCGACGGCCGCCACCGCCGATCCGGTGGACGGAATTTCGATCCGATCGCGGCGTTGGAAAGCTCTCGGCGAGAGCTTCGAGATCGCGGTAAGTTTTTCCCATTTCGGTGACCGTTTCGCCTTAGATTTTTTCGGCCCTAACCCCGGTTGTCCGTTTTTTCGTAGATCTCGTCTCCGCGTGTCCCCTTTTGGACGGATCTACGTGGTGGAGTATTTTGGGTGACGTTTTCAAGAACGATTTGAGGCAAGTGGGTTTCTCCCCTCTTGCGTGCCTCCATGGGTTGTATTTCGCTTTATTATTTCTCCTTGTCGTACAATACCGGAATAGTATAGGTGAGACTAGAAATATTCCTAGGTTAGGGCGTGTAGTCGGTCTAAACTAGGAAGTTTCGGAATTTATTTTAGTTGTATTCGGCGGGTAGGGGGAAATAATTCGGCGGGTAGGGGGAAATAATTCGGCGGGTAGGGGGAAATAATTCGGCGGGTAGGGGGAAATAATTCGGCGGGTTTTGGTTGTAGAACTTGGTAGTTTCTAAGTGGTGTTGTCGGCTAGTTTTGGCGCCGAATCGTGGATCCTTAGCATGTGGTAGCTGAGTTTCTGAAGGAGTATGGTACCGGGGGAGTTCGAGCCGTGGCCACCACCATTCCCTCCTTTGGACATTTTGGGTTCCTGTAAGAGGTTGGAACTCTATGTGTGTGGACCCTATGGCGGCCCCTGTAGTACTCTTGAGACACCTGGACCTGGTTGTTCGGTTGTGACTGTTCTTAGTCTCCGACACAGGTTTGGGATTTGTGCCAGTGCTAACGATTTACAAGTTTAGGACTGTTAGTTCCTTTCATACTGTTCATTTGATGCATATTGATTTCCTTTTTGTCTCTGCAGGCTTGAGCGGAGTTTGGTACGTTTTAGTACTTGTTGCATTTCTCTCACTTTACTGACTGTTTTACTTACATTTTGTCCCTTTTTGGATTATTTAGCTGAGATTTTCAGCATCTCTCTTGCAGGGTTGGTAACCCTTTTTCTTTCTGCTCTTTTCATTCGATTATTATCTGATGTTTCTTTGCCTCCTGTTTTATTATTTCTTGCTGAGGTGTTCTTCTTTTGAATGCCTCAGGTTCAGGTCTGTAGCCGGCTGTGCGGCTAGTTTCAGGAGTTTCCTTGTGGACTGCGTTGTGGCAGTGTTTTCCTCACTTGTTGAGGTAGTTCTTTAGTTTTGTAGTAGTACAGACATACATGCTCGCCAGCGAGTTCGTGTCAGGTTGTTGACGCTCGTTGGTGTTTTTCCTTTGTGATACTAAGTCTTTGCTTAGCTGCTAGTTTACCTGCTTTGTGGTAGTTTCACTTGCTCTCTTGGAATGTTTTATGCTAGGTTGCTAATTACTTTAAAACCTATAAAGAACTACTATATGTATTGCATGATCAGCATGTTTTATAAAAGCTCAATCATTATTTTCCAAATGCATAAAAAGATTGTCTTCTTTATAAATATTATAAATTGAAATCTAGGGTCTTGCATAGTGTAAGTTGTCCTCTTAGGACACTTATGCGCTCTTTTAGGATGTTAAGCATAAATGAAGTATTTTTCCGCTACGTATAAAAATAGTTTTCAAACCGTGGACTATCTGATCCACTGAGCCGAGGGATACGGCCAATTAATTTAAAAATCAATTTTCTATTCATTTTAACTTATGATTTGAAGGATTAGAGGGTCGCCTGAGCGTCAGCAGTTATCCCCTGCTTGACGTGGCATCACAGCTCGTAGTTATCTTGTGCTCTGATTTATTTATTAATGAGAAAATGCGGGTTGTGACAGTTGGTATCAGAGGGAGGTTGCTTGACAAATTGTCGGGCAACCTATCCCTGTAAGTATTAGGTGTTTAGAGTCATATCATACACACACTGATATGTCATCAGCACGTCTTGGCTGAAGCACGAACACTACACTCATAGCATGACATGAAGTATACGAGGTATATTATGTAGTATGGGATGCATACTATGTGTTTGTATATGGATCCACCATAGGAGGCAACATGTGAGGGTTATGTAGTATGGGATGCATAACCTCACCACATGAATGCAGCTAGCACGTTTTCTTTTTTCGTTGCATGGAAATGTTATGTAGTATGGGATACATAACATTTTCATGTGTACGCCGCTCATAACATGCATTAGGGCCTTTTTAGAATGCATAGCACAATCATGCATAACATAACATTGCATAAGCACAACGTGCCAAGCTAAAGATTTGCAGGATGACATGTGTACACACATAATTTTTGAATCAAAAAGAATATAAATTCATGCATTCTCGATCTATGCACAAGAGTTAGTGTGATGATAGTGAATCATCGTAGGTTAAGCATAACATCATTATTGAAAATCCCAGAGCAAGCTAGCAGCATGAGCAAGTACTTAAGTATGTATTGTTTGTACTATGTTGTTTGGTTCTAGTGGGTGGGCTAGGTGTCTAATTAGTGTTTTGTTGTTCCATTAGAATGTCGAGGCGTCCTTCGACAAGGTTGACTCCCCAATCGGAGGGAGAATCTTCAGGTGCGCAGAGCAGCGCAATGATAGAAGGTCTGCGACAAAGCAATGAAGCCTTGTCAAAGCAAGTAGTGGATTTGCAGTCTCAGGTCCAGTCCTTGTTAGCAGTTGTAGCAGGGCAAATTCCGAGAGTTCAGGACCCTGTTGTGGGTCAAGCTGTCCCTGTTCCCCCTGCTCCTCTGGTGCCTCCGGTCGTGGTGCCACCAGAGATGACATTTATTTCTCAGTTTCAGCTACTTAGGCCTCCGACATATGATGACAAGGCAGATTACATGGTCTTAGACGATTGGATGATATCAATCGAGGAGATGTTCTCATACTCCGGGATCACTGATGATCAGAAAGTGATGTTAGCCGCATATCAGCTCAAAGGATTGGCAAAGGGCTGGTGGCTGAGGGAGAAAGAAGGTCTGAAGGACGGGTGTTCCTAGGAGTCCTTTAAGGAGCTACTTCTGAGCAAGTTTCTGCCATCGGTCGAGAGGGACCGTCTGATGAATGATTTCCTGCACTTAAAGCAGAGGCAGCTCACGGTTAGTGAGTACGAAATCGAGTTTAGTAAGCTAAGCCGATTTGCCCCAGACTTGGTGAGTTCCGATGAAAATAGAAGCAAGCGATTTCTGGCTGGGCTAAGGAGTGACGTCCAGCAATTAGCAAGTGCCTATGCGACCTCAAGTTATGCTGGTATGGTGGAAGCTGCCTTAAAGGTAGAGGCAATTGATAACGTCAAGAATCGAGGTCAACAACTGAGAAAAGATAAAAGAAAGTCTGATGAGTGTAAGAGTACTCAGGTCCCTGACGCTGCTCCGAGGAAGAGAAACAAAGAGGTATGCAGTTTCTGTGGCCGACCGGGCCATCCATTGGAAATGTGCTATCAAAGATTAGGAGCTCAGAAGAAAGAGCAGATTCATGCGATCCAAGGTATCCCAAAGAAAGACTTGTTTTGTTCTGTATGCAAGAAGCCGGGGCACGATGCTGCCCATTGCTGGAAGAAGACGAGAAGTTGTTTCTTGTGCGGTCAAGAGGGTCATCTCAAGTATCAGTGCCCGCAAGCTCAGCTTACTCTGCAGCCAGTTCCTCTTCAGGCCTTGCCGCCGCCGCAGCGAGTGGACAAGGGAAAAGGAAAGTTGAACATGGTCTCTATGGAGGAAGCTCAGACGTCCACGCAAGTGATATCAGGTTAGATTCTCCCCTAGTTTTAATGTTTAGCTCATAGTTATAGTTTTGAGCGTTCGCTTCCTTAGTCGCGTGTGCAATTTTATAGGACGATTTAAGGTAAAGAACCGCTGGGCGCGTGTTCTGTTCGATTCCGGCGCTACCCACTCATTTTTGGCTAGGGCCTTCGTAGAGCGTTACCGTTTGGATCTCGATCGTGTTGGTGATGCGTTCTGTGTCAAGTTTCCTTCAGGCGAATCTGTAGTTTCGGATCAGGGTATTCGGAGTTGTCCGATTTTACTAGGCGATTTTCTCGCGATTGCTGATTTGAAGCTGTTGGATCTGGAAGACTTCGATGTGATCCTAGGCATGGACTGGTTGTCCAGATATGATGCTGTGATCCAATGCAAGGGTAAACGCTTGGACTTCAGGATGGACAACGGTCAGCCCGGGAGTGTTTACGGTTATCCGCGCCAGGATTCTCCGACTATATCGGCGGTATGTGCTCGGAAGCTTGTAGATTCCGGATGTTTTGCGTGTTTGGTTTCGGTTTTAGAAACCAAGGTTAGTTTGCCGAGTTTGGAGGAGATCCTGGTGGTTCGTGATTTTTCTGATGTCTTTCCAGCTAATCTTCCTGCTCTCCCGCCTGATCGAGACGTGGAGTTTGTTATAGATTTGGAGCCGGGTACGCGTCCTATTGCCAAGGCGCCTTACCGGATGGCCCCACGCGAACTGGAGGAGTTGCGTATTCAGTTAGACGAGTTGCTTGAGAACGGATTTATAAGGCCGAGTTCTTCGCCTTGGGGTGCTCCCGTTTTGTTCGTCAAGAAAAAAGATGGATCGATGAGGTTGTGCATCGATTAGAGAGAGCTAAATAAGGTAACGATCAAGAATAGGTATCCGTTGCCGAGGATAGACGATTTGTTTGATCAACTGCGAGGCAGTGCCGTGTTCTCTAAGATTGACCTTCGTTCGGGCTACCACCAGTTAAGGATCCGTGAATCAGATATCCCGCGGACTGCCTTCCGTTCCAGACATGGACATTTTGAATTTTTGGTGATGTCGTTTGGCTTGACCAACGCACCTTCTGCTTTCATGGACATGATGAACAGGGTTTTCAAGGACTTTCTGGACAAGTTTGTAGTCGTATTTATAGACGATGTGTTGGTGTATTCACGCAATGTCGAGGAGCATGACCAACATTTGTGTCTAGTTTTATCTGCCTTGAGGGACCATAAGTTGTTCGCCAAGCTAAGTAAATGCGAGTTCTGGTTGCCTCAGGTTTCTTTCCTGGGTCATGTGGTTAACAAGGACGAAATCTCTGTCGACCCAGAAAAGATAGCCGCAGTTATGGAATGGACGAGGCCTGCCACACCCAAAGAAATAAGAAGCTTCCTAGGGTTGGCTGGCTACTATAGAAGATTTGTAGAGGGTTTCTCTACGTTATCTGCGTCATTGACCAAATTGACGCAGAAGAATGCAGCTTTTGTGTGGAGCGATAAGTGCGAAGAAGCGTTCCAAGAGCTAAAGAATAGACTGTGCACTGCTCCGATATTGACATTGCCTACGGAAGGATTAGACTATGCCGTTTACGTGGACGCATCCCACGTGGGTCTTGGTTGTGTGCTGATGCCAGAAGGAAAAGTGATTGCGTATGGGTCAAGACAGCTTTAGATTCATGAAAGGAACTACCCTACGCATGACTTTGAATTCGCAGCAGTTATTTATGCATTGAAATTATGGAGACACTTGTTGTATGGCGCGCAGTGCAAGATTTATACAGATCATAAGAGTTTGAAGTACGTCTTCACTCAAAAGGAGTTGAACTTGCGCCAGCGCAGATGGTTAGAGTATGTGGCTGATTATGAAGTGGAGATCCTATACCATCCGGGTAAGGCTAACGTGGTAGCCGACGCCTTAAGCAGGAAGACAGGGAAAATTTTCAATCTCTCCACTGAGTTGTTAGTAGAAGTGTTCCTTTTAATGAATATTTCAGTTGGTAGATGTGACTCGCCAAGCAGTTTGGAAGTGTCTGAGCCTTCATGGATTTCTCTTACGAGGCTTCATCAAAAGGACGATCCTGATCTACTGCACCTTCATAATAGAACTGAGAAGGGGGAGCTGCCTGACTTTTCGATCGATGACGCGGGTACTCTAAAGTACCGCGGTAGATTTTGCGTCCCCAATTTTCGAGATATTCGAGTTAAGTTGTGTAGTGAGGCACACAGTTCAAGTGTGGCCTACCATCCAGGGTCTACAAAAATGTATAAGGACTTGAAACAGATTGCCTGGTGGATTGGGATGAAGGGTGACATTGCAAGGTTTGTGTCAGAATGTTTTACGTGCAAAAGAGTTAAGGCTGATCATGGAAGGCCTGGTGGAAAATTAGCGCCTTTAGAGATTCCAACTTGGAAGTGGGAGAGTATCTCAATGGATTTCATTACTGGTTTGCCGAGATCTCCCCGAGGGCATGACTCTGTTTGGGTGATTGTTGATAGATTAACAAAGTGTGCGCACTTCGTACCCTTTCAGATTGGTTACTCGATGAAAAAGATAGCGGAACTATATTTGAATGAAGTTATCAGGTTACATGGAGTACCCGTAAGTATAGTATCAGATCGAGACTCCAGGTTTACGTCTCGTTTCTGGAAGAGACTTCAAGAAGGATTGGGAACTGACTTGAGATATTCTACCGCATATCATCCACAAACCAATGGTCAAACGGAGCGTGTTAATCAGATTGTGGAAGATATGATCCGTTGTTATATATTAGACCACGAAGGAGCGTGGGATGAACGCTTGAGGTTGATGGAGTTCGCATACAATAACAGTTATCAAGAGAGTCTGCAAATGGCTCCTTTTGAAGCGCTATATGGAAGACGATGTAGAACTCCTCTATTTTGGGCAGAGGTTGGTGAGAGGCCGATGTTAGGTCCAGATGCCTTAGAAGAAATGGAAGTCTCTGTAAAGCTTATTCGAGAGAAGCTTCGGATAGCTCAAGAGCGATACGAGAAGAACGCCAATCGGCGTAGGTCTGTTTTGGAATTTTCTGTGGGGGACATGGTATTCCTTAAGGTTTCCCCGATGGTTGGAGTGAAGAGATTCGGTAAGAACCATAAGTTGGACCCAAGGTATGTGGGACCATTTGAAATTGTGGAGCGGATTGGTGTGTCAGCCTACAAGTTGAAATTGCCCGAAAATTTTCCTGGCGTGCACAATGTTTTTCACGTGAGCCAACTGCGGAGGTGCGTGCTAAGTGACAGACAAGTTCTGGATGCAGTGCCCCAGTTGGAGCCTAACCTTTCCTATGTGGAAGTTCCTATTCGTGTTTTGGATGTGCAAGATCGAGTGTTGCGGAGAAAGACAATACCGATGGTAAAGATTCTGTGGAAAAACCAAGACGTGGAGAGCGCGACTTGGGAGTTGGAGTCAACTATGAGGGAGGCGCATCCTCATTTGTTCTCCTAGATGTGCTCGGTAAGCATTCGATAACCCTTGGTTATTTTCTTTTCCTTCTTTGGTAGAAGTGTTTTGTGCGTAAAGTTTCGGGACGAAACTTTCTTTTAGGGGGAGTGACTGTAACGCCCCAGATTTTCCAGTGATTTATTTAATTTCTTATTTGACGTATTATGACGTCAGAGCGTTATGTTAGCGCGTGTTGGTCATGTGACGTTGTTAGAGCGTGCTCTTAGCTCTTTAGGTTCTCTGCGTGGCTTGGTGATGCCTGGTAGCAAGATTCCCTAGCGAGCCGGAGTCTGTTTGGTGACTCGGTGGAGCCTCTTGGGGAATGCTTGTGTTTTGGCTTCGGGAGTATTTGCCCGAGTTCTGTTCGTCGGATTTTGTTACCGACTTTGTCGTAGCGCGTTTGCGTTCGTTAGGTTTGACCGGCCAAATTTTGGGATTTGCGTCGGGAGTGGAAGATTTTACACTAGGAAATTAGATCGGCTAATTTTAGACTTGCTCGTCAAGTTTCGTCGCGTTCCGAGCATTTTTGGAGCCTCGGCGCGCGATTGTAGTTTGTATGTTTTCGCGTACGCCGTTAACTTTAGAAATTATTATCTCGAAAACGGTGCGTCGGAATTCGATTTCGACTTCGCCGTTGGATTCGTAGCGTCGTCATTCGCTTACGGTGCGAATTTCGTTCGATTCGGCGCCCGTTTGGCCCTCCTTAACGATATAAGGTTATATCATTTTATATAATTATAAATATTATGTATATTTATTTATTTATATAAAGAAATAAAAAAAAATATAATAAAATAAGAAAATTCGGTGAGAATGATTCGGTGAGAATCATTCTCACCGAATCCACTGTTCGGTGAGAATTCTCACCGATCAGTTAGGCAAGTTATAATAAATATTAAGTTTATAATAAATATTATGTATAGAAAATTATTATTAATATTATTATTAAGTATGTTTATATAAAAAAAAAGAACTCCTTTCTTCTTCCCCGAACCAGCAGCCCCCCCCCCCTATGCGACATTTTTCGGCGTGTGCGGAACCTTTCGTTCGCGAATCTTCCGGCGGCCGCCACCGTCGATCCGGTGGACGGAATTTCGATCTGATCGCGGCATTGGAAAGCTCTCGGCGAGAGCTTCGAGATCGCGGTAAGTTTTTCCCGTTTCGGTGACCGTTTCGCCTTAGATTTTTTCGGCCCTAACCCCGGTTGTCCGTTTTTTCGTAGATCTCGTCTCCGCGTGTCCCCTTTTGAACGGATCTACGTGGTGGAGTATTTTGGGTGACGTTTTCAAGAACGATTTGAGGCAAGTGGGTTTCTCCCCTCTTGCGTGCCTCCATGGGTTGTATTTCGCTTTATTATTTCTCCTTCTCGTAGAATACCGGAATAGTATAGGTGAGACTAGAAATATTCCTAGGTTAGGGCGTGTAGTCGGCCTAAACTAGGAAGTTTCGGAATTTATTTTAGTTGTATTCGGCGGGTAGGGGGAAATAATTCGGCGGGTAGGGGGAAATAATTCGGCGGGTAGGGGGAAATAATTCGGCGGGTAGGGGGAAATAATTCGGCGGGTTTTGGTTGTAGAACTTGGTAGTTTCTAAGTGGTGTTGTCGGCTAGTTTTGGCGCCGAATCGTGGATCCTTAGCATGTGGTAGCTGAGTTTCTGAAGGAGTATGGTACCGGGGGAGTTCGAGCCGTGGCCACCACCATTCCCTCCTTTGGACATTTTGGGTTCCTGTAAGAGGTTGGAACTCTATGTGTGTGGACCCTGTGGCGGCCCCTGTAGTACTCTTGAGACACCTGGACCTGGTTGTTCGGTTGTGACTGTTCTTAGTCTCCGACACAGGTTTGGGATTTGTGTCAGTGCTAACGATTTACAAGTTTAGGAATGTTAGTTCCTTTCATACTGTTCATTTGATGCATATTGATTTCCTTTTTGTCTCTGCAGGCTTGAGCGGAGTTTGGTACGTTTTAGTACTTGTTGCATTTCTCTCACTTTACTGACTGTTTTACTTACATTTTGTCCCTTTTTGGATTATTTAGCTGAGATTTTCAGCATCTTTCTTGCAGGGTTGGTAACCCTTTTTCTTTCTGCTCTTTTCATTCGATTATTATCTGATGTTTCTTTGCCTCCTGTTTTATTATTTCTTGCTGAGGTGTTCTTCTTTTGAATGCCTCAGGTTCAGGTCTGTAGCCGGCTGTGCGGCTAGTTTCAGGAGTTTCCTTGTGGACTGCGTTGTGGCAGTGTTTTCCTCACTTGTTGAGGTAGTTCTTTAGTTTTGTAGTAGTACAGACATACATGCTCGCCAGCGAGTTCGTGTCAGGTTGTTGACGCTCGTTGGTGATTTTCCTTTGTGATACTAAGTCTTTACTTAGCTGCTAGTTTACCTGCTTTGTGGTAGTTTCACTTGCTCTCTTGGAATGTTTTATGCTAGGTTGTTAATTACTTTAAAACCTATAAAGAACTACTATATGTATTGCATGATCAGCATGTTTTATAAAAGCTCAATCATTATTTTCCAAATGCGTAAAAAGACTGTCTTCTTTATAAATATTATAAATTGAAATCTAGGGTCTTGCATAGTGTAAGTTGTCCTCTTAGGACACTTATGCGCTCTTTTAGGATGTTAAGCATAAATGAAGTATTTTTCCGCTACGTATAAAAATAGTTTTCAAACCGTGGACTATCTGATCCACTGAGCCGAGGGATACGGCCAATTAATTTAAAAATCAGTTTTCTATTCATTTTAACTTATGATTTGAAGGATTAGAGGGTCGCCTGAGCGTCAGCAGTTATCCCCTGCTTGACGTGGCATCACAGCTCGTAGTTATCTTGTGTTCTGATTTATTTATTAATGAGAAAATGCGGGTTGTGACACTGATGCACCGTAATGTATTTCTAAGAGCGTTTTATTTTATTTTATCGTCCAATCCTTATCGGTAAGCATCCACATCTGCATATCCCTATATTCTATTTGGAGGCATTTATTACCTGAAATTATGCAATGAGGGCATTAGATTTGGTTAGTTCAAGTAAAATGTTTACAGGTTCAAAATAGAATATCATTTTGCTCGGGACATCCTTCACCATTAGTATTAGAGAATTTCTTAGTTTAATCAATTGCTCATGCATATGTAACATCCTTCACCATTAGTATTGAATTACTTCCAATAGTTTGTTGATGTTGTCTTTAAAAAAAGGGATTTAGTGTTGAGAAGTAAGGTTGTTTGATTATTTTGTCTAAAGTGAGTTTTGTAATTAAAAGTGTTTTTCATTAAACTCAACTGACTTTAGAAATGATGATTTCCCTTTGTTTGCTGTAATTTGAAACTGCTTCAGCATCAACGATTTAAAGCAACTTGAGTAGCAGTTGGAGAACTCGGTAAAAAGATTCGTCATTGAAAGGTTCCTTCTCACTAATCATATTAATATCTATAATTCACTCATAAATAAAATGATTAGATGTCCTTAATTGCAAACTAAAAAATTGATCTCTCACAAGACCAACTCCTGGAACAACAAATTATAAACAGATGGTGTCGCCACAATGTTTTGTTACTTCCTTTTTTGCAGATTTACATTTCTCTGTTTAGGTTTGATCTGTTTAGACATTCGCTTCCCTCTTCTT
The DNA here is from genome assembly GCA_039583875.1 of Platanthera guangdongensis. Lineage (NCBI taxonomy): Eukaryota > Viridiplantae > Streptophyta > Magnoliopsida > Asparagales > Orchidaceae > Platanthera > Platanthera guangdongensis. Next base: position 144,632,447 of record CM077156.1, on the reverse strand, counting down.
CATTAATCTTTTTTGATCTTTTTGGATCATCTGAGGTTTCTTTGTTTATCAAAAACCACATGACTCAGATTGGATATCCAAACTACAATTTATGTTATATTTGTGCGTATCAAAAAATTTAGCAGCTAAACATCAGAGGTTTCCCTGAGTTTACTTCTACTAAAAACAGAGGTTCTTTGTTTTCAGGTTAGCTTGAGTTTTCTCTATTTAATTTTCACTTCTTTTTTCATTCTTACAAATTAATATGAGAGCATTTACATTTAATACCATAATACATTATTTTTTGCTGATTATTTTAGAATCTGCAACTATGTTCTCTAATAAATTATTCATCTTAGCATCAACTAGCACGTTTTTGGGTAAATATTAGCTTCTAAACTTTTGTAGAATGGATGAATAACTTACTTTAATCTTGAAACTATTATGTCGACGCCCCGATGAATGTCGCCGTCCCCAACGAATGTCGCCGCCCACAATGAATGTCACTACCCCCGACGAATGTCGCCGTCCCCAAAGAATATCTCTGCCCCTGACGAATGTATTTTCCCCCGACAAATGTCGCCCCTCACGAACAATATTGCCGCCCCCGACCAATGACGTCGCTCACGACCAATGTCGCCTCAACGACTAATGTTGTCGCCCACGACAACTGTTTCCGCCCACAACCAATGTTGCCTCAACGACTAATGTTGCCGCCCACGACCAATGTCGTCATCCATGATCAATGTCGCACACACGACCAATGTCTCCCCCACGACCAATATCGCCGCCCTCGACCAATGTCGCCGCCTATGACCAATGTCGCCCCTCACGACCAATGTCGTCGCCCCCGACTAATGTCGCCTCCCCTGACCAATGTCGTCGCCCCCGAACAATATCGCCGCCCCGGACCAATGTCGCCGCCCCTGACCAATGTCGCCTCCCCGACCAATGTCGCATCCCTGCACGGGGTCCCCCGTGCACGACTGCTTGTAAGTCTATAAGGGAGAACCTCAATAAGCAGCCGATCGAGCGTGAGGAAGAAGAAGTCGCCAATCCGATCGAGCGTAAGGAAGACGAAGACGCCGATCGAGTGTGAGGAAGAAGGAGGTGCTGGACTGCTAGATCGAGCGAGAGTGATCCGTCTGGAATGAATGGAAGCAAACCCTAAATAGGTATAACCCTAAACTCAAAAGCAACGTGAATCTCAACCGTCCAATTGAAATCTAGCGGTGAAAATGGCTGGCATTTTGGACGGCCCGGTTTCCGGAAAATCGGCCCGGTTTCCGGCTCATCGGTCCAACCTCCCGGTTTGCCGGTTCTGGGCCGATTTTCGACTGGGGCGGCTTTGAGAAACCGATCGGACCGGGCGGGAAACCGGTTGGTGGTCCAACCGGTTGAACCGGCCGATCCGGTCCGATTTTTAAAACATTGATGAAAACTCAAGGGACATGTGAGCTTAAATAACAATCAAGAAGACGGGAGCTTCAAGAATGGTGACAACATTCCCCAACTCAAAATACAACCAAGCGCAAGTTAACAACCCGGTGCATCCACTAATTGCCGGGCGGACCTATGCTTAGACACGTAGACAAGTGTCTGGATGTGTTTTCCCGAAAATAAGGGGAGGTATTTTTTCTCTCCCGAGCTAGGGCTGAGCATATTATTCGAAACTCGAAAGTCGCTCGAAAATCGTTCGAAAACTGAGCCGAATAAGAATCGTTTAAAATTGATTCGACTCAATTTGAGTCGATTCAATTTGAGTCGAATCTGATTTCGAGCAGCCCTGAATCGCTCGAAATATGATTCGAATTAACTCGAATTAATTAAAAAAATATGTATTTATTAATATATTCTTATCTTAAGATTAAAAATAACAAAATTTAAACATAAATAAAAAGAATGAAGGCTTTAAGTGTTTTATTTGCTAAATTTTTCGGTTGACCAATTTAATTTTGAGCAAATTAGGAATAAAACGAAAAATTACTCAATTTTGAGCCGACCCGATTCGATTTCGAGCCTACTCGATTCGATTTCGAGCCGGCTCGGAATCGAGTCATTTCGTGTTGAGCTAACTCGATTCGAAATCAATTTCGATTTCAAGTCGATTTCGAGCCGAGTTCGAGTCGAAAATTTAGATTTCGAGCCGAGCCAAAATCGCTCAAACTCCACTCGATATCAGCCCTATCCCGAGCTCTTTCTTTCCGCGCGGTGAGGGTTTTGAGTTTCTACTTCCGATTTTCAATTCTTGCTTCGATCACACATCTGAGACGTTCTCCCCAAGTTCTGACCGGCTCTCCCTTCCGACATTCCATCTCGACGACGACTTCCTCTTCGTTAGGGCTTGACGATTTCTCCTCTTCCAGGCGACGACAACAGCGGCCGAACCTGCATCGAGTGGTTGTTGTAGCACCGATTTCGTGCTTTGATTTCGTGCTTTGATTTCGTGCTTACAAAGAATTGTTCTCTGTCAAGGAAGAGGAAAGAGGGTGACATTAAAATATGTGGAGATTAGAAGGGGAAGAAGGAAGAACCTTGATTATAAGTCTATAAGGGAGAACCTCAATAAGCAGCCGATCAAGCGTGAGGAAGAAGAAGTCGCCGATCCGATCGAGCGTAATGAATACGAAGCCGCCGATCGAGCGTGAGGAAGAAGGAGGTGCTAGACTGCTAGATCGAGCGAGAGTGATCCGTCTGGAATGAATGTAAGCAAACTCTGAATATGTATAACCCAAAACTCAAAAGCAGCGTGAATCTCAACCGTCCGATTGAAATCTAGCGGTGAAAATGGCTGGCATTTTGGACGGCCCGGTTTCCGGTTCATCGGTCCACCTCCCGGTTCGCCGGTTCTGGGCCGATTTTCGACTGGGGCGGCTTTGAGAAACCGATCGGACCGGGAGGGAAACCGGTTGGTGGTCCAACCGATTGAACCGACCGATCCGGTCCGACTTTTTAAAACATTGATGAAAACTCAAGGGACATGTGAGCTTAAATAACAATTAAGAAGACGAGAGCTTCAGGAATGGTGACAGCATTCCTCAACTCAAAATACAACCAAGCACAGGCTAACAACCCGGTGCATCCACCAATTGCCGGGCGGACCAATGCTTAGACACGTAGACAAATGTCTGGATGTGTTTTCCCGAAAATAAGGGGAGGTATTTTTTCCCTCCTGAGCTAGGGCTGAGCATATTATTAGAAACTCGAAAGTCGCTCGAAAATCGTTCGAAACTGCGGCGAATCAGAATCGTTTAAAATTGATTCGACTCAATTTGACTCGAATATGATTTCAAGTCGATTTCGAGGCAGCCCTGAATCGCTCGAAATATGATTCGAATTAACTCGAATTAATTAAAAAAAATTATGTATTTATTAATATATTCTTATTTTAAGATTAAAAATAACAAAATTTAAACATAAATAAAAAGAATGAATACTTTAATTGTTTCATTTGCTAAATTTATTGGTTGACCAATTTAATTTTGATCAAATTAGGAATAAAACAAAAAATTACTCAATTTTGAGCCAATCCGATTCGATTTCGAGCCGACTCGATTCAATTGCGAGCCGACTCGGAATCGAGTCATTTCGAGTTGAGCCGACTCGACTCGAAATCAATTTCGATTTCGAGTCAATTTCGAGTCGAAAATTTTGATTCGGAGCCGATCCAAGATAGCTGCAACTCCAGTCGATATCAGCCTATCACGAGCTCTCTCTTTCCGCGCGGTGAGGGTTTTGTGTTTCTACTTCCGATTTTCAATTCTTGCTTCGATCACACATCCGAGACATTCTCCCCAAGTTCTGACCGGCTCTCCCTTCCGGCGTTCCGTCTCGACGGGGACTTCCTCTTCGTTAGGGCTCGACGATTTCTCCTCTTCCAGGCGACGACAACACCGGCCGAACCTGCATCGAGTGGTTGTTGTAGCACCGATTTCGTGCTTTGATTTGTGCCCTAACTGTGCTTCTTTTCTGTAAGCTTTCTCTCTTCCTCTTCTTTTCTTTATGAGTGTTGGATTTTAGTATACCAAAAGCTAGGGTTTTGATTTTTAAAGAATGGTTAATGTTGGCCGGCTGCCATAAGTAGGAATTCTTTTGAATTTTACCGGATTCTTTTGGGAATTTAGTTTGGATGTGAGGTTGTGTGTCAGGTTATGAAAAAGGGTAAGATTGACGAAGATATGATATTCTCCTTCTTCCTCTCTTATCATTATTTTTATGAAATCAGACCTTTTTATATCAGTTATCCTCTTTTTACTGGCTGTTGTAAGTTGATGTTGTTAATTTTGCTAGAGTATTGCTGGATTTAGAAGATTTCTCACATTAGAAATGCTTAGTATTGACCGGCTGTTATTACCATATGATATGGGGGAAATGATTTTTTTTATGATTGGTGATGACCGATTGAATATTTGTTGGAGGAGACTTTGGATTTTGGTCACTTGGTATGGTAATGACTTAAGATTCCGTTTGGCACGGTGGTGGCGGTAATGAACATGAGAGTTAAATTGTCATTCGTTAACGCCCACCTAAGGAACTTCATCCACTTTTATGCTGATGAAGTTTGTTAAGTGATCCTTAACGAATGACAATTTAACCCATGCGTTTACGACCGCCACCACCGTGCCAAACGGAGTCTTAAACAACAGTTACTTGATTTCCATTTTATAACAAACGCAACTCATTAAAAAGATGCCTAAATTACAAATATTACAACAGATGGCATCTCGTGGTAGGCTCAATAATGAACCAAAAATCTGGTAATCAAACAATGAGTGAATGTGTAAAACAAAGCATCAATCTGACATTATGAAGTAAAACAAAACATACCTTAATAATTTAGAGTTTTGATTCATTAGGACTTTAATAATATTAGGACATTGATTCATTCATTTCATTTTGAATTTTTGATTCATAGGTTCAACAACACAAGTCATAACATATTTTTTTTCTCAGCTATAATGCTTATTTGAAATTGTTATTAAACTATAATGTGCTTTGCTAAGAGTTTATTTTATCCAAATTTATCTATTTTATCACTTTTTATGAAAAAAACATCATTTATAATTAATTTTAAATTAGTGCCCGGGTTAGGAAAAAATCCTAGTTCCTCGACTATAATGCTACAGTACAGTCTCGATTGCAGTTTGTATCTCTTCCCTTATCTTCTGTAGATGTAGATCTAGGATTATATGGTGATGTTTCACTTAGGCTCTATTTGTTTGGGCGTTTCGCAGCTCCTTTTTGGGCAAACGCCGCCGGAAGGAGGGTAAACAAATGAACCTCTGGCGGCGTTTGCTCCGTTTCCACCCGCCCGCCTTGAGAAACGCCACAAAAAGCTCCGTTTGGAGCAACCACCTCCCCCCTCCGGTTCGAACTCTCCGTTTCCACCCGCCGGATCGACCCGCCACCGCCGAACCAAATGGAGCCTTAGATTATGATGACGAACTCATGCTGAACACTACTTTCAATTTCTAAATACTTCCATTATATTTTTCTAAGAAGATCTTTAATGTTCATGCATGGAATCACATTAACAGCTTGAGTTATAGTAAATATGAGATTTGACGTGGGATTGCTGTTGATTGTTATGATGATAAACGATGAGGTGTTGGCGACCCTCACTTCACTCTTTTACGCGAAGCGATGAATACAACCTGCATTTGAGTAATTTGAGCTAGGATTTGTGGTGTCTGTTGCGAGGCGGTGAAGGTGGCCCACAATTTCTTTTTCTTGCAGTTTCATTCTGCTAAACAAAACAAGTCCATCTTTTAAACTTTATAATTAAGTTTTTCAACTCTAAAAACACATCTCAAGCCCCACTCCTCAAGAGATTGATACTTGAGAGCTCCCTCCTATTTTATATTACTTGAATGATTAGTGCACTTGCTCAATTTGCATCAAGTTTTGACACCGTTGACAGGAAGTACGGATACGTTTGTGTTTTTAGTTAAGAAGAGTAGTTATAAAGGTTTTGTTGCATTTGATTTCGTTTTTGCTTTAGAATTTTGTTTGAAGGGGAGAAATCCTAGCGAACTGCTTGTCTTTGATCCTCAGATCGAGCGAATGTTGCGAGAACAACGCAGAGTCGCTCAAAGAATGGATGTTAATAATGCACAATAGCAAATTCAGAGGGGAGACGTTGATCCCTAAAATGTTCAAGCTCATGATGAGAATGAGGTGGTGCGTCCGAGGACACGCACAATGCGCGATTATACCACTCCAACTGTTGGGAGTGTGTTCCCAACCTTTGGCCCAGCCATCACCAACAACCTATTTGAAATTAAACCTGTCATCCTGAACATGATCCACAACAATGTTCATTTCTCCGGATTGCCAACTGAAGACCCTCATCTCCACTTGGCCATCTTTTCTGAAATATGTGCGACATTATGTTATGTTGGCATGACGGACAATACAGCCATACTAAGACTCTTCCCTTTCTCCTTAAAGAACAAGTCCAAGATGTGGCTACACACTATCACCCAAGGACCTTCCACAACTTTGGAGGCACTTTCAATGAAGTTCCTGTCTAAATTTCATCCGACGAAAAAGATTGTGGGAACCCATGGGGGGATCACAACCTTCTGCCAGGCTGACCAACAATGGGTGTCTGAGGCTTAGGAGTGGATTATTGACTTATTGAGAAAATGCCCCCAGCATGAGTACTAACAATGGGTGTCTGAGGCTTAGGAGTGGATTATTGACTTATTGAGAAAATGCCCCCAGCATGAGTACCTCCAGTGGTGCCTGGTGGAAATATTTTAATTCTCCTTGGATCCGCATTACAGGGCCACTAAAGATGCTGCAGCTGGTGGAACTCTCATGAACCGCACTCTGGAGGAAGCCTTAGGGATTATCCAAGATACCGTTTCACATAGTTCATACTGTACTCAACTGCATCAAGCAGACCCCTGCTCAGCATCAAGAGAACATCTCTATTATGAAGCATACCACTCCTGTTCCAACTCCTGTGATGGCGATCACATACCAAAGTTGCGGAAACTCCGGGAACCACCCTCATGAGTGCCCTTTTGGTAACCCTATTATTGAATTTAGCAATTCTTATGCTAATGAATCTGCAAATTTTGTAGGCAACCAGAACAAAACCTTCTCATATATAAGCACGTACAACTCAGGGGTGTGCAACAATTCGATTTTCTCATAGAATTAGAATGCACCCGAAAAACGTGGCAGCTCGGCCAGCATCAATATGAAGGGCAAACATCTGGTGGCCAACTACGACCACCAAATCTTTCAATGCCTCTCAGCCCACTCCTATCCAAAAGAAGAGCAACTGTGAAGAGATGATGGAGAAATTCATGGAAATGACACAAACCTCAATGACGAATCAGAATGCATCCACGAGAAATCTGGAGATTCAAATGGGGCAGTTATCTCTGAACGCACACAAGGATATCTTCCAAGCACTGCAAAGAAAAATCGTAAGGAGCAAGAGAAGACACTATCATTTCCCACTCAGGAATACGAGGGAGGTATATTATTGACCTGTGAATTTAATAATATAGAAATTATTGCCCTCTATGACACCGGTTCATCCAGCAACATAATATCTCTACAAGATGTTAAGCAATTTGATCTCACTCCTAATGCGGATGAATGGATGTCATTTGCTCCTGCTAATGAAGCTATTGTTGAGACGGAGGGGGGAACCTGTAACATTCCAGTTTCTTTGGATGGTGAGATGATAATTACTGACTTTCAAATAATGGGGCCTATGGAAAACAATTCTCTACCAATATTTGGTGCGCCATTTTTGAAAACCATAAGTATTGCATTGTATGTTTTTGAAGGTCACGCCTCTTTACCTCCTAAAGTTGTGTGTCATTCGATCTCATCATCTGATTCTCCAGCTTCTACAAAAATTCTTTTGAACTTATCTCTTATTCTAGAGAATACGAATAGAAAGTATAATGCTAAAATGTGTAACCCAAATGCCAAGTGAGTAAGGAGGTTGATTGTGATAGTGTTAAATCATTGAATAAGGAGAAGAAAGACTTGATATGGCCAGTGGATGAGATAGACATAAATCTGGGTGGTCATAACAATGCGCCCAATGATGAGGTGGTTGATAAAGATGGAGGAGTTGATGTTAAAGAAGAAGTGAAGGAAGTTACAGTTGAGGCGGTGGATACCATCTCCACCAAGGACTCGAGAAAAACTAATTTTATTGTTTTGATAAAAAAACTTGCTGAGAAGTCAGTCGGATGGGCTAATCTTTTACCTACTTATGCAAAAGAAATGAAACCCAACTTTGAGAAGAAATCTGCTATTGTTGAACCTAAATAAGAACCTAACAAACGTTGGTGATCTCCAACCGTGGAGAGAAAGAAAAAGGAAATATTGATACACGTGTCATGTTTTGCTGCCCTTCGACACGAGGAGGATAGAGGCGTGAAGGGTTACACCTTCCTGGGCTCTAAAGTTTTCACCTTTAGACCTCAGGTGGCCGGAGGGAACCATTACAAATTAGCATACAACAGATTGATAGGTGCTTTTGTCGGACTCTTTGTTGTAATGATATTGCTTTTAGACTATTTAGTTTTCCCTATTTCAGACAATTGAATGGCTTAATATATGTATTTGCGTCTAGTTTAAAGACGTTAAACAAAAGCATTGATGGGAAACAACCTGGTCTTGAGAGCAGGCTGTGCGGAGTCATGCTTGGAGCGGAGCTCGCAGGGGCGCACTTGGGAGCGGAGCGCGCGGAGGCGCGCTTGGATCGAAGTGCGCGGAGGAATGCTTGGATCAGAGCGCATGGAGACGCGCTTGGATCGGAGTGCGCGGAGGCGCGCTTGGAGTAGCCCGCGTGGGGGCGCATTTTGTGAAATCCATAAGGGGCGCTTCGAGGCATTCAAAGATCTTCGAAGGATCTTCGCAAGCGCAAGGAGATTGTAACTCGAGGGATTTCACTACACACCTAATGGGGGGGTCGATAGGTGTTTATCCTTTTTAAGAACTATTTGCAAAATTTAAAACTAAGGCACATAATCTATCACACACAACACAAGCACACAACAGTTTATAATGGTTCCTCGATTTGAGTACGTCCATTTTCCCCCTCCACCTATCTAGCGGAGTGTCAGCCTTGGCAAACTCCTCTAATAACTCAGATTTGCAGATCCTATAATTTAGAGGCAATGTCTACTACCTTAGAGCCACTGACTGGTCTCCTACTTCAGGCCACGTAGGACCTTACCTGATGTAAACTGAGCTTCGTAAACTTAAATTTAAGCGAAACTTTTTTTCTTGACACAATGTTAAATTTTTTAAAATTTAGAGATACCGCCACATATTAGAAAAGCTAACTTCTGGGTACCAAAGTTTAGGTTTAAAGTAAAATGCGGCAAGACACAAACCACGCAGGGAACTAACACCAAAAATAAAATAACGGTTAGGAATGTTTGGGGCAAGCGCGCGTTACACTTGGATGTGACAATACCTTGCTGAAATGATCATAATAAATCACTAATAAATAGATTGGGAGGCAGAGGAAAGAAATCTCACCGAGAGGTCTCCGACATTCGCAATCTGAGCTCTTCACGGGCAATCACGACCGTCGAGGGAGTGGTCAAGCGAGGTGGAGGCTGTCTGAGGATGTTTTGGAGGAGGGGAAAGAGGGAATGTCGACGGTTGTTGGAAGTTTGGTTAAGAAGGGGCGCGGTATGGGGGGAATGGCGTTGGTCGGCTGTAGGGTTGGAGGGGAAGAGTGGGTGGCTGGAGAAAAACAGTCTGAAGTGGATGCACGCGGAAAATGGCTGGAAGGAAGGCCGGTGGGAGGAGGAAGGACGAGCGGTAGCCCGGGCACTGGAGGTTTAGGAGGCGGACGGGAGTACTTCCGGGTGAGGCCGACTGGCAACGAAAATCGGAGGAAACCCAAGAGGGTTTGAGGGAGCAGCGACGGGATGAGGAAGCTTCCAAGAGGCGGCCGACTGGAGAGTTCGGCGGCGGAACACGGGCACGTCTCAGGAAGAAACTACCGAGAGCAAGGCAACTCTTAGCAATTTCTTTCCAAAAAAAACGTGCTAGGGCAACCGGTGGAACACACACACATATATATATAGGCCTCCTCCCCTCTTACCAAATATTTAATAATAAAAGAAAATAACAGACAGTCTAATTTTATCACATGTCCACCAACAACAAACGCGACGACCCGCCCCACCCAATCCAAACCGAACCAATCCATTTAAGGTCATGCGAGGTGGTCAAGCTCACGTGTCAGGCCAAAATAACACAATCCAAAATAACACAGTTCACACAAAGATACAAGGCTGCGATAGTAAATAAATAGATACGCCAATAACTGTGACAAAATAAATAATTAGCGTGCCGGCGACAGGGTCACATCAGTTCCCCCGGGGTTGAGAGAACTCGACCCTGGCGAGACTGTGCTGAAGACTGCAACTGTAATATCCGTACGTCGACGCTGTAACTCTTTGGCACTGATCCAGCTGCTATCCAAGACGTCCTTGCCCCGCCGGGAGACCAAGTATCGCTGGTAGGCTCCTGCTCGCGTCTGGAACTCCCGAACATCGAGTACCTTATCAATCTCCTATGTGGTGGGTGTGAAGGCTGGCTGAAATCCCGCGGTTGTCCCGGGATCCAAGCTAGGTGGTGGTAAAGGAACAGTAGGTGGAGGTCCGTGGAACGAGGAAAGGTCTGCTACATTGAAAATCGGTGAAGTACCGAATTCCAAGGGCAGATTAATAAGGTAGGCGTTCTTGCCCAGCCGTTTCCTTACCTGAAAAGGACCGAAACGACGCTGCCAGAGCTTGTGGTATGTCCCATTGGGAAATCTTTCCTTTTTGAAATGTACCAACACCTAATCTCTTTCTGAAAAGGACACGTCGCGCCGATGGATATCGACGCTGTTCTTGTATTTTTCAGATGTTACCTGCAACTTATTATGAATAATTTCATGCAAGAATTTTAAATTATCGATCCAAGTAAGGTAACACGCTCGTGAGAAGGTAATGAGTGGCGATCGAGGAAATTCGGAATTGGGAAGCCATAGACAATCTCAAAAGGAGACTTTTGGGTGGAACGATTTATGGTACTGTTGTAGGCAAACTCGGCTTGGGCTAGTGCTAAATCCCACTGCTTAGGTTGTTCTCCCGCTAAGCATCTCAATAAGTTGCCCAAACTTCGGTTGTCCACTTCAGTTTGCCCATCAGTCTGTACGTGGTATGCACTACTAAAATTTAATTTTGTGTCAAGTTTATTGCATAAAGTTTTCCAAAAATAGCCCATGAAGCGAATGTCCCTATCGGACGTGAACGTGCGTGGAACCCTATGAAGTCTAACTACCTCCCTGAAGAAAAGATTAGCAATGTGCGCGACATCGGAGGTCTTCCGACAAGGTATGAAGTGGGTCATATTGGAAAATCTATCAACAACTACAAATACGGAGTCGACTTCACGCGCCGCACAGGGGAAACCGCTCACGAAGTCCATGGAGACCTCATCCCATGGCCGCTCAGGGACGGGTAAGGGAATGTACAATCCAGTGTTCTGGGTCTGCCCTTATACAACTGGCACGTGTAACAAGCACGAACGTGGCTAATAATATCTTGACTTATGTGAGGCCAATAATAACGCGTGGTCGCCAACATCTTGGCCTGCTTGACATGTCCACCCAACCCAGATGAGTGCAACTCAGCGAGCAAGGCCTCTCGTAGTGGTCTCTGGCAAATACATAACCTAGTGCCCCTAAATAAGTGCCTCTCGCTTACGCAGAACTGTCCCGTCGGGTCAGCTCCATGTAGCTGACATTCTGCCCACGCATCACTAAAATCAGGATCAGTAGCATACAACTCTTTCTGGGAGTCTAAGTCAGTCGGTCTAGGATGTAGAGACACTAAAACGTGGGCACGACGGCTAAGGGCATCGACAACTCTATTGGTGACCCCTGGCTTGTTTCGAATGTGAAAGGTGTATTCCTGCAAAAATGCGGCCCACTTGGCGTGGCGTCTGATCTCCTTTTGAGAGTTCAGGTGGCACAATGCATCGTGATCCGTGTTCAGCACGAACTCGCGCTGTATCAAATAATGCCGCCAATGCCGAAGCGCCTGAACAATGACGAAAAACTCAATGTCGTATGTCGAGTATCTAGTTTTCGCGTCGTTCAACTTCTCTCTGTAAAATGCTACAGTTCGCCCTTCTTGGCTCAAAACAGCCCCAATACCCACATGTGACGCGTCACAATCAACCTCAAAAATTTTCTCAAAATCAGGTAGCACCAGAACAGGTGCACTGGACATCTTTTCTTTCATGAGGAGGAATGCCTGCTCGGCCTCAGCAATCCAAATGAATTGCCCCTTTCAGAGACAATCTGTGATGGGTGCAATGTGGGTGCTAAAATTGTGGATAAAACATCGATAGAACGACGCTAGCCCATGGAATCCGCGGGCCTCAATAACGTTCCTAGGGGTGGGCCAGGACTCTATCGCTTGGATCTTCTCTTGATCCACCTTAATACCCTCAGAAGAGACAATGTATCCCAAAAAGGTGAGACTGCTAGTGAAGAAGGTACACTTTTTCAAGTTGATGAGCAAACGATGCTCTCTTAAAATCTGTAGAACCTGACGCAGATGGTTAAGATGTTGGTCAGGGTTGAGGCTATAGATGAGGATATCGTCAAAGTAGACGAAGACACAAGTCCCTATCGGGTGTCTAAGGACTTGGTTTATCAACCTCGTAAATGTGCTCGGTGCATTGGACAAACCGAAGGGCATGACCAACCACTCATATAATCCTTCCCTTATTTTGAAGGCTGTTTTCCATTCGTCACTGGGTCGGATCCGGATCTGGTGGTAGCCACTTTTGAGGCAATCTTTGAGAAAACCTGTGCCCCACTCAACATGTCTAGCATATCATCCAACCGGGGAATCAGGAACCGATATTTGATAGTGATTTTATTGATAGCACGACTATCAACACACATTCGCCACGTTCCGTCCTTCTTTGGAACCAGAAGGGCAGGAACAACACAAGGACTAAGGATCTCCCTCACATGGCCCTTCTGGAGTAGCTCGGATACCTGTCTCCTAAGCTCCTCGTGCTCTCTCGGGCTCATACGGTAATGGGATAAATGGGGCAGACTTGCACCTGGGACTAAGTCTATGCAGTGCTGGATGTCCCTCAACGGAGGGAGCTGGTCGGGTAACTCGTCCGGGGTGAGGTCGCTAAACTCAGTGATCAGCGGTCGAACGACCACAAGAATCTCCACAGAGGTGGTGTGGGACTCCAGGCCGACTAAAGCGTATGCGATGGCACTCTCTCTCATCTCGCGGCAAAATTGTCGCTCTGTCAAAAGCATACGGGCGGACGGATATGACATGTAGGTGAGCGAGGTCACGGGGGTAGGGGGCCCCAATTGGGGTTGTAACAGGAGGTGTGGGTCGCTGTGGAACAAGACTGTTGTTCTGGGGAAGGACTGCCTTGCGACCGCAATGGTCAAAAGAATAAGAGTTCTTATGCCCGTCATGGATAATACTTCGGTCATACTGCCACGGACGCCCTAAAAGAACATGACACACATTGAGTGGTGCAATATCGCACCACACCGAGTCAGAATAGGAAGGCCCAATGCCGAACTCAACGAGACATCACTGTGATATGACCATCCTGGTGCCGCTAGTCACCCAGGATAACTCATAAGGTCGCTCTAGTTTCTGAATCTGGAGACTCAACTTCTCTACCATGCGCTGAGCAACAAAATTCTCCATACTCCTGCTGTCAACGATAATAGAACAATAGTGCTCTTGAATGCGAGCGGTGGTGCGAAAGATATTATGCCTTAATCGCCGTCATCAGTGGTAGCTCGCGGGGTCAGTAGACTATGCTGCAGAACACAAATCAACTGATCTGGCTGCTCGCCCTCAACCTCACACTCTCCCACAAGAGAGGCCTCTATCTCTCCAGCTAAGTCACTCTCCCAGATCCCATACTCTGGATCTCGCCCATCATTAACCTCAACAACGGCGGTAAACTGTCGTCTCAGGCACTCAGATGATTTATCATTTATGTCCCGGCTCCATACACTTGTAACATCGAAATACAGGTTTAGACGTGACGACCTCCTTCCCTTTCATGGAAATCGAAGAGGGGCCCGTAAGGTAGGAGCTGGTAACATAAGCCTAGCAGTAGAAGGTAGGCCAGGGGTAGACGACGTACTCGTCTTAGTGGTCGACGTCGAAGACGAGGAATAATGAGCTCTGTCAGTAGATTTCTGACAAGATGTCCTCTTCTGGAGAGCTTCCACTCGGCGTGCCCGACTGGAGATCTCCCTCAGATACCGGAAATCGTGTAGCTCTAGCTGGTCTCGTATCGCGTACCGTAGCTCATTCAGATAACAGACCACAACCATGTGATCTTCCTCCTTCAGATCTAAGCGCGACTGGAGGACTAGGAACTCATTCGTGTACTCGTCGATAGTTTTCTTGTCTTGTCGTAGGTTGTGTTACCTACGGTACATGGTCAGCATGAAATCAGCGGGAACGTACATCTTCTTGAGTTGAGCTTTGAACTCAACACAGGTGGTAATAGGTGGTTGTCCCATAGTGTATCGCATCCGCTTGACTTGACCCCACCATGTGAGAGTGGGATCCTTCAGCTTCAGGGTCGCATACTCCACCTGCTGGTGGGCAAGTGTGCGTTTCCAGATAAGGAATCACTCAAGTCGCTCGCACCAATCAAGGCAAACCTCAGGCTCTAGCATGCCCTCAAAATCCCCAACATCTAGTTTAATACCGACATCCCACCTTGGGGGATTCCTATTATCTTGATTGGCTAGGTTGGGTTCTGCTGTTGGTGTTGGAGGTCGTGCAGGAGGAGTAGGGGGGTTGTGCAGCAGGACCCCCCCAAGTGAAAATGTGCTTCCAAGTTGTTGACCGTAGTGCGCAACCCTAACATGACTTGGTTTGTGTCTCTCACTGAGAGAGTAAGTGCAGTGACAGCGGTCATAAGTTCTTCCATACGCTTACCCATATCTCCTAAATTTCCCTCTTAGGTGCTCCACTCTTGATTCTATGGATAACTTGAAAACTCTTAAACTTAAATTTCGGAAGCGCAAATCGCTCGGCTATCCCACAGTAGTAGTGAGATATCCCAGCAGGCACACCAAATTGATGTAAACTGAGCTTCGTAAACTTAAATTTAAGCGGAATTTTTTTTCTTGGCACAATGTTAAATTTTCTAAAATTTAGAGACACCACCATATATCATAAAAGCTAACTTCCGGTTACCAAAGTTTAGGTTTAAAGTAAAATGTGGCAAGATACAAACCACGCAGGGAAATAACACCAAAAATAAAATAACGGTTAGGAATGTTTGGGGCAAGCGCGCGCTACACTTGGATGTGACAATACGTTGCTGAAATTATCATAATAAACCACTAATAAAGAGATTGAGAGGCTGAAGAAAGAAATCTCACCGGGAGGTCTCCGACATTCGCAATCCGAGCTCTTCACGTGCAGTCGCGACCGTCGAGGGAGTGGTCAAGCGAGGTGGCAACTGTCGGAGAATGTTTTGGAGGAGGGGAAAGAGGGAGTGACGACAGTTGTTGGAGGTTTGGTGAAGAACAAGGGGCGCGGTATGGGGGAAATGGCGGTGGTTGGCTGTAGGGTTGGAGGGGAAGAGTGGGCGGCTGGAGGAAAACAAGCCGAAGTGGATGCACGGGGAAAACCCGGTGGGAGAAGGAAGGATGGGCGGTAGCCCGGGTGCTGGAGGTTTAGGCGGCGGACGGGAGTACTTCCGGGTGAGGCCGACTGGCAGCGGAGCTCGGAGGAAACCCAAGAAGGTTGGACGGAGTAGCGACGGGGCGAGGAAGCTTCCAAGAGGCGGCCGACTGGAGAGCTCGGTGGCGGAACACGGGCATGACTCGGGAAGAAACTACCGAGAGCAAGACTGCTCTTAGCAATTTATTTCCAAAAACACCGGGCTAGGGCAACCAGTGGAACACACGCACACACACACACACACATATATATATATATATATAGACCTCCTCCCCTCTCATTCTCCAAATTTTTAATAAGAAAAGAAAATAACAAACACTCTAATTTCATCACATGTCCACAAACAACAAACGCGACGATCCGCCCCCCCTCCACCCCCCCCATCCAAACCGAATCAATCTATTTAAGGTCACACGAGGTGGTCAATCTCACGTGCCGGGGCACAACCTGCAGTGGGGTGCAAAAAACCATGTGTTTGGGAACAGTTGTCATTGGTGGCTGTGGAGGGGACGAAGGGCGATTAACTGCCGTGGTAAGTCCTCGAAGGAGGAGCGTGAGGTCCGCCAGTTGGGCTTCAATGTGATCCTTGCACTGAGAGTCCGAGTTGGCAGTGTTGGAGGCGTTCTCGTCGGCGAGTCGGGCCATGGCCCGAGTCGTGGGCATGAATCGCGGCTAGGAGTAGCGACAAGGAGCGCTGGAAGGCTGCCAAAGCCACTGAGGGCCTCCAGAAGGCGGGGGAGACGCGCGAGGCCGCTGGAAATCGTAGGGAAGAGCCGAACTAAACACCAGAAACTGTTGTCGGCACCGGCTGGAGGCGTAGCAGGGGAAATGTGCTGGCGGTGATTGACGGCGCAACACGCGACCGAAAAGCTGCTGGAAGAGGCCGGCTGCGCTGGATAGGATGGAGCAGTTGGTGTCGCGGGGAGAGAAGGCACCGACATCGGTTGACGGGGCTGAACGCGGCGGAAAACGGTGCTGGAAGAAGCCGACGACACTGAATTGGCAGTAGCAGTCGACGGTGTTGCTGATCGGGCGGCAAGGGCGGCGCGGCGTGCAGACGAGCTAGGTGGTGCGGGCAGAGACGATGCGGCGATGCGTCCTCGTCGTGCGGAGTAGAAGTCACGGGAGCTCTACGGGGATGGATCCGGATTAATCGAAACAACGGAAAGCGGCCCCGCGGAAACGGAAGCAACGAACCCGATAAATTAGGGCTCACGGTAGAACCCTAATCGAGGTAGGTCAGACCAGTTGTTAGCGAAGAAGAAATTGCATTACATTAAACAATAAATGATACAATCAAGAACGAGTTCTCGACAAGCATCCGGAGGCTGGGTCCTCCTTGATACTCCACTCTGCAAGAGAGCCAAAACCCTAGACTTTCAAAAGTGCTTCCCTAAAGAAACTACCACTCATATATATATATAGGTGAGTGGAGGAAAATACAAATTACATAATTACTCATGGCTAGATAAATTAAAATAGCATGTGGCGGCCGCTTCGTATCAATTTGTTCTTTAATAACAATCCTTTTCTTTATACAATTATTTAATGACATGCTTTTATATTGATTATATATTCATATAGATGCATAAAAAAGTGGGAAGATCATTTGCTATTCAGGAACACATGAAGTTCATATATTTTGTGATCTTTGTTTACCGAAAATTGAGTCAAGCAATCGACCACCTGCTCATTTTAGCAAGGATGAGTAGAAAAAATTTGTAATGAACTTCCAACAACACATAGGAAGGTTACATGATAGCACCCAAGTTAAGGCTGTATGATTGCATGCAAACTAAGAATACCTTGCAGTTGTGCTATATCTTCTAATCTGACTTGTGCCATTTGGTTTCTACTTCCTATTTCATACTATTTTCTCTGATCCCCACTGCTGTCGTATTCTCAGTTCTCACTTCTCTCAGTCTCAGGACATGTACTCAATAGTATTATTCATTTCTCTTCTTATCTCTTCTAAATACTAGACATTTCTCTCGGTGTCTGATCCATATTTTTTTTAATTTTTATTTAGTGTTATATTTAATCATCATTTTTTACTGTTTTTGTTTTTGCATGCATCTTGTTTTTCTTGTATCAACCTGGATTCTCACTTTATGAATTGCCCAATATTTTCTTCAGGGTTTACACAATTGTGTTAACATTGGTTTTATCTTCTTATCCTCCAAAAATTGTCAATTTCTGTCTCTAGCTCGGGTTATTGTTTCCATTTTTTGAAGTTCAAAACCACAAGAGATCCTGATAATACGTATATGAAAACTACATCATCTATTTAACAAAGTAAGCCGATTACAATCCATGGGGAAAATTATTTTGGCATAATTCTAAATCTGGAACAAGATGAACTATCATAGTCAGTCTTTAACATTTTCATTACGAATGTGAAGTATTCAAACCAATGTTGATGTCCACATGTCGGCCCACATAAAAGTTTTATGCACAAAACGACACGTTTCAGATTGTTTTTTTGCAAAATATCATTTTGAATATATTAACCGCTATATCAGCTATCTACCGATATTAGAGCAGTCACGGTTCCGGTTCGGTTCCGGTTCTTCTAAAACCGTGAACCGAATCGCTGAGGAAATAATTCTTTAAATTAGAACCAAAATCTTGTTTGGTTCGACCGGTTCCGGTTCTGGTTCCGGTTTCAGAAAATTTTTTAGAACCGTCATGTCAACGGTTCCGGTTACGGTTCAACAAGAACCAAAACCAAACCGGCCGCTAACGGTTCGGTCCGGTTCTATGCGGTTCGGTCTGGTTCCAATCGGTTCCAAGTAGAATCAAAACTAAATTTGGCGAAATGAATTGGGGAGGTCAAAAATAAAAAAACCGGTGGGGAAATGTAAATCCGTTCGGTTTTTTCACATGAACTTCGAAGTCCGGGGCCCGGGCGTAGGAATTTTGTCTTCAAGTGAGATTACTTTTTTGTGTAATATAGTAAGTAGCAATGGAAGTTAAAAACTGAAATCACAAAACCACAGAATTGTATCATATCGCGCAGATCTTAAACCGCGCCAATTTTAAACTGTACAAATGGTTTGGTTGTAGAGTGGTTTCGTTGGTTGCAAAACAACATAGTTTGCAGTATTGTTTTTGGCGGTGCAAAATTGACAAAACCGCGCTGCATCGTTTTCTTCGAGAGGCCATGATATTTCAATCATCGCCAATAAGTACAAGTTAGTTTAATTATTTCAGGAAAATGTATGAGTACTATTGAAAATACATTATATAATAGTGTAAAAATCGAAACTGTACCGTAAAAACCAACTCCAAACCGCACCAATGTCAAACCACACTGCACAGTTTTGGTATAATGCGATTTTGTTTGGTCCAAAAACAATCTCTTTTAGTACGATTGCGGTTTGGATCAAACTACGTCAGTTTCACTCATACTAGTAAGTATAGATATTATAGATAGAATATAAAAGAATAACAATATAATAAAATTATTATTATTATTAAATTATAATAATAAACGGATTGCGGTTCGATTCTGCTTCGGTCCGGTTCGGATCGAGTCTAAAAATCTTGGAACCGCTTGAGACTTGTATGTTGCGGTTCTGGTTCGGATAATTAAATGAAAGAACCACACCCGGACCAATGATGTTCACGGTTACAAAATTCAAACCGGAACCCAAATAATTCGCGAACGGTTCGGTTCGGTTCTTTGCGGTTCCGATTGGGTTTTCGGTTTTCTGTTTTAAGTGACAGTTGTACCGATATGTTAAGAGAAAGCTAGAGAAGTAGAGGCTAATGATAGAGCCAAAAGAGAGTAGGGTTAGGGAGAAAGAGGGAAGAAATACCTGGAACTATTCTTGCATACTCCACACCAAGGGGCCCGGGTATATATATATGCCCGGGCCAAGAGGGTCGGCCGGCCCCTCCCACGCGGGGCTGAACCGGGGTGGTTCAATCCCCCAACCCGCCACTTTAGAGGATGGGGGCTGAACCGGTTGGTTCAGCCCAGTTGCCGTCTGTCTCCGTCTTCCGCCTGCGAGCGTAAGTACGGACAAAGAACTGAGTCATGTTCGGGGGCGTAACATTCCCCTCTCCATCAAAAATCAGCTTGTCCTCAAGGTGATAATCCGGGTAGAGTTCCCGGAATTCCAGCAGATCAACCCATGTATTGTGTGCTTCTGACAATTGTTTCCATTTGACAATGAGTTCAGGTCGGTACTCAGTACCCCGTCGTTTCCATTTGAGCATCAGGACGTCCTCAGGTAGTGGACGGAGTTTGCCCGCCACTGTTGTCTTGGGAAGAAAGGGACTGGCTTGTACGGTATCGCCAATCTTTCGTTTCAGCAAGGACACATGAAATGTCGGGTGAATGCATGACCCCTCGGGAAGGGCCAAAGTCTAAGCAACAGGGTCGGCGCGGCGGAGGATGCGAAAGGGCCCATAGTAGCGAGGAGCTAATTTCTGGTTCATTCGGCCTGCCACCGAGACTTGCCGGTAGGGCCGTAACTTGAGGAAGACTTCATCGCCGACTGCGAACTCCCTTCCCTTGTGATGTTTGTCTGCTTGGGTCTTCATGCGGTCCTGTGCTGTTCGGAGATTCTCACGCAACGTGGTTATAGTACGGTCCCGGTCGCGTAGTGCCTGATCCACTGCTGGCAATACGGTGCTGCCCGACTCGTAACTGCTCAAAGAAGGGGGAGAGCGGCCGTATACGACCTCGAACGGGGTCATCTTGCTGGTGGAATGGTAGGAGGTGTTGTAGCAGTATTCGGCCCAGTGACCAACTGATCCACGTTCGCGGCTCGTCCATCACAAAGAAACAGAGGTATGTTTCCACGCCCCAATTGAGTACCTCTGTCCGGCCATCCGTCTGGGGGTGATGCACTGTGCTGAAATGTAAGCTTGTCCCTTGTAGTCGGAAAAGCCCCCACCAAAAATTGCCGATGAAGGTCGGACCCCGATCTGAAATCATAGTGCGTGGGATGCCATGGAGGCGAACAATCTCTCGAACAAAGAGGTCGGCGATTGTCTTGCCGGTGTAAGGATGGCTCAAAGTCAAGAAGTGGCCATACTTGGAGAGCTTATCAAACACAACCAATATAACTATCTTGCCCTGAGATTTGGGCAATCCGTCGATGAAGTCCATGGGCATTGTCTCCCAAATGTGGTGCGAGATCTCCAGGGGTGTTAGTAAGCCAGCTGGAGAGGTTGTCTCGTACTTCTGCCATTGGCATATCTCGCACTGCTGCACGAATTGCTGAATGACGCGTCGTAATCCCGTCCAGAAAACATTAGCCCGTGCTCGCTGAAGGGTACGGAGGATTCCCGCGTGTCCACCCGATGGCGATGAATGGAACTCGTGCATCATTACCGTCTTTCAGGCTGAGTTTGGCAGAATGACCACTCGCCCTTGATAATATAGTCGGTCATTCTGCAGCTGATAGCCTGGCGTAGTGATCTTCCCCTGTCGAAGAGCCTCCACAATGGTACGCAGTGCGGGGTCCCGCATGATCTCCTCCTGAACATCATCTATCGAGTCGAGTAGGGGCCCGAAAATGTGGGCGGCCGTGCTCTCCGGTAGGCGTGATAAGGCGTCAGCAACCACGTTCTCTTTACCCTGCCGGTAAAGGATCTCATAATCATACCTCAACAGATTTGTCACCCACTTTTGCTAAAGCAGGGTGGAGACCCGCTGATCCAAGAAATGCTTCAAGCTCTGATGGTCCGTGCGTATTTTGAAATGTTGTCCCAACAAGTACGATCGCCACAGAGCCACCGCATGGATGATCGCCAACATCTCCTCGTACGTGGAGAGCCCCAGCGTACGAGGCGCTAACGCCCTGCTGTAGAACGCGAGGGGCCGCCCCTCCTGCATCAACACCGCGCCAATGCCTACGCCGGACGCGTCTGTTTCCAGAACGAACTCCTTGGTGAAGTCAGAAAGAGCGAGCACCGGGGGAGTCGTCTTAGCCCCCTTAAGGGCCTGGAATGCCTCCTCCGTCTCGGGTGGCCAGTGAAAACCGTCCTTCTGTAATAGCTGAGTCAACGGTCGAGTGATCTTGCCATAGTCTTTGACAAAGCGCCTGTAGTATCTCGTAAGCCCGAGGAACCCCCGTAGCGCTCAGACCGTGTGTGGGCGAGGCCACGATAGCATGCTCTCGATCTTCTTTGGGTCCGCCTTGACCCCACTAGCAAACACCAAATGTCCCAGGTATTCCACCTCCGTCTGCCCAAACGAACACTTGGAATGCTTGACATACAACTGGTGGCAGCGGAGGAGGGTGAAAACCTGTTCGACATGGAACAAATGCTCCTCCCAACTGGAACTCTAGATGAGGATGTCATTGAAGAATATCAACACTGAATGGCGGAGGAGCGGGCAGAAGATCTCGTTCATCACTGCTTGGAATGTAGACGGTGTGTTGGTGAGCTCGAACGGCATCACCAAGAATTCATAGTGTCCATCATGAGTACGAAAGGTTGTTTTGTGTATGTCCTCGCGCATCCGAATCTGATGGTAGCCCGATCGTAGATCGAGCTTGGTGAAAAGGCGAGTGCCGTGCAGTTCGTCTAGTAGTTTCTCGATCAAGGGAATGAGAAACTTGTCCTTGATAGTAGATCTGTTCAGACCACGGTAGTGCACAGAAAACCGCCATGTCTCGTCCTTCTGAACCAGAATGATGGGGGATGAGAAGGAACTAGTATTGGGGCGAATAATACCGGCAGTCAGCATTTCTCTGAGGCCTGCGCTCTATCTCGGTCTTCTGGATGTACGGGTAACGGTACTGTCAGATATTGGTAGGCTCGGTACCTATTTTGAGCTGAATCTGATGATCTCGAAACCTTGGTGGTGGCAGTGTGCGGGGTGCCAAAAAGATATCTGCATATCGCACCATTATTGTTTGCATCTGAGCGGGTACAATTGGAGCCTCAATAGGCTCCGGTGTAACATCCATAATCACCGCCATCGTGCTGCTCTGATTCTCTAAACGCTCCAGGCTACGAAGGAATATTTCCTTCATAGGCGAAGATTTGAGGCCGCTTAAGCAGTGTTGTTTTTCATGCTGCGGGAACTCCATCGTCATCTGATCCCAGTCAAAGGTCACCCGCCTCAGCTGTTGCAGCCACTGCACCCCTAGCACCATGTCAGACCCTCGGATGGGTAGAAGGTAGACGTATGTGCGCCCTGCGTACCCCTGTATCCGTAGCTCCACCCCCTTCATCACCCCTTCGCACTGCAGTTTGCTTCCATCGACCACCATGACCTGAAAGGTGGCCCCCTTATCAATCGCATGCCCCGCCCGTTGTGCCACATTAATGTGAATTAAGTTGTGGCGCGTTAGCTTCAGAGGCATGTAAGCTCGCGGAGCGGCTTGGCCCGGGCCAAGAGGGGCCGGCCGGCCCCACCCACGCGGGGCTGAACCCGGGCGGTTCAGCCCCCCAACCCGCCACTTTAGAGGTTGGGGGCTGAACCGGTTGGTTCAGCCCCGTTGTCGTCTGCCTTCGTCTTCCGCCTGCTAGCGTAAGTACGCCCAAAGAACTGAGTCATGTTTGGTGGCGTAACACAATATATGAGCCGATATAGCGACCGATATAACCTGATGACATAACAATTGACTTTTTTAATTTATTTTATTTAGCGCATATTGTTTAATAGACAACAAAACAAAATTGTTTCGTTGTCTGGGTTATTTTGTGGCCTAGCTCTCGACTCTCTTCCTACTTCTGGCCTTCTCTTATGCACATGTAGTCATCGATGCCGATTCTATTTGACCTTTGGAATTTGGATTGGGGATTCCTTGTTTTGATTGTTGTCGGCGACTTTCGGGCTTCATGCTTCTCCCATACTCTCTTCTTGTTTCTTCTGGCTTTCTTTCCCCTGTTAAACCGTTTTACTTATGCAACATAAAATATTTTTGCTAATTTGTTAGATTTAGAATTTCAATAAATATTAAATTATTAATATATCAATGTATATACAACAACAACAACACTCAAGCCTTTATCCCACTAAAATGACCCATATTCATAAGGGTGACTAAGTTTTACGCTGGCCGTCTAACTAACACAACCTTAACCATTTTTCATCCGGGCTTGAGACCGACATAGGCTGTTTTAAAAATAATATAAATTTAAAATATTTAATATATAAATAAAAAAATGATTATATGTATATATTATTATGTATATAAATATTTAAATTTTAAAACTCGATATATGAAATATATCCGATATATCCCTCGACAAATTAAAACTGACATGAAAAACCCAAACCGGCATGTCCCATATATTCGACATCTGCAACCTTATTCATATTTATAAGAATATTGGATTGATGTACATGATACATGTTCATTTATTGTTCTATCTAGTCAAGAATGGGCTTGTTCATAGATCTTTAGACTTTGATTGCTGCGACTTTGCAAATAACAATTACGGATGTATGCTTATTTATAATTTTATCAATGATACAATTAAATGATGAGCTCCACTTGGGTGAAGCTCATAGATTTTTTAGAATTTGATTGTCGAGAAAGGGAGACTTCAATCATAGCTCCACCTGGGTGAACGGTTACTCCAAGCCCTTGCCGTACTTCTCCCTTGTCCACCCTGACACCCGATCCCAAACTGGAGTTCACAACCAATTATTTATTAGTTTATCAAAAAATATCTCTGACCTTAAAAACTAGTTCACTAATAAAATTCTGGCTAAATGAAATTTTTCCTGCCACATTTGTCTATATCATGATCTCTCATGTTTTAAATTTTATTTGTACTTACATTGAAAGCGCATGAATTTTCTTTGCAGGTTCTCAGTGTTCTTTGTTCTCAATCCTCTATTATGGCAACTCGTAAGTTCCCATATGCTTTATACTTCTATTTTTTCCTGGTTTTGCAAACGGTAATATCTTTATCATTTTCTCAGAGGTTATTATTTTTGGGCATATTTGATAATTTGAATTTGGGTTGTGGCTGCAAGAAAGCATAATTGTGTGCCACTTTTTTTTTAAATGCTGGTGTAGTTCGTAAAACACCTCATACTGAACATTTTGCATAAATTTATAAATAGCCAATGATCTTTAAAATAAATTACTGCTACCAGTTTGAAAGTGAAATACATAAATCTCTCTTATGTGTGGTGAAAATGTTTCACTTACAAGATATTAGAGCTAAATATGAACCAAATAGTTTAAATTTGGCCCATCAAATCTAATGGGTGGACGAATTTATCATGTGGAGCTTAGAAAATTAGTAAACTAGAACCATGTCTTATTACGATGAATATCGTTTCATTGTGTGTGCGTTTAATTATGCTTAATTGCTTCAATATTGCAAAATTATGAAGTTAGAAACCTGTAAGATCATTGACATGTATGCGGAAATTTTCATCCTAATCTAATAAGATTTAAATATTTAGTCATAGAGGATTTGTTTAGGAGAATGGTCTGAGAGCGGTCGTGTTTGTGAATGCAGTTATAATAAATGCAAGTAGCATTTGGTAGGTGCGGTCACAAATATTGGTTTTCATAAACAATGTTGTAGGCTAAAACACTACCACAATCATATAGATGTGGTCAAGCTTTAATGGTCATGAACTCCTAGACTCAATACATTGAAATTTGGGTGAAAATTGTTTTTGCGACAATTTCAAATGCTGGTAAACCACTATCACGTAGTTTACTACCACAGTTTCACACCGTCATCGCTCAAACACGACTATCCCAACCAGCATAAGATAGTCTGAACCTACCTCGCAAACAAGTTAAACTACCAAGCTATCTATACATGAAATATTTTTTTCAATTTTATTGTTGAGCTGTCTTTAGTTTGGTTGTATCAAGGATATGCCTATAGACCTCTAGAGTTTCTAATATATGCATATGGTACATCAGGTGTTCAGTTCGAAAACTGTTGTGATATTGGTGTGTTTTCCAAGCTTACAAATGCCTATTGTCTGGTTGCTATTGGAGGATCAGAGAACTTCTACAGGTTCTTTCCTTGAGGAATGTATTTTTTTTTTCAATTTTTATAAGTTCCCATTTCACTTGCTCCCACTGTTTTGATACTTCAAAAAATGACGCATTTTATATCATGTAGAAAAACCTCATTTTATATGCTGTGTGGATGCTGACCTTATGAATGACTTATAGTATCTTCGAAGGTGAGCTTGCTGATGCTATTCCTGTGGTTAAAACCTCTATTGCAGGCACTAGAATAATTGGCCGTCTGTGTGCTGGTAAGTATTACTAAGTTGCCCTAACTTTAAGGGCTTGTGTTATCAGGTGGCAGCTCTTTGCGCTCCCTTTGTCGTTCAGCATGGAATGCAGAGGGCTAATTTTGGCGTTCTGCACTCTGTTTAGAACTTGACACGGAGCTCCAGTGGCTTTTAGCATTCACTGTTTTATCATTGGTGTGAGCTGCCCGCCAAAGAGGCACTAAGTCTCTAAACATGCTTTTATGTGTTCATTCATTCGATTTTTTCAACAGGAAATAAGAATGGGCTTCTTGTGCCTCACACTACCACCGATCAAGGTAAAACTTTCTTTTTTGTCAATTAATGTTGCTAGATTATCTTAACTTATTTTGTATTTTTGGTTGCTAATTATTAAGAATATTTCTAGTTATGATATAGCATAAATATCTATTTGTGGTGCATCATTGTGTCAGCATTGTATGATTTAGAAGTTTGTTCTCTACATACATTTATGTATGTTTGCTACGACAAGCTTGGTATGGAATTAACAATTAATTTATAAATGGCTGTCACTAACTTTAGTCATGCAGATGGTTTCATCTTTTGGCCTTAATACATGCTTGTTGAATTTTTTCTCAAAATTATGTTAGGATTATTCTTGGACAAATTTGATTATATATACTCTCTATATAATCTTGTTTGTTGAGGTAATTCTAGAGAATATTTAAATGTACTATGATTGGTTAGTCTTTTCATTCGTTAATATTTTTCGGAGTCTTTAGAGGAAAAAATGATTTCTCCCCTTAAATGTGAAGATCATAAATAATCTTGAGAAAGAACAAAAATTTAAAATTATTGAACCCACATGTCTAACAATAAAAAGGAGCGTTAGACCTTCCTCTGCGGACATGTTGGAGGACATCTCCAACAATGGTTGTATGCAATATTGTAAATATCAGATATCGGCGACATATCAGATTGAGTTTTTAAATGTCGGAAGTCGGATAAATGTTGAGGATATTTTAAAATATCGGATTTCCATATCTTATAAATATTTTTATTTTTATTTTTATTTTTATGTATACTAGCTATAATTATATGTTATAAAAATAGAAAATAATATAACAAATAGATAAAAAATGAGTTATTTATATTACAAAATAAAATTGAATAGTATCTAAGATAAAATATTATTAACAAAATGATACATTGTAAAATATATTTAATAGTATTCAATAATTTTATTTTGATAAAAATAAGTTTATTTTAAAAAAAGAATTATTGCAAATAAAGTATATTTAAAAGTTTATTTTTTTTGACTGATTATAAGTCTTTTCGAGCTTATAAATTTATATTAAAAATATGCAAACAATTAACTAATAAATGTAATAAATGTATTCATTTTTTTAATAAAAAATAAAAAATTGTGAAACAATTATAAAAAATTGGTTGTAAAAATAGTTAAAGAAAATTGAAACAATAAGTCTAATCGATTTAAATATACATAATGTAATATATATAGACAATTTATACATATGTTGATAGTCTGCTAATATAACACAATATAAAATAGCAGACGATATATTTAAAATTCATGTTGGCCGACATATCGGAAAAATCGGACATGTCGGTCTATATTTTACGAAATGATAATCTAATTTTTTAGAAAAACATATCGTCTTGCCCTCAAAAATGACATGCCGGAAGATATGTCAGATATGTTAGGACATTTAAGGCAATGGTTGTATGACTTCATGTTCTTTCGTTTTTGTAGCAATTAATTAAATTTAGACTAATCATTGTCATTTCACATGGTTCAAAAATTCTTATATCCAATGGTTGTTCCATGTTATGATGGTTGGTAATAGAATTTTTTCTAGAATATTGTGGTGATTTTATGGGACATTCTCACGTCTAGTTTTAGGATTATAAACTAAATTAAGCTTTTATATCATGTGATCAATCCTCTTTGTATGGATAATCGAGTGCGTGACCGAGTTTGGACAACGATTTGTTTTAGAATCCCCGCCTCTACACTAACAGAGCCTTTATCCATGACTCCAATTTCAAATCTCTAAATGACATTAGAAATAATTAACAATCCATCACATAGTTCATTTTGTTGCGTCAATATGCATGCAAGGGCACATGGATCGGTCAGGCAAAGTGTTTATGAACTAGACTTACAGTATCTACTATCTAGTACCCAGTATTAGTACACATTTCAATTTTTTGGTTTTTCATGTATTTTGAATGGGGTTGTTAAAAGTAGACTAGAAATGACATCTGTAGATTGGCATAACCATTTGTAAGGAGTTTTTTTGATGCCAATGGATATGAGAAGTCTGTAAATTTAATTGGTAAAGAAGCTGAGAGAAACCCAAATGAATTCTGGAGACTTAGGCTTAGTTTGGCGCGGCTTTTTTGTGCTGGTATGTTTGGACAAAATGCCACCGTCATAGAATGTCTATTTGACATGACAACGGTTTGGCTCCTACGATTATCTGAAAAGAAGCAACAGGATTTCCAAACATACCCAATGACAGACTGCTGGAAGAAATAGAAGACAAGAGGTTTGGCTCCTACGATTATCTGAAAAGAAGCAACAGGATTTCCGCCAGCCGCCAGGGGTTGGATGCGGTGGTTCAAAAATGTCGAGGATGCATCGACTAGCGAAGTTGAGAGGAGAAGAGGCGTCAAATACGACTTCCGGTGAAGAATCGTGTGCCTACACCCGTCGTCGAGGGAGAGAGGACAAGCGTCGCTGGTTGCTGGAAAGGAAAGAGTGGGAGAACCCTAGTTTTTAGCGCACGTATCAAGTAAACAGAGAAATTACGGTTTTTAAAGCCGTCGGCCTCATGGGATTCCTAAAGGAAAAATAGCGCATGTTCCATTACGCCTTCCAATTAGAAGTGAAATAGAGGGAAAACTGAAATTAGATTTTTATTATAACAGTAAATTAAGTATTTCGATAAAACTGTCCTAAAAAAAATCTGTTACGTCTTCACGCTACACCCTCAAAAAAATTTATAACGCACCGAAACGCAAATTCATAAATTAATTAGTTTAGGAAATAAATCGAGGAACTTATCATAAGGGCTACAAATATTTCAAACATAGATGACGTCGTTCAAATTCACACGCGATCGGGCCCTGAAATCAAATTTAATTTTGTAATAAATTACGAATTTTACAGGTTCATAACTGCCACCCAAACGGAGCCTTAGACATCGTCATTGTTTCGTTTTTTTAAATACAATGAGAATTGTTTAAAAAGAATTTCATACAAAATGCATTCAGTTTTTGGTCTTCGGATTGCAGTTTTTTGTTTGCTTTTAACAATTTTCATTTGAATATTTGCGTAATGGTTGCGATCTCTTCTTGGTTCTAAACAGAGGTTCAGCACCTAAGGAATAGCCTACCAGACCAAGTGGTCGTCCAGCGGATCGAAGAGAGACTATCTGCTCTCGGCAACTGCATATCCTGCAACGACTATGTTGCTCTCACACATCCTGATCTTGACAGGGTAAGCCTCCTTCCATCCACTATGACAAGATATTATTGCACACACTGCCAGTGCCATCCATAAAAAGATATTTTAAAATCTTAGTAACCTTACAGTAAGTGCGCGTACTGTCCGTAGATATGTTGACAAATGTGTAGTGAAACGGGAGTTTATTTAAAAAGTACATGGCTCGCCGCATGCATATTAGCTGCACCTCAGGGGACAAGCATTTAAATTTCTGTAGATGCCTCCTGTTAATTTTTTTGGCATTATGATTCGGAGCCCTCCTAACCCTCCTTAGGACCGAGCATAATTAATGGAAGATGATTCAACACAACAATTGATTTTGGTCAATTCACTATGGGGGACTATTTGATTTCAGGAAACTGAAGAGCTTGTAGCTGATATTCTGGGAGTCGAGGTGTTCAGGCAGACGGTTGCCGGCAATATTCTTGTCGGCAGCTATTGTTCCTTCACTAACAAGGGCGGCCTGGTAAGGACACCCACATTCTCCTGTTGGTTTCTCATATGATGTAAGGGAGTCTTTCTATCTCAATCTTGATGAATCTGCAAGGTTCCTCCTCACACATCTATTGAGGACCTGGACGAGCTCTCGACGCTTCTTCAAGTGCCGCTTGTCGCCGGAACTGTGAATAGAGGAAGCGAGGTTATTTCCGCGGGCATGATTGTGAACGACTGGACAGCTTTTTGTGGTTCAGACACCACGGCCACCGAGCTATCGGTTATCGAGAGTGTGTTTAAGCTCAACGAGTCTCAGCCTAGTATGATCGTTGATGAGATGAGAAAGTCCCTCATTGACAGTTATGTGTGAATTTTTCGTAAAGGGAAAGTTCGGTATGATGTGCACAAATGTTGGTGTCTTTAAAAATTTATCAAGCACTTTAGTTGTTTGAAAATGTGGGTTGTTGATTAAGTTCTTTGATTTTGTATTTAGTTTATTTACATTTTGAGCATCATAGTGAAACACTCAATTTTGAAGATGAAACAATAATGCTGGAAGCATGCCTGACGTGGTGTTCAGGACTTGCATGAGAAACTGATGATTTCCTATTTTCCACCTTTTACTGCCATTTTTCATGGAAGGCGGTGGTAATCCGCTTCTTCTCATTTTTGCACAGTATTCCTATCTGACCTGGGGGATTGTTGGGTGCTGGCATTTGGCGGCACCGCCATTTTAACTACGGGCTGCGGATCGATGTTTTAGTGTCATTTTAGGCCGCTGATGAGCCATGAGAAAATTGGGATGTGCCCAGTTTTTGGTAATGTTGGTTATGAGACCATTGCTAAAAAATTCAGTATGTTTATTGGCTATTTGATGACATACAATAATTACTGTTAAGGCTAATTGTCAACTTAATTAGAATTAAAGTTGGAGTTCAATTTTCATTGAAACTAAACATTATTTTCAATTCCTAAGCCTCACTTAAGGATTATTTTCAGAATACTTGTGAAGCAGCAAATATCACGATTGGCTGCCCCTGTGAAAGATGA
Organism: Platanthera guangdongensis; assembly: GCA_039583875.1. NCBI lineage: Eukaryota > Viridiplantae > Streptophyta > Magnoliopsida > Asparagales > Orchidaceae > Platanthera > Platanthera guangdongensis. The sequence goes on along the minus strand of CM077156.1, from coordinate 144,601,522 downwards.
ATCAGATTGACTTCCACAAACTTAATATAACACTTGGTAAGCTATTGCTTATTGGTTTCATATGCTAAAATATTTCATGGCATCATTGAAACTCTCAAGAATCTTAATTCGTCTAGAAGATATATAAATCTCAATCCACATATATGCTTGTGTGTGTCAAAAATCCTTTTATAACACCAAATTCTGCATGACTTGGCAGTAGTGATCTTTAAGGTCCGTATGATATTGATATTTAAGAATTGACATTGAGAATACTAAAAACAATATTGTTATTCGGATAAAAGGTTTTAGGGCGGAATTGATTTTTTAATCTAAAATCATCCATATTGAAATAAAACCTACAAAATCTTCTCTCAAATGTTTAGGCCTTGTTATAGATTTTGAGATTGAGCATTGCAGAACAACAAACACACTAGAGTGCACGTTTTCACCAGGGAATAATTTTTCCAGGGGTGTGTTTCTGCCCGAGCGCATAATATTTTCCATGAGTGAATTTTTCGTTTGGACATGCATTTTTTTGCATGGATGCTCATTTTTCTGTCATGCCGCGCATTCTTCAACATAGTGCACATTATTTTGTCAGTGCACAAATATTTCGGTCAGGTGTGCATTTTTTGCCCGAGCACTAATTTTATTCCTCCGGCGCGCATTTTTGGCCCCTTCACACATTTTTTGCTCCTGCGCAAATATTTCGCTCGATTGTGTATTTTTTGCACGTTGAAGCATTTTTTGCCAGTGCACAAATTTTTTTGCCCGTGTCAATTTTCTGTATGAACGTGCATTTTACTCTCGGGCGCACATTTTCAGCACAAACATACATATTCCCCCTGGACGCAAATTTTTCGCCCGGTCTAGGAGTTTTCCCCGTGCGGTCATTTTCCGTTGGGGCTCAAATTTTTTCTCCCAGGAGCATTTTCCTCAATGGCACAAATTTTTTTACTTGGGTGTTGCAGGACGGAGACCAGGCGGTCTGTTGCTGTTCGGAGACCGGGCGGTCTGGCGGTTTCTCCAAGCCGGTCTGTGTGCTGGGCTGCTGCAGTTTGGTGTCCCGCTGGTCAGGCGGCTTATCTCAGATGACTTGGAGACCTGGCGGTCTAGCGGTCTCCTGTGGCGACTTGCTCTCTGTGTTGCTTGTTCTCTCATCCTGGATGTGGTCGGGCAGTTAGCCGGTTTGTCTAACCGCACGGCTTGTCCGGTTTGTCATTTTGTAAAGCCGCATATACTTGTAAATTTTTAGTCTCACATTGCTTATTTGTAATCTCTCTCATCTCCTCCATTCTATAAAAAGGAGGCTATACCATTGTAATTTATACCTTTTTGGGATAATAAAGTTTGCATTACTCCAATTTTTTGGTCTGTTATTTTCTGCTCGCACATGGTATCAGAGCACTCGGTCCTTTCCTCCTGATTGTGCGCGCTCTCTGATTCTCGCGGCTTGATTCTTCTTTCCGCGACCTGTCTTTGCGGCTTGATTCCTCTTCTGACCGTTGCCTTGTTCGCGCGGCTTGTTTCTGCTTTCCACGACTTGTATTCACGGCTTGCTTTCTCTTCTAACCGCTGCCCTGCTCGCGCGGCTTGTTTCTCCTTGCTTATCTTCTCTAGCTACTCTTCTTTGTTGCCACGACCTGTCCTTAAGTCGCAGTGACCTGTTCTAACCGCTCTCCTCCTCTTGGTCGCCGCAACCAGTTTAGTAGTCACCGCGACCTTGTTGCTAATCGCCTCGACCTGTTCCTACGTCGTTGTGACCTGTTTCCTTCTAGCCGCTCCTGCTTGCTAGTCGTTGCGGCCTACTCTTTTGTCGTCCGACTTGTTTTCTCCTGCACGCGGCCTTCCTAGCCGCACACTCTGCTTCTGTTCGCCCGACTTGCGACTTGTTGTTGTCGCCACTGCTTCCTGTTCTCTCATCGTCTCTCTTCAATGGATTCCACCTCCAAGCTGTCCGCCTTGGTGGTCACCTCTTCTAGTAGTGCCCACGCTATTACTCGTGGACGATGGTTGATCGACTCTGGTGCTACAAATCATATGACAGACAATCCTCAGTGTTTCTCTCATCTAGACACACATGATCGGTTGCCCCCAGTCATAGTTGCTGATGGCTCTCCCTCCCCGGTCAATGGGACGGGCATGGTTCAAGTCACTCCATCTCTTTGCCTGGCAGATATCCTCTATGTGCCCAAGTTTCCTTGCAATTTATTATCGGTTACTTCTTTATGCAAGCAACTACAGTGCTCCGTCACATTCACTTCTACTTCTTGTTCTTTTCAGGATCCGGACTCCCAACGGACGCTTGCTACTGGGAATGAGAGCGGCGGCCTCTACTTCCTCGACAACGTCTCTACTCTATCCGCCTTCTCCTCCTCCTCTACCGATCTTCTCCAATGGCATCTTCGCCTTGGTCATGCTCCTCCCCGGCTTCTTCGCCAACTTCTGCCCCACCTCCCTCCGCATCATCCTCCTCTTAATTGTGATGCATGTCAACTTGACATGCATCACCGCTCCTCCTTTCCTCCAAAGCAAGATCGTGGTTCTACTCGTCCGTTTGATCTTGTTCACTCCGATATCTGGGGTCCTGCTCCTACCCTTACCGTTGGTCGGGGTAGTTCCTATTTTGTTACTTTCATTGATGACTTTTCTCGCTGTACTTGGGTATATCTCTTACGCGACCGCTCTGAACTTTTTGATGTATGGACATCCTTTTATCATTCCATTCAAACCCAGTTTGATGTCTCCATTAAAATCTTACGCTCGGATAATGTCAAAGAATATCTCAGTTAAGCTTTCTCCTCTTTTTGTACGCAACGTGGGATTATTCATCAAACCAGTTGCGTTTACACCTCCCAATAAAATGGAGTAGCAGAACGCAAAAACTGTCACCTCCTTGATGTCGCTCGCACTCTGCTCACGCAAATGCATGTCCCTCACTCCTACTGGGGCTATGCTGTTCTCATCGCTTGCTATCTCATCAATCGCCTTCCCTCCACCGTTCTCCGTGGTCAAACTCCTTTCTCCATTCTCTATCCGGGCAAAGAACCCTTTCCTCTTCCTCTACGTATCTTTGGATGCACAGCCTTTGTGCATGCTCCCTCTGCCACCCGCGACAAACTCTCCCCTCACTCCACTAAATGTGTCTTTCTGGGGTGCTCTCCCAATCAAAAAGGTTATTGTTGCTTTGACCCCGTTACCCGCAAGCAATTTGTCTCTGCGGATGTCACCTTCTTTGAAAATGCATCTTACTTCTCTTCCTCTTCCTCCTCTACTCGTGCTGATCCTACCTCTCACCACAACCCCACCATTCCCTCTGCTCCTACTAGTGTTCCGCCATCTCCACCATCTCCATTATCTCCACCATCTACCCCCTCTCCTCCACCATCTCCCTCCTATTCGCCGCTGTCGCACTCTCCTCCCGGGCCAGCTCTCTCCGCCACGGATGCTCCGGTTGCTGAGGAACATGCCGACCTGGATCTACCTATAGCTCTTCGTAAAGGGGTGCGGACGTGTACCCAGCACCCGCTGGCTGCTATTGTTTCATATGATCGTCTGACTCCTTCTCGCAGAGCATTTGCAATGGCTATCTCTGAGACCGCCACTCCCTGCACCTACCAGGAGGCTCTCACTATTCCTCATTGGAAGACTGCCATGGATGAGGAAATTACTACCCTCACTGAACGGGGGACCTGGACCCTGGTTCTCCCACCTTTGGGCACGAATGTTGTTGGCTGCCGTTGGGTCTTTGTTGTAAAATTCTGTCCCGATGGTAGCGTGGATCGCTACAAGGCCCGCCTGGTGGCCAAAGGTTTCACTCAGATGTATGGTGTTGATTACTTCGATACCTTCTCTCTTGTGGCTCGTCTCAGCACCATTCGGGTCCTTCTCTCTATCGCTGTCAACAGGGATTGGCTCATTTCGCAGCTGGATGTTAAGAATGCTTTCCTCTACGGTGATCTGCAGGAAGATGTTTACATGGAGCAACCTCCTGGGTATGTTGCTCAGGGGGAGACACGAGTATGCCGGCTAAAGAAGGCTATCTATGGCCTCAAGCAGAGTCCTCGTGCCTGGTTTGACAAGTTCCGTGGCATTATTGCGGCCATTGGTTTTACAAGAAGCTCAGCAGATCACTACTTGTTTGTTTGGAAAACCTCCTCTGGTCTGGTTGTTCTTGCAGTTTATGTTGATGACATTCTTCTTACTGGCGATGATCAGGATGAGGTATTGTTGACAAAGAAATACCTTCGTCAACACCTGGTCACAAAGGATATGGGGTCCCCAAAATACTTTCTGGGGATTGAAATCTCTAAGAAGCCCAACTCCATGGTCCTTTCCCAACGGAAGTATGCTCTTGATCTTTTAAAGGAGGCAGGATTGACTGGTGCTAAACCTGCCTGTTGTCCTATGGCTGCTGGAGAAGACAAAACTTGGACAGATGACTCGCCTCTTCTATCCGATCTTACGAGGTACCGGCGTCTGGTGGGCAAGCTCATTTATCTCACAGTAACCAGACCCGACATCTCTTATGTTGTTGGCAAGGTGAGCCAGTTCATGCAAGCTCCTAGGGAGTGTCATCTATAATCTGCCCTGAGGATATTAGAGTATATTAAAGCAACACCAGAGAAAGGACTCCTCTTTCAGAAAAATGGTCACCTAAGGGTTGAAGCGTACTCTGATTCAAGTTATGCTGATGACAAAGGAGACCGCAAATCGACATCAGGTTTCTGCACGTTTGTTGGAGGCAATCTTGTGAGTTGGAAGAGCAAGAAATAGTCTGTGGTCTCCAGGTCTAGTGCAGAGGCGGAGTATCGCAGTATGACGTCGACTACATGTGAGTTGAAATGGTTGCGGGCTCTCATGCTTGACTTAGGAGAGGTTTACAACTATCCTCTTCCTATGTTCTGTGACAACAAGGCCGCGATATACATTTCCAAAAATCCGGTCTTTCATGAGAGAACAAAACACATATAAGTCGACTGTCATTTTATTCGAGAAGAGATATTGAAGAAACAGATTTGCACTCCGTTCATCACTTCCGACAACGAGTTGGCAGACGTCTTCACCAAGCCGGTAACTGCTTCCTTTTTCCACATCTGCGACAAGCTGTGCATGATTGATATCTATGCTCCAGCTTGAGGGGGAGTGTTGCAGGATGGAGACCAGACGGTCTATTGCTGTTCGGAGACCGGGCGGTCTGGCGGTTTCTCCAAGCCGGTCTGTGTGCTGGGCTGTTGCAGTTTGGTGTCCCAGCGATCAGGCGGCTTGTCTCAGACGACTTGGAGACCGGGTGGTCTAGCGGTCTCCTGTGGCAACTTGCTCTCTGTGTTGCTTGTTCTCTCATCTTGGTTGTGGTCGGGCGGTTAGCCGGTTTGTCTAACCACACGGCTTGTCCGGTTTGTCATTTTGTAAAGCCGCATATACTTGTAAATTTTTAGTCTCACATTGCTTATTTGTAATCTCTCTCATCTCCTCCATTCTATAAAAGGGAGGCTATACCATTGTAATTTATACTTTTTTGGGATAATAAAGTTTGCATTACGCCAATTTTTCGGTCTGCTATTTTCTGTTCGCACATTGGGCACAAATTTTGCGCCCAGGGACGCTTTTTCCCCCGGACACAAATTTTTTGACCACACAATCATTTTTTGCCCGAACGCGCATTTTTCGCCTGGACGCAAATTTTTTCGCATGAACATGCATTTTCTGCCTAAGCGCTCATATTCTGCTCATATGAGCATTTTCCGCTTGAACGCGAATTTTTCGCCTGTACGCGCATTTTTCACCCGAGCATGCATTTTTCGCTCGGGCAAAAATTTTTCGACTCGTACAACTTATATAAGCTTTCAACTCACAAACTTGTTTTGAGCAACGAGCGTGTTAGATAAATTAAAAAATGTGATTTTTAATTGTGACTCTTCAGCGCATTGATCAGTGTCAATTCCCATAACATAAAGTCATTTTGCAAACAAATAAAAAAAATATTGAATGTCAATTCCTATGACAGAAAGTCATCATGCCGTCGAACAAAAGAATTGGATTTAAACTTAATGTCAATTCCTACGTGTATTGATATTAGATTAAAAATCAATACTTCAATATCAATGTCGTTGAAACAAATGGACCTAAATGGTCTGTTCATTTCGCAGGAAATGAGATGCAGGAATTGAAATTGACCCAATTCCAATTCTCGTAGGAATTGAAATTGAAGTCAATTCTAATTCTGCTGTTTGACTGTATGCATGAATTATCTTACAGGAATTGGAATTAGTAATTTTATTATTCGGTTGATATGCAAAAAGTTTTAGAGGGCAAAACTTATATATAAGACTAAAATGTCGATCTTTTTCACCAAAAAAATTCTAGTGGAGTGTTAGAAAAACTATAGAAAAATCAATTCCAGTAGAGCAAAAATTGATATGTGCTAGATGTTTCATCTGATAATATATATTTGAATATATAACAAGTTCGGAAGTTTAACGAGTTTGATTCGGATACTGGGATATCTGATACCCGTATCTAACCTATGATTTGCCTATAAAGCCCAAGTCGGGGCAACAGGCCGTACTTTCCCTTTGACCACCATCTGAAATACTTCCAGCTACCTAACATTCTCAAATCATAGGAATTTTTTTGGATGTGCGTAGCATTTCCTGTGCTAGAAGCGCGTTTAAATACCACTTTCAAAAAATGCGGGCCCACTTCATTTTTCGGGTTTCCCTATTCCGTCGACTCTTCTTCCCTAACGTAACCTAGGCGACCGAAGTGGAAAATCGCCAGCCTAGTTGGGGCGAACTCCAGCAGTTTTCCGGCAGATTTTTTGTGAGGCGAACTCCGACGAGTCGGACATATTAATGTAGGCGTCGTCGTTAAACAACTATTCCTCTCTGCGCAAATTTTCTTGCCGACAGAGGGCTTGAGAAGAACTAGGTATGACTATTTTCCAGCAATAAGACTGTGCGATCTTTTGACATCTCTTCGCATATGTTGAACTATTTTTCAGAACTGTATTTCAAGTGATTGTTTATGCAATTGTGCTTTAAATGATTATTTGTGCAACTCTATTTCAAGTGATTGTCATTGCAACTGTATATAGAAATGTTTTTCAAGTGATTGTCATTGCAACTGTATATATAACTGTATGTCAGGTATAATATACGTCTGTATTTGTATATAGTGTAATATGCATCTGTATTTGTATATAGTGTAATATACAAATGTATTTCAAATATAATATACAACTGTATTTGCATATAGTGTAATGTACAACTGTATTTCAGATATAATATACAACTGTATTTGCATATAGCGTAATGTACAACTGTATTTCAGGTATAATAAACGACTGTAAGCTTGGATTCTTCTATTGTCCATAGAGAAAGAGAGTAATAGTGGTCAAATGGAGAAAGAAATTGATGTAAGCCTTTCTTTGTCTTTCTTTCTTGACTTGAGAAAGGGAGTCTTTCTTTCATGATCGACTTGTGAAAGTGGTTAATGTATTTTTTTAACCTGCAGATTGTAACACCCCAAAACTCAGAAAAGATCTGGTAGCATCTTAGGGCCAATCTGGGGCCTGGTAAGAGTCACACGGCCTTGGACACGGGCATGTCCATGACCGTGTCCTGCTAGAGTTCGACGATTTTTCATGTGGTCGACGAAATGCATTCGACGATCCTTGGAGGTCGGGTACACGGCCTGAGACACGGGCATGTCCAGGGCCGTGTCCTTCTCTGTGTTTGTCGAGCTGTGCGTGGTGAGGAACACGGCCTCAAACACGGGCGTGTACTGGTCGGCACGGGCATGCCAAATGTTGACACGGGCGTGTATAAGCCCGTATCCTGGTCGGGTCGTGACGGTTTCCTGTGTCGCTTGCGGTACATACCCCGTGACACGGGCATGTCATAAGCTGACACGGGCGTGTCAAACAGTACACGGGTGTGTCTGAGCCCGTGTCCTATTCTGCATTCGACGATCGTGTTCAGATCGTGAGACACGGCCTGTGACACGGGAATGTCACAAGTCGTGTTCGGCCCAGGAAAGTGTTTTTAAGTGCGAATCGTGGCCGTTCATTTCCTTCAAATGGGATTCAATGACACAGAGATCTCCCTACTGTTATAAGGCCGGGAGTTGAGGGTTAAACCCTCATTTTCTCTTAGGTTTTCTCTTTCTAAAGTGTTAGAGAGAGGGGAGAGCAAGGAAGAAGGAGAAGGAGAGTTCCAGCCGTTGGTGGAGCTTCAGAGCCCCAAATCGCGTACCGAGTCTAGATCCGTGGAGGCGAGGACGTTGTAGTACTTTCCATCCGGCTAGTTTTCCATGGCGCCAAAACGAACCTCTAGGGTAATGATTCTCTTCGTGGACATGTGAAGTCCTCTTTTTTTCTTCATAGGAAACCCGCTCTCGTGAGTATGCGGTGAGTGTGAGGTGTTCCTTCAAGTGGATATGAATAGTCCCCCTAGTTTTGCATGTAGAGTCCGGAATCGAAGTATGAACATAGGCATGGTGTGTGAAGCCTACCCAGACAAGTTAGTCTAGATCGGTGATGTTTCATTATGCATGATTAGCCGGAGAAGACTCAATGTCGTTGGTTGTTTTCGGGTTTTCTACGTGGTAGATTGCAGCAGAGAGCCTGGGGGACTAATCCCAAGGTACACCTGGAAATCTGGGCAGAAGCGAATTTCTATCGTATCAGTGGCCTGGGAGCCAGTCGTGTATATAAACGGGTTATGCACGATTGTTTGATCGATACTTTGGGACTGTGGGAAACTTGGCCCGCGCCGATGGCTAATTTGCCGTGGCGAAGTGAGCAACGGGCAGGTGGAACTCTACCCACTCTATTTGCTTCGGTTAAAGTGACATAAGATACATGTGACTTACCGATAACTTGGAGAGCGAGTCTAGGCTGCGGCTGAAAGGAATAAATGCTCACATTGTTTGTCATCCTGGGGGAGGTGGTTGACTGCAGAATGAGCTGGGTTCGGACCGGGTTCACCGAATAAGTGCCCTAAGAGCACGGGGTGTGAGGCCGTGCGGGCCTACACCTGTGATGAAGTGTGCTGATGTTGTACTTTCACTTTAATGTTTACTATGCTAAAAAAGTGCGGGAAAGGAGCATCGCTGCCCCGAGTTTAGGGGCGGGATCGTTATAATTTGGTTAGCTTAGCTGACCGTTGCTTTTGTTTGCCATCACTGCGGTGGATTGTTGATTGCAGGTGCTACGGAGCCTAGTGGCAAGTAGGGGGCTGAAGCCCTGGTTGCTGTGCTGGCCCTCGAAGGCCAAAGAAAATGTTTACTTTTATGCTAATGTGTGGCCGGCCTGCGTGCCGATGTTTGGAAGACATTTATTACTTAAGTAAACTCTTGTAAGGCCATAAGGCCCAGTACTTTGTGTATTTGTACGCTCACTCCTACTTTGGGTTTTTAGTGGACATTCATGTTGTGGCTTGGGTTCTTATAACTGTTTTAAAAAGCTTTCGCTAGAATGCTCTGAGTTATGACGCGTGTTCCTTTGACATTAATTTGGTATTAATGTGTAACTCCACTAGCTATCTGTGGTTTATGGCGTGGGGCCCCGACCGGACCTTCTGTTATATCCCATGTGATAGATGGGGGTGTTACAATTTGGTATAAGACTATGGATTTGGTCTTGCTTATTTGAATTCGTGGGCGAATTCTTTTAAGGGGTGGTGAGCACATGTTTGTGCGTCATCGTTATAACATGAAAAGAATCCATGAATGTCCCCTTAGGAATGAAAATACACTTATTTTGAGGAACCTTAGTGTTCCAATGATTGTTTTTAGCAATTTGTGTACCACCTAATTGAGGGTTTTTGCTTCTATAGGTGAATAGGAGTGGTGTTGGACAGTCAGAACGTTCGCAATTGGCGGAGAGCAGTGCGCCTAATGACGTGCCTGCAACCACTCCTTCAGTAAAAACTCTAAGACTCGTAGCGGAGGAGGTGTTTGCAATGATAAATGCCCAACCAGCAAGGCAGGTGCCGCACCCAGCCCCTGCTATGGAACAAGAACTGCTTCGAGCGGCAGAGCCTAGAGTTGTGGAACGCGTGGCGGAAGAACATTTGCCGCCAAGAAGAGCGACATAAAGACAACTTAAACATGAGATGAGTTTCAGTCCTCCAATATTTACATGGACTAGAACCCCAACTCAAGCCGAGAATTGGCTCGCTAAAGTTAAGAGAATCTTGTCGATAACGGAAATAGAGGAATGACAGAAGACCGCCATAGCCACTTTCTTGCTAGATGGCGAGGCAAGGTTATGGTTGGAAGATCTGGAGCAACATCACTTAGCTAGGAGATAACTCGCCGATGTCTCGATTGAGAAATTCTCAAGGCTGTTCTTGGCTAGATACCTACCCTCCACTGAGAGAATTGAGATGTAGAATCAGTTTTTGAGGTTGAAGCAAGGAGTCAGTAGCGTGGATGAGTACCTCCATGTGTTCACACGGTTGGGTCGTTACGCTTCCCCTACGTTTGGCGATGAGGAGCGTAAGACCAACCGGTTCTTTGAGGGTCTGCGCGATGACCTGAGGGTACTACTTGGTGGGCCTGTGACGCAAGGTTTCCTAACCTTGGTCAATTCGGCCTGATCAATGAAAAGAGATCTGAAGAGAATCCAAGGGAGCAAAGACTTGGGTGTGCAGAAGACGGAGTTGAAGGTGTCGAACTCCTCGAAATCTAAGTTCCATAAGTGGAACAAGAAGGCTAGGACTTCGAGTCCAGCCCCTTCTTCTGGCGGGTCTGGGGCAACCATAGGCCGAGCTAAAGGTGCTTGCTACAACTGTGGTATTTTGCCCGAGAGTGTTGGAGCGGACGTCCAAAGTCCGAGACGAAGCCTGGAGCAACATTCGAGGAAAAGGGGAAGGCGGTGGAGTCAACCACATCCCACTATGCTCCAGCTCAGCCTAGAGTGTACAATCTTGGCCTTCAGGAGGCCATAAAGCAGACCGACGTGGTGACAGGTATGAGTTAATTAAAAGCAGATTAACTTTATATATTTGTTACCCTTTTTGCGTGTTAGCTTATGGCTGCTTGTGCGAGGCTTTGTTTTGATTTTCGATTATCCGGTGAGAGCACTGTTTGATACGGGAGCTTCACATTCCTTTTTATCTGAAGGATTTATATAGCGCATCGGAGTACCTTCTTCGATGGCAAGGGAAAAATTAGATGTGTTGTTACCAAATGGGTGTTCAATGCGCGCGGATAGAGTTTGTTGCGTAAAGATACAGATCGGTAGTCAAGAGTTTTGTTGGATACCTAGTTTGATTTTGGCTAGGTTCACTAAATTAGGATCTTATGACCCATCTTGTATAGCCAGGATTATAGTTGTGTCCTAGAGTCTAGTCCAAGTCCTTAGGATCAACACTGCATGGACCAGCCATCATCAGACTGCCAGAGACTCATGACTTAGAGATTTTCCAAAGACTCAGTAAAATGAGTTCGACGTTCGTCGAACTCAGGTCGACGATTGTCGTGGTCAGCTCGACGATCTCAGAGAAAATTATCTGAGCTGAGCTCGACGAACTTGATTCTCAGGTCGACGATCTTTGGACCCTACCTTCAGCATTCTAAGTCCAGACTTTGTTCTCTAGACTCAGGTTGACGAACTTAGTTCTTTGGTCAACGATTTCTGGATTCTCTACTTCAACTTATTAATCCAGATACCTCCCAGTTTCCTAAGTCCAGAATCATCTCCAGTCGATGAATTCAAGATTCTCAGCTCGACGAACTTTGACCACTTTGGCAAGAGTTATGAAGCAGCAGTTAGTGGTTCTCAGCTCGACGAAACAAATTCTCAGGTCGACGATTTCTGGATACTTCACTTCAACACTTCATTCCAGAAGCATCTGAAAATATTCTAAGTCCAGAAATACTTTGCTGAACTTCAGTCGACAAAACCAGTTATCAGCTCGACGAACTCCATACACAGGAAAGGTAAAGTTTCTAGAGAATGCAGTTCTGTTTTAGCTCGACGATCTTGGAACTCAGCTCGATGAATAGAAGTCATCTGGTCGACGAACATAGCAACTCGGCTCGACAAACTGTGAACTCAGCTCGATAATTTCTATTATCTGTTCGACGAATCCAGACTTAGTTATTTCCTTCCTTCTGTCCCCTTCTTACTGTAATAATTCCTGTGTAATTAATGCTCAAATATTCTCTGAATATAACCTTTAAATGGAGCATTGATTATGGTCTTCTCCAGGATTATTGCTTGTCGTTTTTCCATGGGATAGTTGGGGAAATAATTCAATGCAGTTTATTCTCAAGGCCGCCAGCATTGATTGCAGAGGATTTCAAATTTCGAAAGACAATTTTTGACAGGAAATATAAAAGAGATTTTCTCTCTTTTCCTAGAGAGAATATAGACACACAGACAAAAAATACAATCAGTCTGAATCAAGGAATTCTCTGCTCTTTCTTTCATAGATCTCTGATATAGAGAAGAAGCCCCAGACCAGAAGAACATCTGCTATCTAAAGAAAAAGAACAATCAATCAAAAATTAAGAGTATTAATTCTTCAACTCTCCAGGACACTTCAAAGGACAACATCAATTCCATCTGTCAAGAAGTTCCTGAAGATCTTTTCTGGTCAAGGCTTAAAGATTGAAGGCCTATCACCCTAAACCAAAGCTCCAGTTTTTCCTGAACCATTCTACATCTCAGGTGAGCTATTTGCTAACATTATATCCACAAGTGTTCTCAGTTGTATATTGAGAAAGAGAAGACAATATCATCTCTCATCCCCCACTATATAAAGGGTTATAACTCCCTTCAAAAGTTATTCTTGGTTGCAAGTCACTTGACCAAAAGACTTGAGGTTTGGTTTTTGAGCACCTGATCAAAAGCTCAATGGTGTCAGACACCTGATCAAAAATCTGAGTGGATTCTTACCAGGGTGGTAGAAGAGTGGATGTACCCAGGTTGGGGAACCACTATAATTTCTTATGTTGTCTGGTTGCCCTTTCTTTTGTTCTTGCTGTGTTTGTGCTAACTAGGTCTGATGTGTGTTTGTGATTATTTATTTGTTATTTTGCAGTTTTTAATTACAACAAAAGCTATAAAGTTTTCTAAAGGATTTTAGGATACTCTATTCACCCCCCCTCTAGAGTATTTCAGATCTAACACATCTCTTTCAATTGGTATCAAAGCAGGATTCCCTTGGTTGTACAAGCTAACCCTTGAACCAAAGATCCTGAGTTAGATCTGTCTTTACATTCCTATTAGATTTATTCTCACACAGCATGACACGGAACAATGATTATGCAAGCACCAGACCTCCAGTATGCAATCTGAATAAGTTTGCCATCTGGAAGACAAGAATCAAATTGTACATGAACTCTATTGATGAGGATATCTTTAATTCTATTTTGACAGGTCCCCCTCAAGCATCTACTTCTGCAACATCTTCAAGCACAACTATAGTTCCACCACCTGAGCGGATTGAGGCCCAGAGAAAGGCAAAGATTGCTGATGACAAGGCAATGAATATATTGGCACAAACAATGTCAGATGATATCTTTCAAAAAGTGGCTAAATGCACCTCAGCCAAAGCCATTTGGGACTCCCTAAATCAAACGGTGGTTAGATCAGCAGATGAAAGAAAGGACAGGAGATCCAATCTCATATCCATATATGAGAATTTCAAGAAGGAGGAAGCTGAGACAGTAGCTGATATGTATAATAGGCTAAGCTCAATCATCAATGAGCTAAAAACCTTGGACAAGGACATCACCCTCACTGAGGTGAATGATAAGATCCTTATGTGCTTCCCAAGCTCATGGGATTGAAGGATTTGGCCCATCAAGGAGGCCAGAAGACTAAATAAGATTTCCACTGAATCTCTTTTAGGAAAGCTTAAGTCCTATGAACATCTGATCAAATCCAGAGAGACAGTTGAGCAAAGAACACCTCCTCCAGCAAGAAAAGAACAAAGTATTGCATTCAAGGCTGCTGAGGAGATAGAGACTTCAACCACAAATGAAGAGATGATGAGTCTTTTTGCCAAAAGATTCTACAAAATGGCATGGAAAGACTTCAAGAGAAAGTCATCAAGGCAGGATGACAAACCAAGGTATGACAAAACACCAACTAAAGAAGTGGTGTGTTTTGGTTGCAGGAAACCTGGACACTTCATCTCTGAGTGTCCAGAGAATCAGAAGAAGGATAAGAGAAGAGAGAAAGATACCAGAAGACAGCACAACAACATGCCTTCCTCCAGCAAATATAAGCAGAAGGAGAAAGGCTTTGTGGCTGAAACTTGGAGTGAAACTGAGGATGAATCATCATCTTCCAGCTCCAGTGAAGATGAAGAAGAGGCAAGGGCCAAAGAGGTTTGCCTCATGGCCATTAATGCCTCCAGGAGCCATTCAGAAGAAGAAGATTCAATTAATGAAGTAGTTCCAGATTCTGAAGCTGACAAGGTATTGTCTTCCTTTGATTACAGTTCTGATTCATTTAAATCTGAATTTAAAACAATGTGCATAGACTTAATTAACTCAGAAAAAGAAATTAAGACTCTTAGGGAAAAATTAGGAAACCTAGAGAATGTTAATTCAGAAGATAATAGGTTAAAGGATGAAAAATCTTAGCTAATGAACAAATTATATTGTTAAAGACTGAGCTATGTGAGGCTAAACAACTTGAGGAATCTCTCAATGGGAGAAGCCTCAAGATGATGGACATCACAAGCACTGTAAATGCCAGATTGAATGGCAAGCTAGGCGTGGGTGCTTCATCAAGTTTGCCCTTATTCTCAAGAAGAATATTCTAACTACCCCCATTAAATTTGTTTCAGTTAAGGGGAAGGAAAAAATAAACCTGAAAGTGAGGTGATAGATCTGATATGCTTAAGAGTTTTTAGAAACTAAAATGCAAAATAAAATTCACAGCACATAAGGAAGAAAACAGAGCAAGCAAACCAGACGACACAAGGAAATTTATAGTGGTTCCCCAAATCTGGGTAATCCACTCTTCTACCACCCTGGTAGGAATCCACTGCAGGATGAGTTGATCAGGTGTCCTGGGCACCAATGAGCTTTTGATAAGGTGCTCAAAAACCAAACCAGATTTTTTGATCAGGTGTCTTGCCACCACTGAGTTTTGATAAGGTCTCAGAAACCAAACACAAACTTTTGAAGGGAGTTTGAAAAACCCTTTACAGGGGTGGGGATGAGAGAGTGATGAAAGTCTTCTCTTTCTCAAGCAACTGAGAAGACTATGTGGATTCAGTGATGTTGTCAAAGCTCCCCCTGAGATGTAGAATAGTTCAGGAGTGGAAGCTTTGCTTCAGGGTGTAGGCCTTCAACTAGATGAAAATCTCCAGCAAGCTCTGTAGACAAATCTGAATATGTTGTCTCTTGAAAGCTTTTTCTCTCTCTGTCTCTTGTTGTTATTTCTGAGCCTCTCTGCTGTATATCTTTTCTATCTTCTATATAAAATATATATATATGTATCCACTGGGCTGAGGAAAGTCATTTGAATTCTTGTCTGATGCGGCAGAGACATTTTCAAGAAAGGAAACTGTCTTGGAAAGGTAATTGATAATAAACCTCTGAATTGATTCATATTTAATGCAGCCTCCCAACGGCTATATTCATAAGAATATTTAGCATTAAATATATTAGCTGTAAATTCCTTTACTTAAGCCTTGAATAACTCTAGCCAGCTGTCTCCAATAACTGCACAGGAAATCACCAAAATTTAATCTAAAAAGCTTCTCCAATCTGCGTTCGACTATAGTTGAACTCCGTTCGACTATAGTTGACCTGCATCTGAGTTATTTGTTCTCTTAGAGCTGAACACAAAAATAGTTGAACTCCGTTCGACTATAGTTGAACTCCGTTCGACTATAGTTGAACTTCGTTCGACTATAGTTGAACTCAGTTCGACTATTTCTGGACTGCAATAGTTGAACTCCATTCGACTATCTCTGGACTGCAATAGTTGAACTCCGTTCGACTATTTCTGAGAGCTAAAATTTCTGAACTTTAAAATTGATTTTCTCTGGAATTCTTCTGCACTTCTTCTGGGATTCTTTCTGAGGAATACTTGGAAAGCCCTATGACCCTTAGACTATACATTTTGGGTCAAACTAATCAGCCTAATAGTGATCCTAACCCAAATCAGAACCTAAGGTTCCAACAATCTCCCCCTATTTGGGTGAGGATACTATTTACATAAAAACAAAATACAAAGCAAAAAGATCTGCCTGAATTATAATATAATAGCAGATGTACATGGGTGCTTTGTTAAAAAGGGATTCAAAATAAAAGAAATACAAACAGAAACTAAGGGGCAGCTGCATAGAATCTAATAAAGTGACAGCTGCACTTTTGTTCATTTTTATTCTGAGATTCTGATAATCTCCCCCTATAGTTGTAGCCTTCTGAACAATTTTCCTGAAAGGAGATGTTAGGAATTCTGGACCCAGATTTGCCTTGGGTCTTATTTTTCTTTCACAATAATAATTTGAAGTAAAGTAATATCCAGGGAAATCTTTATAGCCAAGTGGATGAAGTTTCCTAGAAGGAATGAACCACTGGGTATAAGGATTTTTAAATTTTTGATTATGAAATGATTTAAAATCTTTGCTATGAAAATCTGAGCTCAACGAAGAATATTTTCGTCGACCCGAGCTCGACGATTTGTAGTGAGATCGTCGATCTCGGTTCAGAGAATAATATAGGTTGTTTTCTCTGTTCCAATTTCGTTGACCTCTATTCAGAGTTCGTCGACCTGAGTTCGACGAATTATGTTGAACACAGATTTTCTGAAAATCTTTAACTGATTTTAATGAGGCTATATGATTTAAAGTAATTTCTAAATCTTCATTGAATTTTATGTTTTTAGAAGAAAGTTTATTTACTTTCTCTCTAAGAAGTTTTATTTCCTTCTTAGATTGAATCAGATCTTTACATAATAATTTAAAATCTGTTTTAAGTTCTTCTGATGAAAAGTCAAGGGTAGAGATAACCTGATCTTCATCATCATCTGATTTAGATTCTTTATCTTCATCATACCTTTTGCAAGATGCATCTATTGCCATTAGACAAAATTCTCTTGCTCTTGCTTCTTCTTCATCCTCAGTTGTGCAAGATGAAGCTTCAGAGTTACTCCATGAATCAGCATTTGATGTTCTTTCTTTTGCTGATCCAGCAGCCATTACTGTGAGAGAGTCCCAAATTTCCTTTGCAGATGAACATTCAACAATCTCTTGAAAAATGTCATCAGACATTGATTCTGCAAGAATGTTCATTGCTTGTGCATCAGCCATCTTAAGCTGTTTTTGAGCTTCTGTAGCTGCAGATGGTGTAAAGGGACCTGACAAAATAGAATTATAAATTGCTTCATCAATAGAGTTCATAAAAAGCCTAATCCTTGCCTTCCATAGTGCAAGCTTGTCTAGATTGCACTTAAGAGGTCCAGTGCTTGACCATTCTTCATTTTGTGCCATGAAAAACTCTTAAGAACAATAAGATCTATCAAGGATCTTTTGATTCAGGTGTTAGCCTGTACAACCACCAAGGTGTGGTATGTTTAACCAACCTCGCTCTGATACCAATTGAAAGTGAGGTGATAGATCTGATATGCTTAAGAGTTTTTAGAAACTAAAATGCAAAATAAAATTCACAGCACATAAGGAATAAAACAGAGCAAGCAAACCAGACGACACAAGGAAATTTATAGTGGTTCCCCAAATCTGGGTAATCCACTCTTCTACCACCCTGGTAGGAATCCACTGCAGGATGAGTTGATCAGGTGTCCTGGGCACCAATGAGCTTTTGATAAGGTGCTCAAAAACCAAACCAGATTTTTTGATCAGGTGTCTTGCCACCACTGAGTTTTGATAAGGTCTCAGAAACCAAACACAAACTTTTGAAGGGAGTTTGAAAAACCCTTTACAGGGGTGGGGATGAGAGAGTGATGAAAGTCTTCTCTTTCTCAAGCAACTGAGAAGACTATGTGGATTCAGTGATGTTGTCAAAGCTCCCCCTGAGATGTAGAATAGTTCAGGAGTGGAAGCTTTGCTTCAGGGTGTAGGCCTTCAACTAGATGAAAATCTCCAGCAAGCTCTGTAGACAAATCTGAATATGTTGTCTCTTGAAAGCTTTTTCTCTCTCTGTCTCTTGTTGTTATTTCTGAGCCTCTCTGCTATATATATATATTTATCTTGCTATATAAAATATATATATGTATCCACTGGGCTGAGGAAAGTCATTTTAATTCTTGTTTGATGCGGCAGAGACATTTTGAAGAAAGGAGACTGTCTTGGAAAGGTAACTGACAATAAACCTCTGAATTGATTCATATTTAATGCAGCCTCCCAACGGCTATATTCATAAGAATATTTAGCATTAAATATATTAGCTGTAAATTCCTTTACTTAAGCCTTGAATAACTCTAGCCAGCTGTCTCCAATAACTGCACAGGAAATCACAAAAATTTAATCTAAAAAGCTTCTCCAATCTGCGTTCGACTATAGTTGAACTCCGTTCGACTATCGTTGAACTCCGTTCGACTATAGTTGACCTGCATCTGAGTTATCTGTTCTCTTAGAGCTGAACACAGAAATAGTTGAACTCCGTTCGACTATAGTTGAACTCCGTTCGACTATAGTTGAACTCAGTTCGACTATTTCTGGACTGCAATAGTTGAACTCCGTTCGACTATCTCTGGACTGCAATAGTTGAACTCCGTTCGACTATTTCTGAGAGCTAAAATTTCTGAACTTTAAAATTGATTTTCTCTGGAATTCTTCTGCACTTCTTCTGGGATTCTTTCTGAGGAATACTTGGAAAGCCCTATGACCCTTAGACTATACATTTTGGGTCAAACTAATCAGCCTAATAGTGATCCTAACCCAAATCAGAACCTAAGGTTCCAACAATCTCCCCCTATTTGGGTGAGGATACTATTTACATAAAAACAAAATACAAAGCAAAAAGATCTGCCTGAATTATAATATAATAGCAGATGTACATGGGTGCTTTGTTAAAAAGGGATTCAAAATAAAAGAAATACAAACAGAAACTAAGGGGTAGCTGCATAGAATCTAATAAAGTGACAGCTGCACTTTTGTTCATTTTTATTCTGAGATTCTGATAATCTCCCCCTATAGTTGTAGCCTTCTGAACAATTTTCCTGAAAGGAGATGTTAGGAATTCTGGACCCAGATTTGCCTTGGGTCTTATTTTTCTTTCACAATAATAATTTGAAGTAAAGTAATATCCAGGGAAATCTTTATAGCCAAGTGGATGAAGTTTCCTAGAAGGAATGAACCACTGGGTATAAGGATTTTTAAATTTTTGATTATGAAATGATTTAAAATCTTTGCTATGAAAATCTGAGCTCAACGAAGAATATTTTCGTCGACCCGAGCTCGACGATTTGTAGTGAGATCGTCGATCTCGGTTCAGAGAATAATATAGGTTGTTTTCTCTGTTCCAATTTCGTTGACCTCTATTCAGAGTTCGTCGACCTGAGTTCGACGAATTATGTTGAACACAGATTTTCTGAAAATCTTTAACTGATTTTAATGAGGCTATATGATTTAAAGTAATTTCTAAATCTTCATTGAATTTTATGTTTTTAGAAGAAAGTTTATTTACTTTCTCTCTAAGAAGTTTTATTTCCTTCTTAGATTGAATCAGATCTTTACATAATAATTTAAAATCTGTTTTAAGTTCTTCTGATGAAAAGTCAAGGGTAGAGATAACCTGATCTTCATCATCATCTGATTCAGATTCTTTATCTTCATCATACCTTTTGCAAGATGCATCTATTGCCATTAGACAAAATTCTCTTGCTCTTGCTTCTTCTTCATCCTCAGTTGTGCAAGATGAAGCTTCAGAGTTACTCCATGAATCAGCATTTGATGTTCTTTCTTTTGCTGATCCAGCAGCCATTACTGTGAGAGAGTCCCAAATTTCCTTTGCAGATGAACATTCAACAATCTCTTGAAAAATGTCATCAGACATTGATTCTGCAAGAATGTTCATTGCTTGTGCATCAGCCATCTTAAGCTGTTTTTGAGCTTCTGTAGCTGCAGATGGTGTAAAGGGACCTGACAAAATAGAATTATAAATTGCTTCATCAATAGAGTTCATAAAAAGCCTAATCCTTGCCTTCCATAGTGCAAGCTTGTCTAGATTGCACTTAGGAGGTCCAGTGCTTGACCATTCTTCATTTTGTGCCATGAAAAACTCTTAAGAACAATAAGATCTATCAAGGATCTTTTGATTCAGGTGTTAGCCTGTACAACCACCAAGGTGTGGTATGTTTAACCAACCTCGCTCTGATACCAATTGAAAGTGAGGTGATAGATCTGATATGCTTAAGAGTTTTTAGAAACTAAAATGCAAAATAAAATTCACAGCACATAAGGAAGAAAACAGAGCAAGCAAACCAGACGACACAAGGAAATTTATAGTGGTTCCCCAAATCTGGGTAATCCACTCTTCTACCACCCTGGTAGGAATCCACTGCAGGATGAGTTGATCAGGTGTCCTGGGCACCAATGAGCTTTTGATAAGGTGCTCAAAAACCAAACCAGATTTTTTGATCAGGTGTCTTGCCACCACTGAGTTTTGATAAGGTCTCAGAAACCAAACACAAACTTTTGAAGGGAGTTTGAAAAACCCTTTACAGGGGTGGGGATGAGAGAGTGATGGAAGTCTTCTCTTTCTCAAGCAACTGAGAAGACTATGTGGATTCAGTGATGTTGTCAAAGCTCCCCCTGAGATGTAGAATAGTTCAGGAGTGGAAGCTTTGCTTCAGGGTGTAGGCCTTCAACTAGATGAAAATCTCCAGCAAGCTCTGTAGACAAATCTGAATATGTTGTCTCTTGAAAGCTTTTTCTCTCTCTGTCTCTTGTTGTTATTTCTGAGCCTCTCTGTTGTATATCTTTTCTATCTTCTATATAATATATATATATATATATGTATCCACTGGGCTGAGGAAAGTCATTTTAATTCTTGTCTGATGCGGTAGAGACATTTTCAAGAAAGGAAACTGTCTTGGAAAGGTAATTGATAATAAACCTCTGAATTGATTCATATTTAATGCAGCCTCCCAACGGCTATATTCATAAGAATATTTAGCATTAAATATATTAGCTGTAAATTCCTTTACTTAAGCCTTGAATAACTCTAGCCAGCTGTCTCCAATAACTGCACAGGAAATCACCAAAATTTAATCTAAAAAGCTTCTCCAATCTGCGTTCGACTATAGTTGAACTCCGTTCGACTATAGTTGAACTCCGTTCGACTATAGTTGACCTGCATCTGAGTTATCTGTTCTCTTAGAGCTGAACACAGAAATAGTTGAACTCCGTTCGACTATAGTTGAACTCCGTTCGACTATAGTTGAACTTCGTTCGACTATAGTTGAACTCAGTTCGACTATTTCTGGACTGCAATAGTTGAACTCCGTTCGACTATCTCTGGACTGCAATAGTTGAACTCCGTTCAACTATTTCTGAGAGCTAAAATTTCTGAACTTTAAAATTGATTTTCTCTGGAATTCTTCTGCACTTCTTCTGGGATTCTTTCTGAGGAATACTTGGAAAGCCCTATGACCCTTAGACTATACATTTTGGGTCAAACTAATCAGCCTAATAGTGATCCTAACCCAAATCAGAACCTAAGGTTCCAACAAAACCATAATCAAACCATAGAACAAATTCCAAAATCAAATGGTCAAAATAACAAAAATCAGAAAACCACAAGTAAAAACAAAGTTCAGCAGAATTCATCGAACTCAGATCAACGAAATGTTGCCCGTTCGTCGAACCAAACTCGACGAACGCTGAACGCAAACTTTAGCTATAATTATTCGTCTAACTGCGATCGACGAACTCTATATGGTTCGTCGAGCAGAGGTCAACGAACGTGGGGCATAAAAAATGAACATGATCATTCTCTGGGCAGAGATCGAAGATCTCATCCCAATTCGTCGAACTCTGGTCGACGAACTCACAATAATTCGTCGAACCCAGAAAGACTTAACAAAAACTGTAATTTTATCAGCAACTCTAATAATTCTAGGAAACCATTTAATCATGTAGCTGATTGGGTAATACCACCTAGAAGATATCACCCACTAGAATATAAATCTCAACCTGAATTTTCTGTTATATCCAGTTTCTCTTCCCAACAAAATAAAGGACCAAAGGTAACCTGGGTCAAGAACAATTAATTGTGTTTTTCATTGCAGGTGAAGAGCTGTCCAGTAAATAATCAAACATGATACTTGGACAGTGGATGCTCCAAACATATGACTGGCAATAAGGACAACTTAACCAATTATATGTCCAATCTAGGAACAAAGGTTATCTTTGGTGATTCAAAATGTGGCCAGTCTGAAGGTTTTGGAGAAGTGAAGATTGGAGCAGTCACATTCAAGAAAGCAACTTATGTTAGAGGACTCAAGCATAACCTCATCTCTATAAACCAGTTATGTGATAAAGGTTATCAGGTATACTTTAACTCATCTTCTTGCACTATTGTTAATAAAGAAAAACAAACTGTTTTAATTGAGAATAAACAAGGTAACATATACTTAGTTGATTTTCTTTCTGCCAATTCTGATATCTGCTTACTTAATATAACTAGTAATCAGAATGATTTATGACATAAAAGGCTAGGTCATGTAAACTTGAAAAACATTGCTAGGCTATCAAAAGACAATCTTGTGAGAGGTCTACCTTCTAGTCCCTACAAGAAGGAAGGTCTCTGCAGGGCTTGTCAACTAGGCAAGCAAACTAAATCTAGTTTTAAATCTGTTAATAAAAGTGATTGACCTAGGATGTTATACTTGCTACACATGGATCTCTTTGGACCCATTGCTGTACAAAGCCTAGGAGGGATATCCTACACCTTAGTTATAGTGGATGACATCTCAAGGTTCACTTGGGTATCCTTTCTGAGATCTAAGTCAGATACCTTTAAGGTTCTTACAGATTTTCTCAGGACCATACATATTGAGTTCTCTACTCATATTGTATTGATCAGAAGTGATCACGGCACAGAGTTTGAGTCTCTTCTTATGCATGAGTTCTGTGAGAAGGAAGGTATTAGACATTGCTTCTCAGCTCCTAGAACTCCTCAACAAAATGGGGTAGCTGAAAGTAAAAATAGGACACTAATTAAAGCTGCAGGTACATTACTTGCAGATGCTTACATGCCACTATCCTTTTGGGCAGAGGCTGTAAACACTGTAAATCATGTCCTGAACAGAAGCTTGATACATAAACTAAAGAATATGACTCCCTATGAATTACTTAAAGGGAAGAAACCTAAAATCAACTATTTTAAAGTATTTGGATGTATATGTTATATTGACAACAACAATAAAAGATACATTAGAAAGTTTGCGGCTAAGGCGGAAGAGAGAAACTTTCTAGGATATTCCCAAGTAAGCAAAGCCTATAGGATTTTTAATAAATCATCACTAAAAATTGAAGAATCTATTCATGTTACATTTGATGAAGCTAACATGTCTTGCAAGGAGAAAGAGATTTCTACCAAAAGCACTTTGCAGGTACCTCACTTGTGTGAGAATTTGGATGGACTAAACCTCACCCAAGCGGTTCCAACACATCCTTCTCCATAAGTCATTGAATAAAGTGAAGATGAAGGCACTGAAGGAATTGATCTTCCCCCAACAACAAACATAATTCCACAAGAGGAATTAGTTTATAATGCTGTTGAAGAACCAACTCCACCCACTGATCTTGTCACACTAAGGAATCACCTCAGATCTCAAGTGATTGGAGACATATCAGCAGGTGTACAAACAAGGCATTAACTCAACCAAGATTTGATACATGCCTGTTTTTTCTCTCAGGTTGAACCTCTATCCATCCATGATGCAGAGCAAGATCCCCACTGGATCATTGCAATACATGAGGAATTAAACCAATTTGAGAGTTGTAGAGTTTGGGATTTGGTTCCAAGACCCCAAAACTACCCAGTAATTGGAGCCAAATGGGTTTACAGAGACAAGCTGGATGCCCAAGGAGTGATTGTGAGAAATAAGGCTAGGCTTGTTGCTCAAGGATATAAGCAAGAGGAAGGAATAGATTATGACCAAACTTTTGCATATGTGGCAAGGTTAGAGGCAATCAGAATATTCCTTGCCTATGCAGCCTACAAGAGATTCAAGGTCTATCAAATGGATGTGAAGAGTGCATTTTTGAATGGAGTACTGAAAGAAGAGGTATATGTTGAGCAACCTCTAGGTTTTGTCTCTCCAACTCACCCCTCTTATGTTTTTAAATTACATAAAGCTCTTTATGGTCTAAAGCAATCTCCAAGAGCTTGGTATGAGACCCTAGCTAGCTTTCTGATAGAGCATAAGTTCATTAGAGCCATAGTAGATAAGACACTTTTCACTAGACATCATAAGGACTAAGCATTGCTAGTACAAATATATGTGGATGACATCATATTTGGGTCTACTGATTCCAAATATACAAGAGGTTCTCTGACCTCATGCATTCCAAATTTGAAATGAGTAGCATAGGTGAGCTCTCCTACTTCCTTGGTCTCCAAGTGAAGCAGCTCCCTGATGGCATCTTCATCTCCCAAGCTAAATATGCAAAAGAGCTTATAAAAAAGTTTGGGATGGCTGATGCCTCAGCAAAGAAAACACCTATGGCTACAAATGCTGTAATAGACTCTGATCCACATGGGAAACCTGTTGACCAGAAATTATATAGGGGCATTGTTGGGTCCCTATTATATCTTACAACTAGCAGACATGATATCATGTTTGCCACATGCCTTTGTGCTAGGTTCCAAGTGAACCCTAAAGAATCTCATCTAATTTTCTTAAAAAAAATTTTGAGATATATAAAGAGTTGTCCAAGTATAGGCCTATGGTATCCCACTGAATCAGAATTTGAGTTAACTGGATACTCAGATGCTGATTTTGCTGGATGCAGGGTGGACAGGAAAAGTACTTCATGAACCTGCCAGTTCCTGGGTATGATATTAGTGTCCTAATTTTGTAAGAAACAGTCATCTGTGTCTACCTCAACTGCTGAGGCAGAATATATTGCAGCTGGCAACTGTTGTTCCCAGATGCTGTGGATTCAAAATTAATTACTAGACTATGGTCTCAACTTAAATAATTCAACTCTACTTTGTGATAACACAAGTGCTATTGCCATAGCACAGAATCCAGTCCATCACAGTAGGACTAAGCATATAAACATTAAACATAATTTCATAAGAGAGTGTGTAGACAAAAATAAAATTAAACTTGTCTATATCTACACTGATTTACAAAGAGCTGACATTTTCACCAAAGCTCTGGATGAAAAAACCATCTGTTCTTTTTAAATCAGCTTGGAATGATTAATGGAGAAGACTTAATTTAGTTTCTGTCTGCACTCGACGAATTTTCCAAAGTTCGTCGAACGGAGCTCGACAAACTATGAAAAGTTCTTGAGATATTCGTCGAACGGAGGTCGACGAACACTCTGTGAGTGAAGTTATTTTCGTCGAACGGAGATCGACGAATCCACTTCAGAAAACTTTCGTCGAATGGAGCTCGACGAAATGTCTTTATATCTTCAGACTGAGCTCGACGAATTGTTTAACTCTAAATTATTTCGTCGAACCCAGATCGAAGAATGTTTTAATTTTCGTGGAATGGAGTTTGTTGATTCATATTCTGGAAAACCTTATATCTACGTTTTCTTCGACCTCCGTCCCGCTCTTTTTGTTCCCTTTGCACTTGATCGTCGTTTTCTCTCTTGCAGGTGATCTCATGGCGATTCAAGCAGGAACCCTGGCTGCGATGAAGTTCGACACCGGCTTCGATTCTTTCCAGCATTCAGACCCGATTTTTCTGAATATTCTGGAACTTCTGGAAGAGCAGCATCTGAAGACTCTGATGACAACAAGGATCAAACTGTCTGGAACTGAGATTAGAGAATGAGTCTATACATCTTCAACCACAGAGGAGAATACCATGACTGGATCAATTGCGGGTAATACTGTTTCTCTATCTCCCGCCGTATTAACTGAAATATTTGGATTGAATAATGGAGAAGATGATTTGGAAATGGATAATGAGGAATATTCTATGATGTTGAGTTTGATGGGTTATACTGGAGATAACCCTAATAAAGTATTGAAGAAACAGTTATCTGCAGAATTCAAGTTTCTGGCAGACATTGTCGGGAAAGTCTTGCTAGGCAAGCACACTGCACACGATTATATAACCAGGCATCAATTTCTGGTTATGTGTGCAGTGATTAACAAGAAGCAAGTGGACTGGGCTCAGATCATCTTTGATCTAATAAAGAAAAAGAATAACAAAAAGGAAGTTTGTTTTGGAAGGATCCTGAGGATCTTTTTGAAGGAAAAAGCTACTGAATCACTGGTCTCCCAGACCATATTCATCAATGGCAGCAAAAGGTTTACCTGTGCCTTGTTTGGCAGGTGGGAGAGGACCATAACAAAGCCTTCCAAGGCCTCATCCTCTGCCATCAAAGCTTCTGAGAGCACAAGGGCTTTTACAGCCACTCCCCACCCTGCTGAAGAGATCATTCCACCCTCATCATCTCTTCCAACACTCCAAACCCAACTACTACACACCACAGTCCTACCACCTCAACCTCAGACTCAACAACAACCCCAACAACAATCACAACCACAACCACAACCATCTATTCATGTTCTTACTCCAGCTACATCTCTTGCCACCTCTCCACCAATAGATCTCATAGACATCCCTTCTTCCCCTATTCAGGAATATCATCAACCCTCCCTTTATCCAACACATACTCATCTTCCTACACCTCCTCCATCTCCACATGGAACCCCTCCTCAATCCCCTCATGCTTCACCAGCTCCATCACCACCTTCATCTCCTCTTCCACCATACTTGTCCTCCATACCATCCTTCAATCTACTATCATCTCCTCCCAATACTCCTCCTCCTCCAACTGAATCCATCCAGGATGTCCAAATTCAAGATGCTCCTCCTCCATACTCACCAACATCTACCATCCCTCCAAATGTTTCCACCCAACCACCATCTAAAACACCAACTGCAACTCCACCACTGGATCCCTCCACCATCTCATCTGTCATTGCCCTTATCACACCCCTTCTCAAAACAATAATAGCAGAGGACATTACACCTCTTGCTACTTCTATATCTTCCCTCTCTGCCTAGATTTCTGCCCTCACTGCTGCCCCATCTTCAGTAAGGGGCCTGGCTCCAGTTCACACTTAAACTAGGCAGGGGGAGATGCTTGATGAAGAGGCTGTAGCAGAACCAGTAGCAGATGCAACAGCAGAAGCAGCAGCAGACACAGCAGTAGTTCCAGCAGAAGTACCAGCAGATGCAGATGCTGAGTTAGATTTAATTGATTTCATTCATTTTATTGAGACTGACATGGATTTCGATGAGTCAGTTATTGAAGAGATTCTTACTGCTGGTGATTTCATTTTAAATCCCACAGTAGATTTAGTAAATTTGTTGAAAATTTTTGATACTGCATATTTGAGTTTCCTTCTAGCAGACTATACTAAGCCATCTTTGGCTATTGTTCCCTATTCTTCTCCAATAAGTCCTACAGTTGCCAAGCAACTCGGAGACAGTTTTGCTGCTCTAGAGCTTATAGTCATTCCATCCTCTCTAGAAGCTATTTCTGCTCCAAGCTTTGTGATGGATGACTCTCCTATGCCAAATCTTAATGCTTTGAGCTTGGCTGATATTGAAGAAGAGAATAAGGCAGTTGCTGAAAGCACTGCCATAGATAGTTCTCCAGCTCCTACTGCAGTTTCTCCTCCAGTTCCATCTATACCTGAGAAGCCTATTATTTCTGCTGAGGCCCTGAAGGCTTTAAATGATCTATATGATAATCCTCATGGATTTGATGATGATGATGATGATGAGGATGAGGATTCTGATGAGGATGCAAAGAATAATAAAGTATCTAAGAAGAGGAAAGCACCTCCTCCTGCTGCTCCTAAACCTAATCCAGCCAATGACACTCCCTACTATATCCTTCAGAAGATAACTCCATATAAAGGGATGCTAGCTTGGATGTATTTATCCAAGAATGAATAGAAAGAGAGAAAGAGAAGCAGAAGATACTCCCCTCCTCCAACTCAGAAATACAGAAGGGACCCTCCCCCTCCTCCTCCTCCAGCTGTTGGTGCTTCAGTCACAACTTCTCAAAGGACTACCCAATTTCAAACTTATCAAAGACATCAGGGTAGGTACTCATCTTCAGAAAGCAACCATCAAAGACAGTATCCATCAGGCAAGTAGTACTAACCTCAACAACAACAGCAACATCAAAAACAAAAACAACAACAATTCCCTGAACATTAACAAGCTGAAAGCTCCAACAGACTTCCTTCTCCTCATGTACCCTTTGAAGATCCAGAAATAGGTACCTCAGCTAGGATGGCCAAGTTCCAAGAACTTGTTGGCATTTCTATGATCAACAAAGCCAGAGCTAAAGGAAAGGATCCCTCAGAATATACAACAATGTCAAAGTACAGGAAAGAAGAGCTTAAGAGGTTTGAAAAAGCTAACAAAATTTTCAATGTTGATTATTATATGAAATTGGACCCAGAAGCAGTAGTCCCTAGAGCCACATTTTATTAGATTATAGGGGCTTCTGATATGACCATGACCAAAGTGCAAGCTTCAGATCCAAACAGAGAAATTGTTTTTTACTAATCCAGGAGACAAGAGCAAAGAAGAAAAGCCAAAAGAGAAGAAGCAAAAGAAATAAGTTCTGAACTATTTAATTTCTGTTATGTTTATAACTGCTTTCTTATTTCTGAACAAAGCTTATCTGTATATATATATCTGCTGCATGTGTTCATTTTTCTCTGCCAGATATATGTTTTTCCTACTTTATTTATTTTCAGTTTAGTCTGAGTCTGTAATTAGTGACCTCACCCAAATAGGGGGAGATTGTTGGATCCCTAGTTTGATTTGGGCTAGGTTCAATAAGTTAGGATCTTGTGACCCATCTTGTATAGCCAGAGTCATAGTTGTGTCCTAGAGTCTAGGCCAAGTCCTTAGGATCAACACTGCATGGACCAGCCATCATAAGACTGCCAGAGACTCAAGACTTAGAGATTTTCCAAAGACTCAGTAAAATGAGTTCGACGTTCGTCGAACTCAGGTCGACGATTGTCGTGCTCAGCTCGACGATCTCAGAGAAAATTCTCTAATCTGAGCTCGACGAACTCGATTCTCAGGTCGACGATCTTTGGACCCTACCTTCAGCATTCTAAGTCAAAACTTTGTTCTCTAGACTCATGTCGACGAACTTAGTTCTTTGGTCGACAATTTCTAGATTCTCTACTTCAACTTATTAATCCAGATGCCTCTCAGTTTCTTAAGTCCAAAATCATCTCCAGTCGACGAATTCAATATTCTGAGCTCGATGAACTTTGACAACTTTGGCAAGAGTTATGAAGCAGCAGTTAGTGGTTCTCAGCTCGATGAAACAAATTCTCAGGTCGACGATTTCTGGATACTTCACTTCAACACTTCATTCCAGAAGCATCTGAAAATATTCTAAGTCCAGAAATACTTCGCTGAACTTCAGTCGACAAAACCAGTTATTAGCTCGACGAACTCCATACACAGACAAGGCAAAGTTTCTAGAGAATGCAGTTCTATTTTAGCTCGACGATCTTGGAACTCAGCTCGACGAATAGAAGTCATCTGGTCGACGAACATAGCAACTCGGCTCGACGAACTGTGAACTCAGCTCGACGATTTCTATTATCTGTTCGACGAATCCAGACTTAGTTATTTCCTTCCTTCTGTCCCCTTCTTACTGCAATAATTCCTGTGTAATTAATGCTCAAATATTCTCTGAATATAACCGTTAAAAGGAGCATTGATTATGGTCTTCTACAGGATTATTGCTTGCCGTTTTTTCATGGGACAGTTGAGGAAGTAATTCAATGCAGTTTATTCTCAAGGCCGTCAGCATTGATTGCAGAGGATTTCAAATTTTGAAAGACAATTTTTGACAGGAAATATAAAAGAGATTTTCTCTCTTTTCCTAGAGAGAATATAGACACACAAACAAAAAATACAATCAGTCTGAATCAAAGAATTCTCTGCTATTTCATTCACAGATCTCTGATACAGAAAAGAAGCCCTAGACCAGAAGAACATCTGCTATCTGAAGAAGAAGAACAATCAATCAAAAATCAAGAGTCTTCATTCTTCAACTCTCCAGGACACTTCAAAGGACAACATCAATTCCATCTGTCAAGAAGTTCCTGAAGATCTTTTCTGGTCAAGACTTAAAGATTGAAGGCCTATCACCCTGAAACAAAGCTATAGTTTTTCCTGAACCATTCTACATCTCAGGGGGAGCTATTTGCTAACATCATATCCACAAATCTTCTCAGTTGTATATTGAGAAAGAGAAGACAATATCATCTCTCATCCCCCACTATATAAAGGGTTATAACTCCCTTCAAAAGTTATTCTTGGTTGCAAGTCACCTGACCAAAAGACTTGAGGTTTGGTTTTTGAGCACATGATCAAAAACTCATTGGTGTCAGGCACCTGATCAAAAATCTGAGTGGATTCCTACCAGGGTGGTAGAAGACCCAGGTTGTGGAACCACTATAATTTCTTGTATTGTCTGGTTGCCCTTTCTTTTGTTTTTGCTGTGTTTGTGCTAACTGGGTCTGCTGTGTGTTTGTGATTATTTATTTGTTATTCTGCAGTTTATATTTACAGCAAAAGCTGTAAAGTTTTCTAAATGATTTTAGGATACTCTATTCACCCCCTCTAGAGTATTTCAGATCTAACACATCACTTTCAAGTTTGACTTGCAAGCATCACTACTACCGTTAGTGAAGTTCAACGTGATCTTTGGGATGGATTGGCTCTCGGAGCAGCGAACATACATTGATTGCAACCGCAAGGAGGTCAAGTTGTGAACTAATCGTAAGACGACATTTGTGGGCATGAAAGGGTCGAGCAAGACTTTGATGGCTGCTCTCCAGGTGGTTAAGGCAGTTCGTGTTGGTGCAGAGGTGTTTTCACATTAGTGGAGGCTTCGAAGTCTAAGCCTAGTATGGACAGTATCCCTGTTGTATCTGAGTATCCTGATGTGTTCCCGGATGATCTCCCTAGAGCCCTGCCTCAGCGAGAGATTGACTTCACCATTGAGCTGGTGCCAGGTGCAAAACCTGTGTCATGCTCCCTATATTGGTTAGCGCCTAAGGAGAAGGCAGAATTGAAAGTACAGCTCCAAGAGCTGTTGGATCAGGGGTATGTGCATCCAAGCTCGTCGCCTTGGAGCACACCGGTCCTCTTTGTTAAGAAGAAGGACAAAAGTTTACGTCTTTGTATCGATTACCGGGAGTTGAATAAGCTAACAGAGAAGAATAAGTATCTGATCCCAAGGATTGATGATCTGTTCGACCAGCTGGTGGGGTCGACTTTGTACTCAAAATTGGATCTGAAATTCAGATACTATCAGCTGTGGATAAGGGAAAGTGACATCCCCAAGACAGCTTTCAGCACACGGTATGGGCATTATGAGTTCACCGTCATGCCGTTTGGGCTGACTAATGCGCCGTCCGTGTTTATGGATTTGATGAACAGAATGTTCAGAGAGTACCTGGACCACTTCGTGATAGTCTTCATCGACGATATATTGGTGTACCCGCAGTGCGAGGATGATCATTTCAAGCATCTGCATATGGTGTTGTAGACATTGAGGAGAAATCAACTTTTTTCCAAATTCTCCAAATGCGAATTCTGGTTATCCTCGGTAGCATTCCTTGGTCATATAGTTAGTGGAGAAGAGATTGCGGTAGATCCGACAAATATAGTTGCGGTACGGGAGTGGCCTGTGTTATCTACAGTGACAGAAGTCCGGAGTTTCCTTGGACATGCCGGCTATTATAGGAGATTCGTAGAGAACTTCTTGTGGATAGCGTTACCCCTCACGACTTTGACAAGCAAAGATCAAAAGTTTGTGTGGTCGCTGGAGTGCGCGCAAGCTTTCAAAGAACTAAAAAGTCAGTTGACCATAATGCCTATTCTATGTTTGCCGAGTGGGACGAAGGGTTTGATATTTACAGTGATGCTTCGGGCAGTAGCTTAGGTTGTGTTCTACTACAACATGGGAGTGTAATAGCTTATGGCTCGCGTCAGCTGAAGGTGCACGAGAGGAATTATCCGGTCCATAACTTGGAGTTAGCGGCCGTGATATTTGTAACGCCCCGAAACGCAAAGGAGCAAAGGGGGACATTTTGGGCCAGTTTGAGTTCTGGCTGCAGGCACACGGCCAGGGACACAGGCGTGTCCCAGGGCGTGTCAAGCCTGTGTCGACACTTAGCCACGAAGTCGACGAGATTCGCTCGACGATGCGTCGAGACAAGGCACACGGCCTGCGACACGGGCATGTCGACCTGTCTCGACGATCGTCCCGGGGAGTCGACGAGATTCGCTCGACGATTCGTTGAGACATGGCACACGGCCTGCGACACGGGCGTGTCGCAGGGCGTGTCGACCCGTGTCGACACTCGTCCCGGAAGTCGACGAATTTTGCTCGACGATCGTCGAGACAAGGCACACGGCCTAGGACACGGGCGTGTTCGAGCCCGTGTCGAGTGTGGAGACCGTGTACACGGCCCTGGAGCCCAGGCGTATCAAGGTGACATGGGCAAGGGCACGGGCATGTCCTAGAACCCGTGCAGTGCTCGGGTTGTTTTCGGGGAAAAATGATGGGGTACACGGCCGGCCACACGACCGTGTCAGGTGGAACACAGGCGTGTCATCTCGAACACGGGCGTGTTCGATACCCGTGTGAAGTTTTAGGTGATTCGATTTTGACGGCGAATGAGGCACACGACCCTGGACACGGGCGTGTGCCAGGCCGTGTTCGGTCCAGATTGGGCATTTCAGTCCCGAATCAAAGCCGTTCGTTTCCTTATTTTGAGATCCAACGGCTGGGGGTTGTTCCTGAAGGGATATACCCGGGTTTGGGCTTCCAAAACCCTCACTTTTATTAAGTGTTCTCTTTCTAAATCCTTAGAGAGAGAGGAGAGCCAAGGGAGGAAGAAGGAGCTAGATCCCGCCATTGGAGGAGCTTCGAAGCTCCGAATCGCGAGCCGACTCCGGATCCACGGAGGCAAAGCTAGTGCGGTGCTTTTCATCCGATTACTTTTCAATGGCGCTAAAGAGGAACACTAGGGTAACGATCCTCATCTTGAGCATGAGTAGCTCTCTTTCTTTGCATAGGAAGCCCGCTCTCGCGAGTTTGCGGAGAGTTGGAGGCGTTCCTTCGGGTAGATATGTGAAGTCCCCATTGTTTAGAGTCCGTAAGCGAGAACGGACATAGGCATGATGTGTGAAGCCTACCCGGACATGTTGGTCTGGATCGGTGATGTTGCATTGCATAAATGCCGGAGAAGACTCCGTGCTATTGTTTGTTTTTCGGGTTTTCTACGCGGTAGATTGCAGCAGGGAGCCTTGGGGACTAACCCAAAGGTGCACCTGGAAAACTGGGCAGATACGAGATCTTGCCAACATGGAGGCCTGAGAGCCAACTTGAACATAACCGAGTTATGTGAAATTGTGTGACGAAAATGGGACTCAGGAGAAGTTTAACCTGCGCAAATGGCTTAAATTGTCGTTGCGACGTGAGCACGGATTAGATGGAACCGTACCCATATCTATGTCGTTCGGGTTAAAGAGACCTAAGGTTATGTGGCACTTGCCGTTGGCATAGATGAGAGTCTTCGGCGGTCAATGGCTTAAATTTACGTGACCCATGCCGGGAAGACAAATTGCTCATATGTTTGGCCGTCAAAGTAGCGGTGGTGAGTCCGGAATGTCTATGGCTTTAATTGACGTGACATCGAC
The DNA here is from genome assembly GCA_039583875.1 of Platanthera guangdongensis. NCBI lineage: Eukaryota > Viridiplantae > Streptophyta > Magnoliopsida > Asparagales > Orchidaceae > Platanthera > Platanthera guangdongensis. The sequence continues at coordinate 144,567,630 of CM077156.1, read as the reverse complement.
CGGTTCACCAAGAATATGCCCTGAGAGCATGGGGCGTGTGGCCGTGCGAGCCAACGTCTGTGATGAAATGGCTATATATATACATTGCTCGCTTATGCTAATGAAATGCAGGGAAGGAGCATCGCCGCCCCGAGTTGGGGGCGGGATCGTTATAATTTGGTCAGCATTGCTGACCGTTGCCTTGTTTTGCCACCGTGCGGTGGTTTGTTGCTTGCAGGTGCAGCTGGACCAAGCGGTCAATAGCGGGCTAAAGCCCTTTTTGCGAAGCCGGCCCTCGAAGGCCCAAATGGTAGTGTTTACTGTTTTATTCATGTGTGACCGGCCTGAGTGCCGTGGTTTGTAAAACATGTAATTGGAAGTGAAACAGTTTGTAAGGCCTTAAGGCTTATTTTGAGTATTTTGTATAACATTCCTATTCTGTACTAGTGGACATTCATGCTCAAATGCTGGGTTCTTTATTGCAACTTTTATAAACTTGCTTCCGCTAGAATGCTCTGTGTAGGACGTTGAGATTGGTTGGATGGTTTCCATAAGTAACCACCCGGTCTGTCTGTGGCATACGACGTCGGGCCCCGGCCGGACCTACTGCTTTATGCTATGTGACGGATAGGAGGTGTTACAATTTGGTATCAGACTACTGGTTTTGGTTGGGCTTAAACTGAATTCGTGGGCGAATTCTTTTTAAGGGGTGGTGAGCACATTGTGTGCGTCATCGTTATAATGGTAAAAGAACCCATGAATGTCCACTTAGGAATGAAAATACTCGTGTTTGAGGAACCTGCGTGTTCCTATAATTGCTGTTTGCAATTTATTTGGTCGCTTAACGGTGTTTTGTACCACTATAGGTGACCAGAAGTGGTGTTGGGCCGTCAGAACGCCGAGTTTCTGAGGCTAGTAGTGCACCGGAAGTTGCTCCCGCAACACCTCTATCGGATGAGAACATATGATTGGTGGCTGAAGCGGTGTTGGCCGTGATAAATGCGCAGCCTGCAAGGCAAGCGCAGCAGCCCGCTCCTGTGATGGAGCAGGAACCTCTTCAAGAGGCTTAGCCAAGGAGAGTGGAGCAAGTGGTTGTGGAACCGGTGGTGCCAAGGAGGGCAACTGAGAGGCAGCTTAAGCATGTAATGAGCTTTAACCCTCCGTTATTCTCGGGGTTGGGAACCCCATCTCAGGCTGAAGACTGGCTCTCTAGGGTGAAGAGAGTCATGACAGCAACAGAGACGGAGGAGTGGCAAATGACCACCATCGCTACATTCCTTCTGGACGGTGAAGCGAGTATGTGGTGGGAAGGATTGGAGCTGCATCATTTGAGAGGTAGACAACTGATAGACGTTCCGATGGAAGAGTTCTCGGGATTGTTCTTAGCAAGATACCTCCCTTCTACTCAGAGGATTTCGATGGAGAACGAATTTCTGAAGTTGGTTCAGGGTGAGAAGAGCGTGGATGAATATCTCCATGAGTTCACTCGTTTGAGTCGATATGCTAGCTCCACCATCGTGGATGAGGAGCGCAAGACTAATCGCTTTTATGAAGGCTTGAGGGATGAGTTGAGACTACTACTTTCAGGGCCGATGACGCAGGGTTTCTTAACCTTGGTCAATACTGCCCGGTCCTTGGAGAAGGACATGAAAAATGTACAAGCAAAGAAAATCTTGGGTGAGAAGAAATCTGAATTCAAAGTGCCGACTACTTCAAAGTCCGGCTATCGGAGGTCTTTCAAGAAGCATAGGACTTCGGGTCCAGCTCCTTCTGGCGCTTCTGGGGCGACTACGAGTCGGACCCCGGGCGCGTGTTTTACATGTGGAAAGACGGGGCATTTCGCCCGTGACTGTTGGAGCGGACGTCCTAAGTCCGAGAGAAGGTCGGGAGCTACTTATGAAGAGAAGGGAAAGCGGTGGAGTCGACCGCATCCCATTATGCTCCGGCCCAACCAAGGGTCTACAATCTTGGCCAATAGGAGGCCATTAAACAAGCTGATGTGGTGACAGGTACGGTTTAATTTATAGCAAGTCAATTTCTTTAAATACTTGTTATGCACATGTTACCTTACCACTACTTGTTTAGGATTTGTATTGATTTGTGAAAATCTGGCACGAGCACTCTTCGATACGGGAGCCTCACACTCCTTCTTGTCCGAAGGATTTATATCACGCATCGGAGTCCCTTCTTCGATGGCGAAGGATAAGTTGGATGTGTTGTTGCCCAATGGGTGTTCGATGCGAGCGGATAGGATCTGCGATGTTAAGGTTCGTATTGGGGAGCAGGAGTTTGACCTGCGGGCGTCTTTACTTCCGTTAGTGGAGTTCGACGTCATATTTGGCATGGAATGGCTCTCGGAGCAGCAGGCCCATATAGATTGCGGTAGCAAGGAAGTCAAGCTGGGAGCAAGTCGTGAAACGACTTTTACGGGCTTAAAGGGGTCGAGCAAGACATTGATGTCTGCTCTTCAGGTGGTGAAGGCGGTTTGTGCTGGTGCAGAATTGTTCTTTACACTAGTGGAGGTTGCAAAGCCGAAGCCCGCGTTGGATTGTATTTCAGTGGTATCGAAATACCCTGATGTGTTCCCCGCGGATCTTCCTGGAGCCCCGCCTCAGCGGGAGATAGATTTTACGATCGAGCTAGTGCCAAGTGCAAAGCCTGTGTCACGATCTCCGTATCGGCTAGCGCCTAAGGAAATGGCGGAGCTGAAAGTTCAACTGCAAGAGTTGTTGGAACAAGGGTATGTGCGCCCGAGTTCTTCGCCTTGGAGCGCACCGGTACTCTTTGTTAAGAAGAAGGACGAAAGCTTGAGGCTATGTATTGATTATCGAGAGTTAAACAAGCAGACGGAGAAGAACAAGTACCCGATCCCCCGGATTGATGATCTCTTTGATCAGTTAGTCGGGTCGACGGTGTACTCGAAGTTGGATCTCAAGGCTGGGTACTATCAGTTGCGAATAACAGAGAGTGATATCCCGAAGACAGCGTTTAGTACGAGATACGGGCATTATGAGTTTACGGTCATGCCGTTTGGGCTGACTAATGCGCCGTCAGTGTTCATGGATTTGATGAACAGGACGTTCAGGGAGTACTTGGACCATTTCGTGATCGTCTTCATCGACGATATTTTGGTGTACTCGCAAAGTGAGGAAGATCACTTCAAGCATCTTCATTTGGTGTTGGAAACGCTAAGGAGAAATCAGTTGTATGCCAGGTTCTCGAAGTGCGAGTTTTGGCTATCCTCAGTGGCGTTCCTCGGGCATATAGTGAGTGGAGAGGGTATTGCTGTGGATCCGGCGAAGATTGTTGCGATACGGGAGTGGCCTGAGCTTGCTACTGTAGCGGAAGTCCGGAGTTTTCTGGGGCTTGCCGGCTATTATAGGCGCTTCGTAGAGAACTTCTCGCGGATAGTGTTACCTCTCACTACTTTGACGAGGAAGGAGCATAAGTTCATTTGGACGCCGGAGTGCGCGCGAGCTTTTGAGGAATTGAAGTGTCGGTTAACCACGGCGCCTGTGCTGAGTTCGCCACGTGGAACCGAAGGCTATGAGATATATAGCGATGCTTCAGGCAGCGGTTTGGGTTGCGTGCTACTGCAGCACGGAAGCATGATAGCTTATGGCTCGAGACAGCTAAAAGTGCACGAGAGGAATTATCCGGTCCATGACTTGGAGTTAGCGGCCGTGATTTTTGCCTTGAAGCTGTGGAGACACTATTTGTACGGTGTGAAGATTGATATCTACACCGATCACAAGAGCCTAAAGTATCTAATTGATCAGAAGGATCTGAATATGCGGCAGCGTAGATGGATGGAGTTCCTGGGGGACTATACATTTAAGATCCACTACGTGCCTGGCAAAGGGAATGCGGTTGTGGACGCATTGAGTCGCCGAGCCCCAGCTCAAGCCAATTGGCTATCGGTGCATGATGAGCGGTTGGTGCGGGAGTTGGAGGCGTTGGAGATTGTTTGTGTGGATAGACAATCAAGTGCTGAAGCAGTTCTGAATTGGACTGAAGTCCAATATGACCTGGCTGATCGTATTCGGCAGGCTTTGGATATGGATGCTCATATGAAGCAGTTCATGGTAGAGGCTCTGGATGGGTCAAATTCCCAATTCGTCGTGGAGGACGGATTACTTTGGAAGGACGGTCGTCTGTGCGTCCCAAGTGTGGGCAATTTACGGGTGGAGTTGTTGTACGAGGCACACCATACCAAGTACTCGAGTCACCCGGGGAGCACGAAGATGTACCGTGATATGAAGAAACTGTTTTGGTGGCCGGGTTTAAAGAAGGATGTGGCGCTATACGTAGCGAAGTGCCAAACCTGCGCCTTGGTAAAGGCGGAGTGCCAAAAGCCGGGAGGATTTCTTAAGTCCTTGCCTATTCCGGAGTGGAAATTCGACGACATCTCTATGGACTTTGTGCACGGTTTGCCAAGGTCGCAAAAGGGGAACGACGCCATTTGGGTGGTTGTTGATCGATTAACAAAGGTGTCGCATTTTATTCCGCATAGGAAGGATGATCCGGTGGAGAAGCTGGCAAAGCTTTATGTGGATAACATAGTACGGCTTCATGGTGTGCCCCGCAGCATCGTGAGTGATCGAGATGGGCGGTTCACGTCCAATGATTGGAGGCTGGTGCAGCAAATGTTGGGAACAAAGCTGAAATTTAGCACAACCTTCCATCCACAAACGGATGGGCAGACCGAAAGGGTCAATAGAACCTTGGAAGATATGCTTCGCATGTGTGTCTTGGATTTTGGAAAGCAATGGGAAGACCACCTTTATTTGGTGCAGTTCGCATACAACAACAACTACCAAGAGAGTATTCAGATGGCGCCTTTCGAGGCCCTATATGGTAGGAAATGTCGCACGTCGTTGTCTTGGTTAGAAACGGGTGAGTCAAAGTTGTATAAGCGATCGGAAGTGGAGGATGCTACTTCTTTGGTGAGAACCATTCGGGAGAGGTTGCTTATCGCTCAGGACCGGCAAGCAAAGTACTATAATGCCAAGCACAGGAATGTGGAGTTCGCTGTGGGCGATTATGTATACTTAAGGATCAAGCCGTTCAAGGGTGTCTCGCGGGTTCGGCGATTGAAAAAGCTAAGCCCGAGGTACCTTGGACCGTTTGAGATTCTGAAGCGAGTTGGTGAAGCGGCCTATCGGTTGAAGCTTTCAGTGGAGCTTAGTGGTTTACATGATGTATTCCATATTTCGGTGCTTCGGAAGGCGGTGCAAGAGCCTACGCAAGTGATCGCGGTTGATCAAGTGCCGGTGGATAGTGGGCTAACGACAAAGGTCAAGCCCGTGCGGATTGAGGACTCGGAGGTCAAGCGGCTACGCAATAAAGAGATCAGGATGGTCAAGGTCCGGTGAGACAATTGCGGTCGTGAGGAGCTCTCTTGGGAGCGAGAGCAGACTATGCTTGACGAGTATCCGGAGTTGTTCCGCTCAGGTACAAATTTTGGTTTTGTACATGTCTTTCCTTTATATAATTTCGTGGACGAAATTCTTTTAAGAGGGGGAGAGTTGTAATGCCCCGAAACTCAAAGGAGCAAAGGGGGACGTTTTGGGCCAGTTTGAGTTCTGGCTGCAGGCACACGGCCAGGGACACGGGCGTGTCCCAGGGCGTGTCAAGCCTGTGTCGACACTTAGCCGCGAAGTCGACGAGATTCGCTCGACGATGCGTCGAGACAAGGCATACGGCCTGCGACACGGGCGTGTCGCAGGGCGTGTCGACCTGTCTCGACGATCGTCCCGGGGAGTCGACAAAATTTGCTCGATGATTCGTTGAGACATGGCACACGGCCTGCGACACGGGCGTGTCGCAGGGCGTGTCGACCCGTGTCGACACTCGTCCCGGAAGTCGACGAATTTTGCTCGACGATCGTCGAGACAAGGCACACGGCCTAGGACACGGGCGTGTCCGAGGCCGTGTCGAGTGTGGAGACCGTGTATACGGCCCTGGAGCCCAGGCATGTCAAGGTGACACGGGCAAGGACACGGGCGTGTCCTATAACCCGTGCAGTGCTCGGGTTGTTTTCAGGGAAAAATGATGGGGTACACGGCCGGCCACACGGCCGTGTCAGGTGGAACACGGGCGTGTCAGCTCGAACACGAGCGTGTTCGATACCCGTGTGAATTTCCAGGTGATTCGATTTTGACGGAGAATGAGGCACATGGCCCTGGACACGTGCGTGTGCCAGGCCGTGTTCGGTCCAGATTGGGCATTTCAGTCCCGAATCAAAGCCGTTCGTTTCCTTATTTTGAGATCCAACGGCTGGGGGTTATTCCTGAAGGGATATACCCGGGTTTGGGCTTCCAAAACCCTCACTTTTCTTAAGTGTTCTCTTTCTAAATCCTTATAGAGAGAGGAGAGCCAAGGGAGGAAGAAGGAGCTAGATCCCGCCATTGGAGGAGCTTCAGAGCTCCGAATCGCGAGCCGACTCCGGATCCACGGAGGCAAAGCTAGTGCGGTGCTTTTCATCCGATTACTTTTAAATGGCGCCAAAGAGGAATGCTAGGGTAACGATCCTCATCTTGAGCATGAGTAGCTCTCTTTCTTTGCATAGGAAGCCCGCTCTCGCGAGTTTGCGGAGAGTTGGAGGCGTTCCTTCGGGTAGATATGTGAAGTCCCCGTTGTTTAGAGTCTGTAAGCGAGAACGGACATAGGCATGATGTGTGAAGCCTACCCGGACATGTTGGTCTGGATCGGTGATGTTGCATTGCATAAATGCCGGAGAAGACTCCGTGCTATTGTTTGTTTTTCGGGTTTTCTACGCGGTAGATTGCAGCAGGGAGCCTTGGGGACTAACCCAAAGGTGCACCTGGAAAACTGGGCGGATACGAGATCTTGCCAACATGGAGGCCTGAGAGCCAACTTGAACATAACCGAGTTATGTGAAATTGTGCGACGAAAATGGGACTCGGGAGAAGTTTAACCTGCGCAAATGGCTTAAATTGTCGTTGCGACGTGAGCACGGGTTAGATGGAACCGTACCCATATCTATGTCGTTCGGGTTAAAGAGACCTAAGGTTACGTGGCACTTGCCGTTGACATAGATGAGAGTCTTCGGCGATCAATGGCTTAAATTGACGTGACCCATGCCGGGAAGACAAATTGCTCATATGTTTGGCCGTCAAAGTGGCGGTGGTGAGTCCGGAATGTCTATGTCTTTAATTGACGTGACATCGACCGGTTCACCATGAATGTGCCCTGAGAGCACGGGGCGTGTGGCCGTGCGAGCCAACGTCTATGATGAAATGGCTATATATATACATTGCTCGCTTATGCTAATGAAATGCAGGTAAGGAGCATCGCCGCCCCGAGTTGGGGGCGAGATCGTTATAATTTGGTCAGCATTGCTGACTGTTGCCTTGTTTTGCCACCGTGCGGTGGTTTGTTGCTTGCAGGTGCAGCTGGACCAAGCGGTCAATAGCGGGCTAAAGCCCTTTTTGCGAAGCCGGCCCTCGAAGGCCCAAATGGTAGTGTTTACTGTTTTATTCATGTGTGACCGGCCTGCGTGCCGTGGTTTGTAAAACATGTAATTGGAAGTGAAACAGTTTGTAAGGCCTTAAGGCTTATTTTGAGTATTTTGTATAACATTCCTATTCTGTACTAGTGGACATTCATGCTCAAATGCTGGGTTCTTTATTGCAACTTTTATAAACTGCTTCCGCTAGAATGCTCTGTGTAGGACGTTGAGATTGGTTGGATGGTTTCCATAAGTAACCACCCGGTCTGTCTGTGGCATACGGCGTCGGGCCCCGACCGGACCTACTGCTTTATGCTATGTGACGGATAGGGGGTGTTACAATATTTGCTCTGAAGCTGTGGAGACATTACCTGTACGGTGTAAAGGTCGATATCTATACCGATCACAAGAGCCTGAAGTACTTGTTGGATCAAAAAGACCTAAACATGCGGCAGCGGAGGTGGATGGAGTTTCGAGGTAATTACTCATTTAAGATACATTATGTGCCTGGGAAAGGCAATGTGGTGGCGGATGCGTTGAGTCGCAGGGCCCCCTGTGTAGGCCAACTAGTTGTCGGTTCATGACGAGCGTTTGATTCAGGATCTGGAGGCATTAGAGATCTCTTGTGTTGACAAGCAGACGAGTGCCGAAGCATAATTGAACTGGACATAGGTGCAGTATGACCTTGCTGATAGGATTCGGCAGGCCCTGGATTTGGATAACAACATGAAGCAGATCATGGATGAGGCTTTGGATGGGTCAAATTCCCAATTTATTGTTAAGGATGGACTGTTATGGAGGGACAGTTGTTTGTGTATCCCAAATGTGGGTAAACTGTGGGAGGAATTGATGTACGAGACTCATCATACCAAGTACTTGATTCATCCAGGGAGTACAAAAATGTTTTGTGATATGAAAAAGTTGTTCTGGTGGCCAGGACTTAAGAAGGACGTAGCAATTTATATGGCGAAATGTCAAACGTGCGCCTTAGTGAAGGCGGAGTGCCAGAATCCTGGAGGTTTCTTGAAGTCCTTACCTATCCCAGAGTAGAAGTTCGACGATATTTCAATGGATTTTGTGCATGGGTTGCCAAAAGTGATCGTAGATCGATTGACAAAAGTGTCGCACTTCATTCCGAATAGGAAGGATGATTCGGTGGATAAGCTAGCAAAACTCTATGTAGATAACATTGTTCGACTGCACGATGTGCCCCGCAACATCGTGAGTGACCGAGATGGGCGCTTCACGTCCAATGACAGGAGGTTGGTGCAACAAATGTTGGGAACCAAGCTGAGTTTTAGCATGGCCTTTCATCCGCAGACGGATGGTCAGACCGAGAGGTTCAACAGGACGATGGAGGACATGCTTTGCATGTATGTCTTGGATTTCAGAAAGCGGTGGGAAGATCACCTGTACATGGCGGAGTTTGATTATAACAACAACTACCAAGAGAGTATTCAAATGGAGCCCTTCGAGTCCCTTTACGGTAGAAAATGTCGCACGTCGTTGTCTTGGTTGGAGACGGGTAAGTCGAAGCTATACAAACGACAAGAAGTGGGAGGCGCCACTTCGTTGGCACAAACAATACGAGAACGATTCCTGATCGCTCAGGACAGACAGGCTAAATACTATAATGCCAAGCACATGAACGTTGAGTTCGCTGTTGGAGACTGGGTATATTTGAAAATTAAGCCATTCAAGGGTGTCTCTCGGGTACGACGCTTGAAGAAGCTGAGTCCGAGGTACCTTGGACCGTTTGAGATTCTAGAGCAAATTGGTGAAGCGGCTTATACACTGAAGTTATCAGTGGAATTGAGTGGTTTACACGACATATTCCACATATCAGTATTGCGGAAGGCGGTGCAAGAGCCTTGACAAGTGATTGCGGTCGATCTTGTACCTGTTGATAGTGGGTTGACGACAAAGGTCAATATTGTTGGGTATTGTATACACAACGTACCTGATTTGAAGAAGCCCCTGGACAAGCTAAGGTAAATAGACAATGTATTTGACAAAATATTTCAAGTTGTGCTTGCAGTTATTCCACGCTAAGTGCACACCAATGTCAGGGTGCAGTAGGTCAATATACACGGGTCTGCACGACGTAATCCCTCGTTGAGCAGATCAGTGTGTTGACCTACGTGTACTCTCTCTATTGGAGTGTACTTAATTTCAAGTACAGGGCTGTGTTAAGGCAAGAGCAGACAAGGAGCATGGATGGGTCAAGGAGCAGCTCTTGGACGGAAAGATGAAAAATCATCTAAGTAAGAATCGACGAGAATCACCAAGTGATTCTCGCCGATTCGGCGAGAATCACTAGTGATTCTCGTCGATTCGACGAGAATCACTGGCTGATTCTCGCAGGCTAAATCAGCGTGCAATCAAGGCAAATTAGACGAGAATCCCTTTGCGATTCTCGACGAATCGTCGAGAATCCCTTTGTGATTCTCGCCGAATCGTCGAGAATCACCCTTGATTCTCGACGATTCGACGAGAATCACAGGTGATTCTCGCCGATTTTTACTTGGGCAATTTTCGGGAAAAAGCTGAACCGGATTCTGCCGCTGACACTGTGTTGAACCGGAACTAGGGTTTCCTTCAGGTGGGACCCACAACGGTCATTTAGGTGTATACTTGAGTATAAATATACACGTATTTTTGAACAGTAAAACACACAGAAAGAAGCCGAGCGACGATCTTGACCTAAAATCGCGAAACCTCTCCGCCGCTGCCGTCGCCGCTCGCACTAGTTAGCCGCCGCTCTTGATCGTGATTTCTTCGTGATCTTCCGGCGACAGAAGCTTAGCCAACCTTAGAGTCTCACGCGTCTATCCAGAGATCCCTTGTCTCTCGATTTGTTGATCGAGAAAAACTTCCTCGTCCGAATCGATCGAGACGACCGATCCTAGAGTGACCGTTGATAGACCTAGTTGGCTTTGCTACGAAGTTTGGATCTCTAGAGAATAGCAGCCGCACATCGTTGTCGCCGTCGATCCCGTGAACCTAGCCGCCGCCCATCTTGCCGCCGCCGGTTCCGGGGAGATTCACTCCAAGAGAGATCTAGGGTTGTGGACTCTTCGTGGACTTCAAGAACACGTCGTCAACGAAGAGGGACACCGTAGTCTCCAAACGTAGTTTGTATTTCTTGTACATTCTATTTTATTCTTGTTGTAAAGGATCGTTGGTTCCTAGTTGTAAGGGTTGGGTGCAACCCGTTTTGTAGGAGTGTTGACTCCTACACGTGGAAGGGTTCCTTCCGATAGTGCAGGGATTGGATTTCAATCCTGTTGGAGAAGAGACCGAGTCGTCCCTTGTTGGGAGATAGGTCGAAGGGGGAAAGTGGATGTACCCAAGTCGGGGAACCACTATAAATTGCTTGTGTCCTTTCTTTGCTGTGCCGTTTTATTTTCTTGTGCAGGTACAATATTAAATTCCGCAAAAACGCTGCACATCACCTATTCCCCCCCCCCATAGGTGAACATAGTTGACACTAGGTGGACTTTCAAGTGGTATCAGAGGGAGGTTCCTCATCAAAAAGGTTAACACCTTGAGTTGAATCCTGCCGCTAGTGTCAATAAGAAGGCAAACATCTACTATGGACGGGCTCAAGTTTACTGGCAAAATCCCCGTGTGCACCAGGCTCAACTTTCCTATCTGGAAGGAAAGGATCAGATTCTACATGGAGGCAGTTGATCCTAGACTCTTCATGATCGTGGAGGAGGGACCTTATGTCCCCACTAAGGTATCCACCATTGATCCTACCAAGAAAGTGCCGAAGAATCTTTCTGAAATGGACAAGGACGAGATGGTGCTAGTGGGACTTGACAAGAAGGCGCAAAACATTCTGGTCAGTGCAGTTGATGACTCAATGATGCAGAACTTCTGCAACTGCAGGACAGCATAGGAGATCTGGCATGGCCTGATCATCCTGATGGAGGGGACTGATGAAGTGAGGGATGATCGGAGATCCCTCCTGAAACAGAAATATGAGGCCTTCAGACAAGGGCCTAAGGAAGAGATCGGAGTCACCTACGAGAACTTCCTCAAGATTGTCAACGCCCTCAAAGGATACAGAAGAGTGTTCACTAATGGTGAACTCAATGATAAATTCCTTAGGTCCCTTACTAAGGAATGGGACACAAAGATCTGCGCCATCCGAGAGTTTGGCAGACTAGCTGAAACAGACCCGCAAATTCTGTTTGGGAAGCTAATGTCCTATGAGCTTCAACTAAACACCAGGAAAGCAGAGGAAGAAGCAGAGAAGGCTGCAGCCAAAGAAAAGACTGTGGCTCTAAAAGCCAGTCACTCCAGAAAAGGCAAGGGTGCGGTTTCATACCGTGCCAGGAATAAGGATGAGGAGGAGGACTCCGAGCCATGCTCCTCCAGCTCAGAGCTGTCGGAGCAGGATTTCTCCCTCATCACCCAAGAGTTCAAGAAGTTCCTCAAGATGAGGAATCAAAGAAAGAAAGACGGCTCCTCCTCCAGGCATCAGAAGAAAAATTATTCTTCTGAAAGGTATGCATCTAAACCGAACAAACATCGCTCTTCTGACATTATTTGCTTTGGATGCAATAAGCCAGGACACGTCGTGGCCGACTGCTACCAAGGCAAGAGAGAAAAAGGGAAAGGAGAGGAGCTCAAATCCTCTAGAGATAAGAAGAAAGAGCGGAGTTACATCTCCAAAAGGCCCAAGACACTGAGTGAGTCTGATTCCTCAGACTCCAGTGATGATGAGGAAGCCTACTTCGGGCTGGTGGGTTGCTCCGACTCAGAAGGAGAATGTCCCCCATTTACTGGGAAGGTAAAATCTCACACCCCTCTCTCCGACTCTGACTCTGATCCTGAGTCTCAGGATGATGAACCTGAGGATAGCCTATCGGCTCGTGAAGCTAAGCTCCTCGAGAAGTATGAGCTTCAGCTCAACACTTTCGAGGAGTGCCGTAAGAGATTGAAGGCTGAGAAAAAGGAAGTAAAATTCCTTAAGGGTGAGTGTGTTTCCCTAAGGGAAGAGGTCACCAGTTTGATTTCTCTCAGACAGGAGCACCTTGACCTGACTTCAAAGCACTCAGAGTCTCTTAAGCTCCTTGATCTTAAGCAGGAGGAAGTCGAGAAGTTGGAAGAACAACTTGCGGTAGAAAGGAAGATCGTCAAGAGCTTCTCTATGCCAAAAACTGTTCTTCCAGTTGTTGATACCTTCTCTGCCCAGGCCAAAGGAGCTGGCTTGGGGCATGTAGGGGTATCTGGTTCCTCATCCAGGAGAAACAGGAACCAGAGGAAGAATAAGGCCGCCAAGAAGGCCTCTGCTGATGAAAAGGGAAAGGCTCCGCTTAGTCCTGTTGCGTTCAGAAAGCCTGGCTTTCCTTGCAACCAACATGACTTTGAATCAACATTTGGCCATCATTTCTGGCCATCGGTTGCAAAGCCAAAGAGCCGATATGACGGTTGGACCTTTCCCTGGAACTTCGGTGAGAGTGCCTTCAAGGCACCTTATGAGGAAATCCACATGGGAAATTATGGTCAATTCTCTAGCGGCCATAATGGAAAGCAGGCACCAAAAGCCAAGCCTGTTATACAAAAGGTGAAGAAGTCTTGTGACTGCAATCACTGTGAGGCCACCACCTCCAGATCTAAAGCCCCGGCTATACCCACCGTTCCCAGGGTAAGGCAGGAGCCTAGGAAAAGGTACAACAGATTTGACTGTTGGTGCTGTGGCAAAGTCGGTCACTTTGACGTGGATTGTTGGTTTAATCCAAGGTATCACGAGACTCCCTATGTTAGCAATGCGAGGCCGACCACTCGTAGGGTTAACCAACCGAGGGGGAGTATGCTAACCAGGAATCTAGGACCCAAGTTCGATTGGGTTCCTAAGGGAAATTAATTTTGTTTTGCAGGAATGTCCAAAGGCCACCAAAACGCCAATCTGGTACTTGGACAGTGGATGCTCCTGGCACATGACCGGGACAAGAAGCCTGCTGTGTGATTACACTCCAGTCGAGAATGGACCCAAAGTCATCTTTGGAGGGTCAGATCGAGGTGTCACCAGAGGTTATGGTATAATTTCCAACGGTATAATCTCTATCACCGACGTGGCTTATGTTGAAGGGTTAAACCATAACCTGATCAGTGTAAGTCAGTTATGTGACAAAGGTTATGACGTTAAGTTCTGCAAGGATAAATGTCTGATAATTTCACGTATCTCATCTGAGACGGTATTATCAGGCATTAGGAGCAGAAATATCTTCTGCTTAGATTTTCTCAGTTTAGATTCATCTACCCCCGTATGCCTTGTGGCAACAGGCAGTGCATCTCTTTGTGAACAATGGCACAAGAGATTGACACATATTAATTTCAAAACAATTAGTATGCTGTTTTCTAAAAACTTAGTAAGGGATGCTCCCGTTATCAAGTGCATCAAAGATAGCCCCTGTCCTGCATGCCAGATGGGCAAACAGACTCGGGCTACCTTTAAGAGCATTGCAGACAAAGACTCTTCCCGATGTCTTTACCTTCTACATATGGACTTGTTTGGTCCAATGCAAGTTCATAGCTTGGGACGCAAGTCCTATACACTAGTGATAGTTGATGATCATTCTCGGTTTACATGGGTGTTCTTCTTAAAACGAAAGTCGGATACGTTTGACATCTTCACTAGTTTTGTCAAGCAGGTTCAGAACGAATTTAACTGCCCAGTGGTCAAAATCAGAAGTGACCATGGAACAGAATTCGAATTTGGTGCTATGACAGAGTTTTGTGAAGAACAAGGTATCTTTCATGAGTTTTCCTCCCCGCACACTCCTCAGCAAAATGGGGTTGCGGAGAGGATAAATAGAACTCTCATTGAAGCCTGCACGATAATGTTGAAAGACGCCTCTCTCCCAGAATACTTCTGGGCAGAGGCTGTCAACACAGCTTGTCATGTACAAAACCGAGCATTGATCAACAAGCATCATCATAAGACGCCTTACGAGCTACTGAAAGGCACGAAACCAACCATGTCCTACTTGAGGATCTTTGGTTGCAGATGCTATGTACTGAATAATGGGAAGTACCCGCGTACTAAATTTGGTGAAAAATGCTTCGAAGGCATATTCATGGGCTATAGTTCCCACAGTCGAGCATATATGGTCTTCAATAAGAAAACCCTAGTGGTAGAAGAATCAATTAATGTTGTATTTGATGAAGGAAGTTTGCTTAACAGCAATTCTTTCAGTGGAATTCTTGAAGATGCAGGTGCACGACTTGAACAGCTGGATCTCAATGAGACCGCTAAAGATGAAACTCCTAAGTACGTCAAAGTTTCCACCTCCACGTCATCTGGGAATGTTGAAGATCAAAATGGAACAAATCCCTTAGAAGAAGGAGAAGCCCAAGAAGTAGTCGAAGCTCCAGACGCCAGACTTCTAGAGCTCCGGCACGTGAGGGATCATCCTAGAGATCAGATCATCGGAGATCCTCGTGTCGGTGTCAGAACTCGAAGAGGTACTATTAACGAAGTTTTGCATCTTAGCTTCCTGTCACAGGTTGAGCCAAAGAAGTTCGACAAGGCGAACAAAGACACGACATGGATTTTGGCCATGCAAGATGAACTACATCAATTCGAACGATGCAACATTTGGACGCTGGTTCCCAGACCACACAAGCAAAATGTGATTGACACCAAGTGGATCTTCAGAAACAAACTGGATGAACATGGTGTCATCATAAAGAACAAGGCCAGGCTGGTGGCTCAAGGTTACATACAGGAGGAGGGGATTGACTTCGACTAGACCTTTGCACCGGTAGCAAGGTTCGAGGCAATCAGATTGTTCCTGGCATATGCTTCGCACAAAGGATTCACAGTCTATCAAATGGATGTGAAATCAGCATTCTTGAATGGAGACCTGAAAGAGGAAGTATACATTGCTCAACCCCCAGGTTTTGTCAATCCTACTTATCCCAATCATATTTATTTTCTTAATAAAGCTTTATATGGTTTAAAACAAGCTCCGCGAGCTTGGTATGAGACTTTATCTAGTTTTCTTCTTGAGAACAAGTTCTCTAGAGGTAAAATAGATAAGACATTGTTTCTCAGGGAAGTCAAAGGCAAGATTTTGCTGGTGCAAATCTATGTCGATGACATTATATTCGGCTCAACGGACAACAATCTTTGCAAAAAGTTTTCCAAACTTATGCAAGGAAAGTTTGAAATGAGCAGTATGGGAGAGCTCAAGTATTTCTTGGGACTTCAAGTGAAACAGTCTGAGGATGGAATCTTCATCTCTCAGACGAAGTTCACAAATGAACTCCTTAAGAAATTCGGCACGGAGAATGCAACCTCTATGAGGACTCCAATGGGAACCACTATGTCTCTGGATAAGGATGAGAAAGGTAAACCTTTCGATGAAACCAAATACAGAAGCATCATTGGATCCCTGCTCTACCTTACTGCCAGTAGACCGAATATTATGTTCTCCACATGTGTCTGTGCCCGGTATCAGGTGAAAACTAAGGAATCTCACTATATCGCTGCAAAGCGAATTCTAAGATACCTTAAAGGTACTCCCAATCTTGGCTTGTGGTACCCGAGAAACAATGATGTCGAGCTAATAGGCTTTTCAGATGCTGATTTTACAGGGAGTAGGGATGACAGGAAAAGCACCTCCGGGACATGTCAATTCCTCGGCAGGAGGCTTATCTCATGGAACAGCAAGAAACAGAATTGTGTTGCAACCTCCACAGCAGAGTCTGAGTACATCTCGGCAGGCAGCTGTTGCGCACAACTCCTATGGATTAGAAACCAGTTAGCCGACTACGACCTTCAGTTCAAGGATATACCAATGTACTGCGACTCCTCCAGTGCAATTACAATTGCAAACAATCCGGTATCGCACAGCAGAACGAAGCATATTGAAGTGCGCTACCACTTCATTCGGGAGCACGTGGAGAACAAGGACATCTCTCTCTGTTATGTCCCCACGGACAAGCAGATTGCTGATATATTCACAAAGCCCTTAGACGAAGCCAAGTTCAGTCTTTTCAAAACTGAATTGGGAATGCTAAACTATGAGGAATGAAGACTACAGAAGCTCCAGGCTCGTGCAAGAACTGAGGGGGAGCAAGGAACTCAAGTGTGCGCACCGATGCAAGAACTGAGGGGGAGCAAGGGGTCAAATGCTACAGACCCAGATTTGCAGAAGCCGAAAAGGGGGAGATTACCCTCTCGGCTAAGGCTAAGGTGGCTCCAAAGTTTGCTCAAGGTGGCTCCAAAGTTTGCTCGCACGAAATTGGTATCGGTAATGAATACCTCACTCAACTCAATTTCAAATTTAGGATTTTCATTCCCATATGCTCTATTCACCTTAGCTTGTAGGGTTTAGGCTTCTTCAAATAGGGGGAGATTGTTGGGTATTGTATCCACAACGTACCTGATTTCAAATTTAGGATTTTCATTCCCATATGCTCTATTCACCTTAGCTTGTAGGGTTTAGGCTTCTTCAAATAGGGGGAGATTGTTGGGTATTGTATCCACAACGTACCTGATTTGAAGAAGCCCCTGGACAAGCTAAGGTAAATAGACAATGTATTTGACAAAATATTTCAAGTTGTGCTTGCAGTTATTCCACGCTAAGTGCACACCAATGTCAGGGTGCAGTAGGTCAATATACACGGGTCTGCACGACGTAATCCCTCGTTGAGCAGATCAGTGTGTTGGCCTACATGTACTCTCTCTATTGGAGTGTACTTAATTTCAAGTACAGGGCTGTGTTAAGGCAAGAGCAGACAAGGAGCAAGGATGGGTCAAGGAGCAGCTCTTGGATGGAAAGATGAAAAATCATCTAAGTAAGAATCGACGAGAATCACCAAGTGATTCTCGCCGATTCGGCGAGAATCACTAGTGATTCTCGTCGATTCGACGCGAATCACTGGCTGATTCTCGCCGGCTAAATCAGCGTGCAATCAAGGCAAATTCGACGAGAATCCCTTTGTGATTCTCGACGAATCGTCGAGAATCCCTTTGTGATTCTCGCCGAATCGTCGAGAATCACCCTTGATTCTCGACGATTCGACGAGAATCACAGGTGATTCTCGCCGATTTTTACTTGGGCAATTTTCGGGAAAAAGCTGAACCGGATTCTGCCGCTGACACTGTGTTGAACCGGAACTAGGGTTTCCTTCAGGTGGGACCCACAACGGTCATTTAGGTGTATACTTGAGTATAAATATACACGTATTTTTGAACAGTAAAACACACAGAAAGAAGCCGAGCGACGATCTTGACCTAAAATCGCGAAACCGCTCCGCCGCTGGCGTCGCCGCTCGCGCTAGTTAGCCGCCGCTCTTGATCGTGATTTCTTCGTGATCTTCCGGGGACAGAAGCTTAGCCAAGCTTAGAGTCTCACGCGTCTATCCAGAGATCCCTTGTCTCTCGATTTGTTGATCGGGAAAAACTTCCCCGTCCGAATCGATCGAGACGACCGATCCTAGAGTGACCGTTGGTAGACCTAGTTGGCTTTGCTACGAAGTTTGGATCTCCAGAGAACAGCAGCCGCACATCGTTATCGCCGCCGATCCCGTGAACCTAGCCGCCGCCCATCTTGCCGCCGCCGGTTCCGGGGAGATTCACTCCAAGAGAGATCTAGGGTTATGGACTCTTCGTGGACTTCAAGAACACGTCGCCAACGAAGAGGGACACCGTAGTCTCCAAACGTAGTTTGTATTTCTTGTACATTCTATTTTATTCTTGTTGTAAAGGAACGTTGGTTCCTAGTTGTAAGGGTTGGGTGCAACCCGTTTTGTGGGAGTGTTGACTCCTACGTGTGGAAGGGTTCCTTCCGATAGTGCAGGGATTGGATTTCAATCCTGTTGGAGAAGAGACCGAGTCGTCACTTGTTGGGAGATAGGTCGAAGGGGGAAAGTGGATGTACCCAAGTCGGGGAACCACTATAAATTGCTTGTGTCCTTTCTTTGCTGTGCCGTTTTATTTTCTTGTGCAGGTACAATATTAAATTCCGCAAAAACGCTGCACGTCACCTATTCTCCCCCCATAGGTGAACATAGTTGACACTAGGTGGACTTTCAAATATCATTCACATTAAGGACTCTGAAGTCAAGCAACTTCATGACAAAGACATCAGGATGGTCAAAGTCCGATGGGACAACTGCGGTCGTGAGGAGCTTTTGTGGGAACGAGAGCAGACCATGCTTTAGGAGTATCCTGAGCTCTTCTACTCAGGTACTATTTAAGTTTGAGTACTTTCTATTCTATAATTTCGGGACGAAATTCTTTAAAGGTGGGGGGGGGGGGGGAATTGTAATGCCCCAAAACTCGGAAATGATCTGGTCACGTCTTAGGGCCAATCTGGGGCCTAGCAAGAGTCACACGGCCTTGGACACGGGCGTGTCCATGGCCGTGTCCTACTACGAGTTCGACAATTTTCTGTGTGGTTGACGAAATGCATTCGACGATCCTTGGAGGTCGGGTACACGACCTGAGACACAAGCATGTCTAGGGCCGCATCCTTCTCTGTGTTTGCCGGGCTGTGTTGGGTGAGGAACACGGCCTCGAACACGGGCGTGTACTGGTCGACACGGGCGTGTCAAATATTGACATGGGCATGTCTAAGCCCGTGTCCTGGTCGGGTCGTGACGTTTTCCTATGTCGCTTGAGGGACACGCCCCGTGACACTGGCGTGTCATAAGCTGGCACGGGCGTGTCAAACAGTACACGGGCGTATCTGAGCCCGTGTCCTGTTCTGCATTCAACGATCGTGTTTAGATCGTGAGAAATGACCTGTGACACTATGTCACAAGCCGTGTTCGGCCCAGGAAAGTGTTTTTAAGTGCGAATCGTGGCCGTTCATTTCCTTCAGATGGGATCCAACGGCCCAGAGATCTCCCTACTGTTACAAGGTCGAGAGTTGAGGGTTAAACCCTCGTTTTCTCTTAGGTTTTCTCTTTCTAAAGTGTTAGAGAGAGGGGAGAGCAAGGAAGAAGGAGAGTTACGGCCATCGGTGGAGCTTTGGAGCCCCAAATCACGTACCGAGTCCAGATCCGTAGAGGCGAGGCCGTTGCAGTGCTTTCCATCCGGCTAGTTTTCCATAGCGCCAAAGCGAACCTCTAGGGTAACGATTCTCTTCTTGGACATGTGAAGTCCTCTTTCTTTCTGGATAGGAAACCCGGTCTCGCGAGTATGCAGTGAGTGTGAGGTATTCCTTCGGGTGGATATGAATAGTCCCCCTAGTTTTGCATGTAGAGTCCGGAATCGAAGTACAGACATAGGCATTGTGTGTGAAGCCTACCCGAAAAAGTTGGTCTGGATCGGTGATGTTTCATTATGCATGATTAGCTGGAGAAGACTCTGTGCCATTGGTTATTTTCGGGTTTTCCACGTGGTAGATTGCAGTAGGGTGCCTAGGGGACTAACCCCAAGATGCACCCAGAAATCTGGGCAGAAGAGAATTTCTACCATATCAGTGTCCTGGGAGCCAGCCGTGTACATAACCGGGTTATGTACGATTGTTTGATCGATACTTTTGGACTGGGGGAAACTTGGCCTACGCCAATGGCTAATTTGCCGCGGCGAAGTGAGCAACGGGCAGGTGGAACTCTACCCACTCCATTTGCTTCGGTTAAAGCGACCTCAGGTACATGAGACTTACCGATAACCTGGAGAGCGAGTCTAGGCTGCGGTTGAAAGGACTAAATGCTCACGTTGTTTGCCGTCCTGGGGGGGGGGGGGTGGTGGACTGCGAAACGAGCTGGGTTCGGACCGAGTTCACCGAATAAGTGCCATAAGAGCACGGGGTGTGAGGACGTGCGGGCCTACACCTGTGGTGAAGTGTGCTGATGTTGTACTTTCACTTTAATGTTTGCTATACTAATAAAGTGCCAGAAATGAGCATCGCCGCCCCGATTTTAGGGGCGAGATCGTTATAATTTGGTCAGCTTAGCTGACCGTTGCTTTTGTTTGCCACCGCTGCAGTGGATTGTTGATTGCAGGTGCTACGGAGCCTAGTGGCAAGTAGCGGGCTGAAGCCCTGATTACTGTGCAGGCCCTCGAAGGGCAAAGAAAATGTTTTCTTTTATGCTCATGTGTGGCCGGCCTACGTGCCGATGTTTGGAAGACATTTATTATGAGTAATTATATGTGCAAACCCATTTTGGCTACGTGCAAACCGTGGTTATGTGCAAACCAGAAATCTTTACATGCAAACCACTTTGTTATGTGCAAACCAAAGAAAGTTTTTTTAAAAAATACTACTTCACTAGTTAAGATCATAATAATCACTATATAAAATATGTTTTAATACACCAGAAACATTTTTTTCCATGTCCAATTGTTAGTCCAAAATTAGTTGCCACCTGCATTAAAATATAAAATTATATAAGATCAATAAAAAATCTTATTAAATGAGTTATACTTCTAGTTAATCATTAACTTACCAATATGAGGGGGGTAAACTTGCCACCAAAATAAACCCCATATATTGCGTAGAATGCTGCATGTTAAAATTTTAGTGTTAGTAAATAACTTAAATAATTTGTATTAACACAAAAATCATTGTACCTTGAAATCAATTTTTCTTTAAAACCTTTTCATTGAACTTCTCCCAATGCTCCGCCTTTTCAGCCTGATGTCTTCTCCAAAGAGATATTATCGGAGAGGATGATCTAGGAACTGAGAATAGAAAAAAAAATCATATTTTTCTATCAAAAAAACATCTCTACGGTGCAAACTTAAAGACCAAATTATTCTAAGTTAATGGATTCTTCTTCCAAGAAAAACCAATGGTGCCGGATCATAGGAATGTGCCATTAACTATTAACACTCATAAGACATCCTTGGACAACACCTGCAAGTTAATATTAAAGTTTGAAAACATTATCCCATAGTAGATCCTCTTTTATCAAGTGATTTCAGAGAAATCCTTCCTTACCTCGAAAGAAATTTTAAGGTGCCAAACAGGAATCATTGAATGCCCTATAAAAAGGTATTCACAACTTGATTCTACCTATGAATGATTCTTCTCTAAACGGATCCTTAGCCCGCCTTTTATCATTTCCATCAACTATAAATCTTGTCCTAGGTCAAAATTTCAAATCATTTTTCATTTTTAGTACATAAACACCCAAGAAAAAATTAAGAAAAAACTGATAAAGAGTATGTTTTTGTTAAGAATGCTTCAATTAAGTGATAAAAGAGTAAGTCTTGCGAGCAGAACAATAATATAGGATAAATAGGCGGGGATTAATCCAAAGATGGTATTGAAAACTAGATCTGCCATTTAACTGTAACGCCATTCTTATGCATACGAAGCATTCGTAATATCAGATCTTATCTGAATCTAAAAACCTGTTTGGATTAAGGAGTGTTGAAGATTAATCCAAAGAATTTAACAAAGAAGAGGATTCAACAAACATCTGAAGTCAAAGAACTCTTTAGAAACACTATGAAACAGAGGGTTCACCATCGGCATTCTAAGAGAAGGAGAAGAAGCCAATGACGCAGAGAGGCCAAATAGAAAAAAAGGAAAGAAAGAAAATAGAGAAACAAAAAATACAAAAAAAGGGAAGAAAACTTGATCGGGCGGAAATATACCTCGATGGAGAATCACCGGATGGAGGAGAGGGTTCACCATCGACATTCCGTGCAGAAACCGGCGGTGGAGAAGGCATTCACAGGCGAAAAAGAGGCCCTAAGTGGCCGGAGCAGGCAGGGATTAGGGTTTCGCCCTTCACGCGAAACAGGAACAACCGCAGAGATCTAGAGGAGAAATATGCGGGGGGCTGCACTTAGGTGATTTAAGAATTAATAAAGTTTATTTAATTTAGGATTAGGTTTTTTTAAACGGTTTGCACCTAGCGAATTTAGGTCTACACCTAACATCACTCTTTATTATTTAAGTAAACTCTTCTAAGGCCATAAGACCCAGTACTTTGTGTATTTGTACGCTCATTCCTACTTTGGGTTTTTAGCAGACATTCATATTGTGGCTTGGGTTCTTATAACTATTTTAAAAAGCTTCTGCTAGAATGCTCTGAGTTAGGATGCATGTTCCTTTGATAGTAATTTGGTATTAATGCGTAACTTCACTAGCTGTCTGTGGTATATGGCGTAGGGCCCCGACCAGACCTTCTGTTATATTCTATATGTGACGGATGAGGGTGTTTCATAGATAAAAAAGAACATCTATGTTTCCCTGTTGTCCATTCGGAGGAAGATGCATATGCTTTGTACTGTCAGTACGCTCACAAAATCGATTTCAGTGTTCGTAGGCAACATATTATTTATTACACACACCCGAATTATCAAAGTACGTGAATACAGTTGCTCAAAGGTAGTAATGAAACACACAAAATCGTCACCAATTAAATATCACAAATTAGATACTCGGACTGGTTGTCTTGCATGTTGTCATTTTAAAACAGATACAGATGGTAAGAACTAGACGGTTGCAAAATTTGTGGAGGAGCACAATCATCCCCTTGCATTTGAGAAAGAACAACATTTGTTGAGGTCACATCGAAAGGTATCAGATATGCAGGGCAATCTATTAAAAAATATGTCAGAGGCTGGTATAAAAACAGTGCATGCGTACAATTTTCTCTCCGAAGAAGTTGGAGGTGTTCAAAATGTCGGTTTCACCAGGACTGATGCCTATAATTATGTACAACGCGATAAAAAAGCTTTGATTGAAAGTGGTGATTTGATTAGTTTATTGAAGATACTACAAGCAAGACAACTTGAGGATAATAAGTTCTCATATGAAGTCCAGACAGATGAACAAAATAGGTTGAATGGGTTTTTATGGATTGATGGGCGTGGTAAGATTGATTATGATTGTTTCACTGATGTTATTGTTTTTGATACCACATACAAATTAAATAAATATAATTTGGCGTGCGCTACATTTATTGGTGTGAACAATCATTGGCAGAGTGTTTGTGTTGGTTGCACTTTCATTGCAGAAGAAACCATTGATTCTTTTTGCTGGGTTGTTGAAACATTTCTTAAGTTCATTGGTGGTAAACAACTTATAACAATTTTTACTAACCAAGATCAAGCTATGGCGGTTGCAATTGAGCATGTTCTCACCACCAACCGGCATCAATTTTGCCAATGGCACATCTCAAAGAAAGCTCTTTCTAAAGTCCATTGCTTCAACCATGACAAAGGTGTTCGAGGTTTATTCCACCAATGCATGAGCAAGTGTGACTGTGAGTATGAGTTTGATCGTTATTGGAATGAGATGATATTGAAAGGAAGCTTACATGACAATAGATGGTTGCGAGACCTATATGCAGTTAGGAGGAAGTGGTCAACTACGTATAACAAGGATGTGTTAGATCTTGACATTTTGTCGACATAACGGAGCGAATCGGCAAATCATGGATTGTATGGTTGTTGTAACGACCTAGGGAGGACCCCTAGCACCCTCCGGCCCACCAACAGCCCATGGAGGACCCATGGCACCATGGTGGTACAGTCGAAATCTACAAGGCCTGCAAGTCGTACACCCCAAAGCATATCCAGCCTGTTTATCAGCACGTGCATTGTTTCCATGGGGTCTCGAACCCACAACCTTGACAAGTAGCCTTTAGTACCACTACTCATCACCAACTGAGATGCAACTCAGTTGGTGATGAGTAGTGGTACTAAAGGCTACTTGTCAAGGTTGCGGGTTCGAGACCCAGTGGCAACAATGCACCGTGCTGATAAACAGGTCAGAGATGCTTTAGGGTGTACGGCCTGCAGGCCTTATAGATTCTAGCTGTACCACCATAGTGCCATGGGTCCTCCATGGGCTGCTGGTGGGCCGGGTGGCGCTAGGGGTCCTCCCTAGGTCATTACAAAAAGTCCACTTTTTTTGTAATGACCTAGGGAGGACCCCTAGCACCGCCCGATCCACCAGCAGCCCATGGAGGACCCATGACACCATGATGGTACAACCAGAATCTATAAGGCCTGCAGGTCGTACACCCCAAAGCATCTCCGGCCTATTTATTAACACGGTGCATTATTGCCATGGGGTATCAAACCCATAACCTTGACAAGTAGCCTTTAATACCACTACTCATCACCAACTGAGCTGCAACTCAGTTGGTGATGAGTAGTAGTACTAAAGGCTTCTTGTTAAGGTCACGGGTTCGAGACCCCGTGGCAACAATGCACCATACTGATAAACAGACCAGAGATGCTTTGGGGTGTACGACCTACAGGCAATGTAGACTCCAGCTGTACCACCGTGGTGCCATGGGTCCTCCATGGGTTGCTGGTGGGCCAGGCGGCGCTAGGGGTCCTCCCTAGGTCGTTATAGTTGTTCCTAGGCAACCAGCTCTATTGTAGAGTGTTTAATTAGGTTGGAGAAACTAGTTTCAACATGGCAGAGAGCTGAGTTTGATGTATATTTTAAGTGCACGCATGGTACTATTGACTTAAAATATAAAGGTTCCATGCTACTGAAGCAGGCTTCGAAGGTTTACATCAGGAAAATGTTTTCTATCTTTGAGAAATCATTAATGGAGGGGGCTGTTGGAGTTAGCATAGTCGATGAGACGAGATACGAGGATAATAGTATTTCATATGTGACCTCGCAGTGTGACGAAAGCGTTGACGGTAAAAGATGGTTCGTAAACTTCAAGTCTATTACCGGTGAAGCAACATGGTCTTGTCGAGGCTTTGAAACAAAAGGTATTCTATGCAAGCATGTTTTACGAATATTCATTCATAGAAATATAAAGTAGATTCCCGACCAATATCTTCTCAAACGATTCAGTTTGCATGCTAAGAAAGGCATCTACCTTCCATAGTCACCTTCAATGGCCCAATCTGATTCAAATGTGGTTTTCAGGAACCATTTAATGAGATTTACATATGATTTTGCCATACAAATTGAGAGCTGCCAACCAGCAAAGGAACTTGTTATGACATCCATGAATGATTTGTGATGAATTGTAAATATACGTATTTTTGTATACATTAATTTAGTTGTTTTCATTTCTTTTCGTCATTTTTTCATGTTTTTGCTTAATAAATTGCTCCTTTTATTGTAAATATCATACTAACTTATTTTATTTTATTTTTCAGACAAATTCCAAAATCTGCCAAAAATTGACAAGTCACGCCCGTGACCAGGGCGTGACACGTCAAAATCCCATCAATCAGCAAATTTTGAAGAGAAAAGCTTGACACGCCCGACGACACGCCCGTGTCACCCGATATGGGGCGTGACCCAAGCCCGTGTCCACCCGCTCGACATTTTCAGCTCGACGATCGTCGACCTCCTCGACACGCCCAGAGTCACGCCCGTGACCTAGGGCGTGACTCCTCTTCCCGCTCGACGTTTTTCAACTCGACATTTTCTGCTCGGCGTTTGTTGAGTGTCGACACCCCGATACGCCCAGAGTCACGCCCGTGACCTGGGGCGTGACTTCTCCACCTGGCCAACAAGACCTGCGCGACGACTATCTGCGCGACCCGTGCCCAGATCCACCTCCTTGACACGCCCATCGTCACGCCCGTGACCTGAGGCGTGACCAACGCGAGACTGACACGTGTCCAGCCCGAAGTCCACTTTGATGTCAAATCAACTGCCGCCATCATGAATAGTGTCGACACGCCCCTGATACGCCCGTGTTAGAGGGCGTGTCACATGAAAATTTCTGCCTATAAATACCTGTGTTCTGTAAGGATTTCTGTTCCTTCTTTTGAACCATTTTGTATAGGGATATGCTGCTGAAATGAAATCCAAATGCTATGTAAGGGAATTTTTCCCCCTTTCCTTTATTTTCTTAGTTTTGTAATCTCCTACTTTGCTTAATAAAATTTGTAGTTTTGCTCTCTTTCTATAGCTTTGGACTTCATCGATTTGGCTACTCTTATGCAATCTTATTTTCTTTTTTTGTTTTAACTTAGTTTTAGTTCTTCTAAAATGGGTGTGTGTGTGTATGAGTTTAGCTTTTTAGTTTTATATTTTAGTTAATTTTCTTCCTTAGTTTTGTTAACTTAGGTTTTTATAGTTTTTTATTTCATTGTTATAAACCCGTAAAAATAATTTCAAGGTGATTTTCATTTCTTTTAACTTAGCATTTTTTTCAGGATATAAAACTTTTTCGTTCGTTTCGTTTTATTTTCACTTTTTAATCAGTTTTACGGAATTATAGGAATGATTATATAGTTGTTTTAATTTTTCATGCACTTAGTTTTTCATTTTAAACTTTTGCTCTTTTAATTTTTTCGCTCTCTTTTTATGCATTTCTACCGCATTCTAGCGGTAGAAATGTATTCGTTTTAATTTTCCGAGCTCTTTCAATTTGCGTTTATTTGCAAACTTTTTCGCACGTTTAATTTTTATTTTCACTTTTTATGCATTCTACCGCATTCTAGCGGTAGAAATGCAGTTGTTTTAATTTTTAGGTAACTTAGTTTTTTTTATTCATTTTTGTGTGAGTAAGCATTTATTTCCGCCTACTCGTTAAGAGGTAAATGGCGCATTGCTTTTATTTCCTTTCCAGTAGAGTGTGTGAGTGTGTTTACTTTATGTTGTGTGTGTGAGTTTTAAATTCAGTAGAGTGTGTGAGTTTAAATTTTCTGTAGTGTGCGTGTGTTTTACTTTATGTCGAGAGAGTGTGTGCGTGAGTTTTACTTTCTGTCGAGTGTGTGCGTGTGTTGCATTTATTTAGTCCTACTCGTTTGAGTAGGACCCGCTTTCTTTCTCCCGCCCGCGCATTTGCGCCGGGACTCGCAATTTACAGCTTTCTTCAGTCCTACTCGTTTGAGTAGGACTTGTAATTTTCAGCTTTCCTTTCTTGCTTTCATTTACCACTTTCTTTACTGCTTTATTTTTTGCTTTTCCCGCAAGCCGTCCCCATTCCGATGAGTGGCTAACCGTTTTTAGCCCTCAGTATCGAATAGTATTGGGACAGATAAAATAGCTTAAAATAATTAAAGGTCGTATTTTTCTAATTAATTAATTTCTTAAGGTTTGCCCGGGGTTAACGACGCGTAGGACCACATATCGATGTGTGGGCCCTATTTCCGTAGTCCATATGCTAGCTAGCCGAGAGGCCGTACATATGGACCGATCACCCCTTGGCAAAGAGAGTTCCACACTAACCCTCGAGAGAGGAGGCGCGCCAACTCTACCGGATTGGGTTCTCCACCCAATAGCGGGGTTCTTAGCGTAATGCGGGCGTTAAGAGGAATCCTTCGTCGGACGAGAGCCCGGTCGAATAGTCTTAGCGTTCAGGTGAGCGATAGCCCTATAGCTAGGTGAGCTCATTTTAGTGGAACCTCCACGGCCAAGTCTCCGCCTTAATTAATTAGAAATTTAGGAGCTTTTTTTATTAAATGTCTATTTTAGTTCAATTATTTTTTCAGCGCCATCGAGCTAAGCTCTTCATTGGCTCCACCTTCAAGCTTTCTTTTTATGCTTTCATTTTATGTTTTCTGTCTTTTTATTATATATAAAATATAACCCGACAAGTTAATTATCGGTAAAATAATAGTCTCCTTCAGGAAAGTGTAGAAATAATCGAACCGACCCCGAGAATAATACGACCTCGATATTCCACCCGAAATATCCTGTACTACTCACGATAGGTGCACTTGCCTCCTTTCGTTAAAACTCGATCACCACTTTTTTATATCCAAAATAAATAAATACGCGCGCCCCGTTTTCTAAATAAAACCACTTCCGCTTTACTTAAATAAAATCGCCGGGTCGCCGCGTGACCGTAATTATTTTTGGAGTTTTAACACGTATCAATTTGGCTCAAAAGGTTCAGTCTATGGTCATTGGGGGTGGGGGTGTCAATCAGAATTGGAAAGATGAAACATTATTACGGGACCCGCCGACAAAGCAGCCGAAAGGGGTTTCGAACGCACGATAAAAGGACATTGGGAGAAGAACACTAGAGCACCAAATACTACATTTTATCTTAATATTTTCGAAATCAAGTTCATTATTACAAGTATAAGGATACTTTTTTTTCCAATGTAGGTAAGAGAGGTGACTTGAAGAGCATAACAATCCCTGTGAATGATAATCCATCAAAAACAAAGGTCTACAACTTCTTCGAGTCTCCAGAACCTGTGCACCAGTCAACCCCACAGGCCACTCCTGTAGATATTGATTCTCAAGAGAACTTTGACTTAGATTTGTCTTTTAATTTTTGTAGTATCCCAGATGTTTTCAAACCTTGAAGTGAATCACCTTATTTAAGTATTTATTGTTTTCGGTGCATTCTTGTTCCAGTTAAATATTATCAATATTTGCCTGTACAATATTGTATTGCTTTTGACTTGCCATTGAAGTATAATGATACATTCTTGTTGATTATTTTTAGGAGGAATGCTCTTTGCGGTCGTGATTAAAAAGAAATTGAAAAAAGGGTTGAACTTGTGCAGCAAGTTTCGAAATTTTTTGGAGAATCGAAGAAGTTGAACTTGTGCAACAAGTTTCTTGCAATTCATGCTCATGTTATCTCTCTATTATATATATAGATATAACTAAAACATATGTATAATTAAGAAAACACATTTGACATTGAAATATGCACACCATATTCTCCAGATTCATATCACAGGAAACATAACAATTAGTTGTGATAAGCCAGCTGCTCTACAACAGTACTGCCTGATAACTGCAGCCGCCTCCAGCTGCCGCAACACAGGAAAGATAAATAATCAGCACATAAAACACAATAGGAATGAATGTATGTATTTATTAACAATCAGGCCACAAAATCAGCAAAGATAAATAAAAATTTCAGAATTTCCACACTATATGCAGGCATGAATTAGGTTAGTTTAAATTATGTTTGAATCAAGTATTGATGTTCAGAATTTTTTAGTAGAATCAATGTAGGAATCAATGCATGAATGTAGAATCAATGTTAGAATCAACAAAGATAAAAAAAATAGGAATGAATGTAGAATCAAGCATTGATGTTAGAATTAATTAACCAAATCTCAGGTTTTGCCCACTATATGCAGGCCACAAAATCTGCCATGTGCATAACGTCATAACATTAAACTGTTCATTATCACTAGTTGTTAGTTTTAATTATGTTTGAAAATGCCTGAAGAATATCTGCTGCAATTTCTACCAGAAATTGCGATATCTCTTCACACTAATTCTTTTTTTCTTGCCATGAAGTAGTCTTGGCCGACAACGCCTCCTCCATGAATTTCATCACAAAATTAAGAACCTCGTTAATAGGCCATGTGATAATATATACTGGCAACGCTTCACAAACCTCCCCATATAAAGTCTTAACCTACATGACACATTAATTGTCAAAAAACACATTAATTTTTCATCCTTCAACTTTTATATAAGTGTGTACTATTGTGAAATTGTACCAAGTTAGGAAGGTTGGAACGATGACGACCACTTTTAAAGGAGTCGTAGAAATCCCATCATTGTTCCTTTTAGCGAAACACTAGCAGTATACAATCGCTTGACACGTGATAGGGCATAAGCATGACATCAGATGCCGTGACACTTGCCAATGTTATATGGCTCAATAGGATCTTGCTATTTGGCACTTTGTTACTCTTATAATATTGCACAATGAGGTGACAGACATTAATAATTTCAGGCTTAAACATAAAAAAAGCGCATTACAAAAGAGGAACAAAATGAAGCACATACTGCATGATTTGGCGAAACATATAAAAAATGACTTCATTCCATCAGATGACCTATTCTGCTTTGACCCAAGGAAGACTGCATATGCATCAATATGAGAGTCCGTTATCCAAGCCGTCCCCAATAGATCATCTACATTCCCTCAAGTTATCACAATGTTACCACTCGAGAAAATAACATCAAACCTGTAGTAATAGTTAAAATCAGTACGAGATTGATAAGAAATTATATGTACGAAAATACGTATATGACAAGCAATAATTACCTATCCTTGAACTCACTAGAGACAAAATCAATGCTATCTCGAATTCCAAGGTTTATATGTGGTTTGCAGGTAGGAACCATTTTAATATCCTTATTCCGCCTATATGCAATCTTTTTGACTCAAATGAAAGATGATTCTTTGGCTGGGCTTTGAAGTGTAATGATCTGGGGTGTGGATGATGTGGGTGATCTGGGTGTTGTGGGTGATGTGGATGATGTGGGTGAGACCTTTTTCTAGGGTTTGGATGATGTGGGTGATGTCGGTGATGGTGCATGACGATGGAATTGGTACATCCCATCTTGCAACTTTTTAAACCAAGTTTCACAAAAAGTTTTCAAGGAGACTTCCACTTTAGCAACTTCTTCCTGTATATAAACCCAAAGCCGAGATTCCATTGAGTTCCAATCTTCCCTTGTATTTCCTCTCTTCATCTTCTTCTTCTCCTTCTCCATCCTCCTAAGCATTCTACTTTCGCTCTTCGCAGCAATCTTTTTCCTCACCTCCTCGAACATCAATTTCTCCTTCTCATTCTCTATATCCTCGAAATCAGACTCCACCTCAAACTTCACCTTCTTCACCCCCTTCCCTTTCTCTTAGCTGGCTACATATCTTCAAAATCAGAATTCATCTCCTCCGGTCCTAACAACCTCTTCTCATCATTCTCCACACTTCCAAACCTGTATCTAACCTATAAGATATAACAAAATGTATTAGAGTTACATATCAACAAAACTTGGTGTGAATTAAGAAGTTAATTAATAATACCTGCTTCGGTTTCTTGAGCTCACTTGGCAAATCCAAACAAAACTTTGCAGTATATCTCATTTTGTCCAACCATCGACAAATTCGAGGCCGAGCCAGGAAATGTACTACTCTTTGAACATTGGTGTGCTCAAAGAACCACACCTACAAAAATATATGTTAGTTTGAATAATTAATAAATCAGTAATCAAATTATAAACACATTTCTTACCAACACAACTATCGAGCAGCCTTCAAAGTAGCCTAAATAGGTGTCAGCATCTCAAACTACATTGGCCCGACTCAGGCAATCTAGCTGTGAATGCAAGAATGCATGAATGGCCTTAGGCCAATTGTTCTCTCTCAAGGCACCTATACCATCCTCCAGCAAACCCAGACAAATCGGAATCTTTAGAGTCTTCATGGGGAAGAAAAACACAATCAATAAATATATAATGAGTGTATTTACTCATCTTTGCTCGTGCTCGAGGGACCATTCTTCATTCACAAGAAGGCGCATTTCGTTGATCAAGTCCTTGTGAGATAACTCCAAATAAGGGAGTCTAGAAAAAGGGAAATCTAGGCTACGGTTTGGTAGCCACAGAATCATAACCACTTCATTAACTGTTAGTTTGAGATAGTGATTTCCTAAAAGGAAACACCCTGTTGGGTATTGTATCCACGATTACCTAGATTTGAGGAAGCCCCCTGTCAAGCTAAGATGAATTCACAATGTATTTGATGAAACATTTCAAGTTGTACTTGCAGTTTCTCCACGCTAAGTGCACACCAATGTCAGGGTGCAGTAGGTCAATATACACGGGTCTGCACGACGTAATCCCTCGTTGAGCAGATCAGTGTGTTGGCCTATGTGTACTCTCTCTATTGGAGTGCACTTACTTTCAAGTACAGGACCGCTCATATGCAAGAGAAGACAAGGAGCATGGAGGATCAAGGAGCAGCTCCCAGGTGGAAGACGAAAAATCGTCCAAGGCAAATTCGACGAGAATCACCAAGTGATTCTCGCCGAATCGGCGAGAATCACTTGGTGATTCTCGCCGAATCGACGAGAATCATCAGTGATTCTCGCCGACTCCTTCTGGCCATCTCAATATGGTGCCAAGCAAGATTCGGCGAGAATCACTTCTAATTCCCGCCGAACCAGTGGTCATGCAGCCCATGAATACCAAGTCCAATTCGTTGAGAATCGAAAAGTGATTCGACGAGAATCACAAACGATTCTCGACGAATCGTCGAGAATCACTTGGTGATTCTCGCCGATTCGTCGAGAATCGTCTGCGATTCTCGCCGATTTTTACTTGGCGTTTTCTCAGATTGCTGCTGGACCGGATTCTGCTTCTGGACTTATTTGAACCGAATTTTGGGGATTCCTTTTGTGGGTCCCACAAACGGTCATATTTGAGAATACTACAGTATAAATACATGAGTATTTTGAACAGTAGATTACGGACAAGAGAAAAAGAAAAACGAGCGGCGACGTAACCCTAAATCCGCGAACTCGCTCCGCTCCGCCGCCGCCGCTCGCGTCAAGTGGTCGCCGCTGCTGATCGCTCCTCTTCCCGATCTCCGGTGACAGAAGCTTAGCAAGGCTTGTGTCTCACGCGTCTATCCGGAGATCTCTTGTCTCTCGATTCGTTGACCGGGAAAAACTCCCCCGTCCGAATCGATCGAGACGACTGATCCTAGAGTGACCGTTGGTAGACCTAGCTTGCTTCGCTACGAAGTTTAGATCTCCAAGTTCTGCAGCCACTCTTCATCGTAGCCGCCAATCCGAAGCTAGCCGCCGCTCGTGTGCTGCCGCCGGTTCCGGGGAGATCTTCTCCAAGAGAGACCAAGGTCGTAGACTCTTCATCGACTTCAAGAACACGTCGTCGAACAAAGAGGAACACCGAAGTCTCCAAAAGAAGTTGGTATTTCATATACATTCCATATTTACTTGTGTTGTAAAGGAACTTTTGTTCCGTGGTGTAAGGGTTGGGTGCAACCCGATTTGTGGGAGTGTTGACTCTCACGTGTGGAAGGGCTCCTTCCGTTAGTGAAGGGATTGGATTTCAATCCCGTTGGAGAATTGACCGAGTCGTCCCTTGTTGGGGAGATAGGTCGAAGGGGGAAAGTGGATGTACCCAAGTCGGGGAACCACTATAAATTTGCTGTGTATTCTGTGTTCTGTGTTTGTTGCTTTTATTGTGCAGGTACATCTGTGAATTCCGCAAAAGAACCATACGTCACCTATTCCCCCCCCCCATAGGTGCATATAGCCGACACTAGGTGGACTTTCAAGTGGTATCAGAAGGAGGTTCCTCAACAAAAAGGCTAACACCTTGAGGTGAATCCTGCCACCAGTGTCAGAAGCATGGATCTGGATTATGACGTATTGCCACTCAAACTCCCTACATGCACAAAGGATTATTATCCTATCTGGAGGATGAGAGTGTTATTTCACCTGGATGCCATCGATCCACGAGCTTCCCTCATCCTGGAAGAGGGTCCATTTATCCCTTTGAAGACCACCGACTCGGGGATCCAAGTGCCCATGTGCAGTGCTGAGATGACAGAGATGGAACTCTCATTTTTCCAACTGGACCAGAGGATTCGACAAATTATCATGGATGTCTGGTCTGGAGCCTCTCGCTCCAGGTTGGAAAAATGTAAAACAGCTAAATCTCTGTGGATGATGATCTCAGAGCTGATGGGGGGGTCAGAGAATGCTGAAATATGCTGCCAATCAGAGGATGAAGCGTATGTGGGGGTCCTCACTTCTGAAGATGACTGCAAGGATCCTTCGGATTGCATCAGAGCTCCAGTATCCTT
This sequence comes from Platanthera guangdongensis, assembly GCA_039583875.1. NCBI lineage: Eukaryota > Viridiplantae > Streptophyta > Magnoliopsida > Asparagales > Orchidaceae > Platanthera > Platanthera guangdongensis. The sequence goes on along the minus strand of CM077156.1, from coordinate 144,533,705 downwards.
GTCAGAGACTGAAGAAGATAGTGAGGAAAGCAGCTCCGACGAGGACGAAACATTGGTCACTGATTCTAATGACAATAACCCAGATGAGCAGGTATCATCTTCATCCTGTCCCACATCTTTTGACTTTTCTGAAGACAGAAACTGCTCTCCTCCAGAAAATACTGATTCCCTGAAGAGAGCCCTTCAGGAAAGCAATCTACTTGCTGAGGAGCAAGCTCGAGAGATTGCTCAACTGAAGATCTTGTTGGTTCTCCAATTGGCGTCCAACAAGGTCAAGGACTCTAAGATCTCAGCTCTAGAGAATAGTCTAGAAAATGAGAAACGTATAGTATCCAACTTCTCCAAAGTTGATGCTATAAAGAGAAAACAAGAAACCGGGTGGATCTCCCGGATTATCCAGGGATGGAGAAATGGGGAAACGGTGTTCCGACCTCCCACTCCAAGCGGGAAGGCAACTCATCATGCCTTCAGGTATGACCACAGGAATAATCGTGGTCACTGTAAGGGTGAGTTGTCCCCATGTGGAAATGTCCATAGTGCAAGAGGCATCATGGCCACCCATGAAGAAATACCTAAGGCTCATTCTGAGCCCTTTGTATTCACGGCCACTGCCACAACAAAGTGTGGACCTGCAGGTCCTGGTTCACAGAAGAACTCTCTCCATTCAAGGACACGGGATAGGGAAAATAGAAGTCATGATGTCAGGCGTCATGGAGCCTCAGCAAGGAAGATGCCTGAAAGATTGGCACCACCTTCTCGGCCTCATAACGCTCATGTCATGCATTCATTCCACCCTTCATCATGCCTCGATGGAAGAGGAATTTGTGCAACAAGAACATGCCCTATCCCTTTGAGACCTAGGACCGTGACTACATCAGTCACTAGATCAGGTCAAAAACGGCGATACAACATTCACTCTTGTTGGTGCTGCGGCAAAGTGGGACACTTTGCCATTGACTGTTGGCACAACCTCTCTGTGCCCACAGCAAGGGCTTCTCCACATTATAGGGACAGAGGCAGTCTTCCTGACAGGTTTTCTCAAGGACGGCAGTTGCGTGTTCATGCTAATAGAAACCTAGGACCCAATATGATTTGGGTTCCTAAGGTCAAGTAATTCTGTTTTGCAGGGTAGTCTAGGTCCCCGTGAATACTTGGGAACTAGACAATACGTGGCTCAAGGCTAGCTTGGAACAAGCGTCTGCAATAACAGACGTGCTACCTGTTGAGCATAATCACTTTAAGCTACTGATATGTACTCCTGTGGGACTAAGACGATGACTCTCCATATCCCAGGTAATTTTGATCAGTTCAAGGACTTGTGTCATGATGCATCCTCATTCAAAGTAAATGTATATATATTGTTATCCTTGTGTATAAGTATACGTATGCTCATCATATATATGTGCACCTTTAAGGAAAGATTACCTCGAGGCATGCAAATCATTACACATCAATATAAAGTTAACCAAGATATGTCGTTGCGAATTTCGACAAATCACAATTGACATCACAAAGTGTCTGGAGAAGCGTCATTCAAATCCAAATAGATTGTCATTATAATAAATATGTATTCATTAATCTTGTGTTAACTTGACACTCGAAGAATGCGAAAATTGTGCAATGCTTCCCAAAGTTTCAAGACAAACATCAATATATATATTCCAAATCCCGCCGACCCATTTTATATCTCGCCGATTCGACAAACGGTATTAGAAACCAAATTAGACAAATCTCGCCGAATCCCGTCCAAGAAACTCGCAGACCGCTCGGCTTCCCCCGAATCCCGACGACCCCTATAAATCCCGCCGAAAGAATCTCCGCCGGTTCACCTTCCTCACGACTCGCGCAGGAGACCTCTGGACGACCCTCGCCTTCCTCGCGCAAGTGCACGTCCGCGAACTCGCCGACACCCGCAGCCCTTGGTATCACGCTCTCGTCGACGCCGTCGAATAGCTGCTGTGTGTGACCTTCTTCCGCGAACTCGCGCAGGAGACCTCTCCCGTGAGATTCTAACAAGGGCGCACCCCACGGGATACCACCGAAGCTCTTCCTGAAGCTCACCAACTCTCTTCCACCGAGGCCCTTAGGTAACCTCCTCCTTACTGGCTCCAAGGCCGAACCCCATGTGATGCCTTCGTTTTGAATGTACACTAATGCTTGGAGTCGGGCTTCTTTCTAGATCCTCAATGGCCCCAAGGACGACCGCAAGTTTGATTTCTGGTTGCGAACTGGTTCGCACTGGTTTTTCTCATGCCTCGGACGAGTTCCGAAACATCGTTCTCATGCTGGAAGAAGCCGGGCTAACCTTCATATTGGAGCATCCTTGCAAAGTCTTAGATAAAGAAGTGCTGGAGTTCTTTTCTACAGCAAGGCTTCGAAACCGAGACTCCATCATCAAGAGCAAGGTGGCGGGGACTAAAGTAAAGATGTCTGCCAGTAAGCTAACACGCTACCTGCAGCTCTCAAGTGCGGAGCAGGAAGACTATTTGGAGGACGAGGACAAAGCCAGAACCCTCCTGTTCTGCGGTCTACCCAGAGGCACACGATCAGTAAAACGAAAAGAGATGAATGAAGAAGGGAAGCTCCTATCCGACATCATAGGAAAAGTACTCATCTGTAAGCCAGGCTCCCATGATCATATCTCCGGAGATATGTTCAAAATTCTCATAGCCGTGGTCTGCAGAAAGAGGTTCAACTGGGGAGAGTTGATGTTTCAAAAGATCAAGGACACTCTGGGCACTCCGAGCTTCGGCCGCATCATCAGTCTATATCTCAACCAGCTCAACGGAGATAAATTCGACATGAGCAAAGGAGTTCCTCTACATTACTTGAAAAAGATGGATGCCACTGTTTTTGATCGATGGGAGCGGCGCATCGGACAGCCTGCTGTAGAAGAGCATGAGGAAGTATCTCCCGCAGCCTCCCCCCGTGAAATTCCTGATACTGTGTTTGCAGGAATCGAGGGGGAGTCTCTACCCACTCATTTGGATATGATATCTGAAATCGCCCAGGTGGCAAGAGATGCGGTGGCAGAAGTTCATGAAGAAAGTGAACCTGGGTTGGAGGATGAGAAGGTACCGAACAAAAACACCCACGAAACTGAAGCTGAGGCACTGGTCACTGCTGATCCAGAAGTGGAAGAAGATGCTGAGGTGGATGAGTTTTTGGATGAGGACAGAGAGGACGAGGTAAATGAGGGCCATGAAGTGTTTGAATCTCCAGATACCGATGAACCTCCTACTGATCAGTCTGCACCAGTGGAGGGGGAGGTAAATGAGGCCACCAACATTCCTCCCATAGAGGCTGTGATTGTATCCAGCTCTATGATGCTTCTGCTGCCGAGCCAGAGCTAGGGCAAGAAGGACCTCAGACCTTACCATTGCGAGATGAGCTGGCCACTCACACCATCACTGTCATTGAAGGAATAATGAACGAGCTTAAAGCTTCTTTTGATACAGCTCATAAAACAATGCTGAAAAAGATCAAGACTTCCGAAGATCTCATGTTGAAGAATATGGTGGAAATCAACCATAAGCTGGGTGTGATGGAAAAGAAATTCGAAGAAAAGTATACTGCGGCCGGCGAAGCTGTCAAACTGTTAATGGCCGGCTTGAAAAAGACTACTGATACTCTGGCTGTTGTCAATCAGAACGCACACGTTGTGGCCAATAATATTCAGAAATTTGATGGCAACATGGTCACGTTAAATGCAAATCAGCAAGCCCTAGTCACTGAATTCAGCAAGACAACTAAGCACATTGATGACTCCTTGCACTCATATGCCAATTGCATAGCTGAAGAAGCCAAAAAGGGGGAGAAGGAGTATATCGCTAAGATGGCCGAGCTCCAGAACAGCATGGATGCAAACTTTGCCCAATCAAGCAAATACGTCTATGAGAGTTGCTGGTGGATGCTACAACAGGCACTGGGCACGTTAGGCGTAGTCCTACCTGACCAACCTGCCGGTGTTCAGGTTCCTGAGACTTCTAAGGCTGCTGAAGAAGTACATATCGCTGAGGATGTAAGTACCAGTGCTGCTGATGTTTTCACTGATGAAGCTGACGCTAGGGCCATCTCCAAATCTAAGCTGAGAAGTATGTTTGACCAGGAGGCTTTAGCTAAAGCAAGGGGAAAGAGGAAAGTTCAGGAAGAGACATCAAAAGAGACACCAACTCAAAAGAGGATCAGACTAAGTGAGGAGGAGGTAAGAAACGAAAGGTGGAGCCCAGTCTCAAGGAGCATCATCCTAGACACCTTCCTGCTGCAAGAAAGAGGAGAGATAAATCGAAATGAAGCATATAGTCAGTATGAATGGGAGACGCACAAAGCATTTGAAGCGAAACGCAACATTTTCTTCAGGAACAACAAGGATCCAGACAAAGTTGCTCCTCCTAGGTACTATCCGAAGCCCAAGGAATACATGGAAAGGCAGAGCAAAAAGTACTTGGCGCAAACTCTTAAGGGTGACGGAGCTAAGGACAAATAGTCATTATCTTATAGCTGGTCACGGTGTATTAAGAACATTTAACCATTATTACTGTCGTGTGAACAATTCTGACTTATATGTGAATATATTTCTCTTGGTATATATATATATATTCTTGAATGTGTGAATGACTCAAGTCCTGTTCTAATTGCATTTATTACCTTGTGTTGCGTAATTAATTTTTAAATGCAATAATTATTATTTGATAGGTGTTATTCATCTTAGCTAGTAGGGTTTTGGCTTCGTCAAATAGGGGGAGATTGTTGGGTATTGTATCCACGATTACCTAGATTTGAGGAAGCCCCCTGTCAAGCTAAGATGAATTCACAATGTATTTGATGAAACATTTCAAGTTGTACTTGCAGTTTCTCCACGCTAAGTGCACACCAATGTCAGGGTGCAGTAGGTCAATATACACGGGTCTGCACGACGTAATCCCTCGTTGAGCAGATCAGTGTGTTGGCCTATGTGTACTCTCTCTATTGGAGTGCACTTACTTTCAAGTACAGGACCGCTCATATGCAAGAGAAGACAAGGAGCATGGAGGATCAAGGAGCAGCTCCCAGGTGGAAGACGAAAAATCGTCCAAGGCAAATTCGACGAGAATCACCAAGTGATTCTCGCCGAATCGGCGAGAATCACTTGGTGATTCTCGCCGAATCGACGAGAATCATCAGTGATTCTCGCCGACTCCTTCTGGCCATCTCAATATGGTGCCAAGCAAGATTCGGCGAGAATCACTTCTAATTCCCGCCGAACCAGTGGTCATGCAGCCCATGAATACCAAGTCCAATTCGTTGAGAATCGAAAAGTGATTCGACGAGAATCACAAACGATTCTCGACGAATCGTCGAGAATCACTTGGTGATTCTCGCCGATTCGTCGAGAATCGTCTGCGATTCTCGCCGATTTTTACTTGGCGTTTTCTCAGATTGCTGCTGGACCGGATTCTGCTTCTGGACTTATTTGAACCGGATTTTGGGGATTCCTTTTGTGGGTCCCACAAACGGTCATATTTGAGAATACTACAGTATAAATACATGAGTATTTTTGAACAGTAGATTACGGACAAGAGAAAAAGAAAAACGAGCGGCGACGTAACCCTAAATCCGCGAACTCGCTCCGCTCCGCCGCCGCCGCTCGCGTCAAGTGGTCGCCGCTGCTGATCGCTCCTCTTCCCGATCTCCGGTGACAGAAGCTTAGCAAGGCTTGTGTCTCACGCGTCTATCCGGAGATCTCTTGTCTCTCGATTCGTTGACCGGGAAAAACTCCCCCGTCCGAATCGATCGAGACGACTGATCCTAGAGTGACCGTTGGTAGACCTAGCTTGCTTCGCTACGAAGTTTAGATCTCCAAGTTCTGCAGCCACTCTTCATCGTAGCCGCCAATCCGAAGCTAGCCGCCGCTCGTGTGCCGCCGCCGGTTCCGGGGAGATCTTCTCCAAGAGAGACCAAGGTCGTAGACTCTTCATCGACTTCAAGAACACGTCGTCGAACAAAGAGGAACACCGAAGTCTCCAAAAGAAGTTTGTATTTCATATACATTCCATATTTACTTGTGTTGTAAAGGAACTTTTGTTCCGTGGTGTAAGGGTTGGGTGCAACCCGATTTGTGGGAGTGTTGACTCTCACGTGTGGAAGGGCTCCTTCCGTTAGTGAAGGGATTGGATTTCAATCCCGTTGGAGAATTGACCGAGTCGTCCCTTGTTGGGGAGATAGGTCGAAGGGGGAAAGTGGATGTACCCAAGTCGGGGAACCACTATAAATTTGCTGTGTATTCTGTGTTCTGTGTTTGTTGCTTTTATTGTGCAGGTACATCTGTGAATTCCGCAAAAGAACCATACGTCACCTATTCCCCCCCCCATAGGTGCACATAGCCGACACTAGGTGGACTTTCACACCCCTTGTCCCTTCTATATAGCTTCACGAGGACATATAAGAGCGGGATGTTTTGCGGTAATGCCAGAATGGAGAATAAAGGTAAAACATTTGTTTCCCTTAGAACAACCTTCGATTCCTCGGAAATGACCTCGAGGAGAGGACAAACATTGTCCACGAATGTTGAGACCGCACACCAATAGCTCAAATATTTGCTGTTAGGCATCTGCGTAAGCAAATACAGTCATACATTAGACTATATGCAAATATAGTTGTATGTAAAGTGGTACATTACACCTGAAATACAGTTATATATACAAATACAATTTTATATTAAACCTAAAATACAGTTGTATATAACACTATATGCAAATACAGTCCTATATTATACAGTTGTATATAACACTATATGCAAATACAGTCATGTATTACACCTGGAATACAGTTTTCTATAACACTATATGCAAATACAGTCCTAAATTACACCTGGAATACAGTTGTATTTCACACTATATGTCAATACAGTCCAACAATATACCAGGAATACAGTTGTATTTCACACTATATGCCAATACAGTCCTACAATATACCTGGATACAGTTGTATATAACACTATATACAAATATAGTCTTGTATTACACCTACAATACAGTTGTCTATAACACTATATGCAAATACAGTCCTATATTATAATTGAAATACAGTTGTCTATAACACTATATGAAAATACAGTCCTATATTACGCTTGGAATACAATAGTATTTCACACTATATATCAATACAGTCTTACAATAAACCTGGAATACAGTTGTATATAACACTATATGCAAATACAGTCCTATATCATACCTGAAATACAGGGTTATTTCACACTATATGCAAATACAGTCCTACAATATACCAGGAATACAATTGTATATAAAACTATATGCAAATACTGTACTATATTATACCTGAAATACAGTTCTAAATACAGTTACTAGGCCATCATCGCTGGAAAAAAGTCGTACTTGGTTCTTCTTAAGCCGTCGACGAGAAAATGCACCTGGAAATCTACTGGAGATCGCGAGTACGAGGAGAAGAAGAGTTGGCCGTCGGTTAACAGGTACGATTCACTGGAGTTCGCTTCGCAGAAATATGCCTGAAATCTGAATAAGGAGGAAAAATCTGCCTAGAAATCGCCTAGGTTACGTTAGGGAAGAAGAGTCAATGGAATAGGAAAACCCGAAAAATGAAGTGGGCCCGTATTTTTTGAAAGTGGTATTTAAATGAGCTCCTACCACAGGGAATGCTACACACATCCAAAAATTTTCCCAAATCATAGCCCTAGCCGCTAGTAATCCCGCTCCCGATTTTCCGGACTCCCGTGAAATTATCAGCTGTGCCATGGTGAGTTTTCACCGTTGGAATCAGAAGAATCATCCCGTGCTCTGAAAATTCCTGCCGTGGTCCGCCTCTTAACATCACCGCTCTCTCTGGCACCGTTGGTGGAGGAGACAGATCCATCGCCGCTCGCATTTTTCTGCCATTGTGCTCCTCTCGGATCGAGAGAAAGAGGAAATATTCCCGCCGCTGCCTGGATGAATTTTTCGATAGCTCTCCCGCAAGATCTCTACCCCCGCTGCCTGGAGGAAGGAGAATCCCCACTCCCATTTTTTGCGATTTTTTGATCCAGAAGGAGAAAGCGTCACCGCTGATCGGGAACAAAAAAATCCCGCCACAGTCGCTTGTTACCTGAAGGAGCAGCCAACCCAAAGTGCACATTCTTCTTCGCATGCGATCTCATGCTCCTCTCTGCCCTCAGTGCTTAAAATTTTTGGAGGAGGAAGATCAAAGTGGCAAGACTGGAGCTATTATCGAGCTCGAGCCTTCTTCTTAGACAAAACATTGTCGAGCCTTCCCCAATTTTCTTTTTCTCAAATCTATTCTGCCAAGAAGAAAGGCCCTTCTTTGGAGTGTTTTTTCATGGCATGAGGTGAGGAACATAAACATGAGAAATTTATTGGATTTTTTCTCTTATGCCTGAATTGAGTCCAGACATTCTTCACCAGCAGTGGCGGATCCAGAAAATAAATAATGAGGGTGCACAAATTGATAATGTGGGGTACACAATGTTTTTTTTGAAAATTTTCATCTTATCAGAGTTATTTCCCCCTCATTTGGTGACCATTTTGTACATATAAGTATTCAAAATTTATTGCCTCGGCGAGAGAAATCCAAATACACTAAATATTTTGAAAAATAATTGGGGGCCAGTGTCCCTCAGGACCCCTCTGGATCCGCCCTAGTTCACAAGCAGAGTAAGGATTGTGGCAACAAAGTTTTTTTTTCAAATCTTTGGGAAAGGGAAGCAATAAATGATGATGAAGGGCAATAACATTTCTTCTCTCGTTCCTACGATAAAATTGGAGAAGTTCACGGCGACCGAGTTTAATGTCTGGAAGTGAACACCCAGTTCGGGATGAAGTACCTGAACGTGTCCTACGACATGCAGTCTGATTGTGCTGATGTTATCGGGACTGACGATGAAGCTTAGTGGATTGCTGATGATGACTTCTGCTGAGACTATTTGCTAAACTATATACTTCAGCCTGACAAAAACTTACATCAAGATGAAGACTGCCAAGGAGATCTGAGAGGCACTGTAAGAGCACTTCAAGCAGGAGGAGGACCTATACAAAGCTCACTTGGTGGATAAGTTTCATTTCTTCACGTTCGACGAGAAGAAAACAATTTTCTCTCAGGTATCTGATTTTGAGAATTTAGTTGATTCTTTGCATAATGAAAACATTTCTCTGGCATGACTTCACTATTCACACATCCCTAGACGGAGCACTCATGAAGAAATTATAGATCTACATGTCATAAATCATGACAATGTAACTTAACGCGTTAGAAATATGTTGAATAATCAATGTCACGACACACATATGCTTTATTGAGATTAAAACTGCGGGCCAAATCTTAGTGCTAAAGTCTTATACCTGCAAGTTAAAGTGTATCTACCTATGTGGGTAGATTTCGATTGACTTGGGGTTCTTTGTATTCAAAAGAGATAAATGTGATAGCTCAAAACAACAATTAAAAATAATATGGTGGCTATAATATCACATGAAAAGGACCCCCAAGAACTACTCACTCCTCCTGATAAGTCTTTTTGAGCATTGTGAGGATGAGCACCTTGGATCAAAAAGTCGTTTTGATCTTGTGCATAGACCAAACCTTATGCTTAGTTCCCCTAGTTCAAATCTCGGTATGCATTAGGTAAACATGTGACGTAATCATTCACATTATTTCTCTTGGGTTAGCATTTTATCAGATCGAGATAAACATGTAAACTATGATATTTCTAATTAGTGTTTTCTCCCTTTTGATGCTACACGTTCACATGTCATTGCCTTATTTAATGCTTCCATGCATAAGAATTGAACTGAAACCATACTATATGTTTTGTGCACAACACCTGCTAGCACTCGATTTACACTCATGACATTTACAATGTTTGTTCAACATGATTTACCTCATAACTCGTCTAGCATTGTAGTCATTCTCATTGTGTGCTTAGTTTAGTCTGTGCTGTCCAATTCATCTGAAATCTGAAACTTGTTTTTATCTATCTTGCTCTATTCTATGACCTGCGTGTTTCCAATTCTCTGATTTGCTTTTAGTTTTGGGTCCCCTCTATGCTTATTGTTTCAAAACTTACCGTGTGTGTGCACTATCTGCTTTTTGTCTAAATTGTCATCATATCTCCTTTTTTTCATCCTGCATGTCGTGTAGGGCTTGCCCACCCTTTTGATACTATCAAAGGGGGGGGGGGAGAATTAATTGGTTCATGAGTTTGGTCATGAGTATGCATTACGGGTTAGGAGAGGTCAAATGTAGGGGGAGCATGGTTCAATTGTATGCACATAGATAGGGGGAGCAACACATAGATAAGGGGAACAAGTTGAATGTGTAGAGCCACATATATACTGCAACCTGATGGTAGCTTATAATTCTTATTTTCTATATGCACTCTATCTCATGTATTATTTATCATGAACGGGATTTGATATTATCAAAAGGGGGAGTTTGTTGGAACTGATGTTTCACATTCCCTGTGTTTGATAATATCAAATCCCCAATTGTATTTGATCATGCCGTATGTTGATAGAGTATGTAGGTTGTCAGGTGCAAGCAATAGAGAAGGATCATATGGATACTACCGCTAGGCGCTAGCACTAACACACCGCGCTAGCCCATCGACAAATATTGAGAGAAGAAGCGTCGAGAGTCTGGGCTACTGCCAGGCATTAATACTACCGCAGGAGCTAACAAGATGATTTATTTAGACCTAGCGCTCTGGATGGTTTCGGTGCTAGCTCTACCGCGCCGCGCTAGGTCTTCGACGAGGTTCGAAGGCAGAAATGTCGAGCTCAGCGCTACCGCCAGGCGACTGGATTACCGAAGGCGGTAACTTAACGATTTATTCGGTCCTAGCGCTCTGGAAGATTTCAGCGATAGCACCTACCGCGCAGCGCTAGCCTTATTAAATGGATGTTGCCTTTCAGGAATGTCACATCCTACGTTACCGCGCGGCGGTAGGCCCTACCACGCGGCGCTAGTTCAAATGAAAAGTCAAAAGATCGTTTCGAAGACTATTTTCCAGTTTTGGAGGATAGTTGGCACAACAAGCGCGCGAAACTACCGCAGGCGCTAGTCTTACCGCCGACGGTAGCCTGTTTTCATGAAGACGTATAAAAGCCGCTGCGTTTCCTATTGTCATTACAGCTCCACGACGAATTTTGTCGAAGGGTTTCTGAACTCCAGATTTCAGCCGCCTCCTTGCGCCCGTCTCCACATGTCTTCGTCAAAGTTGAAGTAAGCCTTCTCCCTCCCGTTTTTGAACGAAGAACTCCAGCGATCCAGAATCTTCATCGACCACTGAGAACCGACCGGTTGCTAGCCAACAAAGATCTCAAGCACCGGCCGTAGATCGCACACCGAAGAAGTCGTCAAGAGGGAGAACTTCATTTTCTTTTCATTTTTACTTTTAATCTTTATACTCTTTTTCTATTTTCTATTTAGTTTTTCGGTAAGGAAAATCAACCGGAGAGGGTCGTCGGAATCCGGGAAGGATTTCGCAGTAAATTGTCCGGTATTTGGGACGTCTAGATCGGAGGATTTAGCGGGGCTCTAAGACCCTCCCTTGTGTGGAGGTGAAGAGTAGGCTCTCAGACCTTTCCTTGTGTGGAGGTGAAGAGTGGACTTGACCGCCTTTCCTGGAGGGAAAGGGTGAGAGCCAACCGGTCATAGTTTGGTGGGTATATAAACCAAAAGAATCTTTATTCTCTTCGTCTCTGATCTTTGACGCCATGAAGATCAAGTTTTGATGTATACTCATCTTGTACTATTTTTCATTATTGATTTAATGCAATGAAATTCTTTTCTCTGTGATTGTTTCGATGTGTGAAACTTTTAAATTCAATAAACGTTCGCAAACCTCATTAACCCCCCCCCCCCTCTAAGGTTGGCCACTAGATCCAACAATTTCTAATAATATCATTATAGAATCTAGGGATGCAATGTTCTTTGAAGATAAATTTCTTAAAAATAAGAAGATGCCACTCCCAAGCGTGCAAGCAATTATTACTAAGAAATATCCTAAATCTGTACCGAACACCTCCTATTCAGCTCCAAGAGACAATAATGACCTAGCATCTAAGTGGACTTCTATGAGAGAGAGAACTCCCAGAACCTTCGGTAGTGATTTTATTACTTATCACATTGAGGTTGATCCATCCACATAAAGGGAAGCGATGAGATCAAGAGATTCACTTCTCTAGAAAGAAGTAATTGATGAAGAGATGAACTCCCTACTTTAGAACAATACCTAGACATTGGTTGATAAGTCAAAACGGACTAAAACTATAAAGTGTAACTGAGTTTTTAAAAAGAAATTAAATCCCGATGGTAGCGTAGCTAAGTATAAAACACACATGGTGGCTAAATGGTTCATACAAGTTAGTGAAGTAGATTATTTCGATGTATACTCACTCGTGCGTCACCTAGCAACCTTTAAGATCCTCCCTATAATTGCATCTATTGAGAACTTTATTGTTCATCAAATAGATGTTGAAGATTGCATTCTTGAATGGAGATCTGAACGAAAAGATATACATGAGCCAACTAGAAGGCTTTATTGTAGAAGTCATAAAAACAAGATCTGTAAGTTAATTAAGTCATTATACAGGCTAAAACAAACACCAAAATTATGACATGAGAAATTTGACTATAGTGTAAATGACATGAGATTCATGTCGAGTCTCTTTGATAATTTTCTTTACATACATCATAGATCAAATAAAGTTGTTATAATATGTTCGTATGTAGATGATATGCTAATTCTATTATATGATCAATTCGAAGTAGATGACATAAAGTCAGGTCTAATAAAAGAATTTAGCATTAAAGACCTAGGTGCAGCTGAAACTATACTCGACATGCAAGTGAGTTTTAGAAAAATGGCATTTCCTTAAGTCAAATCCACTACATAAAATCCATGTTGGATACGTGAGGATACAGTGAAAGTATTGCATTAGAGACACCATATGAGTACAATATCCGTTTAAAGCTCAATGATGGAGCTACAGTTAGACAATTAGATTATTATAAATTGATTGGTAGTCTCATGTTTGTTATGGTTTGCACCAGATATGATATAGCCTTTATAGTAGGCATGTTAAGCAGATTCACTAGTAATTTTGGCCAAGACCATTGAAATGCCCTCAATAAGCTAATATAATGCTTAAAACACACCTAAAAGTATGTTTTATGTTACAATGATCATCCTCTAGTTCTTGAAGGATATTCTAATGCATTATAGTGCTCAGAAAAAAATAACAGCAAGTCCACTAGTGGTTTATATTCTCACTAGCAAGAGCAGTTGTATCCTAGAAGTTTAAGAGACAATCATGTATTGCTCTCTCTTACATGCAATCCTAACTCTATGCTCTAGCTTCAACAGGAGAAGAAATAAAGTGAATAAGAGATTTGGTGACAGATATTCCACTAACGAGCCTAAAATTGAGTTATGTTGTAGTTTATTGCTATAATAAGGATACAAAAATGGTGGCTACTAACACTTTTTTCAATGACAAAAGAAGGCAACTAAGGATCAAACAAGCTTGGTTGACCTCGCTCACAAGTTAAGGGATTATGACCATGATCGACAGAGGTCAAAGAATAATATTGCAGACGCTTTAACAAAAGGCTTAAATAGAATTCTTACAATATAATCATCAAGGGGGATGAGATTAAAATTCATAGAAATATGAAATTTTCCTTCTATGTTTATGTTTTGATGTTAAAAATCTATAGTTGCAAACATCCAAGTATCTAATAACAGTCTGAAAATCTCAAATAATGTCTTGATGAAAATCCAAGATTGTTAGATGTTAGGCATTCCATATTTCCCGACTTAACATCTTTCTCATTGCAAGTTGATTCAAGAATTATTCAATTGTAAATAGAAATTCCTTGTAAAGGTTAATCTAAAATTATTGATCATAACACATTATTCTACATTGGATGATAAAGTACATAGTGATCATTAATGAGTAAGATAATAATGTTTGATTTATTAAAATCAAAACTTGACTGGTCTTAGTTAGACTGGATAGAAATGCTGACAGCGTTACTTCACTAATACTATAAGTACTTAGCTCATTTAGGTAAAGCTAGTTTACTTTAAACGTCATTGCATATGTTTATGAATTCATAGAGTCTAAACTCTTGAAATTCCTTGCAGATGCTAGTGAAGATGAAGGAGATAAAGTTGACTTTGGCATAGATGTTGATGATCTACTATTGGGAACTATGTCCACATTAACCCAGATTTGATGAAGTCACCCTGGAACTAAGATGAATTAGGTTGTATTTGATGTTTTGTTTGAGTTATGTGGTTGTAGGATTCCAATGGGAAGTGTAGACCAATGTCAGTCTACAGTGAGTCACTAAACACAGGACCATACAATGTAATCCCTCATTGTATGACCCAAGGTGTTGACTCATGTGTAGCCTCTCTATTGGGATACACTTCATATTCAAGCACTTGGACTATGTGAATAGAGTTGGATGCTGATTTCACCAAAGAAGAAAGAATTTCCACCTTGAAAATTTTTCTAAGTATTCTACTCGTGTAGGTCATTAACTACTCGAGTGAAATACTTGCTTTAGACTCGAGTCAAAATTCTTATACTCGAGTAAGTAAATCTTCCTCTCGTGAAGTTAAGTCCACATACTAGAGTAGACTGTCACTTACTCGAGTAGCTTACTTAACTACTCGAGTAGATACTTCTTCTTACTCGAGTAATACAGATTTCCTCTCCAAGTTTTTTTAAGTAAAAAACTCGAGTAAGTATATATATATACTCGAGTGGTTATAGATTCTGACTCGTGTAACTGTTCTATCTCAAGAATAAATTTTCCATACTCGAGTAGTATAAGTTATATACTCGAGTAGTTCACTTACTACTCGAGTAGGTCAAGCTTCATACTCGAGTAAACTAAATATCTCTTCTCCTAAATATTTTCTAAGTCCTTTACTCGAGTAAGTCGTTTCATATACTCGAGTAGACTATATCCTCTCGAGTAGTTCAGTCTGACTACTCGAGTAGCTCATTTTCCAGTGTTCAGAAATTTGTCTAAGTCCTATCACTCGAGCAGTTCATCAAACCACTTGAGTAGTTTTTCTCACCTACTCAAGTAGTACAACTTGTACTCGAGTAGTTTAACTCCACTTCCCGTGAAATTTTCTATATACTCGAGTAGATCTTCTAAGTACTCGAGTAGTTGATTATATGTACTCGAGTAGTTGTCTTCAAACCTACTCGAGTAGTCATGAATTATATACCCGAGTTACTTTCCTTCACCTATTCGAGTAGTCCTTTACCTACTGGAGTAGTTATATTCCTACTTGTGTATATCACCTCTTTTTCTCTGAAATTTCTTCTAAGTCCAGATTTGATAGATTTTCAAATTCCGTGACATGATTGGTCCACGTGTATGTCATTAAGACCAATTATGACCGTTATTAGTATTCTTATATAAGGTCCTGTCTAATCGACAAACCCTAAGAATAATAACGAGCTTTCAAGGTCAAAATTTATTTAGATTTCTCTGTAATCGTTTTCTCTCTCGAAGTCGCTGTTTCCTCTCTCTCTCTCTTCACGGAACGAAAGCCGCCGCCGCCGTAGTTCTTCTCCGGCAAGGGTTTCGATTTTCAGAGGAAATAGACTGAAGAAGTTTTACAGATCGAGATCATTTCTTAACTGCTCATCCTCTTCCCGATCGTGTAAGACAAAGAAGATTCCAGATTTGGTGCCGAGATTTTCTTCATCTTTCTGAAAGTGCTGCAAAGCTTACAAGAAGAAGATCCTAGTTGCTTGCTTGCAGATCTGACAGAGAAATCATTGTTTGTATTTTCTTAAACAATTTTGCATTCTTGTAGGAGAAGTTTTCTCCGAGTGTAGGAGTTTTCAACTCCGAGTTTGTAGGAAGTTTTGCCTTCCTAGTTGTAGATCCAGTTGGTTGGATTGAGATTGTAGGAACTTTGGTTCGAGGGTAGGATTTATTTTCAATCCGAGATAGTGGAGTAGCCGAGTCTAGTTTATTGCTAGATCGGTGAGGGAAAGTGGATGTACCCAAGATCGGGGAACCATTATAAATCTTGTCTCGTCTGTGATAATTTGGTAGATAGATCTATGCTTTGTTCTGAGATTTTTTATTCCGCAAAAGACGCACAACTCACCTATTCACCCCCCTCTAGGTGATTTAGGTTGACAACTATCATCTTTCAATTAGTATCAGAGGGAGGTTGATCGTTAAAAGGTTAACACCTTGATCAGTTCCTGCAATAGTTGTTATTTGAGATCTACCTATCATGGACAAGGCAAAGGATTTTGCCAAGCTTCCCCTATGTAACAAGAACAACTTTCCCATGTGGAAAGAAAGGATCAAATTCTTTATGGAAGCTGTGGATCCGAGGATCTTCATGATAGTTGAAGAAGGTCCTTATATCCCTATGACTGTCTCCATTATAGATCCTACCAAGAAGGTTCCAAAGAAGCTGATGGATTTAGACAAGGACGAGATTGCACTTGTCTCACTAGATAAGAAAGCTAAAAACATTATAGCAAGTGCAGCTGATGACTCAATGCTGCAGAACTTAATCCACTGCCAATCTGCAAAGGAGATGTGGCAGTCCTTAGTTACCTTGATGGAAGGAACAAAAGAAGTAAGGGATGATCGGAGATCCCTCCTCAATCAGAAGTATGAAGCCTTCCGATAGGGAAGCAAAGAGACCATTGCTGATACATTTGAGAACTTTTTCAAGATAGTGAATGGCCTAAGAGTCTATGGTAGAGTATTCACTAATGGAGAACTGAATGACAAGTTCCTGAGATCCCTGACCAAAGAATGGGATAGCAAGGTCTGTGCCATCAGGGAGTTTGGGAAGCTGGCTGAGACAGACCCACAAAATCTCTTTGGGAAGCTTATGTCATATGAGCTTCAACTCAACACCAGGAAAGCTGAAGAAGAGAAGAGCAGGTCTGCTCTCAAAGAAAAGTCTGTTGCTCTAAAGGCAGACACCTCTAGAAAGACAAAGGCTGCCTCCCATGCTCCAGCTCTAGAAATTAGTGAAGAAGAAGAAACTTCTGAGCCTAGTACCTCAGGCTCTGAGCTATCAGACGGAGAGTTCTCACTGCTCTCACGTCAGTTCAAGAAATTCTTGAACAAGAAGAAGTAATGGAAAGGAAAGGATGCCTCCTATAGAAGATCATGACACGATGGTGATCGGCAAAGAAAAGGCTCAAGTAGCCATGACAGGTTTTCCTCTAAACAAAACAAATATGTTTCAACTGACATTATTTGCTATTGTTGTAATAAGCCAGGTCACGTCATCGCCAACTGCCCTCATAAGAAGAAGGAGGGTGGTAGAAGAGAAGAAAAGAAATCCTCGCACAATAAAAAGAGGAAAGAGAAGAGCCTGATAGCCAAAAAGAGCAAGACTCTCAGTGACTCCGACTCATCTGAGTCAAGTGAAGAAGAAGAAGCTTATTTTGGGCTTATGGCTCAAACAGATGATGATCAAGTGCCCCAGTTCACTGGGAAGGTAAACTCTCATACCCCTCTTTCAGATTCTGAAGTCTCTGAACATGATTGTGAGGATAGCTCCTCTGACGATGAGTCAGAACTAATGGCCCAGTACAAGGAGTTAATCATGGCTTACGATAAATGTCGTCGAGTCGTGAAGACTCAGGCTAAAGAGATCAAATCTCTAAAAGCCGAAGAGAGCATCTTGAGAGAGAAAGTCGCAAAGACTGACTCCCTCGAAGAAACCTTCAATAATGCTATTGAAGAGTATAACAAAGCTATTGAGCACCTTGACCTCAAAGAGAAAATCATCAAGGAATCGGAAGCCCAACTTGCAGCTGAAAAGAAACTGGTTGAAAGTTTCTCAAAGCCCAAGATGGTTCTTCCATTCGTTGTTGAATTCTCAGCCAAGGCCAAGGGTGCCGGATTAGTCCATGAAGAAGCTCCTAGTAAATCCTCTAGGAGAAATAAGTCTCAACGAAAGAATAAGGCCGCCAAAAAGGCCTTAGCCAAAGAGAAGGGGAAAGCCCCCCAAGATCATACTACATTCATGAAAGTCATCTTTCCATCAAATGAGTTTGATTTTGACTCATCCTACGGGCACTTTGCTAGGCCTACCCATGTAGAGCCAAAGTCCCGCTATCAAGGATGGACTCGACCCAGAAACTTTGGCGAAAGTGTCTTTAAGGCACCTTATGAAGAAGTTGTTCTTAAGAGCTATGGCCCTTTCAATCATCGTCATAACTTCAAGAAGGCACCAAAGCCAAAGCCCGTTGTGGAAAGGCCTCCTAAGGAGAAGAAGACATGTGACTGTCATTATCATGAAGCTTCTTCCTCCAAGAATGCTGCCCCTGCTAGACCACAATCCCAAAAGGTCAAGCAGGAGATCATAAGGCAAAGGTATAACAGATTTGACTGTTGGTGATGTGACAAGGTTAGTCACTTCGCCATTGATTGCTGGTTCAATCCCAGAAACGCTGCAACTCCTCATGTCAGCAATATGAGAAAGACCACTCATAATGCTAACACTCGTAGGGGGAGTACTATAACCCGAGACCAAGGACCCAAACGTGTTTGGGTTCCTAAGGCAAATTGATTATGATTGCAGGTATGTCCAAAGGCCAACAAAACGCCAATCTGGTATTTGGACAGCGGATGCTCTCGGCATATGACCGGGACTAGAAGCCTTATTCAGAACTTTACTCCAGTTGTGAACGGACCAAAGGTCATCTTTGGAGGTTCAGACCGTGGAATTACAAGAGGCTATGGTATGATTACTAACGACAATGTATCCTTCTCGGATGTGGCTTATGTCGAAGGATTGGAACGCAATCTCATAATCATAAGCCAACTCTGCGATAAAGGATACATAGTTGAATTCCATGCTGATAAGTGCTTGATAAAATCCATTGATAATATGGAAACGATTCTATCCGACACTCGAAGCAGGAATATTTTCTGTTTAAATTTCATATGTATAGATTCCTCTACACCAGTGTGCCTTTAGTAAAAGATAGTACGTCTCTTGGTGACCAATGACACAAAAGACTAGCACATATTAATTTCAAAACTATTAATAAATTATTTTCAATGAACTTAGTACGTGATGCCCCAAATGTCAAGTGCGTCAAGGATAGACCTTGTCATGCATGTGTAAAAGGCAAGCAAACAAGAGCTACCTTTAAAAGCGTTATTGGCAAAGACTCTAATAGATGTCTTCATCTACTGCACATGGACTTGTTTGGTCCACTGCAAATTAGAAGTTTGGGAGGTAAGGATTATACGTTGGTAATTGTTGATGATTACTCGCGCTTTGCGTGGGTGTTCTTTCTAAAACACAAGTCAGATACCTTCGACATCTTTACTAATTTTGTCAGGCAAATCCAGAATGAACACAACTGCTCCATAGTTAAAATCAGAAGTGACAACGGAACAGAGTTCAAATCTGGGGCCATGAAAGAATTCTGTGAAAGCTTATGTATCTTTCATGAGTTTTCCTCTCCTCGTACTCCACAGCAGAACAGAGTGGCTGAGAGAAGGAACAGAACACTCATAGAGGCCTGCAGGACAATGTTGAGTGATGCTTCACTTCCGGAGTACTTCTAGGCTGAAGCCGTCAACACTGCATGCCACGTGCAAAATTGAGCACTCATAAACAAAAACCATGATAAGACAGCTTACGAACTTCTAAAGGGCAGGAAGTCAACCATCTCATACTTTAGAATCTTTAGCTGTAAATGCTTCGTACTTAACAATGGTAAGTATCATACCACCAAGTTCAGCGAAAAGAGTTTTGAAGGTATTTTTGTAGGTTATAGTAGACATAGTAAGACATATAGAATATTTAATAGAAAAACCCTGGTGGTAGAAGAATCGATACATGTTGTATTTGATGAGACGAGCTTGCTGCAAAGCAATCCATCTAGTGTGCTCATTGAAGATGCAGGTGCAAATCTGAAAGAAATTTGCTTGGATGAACCGTCCAAAGACAAAGGCGAAAAGTTCATCAAGATCACCACTCCAACCCCTATTGGAGAGGCTGATGATCAAGATGAAGGAGTCATCCAAGATGAAGAAATCACTCCGGTGATTGAGGATAATCTTGATGTAAGAACTTTAGAGCTCAGACATCTGAAAGATCACCCCATGGACCAGATCATAGGAGATCCGCGGGACGGTGTCAGAACTCGAAGAGGTACAACTAATGAGAATCTTTATTTAAGTTTTCTCTCACAGGTTGAACCAAAGAAGTTTGAGGAAGCAAACTCAGACGCATCGTGGATATTGGCAATGGAAGAAGAGCTAAATCAGTTCAAGTGCTGCAATGTATGGAAGCTTGTTCCAAGACCCAAAGGAAAGAACGTCATTGGAACAAAATGGGTCTACAAGAATAAGATGGACGAAGACGGGATGATCATAAAGAACAAGGCCAGACTTATCGCTAAAGGCTACCATCAAGAAGAAGGAATCGACTTCGACCAGACATATGCTCCAGTTGCAAGGCTGGAGGCAATAAGGTTGTTCCTAGCATATGCTGCATTCAGAGGCTTCACCGTCTATCAGATGGACGTGAAGTCTGCCTTCCTAAATGGTAACATAAAGGAGGAAGTGTATGTGGAACAACCTCCAGGTTTCATTGATCCTAACCTTCCTGATTATGTTTATTTACTGCATAAAGCACTATATGGTCGGAAACAAGCTCCTCGAGCTTGGTATGAGACGCTGTCTAACTTTCTACTTGAGAACAAGTTCACAAGGGGAAAGATAGACAAGACATTATTTCTTAGGGAAATTAAGGGCAAGATTTTGCTAGTGCAAATTTATGTCGACGACATTATTTTTGGCTCTACAGACGACAACCTTTGCAAAAAGTTCTCAAAACTTATGCAAGGGAAGTTTGAAATGAGCAGTATGGGCGAGCTGAAGTATTTCTTAGGGCTTCAGGTGAAACAATCTGAAGATGGAATTTTCATCTCGCAGACCAAGTTCACCAAAAAGCTAATTAAAAAATTCGGAATGGAGAACGCAACCTATATAAGGACTCCAATGGGCTCAACTATGTCTCTGGACAAGGATGAAAAAGGGAAACCTTTTGATGAAACCAAGTACAGAAGCATAATTGGATCCTTACTCTACCTTACTGCCAGTAGACCCGACATAATGTTTTCTACAGGTGTCTGTGCTAGATTTCAGGTGAAATCTAAGGAATCTCACTATGCTGCTGCAAAGCGGATTTTGAGATACCTTAAAGGTACACCAAATCTTGGCTTATGGTACCCAAGAAGTAATGACAACGAACTAATTGGTTTCTCAGATGCATATTTTGCAGGAAGCAAAGATGATAGGAAAAGCACCTCCGGGACTTGCCAATTCTTTGGAAGAAGGCTAATCTCCTGGAGTAGTAAAAAGCAGAACTGTGTCGCAATCTCAACAGCCGAGTCAGAGTACATCTCTGCAGGCAGTTGTTGTGCACAGTTACTCTGGATAAAGAATCAATTTGAGGATTACAACATGAAGTTCTAGAATATCCCATTGTTTTGCGACTCTTCCAGCGCAATTGCAATAGCCAACAACCCAGTCTCGCACAGCCGGACAAAGCATATCGAGCTAAGGTATCATTTCATCCGGGAGCATGTAGAGCATGGGGACATAGATCTCCAATATGTCTCCATAGACAGGCAAGTTGTAGATATTTTCACGAAGCCGCTGGACGAGACCAAGTTCTCATTCTTCAAAATAGAACTTGGGATGCTCAACAAAGAGGATTAGAGAAGTTTGGATTTCAAGAAAGCAAAGGAAAATAAAGGGATAGTCAATTTGGCATTTCAATTTCTTTATAAACTTGACCTACTCGAGAAATCAAAGGACCTACTCGAGTAGTCCATTTAACTTACTCGAGTAAGGCAATTCATTTACTCGTGTAGTATACTTCATCTACTCGAGTAAGTCGATTCACCTACTCGAGTAACTCCCCATCTACTCGAGTATCTCCTTCATCTCTCGTGTATGTATCTCTTTGGATTTTCAAATATTATTATAAGCCAACAAAGGCTTATGTCGCCTTTCCTTTTAAGTCATTTCCTTCTTTTTAGAATAATTAGACTTAAACCTAGGGTTTATAAATTCGAAATTCCAAATTCATTCTACACGAAATCATTTCCAATCTCTCGAGTACCCATCTACCGCTTCATCATCCTTCGAGAAGTTATAGAGCCGTGACTTTTCCTCTTCCCCCCGACAGAGCTTTTCCCAGTTTCTGGATCATGGCCGCCGTCTCCAAGATTGGTGTCGGTTCAGAACTTGTTACTACAGGGATTGCCGAGCTTTCAGATGATTTCCACAACTTGCTGATTCTTCTAGACACCGCAGGGCTATCCTTCATCCTGCAAGAACCCTACCGGATCCTCTTCCCTGAGGTAGCAGAATTCTTCACCAATCTGAAGGTCAAACGACATGGACAAGTTCTAAAATCCAAAGTGAGAGGTATGAAAATCAAACTCACCAAGACCATTGTCTCTCAACTTCTCCGATTACCGATAGTGGACGAAGAAGATGACCTAGATGACGAAGATTCTGACAGAATAAGCTTATTCTGTGGTATTTCGGCTGACGCTCAGTATATCAAACGGTCAGACATGAACGCAGAAGGAAAGTTTCTGGTTGATGTTATTGGAAAGATTTTGCTGTGCAAGACCAACTCCATAAGAGACATTCCACTGTATTTATTCGACATAATGCAAGTCATTATCTGCCACAAGAAATTCCAGTTTGGCATGCTAATTCTGGACAAAATCAAGGACAGCTTAAAATCCCCCAACTTCGCCAGAATAATCTCTCTGCTCCTCCATGAAACAAATCCTCAGGTATTCAACTTCTCAAAAGGGACCCCTCTTCACCACTTGAAGAAGGTATCCATTTCTTCTATTCAGAGATGGGAGCTCAAACTGAAGAATACTGCCCAAGCTGCTAAGATTTCAGAGGTTCCAGCTTTCGAGGACAGGACTCCATCTCCCTCTCCTCATCAGGTGGCCAGCTCTTCTGGTGCACCGAGTGAGGGGGAGCCTGCTCCTTCTATCCCACTCAGGAAGCCCTCTCCACCAAAAACTACCTCATCTCCTCAGCCAGCAACTTCTTCCCTACCTCATACACCACAAACTCCAGCAACTCCTTCAGATCAGATACCTCTAGAATCTCTTCTCTCAACAGCTGCTGCTATAGATGCAATGATTGCAGAACTCACTGAAGAAGTGCTGCCTTTTCCTCCTCCTTCTCTATCTCCTCCAGCTCCATCCTCTGACATTCACAAGGACTCAACTCCTGAACAATCTCCAGACAATTCTCCAGCCAGGACTCCAGCAAAATCTCCTACTGCCCACACAGACTAGCAAAACACAATTCTCCTTTCTGATGAGCCCTCCCCTGAATAAGCTGAGGCTCCTCTCGGAAACTTAGATTTATCTATCCCTTATGATACATAAGAAAGGGATGCTATCATTCATACAACAAGGGCTGCAAGCTCTGTGATTATTGGAGAAATATCTCCATGGGTAGCTCCTCCTCTCCCTTCTGCTCTTCCTACATCTACTGCTCCTTCAACTGCTGCTGCTACAGACTCTTCCTCCTCAGATTTGCTGCAACAGATTGCACTGCTCCTTCAAGACCAGAGGACTGAAAGAAATTGTACCTAATCACCTAGAGGGGGGGGGGGTGAATAGACGACCTTAATCTTTTTAAACTTTTAGGCAGAATTAATCACAGAATTCACAGAACTTTAAACAGCAAACACAGAATCAGTCACACACAGAGTACACACAGTTTTTATAGTGGTTCCCCAAGGTCTGGGTACATCCACTTTCCCCCTTCGCCTATCTAGTAGTGTACTAGATTCGGCCAAACTTCTCCACTACTCCTCAGATCCTCAGATCTTATAACTCAGAACCCCAAATAGGTTCCTACAGCTCAGAGTGATCCCACTCCTACAACTTAGGCACACAGCCCTACCACTCAGTCTTTACAAAGACCTACACTCAGCCACAAGGCCTACACTCAGCCCTCAACAAGGCCTACACTCAGAGAAAAGTATCTCCTACACTCAGGCACACAGGCCCTACCACTCAGCCTTTATAATTTCAGGCTTACAACTCAGATCCCTTAGGATCCTACAAGAAATTAAAATTACAAAGTATATACCCACAACTCAGAATGAGAGAGAAGAGTTGACAGGTTTCTTGATGAGTTCTTGGAAGAACTTTGCTGAGATCAACCTCCCTTGGCTTTCTTCAAAGCTTCTTGAATTAGAACACAGTTGGGTTGAAACTCTATGCAGATGATCTTCAATCACTGCTGATGTAAGAATCAGATCTCAATCTGAAACTTTCTTCACAGCCTGGTTCAACAGCTGTATTCTTAGAAGGAGCTCTCTCTCTCCAACTTCTTAGATCTTCATTTGAAGGTCTTCTTCTTTTAGTGTTATTAGATCTTCAATGAATCCAATACTCAATCTTCAATCCTTTTTCTGTCGAAGGAGAAGGGTCTTTATATAGACTTTCTCCAAGGTAACCGGCTGTTCCGGTTTCTAACAACTTTCTGACAGCTCTGACAATTGCAGTAGACCGGCTGGAATGGCAGCTGTCAAGTCATCCAGTCACTTCTTGAATTTTCTGTAACTGTCTGAAAGTGTCGAGACAGTCAGTCTTTAAGTGTCGACACTGATAGACTAAGTGTCGACACAAGTAGACTAAGTGTCGACACTAGCCTTCATGGTGTCGACACAACTCCTTGTGTTGTAGAATCTGCTTCTCGACACTGCTTCTTCAACATGTATCGACACTGATCCTGTGTGTTGACACAAGTCCTTCTTCTTGATACTTAGTTGATTTCTTGCTGAGTGTTGACACAACTCCTTTGTGTCGACACAAGGCTTCTTGTGTTGAGCTTTGTTGAGTGTCGACACATCTCCTTTGTGTCGACACAAGCTTCATGTCTTGAAACTTTGCTGAGTGTCGACACAGCCTCCAAGTGTCGACACTTGCCTTCTTGTGTTGAAACTATGCTGAGTGTCGACACAGCTCATTTGTGTCGACACTTGTACTTAAACTTTGTTGAAGTTCGCTGAGTGTCGACACAGCCTCTTAGTGTCGACACTTTTGATGTCGACAAAGTTCTTCTGGGTGTCAACACTACTTCTAAGTGTCGACTCTTGTACTTGTTGACAATTCTCCACTGTGTGTCGACACTGCCTATATGTGTCGACACTTTGCTTCTGGTGTCGACTCTGCATTCCTGGTGTCGACATAATTACTCCAAGTGTCGACACTGCTTCTCTAGGTGTCGACACAAGTCTTCTTAAGTGTCGACACTTTTCTTCTAGGTGTCGACACATGGACTTAGAAACTTTTAAGCTTTCCATGCAATTACTTAACCTGCACACATCAACTCAAAACACATAAAATACACCATGATGTATATCATTGAGTAGGGTGAGGCTTCTTCAAATCAGGTACATAAATTCCAATGTACCCAACAATCTCTCCCTATTTGGAGAAGTCATAACCCTTAGTCAATGATATACACCATACATAACAAATTCACAATATGATGTAAAACAGTAATATATGACAGAGTAAGTACATAAACATGTATAAACAAAACATGTATACATAAATATCTCAGAACAGTAATGTAATAAATTTAACACATATCACATTGTTCTAACAACTTCATCATTTTCATTATTCAAAAGTTTACAGAAAGTTGAATGCAACTGATTACACATAGTAAACTTAAGAAAAATGTTATCCTATTGCTGCTCTGGCTCTTTGATTTCAATCCCTTTTCTAGATTGAATCTTTGCTTGTACTTGAGCTTCAGTGTCATCAGCAGCAGCAGGCTTCTTCCCTTTAAGATCTTTCTTTTTCAATTCTTCAGCCTTGATCTTTTGCCTTTCAAAATAATGATAAGGCTTGGGAAAGTACTTGCTAGGCTCCTGTGCAGTAGGAGGTAGCTTTCCCATTTTAGCCTTTCTTCTATATTGCACAATGGCCTTTTGCCTATTCTCATGCTTCCTCCACTCCAGTTCAGAATACCACTTACCTCTATCCTGTACATTGTCCTTAGCAGCCTTCCATGCAGTCAAGATGATATTCCTGGAAGTGGGGCTCCATTGTTCAAAATCAGGCCTAAGTTCAGCTTGCTCTCTAAATCTTTTCTTAGACAATTGAGTCTCTTGTTCTTTTAGCAAAGCCTCTTGTTCTTTCAGTATTGCCTCTATCACAGGCTGGACAACTTTCTCTATGATGACATTCTGATTTCCCTCAGGAGGACTGTACATAGTCTGGATCTCTTGATGTATCATGTCAAAGTCTGCAGGAGGGTATATTACCTGAGCTACTTCAGCTTGCTCTCCTCCAAGATATGCAGGATTAATACCAGACTCTGCAACATTGTCATCATCACATAAGGGTGGATATCCAAGGGTGGCTCTGATGGAATTTGAAATCCATTTGGCATGATCAGAGCCTGCCTTGACTAATACCCTCTCCCCCATTATGACTTCTCTCTCAATGTGATCCCTCAGATCATCTTTCTGAAATCTTATTTGATGATTTAGATAATTAACTCCATCCTTATAGAAGGGTTTGAACTTTTGAAGTTGTTCAGTTATTGCCTTCTTAGAGTCTTCAAGAACAGTCTTAAAAGTAGTGATGTTCTCTTGGAACTTCTTATTAAACTCTTCCTGGGCAGTAGTCCTTGCTGTAGTTTGAGCAGCAGCCAGATTCTACATCTCAGTGACTATCACATTGTGTGATTCAGTCAAATTGTCATTCATTCTTATCTGTTTTTCCAGGACATAGCCTTGTTTCACTGCCAGGTCTTCATTTTGTTTCTTGATATTTTCTTGATGAGTAGCCAAAAAGACTACTGCATTCCCTCCTTTTTGGAAACACTCATTCATCTCTTTCTTGTTCTGATTAACTTCAAATCTTATAGACTTGATGTCTTGGGCCAGATCAAACTGGAGTGACTTATAGCCTTCATCCATATAGGTTTGTAAAGCCTTCCTTTGCTCATCCAGCTTAATCTGTAAAGCCACCATCAGGGAACTATAGTCAGTAGATGGGCAGGCTGTGGTGCAATTGTTTGCAGTGCTTTTTTATATGTCTGGCTCCTCCTCTTGAAGACTTGAAATTTTCTATTCTTGGCTCTTGCAGCCTCTTCATCCTCTGAAGCAGATGTGCTGGCTATTTCAACCCTCTCCTTAGGTAGCTCCTCAGCATCCTTGTGCACTTCAGGTTCTTTACTAGTTGTCTCCTCTTGAGACCTAACCTGCTCCCCCTGAACATCTATCTGCTCTCCCTCAACAGCTGCTTTTTCTACTTCAAAGTCAGTCTGTAATAAGTCTGGGAACAGCTCTTCCAGTGTAAATTCTTGTTGAGGGTGACTTGGAGATTCCCTGATCTCAGGAGCATCTAATACTCCTTTATTAGCTACAGATGTGTCCTCTATGACAACATCCTGAGGTTGACTAAGAATCTGAGGTTGCTGATTAACATCAGATAATGTGTCAGTCATAACTGCATTCTCAATAGGGAAATCTAATTGGTTGATTTCAGTTATTACCTCAAGTATAGTTTGGGTAGCTTGTTCACTCTCCAGTGGAGTTGGCTCATCCACAAGTAAAGGCTCCCCCTGGAGTGGATCTAGGTGAATTGGGCTAGCTTGTGGTAGCTCCCCCTGCCTTTCTGCATCTTCTTGTCTAGCTGGAGACTGTCCAGCATTCCTTCCCTGTTCATCATCAGAACTAAACACTACTTGCTCTTCAGAGCTGCTTGAGGATTCTTGAGCCACTATGGCTTTCTTCTTCTTCTTCTATGGTGTAACCTTTTCTGGGGTTGGTAGTTCTTTGGTCAGTACTCTATCCCACCTAGAGAAGATTCTTGAATCCATCTTCCTCATGTGGTTAATCTTAGATCCAGCTGCTTGATTTATCTAGTGTTGCTCCATTCAGAAATTCGAGGACTTCCTTCTTCCATATCTTGATCGGTTCTGATACAAGAAATTCTAACCCATTCTCTGCTATTAGGGTTATCACGCCTTTGATCTCGGGTTCCGCGTCATCAAATACGTGTCGCACGAGTTCATGTCCTTCATTCACATTCTCTTCTATCTTGGGCGCCATTAGGGTTTGAAGAAATTTGAATTTAGAGAAGAGAGATGTCGACACACAAGTTTGGTCTCGAAACTTTGGTGAGCGTGTCGACAAATACTGTCGAAAACCTATTTATACCTTTCTAGAATCGAAGATGAAAGGGCCCGTCAAAATACTTAAATTGTGTCAACACTGTTGAAAAGTGTCGACACTTACTTATAATGTCTTGACAACTATGTGTCGACACAAGTATAGTCGACAGAATATATGTGTCGACACTTGTATATGTGTCGACACGACTTAGCTCGACACTTAGTCGAGACTCTACTAGACTAATTTTGTGTAAAACCTAAGTGTCGACACCACTTAGGATGTGTCGACACCTACTCTGCATGTGTCGACACTAATTCTCTGAAGTGTCGACACAGAATTTCTAGATGTGTCGACACCATTTCTCTGAAATGTCGACACCACTTCTATGTGTCGACACCATTTTACTTAGCCAATATTGAAAACTTATTCTAAGTTTATCATCCCTAATTCAATTTTAAATTTATTGAATTTGGTTTCATCTAAGGGCTTAATATACATATCAGCTAGCTGATTATCTGTATTAATATACTCTAGTGAAATATCTCCTTTTTCCACATGTTCTCTTAGAAAATGGTATTTTATTTCTATGTGCTTAGTCCTACTATGGGAGACAGGATTATTTGCAATAGAAATAGCATTTGTAGAATCACAAAATAAAGGTGTTCTACTTACTTGAATACCATAATCTTCTAGCTGATGTTGAATCCATAGAAGTTGAGCACAACAACTTCCTGTAGCAACATACTCTGATTCTGCTGTGAGATAGCCACACTTGTTTGTTTCTTGCTACTCCATGATATCAGCCTTCCACCTAGGAATTGACAGGTACCTGTTGTACTTTTCCTATCTTTCTTGCAGCCTGCAAAATCTGCATCTGAATAACCTGTCAGTTCATAGTCTCCATTCCTAGGGTACTAAAGGCCTAGATAAGGAGTGCCCTTAAGATATCTCAATATTCTTTTGACTGCTGTCAAATGAGATTCTTTAGGGCAAGCTTAGTACCTTGCACAGACACATGTAGTATACATAATATCTGGTCTACTTGCAGTCAAATACAATAGGGAGCCAACTATCCCTCTATACAAAGTTTCATCTACAGGTTTCCCTGCATCATCTTTGCATAAAGACATGTTTGACCCCAAAGGATTTTTCATGGTAGTGGATGATTCCATACCATACTTCCTTATCAGTTCTAGGGTGAACTTAGACTGGCATATGGATAAACCATCCTCAGTCTGTCTAACTTGGAGACCCAAGAAGAACTTAAGTTCCCCCATACTGCTCTTTTCAAATTGTCCTTGCATTAGTTTTACAAACTTTTTGCAAAGACTACTTTCTGTAGACCCAAATATGATGTCATCTACATATATTTGGACTAGGATAATCTTGCCTCTGGATTTCCTAAGGAATAGAGTCTTGTCTATTTTCCCCCTTGTGAATTTATTCTCAATGAGGAAACTAGACAGGGTTTCATACCAAGCCCTAGGGGCTTGTTTTAACCCATACAAAGTCTTCCTAAGTCTATAAACAAAATTAGGTTTAGTAGAATCAACAAAACCTGATGGCTGTTCTACATAGACTTCTTCCTTCAGATTTCCATTCAGAAAAGCTGACTTAACATCCATTTGGTATACTTTAAACCCTTGATAGGTTGCATAGGCAAGGAACATCCTTATTGCCTCCAGTCTGGCTACTGGAGCAAAGGTCTGATCAAAGTCAATACCTTCTTCCTGCCTATATCCTTTTGCAACCAGTCTTGCTTTGTTCTTTATAATCACTCAATGTTCATCCAACCTGTTCCTAAAGATCCACTTGGTTCCAATAATGTTGTGGTCTTTTGGTTTAGGAACTAGCTCCCAGACATTGCATCTTTTGAACTGGTTCAGCTCCTCTTGCATAGCCTCAATCCAATGAGGGTCTAGGATGGCTTCTTCAAATTTCTTTGGCTCTACTTGGGATAGAAAGCTGGAGTAGAGTACTGAACTTAGATTCCTGCTCCTTGTTTGTACCCCTTGTCTGAGATCACCAATAATTTGATTGGTTGGATGATCTTTTAGATGCCTATTTGCTGGAGGTAGCCTGTCTTCAGGTTGTACTCCTTCAGCTTCTTCAACTTGCTGCACCCCTTGGTCTTCTTCTGCATCAGGTGTATCTAGTACTCCCCCTGGACAGCAGCCACTATCATCCACTTGCTGACTTGCAGTAGGATCTTCTTCAATAGTAAGCTTGTCCATCTTCTCAGTCACACCTGTAGAGCTGCAAACACTTCTAAACAATTCATTGTTAATGAGTCTAGCTTCATCAAACACTACATGTACTGACTCTTCTACAACTTGAGTAGTCAAGTTATAGACCCTATAAGCCTTACTGTTGTTGCTGTACCCAACAAAGATCCCCTCTTGGGATTTGGCAGCAAACTTAGTTAGATAAGACTTTCCATTGTTAAGTATATAGCATTTACAACCAAAGATCCTGAAATAGGATAGATTTGGTTTTTTGCCCTTCACAATCTCATAGGGGGTCTTCTTGTGGCTCTTGGTGATAGTAGCCCTATTGATTACATGACATGCAGTATTAACTGCCTCAGCTGAGAAATATTCTGGGAGAGATGTGTCACTCAATAGGGTTCTACCAGCCTCTATCAAGGTTCTATTTTTCCTTTCAGCAATACCATTTTGCTGAGGTGTTCTAGGTGAGAAAAATTCCTGAAATATCCCAAACTCTTCACATAGCTTTGTCATACTGTCAGACTGGAATTCAGTACCATGGTCACTTCTTATTTTGACCACTGTACTGTCTAACTCATTCTGAATTTGTTTGACAAAACTATAAAAGATACTGGGAGTTTCAGATTTCTGTCTAAGGAAGAACACCCAGGAAAACCTTGAGTAATCATCTACAACCACAAATGTATAGACCTTCCTACCTAGGCTGTGAACAGGCATAGGACCAAAAAGATCCATATGCAAGAGGTATAGACACCTCACAACATCTTTGTTCTCAATGCTATTAAAGGTGGATTTGGTCTGCTTGCGCTTTTGACAAGCTGAGCATATCCCAACCTTTTTACACTTAACTTGAGGACCATTCCTCACTAACTCTTTGCTAAAGAGTTGGCCAATTGTCTTGTAGTTAAGATGAGCCAGCCTCTTGTGCCATTTGACACAATGAGAGACTTTCTCATCAGCTACAAGACACACAGGAGAAACATTGTTCTCACACATAATGTCTACACAGTAGACATTTCTCTTCCTATAACCTGTCAAAATGATCTTTTGATCACTTGACCTACTGATATGACAACCATCTTTGACAAATGAGATATCATATCCTAAATCACTCAGCTGACTTATACTAATTAGGTTGTGTTTCAAACCTTTAACATAAGCCACTTGAGTAATTGTAATAAGGTTGCTAGAAATGTTACCAAAACCTTTGATGATTCCTTTTTCAGAACCACCAAAGGTGACTTTAGGACCATCCTTGATTGGTGTATAGTCCTTCAGCAATCCCCTAGTTCCAATCATGTGTCTGGAACATCCACTGTCCAAGTACCATATTGGGGCATGACCACTTGGACTCACCTGCAAAATAGATTACTTTACCTTAGAACCCAAATAATTCTTGGGTCTTTGATGCAAGTTAGTCTTACTCTTAACAAAACTACCTGTAGCTTTTCTAACAGGCAGTTTGCTACTCACCTTGGCACTTGAATTATGCCAACAGTTTATGGCAAAGTGGCCTACCTTGCCACAACACCAGCACTCAAATCTGTTGTACCTTTGTTTAGGTACAACCCTGGCTGTTTTATCTACAGCAGGCTCCTTGTTGAGTACTGGGGCTTTGCCCTTAGACTTGGACTGTACTGTCATGGCAGGTTTTGTAAACCCCAATCCAGTTTTACCCTTATGAGGTACAAACTCATCTATCAAAGGTGGAACAGATTTTGGTTTTGAAAACCTTGCAACTATAACTCTCTCTTTCTGAAGACTAATCTCCAGATTTCTAATTTGATCATTTTTAAATGTTATAGTCCCCATCTGAATAACAGTAATGTGCTTCAGTCTGGCTATTTCATTTAATTTCTGATCAAGCAACTTGTCAAAATCTGTTGCAGCAACTTTAAGACTGGCAATCTCCTTAGCCTGAGTTTTGGCCAAGAGTTTGCTTTTCTTCAAAGACTGCAACAATACTCTATATTCATCAATTAATTGATGAATGTCTCCTTCAGATTCAGATCCACTCACATCACTTGATGCTGATGAATCTGATTCTGAACCAGCACTAGAAATTGAACTTGAAGAACAATTTTGTACCTGACTTGGTCCAGGCTGATCCTGGATTTTGTCTCCTTCTGATAAGGCCATCAGTCCCTGGCACTGATTGTCCTCATGCTCATATATTGAGTTCATTAACTGGATGAACTCATCTTCCTCTTCTTCAACAAACAGTCCAATATAAGCCTCAGCTTCTGAATCAGTTTCTAAAGATGACATATCAGACAGACTTTTGTCCTTCTTAGCAACAAAGGACCTTTCCTTTTTGCCCTTGATCTGAGTCTTCTTCTTATAAGTTGACTCTTTCCTTTTCTCTGGACAGTCAGCAACAACATGTCCCTGTCTGTTACAACAATAACAAACTATCTTTGAAGATGTAGTTTTACTTGACTTGGGCTTTCTCCTGTCATACTTTGATGACTTCTGTGAAGTGGATGACTTAGACCTCCACTGTTTCTTCTTTAGAAACTTCTGAAAATGTCTTGTGAAAGCTGCAAAGTCCTCATCACTCTCACTGCTTTCAGAATTCCTGCTTTCTGACTCATCTGACCCAGTCTCAGCAACTTTTGGAGGTGGAGATGGAGACTTACTTTTATATTTCCTAGTGGCTTCAGTCTTGAAAGCCACAGTTTTTTCTTTGTGCTCAACTCTGGTAGTCTTCTCTTCCTCCTTTCTTACCATTAACTGCATCTCATATGATAACAGTTTGCCAAACAATGTTGGAGGAGGTATATCTGCTAATTTGGCCATTTCCCTTATGGCACAAATCTTGGTATCCCAGTCCTTAGTCAGGGATCTCAAGAACTTATCATTCAATTCATAATTGCTGAATTCTCTTCCATAAGACATCAATTCATTGACAATCCTATAGAATTTCTTGTAGCACTCAGTTATGATGTTAGACCTTCCTTGTCTGAAGCTTTCATACTCTTGATTCAACAAAGATTTCCTGTCTTGTCTTACCTCTTCTGAACCTTCCATATAGACTATCAGTGTATCCCACATCTCTTTAGAAGTTTTACAGTGAATCAAATTCTGAAATGTGGCATCATCTATTGCACTTACAATGATATTCTGAGCCCTCTTGTCCATAGTGGCCAGAATAATCTCATCTTTAGTCATCTCTGAATAGTCCTTAGGAGTTCTCTGATTTGCATCCAAGACAGATACTTTCATTGGCACATATGACCCTTCTTTGACTATGATATAGATTCTAGGGTCAGAGGCTTCCATAAATAGTCTAACCCTTTCTTTCCAAATGCCAAAAATCTCCTTTCTACAGATTGGCAACTTCATGGATCCTAGCTCTTTGTGATTCTCAGTTGAACCCATTTTCTTGATTCTTGATTGTATTGAATCTGCCAACAGGATCTTACTCAGACTGTTATGTCCTTTTTGAGGAACCTGGCTCTGATACCACTTGAAATAAATTGTACCTAATCACCTAGAGGGGGGGGGGGGGGGGGGTGGTGAATAGATGACCTTAATCTTTTTAAACTTTTAGGCAGAATTAATCACAGAATTCACAGAACTTTAAACAGCAGACACAGAATCAGTCACACACAGAGTACACACAGTTTTTATAGTGGTTCCCCAAGGTCTGGGTACATCCACTTTCCCCCTTCGCCTATCTAGTAGTGTACTAGATTCGGCCAAACTTCTCCACTACTCCTCAGATCCTCAGATCTTACAACTCAGAACCCCAAATAGGTTCCTACAGCTCAGAGTGATCCCACTACTACAACTCAGGCACACAGCCCTACCACTCAGTCTTTACAAAGACCTACACTCAGCCACAAGGCCTACACTCAGCCCTCAACAAGGCCTACACTCAGAGAAAAGTATCTCCTACACTCAGGCACACAGGCCCTACCACTCAGCCTTTATAATTTCAGGCTTACAACTCAGATCCCTTAGGATCCTATAAGAAATTAAAATTACAAAGTGTATACCCACAAATCAGAATGAGAGAGAAGAGTTGACAAGTTTCTTGATGAGTTCTTGGAAGAACTTTGCTGAGATCAACCTCCCTTGGCTTTCTTCAAAGCTTCTTGAATTAGAACACAGTAGGGTTGAAACTCTATCCAATGATCTTCAATCACTGCTGACTTAAGAATCAGATCTCAATCTGAAACTTTCTTCACAGCCTGGTTCAACAGCTGTCTTCTTAGAAGGAGCTCTCTCTCTCCAACTTCTTAGATCTTCACTTGAAGGTCTTCTTCTTTTAGTGTTGTTAGATCTTCAATGAATCCAATACTCAATCTTCAATCCTTTTTCTGTCGAAGGAGAAGGGTCTTTATATAGACTTTCTCCAAGGTAACCGGCTGTTCCGGTTTCTAACAACTTTCTGACAGCTCTGACAATTGCAGTAGACCGGCTGGAATGGCAGCTGTCAAGTCATCCAGTCACTTCTTGAATTTTCTATATCTGTCTGAAAGTGTCGAGACAGTCAGTCTTTAAGTGTCGACACTGATAGACTAAGTGTCGACACAAGTAGACTAAGTATCGACACTAGCCTTCATGGTGTCGACACAACTCCTTGTGTTGTAGAATCTGCTTCTCGACACTGCTTCTTCAACATGTGTCGACACTGATCCTGTGTGTCGACACAAGTCCTTCTTGATACTTAGTTGATTTCTTGCTGAGTGTCGACACAACTCCTTTGTGTCGACACAAGGCTTCTTGTGTTGAACTTTGTTGAGTGTCGACACATCTCCTTTGTGTCGACACAAGCTTCATGTCTTGAAACTTTACTGAGTGTCGACACAGCTGTTGGGTATTGTATCCACAATCACCTGGATTTGAGGAAGCCACCTATCAAGCTAAGATGAATTCACAATGTATTTGATGAAACTTCTTAAGTTGTGCTTGCAGTTCTTCCACGCTAAGTGCACACCAATGTCAGGGTGCAGTAGGTCAATATACACGGGTCTGCACAACGTAATCCCTCGTTGAGTAGATCAGTGTGTTGGCCTACGTGTACTCTCTCTATTGGAGTGCACTTACTTTCAAGTACAGGGCCGTGTTTATGCAAGAGAAGACAAGGAGCTAGGATGGGTCAAGGAGCAGCTCTTGGGTGGAAAGACGAAAATTCATCTAAGTGTAATTCGACGAGAATCACCAAGTGATTCTCGCCGATTCGGCGAGAATCACTAGTGATTCTCGCCGAATCGTCGAGAATCATTAGTGATTCTCGCCGACTCTTTTCGGCTACCTCAAAACGGTGCCAAGTAAGATTCGGCGAGAATCACTAACGATTCTCGCCGAACCCATCGCAGAGCAGATCCTGAATACAAAGTTATATTCGTTGAGAATCAACAAGTGAATCGTCGAGAATCACTAGTGATTCTCGACGAATCGTCGAGAATCACTAACTGATTCTCGCCGATTCATCGAGAATCACCTATGATTCTCGACGAATTTTACTTGGAGATTTCTCGAGATGCTGCTGGACCGGATTCTGCCACTGGACTATTTTGAACCGGATTTCAGGTATCTACGTGTGGGACCCACAACGGTCATATTGTAAGGGTCTACAGTGTATAAATACATGGGTATTTTTGAACAGTAGAATGAGCGAAGAAGAAAAGAAAAACGGCAGCCGCGACTTGACCTAGTTCGCGATTTCCGCCGCCGCCTCCGTCGCCGCGCGAGAGTGTAGATCACCGGTCTTGATCGTGGTTTCTTCCAGATCTCCGGTCGATAAAAGCTTAGCTAAGCTTAGAGTCTCACGTGTCTAACCAGAGATCTCTTGTCTCTCGATTTGTAGATCGGGAAATCCTTCCCCATCCGAATCGATCGAGACGATTGATCCTAGTGTGACCGTTGGTAGACCTAGCTAGCTTCGCTACGAAGTTTGGATCTCTAAAGTACAGCATCCGCACATCGTCGTCGCCGCCGATCCCGTGAACCTAGCCGCCGCCCTTCTTGCCGCCGCCGGTTCCGGGGAGATCCTCTCCAAGAGAGACCAAGGTTGTGGACTCTTTGTAGACTTCAAGACCACGTCGTCAACAAAGAGGGACACCGTAGTCTCCACACGTAGTTTGTATTTCTTGTACATTCTATTTTACTTTTGTTGTAAAGGAACGTTGGTTCCTAGTTGTAAGGGTTGGGTGCAACGCAGTTTGTGGGAGTGTTGACTCCTACGTGTGGAAGGGTTCCTTCCGAAAGTGCAAGGATTGGATTTCAATCCTGTTGGAGAAGTGATCGAGTCGTCCCTTGTTGGGAGATAGGTCGAAGGGGGAAAGTGGATGTACCCAAGTTGGGGAACCACTATAAATTGGCTGTATATTCTGTGTGCTGTGTTGGTTATTTTTATTGTGCAGGTACAATCT
Source organism: Platanthera guangdongensis (assembly GCA_039583875.1). Classification (NCBI taxonomy): domain Eukaryota; kingdom Viridiplantae; phylum Streptophyta; class Magnoliopsida; order Asparagales; family Orchidaceae; genus Platanthera; species Platanthera guangdongensis. The sequence continues at coordinate 144,496,851 of CM077156.1, read as the reverse complement.
TTAAATTCCGCAAAAGCGCTGCACGTCACCTATTCCCCCCCCATAGGTGAACATAGTTGACACTAGGTGGACTTACAAGTGGTATCAGAGGGAGGTTCCTCATCAAAAAGGTTTACACCTTGAGTAGTATCCTGCCACCAGTGTCAGAAGCATGGAGCTGGATTATGAGATATCGCCACTCAGACTCCCCGCATGTACAAAGGAGTTTTATCCCGTCTGGAGGATGAGAGTGTCGTATCACTTGGATGCCATTGATCCTCGTGCATCTTTCATCCTGGAAGAGGGTCCTTTTATTCCTATGAATACCTCCGACTCTGGAATTCAAGTGCCCAAGTGCATTGCTGAGATGTCGGAAATGAAGCTTTCATTCTTTAATTTGGATAAGAGGATTCGACAAATTATCATGGATATCTGGTCTGGAGCTTCTCGCTCTAGATTGGAAAAATGTAGGACGGCTAAATTTCTGTGGTTGATGATCTCAGAGCTGATGGGGCGGTCAGAGAAAGCTGGAATCTGCTGTCAACCAGAGGATGAAGCTTATGTGGGGGTCCTCACCTCTGAGGATGAAGGCATGGACCTCTCGGACAACATCAGAGCTCCAATGTCCGTGTCAGAGACTGAAGAGGCCAGTGAGGAAAGCAGCTCTGATGAGGATGAGATAATGGTCACTGGCTCTAATGACAATAACACAGAAGAGCAGGTAACCTCTTCATCCTGCCCCGTATCTCTTGAAATTTCTGAAACAGGAACTGCTTTCCTTCAGAAGATTCTGATTCCCTGAAGAGAGCCCTTCAGAAAGCAACCTACTTGCTGACGAGGGCAAGCTCAAGAGATTGCTCGACTGAAGATCTTGTTGGTTCTCCAATTGGCTTCCAACAAGGTCAAGGACTCTAAGATCTCAGCTCTGGAGAGTAGTCTAGAGAATGAGAAACGAATAGTATCAAACTTTTCCAAAGTTTGATGCTATAAAGAGAAAGCAAGAAACGTGTGGATCTCCCGGATTATCAATTCGTGGAGAAATGGGAAACGGTATTCCGACCCCCCACTCCAACAGGAAGGCAACTCATCCATGCACTTCAGGTATGTACCATAGGAATAGTCCGTGGTCACTGCCTCAAGGTGATCTGTCCCCATCTGGAAGACACCCATAAGTGCAAGGGCCGTCGTGGCCACCCATGAGAGAATACCTAAGGCTCATTCTGAGCCCTTTGTATTCACTGCCACTGCCTCAACTCGGTGTGAATCTGCATGTCCCAGCTCACAGAAGACTTCTCACCACCCGAGGACACAGAATAGGGAGGATAGAAGTCATGGTGTAAGTTTTCATGGGGCCTCAGGAAGGGGGATGCCTGAAAGAAAGGCACCACCTTCCCGGTCTCATGACGCTCACAACATGCATTCTTTCCACCCTTCCACGTGTCACGATGGAAGAGGAAATTTTGTGAGGCGATCATGCTCTATCCCGTTTAGACCTAGGACCGTGACTACCTCAGTCACTAGATCAGGTCGGAAACGGCGATACAACATTCACCCATGTTGGTGCTGTGGCAAAGTGGGGCACTTTGCCATCGACTGTTGGCACAACCCCTTTGTGCCAAAGGCAAGGGCTTATCCACATTCTCGGGACAGAGGTAGTCTTCCTGGCAGGTTTTCTGAAGGAAGGCAGTCGAGTGCTTATGCTAACAGGAACCTAGGACCCAATATGATTTGGGTTCCTAAGGTAAAGTAATTCTTTCTTGCAGGGTAGTCTAGGTTCCCTTAAATATGATGGGAACTAGACAATAGGTGGCTCAAGAATAAATTGGAACAAGCGTCTGGAATAACAGATGTGATATCTAATTGAGCTTATTCACATCGAGCTCCTAATATGTTTTACCTGGGGGACTAAATGATAACTCTCATAATCCCAGGTACGTTTGCTCAGTTCCAGGACTTGAGTCATAGGGTATCCACAGTTATATATATATATACATATACATCTTTATACGTTTACTTCACTTGTATGTAAGTACATCTAAGGAATGTCAACTGATATGAGGGTGATTGCAAGTCAGTGTTTTCTTGATTACTTTCTAGTTATCCTTGAATCATCTAATAACATGGAGGAAAAAGTCCTTATTACATTGGCCTTGAAAAGCTTATTAGTGATCCTGGTTATTGTTCTAACCTCTTCTTTTAGTGTTCCCTTCATGAACTAGGAATTGATTTTAGGATGGCAAATGTACAGATTTAAATAAAGGACCTGTAGCATATGCAAAGCGTATTTACTAGCCTTTGAGGAAACTTAAAAGATATTCATCACTCGTTGCAGAAACCCTGAAAGAAATCATGAATTTTCCATCTATTCACTAAAAACTAGCGAAGATTGTCATCAAGAAATATATGGAAAAGCCAGAAACCCGTTAAATTCATTCTAAATCCCGTTTATCTCACGTGGTCTCCCGCCGAACTCATCTTTATGTACATTAGAATCCCGCCGACCTTTCACCTTCCATAAGAATCCCGCCGAAGGAGCAAGTTATACGAATCCCGGCGAACTTCACAGGAAACACGCCAAATCGCACTAGGTTTCTACCGCCGACTCTTCCCATTCCCACCGACTCGCGGAAGCACGCCGAAGCTCTCACCGACGATCTCTCCCAGTTTCGATTCTTCTCCGCTCGAACTAATTCATCGTCTACACCGTTAGGTATCCCCTCAACCTCACTTGGACTTGATCACTAGTATCGCTTCCTCTTTGTTTTTTTTAAGCGTAGAATAGGGCTTCTCTCCCTAGATCTGCAATGGCTCCAAGGACAACTGCTGGGTTGGTCACTGGTTGCGAGCTTGTTCGAACTGGGTTCTCTCACGCCTCTGACGAATTCAGAAACATCATTCTGATGCTGGAAGAGGCTGGGCTATCATTCATCCTGGAGCACCCGTGCAAAATCCTGGACAAAGAGGTGCTGGAGTTCTTCGCTACCGCAAGACTTCGGAATAGCGACTCTATAATCAAAAGCAAGGTGGCTGGGGCGAAGGTCAAGATGTCTGCCAGCAAGCTGACCCGCTTCCTGTAGCTTTCTAGCTCGGAGCATGAGGACTATCTGGAGGACGATGACAAAACCAGAACTCTCTTATTCTGCGGTCTCCCACGAGGAACTCGGTAAATAAAGAGAAAGGATATGAATGAAGAAGGGAAGCTCCTGTCCGACATAATTGGAAAGGTACTCATCTACAAGCCAGGATCTCATGACCATATCTCTGCGGATATGTTCAAGATCCTGGTGGCAATTGTCTGCCGTAAAAAGTTCAACTGGGGGGCGTTGCTGTTCGAGAAGATAAAGGACACCTTGAGCTCTCCGAGTTTTGGCCGCATCATAAGTCTGTATCTAAATCAGCTAAATGGAGACAAGTTTGACATGAGTAAAGGTGTTCCTATACACTACTTGAAGAAGATGGACTCAAGTGTGTTTGACCGATGGGCAAGGCGTATTGGGCAGACTGCCGTGGAAGAAAACAAGGGAGTATCTCCAGCAGTCACCCCCAGTGAAATTCCTGATACTTTGACTGCAGGAATCGAGGGGGAGCCTCTACCCCCTCATACTGATGTAGTATCTGACATCTCCCAGCTGGCCAGAGATGCTGTGGCAGATCTACACGAAGAAAGTGAACCTGAGCTGGAGCATGGGGAGGCCCGAACCGAAACGATCAAGGGGACGAAGCTACTGTACTGGAGACTGCTGACAAAGAGTTGGAAGAGGCTGCTGATGAAGATGATTTCATGGATGATGACGGAGAGGAAGACGGGAATGAGGGACATGAAGCTTTGGAGGTTCCAGATCTCTTTGAACCTCCATCTGACAAGCCTGCACCAGTGGAGGGGGAGTCTGACAAATCTACAGAGGCCGCCAGCATTCCCCCATTAGAGACTGTGCTTGTATCCAGCTCTACAGATGCGTCTGCTGAAGAGCACGGCCAAGAAGTGCCTCCGGCTCTTCCGTTACGAGATGAGCTAGCCACTCACACTGTAAATATCATTCAGGGCATAGTGAATGAACTTAAAGCCTCCTTTGATAAAGCTCAGAATAACCTGCTGCAAAGAATTAAGAAGTCTGAAAATCTCATGCTCAAGAATATGGTGGAGATCAATCATAAACTTGACGTGATGGACAAGAAATTTGAAGAGAAGTATACCGCGGCCGGCGAAGCTGTCACACTTCTTATGGCTGGATTGAAGAAGAACACCGACACTCTTGATGTAGTAAATCAGAATGGACATGTTGTAGCCAACAACATTCAAAAGTTTGACGGTAATATGGTCACTCTCAACGCCAATCAGCAGGCCTTGGTCACTGAATTCTCCCGGACCACCAAGCATATTGATGACTCCCCGCACTCCTATGCAAACTTCATCGCTGTCGAAGCCAAAAAGGGGGAGAAAGACTACATAGCTAAGATGGCTGAGCTCCGAGAAGTCATGATCAACAACTTCGAACAGTCAAACAAATATGTCTATGAGAGCTGCTGGTGGATGCTCCAACAGGCGTTAGGCGCGTTAGGCGTCGTTTTGCCTGACAATCCTGCCGGTATTCATGCTCCTGAGACTTCTACGGCTGCTGCGGGAGTAAGTGCTGCTGAGGGAGTAAGTGCGGCAGAGGTTCCCATGAGTGGAGATGATGCTAGGGCAATTTCTAAAGCAAAACTGATGAGCATGTTTGACCAAGAGGCCCTAGCAAAAGCCAGGGGGAAGAGAAAAGCTCAAGAAGGGACCTCCAAGGAGACACAGGCTGAAAAGAGAACTCGACTGAGTGAGGAGGAAGTAAGAAATGAAAAGTGGAGTCCAGTTTCAAAGAATATCATCTTGGACACCTTCTGGCTAAAGAAAAAGGAGAACTCAATCGAAACGAAGTATACAGCCAGTATGAGTGGGAAATGCACAAGACGTATGAAGCAAAACGAAACATCTTCTTCAGAAATAACACGGATGCAGATAAAGTTCCTCCTCCCAGATATTATCCGAAGCCTAAAGAGTACATGGAGAGGCAAAGGAAGAAGTACTTGGCGCAAAAACTCAAGGATGACTTAGCTAAGGAAAAATAGTCAACAATCTATAGCTTGTCATTTTCTCTTAAGAACAATTCTGAGATATATATATATATATATATATATATATTGGTATATATATTTGAATTTGTGAATGACTCAAGTTCTGATCTGTTTGCTTATATTCTCTTGTGCTGCATGTTTAACTTCTGAATGCTGTTTTTATTATTTGATTGGTGTTATTCATCTTAGCTAGTAGGGTTTTGGCTTCGTCAAATAGGGGGAGATTGTTGGGTATTGTATCCACAATCACCTGGATTTGAGGAAGCCACCTGTCAAGCTAAGATGAATTCACAATGTATTTGATGAAACTTCTTAAGTTGTGCTTGCAGTTCTTCCACGCTAAGTGCACACCAATGTCAGGGTGCAGTAGGTCAATATACACGGGTCTGCACAACGTAATCCCTCGTTGAGCAGATCAGTGTGTTGGCCTACGTGTACTCTCTCTATTGGAGTGCACTTACTTTCAAGTACAAGGCCGTGTTTATGCAAGAGAAGACAAGGAGCTAGGATGGGTCAAGGAGCAGCTCTTGGGTGGAAAGACGAAAATTCGTCGTAAGTGTATCATTCGCGAATCATTGAGAATCATTAGTGATTCTCGCCGACTCTTTCCAGCTACCTCAAAATGGTGCCAAGTAAGATTCGGCGAGAATCACTAACGATTCTCACCGAACCATCACAGAGCAGATCCTGAATACAAAGTTATATTCGTTGAGAATCAACAAGTGAATCGTCGAGAATCACTAGTGATTCTCGACGAATCGTCGAGAATCACTAACTGATTCTCGCCGATTCGTCGAGAATCACCTATGATTCTCGACGAATTTTACTTGGCGATTTCTCGAGATGCTGCTGGACCGGATTCTGCCGCTGGACTATTTTGAACCGGATTTCGGGTATCTACGTGTGGGACCCACAACAGTCATATTGTAAGGGTCTACAGTGTATAAATACATGGGTATTTTTGAACAGTAGAATGAGCGAAGAAGAAAAGAAAAACGGCAGCCGCGACTTGACCTAGTTCGCGATTTCCGCCGCCGCCTCCGTCGCCGCGCGAGAGTGTAGATCACCGGTCTTGATCGTGGTTTCTTCCAGATCTCCGGTCGATAGAAGCTTAGCTAAGCTTAGAGTCTCACGTGTCTAATCGGAGATCTCTTGTCTCTCGATTTGTAGATCGGGAAATCCTTCCCCATCCGAATAGATCGAGACGATTGATCCTAGTGTGACCGTTGGTAGACCTAGCTAGCTTCGCTACGAAGTTTGGATCTCTAAAGTACAGCAGCCGCACATCGTCGTCGCCGCCGATCCCGTGAACCTAGCCGCCGCCCTTCTTGCCGCCGCCGGTTCCGGGGAGATCCTCTCCAAGAGAGACCAAGGTTGTGGACTCTTTGTAGACTTCAAGACCACGTCGTCAACAAAGAGGGACACCGTAGTCTCCACACGTAGTTTGTATTTCTTGTACATTCTATTTTACTTTTGTTGTAAAGGAACGTTGGTTCCTAGTTGTAAGGGTTGGGTGCAACCCAGTTTGTGGGAGTGTTGACTCTTACGTGTGGAAGGGTTCCTTCCGATAGTGCAAGGATTGGATTTCAATCCTGTTGGAGAAGTGACCGAGTCGTCCCTTGTTGGGAGATAGGTCGAAGGGGGAAAGTGGATGTACCCAAGTCGGGGAACCACTATAAATTGCCTGTGTATTCTGTGTGCTGTGCTGGTTATTTTTATTGTGCAGGTACAATCTTTAAATTCCGCAAAAGCGCTGCACGTCACCTATTCCCCCCCCCCATAGGTGAACATAGTTGACACTAGGTGGACTTACAACAGCCTCCAAGTGTCGACACTTGCCTTCTTGTGTTGAAACTATGCTGAGTGTCGACACAGCTCCTTTGTGTCGACACTTGTACTTAAACTTTGTTGAAGTTCGCTGAGTGTCGACACAGCCTCCTAGTGTCGACACTTTTGATGTCGACAAAGTTCTTCTGGGTGTCGACACTACTTCTAAGTGTCGACTCTTGTACTTGTTGACAATTCTCCACTGTGTGTCGACACTGCCTGTATGTGTCGACACTTTGCTTCTGGTGTCGACTCTGCATTCCTGGTGTCGACATAATTACTCAAAGTGTCGACACTACTTCTCTAGGTGTCGACACAAGTCTTCTTAAGTGTCGACACTTTTCTTCTAGGTGTCGACACATGGACTTAGAAACTTTTAAGCTTTCCATGCAATTACTTAACCTGCACACATCAACTCAAAACACATCAAATACACCATGATGTATATCATTGAGTATGGTGAGGCTTCTTCAAATCAGGTACATAAATTCCAATGTACCCAACAATCTCAAAGCCCCTCCAGAAATTCAGACATCTAGAAAGAAAAGAAAATATGATGAAGGTGCTTCTGCCAGCAGATCCACTCCTGCTCCTGCTCCTGCTACTGAACATGGTGAAGTTTGGTCTCCAACCTCCAAATCCCTGATTCTGGAAACTCTCAGATTAGTTTTGGAATTCCATGAGAGCAGGAATATTCATTACAGCTCATATGAATGGGAACTTTATGAAAAATCCATGACCAAAAGGAGAATCTATGACAGAGAATATGTGAGGAACAACCCTGCAGCCCCTCCTAGACCTCCCAAGTATAATCCTAAACCCTACTGCTACCAGAGGAGACAGCAAGAGAAATTGGACAGACAACAGCATCAAAGCTGAATTTCAAGGATATTTGAGAGTGTGAAATGATTGACTGTAGAATTAATAATTTTGGATATTCTTATTTATATAATCCTAAGTTTTTGCTCTCATTATCTTTTTCATAGTCTATTGCTTGCTTGCACTAATTTTCTACTTAGCTTCTTTTTATGTCTTTAATTCACCTTAGTGTAAAGGGTTCTGACTTCAACAAATAGGGGGATATTGTTGGGAACTATGTCCACATTAACCCAGATTTGATGAAGTCACCCTGGAACTAAGATGAATTAGGTTGTATTTGATTCTTTGTTTGAGTTATGTGGTTGCAGGATTCTAATGGGAAGTGTAGACCAATGTCAGTCTACAATGGGTCACTAAACACAGGACCATACAATGTAATCCCTCATTATATGACCCAAGGTGTTGACTCATGTGTAGCCTCTCTATTGGGATACACTTCATATTCAAGCACTTGGACTATGCGAATAGAGTTGGATGCTGATTTCACCAAAGAAGAAAAATTTCCACCTTGAAAATTTTTCTAAGTATTCTACTTGTGTAGGTCATTAACTACTCGAGTGAAATACTTGCTTTAGACTCGAGTTAAAATTCTTATACTCGAGTAAGTAAATCTTCCTCTCGTGAAGTTAAGTCCACATACTCGAGTAGACTGCCACTTACTCGAGTAGCTTACTTAACTACTCGAGTAGATACTTCTTCTTACTCGAGTAATACAGATTTCATCTCCAAGTTTTTCTAAGTAAAACACTCGAGTAAGTACATATATATACTCGAGTGGTTATAGATTCTGACTTGTGTAACTGTTCTATCTCAAGAATAAATTTTCCATACTCAAAGTAGTATAAGTTATATACTCGAGTAGTTCACTTACTACTCGAGTAGGTCAAGCTTCATACTCGAGTAAACTAAATTTCTCTTCTCCTAAATTTTTCTAAGTCCTTTACTCGAGTAAGTCGTTTCATATACTCGAGTAAACTATATCTCTCTCGAGTAGTTCAGTCTGACTACTCGAGTAGCTCATTTTCCAGTGTTTAGAATTTTTCTAAGTCCTATCACTCGAGCAGTTCATCAAACCACTCGAGTAGTTTTTCTCACCTACTCAAGTAGTACAACTTGTACTCGAGTAGTTCACCTCCACTTCCCGTGAAATTTTCTGTATACTCGAGTAGATCTTCTAAGTACTCGAGTAGTTGATTATATGTACTCGAGTAGTTGTCTTCAAACCTACTCGAGTAGTCATGAATTATATACCCGAGTTACTTTCCTTCACCTACTCGAGTAGTCCTTTACCTACTCGAGTAGTTATATTCCTACTCGTGTATATCACCTCTTTTTCTCCAAAATTTCTTCTAAGTCCAGATTTGACAGATTTCAAATTCCGTGACATGATTGGTACATGTGTATGTCATTAAGACCAATTATGATCGTTATTAGTATTCTTATATAAGGTCCTGTCTAATCAACAAACCCTAAGAATAATAACGAGCTTTCAAGGTCAAAATTTATTGAGATTTCTCTGCAGCCGTTTTCTCTCTCCAAGTCGTTGTTTCCTCTCTCTCTCTCTCTCTTCACAGAACGAAAGCCGCCTCAGCCGCAGTTCTTCTCTGGCAAGGGTTTCGATTTTTCAGAGGAAATAGACTGAAGAAGTTTTACAGATCGAGATGTTTCTTAACTGCTCATCCTCTTCCCGATCGGTAAGACAAAGAAGATTCCAGATTTGGTGCCGATTTTTGAATCTTTTGACCTCCTTGCTTCTTCTCAAGAACAGAGATCCTTGTTTGGTTTCTTTCAACTCGGTCACAGAGAAAATTGTGTTCTGGTGCAACAGTTCATCTCGGAAGGAGAAAGGCCTTCCGAGTTGTAGATCCAGTTGGTTGGACTTA